>CM046664.1:81921776-83416776 GCA_025594165.1 Tamias sibiricus
TGGTTTCTCTTCTGTAACCGCTCTGCCTACGTTCTGGCCGCTCTGATTCTTCTGACCGACCGAGTGACTGCCCGGCTGACTGAATTCTCCGTTCTCCTAACTCGGACCACTTTCACCCGGTTATATACCTTCAGGTTTGCGGGTGCCTACAGGTGCGTCACATACATATCAGGTGGAACTTATGGCTTCCAGCTAGCTACAACAGCCCTTCCTAATTAGGGCTCCTTCATTTGAGGACCCATCTGTAAATACATTTATTGCCTTAGGAATAGTTTGATTTTTTATTACCTGTGGAAATATAATAGGATGATTAATACAAAAAGATAATATAGGAGACTTAGGAAGATGATTATCAAAATGTGCAGAAGTAGAGCATTTGGCTATAGCCCAATCATTATCATTGAAGCATAAATATTCAATCTGTGATGATGAATAGGGAGTAATAATAGTAGCAGGGTGAATGCCAAATATTTTAGTAGAAGTCTGAAGTCCTTGAAGAATAAGTTTAGACACCATGGAGGTATAAGACTCAATTATACTTTTAGGAGAGATGGGCAAATGTATCCATAATAAAGGCCCTTGTTGCCAAAATACTCCTGTGGGTGTATATTGTGAAGAAATAATAATCAATATCAGCGGTTGAGTTAAATCAAATCTATCACAATGAGCTCCTTCGATGGCTTTTTCTACTAACTTTAAAGCTTTCCTAGCATCAGGAGTCAATGTTTGCGGTGAGGATGGATCAGGGTCCCCGCGAAGGATGTCAAATAAAGGTTTTAGTTGGCCAGTAGTGAGGTTTAGTGTAGGGCGAAGCCAATTAATGTCTCCCAGTAGTTTTTGGAAATCATTGAGGGTGGTCAAATGTTCTTTATTTATTAAAATTTTGGGGGGTCTAACAAAGGTATCCATGATTTTAAATCCTAAATATAATATGGTGATCTGGTTTGAACTTTTTCTTCTGCTATATATAATCCATATTTTTTAAAATTTTCTGCCACGTCACTGAATATATTAAATAAGATTTTTTTTATTAGGGTGGGCCAGTAAAACATCATCCATGTAATGTAGACACATGAGGTTTGGATATTTATTTTTAATAGGTTGGATTGCTTTGTCCACATATATTTGGCATATGGTGGGGCTATTAGCCATTCCCTGCGGTAGCACTTTCCATTGATATATTTTATCAGGGCCATTATTATTGATAGAAGGAACTGAAAAAGCAAACCTGGGGGCATCCAGAGGATGTAGGGGAATGGAAAAGAAACAATCCTTTATATCAAGAGTAATAAGATGGAAATTTTTTGGAATAGCTACAGGATTAGGAAGTCCAAGTTGAGTAGGGCCCATGATTTGCATGGTTTTATTAATTTCTCTAAGATCATGTAACAATCGCCATTTTCCTGATTTTTTCTTGATCACAAATATGGGGGAATTCCAGGGAGAGGTGGAAGGTACTATATGTCCTGCTTCTAGTTGTTCCTGAATTAATAGGTGGGTCGCTTGTAATTTCTCTTTAGATAGGGGCCACTGAGGGACCCACACTGGCTTATCAGAAAGCCATGGTATTTTCAAAATTATTTTCTCAGTGGCCCCGAAAAAAAAATATCTTTTTCCTTTATGATAATGATTACTTTTAGGGTTAAGATTACTCTGTACTTTTTGATAATGATTTCTTTTAGCATTAAGATTACCCTGTACTTTTTGATAATGATTTCTTTTAGGGTTAAGATTACCCTGTAGATTTTCACATTTAACACCTGCAGGCTTGGTTGCAAGGTGTACTCCCATTTGTTGTAAAATATCTCTTCCCCACAAAGTAACCGGTAGGTTAGGTAAAACATAAGGCTGAAATGTTCCTTTATGCCCTTCATCATCCTCCCATTTTAAAATTACTGCACTTTTCTCTGGGAGGTTATTATATCCCAAGCCTCTTAAACTGGTTGAAGCTTTTTGCAGAGGCCAGTGCTTGGGCCATTGCCGTAGATTAATGATGGAAGAGTCAGCTCCAGTATCTATCAGTCCTTTCATCTCTATGCCTTGGATTTTTATTTTACACATAGGCCTCCTTGAACAATCCCGAACCCAGCAAGCCATAGGTCCCGAGTCAGTGGAACAAAATCCTCTATTGTTCCTTTTTTGAGGCATACTCATTTTAAATGAATTATGTAAATTGGGAAGGAGAAGCAACTGAACAATTCTATCTCCTTGATTAACAGAACTTATACTTTGGGGTGAGCTAAGCATTATTTTTATTTCCCCTTTGTAGTCTGAGTTTATTACACCTGGGGTCACTTGCAAGCCTAATAAGCTTTTAGGACTTCGCCCAAGAATAAGTCCTACAGTCCCTGAGGGAAGAGGTCCCCTGACTCCTGTGGGAATCAGTGGAACCCCCATTTCAGGTGTTAACACTATTCGGGTGGTGGAACAGAGGTCTAATCCTGCATTTCCTCCTGTTCCTCTGGCTAGGGAGTGGATGGGTAGTAGGGATTGTGTCGGGGAAGCATCTGAGTGGATGCTTGAGGATATTCTTCCTCCAATGCCTCGTACATTTGTGGGGCCCGGGGCATTGGGCCCCATGCCCCGTTTTTTGAATTCCTGAACAAATGATTTCCATAGATGTCAATTTTGAATGGCATTTATTGGTCCAATGATTTCCCTTTTTACACCTGGGGCAGCGGCCTGGGGCATGGTATGAGCTTGGTCTTATTTCTCTTTTGGGATTTTGCCTAGAATAGCCTGATTGATTATGATAATTTTGCCTGGAATATCCTGATTGATTATAATGTCTAGGTTGAGCCCTTGTGAAATTTTGAGGGGAAGCACCTCTCATTGCAGTTGCAATCACATTTCCTGTGACAAAGACATCATTTATATCTTTACATAGTTGTATATATACGGAAAGATCTTTTTTATTTCTCCATGGCCTGATGGCTTCCTGGCAGTATTTATTAGCATTTTCATATGCTAATTGAACAACTAATGGCATAGCTTGATCAATATCTGCAAACACTCTACCTGCAGTTCTCAAAAGTCGATCAGCAAAGTCAGCATATGGCTCATTAGGTCCTTGAATCACTTTTGACAAGCTACCTTGTAGAGCCCCAGGTCCTTGTACAGTTTTCCATGCCTCTAAGGCAGGTGCATATATCTGAGCATATACACCTGGGTCATAATTTTTTTGAGTCTGTAAGTCTGCGAATTGCCCTTCTCCTGTGAGCATTTCTCTATATTATGGTCTCCAAACTCTGCAGCTGCGTTTCTTTTAGCCGTTTCTATCCAAAGTTCTTGGAATTGCGATTGCCAAACCAAGTATTGCCCCCCGCTTAATGCTGCTTTACATAGACTTTTCCAGTCTGAGGGGGTTAAGCTAAAGGTGTTAAGGGACTCCAGCATACTCAACGTGAAAGGAGCTTAGGGTCCATACGTCATTACTGCCTCTTTGAGATTTTTTATTGTTTTGAAATCTACTGACTGGTGGACCCTCTGTCCATTTTTCTTTTCAAATACTGGCAGTTCCCAATGTATCTGTGAGTTACCCTCAAGAGCGCATAAGTGCTCAGAAAGACTTTTTATTTCTGTTTCTAGGTATGCAAATGCCTAGTAATACCCTTCATATTTTCTGTAATGGATTCCACCCATGGGGGAGTAGAGGACACAAGTGGTTCCTCTACTTGACGGTCCTTTTTCTTGGTCTTTTTTAGTTTCTTTTTCCTCATTTTCTCAGGATCACTTTTAGTAGATTCCTCACTACTGCTAATTTCACTGACAGCAATATCCTGAGTCCCAGGTTCCATGAAGAGCAAGTATTCTTCAGCTATCTTCAATAACTCCTGAATAGCTCTAACAGCTTGGATTTTTGTCATTTTTGGGACTCTTTACTAGTCTTAGTTGACCTAGTGGAAGCTATGCTTTCTTGATCACTTTCACTTTTTTCTAAATCCTCCTCACTGACAACGGAGTCAGGTATATCATGGATTCTTTCCATAACCTCTATCATTTGGGATTTAGTTATATTCGAACCCATCTTTAGAGACCTTTCAGTTCTTACCTGTCCGCTCCGAAGTCCCCGTATGGGCCACCACCTGTTGCTGCCTGAAGCGATTGCCGCTTGGAGCAACGAAGCCGCGGGAAGAAGTTCAGAGGCAAACTGGAAACCAACAGGCTTTTTATTCTGATAACTTCTCTCTCCGGCTCTAACAACGACTCTAACATGCACCACCGAAAAACCCACTAAATAAAATGGCCCCGACCGATCCGATCTCGGCTCAAGTCCCACGAGATCCTGGGCCAAGTCCCATGAGACCACAGAAGGCGGCAATATCTGAATATCTCTATGGCCCGCAGCCAACCGCAATCTCAGCCATCTCCCCAATCAGGGCTCCTGCATGTATCAAACTTCACACATACAAAAATCGTAAGTTAAGAATTTCATGTTGCTTTAAACCATTAAGTTTGAGGTAATTTGCACATTAGAAAGAGAAAACTACTACAGGTGGCAATTTCATTAATGACCCTACAGATGTCTTCAGCTGTCAAAATGAGGGAAAAGTAGAAAATAGAAAATTTGAAGAAATAAAAACTTTGGCAAATATTTAGTATGCTTGCTGCCAGTGTTCTATAAATTTGATGATTATTTGCAATGAATTACACATTCTCCTGAACCGGTTTTTCATGTTGTGTCCTGACTCTGTGTTCACTTTGAACATTTAGCTGTTTGTATATGCTTAGTTAGATAAATTTACTTAGATTGGCCAAATAGACATTTTAAAGATTTTTGTAAAATAAAATCTACAAGATACTAGTAATGTAAGCACTGTGAACAAGGGCAGATTAACACACTTTCCTACTCTGAGCTCACTAATTACATTAAAACAAATCAAATAAAGCATAAAGAAGCAATAAAAAAATTAACAGTTTCAAAATTTGCTATTTATCAGAATAAACAGTATTTGAAATAAGGTGTGGTTTTATTCATTTTCTACCTCCCTAATTATATTATAATAATTACAACTTGTATTTTATATGAAAATTTACCTGCCATTTGATATATGTTGACAACATGATAGTAAAATCATTTGTATTCATTCTATTCTTAACATCAGCATGCATGTAATATTATATTGTACATTTAATTTAATTTATTAACTATTGACTGAAAGAAATGTAAGACTATTTTAAGATCATATTTGGCTCAAGGGGAAAAAAGAAGATAGAAAAGATTTAAAGGCACAAAAGAAGAAATCCTATGTATTCTTTGCCTCTATATCAGCCAATTTTAAATTTCATATTCAATTTTTATATTCCCTTCTCCCTGTATCTACAGAAGAATTTAGTTTTCATGACTATCACTACTGAGTCCCTGCTTGTACCATGCACATGTACTCAGCACAACAGACATTATCTCTATTAATCTTTGCTTTAATTCCTATGAAAAAAACAGTCTTTAAAAGCTGCAAAAATTTAACCAACATGCCGCTGTTAGAGATGGGCAAAACCAGGATTGAGACCCAAGTTCCAAAACCCATACTACTAATAATATACCATAACTGGTTCATCCAGAGTTCCCCTAGAGCTTTTTCTATTTTCTCCAGCCCACTCATTGTTTCAAAGGCAGTTCTAGATGTGTTCTAGATATAGCTCTAGATATGTTCTAGACATAGCTCTAGATGTGCTCTGCTGGGTAAGCATATCTCTTGGCTTTTCCACAACTTTTCTAATTTATAACATTAGGTTTCTTTGTCCTCAAAAGTCATCAAAATATCCCAGAAATCCTAAATTTTAAATGGCAAGTGAGGAGAGACTGCATGTGACATTAAACTGCTCACCCACAATCCACCATGCTGGCATGTGAGGGGGTGGGGGATAGCTCCCCCAATGCCTCCAGGCCACAAAGTCAACCCTGTGGAGTTCAACCCCAACTTCATGGGGCAGACCATGCCCAAAGTGGAGTAGGGGGCACTTCTGAAGGTGGCTGATACTTTACACCCGGTGAAGGTACCCTAAGGGTCGTTTTAGGGGTATGAATCCAATGAGACATTTCTGAGAAAGATGTGGGAAGGCCCTTGCAATCTCCAGAGGCTAAATATCTGTTCCTCATCAGTTGTGGGATTCTCAGCATGCTTCTGAGTGATGAGGAAAGCCAGACTTAACTGAGCAAGGCACCAGTTTTCCATTTTCTGACCCTGTATCTTTATGGATGTATATCCTGTTTACTAGCTCTGCCATGTGTAGCTCCAACCCTTGACCCCATGACGTACAGAGCACAGTGTTCTTGAGCTCCACAGTATATCTTTTTTCCCCTCTCTCTCATTAAAGGTTGAAAACCAAAAACAAACAAAATAAATGGTAAGTGAATAAATATTGTAATAAAATACACAGGAGCCCTCCAAATCATGTTACCTTATTTGTGATTGAGAAAATATGGCCCAGAGACCACTGTGTCACCTAGCCCCTTAGGAAAGTCATGGCAAATTGATGTCAAGTGCAGCCATTAAATTCCAGTCTGCCCAAATAAGCTGGCCAATGCAGCAAAAAATGAAGAGTAGACTGGGCCCTAATCCTGTTCATTTGATCAGTAGGGTACTCCAAACTGGATGGTAACTCCAGATACATAATTTAGGAGTTAGTTCCACTGTGTAGGACATTCCTATGCACAGGCAAGCAAGATGTGTGTGTGTTTAGAGCCACATGATTGTCCTTCTAGAGTCTCCAAACCTCACAGCTGAGTTCTGAAGATGCCAAGATCTGCCCCACATCTCAGGTGTTTATGCAAGGTTTACTCTATCAAATTTCAGCCTCCCTGGCTGTGATACTCATCTGCCTTAGTCTTTCTCTGACCCCTGCAGTTAGAGCATCCTAGACTATCAGCTGCCTGGCAGACACCCCGGACAAACTACAAACATGGCCAGGACTTGGGGATGGCCTAAGGAAGAAAGAAGCAAGAGAATTTCAGCTCATACCATTTGGTTTCAGTTTGTGAACCAGTTATAATTTCTTCTACTATTATACACAATATCACATTCTCTACCAATATCCACAGCATAGAATCTTATCCACAAGTGAATATTATATATTAGAAAAGAAAGGGAAACAATCACTTAAAAAAAAAAAAAAGATCTGTAACAGGGATTGATGGTGGGAATGCAAAATGATGGTCATTTTGCAAAACAGTCTGGCATTTTCTTATAATGTTAAATATATACTATTACCATATGACCCAGCAGTCCTACTCCTAGGTATTTATTCTAGAAAAACAAAAACATGTTCATGCACACACGCATGCACACAAGTGGATGGAAACATTGATAGTGGCTTTATTCATCATGGCCAAATCCCAGAAAAAATCCAATGACCTTCAACTGGGGACTGGTATAAACTGAAAAACATCCACAGGAATACTATTTAAGAAAAAAGGAGCAATTACTGATACACATGACAAGGGTGAATCTCAAATACATATGCTACGTGAAACAAGTTTAGACTCAGAAAGCATGATGTAATATATGATTTTACTACATAAGCTTCTTGGAAAAGGCAAAAGCTATAGGGACAGAAAACAGATGGGTGTTTTCTGCCAAGAGCTGGAGTGAGGAGAGATTTTCAACTATAACAAAAGGATTCTTAGCCGGGCGCGGTGGCGCACGCCTGTAATCCCAGCACTTTGGGAGGCTGAGGCAGGAGGATCACGAGTTCCAAGCCAGCCTCAGCAATGGCGAGGCACTTAGCAACTCAGTGAGACCCTGTCTCTAAATAAAATACAAAAAAGGTCTGGGGATGTGACCCAGTGGTCGAGTGCCCCTGAGTTCAATCCCCGGTACCACAAAAAAAAAAAAAAAAAAAAAAGGATTCTTTGGGGTGATGGAAACTTCCTATATCTTGATTGTGGTGGTAGCTATACAACTGTACGTATTTGTCAAAACTCAGAATTGTCCACTAAAACCTACAAATTTCATTGTATGTAAATTATACCCCAATTAATCTGACTTTTAAAATAAGTGATAGCCCCTCTTCGTAAGATAAAGGCAAGCCCCATTCTCTGCTCTTGTGAGATAATTTTGGACCCATGCTATCCAGATGACCCAGGGAACACTGCTGCTCAAAACAATGAAGCAGTTGATCAGAGGCCAGTGACGCTATTCCATGCTCCTCACTTGGGGCCTCACACAATCCCAGCTTCAGCAGAGCATCCTGCATCCCACCACCGCCCTCTGCACCTGTGCTTCCTATGCTTCCTAGGCAGGGGCTGCCCTTCCCCCAGCTGCTCACCTGGGGGTGTCTTCTGATGCTGCCAGTGTCTGCTTAAAGTCACCTCCTAGAAGACAATCTTCCTGATTCTCCCAAGCTACATTAAGTGTCCATTATTCTTCTCTGCCACCATGCCCTGT
Source organism: Tamias sibiricus (assembly GCA_025594165.1). Lineage (NCBI taxonomy): Eukaryota > Metazoa > Chordata > Mammalia > Rodentia > Sciuridae > Tamias > Tamias sibiricus. The sequence continues at coordinate 81,930,164 of CM046664.1, forward strand.
TGTTTGTTTCTTTGATCATGATCTTAACTTTTTATAGCATGTGTGTGTACGTGTGTGTGCGTACGCACACATGTGTGTTCATAGACCTGCTTATTGTCTACATCATCCTAGAGCGGGAAGCCTGGTGAAAGCAGACACCATTTTTGCCTTGCTCACCCTAGCATGTTGCCTTGCCAAAGTAGGTGCTCAGTAAATGTTTACTGAACCAAGGAAACTAGAGGCCTTGCCTAGGGCAAGAAGATCAAATCAGCAGCAGTACAAGTTTACCCAGCATTGTGATTATATTCAGAACCAACTATCATCGTTTATCCTCTAGTCACAGAGGCACAATGGTGTCTGCACCATGTCCAGCGGCACTAAATCCTGGGTAGAACAGAAAGAACATCCACAAGTGCATTTCTGCTCTGAGCTGAAAGACTTCTAGGGTAAGTTCGTGGGGTGTGGGTGGAACCAAACTCTGTCATTGTGCACCGCAACATAATGGTGATCTGTTTATGTTCATAATATCTTTGCCCTATGTAATACCACAGAATGAACACAGATACTTCTAAAATATGAAAGAGTTGGTTTTGATCAATACATTACACAATACCTTTTCAGTCAGTAAATTAATAAGTTAAAGCTTTTCCTAATGAAAATGTGATTAAAAATTAATTTCTTATGTAAACCACAGCCCAAGACTCAAATATTGATTTCTTCTCTAATAATTTTAGATCAAATGTTTACATCATTGGCTTATATATTAACTAGGTATTTCTCCCTCTTCATCAAAAACTATGTGTCACCTGAGTATTTCTTGCTCGAGGTCTTCTTAACCATATGGCATTTGTTGTAATGGAATCTTTATACCTGCTTTTCCCTCTGCCTGGAAAAATCGTCCCTAATGTCCTCATGGCTTTCTCTGCCTCCCTCAAGACTTGGTGCAAAGGCCACTCTTAATAGATCCATCCCTGATCACCCAATTTAAAAGCCCATCATAGTCCTCCCTATCTATACTCTGTATTTTTCTTTCCCACTTTACTTTTATGTGTAGCATTTATCTCCATCTGCCATACTAGAAATGCAACTTATTTGTTTTGTTTATTTCACTAGAATCTAAGCTCAGGAGGACACAGATTTTTTTTTTACTCATTTATTTACTATTATATCTCCAGGGCCTGGAACAGTATCTGACACACAGCAGGAGAGTGATAAATATGAGTTGGGTTAATAGTATATCAATTGATGCAATTTATTTTATCAACCACTTAATACTGAATTAATGACAATAATCATCAATCTCAGGTCCCTTCTAGATGGTGTACTATTGTTTGCTGTTGCTGGCATGTTCATAGCTCAGGAGCTTCAAGGGTTTAAGTTGGAGGGACTAAACTTGGATATTTATAACTCTTGAGCTGTGGTCATCACTGGGTATTTATTTCAAATTCTCAACACAAACCAAGCCAGTGTCAGGTAAAAGCAACATGATGGAAAGACACTTGTCCTGGGCTTCGGGACTCACTATTCCCACAGTGTCAGGCAAGTCACTTAACTCTCTGAGCCTCAATTGCCTCACAGTAAAGGGGTGAGGACTTGCTCTGATGAGGCTGAAGTGTGGGTGAAATGAGAGCACCCCTCTCAACACACACACACATTTTCCTTTCCACACATTTTGTTTACTTTACTTTTTGGACCCTGATGCCAAAATCTGGTAAAGTAACTATAACTAATGGGTTACTGTGCCTGGGTTTTTAAAACATTAAGGAAGTCTGTGCCCTTATTCTCAAAGTATAATTGCAGAAAAACCATGAAGATATGAATTTCAGCCAGGGTGGTTATTTGGAGAGCAATGCTCCTTTTGGAATGCACTAAATTAGACTTCTAAATGATCCTATGAAAACTAATTGCAGGCCCTAGAAAATTATTGATTGTATTCTGTAAGTCAGCAAATATCCTGAGCACCTACTATGTACCCAGCACTCCTCTAAAAAGTGGCTACACCCAGTTACCTTATCTATCCTACACACACACACACACACACTTTCAAGTGGGTCATGTCCAAAGATTTACAATTCATTATTGCCCTGCTACCAAGTAGCAAAGCACAGGGCACCTAAAAGAGAAACCACTTACCAGCCCTCAATAAACTCTAGGTGTTGTCTCTAGAATGATAGCTATCCTGTCTTCAGTCCTGAGCAATATCACTACTGTTCTCATACATCTGAAGATACAATGGTTAAAATGTACTCACCAGCTTCTACATTCTTGTCCTTTGTGTCATGGTAAATTCACCTTTCCTCCTGGTTATCTTCCTCTCCCTCCTATGTTTGTCTCTAGTTTAGCCGTTGATTTATACCAGGTGGGGTATGGTATGGTGGTGGTGGGAATGCATTTTAAATCAGTATATGCTGTCACACAGCACATCTGCAAAAATCTCATAGAATTGTGAGCTGTTGGCTTCAGGGTTGGGCTTACTGCATTCTTGGCCAGTTCAGTCTGTACTAGGTAAGGAATGTCCCCGATGTAGGTCTGTGATCATGTATCTTTGCTCTTTGTTAATCCTCCACAAAATGGTTACGATTAAAATCTTCCAAGCCTTTCATAAAAGAGGGTTTAAAAAAAAAAAAAAAAAGCATCAACTCCTGCCCATGTTTGTAGGACTATGAGAGACTAACTGAATAAATAAACAAACAAATAAATGGGGGAGGGAGACAGGATATTGCTATATTGCCCAAGTTGGTCTCAAACTCGTGGGCTCAAGCCATCCTCCTGCTTCAGGTGCTGGAGTAGCTGGGACTACAAATATATGCTGCTGCAAACAGCTGAAAAATATTTTTACAAATTGGAAAACTCACCCTCCATCTAGACTCTCTGGCTTGTGTCAAAGAAAAAGCATAATCTTGATATTTAGAGCCTCAAAATTCAAGTTCATTTGTTCCACAAAAATTAATTGAGGTCTTCCTATGCACCTGCAGGTAAAAGAATGAATAAGACAGACATGGTCCCTGCTCTCCCAGGATTTCTAATGAGGGAGGCTGGCAACAAATAAAGGAAATAAGCAACTAATGATTTATTGTACATTTAGAAATAGCTAGAAGATTTTGAATGCTGCCAATATAAAGAAATGATAAAGATTTGAGGTGGGAGATGGGCTAATTACACTGATTTGATCATTGCATATTGTATACATGTGTCAAAATATCACATTGTGTCCTATGAATGTGCGATTGTGTCAATGAAAAAATTTTAAACATCTTTTTTGTAAAGGAAAAGAAACAAATAATCCCAATTTATATTAAGTGATGAGAAAGGAAAAGACATGGGGCAGTGTAAAAAAAAAAAAAGTTAAAATAGGGGAATGGTGTAAGGAAGGCATGAGGGACGAGGGTCGGGAGTCAGCCAGGCCAAGGGGAACCAGTGCAGAGCTTCATGGTGAAGCTCTGAGATGAGAAGAGGCCAGCGAGGCTGAAGTCCAGGGAAGTGGGCAGAGTGGAAGCTGGTCCTGGCTAGAGGGGCAAAATTAGAGCCAGGCAAGGAGGCAGGGTCCTCAAAGCTCCATCCCCAGCCTGAACCACTACTGACTTCCTCCAGGGCCTTTAGGCAGTGGAGAGTGTAGTGGGATACAGAGGTACACTTTCTACCCCCCTCTTTCAGGGCAACATTGATCTTTTTCCTGCAAATAAAGTTCCGATGCTGACTCACTAATCTGGTGAGAAAAAAGAAAGTGTACAGACAGATGGGAGATGTGCAAGAGGCACATCTTTTAAAGTTTTTTTTAATTTGTATTGTATATAAAATTATACATGTAAGTGGGATTCATTATGTCATATTCACACATACATATAACATAATTTGATCTATCTCATTCTGCAGTACCTTCTCTTTCCCTCAAGAGGCATTTTTTGGTGTATAAAGCTGAAGACTCAGTTCAATTCCAATTAAAACCAATTTAAACCCAGTTAGAACAAAAACGTACTACTGGCTCCAAGGAGAAAATGCCCTACCCATCCTGGCATTACTATGTCACTACCTAGCACTTGAGTTTCTTCCTTTCTGCTCCCCCAGGCTCCTTCCACATCGCTAAGAGGTATCTTTTTCTTTTCTTTCTCCACTAACTATATCTTATCCCTAACGGCAGTGTCAGGAGTAAATGTAGCAGTTGGTGTGGCTCATTGAAGTCAAGGTCCTAAGATACTGCAGTGCTTGCCCTGGTCTAGGTGACCTTACTAAAGGATTCACCTGGTGAGAAGCAGAGCCAGATTTAAGAGAGAGGAGATGCTTCCCTGGCTAAAATCTTCACCTACCAGAGGGTGGGAGAAATGTAGGAGGGACTGCATAGCAGGTCCACCATCGCCCAAACCCTGGTTTGGGGTGGGCCAGTATTCACAATTCTCCTCCCTGGAATTAATCTCTGGAAGATGGTTGGTCAAGATGCTTCACACCCCTTGGGCTACTCAGGTTTCCACAGAGTAGATGGAAGAAGCAGATTAGTGTAGTAATAAAGTTTCAACAGTAGTTTCAAGACAATTGGCATGTGACTTTGACAGCAGTGCAGGAAGGATAACCTAGCACACAGTCAACACGTAGAAAGATAGCCATATCCCGGCAAAGCCCACGTGATTAACACCTGGCTGCATTTCTGACTAACTCAATTTCTCCTGCACAATGGGAAAAGAGCTCATCCATTGCAGGTGGCCAAAAGGCTTTCTCCACAATCTACCTCCACAGCTACCTGATATTTGACCCTCACCTTGAGCTTTTGAAAAGAATAGCAATGGTTTATTGACTGCTTATCAGGAGTCGGAGCCTGAGCTAAGCACCTGATCTCCTTTAATTCCCACTGCAAATCAATGAGGCAGGTACTAGCACCTGCCTATTTCAGAGATGAGGAAAGATGAAGCAAGGAAAAGGTGCAAAATGGCCAACTCATACCCCTGAAAATTGTTGGAGGTGGAGTCAAAGTCAAATAGCTCGACTCCAGATCCCTGCACTCTTCGCTCTTCATACTATTTAGTGTCAGCTGCATTTGCTGGCACCACAGGGGACTGGTCTGGTACCATGGTTTATTACAGACTCCCAGAGTAAGGCAGTAAAAAGAAAGTATGACACCTCAGGAACTGAAAGGCGATCTGGGGGAGGGACAGTGAAGGGGAGGGAGGGGCTTTTGTGCTTCCCTCACTGTGGGAGTAAAATCTCCAGGTTCTGTTCTTTCTATTTGTTCATGGAAACATCTCCTCGGTGTTTATGCCTGCCCCATTTTTTTACTTTTGGGTCAAAAAAGTAATGGTGGCTTTTTTTCCCCAATCACATAAGTGGTTTCATGCAGGTAATAAATTGTGTAAAAAGGAAGTGTATGTGTGTGTAGTGCATGTGTTAGATATATGCATCTCCATTAATTAGGAAAGAAGCTAAAAGATTTGCTTCACTCTTTTACTCCACGTTTTGGACTCAGATCACACACAAAAAGGTGAACCTGGCAGTGGCTTTCTAGCTACTGAGCTTTACCAGCATTGACTTCCATTTCTGTTCCCCTGGGACCCTCTTTTGGATTACTGTTTTAATCAGCATGCCTTGCACATGCCAAGTTTACCTGCCAAAGAGTGGTGAGTTTTTGAAGCTGTTGCAAAGTCAACTATTTGTAACTACTCTTAAAATTGCTTTGGGGAAAAGAAAGAAAGAAGGAGGGGGAAGGAAGGAAGGAAGGAAGGAAGGAAGGAAGGAAGGAAGGAAGGAAGGAAGGAAGGAAGGAAGGAAGGAAGGGAAAAGAAAAGAAAACAACCCATTAAAACTCCCTTCCCAGGGGGTGCTCCATCTGTTTGGTCCAGAGCCAAGTGAGACAAGGACATGGGTAGAAGATCAGAATAACCTGGTCCCTGTGGGCTTGGAGCTACCCTGACAAGCAAAGAGGAATTAGGGAAGTCATTCTTTCACATCACCTCCTTCTAGGGCACATGAGGAGTTGAGAGAAGGGGAAGGGATTCACAGTCCTAGTGCACCTCCCCTAAGCCAGGCATTGTGCAAGGAGCTTTTACAAATATTTCCCAAGTTAATTGTTACAATTTTATACCTAATAGCTAACATTAAGCACACTGTTCCAAGTGCTTTACTCATTTAAGAACAGAAAAACTCCATGAAGGATATTGTGTTATTTTCCTCAATTTAGAATATGAAGAAACAGGATCAGAAAGAGGTTAAGTAATTACTCCAAGGTTGTACAGCTATTATGTGGCAGAATTGTGGTTTAAAGGCAGCTCCAGAAATAAGGGTCTCAACTTCTGTATATGCTACCTTTCAGAGTTCAGAGATTGTGCAGCCCAAGGTCTCAAAAGTAGGATGGGCTCATCCAGGGCTCAGAGCCCAGATTTGTCTGATATCCCCATACTTGATTCCGACTGCACCTCATGTCTGGAAGTAAGACTGCTGGGAGTGCTCTTCTCACCTTAAGGAAGAAATTCAGATAAAGCCTCCTGTTCTGATTATGTTTTTTCTCCTTCATTTCCCCCTTTCTCTTTTCCTCTCCCCATTTCTCTTCCCTTCCTCTTGCCTTTTCTTTCCTTTTCTCCTTCTCCCTCGCTCAAGCCTCAAGTTTGCCAGTAACACTCAGAACACAACAAGGACACAAGAGGTTAATGTGTGGCAATGCTCATTAATTCAAGCAGACTTTTATATAGCTCCACAGAAAATGCCAATCTGCTCGGAAGCTTGTTAATAACTGGAAAGTGTGCTTATCTCAAGAAATGGTGATGAATTGGTCCAACTGTTGGACAAAGGGGCATTTCAGTTTGCATTATGATCAGCCAATCAACAAGATCATTAAGTGCTCACTGGATTTATTGTTTAATAATTTGGTCAAGGGTCTGGTTACTGACGTGGTTGTTCAGATTAACCCAATTACAGTCTTATCCTTAGGCTGGATCCCAGGAAGCTAGTAGTTGCCAAAGAGAGGCTGCCAACAAAGTTTTTAGTTTGTTGGCCTGGAGAAACTAAGGTTTCTAAAATACCCAAAATAAAGGAATTTACAAAAGCCATCAACACCTAAAAGACTCCAGGAGACTTTTGGTACATGACACCATCTGTACACCTTCTATTTATGTTCTAGTGCTGTCCAGGGCTCTACCTTGATCCTTTTCTTTTATCACCTGCCTTCTTGTTCCCCATAATGCCTTCAAGTCCCCTCTCTTGCTGATGACTCCCAGATCTGTTTCTCTAAAATACGCTCTCAACAGATATTTCTAATCATCTTTCTGCAGTTTCTACTTGGCTATCTCTCAGGCATCTTAAATTCAACCAACACTGAATTCCTTCTACTTTTCCCCTACACAATTCTATTCATCATATTTCTTAGCCTTACGAATTTAAATTCTTGATTCTTCCTTGAGTCCTCCCTCTCCTACACTCCATACTCTGGAAATGTCCAAGTTCCTTCCGTTTGTACTAAGGAGGTCCCTTCTGATGAGCCCCACCTGCCTCAGTTCATTGTCTCTGACAGGATTACATTATTGTTATTACCTTGTAACAAGTCTCTGTGAGAGAGTATGTATCTGCTTCCCTGTTTGTTTTCCCTGACAATCTCTACACTACTTATGGGTGAGAATTGAGTCTTATTCATCTTTAGATGCCATTCCTGGCAGAACTGAATTGGTTTCCAGCACTTTACTTCATTATTCCTATTGCTGCAGAAATTCACTTTTTACAAATCAGTCATCCCCCTTTTCTATGAGTTTCCTATTACTTACAGAATAAAGGCTAAGCACATTACCATGCGAAGGCCATTCACAATCTGGCCAAGTTTCATTCTCCACCCCCTATTCCTATTATTCTTCTCCATCTACCTGAATGTCCAACTGAACCCAGGTGCTTGCTCTGTTTCCCCGAACACACCACGCTCTGTGTGTTCCCATATCTTTATCTTCACTGATGCTCCAAAAGATATGATCTCCCTGTGCATCCACCCCAAAGTTGCCTGGAAGATGGTTGCTTATCTTTTAAAACCTAGCTCAGTGTTTCATCCTCAGAGACACCTTCCCAGACACCTTCCAGGCAGCTCTTTCCTCTGTAACCATCCATCACCTTGGTTCTTTTCTCCATGTATGATGCTGTTTTGCAAAGATTTATTTACTTGTATCACTGTTTGCACTAGTTTCCTCTGGCTGCTGTAATAAGTTAACACCAGACTGGGTAGTTTGAAATAATAGTTTGTTCTTTCACAGTACTAGAGGAAATAAATCTGAAATCAATATCATATGTTAAAATAAAGGTGTCAACAGGACCATATTCCCTCCAGAAATTGTAGGGGAGAGTGAGTTTCCTATCTCTTCCAGCTTCTGATGGCTGTTAGGGTCCCTTAGCTTATGGCCACATTACTTCAGTCTCTGCCTCCATCATTACATACTGTGTGTGCACGTGTGTGTGTGTGTGTGTGTGTGTGTGTGTGTGTGTGTGTGTCTACCTCCCTCTTATAAGGATGCATATGACAACATTTAGGTTCCATGCAGATGATCCAATATAATCTCCCCACCTCAAGATCCTTAATCACATTTGCAAGAGGGTTTTCTTTTTTCTTTTTTTTTCTCCCCTTCACAGAATAAGGGTAACATTTACAGCTTTCAGGGAGTATTAAAATCTGATATTTTGGGGGCCACCATTTAGTCCCTACACTGTCCCAATTGGGACTTCCTTAAGAGCAGGGATTGTGTCTTATTCATTTTTTATTCCCAGCATTTAGCACTAATAGGCATTCAAAAAATGTTTAATGAATGGTGGAAAAATAAATGAACTAAACTCTTGTCCTGAAGGTACTGATAAGACAATAAGCATTCAACAAGCATTACTCACTATTATTCATTATTCATCCAACAAGCCTTTATCATTTTTATGTACTAGGTCTGCACTAGGCACAAGAAGTACAGTAACAACACAAAGCAGTCATGGCATTTAAAGGAGCATGCACAAATAAATATATGATCACACTGTATGATAAGGGCTGGGAAAGAAAAGTGCAAGGATCAGTGAGAGAAATTAAGGGGGTGGAAGTTAGCGAAAGCCTCTTTGTGGAAGCCTTTCCATAGACCAAGAACTGAAGGATGAATTACAGCTAAGTAGAGGTGGGGAGATAATTATTCCAGGCAAAAAAACAAAACAAAAAAAAAAAACAAAACAGCATCAGTATATGCACAGGTTTTAAGGAAGTAAAGAGCTTAGTGAGTTCAAGAAACAGAAGGAGGCTGGAGGGTAACCTGAGGAGCACCAGGTCAGTGAGGGGACTGGTGGGGCAGAACACGTAGGCTTTGGGATCAGGTTACAGATTTCGATTTTGAGTTTAGTTTGGAATAATAGGAATTTTAGGTCAGTGAGTGATGTGACCAGATTTCTGCTATAAAAGATGCCTCTGGCTGCTCATTTGAGGACTGGTAGGAGAGGTCAAGGGAAGAGGGAGAAGACCTGTTAGGAGGCCACAGCAGAAGTTCAGGTTAGAGCTGATGGGAGGCTTGGACTAACATGGTAGCAGCTGATAGGGAAATAGGTGCAGACACTTGAGGTATATATATGGAGAGTAGAATGGATAGGTCCATGCTAAATCAGAAATACCTTTTTAAAAAAAGTATTAAAGTATTTTTTAAGCCCAAATGTCCATCTTGTCTGGTCTGAGTAGAAAAAAGTACAAAAGTTAATGAAGTATGTATGTATGTATCTATGATGGTTTTACTTTCAACAATATCTATCAATGGGGCAAGAGTAGACTTTTCTGCAAATAGTGTGGGAACAACTAGATTTTGACAAGCAAGAGAATGAAGCTGGACCCCTACTTTTTACCATACACAAAAGTTTACTCAAAACAGATTGAATATTTAAACATAAAGGCTAAAAATATAAACCTCTTAGAAGAAAACATAGGGATAAATCTTCATAAACTTGGATTTGGCAATGGATTCTTAGATACAGAATCAAAGGCATTATTAAAAAAAGAAAAAATAGACAAGTCGGACTACATCAAAATTAAAAATGTTTATGCATCCAGGGTACTACTAAGAGTGGGGAAAGGCAGCCTGCAGAACTAGAGAAAGCATACCTGGTAAGGGCCTGAGAGTCAGGATATGAAAATACCTCTTTTAATTAAAAAAAAAAAAAAAGGTTTTTAATAAAAAACAAAACTCACTTAAAAAGAGGCAACAGATATTTGAACAGATATTTCTCTAGAGAAAGTAAGCAAATGAAAAGAATAGTTGGCAACATCATTAGTTTAGGGAAATGTGAATCAGAACCACAATGAGAAACCACTCCATACACACCAGGATGGTTATAATGAATTCTTTTAAAAAATAAAATAATAAGTATTGACAGGGGCTGGAGTTGTAGTTCAGCAGTAGAGCGCTCGCCTAGCACATGCATGGCCCCGTTCCATCCTCAGCACCACGTAAAAAAACAAACAAACAAACAAAAAAACGCTTTGTGTACAACTAAAGCAAATAAATAAAAAAAATTTAAATAAGTATTGACAAAGATGTGGAGAAATTAGAACACTTACACATTGCTGGTGGGAATGTAAAATGGTTTAGTCACTCTATAAAACAGTTTAGCAATTCCTGGAAAAATTAAACATAGAATTCCCATGTAACTTCACAATTCTAGACATAGGTATATACTCAAAAGAACTGGACATAAATATACAAACAAATACCTGACACACAAATGTTCACAGCAGCACTACTCACAATGGTCAAAAGGTGGAGACAACTCAAGATCCATCAATTGATGAATGGATAAATAAATTATGGTATGTATACATTGGGATATTACTCAGACATAAAAAGGAATGAAATCCTGATAACTTCCACTACATGGATGAACATTGTGCTAAGAGAAGGAAGCCAGACATAACAGGTCACATCCTAAATAATTTCAATTAAATGAGATATCCAGAGTAATTAGATCCATCAAGACAGAAATCACATTAACAATTTCCAGGAGCTGGGGGAAGGGCAAAGGGAAAGAACTGCTTAGTGGGTACAGAATCTCCTTTGGTTGAATGAAAGTGGTCAGAATTAGATAGAAGTGATGGCTTAAAGTTTATATGTTATCTGAATTTCATCTGGAAGAAAAAAAATTTTAAGTCAACGGAGTAGACGTTTGAGTAGAGTCAGATCAAAGAGATAGTCCTGCCAGCTCCTTCCTTTTTCATTTTGTAAAGAAAATACAAGTTTTATCCTCTGGGCATTTGACATCAGTGGTGGGGCCCAAGGAAGTGCTGTGTTTTACAGCTGGCAAAAGGATATTTGTGTAATGTTTTGTTTTGGGAACCCAAATTACTGGTTATACTGAAAAACAATGACATCATAAAATGACATGTGAGTGCTCTCAGAAGAGAATAAAATAATTAAATATAGAGACTGATACATAGAAATATTTGTTGAATGAACAAAGGAATGAGACCATAGTATTCCAAATCAGCAGGGGATAGAGTGGGGAAATTTGTCTGGTTTTAATACAAATACTCTAAAGTTATATTGCTTAAGGGATTGAAGGGGCCAGAGGGAATAGAGATTGACATACAAGTGGGTTGAGCATTGAAGACAGATGCTTGCCTATTTCCAATTCTATAATTTTCTCAACTGTCAAAGTTAGATCTATCTCAGCAAAATTATAGGCCATAGCAAGAATGCATTGAATATTCCAGAGCCTGGGCCAAGATTCCATTTCTAAGGAACTCATTCCCAAATGACTCATATGTTGCCCTTCATTGCATTCACCAAAAAAAAAAAAAAAAAAAAAAAAGAAAAGAAAAAAATACAGTTCACTGAAAGCACATGTTCCCCATCTAATCTTAAGGAAAACATCAGACAAATCCCAACTGAAGGACATTCAACAAAATACCTGACCAAGACTCCTCAAAACTGTTAAAGCCATTGTGATGGTAAGTTTTATATTTCAACTTGGCTAAGCTATAGTACCCAGGTATTTAATCCAACACTAACAAAGATCTTGCTGTGAAGGTATTCTGTAGATACGGTTAATATCTATAATAGGTGGACTCTAATGAAAGGAAATCACCTTTAAAATGTGGGTGGGGCCTCATTCATTCAGCTGAAAGCCTTGAAGCAAAACATGAGGTTTCTCCAAAAAGAAGAAATGCTGTCTCAATACGGCAGCATTGACTATTGTCAGTTTCTGGTCTGCCCCACAGACATCAAACTCAGGACCCACAACATCCACTCCTGCCTGACTTGTCAGCTGCCAGCCTGCCCCCACAGTCATATCAATCACTTCCTAATTAAACAAATATAAATAGGTGGATAGATAGAGTCCTCTGTTGGTTCTGTATCTCAGGAGAAATCAACCAATATAGTCATCAGAAATAAGAAAAGTCTGAGAAAGCATAACAGCTGAGAAGATCCTAAAGAGACAAGAAAACCAAATGTACTCTGGCAACCTGGATGGGACCCTGGGACTAGGTAAATTATCTCCATAATCGGAAGAGAATATGAGGTTTGATTAGTAACAATGTATCAATATTGTTGATTAATTGAAATAGTAATCAATAATAATTTAAGATGTAGTAAGAGGAACCATATGCATATGGGAATAATCTACGATCTTGCAATTTTTCTGTAAGCCTAAAACTGCTTGAAAAAATTTTTGAAAATCTAAGTAGGTATTTTTTTTCCCTTTCCAAGGAACCAAAATGAAATTTGAATTCAAATGTACCTTGCATAGGGCTATAACTATTTCACATTCACCAAAAATTAATAAATACAATTATACAGATAGATAAATATTAACATATAAACTTATTCTAATATTATTCTAATATTTAGACTATTTAGCAGACCACTGAATCAAAGTGACAAGAAAAATCCAGAGCATGCCTTCATCAAACATTTCTGAGTTTGTGTTCCCAGTGAAGGACCACTTCTCTTTCTGTCTATTTTTTCCATGATTCCTGATTTTGGCTTTGGCCTGACACAGAATGAATCTGAATGGCACATTAATTTTGAACAACATGAAACTGAAATATTAGTGTTCATACATAACTTCATTGGAATGTAGTCTTGCTTGTACACTTATATGTTCTTATGGCTGTTTTGGGCTATAACAATAGACTTGTGTAGTTGCAACAGAAAGGGTATGGCCTACAAAGCCTTAAATATTCATCTGGCCTTCTGTGCAAAAGTGTGTGAGTCCTACTATAGGTTGTAGTCAGCATCACCTCCGTATAAGTACACATTTGTGTATCTAAAATATTTTTCTTAGAACTATAAAACATATCTGTTACCAAACCTTAATTGTAAGCCTGCTTTCCACAGAGCTTTCCTTCCACAGACTATTGAGAGGAGAAAAGGTGGGGGGCCAGGGCAGCTTTTCTATATTATCTAGACCTCTCTTGTATGAAAGTCACTGAATAACTTGAGAAATCTGTTGGCTAAATCATGTAAAAATCTGAATTGTCCATTAAAGACCCCACATGAAAATATTGCCTTGACATTATCTGCAGGATGTTTCTACAAACAAATTACAGCAGACTTCATATTTGTCAGCCAAATTAGTATCAGACTAATAAGTGATGCTATTTGGGCCTGCTCCCTTCCTTTCTTCTTTTCTTCCTTCCTTCTATCCTTTCTTCCCTCTTTCTTTCCTTCTTTCTCCACCCCCCCCCCCACCTTTTCAATTTAGCTTTTCCAAAGAGGGGAATTACCATCTCCAACTAATAAAAGTGACTCTGAAATTTTATTTTTCACAGCCTATAAAAATTGAAAGAAACTGATTAGGAAGCAAAATGCTAATTAAGTGGTTTAGCTAATCACTGAGTAACATTTTTTCACAGAGCCAACTTATTTCAATTTAATCCTGAGTACAGACTAAATGGCTAATTTTCCAGAATGGTGTGTTTGGAATCATCAGCATATATATTTACATTGCTAGTGTTATACCAGGTTGAGTACATAAATGAGATTGGCAGGCATGTGGTAAAACAGATATGTTAACAATATAATAATTAACATTTATGGAACTCCTGTTTATGGACTAAGAACTATGCTGTGATTTACATATATCCCCTCATATTGCCCTCGAAACAAAGCTGTAAGGTGGATACTATTGTTTTCTGTTACAGATAGAGAAGCTAATGCTTAGGGAAGTTAACTTGTCAGGGCACACAGCTAATGGGTAGCAGAACCAGGATTCTCAGCTAGTTTTGCCCATGTTATGAGGTCACCTTATTAAATGTACTGGTGCCTCTGTTTTTCTACGTATATATTACCATGTTGTTTCATTTTTTTCTCTCAGATGAATACAACCATCTCCCTAAAGTACCTAAGGCATACTGAGGATTTGGATGAACTCAAGATGGGAAAAGGTATGCCCTCAGGATTGTTACAGTGGGAAGGCAAGAGGGGAGGGGGGAAAGAGAGTTAATATTCAGCTTCTGACATCTAAAAGCAGATTTTCAATTCCTTCGCAAGACAATAGGCTTGAAAGTCAAGCTCTGTCAACAGAGAGAGGGATTTTCCTAAATTCTGTTATCTCCTCTCTTACCATATCAAGAATCATGTTTGGGAAAGTTGTTCAGTGATTTTCATACAGAAGAGGTCTAGATAACACAGACAGGCCACCCTCCCCCCTTCTCCTCTCAGTGGTCTGTGGAAAGAAAGGCAGAGTTAGACATCAGGCAGACATACATTTTGACATCTTCCCTTTCTAGGATCAGTGGATCAGGTGAATAAAAAACCTAAATCTGAGGGGCTTCTGTCCTGCTTTCTGTGGAGGACTCTGGGAAGGAACCACTTCGTGAACTGTCCTATACCAACATGGAGGCAGCCAGGTTGAAGTAAATTCAGATTGCAGGATGGTTAGGTAGGAGGAGAGCCTTACTTTAGCTCTCCTAAGGGATATCAGTCCCACTTAGGATATTAGGCACTGGGGTGCCTACTATGGATGAGGGTATAGACTCTAGCTAAGGAACCTGCCACAAGCATTTGTCTCCAGTGTGTCCTCAGGCTCTGTGAAGGTCAAGGTAGGGTTGAGGTGTCAGGAAAGAGAAGAGCAACCTAACCAAGCCAAGAGAGAAGACCACTCCCCTTCCTCTGTCACAGACACCAGCAAAGTACTAGGGGACGGGTCTAGTCACCATTGGCAGCTGCCAGACCAGGATGTGGCTCTTACGACTTCATTATCCTCCCATGGAGACATTCACATCATTCCCCCCCACACACGCAGTCCCCCAAATATGCAGTAACATCTGGAAGAGAGGGGCCAGAAATCTAACAGATTAAGCATTGTCTCAAAAAAAAAAAAAAAAAAAAGGAATATTTAAGTCTAAAGAGACTATTTCAATTATTGATTGAAATTAGACTATGTAATTAAATTAGAGTATAATTTCCCCCACTGAAAAATGGATAATTATAACAAATATCATATAAATGAAAATCTTCATGTCCTCAGTGAGAGTCTTCAGTCAAAATCTGAGCATAGTGAGTGAATCTATCTGATCGCAGAGCCTGAGCTCTAGCCATGAATTCTAATGCCAGTGTAGGCTAGTGATAAAGATTTGGTCAAAATATTAGAAATTTTAAATATTTAAACATTCTTCATGCACATTTTTAAAAAATATTTATTTTTTAGTTGTAGTTGGGCACCATACCTTTATTTTATTTATTTGCTTTTATGTGGTAATGAGGGTCGAACCCAGGGTCGTGCCCGTGCTAGGCACACACTCTACCGCTAAGCCACCACCCCAGCCCTCTCATGCACATTTTTTAATTGAAGTGGTGGAAGAAGGTATATCACATGCTATAACAAATAATAATGATATTCTCATTTGATGGTTGTGAGAATTAAGTGCTTAGAAGAGAGCCTGGCAAGAGCTGTGTGATTGTTAGCATCATCATTATTATTTTATATGGCAAATGTAATAATAATTGACTCGCTGATTCATGTTTCTTTCCTACTAGGTAGCAGCCACATAGTTTAAGTGGTATTAAGCCACCCCAGCTTCACATATGGGTCCTGATTACTGATCTCTCAGATTACCCATCTATCCCCTTGCCACAGTGATTGGTACACAGTGGGCACAAATCACAAATTGGCTTGACCAGAGTAAAAGCTGGCCCTTCTGTTTAATGTTTTGTAGGAAAAGATCTCTCTTTATGCATTGTGGTGAGTAAAATTCTGACCTAAAATTGCTGAGGACTATTTTGCTCCTGTATTAGTTGTATTACAGTATTAGGCTGAATGAGCATTTCTTAAATTTTCTGGGCTTAGGACCCTTAAAAATTTTGAGGGCCACAAAGGATCTTGTGCTTTTTGTAGTTTCAAATATTTAATGCATTATAAATTAAAATGGAGAATTTTTAAATGATTACTTCATTAAAATAACAATAAGAAACCTCTAATAGGTTAACATAAACAACATAGTTTTAACTTTTTAAAAAATATTTAATTTTCAAAAATGAAAGATAAAATTTGAAGAGTAAATTTTTTACATTGTTTGCAAATCCATTCAATGTCTAGTTTAATGGAAGACAGCTAGATTTTCATATCTGATGCATTCAATCTGTTGTTACATCACGTAGCCTTTATACAAAACTCCCCTGTATGCCTGAGAGAGAATGAGAGTGAAAAAGATAAATAATATCTAAATATTTGTACTAGTTTTCTATTTTTTTGGTGGTGATGGTAGGTGTTCCAGAGTTTAAACTCAGGGGTACTCAATCATTGAGCCACATCCCCAGCCCTATTTTGTATTTTATTTAGAAACAATAAATCTCTCACTGAGTTGCTTAGCTCCTCATGCTTTTGCTGAGATTGGCTTTAAACTTGAAATTCTCCTGCCTCAACCTCCCAAGCCACTAGGATTAAAGGTATGCAACACTGCATCTGGCTAGTTTCCTATTGTTGCTACAACAAAGTTGCACAAACCTGATGGCTTAAAACAATATAAATTTATTATCTTACACTTCTGGAGGTCAGAAGTCCAAAATCAGTCTCATTGTGCTGAAGTCAAGGTGTCAGTAAGGTTGTTTCCTTCTAGAAGCTCCAGGTAGAGTCCTTTTCTTGGCATCGTTCAACTTATGGAGGCTGCCCACTTTCCTTCATTTGCAGCCCCTCCTCTCCCTCCAAAGCCGCCAATGTAGTATTATCACAGCTTCTTCTTTAACTCTACTCTCATTTCTCTCTTGTAAGGAAACTGTGATTTTATTGAATCCATTCAGATAATCCAAGGACATATATTCCCATCTCAAGATCCTTAACTTAGCCGGGTACAGTGATGCACACCTGTAATCCCAGCGGCTGCGAAGACTGAGGCAGGAGGATCACAAGTTCAAAGCCAAACTCAGCAAAAGTGAGGCACTAAACAACTCAGTGAGACCCTGTCTCTAAACAAATAAAATACAAAATAGGGCTAGGGATGTGGCTTGGTGGCCAAGTGCCCTTGAATTCAATCCCCAGTACCCCAAAAAAAAAAAAAAAGAAAGAAAGAAAGAAAGAAAGAAAAAGGAAAAAAAAAAATCCTTAACTTAATCACATTTGCTAAGTCCCCTTTACCATATAAAGAACACATCCAGTTGGGTTCCAGGAATTAGGGTGTGGACATCTTTAAGGGGCCATTATTCAGGCTACCTCACTATTATAAAATAGTCTTGACCTCAGGGACTCCAGGGGTCCTAGTTGCCTATGCTACAGAGACCCAAAATAGTAGTAGTTTACACAAAATGATTATCTCTTTTCCATATTGCAGATAAGGCATAAGCCATTAAAGGTTGTCACAGCAGTTCAACAGTGTCAAGGATCCAGAATCCTTTAACTTTTTATATACCTTAATCTATAGTGTCCCGATGATTTTGCCTTCAAAGGTGTCACCATCTGTATAGTTCAAGGTGAATTATTACCATGTCCAAATTCTATACAGCTGAAAAGAGGAAATATAAAGGAGGGCACTCTCCCTCCCTGCCTTCTGTTCATATCCTATAAGCCAGACCTGGTCATGATGCCATGCCCAGCTTCAAGGGGGCTTGGAAAGGTAGCCATTAGCTGACCAATCATGGATCCAGCTACAATTCCTACTGGAATCAATAAATAGTTTCTACCTCAGTTCTCAGGAGGAAAAATCTAAGCTGGTGTTGGAGATTACAAAGGACAGAAAAGCAAAGTAATTCTCAAAAGAAAGGAAGCCAGATAAAGCCTATGCTGAAGCCTACATTTGAACTTTCCAGTTGCATAAGACATTATTTTTTCCTTATGTCAAAACCTATTTGATTTGGAGTTTCAGTTATTTGCAGCCAAAGCTATGTGCCTCAGTAACTATCCAGTATTTTCCCAATCAAAAAGAAGAAATTCAGGGCATTATAGAACTTTGGAAAATGTTGAGGCAAAGGCATATTTTAGGTAGTTAATCAGTGCTGGATAGATGAATGATAGAAGGCCAATCACAGCAAGCTTGTTGAGAAGATTGTAGAACAGATGCTGATTTCTGTTATACGAGCCAGAGACCTTGCAATTGATATTTCTGAAGCTCACAATAGATGTGAGAATGTCTGATTCACATTCTTTAGTGTCAAAATTGTTCCCTTTACAGACACAAGGAAAAAATATCTAAGAACCATAAGATGAGGAAATGAGTTTTTTCAAATCAACAGGAAAGAAAAGATAGGGACAAAAAGAAACCCTACCAAACACCACAGGAGTCTTCATGGCTGAGCCCAGTCTCACTTAATGTCTAAATAACATGCTCTGGAACAGGAATCTTTATTTATGGCAATGTTGCTTTGGAAAGTGAAAGGACAAGCCACTAAGACTGAACGTGTTTTGGAGATTTCTCAGGGCTATGTAGATATGCAAATTAGATGAAACAAATTCAAATTAAGTGTATAATGAATTTTTGAGAAAACCATTTTTGGTCTAAAGGGGATATAGAATCCACAATAGCCTGTTCTGATTTTGACTGCCTTTCCTTGCTGGGTTAGCCTTGCTGTTGAATGTTTAGAACAAAAGATAAAGCCAAGGGGAACCCAGTTTCTATTATTTTAAAACCAAGCAATACAGTACTGACTGCAAGTACAAAAAAGTCAATTATTAGTATTAAAAAGATGTGTCAAGAAAAGTCTTCTATTTTCAATAGAGGGAGTTATTTTTTGCTCCTTTTCATGCCCAGTTGCCCATGATTTATGTGTTTCTCCTCTGTTTCTAAAATTTTAATTACTTGGTAGAGAATAAAGTTCACAGTACCTGCCTATTCAGTCTCTTTATAATGAATTCAACAAAACATCCAAAGATTACAAATAGTGGGACAAGCAGTCCTTAAACTCACAATGGATTGCATTACTCAAAAAGATATAATAAATCAAAAGATTAAGAGTCAAATCTGATTTTCTCACAGGAACAATGTTGTAATAACAGAGTTATGTTTGTAGCCAAATGTCAGATCCCATACTATTTTTATTTTTTAAAAAATGACCATAGTATCCCACTCAATTGGTTCTACATTGTCTAGAAACCATACAATAATACACTTTTCAATGTATACATAAATCAATTACCAATTCAGGCCAATAACCAAGTAAAAGAACTGTACTTATTTAAGAGGGGAATGTTAACAAGATGAGAACAGAGGCCCTGAGGGAACAGCAGGCCACTCCAAGAAATGATCATACCTCGGGCTCAGGAGGCAGAGTGGTTCCTGGGAAATTACCTCTGTATGGAAGAAAGAGGAGCCCTGAAAGGTCAGAGCTGGGGAGGGAAGGTAAGGGCCTCGTTCAATCTGACACATGAATTGGGAGGACCCAAGGGCAGCCCACTGCAGAGGGGAAAGGCCTACATGCCTGGCTGTACCAGGTGGTAGTTCTTCTGTAGAAAGAGCATGCCTGCTTCTTCTATTAACATGTCTAGAACATCAATTTCTGCCTCATCTAACAAAACCATTTAAAAATAAAAGATAGTGCTATTTAAAGAGATAAAATAGGTTATTATAGTGTTTTCATCTAAGTCAACTAAAGCAACCAAAAATCTCATCTCAACTGACTCTTGATCAGCTTTGTTTGTTAATAAGTAAATTGGGGTTATAGGTGGGGAATTTCATTTTTATCCTGTCTTTCCATAAAATTTATTACTTTTTTACAATGAAAAAATAATGAAAAAATAAAACTTATTATTTTTTCATGTCACTTTTGTACCAAAAGAATTTTTCCATTTTGAAAATAAATATGGAAAGGACAGTGAAGAAATGGATTGACTTGAGTCAAACTAAGGAAAAGTAGAAAAGTAGAATGATAGAACTAATGGATGCAAAATCCTGAGTGTTGACAGAGAAATCAGGGCTTCCCCTGCTTACCCACTGGTTTCTACTCAAATCAGAACCATGAGTGTTTCCAGAACACTCAAAGTTGAGAAAGAAGGGATGTGACTGTAAGAAACATTACTCCACAAGTAGCCCAAAACTCTGCTAGTACAGAGTTCTACAGGGACGGCAGCAGCAACCCTTCCTCCTTCCAGAAGAAACTCTCCAAGAACTTCACCAGGTTACCAACTGTCACAATGATGTCAAATACTGTACTTATCTAGTCTGTGATTCCAAAGTAGGCTCAAGGACAAAAGGGAGCTGACGAGGGGATTCAATGATTAAAACAATATTGTCATACTAAGTGCATGTATAAAAGCTCAAATGGTATGAAAATACTTTGTGTAAAACCAATGACTTGGAAAACTGTGCTCTTTATGTGTAATATGAAAGGAATTGCACTCTAAAAGCATGTATAACAAATTAAATTAAATTAAATTAAAAAAAAGAAAAAAACAATATTGTCAGAAAATTAATTTGGTAATGGCATGTAGTATGAATTAGAGGATATAGTAGTAATAGCAAAAACCTGTAGAAATAAAGCAGAAAGCCGGGCGCGGTGGCGCACGCCTGTAATCCCAGCACTTTGGGAGGCTGAGGCAGGAGGATCGCGAGTTCAAAGCCAGCCTCAGCAATGGCGAGGCACTTAGCAACTCAGTGAGACCCTGTCTCTAAATAAAATACAAAAAAGGGCTGGGGATGTGGCCCAGTGGTCGAGTACCCCTGAGTTCAATCCCCGGTACCACATAAAAAAAAAAAAAAAAAAAAAAAAAAAAAAAAAAAAGAAAGAAAGAAAGAAAGCAGAAAATAGCATTTATCGAGCACATAATATGTGCCAGAAACTTCATTTGCTTGCCTTATTTAAATTTTAAAATAGCCACCCTCCCACCGTGTAGGGGTTATTAGTTCCATTTTACACATGAGGAAATGAAAGGGTGATTAAGTGGCTTGTCTATGTTCTCTGTGCAAATAAGCAACAAACTATCAAGATCAGGGCAGAGAAAGCCATATAGAGAGGGAAGGATGAAACCAAGAGCTGCCTGGAGAAGAAAAGGGATTTAGCAACTCTATAATGAAGTCAGAAAGGAAAGAGGAACCGAGGCTGATTGTAAGCGTTCAAGCCAGAGTGACAGGAAAGTGATATGAATGAAATCAGGAAAAACAGGAGATTAATTTGTAGGGGGAAAAAAAAGGAAGCATAAAAAAAGTGTTAACAACAAAACTCAATTTCAAAATCAAGAAGTGCAGTATGGTATGCATTAAAAAGAAAAATCCTCTCCCTCTTTTTCTCAATCCTACTCTGAAATAATAATGACTATTTATTGCTTCTTGAGTATTCTTTCTTGAAATTTATTTTTACGTAAATATGATCACACACAACAACTCTTACTTGCATTGTCTTTAATACTATATTTTTAAAATAGAGCTTTCTACTTCATTCTTTTTAAAGACTGCATAGTATTCTAGTGTACTTAATATATTTAACCAATTTTCTACTGATAAGTGGTGTAGTTGCAGTTTGATTTTTGTAGGGTGTTTTGGTTTTTTTTAGACATTTATTTTTTCATTGTAGTTGTACACAATATCTTTATTTTATTTATGTATTTTTATGTGGCACTGAGGATTGAACCCAGGGCCTCGCATGTGCTAGGCGAGCACTCTACCGCTGAGCTACAACCCCAGCCCAGGTGATGTTTTTGATACTATTACTGCTTGCAACCACAAAATACTGCTGCAATGCAAATTCTTATATACAATTTTTGACCTATTTATGAACATGTATCCCTAAATTAAATTCTTAGAAATGGAAGCACCAAGTTAAATGACATTTTCTTTAATTCTAATAAATGTCTTTTAAATGTTGATAAATTTACCAACAAAACCAAACTTTTTCATCTTGCTAAACTGACACATGAATAATGTTATTATGCTAGTGTGAAATTTTAGACATTCTAAGTTTGAGGAGAGTCAATGTTACTTAAAAGGAGCGTTCTTGTAGGTGATCAAAAGCACAAGACTGCCTTTGAATGAGCAGCGATGAGTACAGATGCTGATCATGATGAGAAGAGAATAAAGTTTTCTACAAGAGGGTGCAGGTAAAAGAGCCGGGAAACATACTTAAGCTCTGGGGAACCTGGAGTACCAGCAGAAAGACCAAGAGATATAAGGAGACTGATAAGAGACCAGGAAATCAAAGGAAATTTAAGATTACTGAAGGCAAAAGAGGAAGCATCCCAGAAAGGAAGTGAAAAGTGTCCATATGTTGCATCAAGAACTAGGAAAGTAGCCACAAAAGAGACGTTTGATTAAGCAGAACAATGAAAATGGATTAACTCCCTTTCATTATCACTCATATGTTGGGACTTGTGGGGACAACATCTAGGTTAGAAATCTTCATTAGAAAAATTCCACCACTGGGCTGAGGCTGTAGCTCAGTGACAGAGCACTTTCCTTGCACGTGTGAGGCACTGGGTTCGATCCTCAGCACTACATAAAAATAAACAAATAAAATAAAGGCATGCTGTCCATCTACAACTACCAAAATAAATAAATAAAAAGAAAAATTCCACCATTGCAGGCTGGGGGAAAGCCAACTCTTTTCCAAAGATGAAGTTGGCTCACTTCCAAAATGTTAAATAATATTGACAATAAAGTGAAAGGTAGTTTCAAAATGTCAAATCCCATCCCACACCCATATGCACACCCATTATTTTACTAGGAGTCCCACCTCTGAAATGAAGACTCTGGCAATAAGAGTGAGGTTGGACATGATGAGGACAAAAGGTTATCATGCTGTATTTAAACATATAAAATTGAATCTTTCATTCCAATATTGCTATGAGGAATCTTATCATACTGCTACACGTAATAAAATGAATTGAAACAAGAAGCAATAAAGGAAATGTGACTTATGCAAGAAAGGAGAGTCATGAGCCCCAGGTGACTGTTGTCCAAGATTGTACAAAGTGTACTTCCTGCAAGCCTCCAAACATCATGTCCCACTCCTTCACTCAACCACCCCCACCCGACTGACGTGTATATCTGAGGATGACTTTGACTCCATTAAGCCAAACTCTTGCCGGGGAAGAAGAATTTTTTTTTTAATATTTATTAATTTGTTTTAGTTGTACACGATGCCTTTGTTCTTACGAGGTGCTGAGGATGGAACCCGGGCTGCGCACATGCTTGGCGAGCGCTGTACCGCTGAGCCACAATCCCAGCCCAGAAGAATTCTTTAAAAATGTATTTTACAGAATTGTTTATCATTTCCTCTTTATACTCTCAATTCTCAAGTTTGACCAAAATAAAATACACTAGAAAGTTTTTTTCTGATCTGTAATTACTGATTAGTTTTCCTGTTTTCTCTTTGTTCTGATATTTGTGTTACTATCTGGTGTCTCTGGACTTATCTTGATACTAAGAGAGACTAATAGAGCATCATACTAAACTGGAAAATTGTTTTCTTTGATGGAGTCAGTCTTCATGAGTATATAACTGTCTGATTTTCAAACTTCTCAAAGAAACAGAAGAAGATGCTCCATATGGGCATCTTTGTAAAGACAGCAGGGTCTATTAGAAAAATCATTTTGACTTGAAATCAAGGCACAAATAGAGGAGTTAAAAGTTTTGTTGTTCCTTCCATGACCAAGAGATTTGCCTCCTGGTTTAATTTCTTCTTATTTTGTCAATAATGTTGGGGGACACACATGCACCAAGACAGGGAATTTGTTTTGATCTATTCATTAAAACATTGACTATTTAACTCAGGAGAAGAAAAACAAAGTCAGTTATTCAGATGACCCCACTAATTTGTTTTTACACAAATCTTCATAACCAATCTGTATAGCCACAGTGTTAAGTGTGTTAACTCTTCTCTATAACTTTTCACATTTTTCTGCCTTTGAGAACCTGATGAAAATTATGGGACATTTTGCCTGGAAAATTTGTACTTGTACAATCTCAATATCTCTCTCTCTCTCTCTCTCACACACACACACACACACACACACACACACACACACACATACACACATTTTTTGTAGGGCTTTGGTAAATTCTCTGAATTCTAATCACAGATCCCTGGGGGGTGCCTAGATAAGCGTTTCTGCTACTTTTGTTTTTTTTGGTACTGGGGATTGAACTCAGGGGCACTCGACCACTGGGCCACATCCCCAGCCCTTTTTCGTATTTTATTAGAGACAGTGTCTCACTGAGTTGCTAAGTGCCTTGTCATTGCTGAGGCTGGCTTTGAACTCTTGATCCTCCTGCCTCAGCCTCCCAAGTGCTGGGATTACAGGCGTGCACCACCACGCCTGGCTTCTGCTACCTTTGAACTGCATTTGAGTTATAAAAATTTAATTTAGAAGTTCTTGGGTTTTGTTTTTGTTTTTGTTTTTTTAGTACCAGGGATTGAACTCAGGAGCACTCAACCCCTGGGCCACATCCCCAGCCCTTTTTTTTGTGTGTGTGTGTATATATATAGATATATATCTCTATATACCTATATATATATATATAGGTATATAGAGATATATATTTATTAGAGACAGGGTCTCACTGAGTTGCTAAGTACCTCGCCATTGCTGAGGCTGGCTTTGAACTCACGATCCTCCTACCTCAGCCTCCCAAGTGCTGGGATTACGGGCGTGAGCCACCACGCCTGGCTTAGAAGTTCTTGTTTTTAGTAGAATTCAGTACAGTGGTAGGCCATGTCTTTTAGTACTGTAGAGTAGGGTGATACCACATTACCAAACATAAAAACAACCTTCTGAAGTATTAAAAGTCACATGATACCACATCTAAAATAAGCTTGTGGGTGAAAAACTTGATGGCTTAGGCGAATCCAGATAGGTAACAAAAATATGTTTTTACCCAATGTTAATTTTTTTCTTAAATGAAATAAATCTCTTCCACTATAAATCAATAATAGAACAAAAGTGAATGTTATCTTAACCCAAATTTATAAACGGGATAAAATTAATATTTCAAAATTGACACTGTGAGTTTATTATTAAAAGAGACTGGTAATTCTAGTTTTTTTTTTTCCTGTACATTAAGTTACTATGCTTATGTATTTGTTTATTAACAATAGCCTTATTGAGCACTGGCTGCAGGTCCAGCACTATGCTAAGCACTTAGGATAAAATGTAAATAAAAGATAAATAAATAAAACACAACTCATCTTCAGGAAGGCAGAGAATGGTGAGAAGTCAAGAGAAGTGTTTAATTCAAGGAATGATAGCAATTAGAAGGATAAAATTTGATAGGATAGCGTAAGAGCCCTAATTGAGGATAGCTAAGATGGCGGTTAGCTGAGAGCCATAAAGGTGTTCAAGTATTTTCACCTGATATTCATGCATTTATCTAAGAATCTTTTTATGCCCGTGAACACTGTGTGACGGACGCACCTGCAAGCTCGAGCTGTAAGCACTTGTCCTTGTTAAGGCAAAATGTATTTAACCGGGTGAGGTTAGTTAGAGGGTTGGTTGGAGTTGGATGGTTGGAGTTGGAGAGGTTGTTGGAGCCGGAGAGAGAAGTTAGAAGAAAGAAGAATTAAAGAACTTTTTCATTTCCAGTCTGTCTCCGAGTTTTCTCCCGTTGTATCGTTGCTGCAAGTGGCAATTGCTGCAGGCGGTGACCCTATAGAAAAAGACTTGTTTTCTGAATATAAGGGTAAATCAATAACTTTGTTATATTAAGTTTAAAATGTTAAATTACTAGTTTAAATGTGTGATGGCTAGGTGCAATAGCACACACCTGTAATCCCAGTGACTCCAGAGATTAAGGCAGGAAGAGCACAAGTTCAAGGTCACCTTGGGCAATTTAGTGAGACCTTGTATCAAAATAAAAAATAAAAAGGGCTGGAGGTAGCCGGGTGCAGTGGCGCACGCCTGTAATCCCAGCACTTTGGGAGGCTGAGTCAGGAGGATCGCGAGTTCAAAGCCAGCCTCAGCAATGGCGAGGCACTTAGCAACTCAGTGAGAACCTGTCTCTAATAAAGTACAAAAAAGGGCTGGGGATGTGGCCCAGTGGTCTAGTGCCGCTGAGTTCAATCCCCGGTACCAAAAAAAAAAAAGGGGGGGCTGGAGGTATATCCCAGTGGTACAGCACCTGGATTCAATCCACAGTATACACACACACACACACACACACACACAAAAAAAAAAAAAAAAAAAAAAAAAACCACTTCCAGGTTATAATAATATAATGGCATTAAAAATTAGCTTGTTAATGTATAACACCAAAGGTGTAATCCCATGACACCAAGGTTAAATTTTTAAGGAATATTCATTATTTTGTTGTTTGTTGTTTTGAGGGGGAAAAATTTAAAGAAATAAAACAAATATCTACCATAGGAACTAAAATGGAAAACTGATAATATGAAGTGTTGGCAAGGATAAGGAGCAACTGGAATTCTCATACCTTAATGATGGGAATTGAAATTGGTAAAACCACTTTTCAAAAACTAGTAGGCAACTTTACATAAAGCTAAACATATTTCTATTCTATCTAACAATTCTCATAGCTCCAATGAGCAATTAAAACATACACCCACAAAATATTTGTATAAGAATGTTCACAGTAGCCACAAGCTGGAAACAATTCAAATGTTCGTCAACAAGAGAATTATAAACAAAAATTGACATAGTCATACAATAGAATCTATCCAGCAATAAGAAAAGAACAGGCAACTGAAACACATAACAATATAGATAAACCGAGAACATATTAAGCTATGAGACAGAAGCCAGACACAAAGGTTAACCTATCCTTTTATATGTAGTCCCAAAATAGGCCAAACTAATCAAGGATGATAGAAATCAGAACAAGGATTGCCTCTGGGAGTTGGCTGGGATTCACGAAGAAAAGACATGAAGAAATTTTCCTGGGAGGAGGATGGAAGTGTTCTCTACTTTAATGGGGTAGATGATATAAAGTGATAAAGAATAATATAACCTTTTACCTTATACAGCAAAAAGGACTTTGCAGATGTGATTTTTTTTTCAAGTTACCTGGAGCCAGGTCTGAAGCTTTAATTTTCCATTTTCTTAAACACTCAGCAAGCTGCAGATGTGATTAAGGTTAAGGACCTTCAAATGAGGAGATTATCCGAGTGGGGCCCAAGCAAATCATATGAGCTCTTAAAAGCAGAGAACCGGGGGCTGGGGTTGTGGCTCAGCGGTAGAGCGCTCGCCTAGCACGTGCACGACCTGGGTTCGATCCTCAGCACCACATACAGATAAACACATTGTGTACAACCAAAGCAAATAAATAAATATTTAAAAAAAAAAAAAAGCAGAGAACCGTTCATGACCGTGGTTAGAGGAACAGAGAGATTGACACCAGAAGAAAGGGTAGAGAGATCCAAAATTGCTGGCTTTGAAGGTGGAGGTAGGGGTCATGAGACAAGGAATGTGGGAGGCCTCTATACATTACAAAAGACAAGGAAATAGATTCTCCTCCAGAGCCCCAAGAAACATAGCTCTATTGTCGCCTTGATTTTTGTACAGTAAAAGCCATGTAGACTTCTGGCCTGCAGAAGTATAAGATAATAAATTTGTGTTGCTTTAAGTCACTAAATATGTGATGATTTTTATAGGATCAATAAAAAGCAAATACACAAGGATATGTGCATTCATAAAAACTCATCAAAATGTACATTCAAGATTTTCATATTTCACTGCATGTAAGTTATACCATGTTCTTAATTGAATTGTGTCCTCCAAAAAGATATGTTGAGAATCTAACTCCCAGTACCTCAGAAAGACCTAATTAGGGAAAAGGGGTCCTTGTGGATGTAATTAATTATGCTGAACTCATACCAGAATAGAATGGGCCCTTAATCAACAATGATAAACATCCCTAGAAGAAGGAGCAAGGATAGAGACAGCGTTAACACCACATGAAGACACTGTCAGACATCAGAGTGAGGAATGCTGAGGGTTGATGGCCATCACCAGAGGGTAGGAAGAGGCACCAGCATCTCACAGGAACATGGCTCTGCAGACACATCTACTTTGAACTTCTGCCTCCAGAACTGTGGGAGAATAAATATCTATTATTTTAAGCCACATGGTTTGAGGTACTTTGTGTGCTCATCCTTAGGAAATTAATACATACCTCAACATTTTCCAAAATTCTGCAATAAGAAAAATATATAAAACATTACAGATACAGTTGAAGCCCACTTAGTAGTTCTCCCCAGAAAACTGCCCCTCTCTCCACAATTATCTTTAATTTCTTTTTATCGTTCTATTGTTTGTTTTGCATACATTTGCTATGTAGCTAGGAATCATAAACATTTTTTTTTATTTTTAAATTTATTAAGACAAAAATATAAATTTCTCCTTTCTCTTTTTTGATAAATAAAAAATTGTTAATTTAAGGTGTACAATATGATGATTTTATATACACATTATGAAATGACTACCACAATCAAGCTAATGAACACTTCCTTCACCTCACATTGTTACCCTTTGTGTGTGTGTGTGTTGAGGACACTTAATTTACTTAGTAAATTTCAAATATACAATATAGTATTGTTAACTATAATCACCATGTTATATGTTAGATCTTCAGAATTTTTTTGTGTGTGTGCGGAGGATTGAACCCAGGGCTGAGCTACATCCCCAGCCCAGATCTTTAGAATTTATTGACCTTATAACTGAAAGTTTCTGTAAGAGCCCTAATAAGGAGATAGCTAAGATGGCGGCTAGCTGAGAGCCATAAGAGGTGTTTCAGTATTTTCACCTGATATTCATGCATTTATCTAAGAATCTTTCTATGCCCGTGAACACTATGTGACGCACCTGTAAGTTTGAGCTGTTGACACGTGTATACTTGTTAAGGCAAAAAGGATTTAACTGGGTGAGGTTGGCTAGAGGTGGTGGTTGGAGTTGGAGAGGTTGTTAGAGCTGGAGAGAGAAGTTAGAAGAAGCAAGAATAAAGAGCCTATTCATTTTTCAGTCTGCTTCCGAATTCTTTCCCGTGGTATGGTTACTGCAGGCGGCGATAGCTGCAGGAGGCAACAAGTTTCTATCTTTTAGCCAATGTTTCCTTGATTTCTCCATTCCCAGTCTCTGGCAACCACAATTCACAATTCTACCCTTGTTTTTGTTTGTTTGTTTGTTTTGATTATGGTTTGGGGATTGAAACAGGGATGGTCTACCACTGAGTTATATCCTAAGCCCTTTTAATTTTTTTTTTTTTAATATTTGAGACAGGGTATTGTAAATTTCCAAGGCTGACATCAAACTTGTTATCCACCTGCTTCAGCTGTGATTACTGGCATACACTACCACACCCGGCCTCTACTTTTAGTTTTTATGAGTTTGATTTTATATTTCTCATATAAATGATATCATACAATATTTATCTATGTGCTTCTCGCTTATGTCATTTAACATAATGTCCTCCAGGTTCATCTATATTGTTGCGAGTGGCCAGATTTATCTATTCTTTATGAATTAATATTACTATGAATACCTACCACGTTTTCTTTATCCATTCATCTGCCAATGTACACTCAGGTTTTCATATCTTGCCAATTGTGGATAATGCTGTCATGAATATGGGAGTACAGATATCTCTTGAATTTACTGATCTCATTTCCTTTGGACATATGCCCAGAAGTGGGAATGTTGTAAATTGGCCCAGAAATTATGGAAATTGGCACAGCCATTATGGAAAACAGTATGGAAACACCTCAAAAAATTAAAAATAGAACTACCATGTAATCTAGCAATCCCACCTCTGCGTGTTTTTAAACTTTCTATAAACAGAATATATTGTATTTGTTCTTTAATAATTTGTTCCATCAATTTGTATTTGTGAAATGAGTTTAGGAGCAAAGCAGGATTTCTTTTCTTTTCTTTTTCTATTTATTTATTTTTGAGTGTAAGAGGATTTCTTCATGAGCGCACAGAAACAGAACGCCCCCAGGAGGAGAGGGGGCCCATCAGGGGTCACCCTACTGTTAATAGGTGCTAAGAATATTTATTTATTTTATTTTTATATTTTTACTATTTCTGCTATGAGCATCCTTGAACACATACAATGTTCCTTAAGGATATATACTTAAGAGTGGAATTTCTTGGGTCTTAGACTACTTGTATCTTCAACTTGATAAGATAGTAACTAACTGCTCTGGGAAATGACTACCCCAATTGACACAGCAATAGTATGAGAGTTCCTTGTCACACAGAAATCTATTATTTTGTACAATTAATATGCATTAATAATTGCAGTAATATTTAAAAGTACCCCTTCCTGATAAAGTTCCTATTGCTTCCTATCTCCTGTGACAATACTGTCAGGCATTTTTGTGTGTATGTGCTGGAAATCAAACCCAGGCCCTTGCACATGCTAAGCGTGCATTCTACCACTGAGTTACACTCCCAGACAAGTATTATGTTTACCATCTGATAGGCAAAAGTAAATTCACCATGAAACAAATGAAGTTTAAGCTTAAGGACCCTTCATTCGCATCGACGTCTTTGAAAACCTTGTAGCTAATTTTGAAATCGTGTTTTCTTTTTTCTTAAAATGAGATCCACAAATTGCACAAGCTTCAAGCCCCACGAAATCTAGACACAGCCCTGCTGATGATGGGTGTGAAATGTATCTCATTGTGGCTTCAATTTACTTTTCCCTGATCACTAGTGTAATTTTACTCCTTTTTATGTGTTAATTGGCACATCAAGTTTTCTGTGAATTTAGCTTTTTTGTCTTACTGATTTGTAGGGATTCTTTATATCTTCTGCATATTAATTCTGGACTTAATTGGGGCAAAAAACTCATCCAGTATGGAGTTTGTCTTCATTTTTGTCATGGTGTCCTTCATGTTTTACTTATAATGATGCTGGATTTATCCATCTTTATATTCATGATATGCACATTTTTGTAACTTGTTTAAGAAATACTTTTATGACAATGTTTTAACAGTATTTTTTCTCCTTCTAAAAGTTAAAATCCTTTCTTTTCTTTTTTTTTTTTTTTTTTTTCTTGTACCAGGGATTTAACTCAGGGACACTCGATCACTGGGCCACATCCCCAGCCCTTTTTTGTATTTTATTAGAGACAGGGTCTCACTGAGTTGCTAAGGTCATTGCTGAAGTTGGCTTTGAATTCCGGATCCTCCTGCCTCAGCCTCCCAAGTGCTGGGATTACAAGCATGTGCCACTGTGCCTGGCCTAAAGTTAAAATCTTTATATTTGGGCTTTTGGTGAACTTGAAAAAAATTTTTGAAGTATACCATGAATTAGGATCTAAATTTTATTTGCTGTATATGAATAGCCAGTTATCTTGGCACCATTTATTGAAAAGTCCATCATTTCTCTACCGCCATGTAACCTCCATCATGTTTCAAGTTTCAATATATGTTTCTAACACTTTTTTTAAAAATATTTTTTAGTTGTCAAAGGACATTTATTTAATTGATTTATTTATATGTGGTGCTGAGAATCAAACCCAGTGCCTCATACACGCTAGGCAAGCTCTCTACCACTGAGCCACAACCCTAGCCCCTATTTCTAACACTTTTTTTCCATTGCAGGGTTGCCAGCACCCCACCAGGGTAAATTGCTGCTCAGGAGGTGTAAGCCTCCCGAGAAATAGAAAGTCTGAAATAATTAGTAAAAAAAAAAACAGAGCCAGAGCCAGAAATTAGATTTAAAAAAGCAGAACACCTAATAGGTCTTCCAGTCCTGACAGGAGCTGAAACTAAACAACTAAAAAATGGCTCCAATTCTTTATTTAAGGAGAAGTGCATCAAAGGCAGAGATAAGGTTTCAGCAAGAGGAGCCTTGGTAATCTTGGTTCTTGCTTCTCAGTGTGGCAGGGGTCTTGCAGTAAACAGGTTGATTACAGTAAACTGGTTGAGGTTCCAGCGGTTCACCCCATCTCCAGTGCTATGTTGAGCTTGTGATGGAGCTGAGTAGGAAGCCACATGAACCACGCATCCTCAAACCAGCGGGTTGCCACTAGGAGTTCCCAGTACCAGACTTTCCTGCCTAATGGCTTCCACACAGTTCACGATGGCTTTCAGCATTCTGTTGGTCTAATTATTGTTTATAGCACAAACCTGGCACTGTCATAGTTACTATAGCTTTATAACTAGGCTTTTTTTTTTTTTTTTTTTTTTTTTTTTTTTTTTTTTTTTTGGTACCGGGGATTGAACTCAGGGACACTCGACCACTGTGCCACATCCACAGCCCTTTTTTGTATTTTATTAGAGACAGGGCCTCACTGAGTTGCTAAGTGCCTTGCCATTGTTGAGGGTGACTTTGAACTCGTGATCCTCCTGCCTCAACCTCCCAAGTGCTGGGATTACAGGTGTGCGCCACCACGCCCAGTTTTATAATTAGTCTTTATATCAGGCAGAATAAGTCCCCATTTTTTCTTCTTCAAGGTCATCTTGACTTCTTGGTTCTTTGTGTTTCCATACAAATTTTAGGATGTTTGTTCACGTCTATGGAAAAAAAACCTTTAAGATTTTTATTATAATAGCATTTGAGTAATAGATTATTTTGAAGAAGACTCTAAATATTGAGCTTTGACCATCCATGAAGATGTAGGGCTTTATAGTTTTCTCAAGTTTTCCTTTTATCCTTTAATGATATCTGTTAATTTTCTCATTAGCATTCTTTTTTAGAAATTTCTTTTGTAGTTGTAGATGGACAGCATGCCTTTGTTTTATTTGTTTAATTTTATGTGGTACTGAGGATCGAACCCAGTGCCTCACACATGTGAGGCACGTGCTCTGCCACTGAGCTACAGCCCCAGCCCTCATTAGCATTCTTATATATCTTTAGATAAGATTTATTTCTACTAATCTTTGTAGCTCTTGTTGCTATCATCAAAGGTATCTTCCTGTTACATATTAGTTATTAATTAGTCCTGTTATGTGTTTAGTGTGTGTGTGTGTGTGTGTGTACACACACACACATACAGTATTTGTTTTTATTCAGCTTTTATCAATTAACCTTACAAATCTCTTATTTGTTCTAAATAAGTCATTTTTAATCTGATCAGTGGTTCTGAGACTCATTTTTTTATGTACAATATTTTCCAGTTCTTTCAGCAAGCAAACCTAAATACACAATTTGGTCAGTCACAGTGGTTCTGAATAGATGTGCTGTACAGTTCTTAATATAATCAAATGCAGTATTATATGGTAGCCAAAGAAATGACAAATTAGGCTGCCTGGGTTCTAATTGGCTCTACCACTTAAAGCAAGTCTTAACACACTCATTTGTAAAAATTAAAATAAAAATATTATGCTGCATATTGTTCTTTCAAGGATTCAATGGGATAAAAACAATAAAATATGTTGTATAGTCTCTGGCCCATTGTAAGCATTGAATTGAGGTTAATTATTAAAAGCCTGAGGTAAATGACACCATTGTTAATTACATAGCACATTTATGAACGAGAGATTAAAACATTGGTTAGGTTAATTTAGAACAAACTCCTAGTGACCTGTCTAAATTATTTCGCAACTGTGTTATACCAAATATAATTTATTCATTTAACTGTCAATCAAGTAATGTTGCTGTTCCATTGTTGGTTGTTCTGTGATTGATTGATTCTAGGTGTTGGGATGCAGTAGTGAGTGCAACCGTCAAGGTTCCTGCCCTCATGGAGCTTTCACCCTAATGAAGGAGCCAAATGTTACACACATAGATAATTGTGCATTTTTAAATTATGCTGCTGTGTTTAGAAAAACAAAGTGCAGGAAGCTATGAGAGAATACTAACAAGGGCATCTACAGATTGGGAAGTCAAAGGGAAGTAACACCAAAGTCACACAGAGGGAGGGAGACGTGCATTTAAGTAGAGAAAATGAGGACTGAAAGGAGCTGACAAATTCAGGGGACTAACAGAGACCAGTGTGGCAGGCGTGGAGAAGACAATGGTGAGAGCAGGGCCAGATGAAGTTGGACAGGGGACATTGTGCAAGATGTTGGAGGCCTTTTATCCTATATAAAATCATTAGTCCCATGAAGGGGGCTAGCATGAAAAGTTTGTTCCAGTTATTAGGTAGAAAAGAGAATAAGAAAGCTAAGAAAGGAAGCAAGAAGGGCAACAAGAGGCTCTTGTAAGAGGCGGTGGTGGCTCAGGCCAGGGAGGTGAGTGAAGATAAGGCAAAGTAATGGCTTTGGGATATATTTGGGATATATTTGGCGGGGGGAGGACTTGGTAAGGAACTGACTGGAATGGGGAGACCGTCAGTAAGGGGAGAATCATTGGAAGTTCCCAAGTTTCTGAGTTGAGCAGAAGGGCATGTTCTTTACATGCCATTGGAGATGGAGCAGATTTGGGAGGGAAGATTAAGGGGTCAGATTTGGATGTGTCAAGTTCAAGATGCCATCAGAGTATCCAAGTAGAGATGTTGAGCAAGGATTTAAATATATGAATCTTGAGGACTCCAGTTAGCCATCTGAAGCTCACTGGGGACCATAGGACTCTTACTTAGGAGAAGAGGAACAGAGAGAAGAGAACAGTAGTCCAGGACAGAAACTTGGAGAATGCTGAAGAAGGAATGGATAGAGAAGGAGTTAGCAATGAAGTGTGGTGAGAACATTTTTAAAAACATTTTAAAGATGGTGGAGTGAGATGGACATTATCACCCTATGTATGGGTATGATTGCATAATGGTGTGACTCTACATCACGTACAACCAGAGAAATGAAAAGGTGTGCTCCATTTGTGTAAAAAATAAAATTAAATTTAAAAAATAAAATAAACATTTTAAAAAGAGGAGATTTTGAAGAAGAGTAGTAGCAAGGTCAATTGTTAAGAGGTTAAGTAGAATGAGGATTGAAAGTATTCACTGGCTTTAGCAACACAGGGTTTATTGCTCTTAGCAAAAGCAGTTGTAGGAGCAGAAATTAGAGTGCAAACAGAGCACTGTTGCCTGGAGTTGAAAGAGCGCTCCTAGCAAGGACCTTTATCGTACCAAGAGTCAACTTGTACGCTCCCCTTTTGCAGTTCCTAAGCATTTCATGGAGTCATCCAGCCAAGAAACGACACCTCTGCACTTCCATCTAAACTGCTTGATAAAATGTCAGGGAGATAACGCTGGTGAAGTTTTTTTTTTTTTTTTTTCCCCAACCTCTGTTGTGCAAATCTCTGCAAACCAATGAAACACGCACACACACACACACACACACACACACACACACACACAAGTGCAATAGGTGGTTTAATCTCACAAGGAACTTAAGGAAGCTGTTGTCATCATCACTTCTGCTGATCAGAGTCTCAAAGGTCAAGACCACATTGGAGTCCTTCCATTGTTGTAAAAGTTAATGAAAGTTAATTATTAAAACTGACAGAAAGGTAATTATCTCACTGCCTTATATAACCTATATGTAGACATCCCTGTACATATGGGTGCATGCAGAGCCTATAGACCTAAGTCACTGGACACTGTTTCTTAGAACTGGGCTGCTTTATCTCAAAAATTGTCCACTGTTGCTGAAGCTCCTCGTTGAGTGTGTTTCAGGTAGGAACAAAACTTATAATTGTTTTACTCAGTCTGGATTTCTATTTCTTGAAAATGGCATTTTCTTTCTGATCAAGGCCTGTGTAGAAGTTACTGTTATATTCTTGAGTTTATTTCACAAGCATGAATAAATACTTTGAATGATTCCACTAATAGGCTAAAAGTGCATGTCTGGAGCACTGGTAATGTGAAATAAATATTTGAGTAGGCTTTAAGTTACCAAGTAAATGGTTGTGTGCAATGTTGAGGTTCAATAGCCTTTTCAGAGATAGTGGTGGGTTTGCCTTAATTATTCAGATATTCCTTTATTTCCCACCCAAATCTGACTGTATAGTTAGATCATCTGCTCTGAAGGCTAGCAAACAAAGCAAGCCTTTAGGAAAATTTTTCTCCAGGAGGTAGAATCATCCTTTAGAAGGGATTTAGAAAGGCCATCTGGCCCTGTTATGAGGGATTTATCTGCCAGACACTCCAGAAAGTCCAAGACCAAAGGAAAGGGAGAAAGGAGAAAATGCAATAGAAGTAAGAAGGACCAAGACTTAATAGGGAACAGAAACAGGGGGAAAAATATCACTGGACAGTTGCAGAAAGCCCTATACCACAGACGTATAAGACCTTGCATAGCCTATAGATTACCAACCCTAACTACATAAAATCTAGTTCATTCTTTATAATAACAGGAAAAAAATTTTTACAATATTCTTTGTATGTACAAGTGGAAAACAATTTATTATTCCATTTAACTAAATTTTTCTCTTTTCCAAAGTAAATTTATCATTTGAACAAACAGTATAGTGAAAGTTGGCCACATAAACATCATTCCTACTGAGAAATTAGGACACCTCTATTTGATATCAGAAATAGGTTATTTGTAATGAGTGAATACATACTTTACCTCCTCCCTCTGGATAAATGGATTAGTAATACATAAATAAGCAAACAAATGTATAAGTTCTTACTAAATAGCCTGTCTTAAACTAAGAAACAAACAATTCACAAAATAAGAATGGGTATTTTTAAGTTACTGAAATAAATAAGTAATATCATAGCTTAGCTCTTCCCCACAATAAAGGTCTTTTATTCTCCAAAGAAAAAAGAAAATCCAACCTCAGGTTTGCTATGTTGAGGAGCAGAGGGGAGAATAAACCAGATCACATCATGAAGATGGAGCCCCAGGCTGCCCAGGCTCACAGGGTGCGTATGTGTGATGTTGACAGTAGGGGTAGGTGGTTCTACTCTCAAGGACTAGGGTGCTGAGGGTTCCTCTCCTGGAGCTCTGAGCGTGTGCCTCTCATAAAGATAGGGGCTAACAGGCCCCACATAAATACTGCAGAGAAAAACATGCAGTGGAGCGTCAGTTATTCACGAAACCTGGCTTTTCTTCCTAGCTCTGTCCCCTGCTAACTAGAGATGTGTCTTTGTGTGTTTATTTGTTTGTGCAGTGCAGGGGCTCAAACCCAGGACCTCACACATACTAGGCAAGCACTCTACCACTGAGTTACATCCAAGTCATTTATCGTCTCTCATCTCAATTTCTTCATTTGTAAATTGGTGATAATAATACTTACTTTTTCTGCATAGTTCACAGGGTACCACTGGAGGAAGAAAAGTGAAAGTGCTCAGAAAACCAAAGCCTTCTAGAAGTGGCTGGGAATTCTCTTTATTCTTGTGTGCACCTATTGGGCCTAAAACTTCTTGCTATGGTGCATTTCTCTAATGGTTTAGTCTTTTGGCCAACAAAGCTTTCTGTTTCCATTTTTAGGTCTCTCACTATCCTCTGGGTGTGATTTGTTCATTCCCTACTACCTTCTCATCATCCTTTGCAAATTTATCTGTTCTGTGAGGTCTAATTCAAGACCTACACTTCCTTCATGAACTTCATGAAACAGTTCCTTCATGAAACTTTTCTCAACTCCAGCTTACATTCTTTCTTCTTTCAAATTATTATCTGGACCAATCATTTTGGACACTTATGTGTGTGCAAACTTCATATTTCAAGGTGATATGACGTATATTCCAACAAACCTTCTTGCATACTTACTATGTTATAGGACCTATGTGAAAGAGGAGAGAAACATAAGCAAATAATGACAATACAGTATGATATGGAATAGAAATATGTTCGAGGCACTCTCAAGAAGGAAATGATTAACTCTTTCTGAGGGATTCCATGAAGATTTACAGCATTTTCTTATCTTGTACAACCAAGTTCCTGACAAACAATAGGCTGATCGATGCCTGTTGAAGCAATGAAGAAAGGAATCAATGGTCAGGGACAGCTGAGTAATTTTAAAGATGAATTGGAATTTAGCAGATGAGGAGAAGAAAACAGATAAAGGAAACCATGTGTGCAAAGAGATGGAGATGTTAAATCATCATGGCATGTTAGGAACCTACTGTATTCATGAAGAAGGGCCCAAGAACTTGAGACATAGGCCAGAGACAAAATATAAAAAGCCTTGCATGCCAGGCTAAACAGGTGAGATAGGTAGATTCTTTAAAAATTATGTTCAAATAAACTGGGGTGAGAATGGAAAACTGCTGCTTCTGGAGATTAGCTCAGAGAGTAAACATGAAGATCTAGAAAAGGTGGCCGCATGAACATTTTCCAACAGGTTATGGTTGATTTTGTAAATTGGGCCTACACAGTCAATCCTAAAGCTTTCATGTATAAAATCAAAGCCAAGGTGTCTCTCTTTGCATACTTCAGCTTACATTGACCACAGCCCTCCAGGAATGCCTCCTCCTTTTACCATTAGACAAACTGAAGCTGGAATCACTTGCTCATAACAAACACAGTTAAACAATGGCAAAGTGGGGATTTAAAACCAGGCCCACTTAGTC
Organism: Tamias sibiricus; assembly: GCA_025594165.1. NCBI lineage: Eukaryota > Metazoa > Chordata > Mammalia > Rodentia > Sciuridae > Tamias > Tamias sibiricus. Next base: position 81,968,820 of record CM046664.1, read on the forward strand.
ACCAAATTCTCACTCTTTTCTGCTTCAGACCTACCTAAATTAGATTTGGCTTTGTTTTTCAGCATTATGGGTACTTTAGTAAAAGAATTCATAAAAAAAATAATGCTAGTGACTAAACTTAAGCTAAAACTGAGCTAAATTCCTAGAACTATATATTAACTCAGACATGTAAGCATACTTTATAAATTAATAATACAAGATATACGTCATTGCCTACCATGGACACTGAAATAGAGATATGTGAATTATCTACATAAATTTGGCCAAAGGAAAAAATAATCAAGAACCCTTTCTTTAGCAATCTTGTCTTGGACATTTAGGGGAACCACTTCCACACCCTCGAGATCCTCACCCAAGTCCCATCACCTTTAAACACCTGTGTCAACTTATTATCCCTTCTTTCCAACCCTGGTTTCAAAATCAGTCTTCTGTTTATGTGATGCCAATAGCGATCATCACTAAATAGCAGAGAAAAACACAAGTGGTTTTCATGTTCTAAATGTTAACAGACACACTTATTTCTCCCAAAGAAATAGCTCAGGTGTACATTCAAACATAGCTTCATTAATTATTCAACTGTGCTTCAAAAGTAATGGACACACAGGAGAATCGTAGCATTTAACAGGAAATCAACCCCTTCTGACCTCTCTTCACCATTGAGTTACTCCTCATCACCACTTTGGCCCTCAGTGGTGGAGTGCTTGTCTTGCACATGTGAGGTACTGGATTCGATCCTCAGCACCACATAAAATAAATAAAGGTATTGCATTTATCTGCAACTAAAAAACTGGAATAGTTAAATTGAGAAACTGAACTTCATAAATTAACCCTAGGATTAAAAATCTGCTTTTAAAAAAAGCAGAGAGTGACAAATACATTTGACTAAGTCTTAGCACCAAGGTACACAGAAATATGTGTGCATACATGTGTGTGTCCATGTATATAATGTACACGGCCTAAAGGCCAAAAAATTAAAAAGAGCACATCAGAGGAAAGTGAGTAAAAGTGGGAATATTCACAAATAAGAGTCAGAATTCCAAAATTATTCCCTGAGAATGAATTTCAATTTCCCAGAAACCAATGACACCCTAAGGAACCCAGAGAGAAATTGAACCACAAAGATAAAACAGCATGGGAAGACATATGTTAATATGGGAGAGATATTTGAAGGTGAAATTGTGTTCTAAGAATTAAAAAAAAAAAATTCCCAAGAATTTCTAGGGGAAAGGTAATTTGTTCAGGTGAAAACAAAGTAAATAAAATCACTTTTGAATTCTTAACTAAAGTAGGTCATTCTTAACAAGCTCAGAAATGATGGATGACATTCACTCATGACTATCTGGAGCCTGCTTCAGCAGAGGCTCCATTGGGGCGTTGGCTCAGCGCTCACGTTGTTTGTAACTTGTGTAATATGAAGTAGCAGATTTGGGAGCAGTGGGCATACTGGAATGTGGATCAAAAGGTCTCCAAGTTCTGGAAAGATTTCTTGAGCTGCCCTGATTCCTGCTCTGGAGCCCTCCCCTTGCAGGCAGTGCTGGGTGTGAAGAGGAGGCTCTTTCCAGTATGCAGCAGGAGGGCCAGCGTTCAGGCTCTTGATCAGCTGGAGGTATGAGGGAGCATATAACAGATCCAGCCACAGTCATCCCAGGGAGGGAGCTAAATAGAAATGAAGGTCTTTCTACCATTATTGTCACTGGTTAAAAATATATATATTAGACCATGGCTTAGCAGAGTGAGCACATACAACATTCAAACGAAAAAAAGAAGTACCTTCAGGATCTTTCTTAAGGAAGAGAACCAATGAGTTTCTGTGAATTCCTCAGTGGAAACATGAATGAAGCAATGAAAAAGCAGAATTTTTCTTTTCTTTTCTTTTCTTTCTGTCCATAGTAGCATCTGAGAAAAGTAAAAGCACATAGTGCTTGAGTCTTTGTCCTAAGGCTGGCTAGGTTGGATCTCTCACAGGATGAAAGCTGTTCTTGGAAGACACTCTAGGCACTGATTAGGTTACAGCCCTCACAGTCTGGTCATTTCACCTCTGACTGTTCCTGCATAAGCACAGGAGCCTTTGAGGGACACCTCACATTCAACGATGGCAGCTGTTTTTTTTCTTGATGTGTAGATTTACTTCTTACACTGTGATAGATTTCTGCACACGCACCAAAGCTGGGTCGAGGGCCTGCAGCACACCCCTCCATAGGTGACTTCAGGGAGCCCAAGGTCTTCCTGTCATATCTGGGGATCTCTTTGTGTCCGCTCTGCCCAGTGTCTCTCACCTTCCTTCTGCTTCTGTGTGTGTGTGTGTGTTTGTGTTACTGCCTCTCTGCTCTTGTTAACATTGAAATGTTTCCTAGTTTGTCCCTATGTGAGCTGTCACTCTCCTGCAGAGGGCTTCCGTAGCCAAATCACTGGTCTCAAGAGACCCAAGATGTCAACAGTCATTGACCATAGATTAGATCTTAAGTGTTAATGCCCCAACCAAATTGTTGGTAATTGGCAAAAAATAAAGACAAAAATTTATGCTATGAATGGCAGTGAGCAAGCCAGCCCCACTTCATGAGCGAGTTCTTTTTTTGCTACTGGGGATTGAACTCAGGGGCTCTTAACCACTGAGCCACATTTTAAGCTCTTTTTCGTATTTTATTTAGAGATAGGGTCCCACTGAGTTACTTAGGACCTCACTAAGTTGCTGAGGCTGTCTTTGAACTCACAATTCTCTGCCTCAGACTCCCTAGACACTGGGACTACAGGCATATGCCACCACACCCAGTACAAGTTCTGATGATGAGCAGTGCCGTGTAGTTAGGGTGTGACAACTGGATGTGAGGATGGAAAGATGGAAGTGGGTATGGAGATGAGAGACCGAGACAAGCTGCTTGACTGAGGAAAAGGCTCAGAAAGAATAGTAAAAGAGGACCTAAAAGTCATAATAAAACTCAAAGTGGGGCTGGGGTTGTGGCTCAGTGGTAGTATGTTTGCCTAGCATACATGAGGCCCTGGGTTTGATCCTCAGCACCACATAAAAGTAACATAAAGATATTGTATCCACCTAAAACTAAAACACAAATATAAAAAAACTCAAAGGGTCTCAAATACTGGGGGCCATGCTAGAGGGAAAGGCAGAAGCACTTCACTGTGGTCAAATCAGTGAAGTGAAGATCAATACAGAGAAAGTTAAGGGCACTAGAGAATTGGAGTGAGTGAGTTAGGGATATTGAGAAATGGCTGGTCAAAGAGAAGTCAGGTGAGGCCAAGAGTTGAGGCCATTATTAGATTCCTGGTTATAACATGAGCTCTGCAAACATGCTGAAAATGCCTTCTGGTACGAGAAAGCACCATGTAGCAACATACAGTCTAGTGTGACATAATTCAACTAATCACTGTGATTTCAGTCAGAGAACAAAACTCTGGGAATTATGGGTAATAATACAAAATCAAGTGAGGGGGGGATGGAATGCTAACAGAATGTTCTTTAAATTGTCCTATAGGACAATAGAGAAACTGTATGTTGTAAAAGAAATAGCAAAGTCTGAAAATGGAAGTCCCATTTTGACACTACTAGAGGTATGACTCAAGAAAAAGTACTTAAATTTTTGTCAATGGGTGGATGTGTATGCAATTATATTATTATTTGTAAGAGGAGGAGAATTATAACAGTAAAGGCCTCGGAGAATTGTGAGGGCTAACTTGGCAATGTGCATAAGAAGTCTTTGTAAAATTCATCTTTTAAGTATAATAGAAACAGAATTAAGATAAGAATTAAAAATTCAGACATATAATTGTTAAAATAATAACTACCAGTTAGTGAATGCTTATAGCGTGCCAGGCACAATGGCAGATGCTTTGAAAACATTCTCATTTAATTTTCACAATCACCTTGAAACTTGGAACATCATCACAGTTACATAGATGAAGCTCAGAGAGGTTAAGTAACTTGCCCGGGGTCTTTCCTTAGAAAAGTTCTTGTCACTTGTAAACTAAGTAACCACGTCTTATTTTAGTTTGTGCCATAGTTTCCTCAATTATAAATTATAAAACTTTACCTGACTCCTAGAAACCATAGGAAAATAAACAGATTGTATTTTTAATTTCACAAATTAAAAACACTTTATATGGTATCATAAAAATTCTGATGACTAAATTGGAATATTGTTTGAACCTAGGCATAATTAACAGACTTCAATCTCTCCAAGTTCTCCAATGCCACACTTTGGAAACATTTCTGGGGAGAAAAGTCCACAAGATCTCCCTTTATACATAGAAAAGAGATTCACTGGTTTGTACTCTGAGTCAATTTTTATTGCTTCTTAAAAAATTAAATACAAGCTCTTTGTTTACTTACCCAAAGGAAAAGTGTCTAGCTCACTGGAGGAAAAAGTGATATTACTGTCACAAAACACAATCTAGGTCCCTTAATCCTGCCTCTTTTGATCTCAAAAGGTGGTAACATTCAGTTCAGAGCTCACTCATCTGTAAATTGCATCACATTATCTCTGAGTTATTTAAGAAACAAGCTCTGTTTGGTTTCAGGCATTTTAACCTGCTAACGGCAAGAAGAAGGGTTCACCACATAGTTCCAAAGGTCTTCCACTGCCACCACCACCAGAAGAAGCAAAATGATTGAACCCATAGGAAATCAGTATGTTGTGGCCAGGCCAGTGTATTCTGCAAATGCTTTTGGACAAGAACATATGAAGAAACACAGACATCATAAGACATTTCTGGATCATCTCAAATTGTGTTGTAGGTAAGATATTTTTAAGGCATTGACATTAGGAATAAATGAAAACTTTCTCCTAAATTTCCTAGCTTTCAAGCTCTCCTTTCTGGCTCTAGTCCATAGCCAAGGAGTCTTTTTGTCTTCCGTTTCCAAATCTCCTACTCCCTGCCAGAGTTGGAAAGTTATGCCTAAAATGAATACTGTCTCAGCTAGTGACCCAGTCTTTCCAAATCAGATTAACTAACAGAGGAAAATTCTCAATTGAAATGTAGCACAGTTCAAGCTAAGGATGACAAATAAACTCTACGATAGCTAAAGAAAAGCTGGTATTTTTCTTTCCTTTTTTTAAAATATTGTTTTAATTGTAAATGGACAAAATGCCTTTATTTTATTTATTTTTATGTGGTGCTGAGGATTGAACCCAGTGCCTCACACATGTGAGACAAACGTTCTACCACTGAGCCACAATCCCAGCCCAGTATTTTACTTTTTTTAATTTATTTTTTATTCAAAGTTGTTGTATTTATAATAGTAGTATGCATTATAATTCTTAATAAACATATAGAGCATCTTTTTACAAAACACTGTTCGTATACAGTGTATATTCGTACCATTCAAATCTTCAATCATGCATTTAGGATAAAGACATCCATCTCATTCAACCACCTTTTCTTTTTTCCCCTCCATTCCCCCCTTGCTCCCTTCCTTCCCCTCCCTCCCCTTTGACCTTTCTAGGATTCCTCTAATCCTCCTATGTACCCCGACCCGACACCACTGTGAGTCAGCCTCCTTATAGCAGAGAAAACATTCAGTATTTGGGTATTTTAGATTGACTAACTTCACCAACTCCATCCATTTACCTGCGAATGCCATAATTTTCTTTTCTTTTATTGCTGAGCAAAATTCCATTATGTATATGTACCACATTTTCTTTATCCATTCATCTACTGAGGGACCAGGGAGCTGTCAACCTGGGTATAATAGGAGTTATATTGCTAGTTTAATCTTTAATATATTATCATCCTTACCAATTTTCCACCCACAGTTAGGAACTAAACTTAAAATTTGATATTAATTGACTGACCCATAGTTTTCAATGTTTCAGCTGTTCCACACAAAAGGCCAAGAGAATTGCCCTCTCTTTGTTCCCCATAGCATCTTGGTTACCAGCATATCGACTGAAGGAATGGCTGCTCAGTGACATCGTTTCTGGTATAAGCACTGGGCTGGTAGCTGTACTTCAAGGTACCCTTCTCTCCTTTTTCGATATAATGCATGTGCCATAAAACTCACCCTTTTGTTTTTGTAGTGTGTGTGTTGGGGGGGTATGGTGCTGGAGATGCAACTCAAGGCCTTGTACATGCTAGACACTCTTTTTACCACTGAGTCATACCTGCAGCCACCCTTTAAATGTGTACAATTTAATGGATGTGAACATATTCAACAGGCTGCATATTCAACACCACTAATTCCATAACATTTTCACCCCCAAAAAATCCCTTGCTCATTCAAAGATACTTCACATTCCAAACACCCCAACTCATCCCCTTGACAATGACACTCTGTCTGTATGAATTTCCCTATTCTGGATATTTTGTAAAAATGGACCCATACAATATGTGGCATTTTATATCTGATTTCTTCATTTGGTATCATGTTTTCCATGCTCATCCATATTGCAGCATGGACAAATAATCTATTACATAGTTGTTCCATTTTGTTTATCCATTCACCAATTCATAGACATTTATTTGAGTTGTTTGAACTTTGAGCCTATTATGAATAATGCTATCATGAACATTTGTGTACAACTTTTTGTGTAAACATGTGACAATTGCCTCAGTATGTCCCTAGAAGTGTAATTATTGGATCATATGGTAACTCTGTGTTTGATCACTTGTTGAACTGCCAAATTATTTTCTAAAGTGGCTGCTCTCTTTTACATTCCCACTAGCAGTGTGTGAGGATTCAGACTTCTCCACATCCTTAACTTTCGCTACTCATCTTTATTACTTTAGCTATCCTAGAGAATGTGAAGTGGTATCTCGTTGTGGTTTTTATTTGTATTTTTCCAATGACTCATGTTAAGCATCTTTTCTTGTACTTATTGACCATTTTTCTACATCTTTGGGAAATATGGCTATTCAAATCCCTTGTTCTTTAAAAAAAATGGTTATTTGTCTTTCTTCTGTAGAGTTGCAAAGGGTATTTATATTTTGTACATATAATTGCAAATAATTCCTTATCCAACATATATTTGCAAATAATTTCTCTTATTCTGTGAATTATCATTTCAGTTTATTTTTTTCCAGTGGTGCTGGGGATCAAATCCAGGGCCTTGCATATGTGAGGCAAGTCCTCCACCACTGAGCTACATCTCCAGCCCTTAGTTTCTTGAAAATATCCTTTGATTACACATTTTACAAATTTTGATGAAGTCAGTTTATTTATTTTTTCTCCAATTGCTTATACTGTAGAGGGTCATTTCTTAGAAACCATAACTTAATCCAAGATAACAAAAATGTATACTTGTTTTCTTCTGAGAGTTTTATGGTTTTCATTCTTACATTTGTATCTTTGATACATTTTAAATTAATATTTCATTTTTTTAAGGTAACTTGTTTTAAAGGTCCAACCTAAAATATCAGAAAAGTCTAATGAGAATTTGTGAGATTCCCTTGCACAAAATAAGGATCCTTCTTCTTGTGTGTTTACAGGTTTAGCATTTGCTCTGCTGGTCACCATCCCCCCAAGATATGGGTTGTATGCAGCCTTTTTCCCAGTCATAATCTACTTTTTCTTGGGTACTTCTAAACACATATCTGTGGGTAAGTCAGTTATGGTGCTGATGAATGCTCTTATTGCTTTTCCTTTATGAGTTCTGTTAGCCATCATTTCCTGTAAGACCTAGGACTGGAATTTGGGCAGAGGGCTGGACTACACAGACTGTCTTTGTATCTGCTGTACTGTTGTATGTGCTCCAGGAAGGCATATGCTGACCACAGTTTGCCCTCTATTACTTAGGACCATTTCCGGTTCTAAGTATGATGGTGGGAGCAGTAGTTACAAAAGTAGCCTCAGATGCCAGTACCACTATGGAGCCGTCCAACAGCACAGAGAATGATGAATTTATATTGGAGCAGAGGAAACTAATGGTGGCTACAACTGTCACGGTCCTTTCTGGAATCATCCAGGTGAGCACTTTCTCATATTCTGCTTGTCTTGACTAGAGTGCATTTTTCTGGGAATTTTTTCTCCTCCTCTTACCAACTCTTCATCTTCCCTTTGGTTTGTGTCCCTTGTTCAAAGGCCCAGAAGAAGTGATTTTTTAAAAAAGTATCACTCTCCACAACCAAAGGGTTGGGAAGGGAGGCAGATCCACATTGCAAAAACAAACTAATGTGCATCTAGATAGGAAGAAAAAGGGAGGGGAACAGGGTGGTGCAACTATAAGGAATTCAACACTCAAGTCAATAAAATGACTTGGTATAGTCATAAAACTTAACAAGTAATAGTAACACTAGTAACTTCAGGATTTTTTCTTCCTAATTCTTCTACAAGCTAATTGCAAGGGTTAGGGGCTTTGCACTTTGAACTGTTCATATCAAAGATCTGGGGGACAGTAAAGAGAAGATCATGGTGGAACCTAAAGTCTCACTCCCAAGCCACAACACTGACACCACTCTGAATAGCGAAAATGTCATGGAAACTTCAGGATATTGCCCAAGTTTACTGTTAGTGAATTTCTTGAAGAAAGAATAAATCCATTTCTACAGTACATAGTGTGTGTCCTACTGACAAACCATGTGGTCAGTTGTTTGTAACACATTTCTGAACCTGAGAACAGAAATAAAACCCAACTGGACTTTGTGTACCCAGAGCTTTGTCTTCATTCTGAAGACATGAGTGGAAAGAAAGGCCAAAGAGCCAAGGAAAGTCCATTCCATTCACTGTCCTGCAAAACCCTGATGCTTTGGGAGGAATGAATCACCCTTGTTCCCTAGCTAGAACCAAGCACTTTTGACGTCCAATATGCAATTACGTGTTTCTTAAGCAAGTCAAACAACGTTTTTGAGGGAACGTGAATGGACACTCACCCATGCATGCTATAGCAGCTAGAAAGTGTTAACTTCAAATTATATCAGCAAATTTATGAGGGCTGATGATGGATAAAATTCTGCTATAAATGGTTTATGGCGAGTCTTCTAAAGACACCACACCTATAAATAAGGGGGTGGGATAAATCTTGGGGGCATACTGAACTTTTGTCCTCTTATCTTTGAACATCATGTAGTATTCAATCTGGGGGGTGGGATGGGAGTGGAGCAGAGAGAGGAGCCCTGAATGGGAGTTTTCCAGGAGGAGAGACAGCAGCTTCTTCAAGGCCTGTGCATGCCTCTATGTTTGAATCATTTCCATGGCTGATCCTTTGCCTTTCTAGGTGTACTCTTAATCTACATTAACAAAGGCTTTTGTCCTTCCCTTGCCAGCTGGTCCTGGGGGTTCTGCGGATTGGATTTGTAGTGATATACCTATCTGAGTCCCTGATCAGTGCCTTCACCACCGCTGCCGCCGTTCATGTTTTGGTTTCCCAGCTCAAATTCATGTTGCAGCTGTCAGTTCCAGCACACACAGACCCATTCTCACTTTTCAAAGTAAGTATTCCCCTCACTTAAAAAAATATTGAAATACATAAAACTCACCACGTGTTCCTAGAGAACCTTCCTTTAGGGCCTTTGCTGTAGGGCAAACCTACAACTTCCAAGAAATCAATGGGTTGTGAAATTGATTCACATTATGAAAAGGTTAGTGGAAAAGAGAACAACACTGAAAATCAATCCCATCTACCATATAGTCAATGTTAACAACAGAGAAAAAAAAAAAATAACCACAATCTAAGTGTATTGTTAAAAACTTCACTATTTTGTCCTTAGTTTTAAATTTTTTTCTCAAAGTCTAATTTTCAAAGAAATTTACTTATTAATTTATTATATTTCCCTATTTCTCATAAATCAAGTCTTTTAGAATCAAAGTTGTTGAGTCCTTATGCATTTCTGTTTATATAGCAAAAGGAAATTGTTCCACAGGTAGACGGGGCAGTGGTCCTCCCCTCCTCTAGAGAAAGCAAAGTAGAAGTGTTAAAAGATGAAATTACAACAAATCTAGTTTTGCAGATCTTAATTGGTTTTATTTGTAATTCTAGAATCTAACAGTAGTTTAGACCAAAAAATGGTTCAGAAAGCTTCACCCTGTCACACAGTCTGGTTACATTTGTAGTCAGAGGAAAGGAAGTGACAAACAGAAGATGGAAGTAAGGTACACAGACAGTCTGACTGGTTACAGCTCATGTCTGTCTTATTTGAAGATGGTTTGAATATAGGTCTCTTGTGGTTAGCTGAGACTCGGCTACTTGTTACAAGAGTAGTTTAATCTATGTACACATGAAGCTATGTTATTACGTAAAGAGAAAAACTTAGGTCAAATTAAAACATGACAGAGGTAGTTTTGGGCCAAACCTTATTCTCCTGGTTTGGTCCAACCTTTTAATTTTGAGAGATTAAAGCAGTTTTGCGGATATTGATGTCACTCTATCATCATCATAAATGGACTTATTTAGTCTCAAATTGCACTGGGAAATAGTGGAACAGTGGGATTGATAAAGTGAGAACAAGAAAACAACAATATGAAAAAATTGGTTAAAGGCTGGTTATTTCTGGCTTAGTTTCTCCTCTCTCCCCCAGGAGTTAAAGCAGACGGGATCATCTTATTAGGCTAAGTCAGACTGGAATCACCTGCATTTAGCAGGGAGAAACTGTTATGTTTTGAGATCTGCTTTCTTAAAGTTTCAGCTTCATTATATGGCATTGCATGAGTGACTTCATTTTGGTTTGATCTGGTCTGGTGGGGCCTATTGCAGGAGCCCAGTTTAAAACAATGACACGCCCCCACCCCCATCATTTCATTTAATAATGATAGTGTTCTCAGTACTTTTGTCAAAACAATCTTGGAGACAGATCTTGCTCCTTATTGGAACCAACAATCTCTCACACCTGTCCAGAGCAACTCCTGTCTTGCGCCCAAGGATATGTAACCCACTGATTTCAGAAAGTGAGAGCATGCATTTAGGGAACTATTTTCCAAAAAAGTGAGCTGGAAAATAAGACAACAAATGTGAGGGATTTGAACCTTTAAAAGAATAGGATTTAAGGGAATACACGCTTAAAAAAAAAAAAAAAAACTCAGGGATTAGAAGTTATTCCTTGGGTATAACAGCAGTGATGGTTGTTAAAATAAAGAACAACAGCTAAAGAAACCTAAGTGCAGAAAAGATATGTTGTAAACTATAAAAAGTGTCCAAAAAACATTGACACTAGCCAAAGAGCTTCTCAGAAAAAAAAATGACAGATGTCCCCCTACATCAGTGTGTCACCTCCACTAGGCTAATTTACCCTTCTCATACACATCTCCATGCTTGCCTCTTTTTTTTTTAATATTTTATTAGTAGGTATTGGACCTTTACTTATTTATATGTGGTGCTGAGGATTGAACTCAGTGCCTCACACATGCTAGGCAAGCACTCTACCACTGAGCTACAACCCCAACTCCCTCCATGCTTGTCTTTATGATTTTGCAGTTCATGCTTAACAGGAGCAGAACAGAGACTCACTAGCCTTCTCTGCCAGCCCTTTTGCTTCAATGTATATTTTTATCTATTTGGAGATAAGTGTTGTATCCAAATTATGTACTAACATAGGAGTTTGGTGTCTTTTTTTGTAACTGTAGGTACTAGAGTCTGTATTCACCCAAATAGAGAAGACTAACATTGCAGACCTCGTGACATCCCTGATTATCCTGTTTATTGTATTTGTGTTTAAAGAGATAAATCAGCGCTACAAGTCCAAACTTCCAGTGCCTATCCCCATCGAACTCATCATGGTAATTGATCATCTTAATAATTTCTTTATATTCTAGTGTCTTCATGTCAGAAACTCTTCATCATCTGCAGATTGGGAGATTTTAGTGGGGCAGATGCTCCTTCTGCAGTTTTTGGGAATACTGTTTAGTATGATTTTCTGTTCATTCGGAATTTAATAACTTCCTGTTATGATTCTGGGCTTATTCTTTCCATGTAAGACAAAGAGCAAGACCTCTAAGAAGACCAGACAACAGACCTATTTGAATTAGAGCTGTGGTTCTTTGCTTCACTGGCAGTCAGGATTGCCTCAGGACCTCTTTTATTTGTATTTTTATTTTTTTTTATATTGATGGACCTTTATTTTATTCATTTATTTATATGTAGTACTGAGAATCTAATCCAGTGCCTCACCCATGCTAGGCAAGTGCTCTACCACTGAGCCACAACTCCAGCCCCTCAGGACCTCTTTTAAAAAGAAATAGCAAGGCCTAGACTAGAGAGGCTTATTTTAAAAGTCCAGGGTGGGTTTGGGTAGTATTCCCCCACCCCAGGTTAAGACTCTTGGTTGCATCAAACATTTCTAACTTGGGCAATTTGCAACTTTGCAGACGGTGATCGCAACAGGTGTATCCTATGGCTTTGACTTCGAGCACAGGTTTAACGTGTCTGTGGTTGGGCCGATGGAAACTGGGTAAGTGTGTCTCCTATGCTGCTGTCTCCCAGCATGAGCAGAGAGTAGGCATCAGTCACAGGGGAGTGGGAGTGCAGCCCTGGTGAGAAGGCCCCACACTGCACATGCAGAAGGAAAGCTGGCTGCTCTCCTTCAAGGAAGCAGCTACAAAAAGAGTCAGGGTCCACTGTTAATATCAGGAAGCTTCTCCTGGTTAGAAGAACTCACAGCCAGGCCAGCAGGGATGCACATGAAAGTAAATGTTAGGAAAGTAGTGAAAGTAAAAAAGTAGGCAAAAATAAACCACTTCTTCAAAAGAAGCATCAACTACAATCAGATTTCCTTGTCTGTAAATTACTATAAACAATGTGTAGTGCTTTGTTTGAGGTTATTGGAGCCAAGTTCCAAAAGTTCAAAAGAAACACTGAAGGAATACCTGCACACCGCTTGAGCAATCGATAGGCACACTGGCACACTCTGTCCTTTCTCATGGTCAAGTTCAAAACAAAGCCAGAGCAGCTTTCCCAGCTAGTACAAGGAATTTGAAAATATATTTTATTACAGTTAGTGGATTGAGAGGGGAGATCTCTTTTTGTGTTGTCCTTTATCTCTGCCCTCCAGGTAGCACCAGTTTCTTTCAACTTGCCAAGGAAAGATCGTTATCTGTCAAAACAAATTAAAGACCACTCCCCTCCCCATGCTTTAGAAGTTTCTGAGAATGCCAGGTGTCAGCATTTTTATGTATATCATTGCCTTAGAATAGCCAAATTCCTTTAAGAATGGATACATGTATATCTTTAAGCAAAAACATATTTTTATCACCAGCTCTTCAGGTGTTCCACTTAATTGCAAACATCACTTCTGTGATGTTGTGAAGCAGAAAGTATGCTGAAACTAAAAGACTATTTCTAGGTATTCCCTCCACCCTGTAACTTTCAAGCGATTGCACTGTGTCCTGGAAGATATATGCCAAATCAAAAGTAAATAAACAAAAGCAAAAGCAAAGAGGGTCTGGTTAGAAGCAGGAGTTTTGAAAATAAATTATAAACTTTAAGATCACTGAGTGACAAAATATAATTTCAAGGTCAATGGACCTCTCTCTACAAGGAATGTGGAGGAGGGGAGAGGCTAGCTCACACTTACTAGCCATTACACTCTACAGAGAGAGAGTGTGACCCAGTAGGTAAACTCACATGTTCTAGAGGCAGAGAACAAATTACTAAACTCTGCGCTTCAATGACCTGGGCTGTAAAATAAGGCTGAAAAGAATAGCTGTCATACAGGATTCTCATAAGGATTGAACTAGTTAGTACATGTGCCATGGTTAAGTGCCCGGCCTACAATTAGTATTGAAACTGACTACAATTAGTATTGAAACTGACTATTACTCATTTAGCATCCAAGTTAGGGAAGAGGCACTTGATGTGCTTTTTTACACTCCCATTTTTTTTTCTGAGCAACAATTAAGTGTGTATTTTAAATTTCTGTTAATTGCAAATACAATAGTACTAGAAGATAATGATCATTAATTATTGCTGTTAATGCATACTAATGCTGTTAATGCATATGCCACTTTACAAATCATTTTGTGAAGACACACACACTACATGCAAATAACTTGGCCAAAGGGAAGTGCTGGTTGAAACACTGGAGGAAACACAAAGGATGTCATTTAGATTGCAGAGGGATCCTGTAATAGTAGCTGCTAGGCACTCTGTATTTCACAGTGTATAAATAGCTGTCATATTTATTATTTTATTTGACCCTCCTACAAAACTGTGAAGAAAAAAAGAACAGTTGTTATCATCCTCACTTTACAAATGAGGAATCTGCAGCTCAGGAAGGATGAGTGGCTGACCAGAAATGAAAACTTCAGACTATAAATCTCCATCACACCAGTCTATGGCATACAGAAACTAAAACAAAAGAATAATAGTAAGGTTCTGGTTATTTTGGCATAAAATGGGGATGTGGCTCAGTGATAGAGCACTTGCCTAGCACGTGTGAGGACCTAGTTTCCAACTCTAGCACCACAAATAAGTAAATATATAAAGAAGCAAGTAAATAACATTCCTAGCTATCTTTCTAATTTATGATGTCAGCTGAGTATGGAATAATAGTACTTCTTCCAAATTAAAGCTGAAAATGTATTATCAACGATGTTTACAAGCCGGGCACAGTGGTGCACACTTGTAATCCCAGCAGCTCGGGAGGCTGAGGCAGGAGAATCACAAGTTCAAAGCCAGCCTCAGCAAAAGTGAGGTGCTAAGCAACTCAGTGAGACCCTGTTTCCAAATATAATACAAAATAGGGCTGGGATGTGGCTCAGTGGTCAAGTGCCCCTGAGTTCAATCGCTGGTACCCCCGCACCCTACAAAAACAGATATTTATAAGAATGGAAACATGGAACAGTAATTCAGAAAGAATTGATTAGATCCAATTAACCCACTTCCAATTTTTTAGGTCTGAAACAAATGTTTAGAGGAACTGAGCATTTTAGTAAATTGACATTAAGTTTGAGATATGTGCACCTTTTATAATAAAACTAATAAATATATTTAACTGCTCTAAATTCATGAGGGATAAGCACAGAAGTATCCCCTGTGAACTGAACATTTCCCTGACACTCTATCACTTTAAACTATAACCCAAGCTCCATCAGGGCCATGGTTGGCTCTGGTAGCTCTGTGGAATACGGGGAAAAGTCCAAGGCCCACCTGTTTGCTAGGGGTTTTCCATGAAAGGTTATTGTTATCAAATGACTTTTTCTTTTTCTTTTCTTTCTTCCTTTTTTTGCTTCCCTTGTCTCAAAATTGTTTGCTCAAAGAGCCTTCATCCATGGATAACTACCGGAGGCACCATGGGTAATGCTTTGCAATGTGACAATACCAGTAGAATGTAAAACATCTTGCCAGAAGCTTGTAGGGATAAAAGTGGACCTCATAATGTGGGTGTGCTGGCAAAATCATATCCATCGTACCACTATCATTGGACTGGATTTAAAATCTTTTTTCAATCCCAGGCAGTGTTGCTTTTCAACAAGATGGCAAATTCTAAAGTTCTCAGTAGGACTAAATTCTTGTTAAGTCACATAAGTGAGTCATAAGTCAGGCAAGATTGCATTCATTCCTTGATTTTTCCAATAATCACATGAATTTGTAAGCTAGTTGGTGACACTCAAACTCGCTGAATTTCAATTTTAGATTTCGGGCCCCTTTTACACCTGACGTGCAGATTTTCCAAGACACCATAGGAGACAGCTTTGGCATTGCAATTGTGGGCTTCGCAGTGGCCTTTTCTGTTGCCAGCGTCTATTCCCTCAAGTACGATTATCCAATTGATGGCAATCAGGTAAGTATACAACCTTTGCTGGGTCTGATTAGGCAACTGTAAATAATATTTGTGCATACAATATTCTTCTAAAACAGAATGCTTCTAAGAAAGCTTCCTCCTTGTTCCCCTGTCAGGAGTTAATAGCCTTGGGATTGAGTAACATATTCACTGGATCATTCGGAGGCTTTGCAGGGAGTACTGCCCTCTCCAGATCAGGGGTTCAGGAAAGTACAGGAGGCAAAACGCAGGTATTTCAATATCCTTGCTTCAGGGGCCATCTCAGAATTAATAACCGGGAAACCCAAGCTAAGGGCAGAGTGCAGATTGTGAAGAGGACTGTTTTGTCTTCACAGGTTGCTGGGCTCATCTCTGCTGTCATTGTGTTGATCGTCATTGTGGCCATTGCCTTTCTTCTGGCCCCGCTGCAAAAGGTAACACTCCTCTCCCTTTAGTAACATGGCTCTCCTTGGGGTGATACATCAAGGGCCTTGGCTCTTAAGTTCTGAAAGCACCAACTAAACCAGGGAAAATGAAGTCACAACTAACTCTCAAATATTCTCTTTAGCCAGTCCTCTGTGGGTCAAAAACATTTTCCTTCTGGCAGCCTTTTATGAATGTTAGGAATGCAAATGCCCAAACTACCTTATCTTCTCTGCTCTGTGCATGTGTGTAGTGCAGTGCCCTGGCACTGTAGCTTCAACATGTACTGACTGAAGTGGAGATTTTCTTCAAGGCTGAGGTCATCACAGGCCCTCTATCTAACGCAGAGAGTGGTGCTACCAGCCACACAACCTGTTCTCAAAAATACGCCCTGAAGCTCCTAGAGGTTTGGTTTGACTCCAAAACCAACACTGTCTGCTTGCAGGATTGGAGCAAAAAGTTAAAGTTGCCTAATCAGACCCAGCGTAGGCTGTGTACTTACCTGATTGCCATCAACTGGATAATCGTATTTGAGGGAATAGATGCTGGCAAGACACAGACCTCGCCTCTTCACCCTGGTGCTCCCCTGTGAGGGTTTAGTTAAATGCTTGTAAATTGCTGCAGCATTCCCATTTTAAAAAATAACATGAGACCATGGAAAACATAGGATCTCTAGGAAACCAAGGATGATAAATACAATACATTGTTCTTTGTGGTTTTAATATGATTCAGAGGTAGTATATAAAGCACTGGGTCAGGAACTCTGTAGAACTACTTCTAATTCTGGCTCTGCCACTTATTTTCTGTGTGCTTCTATACCAATCACTTAACCTCTCTGAACCTCAAGTTCTCCATTTGTAAAATAGAGAGGAAATTAGTACCCAACACAGTTGCAAAATTAAATGAGATGCTATACATGAAGTATTTAACCTAGGTCATTATTAATGAAAGTCACTAATAGTATTATTATTATTATTATACATTCTATTGTACTTCTGACTAAAAAGGATATACAGCCACCAATGTCTACTGGCTGTTATCTAGGCTTTTCCCCAAGGTGGTTAGAAGCTGAAAGGTGAATTTAGTCCCAGGTTTCTGGAATTCCACTGTGATCTTCCCAAAGAGCTTCATTGGTCAAATCTGTCTTTAAGCAATGTGGAATACTGTTTGCCAAAAACACGTATCCTTCCTATATTGAACTCTTGATTTCAAAATTGATAGCATGAAAGAAGTCAAGAACTCACCACTAGGGGCTGGGGTTGTGGCTCAGCGGTAGAGCACTTGCCTAGCACGTGCGCAGCCCAGGTTCGATCCTCAGCACTACGTAAAAATAAATAAAGGCATTGTGTACAACTAAATAAATAAATAAACATTTTAAAAAACTCACCACTATATAAATAGAAAAATGCATATCTCAATAAAATTGAACACATACACTTACCCTTACATAGAGTACCCTACTGTGCATCCTCAGAGTATAAATGTGGGGTCTTCCTCCCCCCAACAATTTGGAGACACTAAAGAGACAGTTGCCATTTAAAATTCTCTTTCCTGAATAAACCACACTCCAGGGCATTGTCCAGAATGTCAATCAAAACATCTTCCTCAAAGAATCCATGGGATAATTCTCTTTAGATCGTTGTGTCAGGAATGTCATTCAACCTGAATAGCGACTTTGCTTCTTTTCATCATATGAAGGAAAAATAGCTCATAATAACTTATACTACATTTGTTGAGTACTTCCTTAAGTATCAGCAGAGTTCTAAGCATTTCATACCTATTTACTCCTTTATATTAATTGCAATATGAATGCCAAGTTCCTGGTAAAATCATCCCCCTTTCTTTTCTGTGGTTTCTCCATGCTCTGTACTCTACTTTAAAAAGTACTCTAATCAGCTGGGAAATAACACCTAATGAAAAAAAAAGTCTCTAAAAGGTTGTACTTGACCTATTTCACCCTTACACTAAAGTCCTACAAAATGAGGAGGGCCAGAGTCCTGTGGGTCTTACACCAGTAACTACAGCAGTGACATTTCTTAAAGCTGTAGTACATATTAAATAGATTATAGACTTTGTGCAGATTTCCCCTACTTCTTAACTGACATTCATTTGTATTCAATTTCCTTTTTTTTTTTTTTTTGCATTTTTAAAATATTTATTTATTTGCTTTAGTTGTGCACAATGCATTTATTTGTACGTGGTGCTAAGGATCGAACCTGGGCCGTGCACATGCTAGGCGAACACTCTAACCCCAGCCCCTATGCAATTTCCTTTTTAAAGTTACTTAAGACCATATTTCTTCTAAACAATGATCTCTAGTCTCAATGAATCAAATGAACAGCTTAGATAATAAAATGTAAAAGTTAGTTGTGAAAATTAGAAATACCTGAATCATTTAAATCTTCAAGATATGAATAAAAAGCTGTATTTCTTTGGATATTGGGCTTTAGTGGTATGAAAGTAGTCAGTATACTCAGAGCGGAACAGCTTGCATGTGGTGGGGACATTCCTACCGTCGTGTTAAAATCCGAATAAGGATGCATATGCTTAGCAATTCAGCAGGTTTCACCACATTTATCACAACTCCCACAAGATCAGTTATGGCATTCTTGGGTGCAAAGAACTGGAAGCCTGAAGCTTCTTGAGGAAGTCTGAGTTTAGGGAATCCACCATTCTGTGATGTCACACTGGGCTTCATAAGAGGCTGTGTTGTCAAGGGCAAGTACTAGCTTGGGGAATATTAATTTGGTATTAATTATTCAGTTAAATAATTTGCTGAATAATTATGGAGCCCCTACCATATGCATTTACTATAGTACATTCTGGGGGTACACCAGGGAGCAAGACAGATACAGTTTATGCTATCAGAGAGCCTACCTCAAGTCTTTGTTAACTTTTTGTGATGTTTAGCTTCCTCTTAAAAAATTGCTCATCTTCACCAAAGATTGGGATTCTCATTCCAGAACTTCATTCTTCATTCCAGAACTTCCCTAAGCTTTTTTTTTTTTTTTTTAAATCACAAACGGCAACCCCATCTCCTCAACTTCAGTAAATAGATGCACTTTACATGGGCTTTGCTTGGGAAGAATTTATTCTAGTCTTCACCTGCCAAAGGTCCGAAGATCTTCCTTTCTCTGTCCCAAAGTGCAGGCTAGTAAGTGCCATCAAATCATCTATGGCATAATCACAAAGAGTAATTCAGCCCTTGTCACTGTGGGGACAATAAATGCAGGGACTAGGTCAGAGTTCCAGCTCTAATATGTCTGTCTTGCATGGCATTGGACACAAGAAAAAGGTGTATTCTTTGATATGCTTTGAGGCCCACTAAAGGACTCACTTATCTGCAGCCTTCACCTTTGCTTCTATATGGTTTATTTGATTAAAGTATATCTGCTGTCTATGTGTTTCACAGTCTGTCCTGGCAGCTTTGGCACTTGGAAACCTAAAAGGAATGCTGATGCAGTTTGCTGAAATAGGCAGATTGTGGCGAAAGGATAAATACGATTGTGTAAGTAGATGCGATGGTACTTGAAAAAGAGATGAATCAGGATGATATTTAATTCTAATGTAAAAACTATGTTTACGGGCTGGGGTTGTGGCTCAGCGGTAGAGTGCTTGCCCAGGACGTGCGCGGCCCGGGGTTCGATCCTCAGCACCATGTAAAAATAAACGCATTGTGTACAACTAAAACAAACAAATAAATAAATATTTTTTTAAAAAGTATGTTTATGTTGTAAACTATCTGAAATTTTATTTCTATATGTCTGTTAAAACAACTCAGTTTGTTTTATTTGCCATCTTTAAATTGCATACTCTAATGGACATTCTCTTGAGATTTTAATATAAAAGGTTGGATTCCCACAGGTAGAAAATGCTCCACACAACACTAGTGCAGGACTTTCTTAGATATACCTCTTTTTTTTTTTTTTTTTTGGTACCAGGGATTGAACCCAGGGGTGCTTAAACACTGAGCCACATCCCCAGCCCCTTTATTCTATTTTATTTAGAGACAAGTTCTTGCTGAGTTTCTTAGGGCCTTGCTAAATGTGGAGGCTGGCTTTGAACTCACAATCCTGCTGCCTCAGCCTCCCGAGCTGCTGGGATTACAGAAGTGAGCCACCATGCCTTTTAAAATCTGATTTTTTCCTGCAGTCATCATGAATGCCAAAGAAACTCTGAATTTTAGGGTATATATTGCTTTTGTTCTTCATTACACAAGGTATTAGTTTTCAGAGAATCTGTGAAGAATTGAAATTTTGAACATACCTTCTAGAACACACTTCTTCTTTTGAAAAGGCTCCCCCTTGCTCTCAACATGCCTTGCTGTGAGAAGCACAGTCCATAATTTACTCAGGGTCAAAGTCTATGGTGTAAAAATGCTTGTCGACATACACAGTAGTACTTAAAGAGCATAAAGTAATAAGTTACCCTTGATTTACTTTTGTTCCTGATAGATCATAGTGGGGATTTAAACACCCTTTTGGCATGCTAAAATTCTCTTAGAAATAGTAGCCATTGACTAAGTGAGCAGACCAAGAACTAGATTGGCATAGGCTCTACCAGTTAATTTTCTGATTTTAAAAAATAGGCTATTTCTGGAATTTTTGTTGTGATAATTAGACTGTTTCCTTTACTGGTTCAGAGGTAGGATTAGAAATAGACACATTCTCTTTAGATCTTTTTATATTTGCTTATATTTCTGTGGCACAGACCCTGGGTCTGCAAAAACGACCTCTCAAGACAGGTGTCCTCCTATGTACTTTGCTCCCTGGACCAAAATAACAACTTCCAACCTCTGCTTTTGGCCCCAGAAGTTCATGTATTCTCATAGCTCTGGACATAAAATATTGTACTTTATTCAAAGTAAATTGTATGCATCTGTGTAGCTGCCTGACGTACAGCCACAATACCGCGGGAGGAGATTCGGTGGCAGGAATCTATTATTCTTAGTCTTCTTCTCTTCTTAGCTAAACTCTTTTCCTTATACTATACTCTTTTCTCATTCTCTTAGTCTCTGTCTTTATCTTCTCTTCTTAGCTAAACTCTTTTCCTCCTCATTCTCATTTCTTAGTCTCATTTCTTTCTCTAGCTTTTCTTTCTCTAGCTTCTCATAATCGCTCTGACTCTTATTTCTTCCGACCGACTGAGCGACTGCATGACTGACTGAATGAATCGCTTCTGACCGCTTTCACCCGGTTATATACCTTTAGCTTTGCGGGTGCGTCACGTGCATACTTAATGTATGATTATTATCAGGTGGAACTTATGGCTTCCAGCTAACCACAATAGCCATCTCCCTGATTGGGGCTCCTTCACATCTGTTGCTTTCTTTTTACAGTTAATTTGGGTCATGACCTTCATCTTTGCCATTGTTCTGGGACTCGGGTTAGGCCTGGCGGCAAGTGTGGCATTTCAGCTCCTAACCATCGTGTTCAGGACCCAATTGTGAGTGCTTATTGTTCTCTGCATCCTGGCAGGCTTCTACCTGCACAATCAGAAGAGTAAAAACTTTGTCAAGGGTTAAGAGTACTTTGGCTGATAGGCATGCATATCTATCAGGACCAACAAGTACAGCCTTCCTCAGATTGCTCACCTCAAGGCTGGAAAGGCGATAGAATGGCCCAGCTACAGAGCGAGAGCCCAGGGAGAAGCCTGCTATTGGTCTGCTTCTGGCTTTGATAATAATTCAAAGAAATCATTTAGATCTCTGAGCCTGTTTGCCTACCTGTAAACCAGAAGTAATCGATGCTAAGTGGGTTTAATTTCATTGTCTCAGACTCATTAAAACATGGAAATGTGTTACTAAGAAGACAGTGAGATTTTCCAGCCCTCTCCATAGGTTGTTAGATCGCACTCCCATCTTAAAAGCATGGAGCTGGGTTAGAGGATTTCTCGAAGGCCCCTCTAGGTCTTAACGTTCCACAAAAGACTGGAATTATTCTTAAATGTTTAAATCTTTGTCATATAACATCACCACCATGTGGTGATTCAGCCTATGCTGTATTATGTGGTGTGATTATAAGGACAAAGAAGGCCCCATGGGAACTAGGCTTTCTAGAGCAGAAGTCACCATCATAGTTAAAGTGATTCCTTGACTAGTGGAATAATGCTGGTATTGAAATACAATGATATTACTTTTGCACTTTTTTATTCATTTATATTTTTTATTGGATTCTTTACTGGGGACCCATCAAATACAGAGACAAACTGAATGGTCATATAAGCAAGTAATTTTCATATCACTGCCTTACCTCCCTTAAAAAGCTGTGATATCCAGAATGAACATGGCAAAAGCTTATGGCATTGCTTTGTAAACTGGCAAATAGGAGACAATGTTTTAGGAGCTGTGGGAGGAAACAAAGATAAGTAAGCAAAGTGTCTGCCATCTAGGGTCTCTGATGGCATAATGATTCCCCAATCTTTTAAACTGAAAAGTCAACCTGTGTTGATATGCTAGAAAGAAAAAAATGTTATCTTATAAGTCTAACAAATATGCATGAATAATTTATCTGCTGTTGTTTTTCCCTACAGTCCAAAATGTAGTACACTGGCTAATATTGGAAGGAGCAACATCTATAAGAACAAAAAAGACTATTCTGATGTAAGGGAGATTTGTTTTTGTCTTTGACTTGCTAAATTATATTAATATGAATCTATTGGGCACCATCTAATGTTACTTCTCTGCCTTATAGATGTATGAGCCGGAAGGAGTGAAAATTTTCAGATGTCCATCTCCAATCTACTTTGCAAACATCAGTTTCTTTAAGCAGAAACTTATTGATGCTGTAAGGTTTGGGGTTGTTCTTTTTTTTTTTTTTTTTTTAATCCTATTGGGTCTCTGGGAATGAAATGTTTGTTCTTTAAGAAGAAGGTTATTGACTTCATGTATGCTGAGGCTGAGTTGTATCCGCGTTTTTGTGTCCCATGTCCCAGACCAGGTGAAACTGCCATATAAGGGATTCATTAATGTGTTGTGAAATAAGCCTCTTTAGATGAGGTCCAATATAGAATCCTTTAATCCAATTCTGCTATAGAGTAAAAAAATGACTTGCCACTTAAAAGGTTTTAGGCTGCTGCTTTTTTTTTTTTGGTACCGGGGATTGAACTCAGGGGCACTCGACCACTGGGCCACATCACCAGCCCTTTTTTGTATTTTATTTAGAGGCAGGGTCCTCGCCATTGCTGAGGCTGGCTTTGAACTCACGATCCTCCTGTCTCAGCCTCCCAAAGTGCTGGGATTACAGGCGTGCGCCACCGCGCCCGGCTTAGGCTGCTGCTTTTTAATAGATATTATACTACTTATTTTCTTTGGGCATCAACTTCAGAGACAACAGAGGAGCATTTAACATTTAACTGGATCATGGAAGAGATAACAGTTGTAAATGAATATTTAACAGTAAATACTGAGTGTTGGTAAAGGTGACAAGGAAGCAGTCTTTAATGTTGGGAAACAAAAGCTCAGAACTCTCCCTAGAAACAGACCTTTTGGTCTGCTCTGTGCCTTGCATAGAGTTGCCCTAAGCCTCATTATCATTCAATATGCATCAGATATTACACTACCTAAGTTGTTTTTGTGTGTGTGTGTGTGTGTGTGTGTGTGTGTGTGTGTGTATTGTTTTGTTTTTTGGTACCAGGGATTGAACCCACAGGCATTTAACTACTGAGCCATATCTCCAACCCTTTTTTTATATTCTTTTTAGAGACAGGGTCTCACTAAATTGATTAGGGCCTCAATAAGTGCTGAGGCTGGCTTTGAACTCTCAAAACTCCTGCTTCAGCCTCCCAAGCCACTGGGATTACAGATGTGCACCACCACGCCCAGCTCCAACTATTTTTTAAAATGGGATCCTTTTGTATGTATGGCTTTCTATATGTCCCTTTCCACTTAATCTAGTATCTTTCCCTCTAACTACATTTTTTTGCCAAAGATTTTTATTACATAATTTGATCCCCCTTTCTTACTACTCTTAAACTAAAATTATAGCAATAAGAACACATTTGTGTTGAAAAGGGGGAAATGAAGGTTAGCACCAAAGCTAATAACAAAATTATAAAATAAAGTCATATAAGGATAGGCTTTATAAAATATAATCATATAAATTGTAATAGAAAAAAATATATGCAGAAGCAGAATACTTATTATGTATCACCTTTACTCAAATAAAATTCCCTAACAGAAGTGTGGGCTCAAAATACAAAAAGATTCAAATAAGGCTTAAATCTATTAATGTGTCATTTGTAGATGACTCCTGGACTGTATGGAGGATTTTAAATGTTGATAATTGCATATGGGCTAAGCAAACCACAGGTCTGACGCAATGTTGTTGCCGATGTTGGTTAAACTATGTTTGGATTTTATCACAGTATCCTTATTTTGTGTCCTAAGCCCTCCACCCATGGCTAGTTATAAGAATTATGCTATATAGATAGACTATTCAGTACTCTTGTAACATAGTAATGGGTTTTTCAGGTTGGCTTTAGTCCACTTCGAATTCTACGCAAACGCAACAAAGCTTTGAAGAAAATTCGAAAACTGCAGAAGCGAGGCCTGCTACAAGTGACACCTGTGAGTTACCTGGCCACATTCCATGTGTTACGTAGCTAATAGCTCAGTAAAAAATAATTCAAGGTTTTAGTCCCTTTCCTTTAAATGAAATGCCAGATAAACAAGGTATTCCATGTGTCATTGTTATTTTAAAGATGGTCCCCTCCAATTTTTATTGTCTTGGGACAAGTGTCTGCAGTCCCATTGCTTAACCCAACTTTGAATTTATGCTTTAGAAACTCCTTGATTATCCTCATCATACACGTTTTTCACAGTCAGAATTATCATGCTTGTTATCCTCTCCTGCAGAAAGGATTTATATGTACTGCTGATGGCTTAAAAGATTCTGATGAAGAGCTAGACAACAATCAGATAGAAGAACTAGATCAGCCCATCAATACGGCAGATCTGCCTTTCCGGATAGACTGGAATGCTGATCTTCCTCTCAATATCACGGTCCCCAAAATCAACCTCCACAGCCTCATTCTCGATTTTTCAGCAGTGTCCTTTCTTGATGTTTCTTCAATGAGGGGACTCAAAACGGTAATTATCTTTTTCTTAATGGAAACAATCCATCATTAACTTAAAGTAAAAATTATAGTTATGGAAGGATGCGCCTTTAGATAATAATGAGAAGTAAAATTTAATCTTACAATTTTCCATAGAAGGGCTGAAGGGGAGGGAGTGGTGTGTTCTGTGAACTCTTTAAAAGTGCATTTCTTGGGGCTGGGATCGTGGCTCAGCGGTAGAGCGCTCGCCTAGCACGTGCGCGGCCCGGGTTCGATCCTCAGCACCACGTAAAGAATAACTACATTGTGTACAACTAAAAAGAACAAATAAATAAATATAAAAAAAAAAGTGCATTTCTCATGGAACTGTTTACAATTTTTTTTATAATTATTTATTTGCTTTAGTTGTACACAATGTGGTTTATTTTTACGTGGTGGTGCTGATGAGGCCGTGCCAGGCGAGCACTCTACTGGGGAGCCACAATCCCAGCCCCCTGCTTACAATTTTGAAGGCGACCAAACCCCATCCTAAAGTAGGCTGAACCTTCTAGCAGACAACTACGCTCACACTCCTGTCCAATCTGGGCATTAAAGATGGCACTTTCAAATCCTGTGGGCATTTTATCTAAAATTATCCTGAAATCAAAGAAGATCTGGAAAGGCCAGGGAAACAATGGAATAGTGCATCTTTTTTTTTTTTTATCTTCATTCATTATAAGTTGATGAAATTTCACTTGGCTATTTACAACAATATTGAAAAAACAGATATATGAAAGAACAAGAGTTACACGTGATTTTAAAATAGGACAAAAACAATCAAATTGCAGTCTTTCCACAATTTCATTAACATTTTTAAAAATAAATGAATATGCAACAAAGATGCAGAAACAGAAAATTTAAGAAGTTCTATATTTTCCTTAAGTTTTCACAGAAATCTTCCTAAATAATCTGAACTAAGATAAGATCTATCAAGTATGGGTGAACTGGACACAAAATTAGGAAATGGGATCAGTTTAGTTTTCTTCTAATTTATCTTAAAATTTTTTTCAACACTACATAATTCTCAAGACTGCCTGCTTTTGCTTTTTTGGTTTCATTTTTATGAAACTATTTATATTAGCTTTTTTTTTTTTTTTTTTTTTTTTTTTTAATCCCAGCAGCATAGCACAAAGGACAGGGACTGGGTTTTTTGGTTTTTTTTTTTTTTTTTTTAAGCCCCAGCTCTTAGCTTAGTGCCTCCAGAAATTATAAAAATGTTTACTGATGATGGTGATAATATTCATCATCATCACCTAACCTGATCAATGGTTCATGGAAACTGTTTCTTACCTTATATAATATTGCTCATATCATCACTGGTATTTAGTTTTAGCCTAAAGACTAATACAATGGATAAAGATTCCTTGGTGTTAGATACAGCCAGTTACTATGGACAGGAACAATGAATGACATATGGGCCATAGTGTTTTGTTTTAACTTTATGTACACAGAAAACTCTAGTTCCTATCATCCTCACTAATGATACTAGGTTAAAATTAAATCATAGAGCCAGGCATGGTGGCTCACGCCTGTAATCCCAGCCACTTGGGAGACTGAAGCAGGATGATGGTGAGTTCAAAGGCAGCCTTAGCCATGGTGAGGTGTTAAGCAAATCAGTGAGACCCTGTCTCTAAATAAAATACAAAATAGGGCTGGGGATATGGCTCAGTGGGTAAGTGCCCCTAAGTTCAATTCCCAGTACCAAAAAATAAATAAATCATAGTTGATGTTGTGAGTTTGAGGCATGAGATTTTCTCAGAATACTTCCCTCAAGAATGATCGTTTTTAACTTCTTATTGAGGAGGGCTCTTCCCTTCAGGTTTCTTTCTTTCTGTCATAGAGCCTTGTTTTTAACTTTAATATCTACTTATGCTATTATCTCTTTTCAAAACATAAAAGGTTCTGAAAGTAATATATTGCCCATAATCGTTTTCCTTATGTTTCTGATAAGTGAAACTGTTCCCTAAAAAAAAAAAAAAAAAAAGATATACTTTCTTTTTTAACAGATTCTGCAAGAATTTATCAGGATCAATGTAGATGTGTATATTGTTGGAACTGATGGTAAGTTATTTTTTTTATTTTATTTTATGCTCTGATACTAACTGCAGGCTTACTGCCAATGCTGATCTAGACAGCCTCTCAACAAAAAACAGGTATTTTATACAATCATCAAAAAGGAAACCTAAATTCGCAGTTGAACAAATAAAAACCCCTATGGATGGGGCTGTGGTTGTGGCTCAGGGGTAGAGTACTTTCTTTTCATGTGTAAGGTGCTGGGTTCCGTCCTCAGTACCACATAAAAATAAATAAAGATTGTGTCCAACTACAACTAAAAAAATATTTTTGAAAATCCCTATGGAAACAGGTTCACTGTGTTTGAGTTGTATTGATACATAATTAAATGAATTTTACAGTTTGAATTCTTAGTAAACAGCAAATGAGCAAACATATTAATTTGCACTCTAAACGCTACATTCATCTTGTTTTGTGTTTCTCTTCCTCTCCTCCCTTACATTCCTCTGCTATAACATCTTGATTTCAGCTTCCCTTGGCTGATGAGAATGCCCTTGCCAATGTTATGGTGATGTCCAGCTTCTCAAGATTAATGGCCTCCTTCTCAGCCTCCTCCTGCTGGAGCTTACTTGAACATTTGACCCTTTCATTGGCATTTGTCTTCAAAATTCTCTCATTCCCTTGACTTCTTGAGTCTATTCTAATTCACCTCCTACCTCTAGTAGTTACAGTTTTTGACACTGGTACCTCTCCTATCCCTTAGCAGTTTGTCTTCCCAGCCTTCAACCTTAAACTCCACAGTTCTACTTCCATAGACTCCTAGTCAATATCCTTCATCCTTACAACTTCAAGTGTACCTACATGTTAATGGGTCCACACACCATACTTCCAGCCCAGACCTTTCTTCTGAGCTGCAGATCCACATATTTAATTATCTGCCTGTCTCCCAGGCACCTCAGACACACGTATTCTAAACTATATAAATGACCCTTCCTTCCTCCCTAAGTTGCTCCTTTTCCTCTCCTAATGTCAATTACCACATCACTTATCATCCAATTTCCCAAAGTAGAAACCCCAGAACTATCTTTAATTTCTCCCTCTCTCCTTCCCTTTACAGTTAGTAAGCCACCAGGTCCTAGAAATATTTCCCCTTAAATCGGTCTCTTCCTCTCCATTTCCACAGCCTTAATCCAGATCCTTATAAGACCTTTCTAACTAGTGTCCTTTTCCATTGCTAGCATGATCTCATCTTTTTCTGATTAGAAAATTCCTTCTAGAATTTTCCCAACAATAACTTTGACAACTTCTTCCTTGCCTAGGAAGTGCACTGGGTCTTCATACTGTTTGCATCTGTAGAATGCACATCACATAATCCTGCAGTTCTGTGTTTGTGTCCCCACTAGACTATAATCTCTTCTAAGGGCAGTTATTGGTCTTGTTTACCCAATTGCCTAGTTTAGAATATGCCACACAACTACTATTTGCTCTGGGTGTGGCTGTAGCAGTGAATGACAAATCCCTGCCCTCGTGGAGCTTGTTGTCTCATGGGAAAGTCAAATAATAAACAAAGCAATATTTAAGATAGTACTATGTAGAACAAAGCAGGGTTAAGGGATATAGAGCCATGGGCATGTTGCTATTTTAGACTAGCCATCAGGGATGTCCAGTAATGTGACCCTTGAGAAGAGACTGAAATGAAATGTGGGAGCCAACCTTGACAGTATCTGAAATGTATTTTAAGAAGAGGTGACAACTAGTACATAGATCTGCAAGGACACAGAAATTAGCACCTTTAATCTCTCCTGCCTCCTATCCCCAAATCTACAGATGTATTCAGTTCAAGGGTTGCCTAAAATTAAAAATATTCTCATTCCACTAAACTCTTATTTTACTAAACAATTTTATTCCTTCCCCATCATTCCAGATCTTTTTGAAAGTATCCATTCCTGCTGCCTGGTATCCCTTCTCAGTTAAACCAACATCACCTCTCTCCTCTTCCCTCTCCCTTGGTCACCTGGCTTTCAAAAGCTTGCCTGTGAGCACTTTCCCACCTCCATACTTTTGCTCCTCCACCTTTCTCCAAATCATAGATACTAGAAAATGATATCTGCTCAGTTAAGTTATCCCAGGTACCCACCAAGAGGAAACAATTTTTACCTACTGTCTCAGAATTTCCATAGTACGTCCTGCATCTCTCTTCTCGAACAAAATAATAATAATAATAATAATAATAATAATACCTGTTATGTGCTGGGCATTATTTTTTAAACTAGTAATAAAGAAAAAATGCTGGACTGTTCTTTGCTCTAATTATTTTATAACACTTTTTCCTTTCAGTACTACAATTAGATATAAATATTCTATGTTCCTCCAGGGTGAGATTCAGATCCAATTTGCCTTTTGATCCTTTTTATTACTCAGCCAGAGCTTTGCACATAGAAGACATGAGGTTATATTTGGTTGAATGATCTGTACAAACAAATGCTATTTAGTGCCTATGAGAATGGGATTTCTCAAAGGTGATGGCAATGGTAATATGAAATCCTAAGAAGATGATTTCTGATAAAGCCCAGCAGCTCTGGGAAAATGGGCTATAGTTAAATAACTGGTAAATGATAGGTTTGGCAATCAAAAATCAAAGCATATCACAGATCCATCATGTTTTCTATTTTGGAAGAATACCAATTTTTTAAAATATTTGTTTGTTTTAGTTGTACACAATGCATTTATTCTTATGTAGTTCTGAGGATGGAACTCGAGCCGCACACATGCTAGGCAAGCCCTCTACCACTGAGCCACGACCCCAGCCCCCGATTTTTAATAATAACTACACTTGCCATTCTAGTCATTGAACAGGGAGATTAACTTACTATGTTCCTGCCTAAATAAAAGTGGATTAATTTTCCAGGAACTACTTAAGTTTTTCCCATTTGAATCTTTTCCTTCTTCCTTTTTACACTAGGGCATTAAACAGGTATGTTTATTAGAAAGGTACCCTTTAATTCCAGGAGACATTGCACTAGTGATACAAAGGTATTGTACTGTTGCAACCCACACTTAACCAAATGTTAATGAAATGCACATTTGCAAATGGAATTTTAAATTATCAACCTCCAGAGGAAAACCTATGGCCAATAACTTCTTCCTGAGTGTTAGTTTCTTTTCTCTCTTCAGATGATTTCATTGAGAAGCTTGCTCGATGTGAATTTTTTGATGATGAAGTCAAGAACTCGATATTTTTCTTAACAATTCATGATGCTGTTTTGCATATTTTGATGAAGAAGGATTACAGTACTTCAAAGTTTAATTTCAGTCAGGTACCAGCTCTTTTGCTATCACATTTATAACCAACCATCCACATTTCTTAATTTTTCATTTATATTTGAACATTTTTAAAAAATTGGTCCTTAATCTATATTTTCATTCTCTTTTTCTTAGAAGAAAGAAATGAAATCTGATTTTATCATAAATACAAATGGAGGATTGCGTTATCGGGAATATCAGGTAAGATTCTTCAACAGACTTCTCTTTATCCAGACATCACAGCAAATAAATAAATAAATAAGTAAAATGAAGCAGTAGGGTCTCTTCCAGCATACTACAGAAAGTCCAGTAGATGTTTGTTTTTGAGTCTCTGTGCTTCATCCCTAGAAAACTGAAGCAATGCCAACTAGTCTCATAGGAAATTTTAAGGAAAATTAATTCAAACCAGTAAAAGCACCCCCCCAAAAAAGCCAGTGTGGAAAATAGTGATGATCTATCTCTATTCATACAGTACTGAGCATATCTTTTTTATTTTTCAAACTACTTATTGCCATGATCTTATTCTAGCCTTGTAATTAGTCATGAGGCAGAAGATGTATTGCTATTGCTGTAAATAGATGAAACTAATACACACCTCCTGACATCCAGGTGCATGGGATGTCCTTAGCACAGAGCCTAGCTCAACATGAAAGTTAAGTTCTTTTCCTTTCTTACTAGGATGATTTACCAATCACTTAACTGGATAGTTCCTTTTCATTCTAGAATGTCAAATCAAAATGAGTTGCAGGACAGGTATGTGGTGGGTGGATTCCATTCATTAATTCAATCCTTACAACAATATATAAAGAGGATATCAATATTACAAGTGAGGAAATTGGGAAACAGGTTCAAAGAGTTTAATTTGTTTAAAGTCACACACCAAATGACAGCAACAGAATTCAAACTAGGACCTATCTGAGAACAAGACCTGAGCCCTGTTCACAATACACTACTTCTATTCTTTGATGAAAGACTAATGGATTGAGGATCCTGCAAAAATCTAATGACTATCTTCAAATACAGATGACTGGTGGTATTTCTCTTAATTGAGAAAAGGTCTAAGAACAGCAAAAAGGAATGTAGATTAGAAATTAAGATGAAATACTCATTATGAAATAACCTGGACCAAAGAGTAATAGGAAAGGTCAAATGAAGAAGTCACTAGAAATTTAGACAGACCAAAGATGAGAGGAGAGTCAAGTACCACCATGCTGTCTCCCAGCACTGGAGTCCACCAAGAAATACAAACTCAGCTCCTTGCCTGAGTACAATAAAAAGTACCTAGAGATAAAATCTAAGAACAGTGTTTAAATATGATGTCTGATCCAAGCTTTAAAACTTTAAAACAAGGTAACATGCTGTACTTTGCCTTCCCATATTAAAAAAAAAGAAGAAGAAAGAAAAAAGAAACAGGGCACAATGGCACATAGTGTCTCAGGAGGTTTATGCAGGAATATTGAGAGTTTGAGGCCAACCTCAGAAAATTAGTGAGGTGCTAAGCAACTCAGTGAGGCCCTGTCTCAAAATTAAAAATAAAACAAAAGGGGATGTGGTTCAGTGGTAAAGTACCTCTGGGTCCAATCCCTAGCAGCAAAAAAAAAAAAAAAAAAAAAAAAAAAAGTAATACCACTCCTGACTTTGCTTAGAGGAAGTCAGCATTTGTGGATTGGCTACTAGCAATAATTGGAGGTAGAAGCTGAATGTGACTGGCCAACACACAGGATTGCTTTGAGTTTGTGTGGTCCCTAAAACAAATATGAAGAAATATATTTTGGAAAAAAATGTATTGTTATTTTGATTAAGCAAAAGTATGTCTTTGAAAGACACACATACTAAAAATGATATAAGATGGATCTATATTAGTCAAGTAGCAAATGATCAGTGCAATCTGATCACTAAAATTGAACTCAAAAAATATTTGTTTATGACTCCAGAAAATTCTAGCTCTTAAGATATGATTATTGAAAGATACAAAATTTAACAAATCTTTTAAAACATGAACTTTTTCTTCCTGCAGGTACCACTTGAAACAAAATTCTAATCAAAATATAATTCAGAGGGACCCTCATCTGACTGTCACATAAAGAACAACTTTATACCCAGAAAGTTATTGATATGTTCATACATTGTATGAAGAATATTTGTATTTGACAGAATTATGTTTCAAACTTTGGAACGAGATTGTTCTAGCATGGTATATTTTTCACATATCTAGTATGAAATTATGTAAATATTCTTAATTTTATACCTCATAGATTTATCAAAGGAAAATTATTTTGTATATATGTATTTTTGTAGCACTGTCAGATTTCCATTCAAGTCAGAACTTTCATAATGCTTTGCAGTGTCTTTATACCACTGCTTTGAATCTCATAATTTATACAGGTCATGCTAAGTAATATCTCTCCATTTAAAAAAAAAATTCAGTTGTACAGCAAATGTGTTGTTTTATTAAATTTGTTATAAGCTTTCTGATACATGCTTGCTGTGGGTCCTTTTTATAGTGGTCTGGATAGAAAACTGCTACATGAAAATCTTCTAACAAAACCCCTGTGATGAGACTTCTCTGCTAAAATTTTATGACTACTCCTCCAGCTTTTTAAAATATCCAACCTACAATCCAGACTGACACAATCCTTCTAATGTCATATGTGTAACTATAATTAGCTTTTGAGGCAAATCCTTACTTTCCCCTTCTTACTATGAAAAATGTATAGGCTAATGTGAGCTATAAAATGACAGCAAGGTGAAAAGAAGAGAACCATGATGGATAGATGGCCAATTCTTCCTGGCCTCAATGGGAAGAAAACAAGTGGTAGGAAAAGGCATGACTTTTTTTTTTTTTTTCCCCCCACGGCTGGTCATTGCAACTCAAAGGGCAGAATAACATCATGGGTACTCAATTTCACTGGAGAATGAAATTCTCCATGCTTCTCTTTCTCACTGGCATTGTTCCAAACATATTGTCAATGGGGAAAGCTGTCTCAATTGTTTTAGACTTATTTCTCAACATTTATGGTCAAAATACTTTCATCCTTTAACAGTATCTTATACTGAGTTTGTTTACTAGACTTAAGCCCCAAAAGAGAAGAACATAATAAAGGTTATTTACATAGCTGATCTTAAATCAAACTATAAGATCAGCACTCTTTACAGTGTTTCTTAAACAGTTTGAATCATGAACATCTTATACAGACTTATGCACCTTGTGAATTTTAGGGAAAAAAATACATATACATGTATATATGCTCTACAAACCTCAGAATAGGAGCTTTTCCTTGATATAAGGTATAGACTAGAAATTGAAAGCAGGAATCCATTTAAGTGATCATTTGATTTGAGCAGGGGACAAAAGCCTTAGGGCGGTGGCTGAAGGCTACCGTATCTTCCCAGGCACCGATGCCCTCCACATTCTTGCCAACCAACATCACAGGGAACAGGTGCAGGTGCTCCAGTTCTCAGGCCCACATCACCACACATTCAACCTTTATATCCTCATCCTGAAATGTTTCTTTTCTTCTAGGTCTCTAAGGTGGATATGCTTTGAGTAGTGAGAACATGTGGGCCTGGGCCTCTACTTAGCAAACAGTGGAATTTATTTACTAGTACAGAAATATGATCCCTGATTTAGGATGATGTTAGGAGATCATGATGCAAGATAGAAATAAAATTATGTAAACTAGAGGAAGATTGCAGGAGAAAATACAAGTGGGAGACAGAACAACCTTCAAGAGACACAAATACATTATTGAAATTAAGAAAGGTTGAAGCTATACATGTTGAGTAGTTTGTCTTATAATAATTAGGCACTTGATACATATTCTTGGTAATTTGCCACTTAGAAATATAAATAAAATACTTTAATAAAAGTCTGATTCTATACTGTATGAAGAATAGAAGAGGGATAATTAATTCACTTTTTTGGTACTTCCTCCTGGATTTCACCATGTTGAAACTGATCTGCTCCCCTTTTTGTGCTCTACCAGCATATTTTCTGCCTCTGTGAACTGACAACTCCACTCTCAGGCTGTTCAGGCAGAAATCTGTCAGGAAATCCTATTGGCTATGTAAATATACAATCAATTAATTCTCAAAATAGCCCTTACAGGTAGACACTATGATTACAATTTGTAGAAAAGTAAAACAAGCCTCAACCATGATACAGCAACCAGTCTAAGATATACAGTTACGGAAACCTGTCCAGTCAAGCCAAATCCAGAGCCCAGGTTTTTAATTAGGAAATATTACCTTCCAAAGGATATTAAAACTTGCCTAAAAACTGACCCATTTCAAGGCAGGACATTTTTTAAAGTTAAAAAATATTTCTTTTCTTTTTTTCCTGGCCAATGTAACTTGAAAAATACATACAAGAAAATCTCTTGAGAAAAATTTAGGGATGATGATCAAGGACAATTCCAAGACAAGTTAGAATGTGAGCCCTCAGGGGCAGGGACTGTATTTTTGGTTTATTACTTCATACCCACATCCAATACATAATAGGTGTTCAATTTTTTATGTATATTTATTTATATACATATATATCCTTCCCTAAGTCACCCAGTTCTTAATGCCTACAATGCTACCACCATCATCTCTTGTGTAATTATTAAAATACCCTTCTGACTGGTCTCTGCCAGATTATCCCACTCTTTTGTTCAGGAGGCTATGATGGCTTCTCAAATCTTTGCAGGTAGGGTCAAAGTCTTTATTATGACCTACAAGGCCTATTATCTCCCTATTCCGTTATTATCTCTGACCTCCCTCCCCAACACACAGGTTATTAAACTCACCGTCTTTCTTGAGCATGGTACGAAAGTGCTCTATAGCTGGCCTAAAACTCCAGCCCTTGACTTCCTCCTAGTATCTCATTTATTCTACTCCAGACTCCTTGCTTCTCTTCAAACATGCCAGGTGCAATCTCATTTCAGGCCTTTACAAACTGCACTATGCTTCAAAAGCTCTGACCCACATTATCTACCTTTCACTCAATATTCTTCATCAAATGTCACTTTTTCAATGAGTTCTATCTAGTCCATTTTATTTAAAATCACAAACTCCTAGTCCAATTACTCTTACTTTTTCTTCATAGGATTTTACCACACTTCTAACATGGTATACAATCTAATATGTTTATAAATCACTTTATCTCTTAAAGATGGTGCATCCCAGTGCTTACTTAGCACTATGTCTAGTGCATAAATATTTGAATCAATCTATATTCCACAATAGGAGCTCAGTATATGATTATTAAAGAGGTTATAAAACATTACATTTGGCATGGATTAAGATGCTTACCAGAGCTTGTCTATTTGTCAGATCTATAAAATGATTAGACATAACAAGTCAGTTTTATCAGGACTTATCAGAAGCTCACTGGGAAAGCAATTAAAGGTATCTTTGCCTTTATTTGTAATATTAGCTTGTTTCCCCACAGGATTTCATACTTGTGTAACTGCAAGTGACTAAAAAGTTTTTTAAAATGAAAGATTTTGAACAAGGAAGTAATGTAAAAGGGAGCAGGAAATTTTCAATCTGAAGGAAGACAAAAGGACAATTTTAAAGGCAGAGTAACAGAAAATGGACTTAAATTCAATGACAGTTGGGGCTTACAACTACTTACAATAGAAATGTGATGTTTTTGGGTCATAGAAAATATTTTGTAATGAGTTATTTTTTTAAAAGATGGTCCTAACCAATGTAAGGCCCAAACCCATGACTTACTTTTTCAATCCTGTGATTCTCTAAAGCCTAAAAATTCATAATTTTTAAAGATAGGGAAATGGGGAAATTAAACTTTAACACAAGCGCTATTTTAATGTTATTTTAAGCATTCTCCCTTACAGTATTTTTTAATGATGGAAAACCCAAGGGACATGAATCAAAACAAGGTGTTTGAAAAGCCAAGTAAATTTCTATTAGTAGCACTACCTAATATTTCATCTGGCATAGTCCTCATTCTTCTTTCAGCTTAGTGTATTTATTATCTAACACCGCTTCACTACAGTGTGCATTTATTGTAGTAAGTAAATTATGCTTGGTTTCTAGGCCATATTTTAACAAATTACTCACAAACCCATGAGCAAAAAAGCAAATTCCCTTCAATCAGAATATAATGTTTGAATATGATTATGTCAAATTTCATTTAACATTAATCTACTAATTTGATGGCTCATCTGAGAAATATATTTTTAGATATTTGTGAGTTTTTTCATGTACTTATAAGACTATTTTAAAAATTTCATGAAAGACAACGGTATGTATAGGTCTTTTTCAAAAAGATGTATGAAAGATACTCTCCCAGAATATCATTCAGAACAAAAGCTTTAAAGCAGTTCTATATATTTCACAAATAGCCACTTATTGCTGAGTTTTAAAAATTAGGCTCGAATCTCTATTTATATTTTGGTTAGATATGATTAGAAATTACACAATTTTGAATAAAACGGATGATTTCTTAAGGTCTTTGCAACAGATCTTTCCCCAAATACTATACTGTCCTCTGAACAAATATGCACCAAGGAAATAAAATATAATTTGTTGGTTTTAATTTTTTAAAAAGTGAACCTAATTTTACTGTGGAAAGTTATAACATAAACATGGAAAATTTTGCATCCTCCCAAGCATGTCATCATTACGTAAAAACTCATCTAGGCAAAATAGTATTTATGCTTCCATTTTATTGTTTTTAAGAATTAAACTGCCACCTCAGTAGTCTTAAGAGCAATATAATGAAACATACATACATTTAGACTTATGTCCATCATAGCTTCAAAGGCTTCCCTGAAATAAGGCTGGGATTCACATCTTTTTCCTTAAGAAAAGAAACACTAACAGTAATTTTGTTTTCCTTCTACCCACCCACCCTCATTCAAACAATGAACTGATGAATTCAAGTCTAACATCATTTAAAATTTTTGTCCGCTACAAGACATTCATCTGATCTGCCTCCCTGCATATTTATTAAACATAACTGAAAAATAAATCATTTTAAAAAGCCTATAAGAATTCTTAAAATGTGGAATTTCATCATGAATTTTTTTTTTTGTCCAAAACACAGACGAAGTGGTTTCTTGCCATATTCAATGCTAGTGAATTTCAATAAGCGCAGGAGAGCTTTTCATAAATAGTTGAGAAGCTCTAAAGTGAATTTGGTTATTTTTCTAATTACAAGAAACAAAGAACGGTTTGGATTTTAACAGCAATATTTTAACAGCTCCTAACAGGGGCATGAAAAGGAATCAAGTTTGCACCAGTCCAAGTACCTACAGTAATAAGATAGAAGCACTCACCACCATTTCACACTATTTCACTCCCATGCTTCTAATAACAAGAATTTCTCACTAGAAATAGTGCATTAACAAACTAGACTTTCAAACTGCTAAGTGTGAAAAACCACTTGCTTACGAAAAAAGTGTATTACTTATTTTTAGCCAGTCAAGGTTGAAATGGCCATTTATATTATTTCTAAATTATTTTGCATCTGATCATCCAAGAATGTATTTTGCCTGTTCCTGACAGAATAAAATAGTAAATTAGCAATCAGCTTACCCTTTGTCAAAAAGAAACGTTCTAAATTTATATACTACAAACTATCTAATAAATGATATCTGCATACTATGTCATGTTTATGTTATGCACCATTTTAGGGGGGGAGGAAAAACTTCACAGGGTTTATTCAAAGGATATACAATAATATCCCAAGAAGGTTGATTTATACATATGAGATCTGTATAAACTGTAAGTGGTCATCTCAGCTGGACTGTAACAAGCCCCTATAATGCAAAAGCTGACTCTAAAGGCACCTTATAAAGCACTGAAATTCAATTTAGTCATTACTTTTCTCTTCTCCAATACAAAATTATCTGGTAGTCTTTACTGTTGATTGACTCCATGCTAAAATGTTCAAAGTTTAGACTGCTTTACCAACCAAAGGAAAAGGAAATAGTTTTTAAATTTCAAGTTAGAGGAAAACCCCTTATCACACAGCAATGAAACCTGAGCAAATGCTAGTTTGTGATTACAAGAAAACATCCTTCATTAATACATTATTCAAATTCCTCTACAACATTCAAATTGTAGTTTAAAATCCAATAAACGAGAATCCACATAAGCACAGAATCAAGCTACCATGAAACGAGGATTTATATAGTCTATTTAGCCCTAAATATTTAGCTTAAGACAATGAACAGAGAACACACTTCATCTAAATAACACCATTTAAACAGTTCTACAAAATAATGTTACTTAAGATTAATAAGTGTGGTGCATCATGTGATTCCAACCATTCAGTAAAAAAGCATTAATGAGTAACAGTATCCCCCCACCAGCTTGGAGCCTACAGAGTTGAATACTTTGGCCATATCTTTCCAAATAATTAGAATATTTTTAAATATTACAAACATAAATATATCTTAGTATTGGAATTCCAATGTATTTTGGTGCTCCTGAGGCTGCCTGAACATAAAAAGGCATCCAAGTGAAGTGTATTACATACTCACTATACTGCAAAATTTCAGTGCCTAAAATGTGAAATATTCTCTATCATTTAACAGTCTGCCCTTATAGCAAATTCTAGTAGATTTTTACTTCTAGGATTTTATTGTAACTTTGGGAAATTAGTGGTAAAACATATGGTTTTATAAAACAGTATGTGGCTGCACTTAAATTCACATAAAAATAGCATTTTTACAACCATATTGAAATTTAATCCTTTTACACAGGTTAACAAAATGTATCACAAGAAAAACTAAACATTGGGTTTAACAAAAGCAATACTTTTGAAAGTGAAACAATGAATTCTTTTTTTCAAATTTTTTTTTACAAATGGTCTCTTCTGGGTCAATTTACCACCTAGGGAACAAAGTTGTTAAAATATAGCTGTGCTCAACTGAGCCACTCATCTGCACTATAGCATAGTACTTGAAATCAATCCTAAGGTCAAGATTTAAAACCATTTTAAGAGACAAGACCCTATGTGTTTTATAGCCACCTCAGAGGTACTTTTCCTTCCCCAAACAGTCAAAGCTTAATTAAAAGATTGACTACACGTTAAGTTTTTTCCTCATCATATCTTCAGTTCAAAATACTATTATCATTGGTAATAAGGTCTGTATCTTGTCTGATCTGGATGATGTGGTCCAGGAAGTGGGGTTTGAGAAGGCGGACCCTGCATTCGTGGAGGAGGAGGTGGCCCTCTTGGTGCAGGCCATATACCAGGACTCATTCCCCTGGTTGTGTAAATGGAGGGCTCAGAGTTCCTTGATCTTCAGTAAATTGGGGTAAAGAATTTGGATTATAATGGTGAGGAGGGGGTGCAGTTACAGGTGGACCACCATGTTGAGGTGGGGGAGGTCCTGGAGGAGGATGATTCATATAAGGTGGCATCTGGGCAATAATATGTCCAGGGGGAGGGGTTATTGGTGGTGGAGCAGAGGTCATTGGTGGAGGTGGAGCTTGGCTATATACCAAGTGAGGAGTACCTGCAGCCTGGGGAGGATGTGGCATTGGATGGCTTATTGGTGGTGGAGGAGGTGGGGGTGGTGCATAATGTTGCTGTG
Organism: Tamias sibiricus; assembly: GCA_025594165.1. Lineage (NCBI taxonomy): Eukaryota > Metazoa > Chordata > Mammalia > Rodentia > Sciuridae > Tamias > Tamias sibiricus. The sequence goes on from CM046664.1 coordinate 82,008,845, forward strand.
GAGGCATAATATGATGAGGGTGCGATACCACTGGTTGACCCTGATATTCAGGATGATGGTGAGCAGGTGCTGGGGCAGGAGGTGGTGGTTCTCTAGCACCTGAATTTGAGTCATCCTGAATAGGGACAGTTATTAAATTGCTGTGTTTTCTTGTTGAAATGCGAAAGGTTTCCTGACTGACCGAACGAGGTGGAGGTGGAGCCATGGACAATTCTGCTGGAGGAGCACGAATATCCTCGTGTGGCTGATTATAGTGCTCATGGGGCACATGTTGCAAAGGAGGTGGTGGCATCATGATGTGCTGCTTTGGCGGAATATGACTCATATGGTGCTTGTCTGGTGGCATTATAAAACGATCAGGGATGTCAGTTGGTGGTGGGGCAATAGGAGGATGAACATTTTCAAGTGAAGCACGGGTAACAGGTTTTCCAGCTCTCATATGGCGATGGTTGATATGAGCCTGTAAGTCTCTCTGAGACAAATACGTTCTCTTGCACCCTTGAACAATGCTACACATGAAGAGAGAACCTCGTGTACACTGTTCAATTCGCTGCACAGGATCACTACAGCTAAATTAGGAGGGAAAAAATTTGATTTACTAAAAACAAGGTAAAAATAATGCACTTATTTTAAAAATGTTATATAAAACATAGCAAAAGTGTACATTAAAAGTTATAGTTACTCTAAGTGAACCTTTAATTTTCCCCATTTTGTTTCTAATCATTATTTCTGTCAACCTTAAAACTCTTCATGATATTACGACAGTATATCTTAAGAGGAGACCTTATACTTCCCAACACCTAGAATTTATAAGTGGCTTTTTATTCATTTGGAGAAAAAACCAAGGACCTGTCACAACCAAAGGATTACTGGGCATTATTTGCTGAGCAAATACTACTAAATGGAGGATAGTAAGTGGGAGATGCTGCAATGACAGTGACAATGGGTAAGATCATCCTATTAGTGTTCTTAACATTAAACATAAAAAACTTGAGCCGGGCGCGATGGCGCACGCCTGTAATCTCAGCACTTTGGGAGGCTGAGTCAGGAGGATCGCGAGTTCAAAGCCAGCCTCAGCAATGGCGAGGCACTTAGCAACTCAGTGAGACCCTGTCTCTAATAAAATACAAAAAAGGGCTGGGGATGTGGCCCAGTGGTCTAGTGCCGCTGAGTTCAATCCCCGGTACCAAAAAAAAAAAAAAATAATAAAAAACATAAAAAACTTAAAATTTAAACCTTGACTATCAGGGTCCCTTAAAAAAGGAAGTTTTTTGAATTTGGATACCAATTTAATAAAAAGTAGTATACCTTCCTGCCTTTTTAAATTGAGAGCACTAAATTTATCTTAACATTTTCTTAATGACTCAGGATCAAAATTATTACTACTCTTCATTCATATTTAATCATTCTTGTCTTTAAAGTCTTCATGATATAGTGGAAAGACAACGGAATTAGAAATTCAAATATCTGGGACCTAGTATTGGCCCTGTAATTGGGAAGTCATTGAATCATTTTGAATGTTTCCTCACTTGTCAAGTGAAATTAAATTATGTATTCTAACTCACAATGTTTTTATATCTATTTCACCTTAAAAGAGTATTCTTAAGATCATATAATGAAGGCAACAGTATTTGATCCCCAGTTAAGTGATACTTGTATAGATATAAGCTGTTAACCATGACTGTGTGTGTTAAAAATATATATTTTTGGTACTGGGGGTTGAACCTAGGGGTACTTTACCACTGAGCTACATCCCCAGACCTTTTTAGTTTTTTGAGACAGGGTCTCACTTAAGATGATGAGGCTGGTCTCAATTTTGTGATTCCTCCTGCCTCAGCCCCCACAACCACTGGGATTATAGGTGTGTACCACCACGTCAGGCTAAATGGCTCTACACTCTTCACGTTGAGTTCTATTTTTCTTCCATCCTGCTCTAAGGCTGGCAATTCCTGTTGATACTAAAATGCTTCCCTTGAGTGACCATATAGCATACTTCTCATTTTTCACTAAAAACTCAGAAACATCCCCACATTAACAGGATGTGAGATACTTTCTTTGGGGTGATGCCTAACAGCAGTAATATATAATGTTTACATTAACTCCGGTTGTCATTCTTCACTTCCTGATCCGGGTATATTAATCCAGATAGGCTTATGTCCTAAAATAGCTAAGGACAGCACAGGTGAGGTGCTTACTAGGGTTACATTTAATACCTTAAAAACTAAATTTCCTTTTAAACATTAACATGGGAACCCTTATGTAAAAGAGGAAACTTTTTAATATCCTTTACATACTGATTTTATCACATATGAAACCCTTTATCCAAAAGAAGCAATCTAAATTTACTACATAACTTAATGTATACTGGGTTGGAAAATTAGACATTAGAGAAAATAACCCAAATAAGCAATACAAGCTTCTAATTTCATAACTCTTCTGAATTACAATTCTGCATAATATTGTTTTAACTCACAGTACAAATTTTATAACATTACTTTAAGCCAAGAAAATCAGTTGTCATTGGGTTGTCAATGAATCATTCCTTTCTCTCTCAGTAATGCCAAATTCCTACACCAAAAAGGGAATCATCCCTTGCAATAATTCATAGCTTTGTTAGCAACCAATGTAATGCGACTACGGGCCTTTGAGTGCCTCAAATAGAGGTTATAAGGAATCTAAGAAGCCTAAGGCTGGGACTGGAGTTGTAGCTCAGTGGTTGAGTGCTTGCCTAGCATGTGTGAGGCACTGGGTTCGATCCTCAGCACAACATAAAAATAAAAACAAAGACATTGTGTTCATATACAACTAAAAAACAAAAATAAAACAAAACCAAAAGAACCCTAAGGCTGTTCCAAGGAAGTTTAATTCTATTAGTCTTTCTCAAGCCTTCCTTATCAGGGGTTCTAAAGTGATATAAAAATTCCTACTTTATTCTCAATTTTTTAAGACTATCCCAAAATAGACCTACCTCTTCACAACTTGTTTGGGTCTATGTCACAATTGTGTTTAATTTGTTTCCTCATTGTTAAATGAAATTAAATAATAATCATATTTGAATAGCTTATATATACATAGTACTTATGTTCTATCAATCAATCAATCGTCAATGAATCCTAAAAATAATCTAGGAAGGTCAGTATCATTATCAGTCCCATTTTATAGATAAAAAAACAGCTTATGTCACACAGCCAATAAATGGCAGAACAGGGATTTGAATTTAAGAATTCTAATACCAGGAGTCTCTGTTCTTAATCACTAACCCATACTACACTACCTCTCTAGTGAGGAAGAGGGAAAGAACAAAAGAAAAAGAAAGACTGACTATTCCAAAATGGACTTAGTTCTTCATAACTTATTTGAGTCTATGAAAAGCAAGCAAAAAAATAATTGCTTTTGGTTTAGAATACTAACTCTATGATGGCACAGAGATTTTATCATTTGGGTCAATTTAAGTTGACTGATGGTGGCTACCCATCATCTTGAGAAGGCTAAAGCCAACTCCGGGATCACAAAGATTAGCCATGTCTATATATTATCTAATTATCAAATATGTAGATATTTGATACTTTGTCTGGTTTACATCAAACCCTGACCTTTAACCCTTTATAAATCATTACACCACAAACTTTACCAATCAAAAAAGTAAAAATGACCTTATCTTACCCTGGACACATCTTATCTCCCTTTTTTTTCATGTAAAATAGCACAGTCATAGCAAAAAACATGCTTGCACGGAATCTGTAAGCAAAAACATTATAGTTAAGCTCACTGGAACAACTTAAAATATTTCCATAAAAAATAATAAGCATAGTGACCTATATCCAGAAAGCACATGAAAACTGTTCAAATGAACATTTAATAAGTACTAACGATATAAAAGCAATAGTTAACACCTTTTTTAATCACAAAGGCTTTGAGAATATGTTAAAACTTTGGCCCCGCCGGGCGTGGTGGCGCACGCCTGTAATCCCAGCACTTGGGAGGCTGAGGCAGGAGGATCACGAGTTCAAAACCAGCCTCAGCAATGGCGAGGCACTCAGCAAGTCAGTGAGACCCTGTCTCTAATAAAATACAAAAAAAAAAGGGCTGGGGATGTGGCCCAGTGGTCCAGTGCCCCTGAGTTCAATCCCCGGTACCAAAAAAAAAAAAAAAAAACTTTGGCCCCTTTCTTAATAACGTATATGTACATATACATCTGCTTACATTTTCTAAAGGTGTTAAGGCCTATAAATTTCAAACACAGTCCCTGCTGGTTAAAACCTCCTGAAGATCACTGCAAACATGTTTTATCTTATCTTGTTTCTCCTGAAACTCTTCCAAAGTAGTAAATAAAAATTATATTAAATTTGTTGTATTCCCTTCATTAAAACTTCACATGGGGCTGGAGTTGTGGCTCAGTGGTAGAGCACTTGCTAGCACATATAAGGCACTGGGTTCAATCCCCAGCACCATATTTAAAAGAAAAAAATAAATAAACAAAATAAAGGTATTTTAAAAAGATTCACTACTATGGATAACATTTCATGCTCTAAAAATTTTTTTTTTAAATTTTACTTACATATTTCATACTTAAAATGTTACATAGTTTTTTATTAAAGAATGAAAAACCCTGTCTACTTAAATTTTTCAGAATTCTGCCTCTACACAAATGCTTACATTCACAAAAACAGTATTTAATTTAATTACACTTACCATTCGCCCATAGATTTTAATAGGCAATCCACATTTGTCACAGAAATGAACTGGTGTATCATCCTTTTCACCTAAGATGTTGATCTGTTGAAATGATATAATTAAAATTTCCTTCTTATGCAATTCTAAAAATTTTATAATTCACATAATGGTATGGTTAGAATTTTGTAAGCATTGTTATAACAATTAGAAATAGAGGTTTCTTAGCTTAATCCTCACATATTACCCACCATTAGTTTGTTTTTCTTCTTGAATAGTGGTTATTGATTTTATTTGACTTCAATGAACATCACTTCAAATTATTTTTGAAAATAACAGAAACCTGGCATTAATAAACAAGTGATTTGTGTATGATAAAAAAGTCACAGATATTAAAAATTCATAACATTCTTCACGTATTATGCATTTCAATTATTTAATACTTAACATTTTATTTTTAATTATACCTTAAAGTCCCAAAAAAGGTGTCCAGGAAATCTTCGCTGATTTCCAAACAGTTCGCCCCCTTTACAGTCATACCGTTCTTCTTCATTATAATCAAATCCTTCTGAGGAAAAAAGAATGTTACCCATTAACTTTTCAAATCTTAAATTTCATTTGGGAACTACATGTATATGACAAAATAGGCCTATTCACTGAAAAGCCCATCTTACGTCTTTCAAAGTTCTTCTAAAAATAAGGAAATTAAGACTAGTTTAAAACACCAGCTAAAAGTGATCATCTAGTCCATCCTATTACTTTATAATTAACTGTGGAACACTCAATAATTCAATATACATGATTAGTGGCAGAGCTAGGCATGGTGGAACACACCTGTAATCCCAGCTACCAGGAAAGCTGAAGCAGAATAAGTTTAAGGCCAACTTCAACAAGACCCTGCCTCAAAATAAAAAAGGACTGAGGATGTAACTCAGTGGTAGAATGCCCCTGGGTTCCATCCCGTGTGTGTGTGGGGGGGGGGGGGGTGTTTGTGTGTGTGAGGGGGTGTAATTAACAGCAAAACCAAGGGCATTTTAATATCTCGACTCCCATTCAAGTACTCTTATCAACCATCATGCTTGCTGCACAATATTTTAAGATACTGAACATTTATTCTAATCTATCTACAAAAGTAGATAACGCTGCAAAAAACTGATTTTATTGCCAAAAGAACAATGAAAAAGGGCAAATTCTGAGCATTTTCTATGACAAGATTTTTCTACTGAAGATTTTCTTAGGAATCCTTCCTCAGCCCACACTGGGCAAGACTTTAGGGTCAACATATTCATACTTCATCCTTTTAATTAAAACCTCTTCCTGGTTAATCACCCAAATAGCAGGAGCTATATGATTATTATCTGTAAACTTGAGACAATAACAAGTCTCACCTTCTCTGGCCTAGTTAAAAAGTTGAGATAGCATTCCTCTCAATCCTTTCATCTCATACAAAAGCACAGAAAACCAATGAATAGTCTGATGGAAATTCTAGGTAGAATCCAATTTCCTAAAGTAAAGCTGAGAAGACAAATATATCCCTCCTTCAAGGCTTCTCATGACTCTTTTGGCCCTAGAACTGGTAAACAAAGTAGCCAAAACACTTTTAATCTTACCCACATAACTAAATACCAGCACCTGTAGACAGTTGGATGGATGGATGCACGCACGTGTGCACACACACACACACATACAAGGTTATGCAAAAGTTTTGTGAAGGTGATCCAGATACTCCAGTATGCTGCTATTTAATTAACTCTAACACAAATGTATAGTTCAAAGTCAAAGTTTTCTTATCAATTACACCCTAGGCTCTTGTATGGCCACTTACACCTCATAAAAGCTGGTGTCATTTAAAAATTCAAAATAAAGAAAATCATTGCTGGAAACCCAGAAAATTACCAAGATGAGTGGCCAAGAAAATTAGAAGTATGTTATGACTTTTCAGAGTGGCTTAACCAGTAATCCTATCATTAAATTATATATTTGTACAGATAACATATAACACCCAAAACTCACTATTTTGTTCAATGCCTTGGGGGAAAATTAATTTCTTAAGAATTCCAAATAAGTGAATCTAAAGTATCCATTAATTACCTTCAACCTAAGTTTATGCTATTAAGAGAGACTTGTAATAGTAATTCCCTCTAGAACAAGCTGTAGGATTGAGGATGGGGCATGGGGAATACCTAAGAGGAAACATGGGAGAGTTTAGCTTTTTTGCATTGTTTGGATTATTATTAAGTCAGAATTATTGTACATTGTATTTAGTTTAAAATGTTGCTTTAAAAAAAAAAAAGGGAAGGGGAGCCTAGATAGTAGACTAGCTGTCCTAGGTTACAACTATTGTGATTTTTCATTGATTTATTGATTGGTGCTAGGATCCAACCTAGGGCCTTGAACATGCTAAAGTGTTCTACCATTGAGCTATACCCCAGCTTTACCACCATGATTTATAACGTTCAAGTAGGCTTCTTTAGGTAGAAGAGAACCCCTACAGTAAAAGAAACCATTTTATAAGGTAACTAGAACAGTCTGGTTCTTTAAAAAAAAAAAAAAAAAAAAAATGCAGTCCTATTGCTAGAATAGGATAGAAAATCTACAAATATAACTACTTTTAGAACTTTAATATATGTTAATGGCAAGATTCCTATTCAGCAAAAAAAATATAGGCTAGTCAATAGTTGGCAAAAATGGCTAGCTGCTATGGAGAAAAATAAGTGAAACCTCACTTTCTGTTAGGTCTTTCATTTGTTTGTTTTTAATAACCAAACACAGTGCAAGGTGACACACACCTATAAACCCAGCAACTTGTGAGGCTTAAGTCTGAGGCTAGCCTCAGCAATTTAGCAAGGCCCTAAACAACTTACTCTCAAAATTAAAAAACAAAACAAAACAAAACAAAAAAAACAGATGGGGGGTTGCCTAGGGATATTGCTCATGGTAAAGTACCCTGGGTTCAATCCCCAGTACCAAAAAAAATTAAAATTATAACAACAACAACCACAACTAAACACATATCCATAAATGTCCCAAAAGAGAGGTTAACAAACTTTTTCTGTAAAAGTCCAGACAATAAATATTTTAGAGTTTGAGGGCCATATTGTCTTTATTGCAAATACTCAACTCTGCCATTATAGTAAGAAAGCAAAGCAGCCATAGATAAAACTTGAACAATCATGGTTGGGTTGTAAACTTTTTTATTAAAACAGGGCCAGATTTGGAATAATGTAAATCCTTTAAGAGAATGTCTTAAAACCCAAAAGTCCTAAGAGCACGACTAATTATTTGGCTAGACAGAGTCCTCAAGATCTTTACAAATAAAAATTTTATTCAAATAAAATTCAAAAGACAAATGGAGAATACATACAATATATAACAAATGGCCAATTGCATTAGTTTACAAAAACCTCATAAAAATCAGAGAAAAGACTGCCAAACAGAAAAATTGGAAAAGAATATGAATGGAAAAAACCTAGGCAAAAGAAATGACCAATACTGGGGCTGGGGTTGTGGCTCAGCCGTAGAGCGCTTGCCTAGCACATGCGTGGCCCGGGTTCGATCCTCAGCACCATGTAAAAATAAAAACTCATTGTGTACAACTAAAGCAAATAAATAAATATTTTTTAAAAAATGACCAATACTATGAAAAGATATGTATATAACCTTACATATAATTAAAGAAATTTATATCAAAACAAAAATATTTTAAGTTAATAATACCAGATTTTTTAAAAATATTTATTTATTTGCTTTTAGTTGTACACAATGCGTTTTTATGTGGTGCTAAGGATCGAACCTGGGTCGCGCACGTGCTAGGTGAGTGCTCTACTGCTGAGCCACAACCCCAGCCCTAATACCAGATATTGATGTGTGGGAGTACCTTTCCTGAAAAGCAATTTGACAACATCTGATAAATTCTAAAATGTACATTATCATCAAGTTTTTAAATGTCCATATTTTTTGCAAAGTATAAATTTTATAAAATAATCATATTAAACCGTATATACAAGGATATTTGCTGTACCACTGTTAGAGGAAAAAAAAAACTAGAAAACATGCTAAATAAATTATATGGTATATCATAAATGAAATACCCAAAGCAATTTCTTTTTTTCTTTTTTTGGTACTAAGGATTGAACCCAGGGGCACTTTACAACTGAGCCGCATCCCCAGCCCTTTTACATATGTAGAGACATGGTCTTGCTGACTTGCTTAGGGCCTCACCGAATTGCTGAGGCTAGCTTTGAACTTGCGTTTCTCCTGCCTCTGCCTCCTGAGCCACTGGCCAAACCAATTTTTTAAAATTATGTACATCTGAATGTACTAATAAGGTAAAATTTCAAATACACTTTACATAAAAAACTACCGAGGGAAAAATTATACTTTTGTACAGAAGTCTTAATAAAGATTATCTCTGGAAAGAATGATTATAGAGGGAGCCAATTTTACTTTTATGCTATGCTTTCTGGAATAAGATTTAGGTTTATTTTTAAAAGGGAAACTTATAAAGGGAGAAAAAAAGGATAAAATATGCCAAAATGAAATAAAAAGGATGAAGAGAGTATGTAAGATCAAAAAATAAATAAAAGGTAGCCATAAGTAAATAGATCACCCAGACCATATGGTGCAATCAGATAAACAAAAAGACTATTGAACATATTAGTTTAAACAAATTACCTTCATCACCAGGTGGAGCCTTTGCAGGCATCCTGTTTATAGTCCTTTGAGTTCGAGGTGCAGGTTTGGCTTTGTTTGCTTGTTTGGAGATAAGTTTTATAGGAATTCGTCTGCGAACATCAAGACCACCCAACGATCCAGAACTATTAGTGCCTTGTAACTCATTGTCTATGTTAGGGGAAAAAAAAGTTAATTTCTTTTAGTTTTTCTTTTTGAAGATTATTCCATCTCAGATATTAAAACAACATAACTGACATTATCAAGGGTTAACAACATTGGTCCTGATTTTAAATATTACATTAACATAAATTTACTGCTAATTGTTTTTATTTTGGATAAACTTTTAAAGCAATCCTTTTTGAGACATGAAACCCTATCAGAAACTAATAAAGCAATAGTACCTTTATCTCTCTTGAAAAAGTGAACAATAAAAATTTTCACATAATTCCAAAGTTTACAGAAAAAATAAAAGACATCATGAACCCAAGATAAGAACCTCTGTCTTAAAGTAACTATAAGAATTTCTTAGAGGTAGTGAGAATACTGATACAACATATCAAAAATCTCTGGGACACTATGAAGACAGTACTAAAAGGAAGATTCATTGCATGGAGTTCATTCCTTAGAAGAAGAAAAAGTCATCAAATTAATGACCTAACATTACATCTCAAAGCCCTAGAAAAAGAACAAATCAAGACCAAAAGCATTAGAAGACAAGAAATAATTAAAATCAGAGCTGAAATTAATGAAACTGAAACAAAAGAAACAATTGAAAAAATTAACGAAAAGTTGGTTCTTTGAAAAAATAAATAAAATTGATAAACCCTTAGCCATGCTAATGAAGAGAAGGCGAGAGAAAACTCAGATTACTAAAATCTGTGATGAAAAAGGAAATATCACAACAGACACTACAGAAATACAGAAGATAATCAGAAATTATTTTGAAAAGTTGTACTCCAATAAAATAAAAATATTGAAGACATGGACAAATTTCTAGAATCATATGATTTACCCAAACTGAACAAGAATGATCAATTTCAAAGAGTATGTCATCAGAAGCCTACCAACCAAGAAAAACCCAGGACAAGATAGGATACACAGCTGAGTTATATGAAACCTTCAAGAAGAACTAAAACCAATACTCCTCAATATTCCATGAAATAGGAAGAGAGAGAACACTTCCAAACTCATTCTATGAGGCCAATATCACCCTGATTCCAAAACCAGACAAAGACACATCAAAGAAAGAAAACTTCAGACCAATATCTCTAATGAACAAGATGCAAAAATTATCAATAAAATTCTTGCAAATCGAATACAAAAACATATTAAAAAGTGCACCATGATCAAGTGGAGTTCATCCCAGGGATGCAAAGTTGATACAACATACAGAAATCAATAAATGTAATTCATCATATCAACAGACCTAAAGAATCATATCTCAATAGATGCAGAAAAAGCATTCAACAAAATACAGCACCACTTCATGTTCAAAACACTAGAAAAACTAGGGATAGTAGGAACATATCTTAATATTGTAAAAGCTATTTATGCAAGGCCCTGAGCTAACATTATCTTAAATGGAGAAAAATTGAAAGCATTCCCTCTAAAAACTGGAACAAGACAGGGATGCCCACTTTCACCACTTCTATTTAAAATAGTTCTTAAAACTCTATCCAGAGCAATTAGACAAAAGAAATTAAAGGGATATGGATATGAAAAGAAGAACTCAAACTACCACTATTTGCTGACAATATGATTCTATACTAGAAGATCCAAAAAAAAAAAAAAAAAAAAAAAAAATTCCACAGAAAACTTCCGAGAATAAATGAATTCAGCAAAGTAGCAGGATATAATATCAACACCCATAAATCAAAGGCATTTCTGTACATCAGTGACAGAGCCTCTGAAAGAGAAACTAGGAAAACCACCCCATTTACAATAGTCTAAAAAACAACAAAAAAAAACAACAACAACAACAAAAAACCTTGGGAATCAACTTAATGAAAGAAGTGAAAGACCTCTACAATGAAAACTATAGAACACTAAAGAAAGAAATTGAAGAAGACCTTACTTAGAAGATGGAAAGATCTCCCTTGTTCTTGGATAGGCAGAATTAATATTGTCAAAATGGCCATACTACCAAAAGCACTATACAGATTTAATCAAAATCCCAATGATATTCCTCATAGAAATAGAAAAAGCAACATGAAATTAATCTGGAAAAATAAAGAAACCCAGAATAGCCAAAGCGATTCTTAGCAAGAAGAGTAAAGCAGGTGGCATCACTATACCAGAACTTAAAACTATACTACAAAGCTATAATAACAAAAATCACATGATATTGGCACCAAAATAGATTTGTAGACCAATGGTACAGAATAGAGGACACAGAGACAAACCCACATAAATACAGTTATCTCATGCTAGACAAAGGCACCAAAAACATACATTGGAGAAAAGATAGCCTCTTCAACAAATAGTGCTGGGAAAACTGGAAACCTATATGCAGCAAAATGAAATTAAGCCCCTATCTCTCACCATGCACAAAACTCAACTCAAAGTGGACCAAGGACCTAGGAATTAGACCAGAGATCCTGCACCTAATAGAGGAAAAAGTAGGCCCAAATCTCCATCATGTTGGATTAGGCCCCGACTTCCTTAACAAGACTCCTATAGCACAAGAAATAAAATCAAGAATCAATAAATGGGACAGGGGCTGGAGTTATAGCTCAGTGGTAGAGCACTTGCCTAGGATGTGTGAGGTACTGGGTTTGATCCTCAGCACCACATTTAAAATTAATAAATAAAGGTATTGTGTCCACCTACAACTAAAAAAAATTTTTTTTTAAATCAGATGGATTCAAACTGAAAAGCTTGTTCTCAGCAAAAGAAACAATCAGTAGGTGAAGAGAGAACCTACAGAAGGGGAGCAAATTTTTAGCATATGCACATCAGACAGCCCACTAATCTCTAGGCTACATAAGAATTCAAAAAACTTAACACCCCTCCCCCCCCCCCCCAAAAAAAAAAAACAACCAATGAAAGGGCTAAGGAACTGAACAGACACTTCTCAGAAGATGCTACGCAATTGATCAACAAATATGTGAAAAAATGTTCAACATCTCTAGCAATTAGAGAACTGCAAATCAAAACTACTCTTAAGATTTCATCTCACTCCAGTTAGAATGGCAGCTATTAAGAATTCCGGTACAAAAAAAAAGAATTCAAACAACAATAAGTTGTGGTGAGGATGTGGAATAAAAGGCACACTCATACAATGCTGGTGGGGTTGCAAATTGGTGCAACCAATCTGGAAAGCACTATGGAGATTCCTTATAAAACTTGGGATGGAACCACCATTTGACCCAGCTATTCCACTTCTCAGTTTATACCCAAAGGACTTAAAATCAGCATACTATAGTGAAGCTGCCTCATCAAAGTTAAAAGCAACACAATTCACAATAGCTAAACTGTGGAAGCAACCTAGATGCCCTTCAATAGATGAATGAATAAAGAAACTGTTGTATATATACACAAGGAAATATTACTTAGCATTAAAAGATAATAAAATCATGGCATTTTCAGGTAAATGGATAGAGTTGGAGAATATAATGCTAAATGAAGTAAGCCAATCCCCCCAAACCAAAGGCCAAATGTTTTCTCTGATGTGTGGATGCTGATCCATAATGGGGGTGGGGCGGGTAGCATGGGAGGAATGGAGGAACTGAGGAAAAAGGAGGAGGCATGGGGGTAGGAAAGATGGTGGAATGAGATGGACATGGTTACCATAAGTACATGTATGAAGACACAAATGGTGTGACTCTACTTTGTATACAACCAGAGAAATGGAAAATTGTGCTCTATATGTGTACTATGAATTGAAATGCATTCTGCTGTCATATATAACAAATTAGAATAAATAAATTTTTTGTAAAGTAACTATAAGAATTAGGAAAAGAAACAAAATCATCCCTATCTACTGTCAAGCATGCCAAGCAGGCAGTCAATAAATTTGCTAAATTTACATTAGAGCAACTAATAAAACTGTAAACAAAAAACTAACCCTGATGAAGGCAAAATTAAATAATGCATCTGAAAATGAAGTCAGTTTTAAAGAGATTATTTCCCTAAGCCTAAAATGATTCTTGTAAAAAGTGTTGAGGAATAAAGTAAAAATTTATTATACCATGTAGTAATAGAAACATGCAAAATTTGCTCTATAGCATTTCTAGAGATACAGAGTTGTTCTTAGCACTGTAATGGAAAATTATAATCTAGGGAGGTGCCAGGTTTCTAACTCCATCTAAGTCTAAACAAATGACACCTCTGCTTGTTACCATCTATGAAACAAATTAACTTATGTTCCATTATTATTTCATAGAACCAACTCAAGTAGAGCTTAAAGAGTTACCTTTGTTCAAGTACATGAAAAGATATTATAACACAGAAAATATTCAAATTTACCTAGAGACAAAAAAGAAAATGCTCTAAAATAAAAAAATGCAAAGAAACTAAAATTTTAACTTATGTTTTAAACGTAAGTTACCTGCAAACAATATTATAATCAAAACACACTGCCCCTGAAAACAACATTACAATCAAAACAAACAAACTGTCCATATTAATTCTCAGTAAAGACAAATGTGGAAGTAGTAACTTTGTACCAATGACCTCCAAGGCTGTAAGTGTTACAGACACATGTTAAATTCACATTTACACTTTTTGTGTTAAAATAGGTCCTGAATGATTATTTTGAATAATTTTTCAGTCTACTTCCTATTCTTTTATCAGGTAATCCTTGGAAAAAAAATCATGGGAAAGGGATTACATGAATTACTCTTGAATTAGAATAAATTCAACTTTTTCACTAAATGAACTAACAAGTTGATTAAGGTATTTCATTCATTTTCACTAAATTTGCTTATTCATGTAAAAGTACTTAAAGCAATGCAACAGCCAAAAGGCAGATATGATTGAATAACGTTTTTCTTAAAAAGTATTCCTGACTTTCCAATTACTAAAAAAGAGCTAATGTTGTTCTTCGCTATCAAAAGGATTCTTAAGGGTTTTACCTTTGTGAATGAAAATGCCAACACTTCATTACAAGTTCTTTTCACACCACCCTGAACAAACATGGGAGGGCTCTACTGTTCTTCACATAGCCAGCTTATCATATTCAAGAGCCTGCTGCCCCTTAAAACTGTACTGCTTGCTTCACAAATTTCAAATTATAAAGTAGAGCACTTCACAGTGACAACAATCTGGGATTGTTTGGGGGACTTGTGTGTGTGTGTGTGTGTGTGTGTGTCTGTTTAAAATGAAGAATCAAAACATTCAGTACAATAACTAAATATAATAACTAAACATACAGTCCATAGTAACAAAGTCCTTGTATATTACTCAAAGAGAAAACTAAGGATAACTGGCCATTTAAGGTGAATCCACCTTACAAGAAACAGCACTTTTTACTACGTACCTTAAAAAGGTTTAGGATTTTTATCTTGAATAAAAGGAACCAAGAAATATTTCACAAAACTTAGGTTACTTTACAAAGGTGCTAATTCAACAATGCATCTGAGTGACCAAAGAATGAATCAAGTGTTAACTGTTTCCTGGGAAATTTTCCCTCCTCAAAACACCTTCATTTTACATTTCAATCTTATACATGACCATATAGTGGGTAATTTTTGCACTAATATTCAAGGGTTTCACCAATTTTTCCAAAGACTTCTTGATCCTTTGATATTAAAAATCATTCTCAAGATGGCTATTCTGTCATGATGTTTTCAATTAACTAGCTAACAGCATTTCCTCATTTGTCAATGGCTTATTTGTGATTGTCATCAAATTTCATGTTTATGAACTTCAATATCTGAAACTTCTGCAAAATTTTTTTTTCACAATCACTGTATAGCAACTGGTACTGTCTTTTAATATGAAACATTAAGGAGAATGTGTCACAAAGAAATTAATTTTTACTTCCCATGCAACCTTTTAACTTAGAAAATTAGGATAACAAAGCCTCTTACACATCCATCCATTTTCAGATTTCCTGACATAACAACTTCTAAATTGTGAAAGGGACTTCACTTCCAGTTCCAGTAATAGGATAAAAGGAGAAATATCTTGCTAAAACTCAACATTTGGTACCCTACCCTCAAGACCCCAGTGTTTCGATTCATACATATTCCAAACTCTGGAGTTCCTTAGAGCCTGGTTCTAGGCCCCCTTCTCTTCTATACTCCTCTATTAAATGATCTCACCCATGCTTTGGTTTAAAGAGATCAACTATAAGGTATTAACTCTGAAATATGTATTTTCGGTCCATATCTTTCCTCTGATCTCCATTTGGTATCACTCATCCTATACCAATAAACTTTTCATACCCATCAGTCAAAACCAAATTTTTGTTCCCAAATTCCTAACTTCCACTTTAAAAAAAAAAAAAAAAAAGTCTTTTTCTCCGACTTAGTATCATGCACTACCAAGATGCTCAAACCAGAAACCCAGGCATTTCTCTCACATACCCCCAAATCAATTCACTAGCAGGTGCTTGAGCTGTACCACCAAAACATTTATTGCATCTGCCCTTTCTCTCTCCTCAACCCACCTCCCTCCACCTTTTGTTGTTGAAGTGGTAGTGGTGTAGGGGATTCAAACCAGAGTCTTGTGAACTGTATGTAGGCAAACACTCCATCACCTCATTTTCACTAAACCAAGCCCCCTTCTGGTCTACTACAATCACCTCCTAAATTCTCTATTTTCTATTATTCTTGCCTTCCACAGAACAGTCCATTATATATTTAAATTATGTTCCTTCTTTTACTTCTATTCAGAGACTTCACATTCACTTAAACTAAAATTAAACTCTTCAGCTGTACCTTTCAAAGTCCTGAAGGTGGTGACTTAGCCTTTCTTTTCAATCTCAACTTAGGGCTCTTTTTCCCTTGCCAACTAGACCACAACCAAGGCATTCTCTACATTTTCCTATCCTGGATTCTTTGAACTTGCTGAAAATGTTGCTCCTCCTATTTTATTCCATGGCTAGATTCTTCTTATCCATGAGTCTCAACTATTAACCTTTCCCAAAAGACCTTCCCTGACCACTCTCTCTGAAACTTCCTGCTCCACAGCATTTGTTTTCCTTCAAGGAACTCACCACAATCTGTAATAATCTGTAAACGTGTTTATATACATATATATATACATATGTGTATATGGGGGGGGGGTGTGTGATTGTGTCTGTCTTCCCCAGCAGAATGTAATCTCCACGAGGAAAAGAACTCAGCTCTATTGTTAACCCTTCCATCATTCCATCTCCAGGACTGTAAGTATCTAGACATATCCGGCATAAATAAACATGTATGTACACACACGCAATTATATAATTAAATATGTAGCTGATGATTGAGGACATTACGATCAATACTTAAGAAAAGGTCTATTCCCCCTACGTGTGCTATGGTCGATATAACTGAAGCACTTACTAACTTCAAGTGCATTCATTCAGTATCCAAGAACCACAAGAAAGCGAAGCGCATAATACCTAACAAGAGGTGGAGCTACCCTTAGCGAAAGGGATGAGAATGTCTTGATCTTAAGTATTCCAATATAAGTGGCCTCAAGTGATGATGAGAAAGGATCACAGCCGAAGCGTAGGCATGCTTTAGGTTTAGGTGGAAATTTCTAGCGGCTCTGCTTATGAACTGGAAAACTATATCCGACTCCCTTCTGTAACCTCTAGTCTATGATGGACCGGAGAGACAATACAAGAAGTTAACTATTGCAGCACCCGCCTAAAGCTGAGAGCAGGAAGTCTTTAACTCACTCCCAGCGCAAGGAGACTTCAATCCTCAGTGGTAGCCACCCGCCAATACCCCATAACCTAGGACAAATCAACTCTGTTGAGTTTAAAAAAATAAATAAAAGATCCAGCGCTCTCCCCTTGCCAGGAAGCCTACGCCGCCCACTATCCCAGCTGGGAGCTCAGCAAAACCAGAAAGAGAAGCAAGCGGCTGTTGCCGGCACCGGGATGGAGGAACCGCACCGGAGGGTAGGCCGAGAAGCAGCAGGCCCTGCTGGGCACAGGAAGGGGGTCTATGAGATTTCTTTCTCACCGCCACACCCCAGTGCTGTACAGCAAGTGTAACCCCTTTTGCCCGCTGGGCGACCAGTCCCAGACTAGCTAAGGGGGCATGAAACTGGGACCCCCACTGCCTCCGCCTCCTTACCAGTGTGATCCATGATTCGGCTCGCAGGGTACAGTGGGAGCGGAAGTCAACCGAGCCGAAGGCGCAACGAGCGCGTGCGCGCTACCTTCCGGAGCCCAGAAGGCGGAAGTGCGGCTGGTTTGCCCCACTTTGGCCTGCAAAAGCGCCCTTCTCGCGCCGCCACCACCTCTCTCTGATGAGAGAGTCAAGCATAGTCCAGGCAGAGGCAAGCGGAGCCAGGAGCTTCGGTGTCGAGGTTGTTAAGGCTTCTCGTTTGCTTCAAGAGGAAGTAGCGTGGGAAGGGCTCAGATAGGAGGGCGGGGGGAGAGCGGTAGTAGCCGGAGGAATAAGCTCGGGGCAGGTAAGGCAGATGCCCGCCCACGCGGAGCATTGCCTTGTGGGACTTGTAGTGCGCTGGATCCGGCTGGCTCAGCGCGCATGCTCGGCCGTTGGGCTGGCCCCACCCCGGCGGGCGGAGTAACGGTTTGGATTCCCCTCGGGTCGCGAGCGCTTCTTTCCTCCACCCTGTGTAGGGAAAGTGTAAACAGCGCGCCCGGGCAGGCGTCCTCCCGTGGGAGGTTGCCCAGGGAATCGTTGAGCTGGGGAAAGCTCCCAGCTAGAGGGAAACTCTGTGCTTATTGTCTAAATTTCGCTTTGTCGTGACGAGCTACCTAGACCCACGCAGAGCAGACGGGGTACACGCCCCGCTTCCCACCTCCGAAGTTCCTCCAACAGTTGAAACACGTTTACAATGCTTGACTGCCATTCATTATCCAGGAAAACCCTGAGGGCGCTAGGAACCCCTCGGACACCTATAGGACTGGGGAGTGCCAGGTCGAGGGCGAGCGAGGCGCCCTTGCCTCCTCTTACAGGGTAACAGTAACGTGCAGAGTGAGACTGAAGAAGAGAGGATCAAGACCCAGGGAGGTTAAGAGGGCACCAGGGCTTGGCCGGAAGAGAGATTAAAAAGGAAAGGCCTCACTGGAGGAAGAGAGAGTTAAACCACAACAGGCAGTACCTAGTTCCAGTTCTTGGTCCCAGGGGTTTGTGGTTGCTGCTTTCATCTTGGTCAGCCAAAACAAAAGGAAAATGTCAAATGGCGATTCCTTAGGACTTCCAGTGCAGTCTCCACCTCGCAGATTTGGCTCATTTGTGTTCACTCCTTTCCCTAACCCTTCACACTTGATGCTCTCAGATGAGTAGAAAGGAACACAGTTAGTGGAGAACACAGCTTGGGAGTCAAGGGATTTGGCTTCTATTCTTGTCCCTGGGTGACGACATCATTACTTTGGGTTATTCACACTTTCAGTGCCAGAATTCCTAGATTAATAAAAGATTATTATATTGATCTCTTATGTTTTCACGGTACTGAATTTTTAATAAAATTGTGTAGCAATGAGCTATATCTGTGTAGTTGTACTGTAACAACTTTGAGTGACTATGATGATTAGTACTATAACTGCACCATGTTATTGGTGATTTTTTTAGTGGGATCTTTTTAAAGTCTCACTTTGTCTGCAGTTCTTATATACAAGATTGTACTTGTATTCTGGACTAGGTGGATATTTATGAACAAAAGTCATTCCTGCTTTTGTTAAAATGTGAAGATCTGTATTACTAAGTGTTTTTCAAGATACTTTCAATTGCTGGCATTATTGCTTGGGCTCTGGGGGAAACTTAAAACACTTCCTCCATACCTCCCTGTTTCTCTAAATGTGATACTGATGTGGTCGAGTATTATTAACCAATTTAGGGTTTTCTGGGAGATAGTTTCCACCCGGAAAGTGCTCTTTTTTCCCTCCCCTATCAAACTGATCTCTATCAATTAAACTTAAGGTTGATACAAATGTATGTTCAGAATAATGCTATCATTAGTGTCTGCTGATGCCTAAGAATTAAAAAGAGCTTTTAAATTGTACTCAGGGAGCCGGTACTGGGAATTGAACCCAGAGGTGCTTAACCACTGAGCCACATCCCCAGCCCTTTTAATTTTTTATTTGAGGCAGGGTCTCCCTTAGACCTTGCTAAATTGCTGAGGCTGGCCTCGAACTTGCAATCCTCCTGCCTCAGCCTCCCAAGTTGCTGGGATTATTGGCATGCACCACTGCCTACAACTTAAATTGTATTTTATGTAATTTAATCTGCAAATCATAAGTTTTGTAAGCATTTTATGGTGTATCAAGTTATAGAATTGAAGGAAGAGTTGCTTATTTTAAGTTTGATCAAATATTACACATCCATTTTATTTGCCATCTGTTATTTTTATGCATTGCTTTTGCATTATGCTCTCTAATCATCCCCCCACCTTAATTGTAGTTGCCTCACTTTAGCAATGTAGTAGCACTCTGACAAATTGATAAGTGAGACTGTATAGATAATTTTATTACTACCTACTAACATCCCTTATTACTGACCTGTAAATTGTAATCAGTCACAATTTCTTTCTGAAGAGTTGATGTTAATATTTATTTATATAGAATGATACTGACCCAAGGTTTATAAAAATGAAAAGGTAATGTGGACAATATGAAGCACTGAGGTACATATTTTCCTTTTTTTTTTTTTTTTTTTTTTTTTTTTTTTTTTTTTGGTTTGGTACTGGGAATTGAACTCAGGGGCACTTAACTATTGAGTCACATCACCAGCCCTTTTTTATGTTTTATTTAGAAACAGGGTCTCATTAAGTTGCTTAGGGCCTCACTAAATTGCTGAAGCTGGCTTTGAACTCACAATCCTCCTGCCTCAGCCTCCTGAGCTGCTGGGATTACAGGTGCTTGGCCCCATTTTCCTCTTATTGGCAGACTACTAATCTACGAACTATAAGATAATGGTCTTAAAGATGTCTTGGTAGCCTTCCGTTTACCTAGTACTATTTATGCTATGAGAAAAATAGGGTGAGTATCAGAGAGCTACTGAGGAGTAGCTTGTTTCCTCAATGCCAAGTCAGGATGATAATCTTTATTTCCTACTGCTCTTTCAACAGTGGTACAAAGGCAAGAGCTGTGTAAATAATAGTCCCTACTTTAAGGACCGCACAGCATAGCACTTATAGAAATTGTTAAAGACCCATATAATTAAACTCTAAATGTTTCAAGGAAATGGGATGCTGCCCACATTTAGAGAAAATAATAAGCAGTAGGATTGAGAGTATTAAAAGTAGATTTATGAAATAACTTAAGATGAACCTTGATGAACAGATAAAATTTGGAGAAGAAGAAAGCAATGACCAGCATATCATTCAGGGAAGAGCATGAGTACAGATGTGAGAATTGTTATGGCTTATATTAAAGGCTATGGTCAGCTTGACTTATACTTTTGATCCATGTTTGGGAGTGCTAAAAATAAGGTAAGATTGTAGGGAACCTTGAAAAGGTGAGGTTTCAGAGTAAGATTTGGAAAATAGAATATATAACAAAGCCTAGCATGGTGTGGTCATATAAACAACATAATTCAACAAAATACATTTAAAAATAAGCAAATTTTAAATTTGGGAAGGGGGTAGTAAATCAATATTATTAGACTAGGAAAAGAACTGTTGACCAAGAAACCATGGACAAAATGGTGGCACTTCTAAATGAACAGTTCATAAAAGAACTGATGAAGCTCAGTGTAATGTCACATGCCTGTAATACCAGGTACTTAGGCAGCTGAGGCAGGAGGATCACAAGTTCAAGGCTAGCCTGGGTAAATTGTCAAGACCCTGTCTCAAAATTTAAAAAAGGGCTGAGGATGTATGTAATTCAGTGGTAGAACAATCGCCTCCCATATGCAAGGCTCTCTGTTCAATCCTCAGTAACACCAAAAAAAAAAAAAAAAAAAAAAAAAACTGATCAGGATAAATAGTATTTACCATATGTTAACATAGTGACATACAGTTACTATATGTTTGATTAAAATGGATGAGCAAGGTGCACTGGTTAGATATATACCTTCTCAAAGTATGGCAGTCAGCTTTCCACGGACCATCAGATACTGGCCAACAGACAAATTCAGAGATAAAGGTAGAATTGCAGACTAATAGAAATGAATGCTGATGGTTGAAGGCATTTTCCCATTTATCTCTTTAAAGAGATTACATCCTTTGGGGCTGGAACTGTATGTACCCATTTGGACAGGATCTCTTTGAATTAGCAAGATCCTGCAGCCTGCCTTTGTTTTTGAGAAGGAAAAATTTGCAGTAGGTATCTTTTGAACTGGGTAGGCCTGTACCTCTGTAGAGCTTCTCTGCTAAGAGATAATCTCCTTGCTTTTTCTCTCACCATTTCTACTCAGCTCACTCCTGAAAGAATGCTTAGGATATTGCTGTGGTTTGAATGTGTTTGTCCTCAAAGGTTCGTGTACTAGAAGATTGATCCCCTGTGTGAAGGTACTGGGAGATGGTGTCTTTATGAGGGGATTAGGTCATTAAGAGGGATTGATGTTTTCCTCATAGGAATGAGCTCTTCATTTTGTAGAACTAGATCAGATACCACAAAAGTGAGTTGATATAAAGCAAGTTGGGCTTCTTCAGCTTTCTTGCTTCTTCTCTCACCATGTGATCTCTCCCCACCATGTATGTGGCCTGCTCTTTACCGTGGGATATTATGTATCATGAGACCCTTACCAGAAGCCAATGCTGGCACTATGTCCTTGGACCTACAGAGCTGTGAACTAAACCTCTTTTCTTTATAAAGTATTTAGTCTCAGATATTTTGGTATAGTAACAAAGCAGACTAAGACAGGTATTAAACTGCTCTATAGTTATGCCAATTATGCTGTAAGTAACTAGTCTTTGATACTGCTTTCTGTATTTAAGAAAATTTTTCCCAAGTGCTCCCTGACCTTAAACTTGCCAATTGGAAAAGCCATGCAGTCTTCCCTGGTGATATGGTTTGAATATGTGTCCCTCCAAAATTCATATGTGACACTTAAAACCTAAGATGGTGGTATTAAGAGGTGGTGATCTTTGGAGAAGTGACTAAGTAATAGGATTTATGCTCTTATAAAAGATGCTTCAGAGAACTGCCTATCCCATTTGCCCTTCAGCTGTGCAAGGTCACAGTGTTCTCCCTTCCACTTCCTTCTACCATGTGAGGGTGGAGCAACATATGCCATCTTAGAAGCAAAGACTCACCAGATACTGAATTTGTTGATCTCTTTTACCTTGGACTTCCCAGCCTTCAGAACTGTGGAGTAATATGCTTCTGTTTATAAATTATTCAACTCAGGTATTTTTTTAGAGTAGCACAAATGGACTAAAACATCTGGCATATTTGGCTTATACATAAAACTTTCTCATTATCAGGAATACATTTTACATTATAGCCTAGTACCATAATCACAATTTACATACCTAAATATATACATAAGTCTCATGAAACTTACTTTTATTCAATTGTCTCTGCCATTCCTATTCTGACATTTTTAAAAATGTTGATTATAATGCCCTAAAATGGTATCAGAATGCACAAACTAAAGGGTTGTAATTTAAGTTTAAAAACCAATGATTTACATTTCCCATGGTGTTTTGGATAGTTTAGACTTATAGAAATAGCTGAGAGGAAGGCTAAGTCTTAGCACTGAGAGGACTTATTCCTTGTATATCAGTGCAAAAAGGGTGATGAGGAAGAAGATAGATTTCCAGACCAAAGAACACTCAGAAACTCAAAAACAAAATTACATGGGAGTTTCTTTCATGTAATTGAGAATAGCTACCTCCAGCACTGGGTCTCCAAATGAGGAAAAACATTCCTTGACAGCACATTTAACATCTACTTGTTCCTCCATTGAGGAGAATGTCAGGTGTAGATTTATAATTCTTACTCCCACCTTAATACCTACCTATCTTTTAAGGTATGTGCTCATATGCCACCTTTACCAAGCTTTCACTGAATAGATAATATAGAGAAAGAGCTTTGTAACCAGGCAGAACTGTATTAAAATTTCAAATCTCCCTGTGTTATATTAGGCAGTTACTTAAATTCCATTTGTATCAGTAAAATGGGGTCAATGATAGCTTTCCTCAGAGTTGTCATAAAGATCAAAGTAGATGACATCTATAAAGGTTCTTTATTGCTTACCAAGTAACAGGCCTTCAGTAATTGTTCATTTCCTTCATTCCTCTTGAGAATTACTACCCCTTCAGAACACCCAAGCATTGTTTCTTGTTTTTAAAAAATTTTTTTTTTGTAGATGGACAGAATGCCTTTATTTTATTTGTTTATTTTTATGGGGTACTGAGGATTGAACCCAGTGCCTCACAAATGCTATAGGCAAGTGCTTTGCCACTGAGCAACAGCCCCAGCCCCAAGCATTGTTTCTTTTAAGACACCACTTTCTACTTCATTGTAGCAGCATATTTATTTTAACCATTCTACAAGCCAAGCTTCATGAGAATGGGGTCAGTTGGTTATCCATATTTGTATAATACATAGTATTTAGCAGAGGTACTCACAGAATATTTGTTGACTACTAAAGAATGTCATCAAAGAAAAAAATGGCCATGTCCAAATTTTAGAAAAAAATGTAACTTTTGCACATGAATGTGACAACTAGCTAAAAGCTTCCAAGCAAAAACAACTATGATACAAAGGCACTAATTACTAGGATTGTGAGGAATTAGTAGCAATTTATTGTAACAATCAATATTTAGAGTTCACTGAATAAAATAAGCCAAGAGCATCTAATGTCAGAAGATAATAGCCAGTGTGTACAGAGCTTCTGCTGGGGGAATTATGACAAAGAATATTGTATTCAGTAGTTCCAGCTTTCAAAACTGTGAGAAAATGAGTTTCTGTTATACCCAAGCTAATACAGATTTTGATACTGAGATTTGGGATAGTACTATAAAAAATACCTAAATATGTAGAAACATCTCTGAAACTAGGTAACGAGTAGAAAATGGAAGAGTTTTGTGTGGTAAGCTAGAAATATGGATGGTAAGGGCAGTTCTGGTGATGTCTCAGATGGGAATAAGGAACATGTTGATGGAGGAACTTGTTAATTGGAGGAAACGTGATCCCTATCATAAAGTGGCAAAGAATTTGGCTCGACAGTGGACTACTGTTTTGTGGAAGGTAAAACATGGGAGACTTGAAATTGGATATATAGCTGAACAAATTTCAAAGGATTCCTCCTGACTGCTTATGGTAAAGTGTGACAGAAGAAGGAATTGTTAAGCAAAGGGAACCTGAACTTGAAGATTTGAAAAATTCTTAGCCTATCAATATTGCAAAAAGTGATTAAGCTTGTTCTGAGAATACTAAAAGTGTGGCCAAACTGTTACCAATAAGCATGGGTTTGTTTTTGTTTTGGTTTGGTTTTTTCCTCACTTCAGAATAGAAACCATGACATAAAGGCAAAGTAGAGCTCTTTTTGATATTACCATCTCATTTGGTATTACCAGCTTTTAGTGTCACCAGCTTATCCGAAGGTTCTTTTGCTCAACTTGAGGTAGACATCATGAAGAAGCAAGCAATACTATATGATCGAAGCTTGATTGGGGCTTGTGCTCAAGCACAAGTGAAACAGCACATAGGTTAGAGTCCCCACACTGCTCACTAAGAACACGGCAAAGCTTATATAGACAGAAAAAGGCAGGCTTGTCCAGGCACACAGTCAGCTGTTGCACATGATCCCAGGATTTCTGCACACATCTTGTTAGTTCTTTGCTCTCGGCACTGCACCAGATTTGTACAACATGGCAGTCTGCACGCTGGTTGGGTTCATCTGCATCTGGCTCCATAAGGATGGTGGAGGTGCTCATTACTGCCACTCCAGGAACATTCATATATTGTTGAAGTTCAGGCCTATTCACGTGTGGGGGTGCGGGTTGTGGTAAGGCTTGGGGGAGTCAGCAGCTCCTGACTCCTTTGCAATGCAGAGCTTCACCAATTCTTTTTCAAAGAAGCTTGCATTCACTGAGAAACCTAGGTAATTTGCCCACCTCCCCTGCTTTGTCTCAAAACAACCAATTGATGAAAGGTGTGATATTGGATTTAATCAGCGACTTAAAGAGAAATCAGGAATAGGGATGGTATTATACGAAGAGAGACATTGCCAGTTTGAACTGAAGGGGATAAAGAAGTCAAGACACAGTGAAAAGTCAGGTGTGGTGGAATATACCTGTAATCCTGGCAGCTTGAGAGGCTGAGACAGGAGGATTGTGAGTTCAAAGCCAGCCTTGGCAATTTAGCAAGGCCCTAAGCAACTCAGCAAGACCCTGTCTCTAAATAAAATACAAAAAGTGGCTGGGGATGTGGTTCAGTGGCTAAGTGTCCCTGAGTTCAATCCCTGGTTTAAAAAAAAAAAAAGACACAAGGAAGGAATGCTGTGAAGACTTCTTGGGTTTTTCTAGAACAGGACCATAGGACTATTCAGCTATGAATACATATTATTTTAATAGAAAAGGGAAGGCAGATGTTAAAAGCAATTCAGAAATTAGGGCTGCTCTTCCCACCACAGGCCCAGAATGTTGCTAAAGCCACTCAGTCTGTGGTATTTTATTATGGCAGCCCCAGCTGACTAATATGTCTGGGAATGACTTAATTTTCCTGAGTTACACAGGAAATTCTTAACAATGTCATGAAGATACGGCTAAGGTCTACTCAACAGAAAAAATGGGCACTCAAGTGTGATGAATTCATTTAGAGGCAAGAGAATGATGTACTCTCCTTTTATCAAGAGTAAGCACTTCACATTGTCAGAACAGAGTCTGAACTTTCTTGTTTGCTGTAGGAGGAGAGCATCAGACTTCACGGTACTTCAGCTCTTCCATTTATTGCTACTATTTGTTACTGTTTGCTTATCTGCTACAATAAGAAACAATGAAATTGATAACCTAACCTAGTCTACCTTTCACCCTTCCCTAAGTCACAAAAGGAATTCAGAACAAATCTTATCTTCCCAGAATCCAGTGCAGGACATTTCTTGGCCCCTTATTAATGTCCCAGGAGATAGTCAAGCTGCTTCCTTGGAACCTGTTAGTACTTAACTCTTCTTGAAGCATCTCCAGAGTGCAGAACCACACCATCAACATCCATTCACCTCCCAATATACAACACATTGTACTGATTTATCTAATACTAGAGGTGACTCAGTGTTTTACTAGAGAAGTTAAGGGTTTGGGCTCTGGAATTTTACCCCTGCCATTTACTTCCTAAGTGGCCTTAGATAATTCTTGACTTATTTTACAGATAATGGAAACTAGGGATAGTTGTTCCCACCCATAATATTGTTTTGGATACTAAGTTAGTCAATAAATTTAAATAAATTAACACTATACCTAACACAATGCCTAACAGAAATAAGCATTCAATCAATTTTGGCTATCTTCATCAACTTTATGAAGTAGATAAAAATCCAAGACTCAACCCTCTTTAAATGATGCCCACTAGGTGGCACCAGTCACGGGTGAATAAAATCTTCCAAATATATTGTACTTCATCAAAAGTTTGGAAGTTTTTGGAGTTTTTTTTTTAATATACTAGAAATTAGTGCTCTATCCGATGTGTGTATGGCAAAAAAATTTGCTCCCAAAATGTAGGCTCTCTGTTTACCTCATTGATTGTTTCTTTTGCTGAGAAGAAGCTTTTTAGTTTGAGCCCATCCCATTTATTAATTCATGATTTTATTTCTTGCATTGTAGGAGTCTTGTTAAGGAAGTCAGGGCCTAATCCAATAAAATGAAGATTTGGGCCTACTTTTTCCTCTATTAGGCACAGGGTCTCTGGACTAATTCCTAGGTCCTTGGTCCACTTTGAGTTGAGTTTTGTGCATGGTGAGAGATGGGGGCTTAATTTCATTTTGCTGCATATGGGTTTCCAGTTTTCCCAGCACTACTTGTTGAAGAGACTATCTTTTCTCTAATGTATGTTTTTGGTGCCTTTGTCTAGCATGAGATAACTGTATTTATGTGGGTTTGTCTCTGTGCCCTCTATTCTGTACTATTGGTCTACAAGTCTATTTTGGTGCCAGTACTATGCTGTTTTTGTTACTATAGCTTTGTAATATAGTTAAGGTCTGGTATTATGATGTCTCCTGCTTCACTTTTCTTGCTAAGGATTGCTTTGGCTATTCTGGGTCTCTTATTTTTCCAAGTGAATTTCATGATTGATTTTTCTATTTCTATAAGGAATGACATTGGGATTTTAATTGGAATCACATTGAATCTGTATTGCACCTTGGAAAGGATGGACATTTTGACAATATTAATTTTGCCTATCCAAGAGCATGGGAGATCTTTCCATCCTCTAAGGTCTTCTTCAATTTCTTTCTTTAGTTTTCTGTAATATTCATTGTAGAGGTCTTTCACCTCTTTTGTTGATTCCCAAGTATCTTATTTTAGGCTATTGTGTATGGGTAGTTTTCCTAATTTCTCTTTCAGAGGATTCATCACTGATGTATAGAAATGTATTTGATTTATGGGTGTTGATTTTATATCCTGCTACTTTGCTGAATTCATTAATTAATTCCAGGAGTTTTCTGGTGGAGTTTTTTGGATTCTCTAAGTATAGAATCATGTCGTCAGCAAATAATGATAGTTTGAGTTCTTCTTTTTCTATTTGTATCCCTTTAATTTATTTCATCTAATTGTTCTGGCTAGAGTTTCAAGGACTGTGTTGAATAGAAGTGGTGAAAGAGGGCATCCCTGTCTTGTTCCAGTTTTTAGAAGGAATGCTTTCAGTTTTTCTCCATTTAGAATGATGTTGGCCTTAAGTCTGGCATAGATAGTTTTTACAATGTTGAGGTATGTTCCTACTATCCCTAGTTTTTCTAGTGTTTTGAACATGAAAGGGTGCTTTTGTCAAATGCTTTCTCTGTATCAATTGATATAATCGTATGATTCTTATCTTTAAATCTATAACCCAAACAATAAATGGGCTAAGGAGCTAAACAGACACTGCTCAGAAGAAGATATACATTCAATCAACAAATACATGAAAAAAATGTTCAATATCTCTAGTAATTAGAGAAATGCAAATCAAAACTACTCTAATATTTCATCTTACAACAGTCAGAATGGTAGTTATCAAGAATACAGACAACAGTAAATGTTGGCGAGGATGTGGGGGGAAAGGCACACTCATACATTACTGGTGGGACTGCACATTGGTGCAACCAATCTGGAAAGCAGTATGGAGATTCCTTAGAAAACTTGGAATGGAACCAACATTTGACCCACTCCTTAGTCTATACCCAAAAGACCTAAAATCAGCATACTATAGTAAGGCAGCCACATCAACATTCATAGCAGCTCAGTTTACAATAGCTGAACTGTGGAAGCAACCTAGATGCCCTTCAATAGATGGATGGATAAAGAAACTGTGGAATGTATACACAATGGAATATCACTTAGCATTAAAAGAGAATAAAATCATGGCATTTGCAGGTAAATGGATGGAGTTGGAGAATATCATGCTAAACGAAGTAAGCCAGTCCCAAAAAACCAAAAGCAAAATGTTCTCTTTGATAAGTAGATGCTGATCCATAACTGGGAGGGGGGAGGCATGGGAAAAATGGAGGAACTTTGATTGGCAAAGGGGAGGGAGGGAAGGGAGGAGGCATGGGGGCAGGAAAGATGGTGGAATGAGATGAACACCATTTACCCTAGGTACAGGTATGACTGCACATATGGTGTAACGCTACATTGTGTACAACCAGAGAAATGTAAAGTTGTGCTGCAGTTGTGTACAATGAATCAAAATGCATTCTGCTGTCATATATACCTAATTAAAATAAATAATAAATTAATTAAAGAATTATTTTTAAAATGGACCAAAGGCCTAAAGGCAAAATGCAAAACTACGAAACTCCTAGAAGATAACATAAAGCAGTAGGAAAGGACAAATAGGTGAGGATTGAGAATGGAGGAATGAACCGGCAAACCACAGAGGATTTTTTTTTTTTTTTTTTTTTTTTTTTTTTTTTTTTTGGTACTGGGGATTGAACTCAGCGGCACTAGACCACTGGGCCACATCCCCAGCCCTTTTTTTGTATTTTATTAGAGACAGGGTCTCACTGAGTTGCTAAGTGCCTCGCCATTGCTGAGGCTGGCTTTGAACTCGCGATCCTCCTGCCTCAGCCTCCCAAAGTGCTGGGATTACAGGCGTGCGCCACCGCGACCGGCTTCCACAGAGGATTTTTATAGCAATAAAATTACTCTGTATGATACTCTGATGGTCAATATATGTCATTTCAAATTTGTCCAAACCCATAGAATGAATGTACAACACTAATACTGAACCCTAAATTAAAGCATGGATGGAGGGCAATAATAGAGGGCCAATGTAGTTTCATCAGTTGTAATAAATATACCCCTTCGGTGGGGATGATGCTAATGGGTAGGTTATCCATCTGTGGGGGCAGAACTTATGTGGAAGTCTCTACCTTCCTTGCAATTTTCCTGTGAACATAAAACTACTCCAAAAAAAAAAAAATGTCTATTTTTTTAAAAAGTCAAGACATGCCAAAAAAAAAAAAAGTTTGGAAGTCATGAAGAGACAAAACTGCAATAGTAATGACACAGAGTGTTCAAATAAGTATAAATATATTGTGGCCTCCAAACTAAGACCTGAATCCATAATAATTACCCAAAGCATGTCAAACATTGTGTTTGTGATTCCCAGACCCTATGAGATTTTGATGCCAGGGGTCAGCAAACTGAGAAACCCTCCGATTCTGTATCCAAGTATGGTGAGGCAAACAACTGAGGCTTTCATTTTGTAGAAATCTGTTCCTGCAACTTCTGTAGTATGGTATGATTTTGAGAAGACCCTGCGGAATGCCAGAAATTTTTGTATAACCATTGTCTTCACAGACCTTTATTCAGTAACCATTAAGAACTTAACTGTGTATTCAACACTGTTCTATGTACTATGATGTATAGATAAATGAGGTGCTGCTCCAAGGGTGTAGTCAGCTTATAACAGCAGGGTTATCTGGCCTGGGGCCCAAACAAGTAAGATACTGAGCCCTATAACATTGGTTGGTAGGACAGCAAGCACTTATGAAGGTATCACCCTTTGGCTACTGTACTGTCACAACCTGATTTTCTGACTCATTGCTCAAATGCTATTTCATTATAGTAGTAACACTTTTCCTATCAACATATTGTCATAAAATTGCTGAAAAAGTGACCATTTGAGAGGAAATAATCACTCTTTATATTTCCCAATGTTCTCCTCCACCCCAACTAAGCTTTCCTTATATTCTCTTGGAGCTTGCTCTCTAGTGGGGTGAAACTGATTGTATACATGTAAACAATTAAATAATGATTTTCAGACCATTGTAAATACTATGAATTAAATAGAGCAGGGAGATGTGATAGAGCAGGGTGGGTTGGTTTATATAGAATCCTCAAAGAATGCCTCTTTGGGAAGATGATATGTTAATCTGAGGCCTAAAATATGAAACTCAGGTAGCGGGGGAAGCTAGGCAGTGGGAAGAGTTAAGTGCAAAGGTACTGAAGAACATGGAATGTTGAAAGAACTGGGAAGATAGCCATGTGCCTAGAACTCTGTGATATAATGGTGGTTAGAACAAAGAGGGAAGAGGTGACACTCCAGTCAGAATGGCAGTTATCAAGAATATAAGCAACAATAAGTGTTGGCGAGGATGTGGGGGAAAAGGTACACTCATACATTACTGGTGGGACTGCAAATTGGTACAACCAATCTAGAAAGCAGTTTATTCTATATAAACCTTAGAAAACTTGGAATGGAACCACCATTTGACCCAGCTACCCCACTCCTTGGTCTATACCCAAAAGACTTAAAATCAGCATACTATAGTAAGGCAGCCACATCAACATTCATAGCAGCTCAGTTCACAATAGCTAAAATGTGGAAGCAACCTAGATGCCCTTCAATAGATGGATGGATAAAGAAACTGTGATATATATACACAATGGAATATTACTCGGCATTAAAATAAAATGATGGCATTTGCAGGTAAATGGATGGAGTTGGAGAATATCATGCTAAGCAAAGTAAGCCAATCCCAAAAAACCAAATGCCAAATATTTTCTCTGATATGTGGATGCTGATCCACAGTGGGTGGGGGTAGGGGAAGGATGGAGGAACTTTGGATTGGACAGAGGGGAGTAAGGGGAGGGGAGGAGGCATGGGGATGGGAAAGATGGTGGAATGAGAAGGTCATCATTACCCTAGGTACATGTATAATTGCATGAATGGTGTGACTCTACATTGTGTACAACCAGAGAAATGAAAAGCCGTGCTTCCATTTGTGTACAATGAATCGAAGTGCATTCTGCTGTCATGTATAACTAATTAGAACAAATTTTTTAAAAAGAGGGAAGAGATGAGTCTTGATTTATAAAATGGGAGCTGTTACTAGAGCATGTTTAAGTGCTAGCAGTTATGATTCAGCAGAGAGGGAAGAAGAATCAGGATGCAGGAGAAGAATCCCTTGCACAAGTGGAGGAGACTTTTTTTTTTTTTTTTTTTTTTTTGAGGGACTACTTTGATAAGAGCCAAACACTTAGCTTTTAAAGCTCTTTTCCCTTAGTTTTAATAATTTCACTTTTGCCTCTCCCACTCTGTCTCTTACAGTGCTGGGGATTGAACCCACAGCCTTGTGGGATAGAGATCTCACAAGGGATCACAAAGCCACATCCCCAGCCTTCCACAACTCTTTTCTAATTATCCTCTAAACATTTTCTTTCAGTAGTCTTATCCCTAACCACACCAATATATATCACTAGATTTCATACTCCTATCCAGCTCCAGATATTTGCTTTAATCTTCCAGGTTTGTATCTCCAGCCCTTGTCTGTTTTCTGAGCTTTTGATTTAGCTGCTTATTTGACACCTTCACTTGGGCAAAAGCATCTTGAATTTATTTTATTTATTTATTCATTCTAAGGCATTGAATTGAACATGTTCAGAATTTGAATTCTTGTGTATACACACACACACAACCCAACACTGAATAGCAGGGATGCTCTGGGATGACCCAGGTGACATGTCTTCTCATAACCCCTATCCCATTCTTTGACACGTAGATAAAATGTCATTGACAAATATTTGTGTTCACAATATTTTTAATTATCTTTTCCTTCCTAGACATTTGGAAGGATTATATTTATTCACCTCCTTTACTTTGGACACTGAAATATGAATGAAAGTTACATCTTGCTTCTGGGCAGAAACTCTTTAAAGCAGCTCCCCACTCTCCCACCCATACCCACCTCTGCCTTCTTTTGTACCAAGGTGATCCTGTAGATGTCTAAGATCAAAACAGCCTGGAATGCTGAGGCATCACGTGAAGGAAAATAATAGCCCTAAGAGTCACTTGGACCTGCAGAAAATTTTGAGCAAGGAAAAAAAAAAGTCTTTGTTATATAGATCATTGAGGTTTTTGCTTTTTTTTTTTTTTTTAGTTCTGAAGCTTGGTGTGCATGTGTACACGTGTGTGTTTTAGGTTACTGCAGTGTAATCAAACCTATCCTGCTGGTATAAATGCTATGCAAATGCACATTCAATATACATCTCTCTCAGCCAGGCGTGGTGGTGCACCTGTGTCATCCCAGCACTTGGGAGGCTAAGGCAGGAGGATCGTGGGTTCAAAGCCAGCCTCAGCAATGGCGAGAAACTTAGTTCAATCCCAGGTACCAAAAAAAAAAAAAAAAAAAAAAAAAATATATATATATATATATATATATATATATATATATATATATATATATACTACTTCCAACTAACTAGTCACCCATAAGCCACTCTAAACAGAAATTCAGGAATTATGTGTCCTAAACTCCCTGTTCAGCTCTCCCCAATTTCAGTAATATCATCTCCATTCACTAGGTTGCTCAATGCAGAATCTTCAAGCAAGGAGGGAAGATTCTTTCCTTTTCCTCAATTCCTCCCTTTTCCTCTCCTCTTTGATCACTAAATTAGTTCCTGAGTATGTTTCACATACATCTTGGACCTCTACAGTAGCCTACTTCCTGTTCCTGCTTCCAGCGTTGGAATATATGTGCCTTTCCATGTTATGGAATCAGGAGTTATTAAAGAGTCAACAGTACAATTCTGCTTCCCACTCTGTCCCCTGCCACCCAGTTTGTTCTGTTCCTTGCGTATCCTTTGGGAGATACGCTCTGCACATAGTAACAGACAAGCCAGCGTTTCTCTCAAAATAATCTTTTAAAATGCTAATCTGACCATATTTTTCCCAGTGTAAAGCCTCTTAATGCCTTCTGGTTAACAAGCTTTTCCCTGCTGAGGCTTCTGCTTTGGCAGCCCCCTCACCTTCCCTTCCTCTCACTACATTCCAGACCTGCTGATCTTTCTGTTCCTATTCAACACCCCTCCCATCTGACTTCTTTCCTGTCCCAAGATCCTGTGCGGTTCCCTCTGCTTGAAGAGCTCCGCCCCCACCCCTCTCTACACACTAATCCTCCCATACTCTCTCCTCTGGGAGTATGCTTAGTCCTTCCACCCTTGTTATTTTTTATCATTTCCCTCCCTGTGTCACCTTCAGTCTCTACCACAGGTGGTCATTTATACAGTCAGCCCTCTATATTGTCGGGCTGTGCATCCATGGAGTCAACCAACCACAAAGGAAAGTATTTGAAAAATGTGGTAACTGTGGTTGACAACAATTCATTGTATATTTCAAAAGGTATATGAGAATATTTTATGTTCCCAACACAAAGAAATAATCAATGTTTGAGGTGATGGAGTATGCCAGTTACCTTCACCTGAAAATTACATATTGTATACATGTATTAAAATACCATGCTGTACCTCATAAATATGTACAGTTTTGTGTCAAATAAAAATTTAAAAATGGCTAGGCATGGTGGAGCATACCTGTAATCCCAGCAGCTCTGGAGGCTGAGGCAGGAGGATCCCAAGTTCAAAGGCAACCTCAGTAACTTAGTGAGGCCCTAAGCAACTTAGTGAGACCCTGTCTCAAAATAAAAAAATGAAAAATGGGCTGGGGATGTGGCTCAGTGGTTAAGCACCTCTGGGTTCAATGCCTAGTACCAAAAAAAAAAAAAAAAAAAAAAAAAAAAGGAGAAAATGTGTGTCTTGTGTAGAGATTTTTCTCGTAATTATTTCCTAAACAAAATAACAGTGTAACCACTATATTTATATTGCATGTGCATTGTATTAAGTATTATAATTAATATGGAGTTGATTTAAAGTATGTAGGAGAATGTGTATAAGCTATCGGCAAATAAATATTACACCATCTTACATAGGGGACTTGAGCATCCATGGATTTTGGTATCTGTGAAAGTCTGGAACCAATCCTCTGTTGTTTACTTCTTTATTGATTGTTTCATATTAAAGTTTTATGAGAAAAGAGACTGGATACCCAGTCTCTTACACAGCCCCTAGTTCTGTGCCTGTCATGAAATAGGTGCACAGTAAACATTTGATGAATGAATGAATGAGGAATTGATGGAAAAACTAGTGCCCTGGGGGTGAGGACAGGTGGAAGCAGATGAAACAAAAAACAGAAAATAGCTTCTATGACTTAAGTAGGCAAATTTGGCCTCTGTGTTGCCTCACCCTGACCCCAAAGATTTGTATCCCAAGCTTCCTCACACTGTGTGGCTGACAATGTGGCTGGATAGGCCAGTCACCCAGCATGGAGAAGAGGGGCTGAGGAAAAGCAGAGCCGGGTGTCACTCCCAAAGTTTGAAGCTCTTTAATTCCTTGGGATGAGGTGGCAGCAAACACAGAGCCCTCATTTGCCAGAGCTGGTATTTTGTCACAGACATTTAATAACTGGTTTAAACAGAAATATTAAGCAATCATTCTTCCTTTGTTTTAGGGACTGAATGTTCCTTTTTTTTTTTTTTTTTTTTTTTTTTTTTTTTTTACAAGCAAGTAAAACCAGAAAAAGACAAGTGACTCCCACGTAGAAACAACAACATATTTATAAGGAAATATTAACTCTACCATCTCAAATCAGATTCTGATTTTGCTTCATACATTTTAAATCATACACATTTATTTTTCTGATCATAAAATAAGGCTTCATGTAATTATAAATAATGTAATACTAAAGTTATCTTAAAGGATAAACTATAGAAATGAAAATCACCATCATGGAACAAGCGCTTTGTTTCAAAATCACGAAAGCTTTCATCTCTTACTCTGTCCTTGGAAATTAAAACACAAAAGCTCCATTCATCCAGTTTAATTTCACCTTCTGAATTTATTTCTAGGTACCCAGATCAGCTGATTAGTCAGGTAATGTAACCCAACCATTTTTGCCTTTATCTCTTACCAGACAAGAGGATAAAATCCAAGCTCCTGATTGTAGTGTACAAGTCCCCTCATTATCTGGCCCCACGCCAGTCTCCAGCTTCGTGTCTCACTACTTCCTTCCCTGACCAACTAAATGGGGAGTTTACTGGAGAAAGGCCAAGAGCTCACAAGTGTGTTCTAATGATCAAGACCTCTCTTATTCGTGATATGCTTCTGGGCCGGAGTATAGAAGGACTCCCAGCTCTTTCTTTTGTATGTGGTACAAGCTTGGGGGAAATAATTTAAAGGACCCTGCTGTGCTGATTCACAAATTGATGCACTAGGAAGTGAATTCAACTGGGGAAAGTAGGCTTGACTATTTTGATCATCACACACAGATAAGAACCATCCTCAATGGGGCTGGGATTGTGGCTCAGCGGTAGAGCACTTGCCTAGCGCGTGGGCGACCCGGGTTCGATCCTCAGCACCACGTACAAATAAAATGCATTGAATAAAACGCATTGTGTACAACTAAAGCAAATAAATAAAAATATTAAAAAAAAAAAAAGAACCATCCTCAAGTGTTGGGCAGTGTCACCTAGTTCACAGATGCCTCAAAGAAAACCATACCTAGCCACTTCTCAGAAGACTCCTCTAGCTTGCAGCACTGTTTGGCCAAGAACTTGTAACATTTCATCACATGTAAAGAGTGACATTTACATGTTCCTGCCATATGGCCTAGAGCTCTTCCATGCCTGGGATGGTAGTGGGTAGAAATGAAGTTGCAGAGGAAAGATATTTTCTCATTGGAGGCACACTAGAAATCATTGCAAACAAGTTTTTAAATTCTTAAAATTCGCCGGGCACGGTGGCGCACGCCTGTAATCCCAGCACTTTGGGAGGTTGAGGCTGGAGGATAGCGAGTTCAAAGCCAGCCTCAGCAATGGCAAAGCACTTAGCAACTCAGTGAGACCCTGTCTCCAAATAAAATACAAAAAAAGGTCTGGGGATGTGACCCAGTGGTCGAGTGCCCCTGAGTTCAATCCCCAGTACCACAAAAAAAAAAAAAAAAAAAAAAAAAAAAAAAATTAAATTCATTTTAGTTATACATAATATGATGGTTCATTTTTACATAATCATAAAAACATGAAATATAATTGGCTTCAATTCAGTCCCCAGTACACCTTTCAGTACAGTACAGTACAGTAGAATAGCAAGCATTCAACTTAATCCGGCCACAGTAAGTTTAATATCAGAGGTGCTCTTCCAATTCAAAATGTCCTTGTTCACACCATGGTGGTGTGATGGTGGCAAGGTATATCTGCACTTGGGAGTGCTTTTTTTTTTTTTTTAATTCTTTTTGTAGTTGTAGATGGACAGATACCTTTATTTATTTTATGTGGTGCTAAGGATTGAACCCAGTGCTCACACATGCTAGACAAGCACTCTGCCACTGAGCTATAGCCTCAGCCCAATAATGATGTTCAATTTTTTTTTTCCTTGGGAGGGTGCCAGGGATTGAACCCAAGGCCTTGTGCATGTAAGGCAAGCACTCTTCCAAAGGGCCCCGAGGAAGAACCATGGAATGAATCTGACCTAACCTTCCTATGTTCATATATGAATATACCACAGTGAATCTCACTTTCATATACATCCACACACTAATTTTTAAAAAAACTATAAATAATATATCAGTAGAGGAAAGGAAATAGGGAAGGGAAGAGGGATGAAAAGGGGAAGTACTGGGGACTGAATTGTAGTAAATTATCTTCCAGGCTTGTATAATTATGTCAAAGTGAACCCAAATATTATTTATAATGAAAATGAACTAATAAAAAAATTAAAATTTTGTAAAAAGGGAGCCCTCAGAAATTCTGAGTCTTGTGTTGACAGTGTAGTTAAGCTTGATTGTGGTCCAGTTGTTTATATGAAGTTGTGCAAGGGATAACATTGCATAGATATACACACCTGAGTGTATGTGTAACTGGTAAAATGTGAATAAGCTCTATGGTTTGTACAATACCAATTTCCTGGGTTTATATTATACAGTCATTATGCAAGATGTTAACACTGGGGGAGATGGAGAGAAGAGTGCCCTAGGGAAGTTTTAAATGAGGAGGAAGGAGCTCAATACTGGAGCACATGATCCTAAAAAAAAATGCACTAGGAATGATCTTGAAGCTAGAAAATCTTATACAAAAAACAGTATCTCTATGTGCAGACCCAAAGATGTTCCTGAAGAAAAAGGTGGTGTGGGCTACCTTGGTCAGTGTATTCAAAATGAGTACAAAGTCTAAAAGGCCTTCAACCACATGCTCTCTGTTAGCAGCCAAGTGAATCACCAGCCCCTTTCCGGGAAGCTAGTAAGTAAGCAGGCAAGCAAGCCTATGAGTTATTGCCATAGACCTCAGAAATAGTCCTGAAAGCTGGGGAAACACTGCATGTTCTTATATACTCTGAAGACTACCATTCTCAAACCATGTTAGCCTGAGTCAGCATCACTAACTGCAGTTGAATTCAGCCATCCAGCAATATTTATTGAGCACCTAATGTGTGCCTAGCACTCCTGACACTTCTAAGTGCTGGTGATATGTCCAGGAACAAAACAAAGAACTCTGCCCTGACAGAGCTTATGTTCTAGCACAGAGGAGGAAGCGGGAAGAGAAAATAACTAATATAAGTGAATTATAGCACAAAGCAAAATATGATAACTATATGGGGTGAGGGAATAGACCCAGGTAAGGGGGACTAAGAGATGGTGTAGTGTGTAGGACTAGGAGTGTTGCTCACCTCTCTGAGTTCTTAAAGGATAAGTTCATATTGAAGTCATCCCTCTATTTGGATTTTCTTTTCCTGCTACCAAATTCTCTACCCACTATTCCTTCCCTAATTTTTTTTTCAGTACTGGGGATCAAACCCAGGGCCTCACACATGCTGGGCAAGTGCTGTACCACTGAGCTACATGCCCAGCCCTCTTTAATTTGAGATAAGATCTCACTAAGTTGTGGCATCATCCATACGACAGAGTGAGCAAGGCATCCTCTTCTTGTATGATAAGGGGGTGGAAGCGATGGCAAACCCCCCTTACTGGATAGATGTTCACTGAAATGCGGCATTGAAGAAATTAACCCTATCTATGTATGTTCCTGCTGTCTCTTGTCTAAATATATCTTTACTGTTCTGTTCATATGTATGGCTGCCAGATGTCACTATTTCAATTAATTAGAATAAGATTAATTCTGGAAATATATAATTTTATTGCAATCTAAGCTGGAAACATAATAATATTTCCTAAATTTGTACTTACATAGCTAACTTTTAGTAAAGAAGCAGCTTAATAAATGCTCACCATTTAACCTCTTTTGTTATAATTACTTGCAGCAAGAGAAAACTTTAAGAGCCCTTTGTGTCTGAAAAAGGCTTCTTTACTTTCAGGGTAATTTGGAATAGATGCAAAAAAAAAAAAAAAAAAAAAAAAAACCCTAGGGTAAATGTCCTTGAGAACTAACATTTGACTATGTTTTCCTTTTCTCTGCCCTTGGGTGCAAAAAGGGACTATTGTAAAGAGACAATGATGCTTTAAAACCAGGCATAAAAAACTAACTTCTTTTTTTTTTTTTTTTATTTTGTAAATTTGCTTTATTTCACTTTATTCCAGACAAAATTTCCATTAGAATATTTCTACAAATATATTTGCAACAAAATAAACCACAAAAGGCACGGAAAAAACAATGCAGAGATTTAATACTAGACTTCCATCTCTTTAGCAAAAGCAGAGCTGTACTCAATGGTCTGTTGCCATCTTGGTTGTGTTAAACTGGATGCTGGAGAGCCTCTGGACATGATGCATGAGCCTTCAGGAACTCCTCAAGGTGTTTTATCTTCTTAGCTCGTTGGTCACGAAGTTCTCGAAGCCACACGGTCAGGCTCTGGAGAATTCCCTTCACCCGACTCTTCACGCAGGGATGCCCAAACACAGTGATTTCGACTAGGTTCCTGGTGTCCGTTGTGTCCACGTTCAGCAAGGCCTGGCTCATCCACTCTATTTCTGAGAGGACGGTTCGGTCACGGCCAAACATTGGGTCCACCATCCAGGCGTCCAGGTAAAACACCAAAGGGTCGCTCAGTTCCTGCGCAGGAAACCACCACGGCTGGACACGAACCCGTGGTGGCGGAAGGGGGAACCCAAGCAGATTCTCTATGGAATGAGTCGTCGTCCCTTTGGCCCTAGCGTCTTCAAAAGCACTGAAGTGATGGAGCATGATGGAGACGGCAGCCCAAAGAGCGTGCTCCAAATGGCTGTCTCCAGCTTCCTCCAGACCGAAAAAACTAACTTCTATCAGCTAGCTTAGCAGGTGTGCGGAGGAATGGTTTCAAGAGATTCATAAGTTTGAGTCGAACACAGGCTGGGTCAGATAAGCATGAAAAGATTATAAAGAGTTTCAAAACAACATGTATATAGTCCTTGTCTAGACAGGACCTTTAAATGTTAGAAAAAATAATAAAATCTAGAAATTTACTCCACAGAGACTGATATTTCCCTGGCTCTTGTAACTGCTTTTGTACCACCAAAAAAAAAAAAAAAAAAAAAAATGCATACTGCCAAAAAAATTTTGCTTTTATTGCTTGCAAAAGAAAAATAAATGCAGAAGATTTCAGCATCCTGACGTGTGTTGATTTCTTCCATCTTATCGCTGACTCTCCCCACCAGCACCGATTGGGATTCGCCCTTTCCCTGCTGCTGAAGCCGGCCTTCAGCACTAAGTTACTCAGGCTGGCCTTGAATTTGGGATCTCCTGCCTCATCCTCCTGGGTAGCTGGGGTTAGAGGTGTGCACCACTGTGTTCAGCCCCCAATGCCATTTTCTTCACCAGTCATTTTCATCTTTTTTACTCTTTTACTCCTCTGACCTTCCTTTCCTCTTTCCTTTATGTTCCTTTTTCTCTCCCATTCATTTTGTCCCATTCACTTGTCCTTATGTAGCTTTCTTATGGAACTAATGTTCATTTGATTAAACTAGAGCCCACATGCCTTGTGTTACATTGTTTATTATATTGTTCACATGATAAGTGCTTTCTATTCTAACTGATGTAGTCAGAAATTAACCCTAATTCTGCAGACTCTCATCTCTTAGGGCCAAGCCCCGTAGAGAGTACCCTACCCCAGATATTTCTGGAGCCTGGAAGAGTACCTCACAAGAATGTTCAGAGAAGCCCTATTCATGAAAGCCCAAAACTGTAAACAACACAAATAGCCATAAATAGTAGTATGGATAAATAAGTATTTAGATGGGGGGGTACTATGCAACAGGACAAATTAATGAATGATTGCTGCATGCATAACATGGATGAGACTGATGATAACATTGAGTAAAAAAAAAATACAAAAGTGAAGGAGGAAAATAATCTTTGGTTCCATTCATTGCTGTTCAAAAAACAGGTTTTATGACTGAGAACAGTGATTACCCTTGGGGCTTTATTGGGAGGGAGGAGTTTGGGAGGGCTTCAGAGCACTGATTGTATTCTGCTT
This sequence comes from Tamias sibiricus, assembly GCA_025594165.1. Lineage (NCBI taxonomy): Eukaryota > Metazoa > Chordata > Mammalia > Rodentia > Sciuridae > Tamias > Tamias sibiricus. The sequence goes on from CM046664.1 coordinate 82,050,134, forward strand.
GTTGATGTGGGTATGGCTGACTGGTGTGCTTGTTAAAATTCTTCAAGCAGTACGTTAGAATTTGTATTCTTTTTATATGTATGTTGAACTAGAATGAAAAGTTTGCTTAAAATAATGAAAACCATTATACAAAATAAGCTGTAAATATTCAGATAAGAATTACAGATTTTACTGAAATTTGTGAGTAACATTGTTTATTGCATTGATAAACCTACAAAAAATACATACAAATGGAAGTAGGGCTATGAAAAATGCACCAAAATGATGACTGATAAAAGTAATGGCAAGTGGCTAGGGTTGTGGCTCAGCAGTAGAGTGCTGGCCTAGCACACGCGTGAGTGGCCAGTTCGATCCTCAGCACCACGTAAAAATAAAGGCATTGTGTACAACTAAAACAAACAAATAAATAAATTTTTTTTTAAAAAGTAATGGCAAACGTGGAATGTGGGATTTGAAAATTATATTTAATAGTTTTTCTCAGGACACAACTCAGCAAAAGGCACTTTGCATTTATTAAATATATGTGTAAATATTCTCAAATTTACATGATTTGAGGTTTTAACTTGCTATTAAAATTCATATATAATACTGGAATCATCCTATAGGTTAAGAATATGACAGAGACAGTTTTAATTTCAAGTAAAATTTCCATAGACAATACAGAATTAAGGGCATACTTGCTGTTCACAAAGTGAATAGGAAAGTATTTCTAGAATGTGCAGGTGAAACAAGTAAGACTGGTCTTCGTAGTCACAAATGGACCCAAGATTTTACAAAAATCTAGCCTTATAAGATGGAACATTGGTATGTCCTTTAAAAAAAATAAAAAAGAAGAAGAGAGCAGTGCACATTTCCTCTATTGAACAGAGGTATTCTTCCATTTTCTGCGAGACTATTAAATTCACTCTTTAGAGATATAATTTTTTGCCATTATAAGCAGGTATCACTATGAAAATGAGATCGCATTATAATTCTAGTTTTGCCACGACCAGATATAACTATAATTCAGGATCACCTAATTTGATATGATCACTGATCATCTTCCTTCAGAAGTGGGGACATGGTTTCTGATTTTATTTAGGAGGGAAAAAAAGAGATGACACATTGTACCTTTGGATAACCAAACACATTTGGGAATTTCCCACACCTGTGCTAAAGGGAAATACAGCCCTAAATCAAGCAGGACACTGGCTCAACTGAAGACCTGAGTACTTATTTGTCTCTGGAAATGGTGACTTCACTCCAACCTATATATTATACATTAATACCTAGAATTATACTTGGAAAAGACTAAGTAAAAATGAAAGAGAAAATTTGCTGGCTTAAAATATGGATTTTTTAAAGTATGTATTTCCAAAATGTATATTTCAAACCAATTTTCCCTTTTGAGTTCACTCAGAATGCTTTGTCTTTAAAAACTCATTTTAAAAATATAGACTACTATAAACACTTTATTTTTAGATTTCTTTTGAAAAGTGGTTAGAATTCAATTAAATGTTATTTTACATACTGATAAATAGAGAAAAATATAAGCTAATTTTAATCATCATGATCTTATATGAAAATTGGTTTTGCTCATAATAGCAGTTTTCATGTTAGACATTCAATACACCACACCTATATAAGGTTTCACACAATGAGCATTTCTCTTTTTTCTTTATACACACACACACACACACACACACACACATATATATATATATATATATAATTTTTTTAGTTCTCGATAGACCTTTATTTTATTTATTTATATGTGGTGCTGAGAATCAAACCCAGTGCCTCACACATGCCAGGCAAGTGCACTACCGCTGAGCCACAGCCATAGGCCACACACACACAATGAGCATTTCTATAAGGATAAGTTAAACGTGCATTTTAAAGCTAGTCTGTCTCATATTTTCTTTGATCTTAATCGTGATCTATGATTTTTATCGTATCAAAAAATTATTTCTATAAGTCATGAAAATCTCACTTCTCTGCCCCAATGTTTTTAAAATATTTGAGCCCCATTCTAATAGCTTTTAAGTGAACCATGTCCAGCATCAAAGAGATCCTAAATTCTGGTTATATATCTGGTCACATATAACAACACTTTATTACTAAGTACTAACCAAACTTGCATTTTAAAAACTGACTTATTTTGCAAAAAGGCTATTGATAAAAGCACGAATAATTGTATTTCAGCATTTTCTGAATGTGCCTTTATTCTGTGATCAGTGCAGCTCATGGATATCAAGGTCAGTCAGAAACAGATCTTTCTTTATGATTAGTCCTTCCTGACTCACCTGCCCACAGAAGCTATTAGGTCAACACTTACTCTGAATGAACAGAAATATGCCAGTACCCTGGTGCACATTGCTAGCTCATCTGCACGAGAGATTTGCAGCATCTTACAATGTCAGCAGATCCTGGACATTACCAATTCGCCTGGGCAATTCTCCTTACCACTCTGCACACTTTAGAGGTAAACTGCTTATTAAATAAATAAAGCACAGAAATTATCTTAATGTCTTTCATCATTTAATGACTAAGAGGTTAAAAAACTCAAAGACTTAAAAAACGCAAAAGGAAAAGAATGAGTGTTTCAAGTCCAAAGAAATAATCAATGCAGAAAATGTTTGCATAGAATGACATTGTTGGGTAAATTATGCCTTGCAGTCCTTGTTTACAGTGAGTGACCTCCTGATCCCACTTTCAAGAAGCAAGTCTACGCATAGCCTGTGGAAGCAAAAGGGAAATAGTGTTGGTGCAACTTAGGTCTGTATTATCCTCTTACAAACATGTTTTTATAGTATTGGTTGCTTAATTTTATGCATCTTAGGTACGTATCATCACAATAAAAGTAGAATAAAACTTAATGACCTTCATCATACTTTAATTGGATTTATATAAAAGCAATTATTACTATTATTGAGCACTTACTATACACAAGACACTGCTCTTGTTATTTCACACGCATCCTTCAATTTTTACAACTCTGTGGTATTTTCTATTTTATATGCAGATACCAAAATAAAGACAGGGTAAATCATTTACCCTGGGCTGTACAGCCAGTAAATAGAATCAGGACTAGCCCACAGGTCTGTATGGTCCTAAAGCACATGCTGCTTTACCACCTATAGAAGTCTAACTGAATAATCCTTTTATGTAGCAGTCAACAAAAATCCCATAATACGACAGCTTCCTCTTAAGTTCCAGTTCTGAGTTTTTTCTCAACCTAAGGCTGACAGCCATAAGTTACTAAAGATTTCTTACTGGAAGAAATTCTCAGCTGACTTTCCTAGGCTCATTAAGCTGGTGGACTAAGATGCAGGGCTTGTGATTCTCACTCTAGCAATATCTTTATGAAATTCTCTGCCCATTATCTATATTGACTGATTTTATGACAGGGGTTTGAGTATTATTCTTTTTTCAAATTTATTTATTTATTATAACTTGTTATATATGACAGCAGAATGCATTTCAATTCATAGTACACCTATAGAGCACAATTTTTCATTTCTCTGGTTGTACACAAAGTAGAGTCACACCATTCATGTCTTCATACATGTACTTGGGGTAATGATGTCCATCTCATCCCACCATCTTTCCTACCCCCTACCCCTTCCCTTCCCCTCTCTCTCCTTTGCCCTATCTAAAGTTTCTCCATTCCGCCCATGCTCCCCACCCCCTAATCAGCATCCTCATATCAGAGAAAACTATTCTTATCAACAATTTTTATCAGGACCTGGAAAAAGGCAGAGAAGGCATGCTTATCTGATTTGCCCTATGATATAGGTTGAGTTGGGGAGTTAATAGTTGATTGATAGGTTCAAATTGCCAAACTGTTTCAATAAACTGGAACCATAAGGTACAATCTAGCAGAAATATGTGTAGGCTTGCAGTTGGGCCCCAAATCAATGACAAATATACATGGGGACCCCTGCTAGACCATAGTTTGTATGAAAGCATCTTTAGTTGACTCTGTTCAATAGAGACTAAGATTTGCACAATGAAAGCAGACAATTTTAAGTTACAGTAATAAAAAGATCTTGATGAGATCTAGGTAGGTAGTGATTGTATACTGTCCATCTGGGTCTGACCACCTTTAGGACCATTTGTTCCCTTCTTGGCCAGTGAAATATTGGCAAGCTGCATGTCTGTTAGGAACAGAAGAAGAAATGGGAGGGGTTTTCCTGGAGGAGAATCTGGAAGAGACATAAGAGCTATTATCTGTTAAGTGGGAAGGTTTGTATTGCTAAGGAATGCAGATCTCATTCTCACTAGGTGGTTATTATGGAAAAGCCAAATTCAGTTTTATAAACACAACTAACATTTAGGGACTTGGATCCATGTTGCAAACTCCTTTGAGCACTCACTCCTGTTTTTGGAAATGTTCACACAAAAGCTGAGTGAATATCCATCAAGAATGGTGCAGGAGGGATTTCTATATGGGGTGGGATGTGGCACCACTATGTTTTTTCAGCTCTGAGGACTGAACTGTGGGGCACTCTACCACTGAACTGACCTACATCCCCAGCCCTTTTTATTTGTTTATTTTGAGCCAGGGTCTTGCTAAATTGCAGAGGCTGGCCTTGAACTTATGTCCCTCCTGCCTCAACTTCCCAATTAGCTGGGATTACAGGTATGTGCCACCATACCCAGATAACTTCATTTCTAAGAAAACTTCCAACTTTAAATTCTATGATCTTGGGGCTGGGGTTGTAGCTCAGTGATAGAGTGTTTTCCTAGCAAATGTGAGGCACTGGGTTTGATCCTCAGAACCACATAAAAATATAAATAAATAAAATAAAGGTATTGGGTCCATTTACAATTAAAATATATTTTTTTAAATTTTATAATCTTTTATTGTTGCTACCATTTTACTCAGGGATGAAACCACAAAATTTATTCAGATATTACAAGTTCAGGCAAGTTTCCTAGGAATGGTCTGATGCCACAAGAGCATCTGAAATACATAGACTCAACCTCCACTGGAGGGAGTATCTTTTTTAAGCCATTATCAGTCAGACAAAGTAAAGTCATAAGGTTCCTATTCCTTATATACTATTCCTGATGATTATGACATTCCTGGGTTAGGAATTCCCCCATTCACCTTCTCCCTATCCCATGGCCTTAGGTCTCTGAACAAAAAAGTATTTGTTGGGTTAGGTATAAAATCCAAGATGCAGTGCATTAGCTACTGCAAGTTGCTGATTATCTCTATGTGCTTGAGACAAAAGATCATCAAGTATTTAATGTCTTCAAGGGAGAATTCTTGTTTTCTATTTTTCCCTCCTTTCAAGCCATCCTTTTTATACTTTTTAGAACAGTTCTTAATCAGACATATTTACTACTTGCTTTATTCAGGTTATTCAAGATTTAATCCAAAATTGTAAGAAGTAAAATCAAGAATCAATAAATGGGATGGATTCAAATTAAAAAGATTCTTTTCAGCAAAGGGAACAATAATGTGAGGAGAGAGCCTACAGATTGGAAGAAAATCTTTACCACATGCACCTCTGAAAAAGCATTAATCTCTAGGATATATAAAGAACTCAAAAAACTTAAACACCAAAAATACAAATAACCCAATCAATAAATGAGCTAAAGAACTGAATAGACACTTCACAGAAGAAGAAATACAATTTATCAACATATATATAAAAAAGTGTTCAACATCTCTAGCAATTAGAGAAATGCAAATCAAAACTACTCTAAGATTTCATCTCACTCCTGTCAGAATGGCAATCATCAAGAATACAGGCAACAATAAATGTTGGCGAGGATGTGGGGAAAAAAGATACACTCATACATTGCTGGTGGCACTGCAAATTGGTGCAACCACTATGGAAAGAAGTATGGAGATTCCTCGGAAAACTGGGAATGGAACCACCATTTGACCCAGCTATCCCACTCCTTGGTTTATGCCCAAAGGGCTTAAAATCAGCATGCTATAGTGACACAGCCACATCAATGTTTATAGCAGCTCAATTCACAATAGCTCAACTATGGGACCAACCTAGGTGTCCTTCAATAGATGAATGGATAGAGAAAATATGGTATATATACTCAATGGAATATTACTCAGCTTTAAAGAAGGGTGAAATTAGGGCATTTGCCAGTAAATGGTTGGAGTTGGAGAATATCATGCTAAGCAAAATAAGCCAATCCCACAAAACCAAAGGCCGAATGTTTTCTCTATATGTGATGCTAATTCACAATAAGAGGTGGGGGTCACTAGGGAAAAATAGCATTAGATTAGGTAGAGAGAAGTGAAGGGGGGAAGGGGATGTGGAGATGGGAAAGATATTGGAATGAAACAGACATTATTACTGTATGTATATGGGTGACTACATGACCAATATGATTCTGCAACATGTACACTTTGAAAAATGAGAAATTATATCCCATCTATATATGATATATCATAGTGCATAAATGCATTCTACTGTCATGTATAACTAATTAAAATAAATTTTAAAATTAATTTAAAAAAAGATTGAATCCAAATTATTTTCTTCAGGAGAAAATAAGGATCATACCTCATCCTGGACATCAAGTTCTTCCTCAGTCAGCTCTGCTTCCATTAATTCAAGAGGATCTTTACAATCTTGAATGAGGGTGATCTTGACAAAGAGAACATGAAGTATTTATTGGCACTATTAATAGCATTCATCCACCTGATACTCCACTGAAAATTATTTGAAGCTTTGCTGGTGCTTCTCAACTCTAACCTACAGACTTCAGACTCCTCTTCAGATTTCTCATTTAAAATATTTCCCATCTTACAATTGTCCCTATTCTATTTTTTCACATTCAAGTGTGAACTGGTCTAGTTCTCTGTTGTCCAAACTCCTTTTCAGCTCTCTCCCCCAACCTCTGAAGTGCATGCCTCTCAACAGGGCAACCCCTGCCTAAAGGACTGAGCTGTCAATAGCTTCTCTTTCAACAGCTAAGCTAAGAGCCCTCAGTGCAGCACTGAGCATGCAGTGAATGTACTGTGAAGGGCTCGTGACTCAGGACAGTAAATGGTCCCAACTTGAATTGGATGGAAATTAATTTTATTGGAGGTGGAAACCTACAATCTGTAGACTAAGCTGACTGTTTCAGAAAGCTCTGCTTTTTAGGGGTATACATAATTTAATCTTCATAAGGGAGACCAACAATCTAGGCATGAATGCATAAAGGACATTCCAAAGCAACTCCAAATGCATGCCACGGCTAAAACGTCATCTTGTGGTGCTATTTTGCTCTTTTCCATCTCACAAACAACCCAGTTCTCTTTGTTAGTTTGGAAATTAATTAAAAGATTAAGTCGCTGTGCATATGGTCATTACAGAATGGGAAAGGTACAGTGAAGTGTAACTACAAGTTGGGAGTGTTCTGGGGGAAGAAAAGGGATAGGAGAGGATCCAATTGCTATTTCCACAGTGTCCTTAATATACAAGTGACTGTTCTTGAAGAAAAGGAAAGTACCACAGATGAGGTTTGTCATCATTTACTATTTATATATCACGTATGTAGCTTTCTGGTAGACCCTGAGGAGACGCAGAAGTATAAGGTTCCTAATCTCATAGGCCACCAGTAATGCCCAGTAATGCTCAGCCACTCTTCAGTGAAATAGGAAGTATGTCATGAAAGCATTCAGTTACATTCAACCTAACATATTCAGAGAGACAAAAAAAAAAAAAATTCACCCCAGCCATTCAGTGTCTCTCTGATTGCAAACAAGATGGAGTCTAACATGATGGGTGCATTTTTTTAAAATATTTTTTTAAGTTGTCAGTGGATCTTTTAATTAATTAATTTATTTATTTATTTATTTATTTATATGCAGTGCTGAGGATAGAACCCAGGGCCTCACACATGCCAGGCAAGTGCTTTACCACTGAGCTACAACCCCAGCCCCAGTGGGTGCACTCTTGGTGAGTGTGTTTTGTGACATTCACTGCCTAAGATTTTAGATCAACTGTGTGTTAACAAAATAACTATTTTCATGTTGATAAGGAACTTGATACCTTGGTTTTGCTTTATCTTTAAAGTGGAATCTTTTTTAAGATATATGATCCTTTTTTGTCTTTGGCTTAGAGAATTTTAAATTGAATAGAAAAAGGTTTATGAGTTTTCAAAGATGAGCAGCTTCCATGTAACATTTTAAAATATATATTTATGGTTTTACTACTTTTTCTCTTTTTCATATTTAAAATTGACAATTCAGTATTTAGGGCCTCTCTTTTCCCCAGGACCATTAAGCAGAACAACCTCTCCACTGACAGAAGCTGAAAAAGAATAATGTAATACTTTATAAATTAGTTTACTTCAAGCATCAACTTCCAATCTACAACAAAGACCTACTTATCCTAATTTTAGAACAATGAGAAGCAATTTAATATGCTTTATGTCACTAGAATCATCATTGTCATTATATTTTTGTTGGTATTGGTTCTAGTTTTCCAAATTCACTGTGAAAAGGTCAGGGTCGACGAGAAAGGAGATTCTTGCTCCAGGCCTACCAGTAGACTCAGGCAATGAACTAAACCAGAATGTTCACCTCTCCTAGATATTTGACAGGAGAATTGACAAAATAAAACCAATAGGAAATTAAGGTCTATTCTATTTTGTGAGAGAAAATTAACCCTGGGTTTATTTGTGGCTTTAATACTTTTTCTTTTTTAAAGATCACTTATGTCTTATTTAAAGACATTTATAATACAAGGGTTTCCAGATTGCTAAACTTTATCTTGCATTTATATACACAAATCACAGAAGATCCAAAACTCAGTGCTATCTTCTAAGAAGGCATTATAGCTAATACCCACTTTTATTAGTCAACCCAAACATTGTAGAACTATTACACACTAGGCATCCCAGGTATGTTCCTATAAAATATCTCATTTAGTCTTCACATCTACTCAGCAAGGTAAATATTTTCATTGCCATTTCACAGATGAGAAACTAAGTCTCTGAGAAGTTATGCAGCTGGCCTAAAATCCAACAATTAGGCTGGATTTCAAGCTATATTTGTATAATTTTTGCTATTTATAGAAAACTTGATGGTTTAGGAAAGACACAGATACAGAAAAATTAAATATTTACCGTTTCTAAAATGGAATCTTGTCCATCTTGGGATTTAACCTGGTTCTGTAGATAGATTATAGCATCATGAACAGTCAGAAAGAATGTGTCCTTTCTAATGTTGTCATCAAAGAAACCACATTGCTCCATCTTTTCTATCACATGATCTACAGAAGAAAGAGATAATGGTTAGTAGTCACTGGGAAAAGGTATTTTTGTAACATCTACCAATACTGTTTTGATAGCTCCTTCTTCTTCTTCTCCCCCGCCCCATTTCTAGACCCTTTGCTATGCTGACTGAAATTTTTTTCCCAGTAGCACATAGAATGGTTATCCCATAACTGCTTGTAGATGGCCTTGGTCCATGTACCTTTTGCCAAATCAGTGTACCAGCTGCTGTGAGCCTGGCTGCTAATGGTTCACAGCTCTGCCCTTCTCTGGGTGATTTTCCTTGGCCAATAGGAGCCATCTCACCTGAAGAGGCCTGGAGGCTATACCTGTATATAAGGGGGATCTACATCATTGATTTACTATAATGACTATACAAAGGTGGACCCCTTGCTCAAGATGGCATAACCTCTGGTGTTCTTCCTGCTGTGGAGCTCCTTTTTTTTTTTTTTTTTTTTACTTTTTTTATTATTTATTTACTTATTCATCATGCACAAGTATAGTATCTTTTTACATACAACTGCTTGTATACAAAGTATATAAGTACCATTCAGATCTTCAATCATGCATTTAGGATAATGATATCATCTCATTCAACCACCAATTTTTTTCCAACCCCCCCCTTACTCCCTCCCTCCCCTCCCTTTCCGTTGACCATTCTAGTGTTCCTCTGATCCTATGTACCCCCTTCCAACAACACTGTGAACCAGCCTCCTTATATCAGAGAAAACATTTGGTACTTGGATTTTTGAGATTGACTAATTTCACTTAGCATTATATTCTCCAACTTCATCCATTTACCTGCAAATGCCATCATTTTATTCTCTCTTATTGCTGAGTAAAATTCCATTTTGTATATATACCATATTTTCTTTATCCATTCATCTTCTGAGGGGCATCTAGGTTGGTTCCATAACCTAGCTATTGTGAATTGTGCTGCTATAAACATTGAAGTGGCTGTGTCACTGTAATATGCTGTTTTTAAGTCTTTTGGGAATAGACCCAGGAGTGGGATGGCTGGGTCATAGGGTGGTTCCATTCCCATTTTCCCAAGAAATCTCCATACTGCTTTCCATAGCGGTTGCACCATTTTGCAGTCCCACCAGCAATGTATGAGTGTGCCTTTTTCCCCACATCCTCTCCAACATTTATTGTTGTTTGTGTTCTTGATAGCTGCCATTCTGACTGGAGTGAAATGAAATCTTAGAGTAGTTTTGATTTGCATTTCTCTAATTGCCAGTGATGTTGAGCATTTTTTTCATGTATTTGTTGATTAATCGTGTATCTTCTTCTGAGAAGTGTCTTTTCAATTCCTTAGCCCATTTATTGATTGGGTTATTTGCTTTTTTGGTGTTAAGTTTTTTTAGTTCTATATACATTCTAGAAATTAGTGCTCTATCTGATGTGCATGTATTAAATATTTGTTCCCAATTAGTTGGCTCTCTATTCACCTCACTGATTGTTTCTTTTGCTGAGAAGAAGCTTTTCAGTTTAAATCTATCCCGTTCATTAATTCTTGGTAATAGTTCTTGTGCTACAGGATTCTTATTAAGAAACTTGGGGCCTAATCCGACATGTTGGAAATTGGAGCTTACTTTTTCTTCTATTAGGCGTATTGTCTCTGGTCTAATTCCTAGGTCCTACTGAATGCATTGACAGATTTCTAGAGTCATATGATTTGCCTAAACTGGATCTGGAGGCTATACACAATTTAAACAGATCGATTACAAGCGAAGAAATAGAAGATGTCATCAAAAAGCTACCAACAAGGAAAAGTCCAGGACCTGATGGGTTTACAGCAGAGTTCTACAAGACTTTCAAAGAAGAACTAATACCAATGCTCTTCAAACTATTTCAAGAAATAGAAAAAGAGGGAGCTCTTCCAGACTCTTTCTATGAGGCCAATATTACATTAATTCCAAAGCCAGGCAAAGACACATCCAAAAAAGAAAACTTTAGGCCAATATCTTTAATGAACATAGATGCAAAAATCCTCAACAAAATTCTGGCAAATCAGATACAAAAACATATAAAAAAGATAGTGTACCATGATCAAGTGGGGTTTATTCCAGGGATGCAAGGCTGGTTCAACATTCGGAAATCAATAAACATAATACATCACATCAATAGACTTAAAGATAAAAATCATATGATTATCTCAATAGATGCAGAAAAAGCATTTGACAAAATACAGCACCCCTTTATGTTCAAAACACTGGAAAAACTAGGAATATCAGGAACATATCTCAACATTATGAAAGCTATTTATGCAAGGCCCAGAGCTAACATTATCTTAAATGGAGAAAAATTGAAAGCATTCCCTCTAAAAACTGGAACAAGACAGGGATGCCCCCTTTCACCACTGCTATTTAACATAGTACTGGAAACTCTGGCAAGAGCAATTAGACAGACGAAAGAAATTAAAGGGATCCAGATAGGAAAAGAAGAGCTCAAATTAGCACTATTTGCTGATGACATGATAATCTACCTAGAAGACCCAAAAAACTCTACCAGAAAACTTTTACAACTAGTAAATGAATTTGGCAAAGTAGCAGGATACAAAATCAATACCCATAAGTCAAAGGCATTTTTGTACATCAGTGACAAAGCCTCTGAAAGGGAAATGATGAAAACTACCCCATTTACAATAGCATCAAAAAAAATAAAATACCTGGGAATCAACTTAACAAAAGAGGTGAAAGAGCTCTATAAGGAAAATTATAGAACACTAAAGAAAGAAATCATAGAAGAACTCAGAAGATGGAAAGACCTACCTTGCTCTTGGATAGGTAGAATCAATATTGTCAAAATGTCCATACTACCAAAAACATTATACAGATTTAATGCAATTCCAGTCAAAATCCCAATGTCATTCTTCAAAGAAATAGAAAAAGCAGTCATGAAATTCATCTGGAGAAATAAGAGACCCAGAATAGCCAAAGCAATCCTGAGCAAGAAAAGTGAAGCAGGGGGCATCACCATACCAGACTTTAAATTATACTATAGAGCAATAGTAACAAAAACAGCATGGTATTGGCACCAAAACAGACTGGTGGACCAATGGTACAGAATTGAGGACACAGAGACTAATACATATAATTTCAGCTATCTTATATTAGACAAAGGTGCCAAAAATGTACAGTGGAGAAAGGATAGCCTCTTCAACAAATGGTGCTGGGAAAACTGGAAATCCATATGCAACAAAATGAAATTAAACCCTTGTCTCTCACCATGCACAAAATTCAATTCAATGTGGAGCTCCTTATGCAACTAGGAATCTAATGTCAGACTTCTGAAACCATGTCTGTGACCAGCCTTTCCTGCCCTGGCCTGCTTTCTTCATTTCTTCAGTTACTTACGCAAGAATCCCTGTCTCAGGCTCTGCTTCTAGAGAACTCAGCCTAAACACTATTACTTTCCTACACACACACACAAAGACACAGAGACTCACACCTGGTGAATCCTCTTGTTCCAAAGGATCTAAGTGATCTCCAACTCTATTCTCCTAATAATAATTTCCCCCATCCAATGATCTTGCACTGCCATCAGGACATAAGTTAATATACATTCCCAGTTCTGTGGCACAAATTTGAGGTGTTTTTTTGAAATAAAAAATGTTCTCAGAATATTGTGTCATTGGTACAGAGCTTCTGTTTGTGATGATGAAAAATTCTAGAAATAGTGGGTGATGTTTGTGTAATATTATGAAGATAACTAATGCTACGGGATTAATTTTACAAGTAAAGGTGACTAAAATGGCAAATTTTGTTACACATTCCTCATAACAATATGAAAGAGTTTTGTTTTTTTAAAAAAGGCCTTCAGAGTCCCACTGACCTCCGCCCTAGTGCAGCCAGGCCCATGTCAGTTCCGCTGACCTCTGCTTGAGTGTGGCCAGGCTCAGGTCATTTCTGCCAAACTCTGCCCAAGCACAGGTGGGCCCAGGTCAGCCCAGCGACACCCCCAGAGCTCAGGCAGGCCTAGGACAGCTTCACTGACCTCCACTCAGAGGACCACCTCTTAACCAGCAGACCACGGCAAGAGCTCAGATTCAACCAGTTCAGCCCACACCAACCTGCATGGAACCCAGCCCCAGGGTCCACCACCCCACCCCCACCTGGGAGCACAAGTCTAACCCACTTCCATCTTGAGACACTGCAGACATAGCCATAGCCTTCCCCACACAGTAACCCCTACATTTAGGCTACAGACAGGGCCTAAAAGCGGCCACATCTCAGAGCAGGCATCCCAAAGACATTATAAGGCCCACTCTTTCAGCCCCATCTCTGGAAGTCCTTGCATTCATCTTGGGGCACCTGCACTGTTATCTCAAGTTACCTCTGCTACTGCCCACACCACCTTTAGTTGCAGTAGCATACATCCAGGGACATCTGCAGGTTTTGAAAGCCCAACATTAAGGTGAGGCACAGACAACCTGCACGGATATTACAAGAATATAGGGTAGAAACTGTAATATCTCAAATCCACACTGCAAGAAAGGAAGGCAAATAGACAACATGAAAAAACAAGGCAGGAAAGTACCCCAAACAAACCAGGATACTACAATAGCAGAACCCATCAGCAAATTTGATGAAATGTCAGAGAAGGAGTTCAGAAGTTTCATAATTAAGATGATCTGTGAATTAAAGAATGACCTAAATGAGCAAATACAGGCAAAAACGGATCACTACAACAAAGATGTAAGAAAGGAAATAAAGGTAGCAAATGATTACTTCAAAAAAGAGATAGAAACTCTGAAAAAAAAAGCCAGTCAGAAATCCTTGAAATGAAGGAAACAATTAACTCAATAAAAAAACACAATAAAAAGCATCACCAATAGACTAGATCAACTGGAAGAAAGAGCTTCAGATAATGAAGACAAAGTATATAATCTTGAAAATACGGTTGACCATACAGTAAAGATAGTAAGAAACCATGAACAGAACATCCAAGAATTACGGGACAACAGCAAAAGACCAAATCTAAGAGTAATTGGGATAGAGGAAGGCACAGAGTTTCAAACCAAAAAATGTACAATCTCCTCAATAAGATAATATCAGAAAATTTCCCAAGCATGAAGAATGAATTGGAAATCCAAAAACAAGAGACTTACAGGACACCAAATATACAAAATTACCACAGATCGACACCAAGACATATTATAATGAAAATGCCTAGCATACAAAATAAGGATAGAATCTTAAAGGCTGCAAGAGAGAGGAATCAGATCATATATAGGGGGAGACCAATTTGTATCATAGCAGATTTTTCAACCCAGACACTCAAAGCCAGGATATCATGAAACAACATATACCAAGCTCTGAAAGAAAAGGGATGCCAATCACGAATTTTATGTCCAGCAAAATTAAGCTTTAGATTTGAGGACAAAATAAAAACCTTCCATCATAAACAAAAGTTAAAGGAATGCAGAAGTCCTGATTGGGGAGATGGCTGAGATTGTGGTTGGCTGCGGGCCATAGAGATAGTCGGACATTGCCACCTTCCATGGTCTCACGGGACTTGGCCTGGGATCTCGTGAGACTTGAGCCGATATCGGATCGGGTCGGGGCCATTTTGTTTGGTGGGTATTTTGGTGGTGCGTGTTAGAGTCATTGTTAGAGCCAGAGAGAGAAGTTATCAGAATAAAAAGCCTGTTGGTTTCCAGTTTGCCTCTGAACTTCTTCCCGCGGCTTCGTTGCTCCAAGCGGCAATCGCTTCAGGGGACTACAGGTGGCGGCCCGTACGGGGACTTCGGAGCGGACAGGTAAGAACTGAAAGGTCTCTAAAGATGGGTTCGAATATAACTAAATCCCAAATGATAGAGGTTATGGAAAGAATCCTTGATATACCTGACTCCGTTGTCAGTGAGGAGGATTTAGAAAAAAGTGAAAGTGATCAAGAAAGTGTAGCTTCCACTGGGTCAACTAAGACCAGTAAAGAGAGTATTAGAAGAGTCCCAAAAATGACAAAAATCCAAGCTGTTAGAGCTATTCGGGAGTTATTGGAGATAGCTGAAGAATACTTGCTCTTCATGGAACCTGGGACTCAGGATATTGCTGTCAGTGAAATTAGCAGTAGTGAGGAATCCAGTAAAAGTGATCCTGAGAAAATGAGGAAAAAGAAACTAAAAAAGACCAAGAAAAAGGACCGTCAAGTAGAAGAACCACTTGTGTCCTCTACTCCCCCATGGGTGAAATCCATTACAGAAAATATGAAGGGTATTACTAGGCGTTTGCATACCCTAGAAACAGAAATAAAAAGTCTTTCTGAGCGCTTATGTGCTCTCAAGGGTAACTCACAGATACATTGGGAACTGCCAGTATTTGAAAAGAAAAATGGAACCAGTCAGTAGATTTCAAAACAATAAAAAATCTCAAAGAGGCAGTAATGACATATGGACCCCAAGCTCCTTTCACATTGAGTATGCTGGAGTCCCTTAACACCTTTAGCTTAACCCCCTCAGACTGGAAAAGTCTATGTAAAGCAGCATTAAGCGGGGGGCAATACTTGGTTTGGTAATGGCAATTTCAAGAACTTTCTATAGAAACGGCTAAAAGAAACGCAGCTGCAGAGTTTGTAGACCATAATATAGAAATGCTCACAGGAAAAGGGCAATTCACAGACTTACAGACTCGAAAAAATTATGACCCAGGTGTATATGCTCAGATAAACGCAGCTGCCTTAGAGGCATGGAAAACTGTACAAGGACCTGGGGCTCTACAAGGTAGCTTGTCAAAAGTGATTCAAGGACCTAATGAGCCATATGCTGACTTTGCTGATCGACTTTTGAGAACTGCAGGTAGAGTGTTTGCAGTTGTTGATCAAACTATGCCATTAGTTGTTCAATTAGCATACGAAAATGCTAATAAATACTGCCAGGAAGCCATCAGGCCATGGAGAAATAAAAAGGATCTTTCCGTATATATACAACTATGTAAAGATATAAATGATGCCTTTGTCACAGGAAATGTGATTGCAGCTACAATGAGAGGTGCTTCCCCTCAAAATTTCACAAGGGCTCAACCTAGACATTATAATCAATCAGGATATTCCAGGCAAAATTATCATAATCAATCAGGCTATTCTAGGCAAAATCCCAAAAGAGAAATAAGACCAAGCTCATACCATGCCCCAGGCCGCTGCCCCAGGTGTAAAAAGGGAAATCATTGGGCCAATAAATGCCATTCAAAATTTGACATCTATGGAAATCATTTGTTCAGGAATTCAAAAAATGGGGCACGGGGCCCAATGCCCCAGGGCCCACAAATGTACGAGGCATTGGAGGAGGAATATCCTCAAGCATCCACTCAGATGTTTCCCCGACACAATCCCTACTACCCATCCACTCCCTCGCCAGAGGAACAGGAGGAAATGCAGGGTTAGACCTCTGTCCCACTGCCCGAATAGTGTTAACAACTGAAATGGGGGTTCAACTGATTCCCACAGGAGTCAGGGGACCACTTCCCTCAGGGACTGTAGGACTTATTCTTGGGCGAAGTCCTAAAAGCTTATTAGGTTTGCAAGTGACCCCAGGTGTAATAAACTCAGACTACAAAGGGGAAATAAAAATAATGCTTAGCTCACCCCAAAGTATAAGTTCTGTTAATCAAGGAGATAGAATTGCTCAGTTGCTTCTCCTTCATGTTCAAAACACTAGAAAAACTAGGGATAACAGGAACATATCTCAACATCGTAAAACCTATCTATGCCCAGCCCCAGGCCAACATCATTCTAAATGGACAAAAATCTAAAGCATTCCCTCTAAAAACTGGAACAAGACAGGGATGCCCTCTTTCACCAGTTCTATTTAACATAGTACTTGAAACACTGGCCAGAGCAATAAGACAGATGAAAGAAATTAAAGGGATACAGATAGGTAAAGTAGAACTCAAATTATCACTATTCTCTGATGATATGATTTTATACCTAGAAGACCCAAAAAAATTCCACCAGAAAACTTCTAGAACTCATAAATGAATTCAGCAAAGTAGCAGGATACAAAATCAACACCCATAAATCTAAGGCATTTCTATATATCAGTGACAAATCCTCTGAAAGGAAAATGAGGAAAACTACCCCATTTACAGTAGCATCAAAAAAAATAAAATACTTGGGAATCAACTTAACCAAAGACATGAAAGACCTCTATAACGAAAACTATAGAACACTAAAGAGAGAAATTACAGAAGACTTTAGAAGATGGAAAGATCTACCTTGTTCTTAGATAGGCAGAATTAATGTTGTCAAAATAACCCTACTACCAAAAGCGGTATACAGATTTAATGCAATTCCAATCAAAATCCCAATGACATTTCTCATGGAAATAGAAAAAGCAGTTATGAAATTCATCTGGAAAAATAAGAGATCCAGAATAGCTAAAGCAATCCTTAGCAAGAAGAGTGAAGCAGGTGGCATCACTATACCAGAACTTAAATTATACTACAGAGCAATAGTAACAAAAACAGCATGGTATTGGTATCACAATAGACTGGTAGACGAATGGTACAGAATAGAGGACTCAGAGACTAATGCATATAATTTCAGTTATCTTATACTAAACAAAGGTGCCAAAAAATACTTTGGAGAAAAGATAGCCTCTTTAACAAATGGTGCTGGGAAAACTGGAAATCCATATGCAACAAAATGAAATTAAACCCCTATCTCTCACCATGCACAAAACTCAACTCAAAGTGGATCAAGGATCTAAGAATTAGACAAGAGACACTATGCCTAATAGAAGAAAAAGTAAGCTCTAATCTCCAACATGTTGGATTAGGCCCCAAGTTTCTTAATAAGACTCCTGTAGTGCAAGAATATCAAGAATCAATAAATGGGATAGATTCAAACTAAAAAGCTTCTTCTCAGCAAAAGAAACAATCAGTGAGGTGAATAGAGAGCCTACTAACTGGAAACACACATGCACATCAGATAGAGCACTAATCTCTAGAATATGTAAAGAACTCAAAAATCTTAACACCAAAAAAAACCAAACAAACAAATAACTCAATCAATAAATGGGCCAATGAACTGAACAGACATTTTTCAGAAGAAGATATACAATCAATCAACTAATACATGAAAAAATGTTCAACATCTCTGGCTATTAGAGAAATGCAAATCAAAACCACTCTAAGATTTCATCTCACACCAGTCAGAATGGCAGCTAGTAAGAACACAAACAACAATAAATGTTGGCCAGGATGTGGGGAAAAGGGCACACTCATACATTACTGGTGGGACTGCAAAATGGTACAGCCAATATGGAAAGCAGTATGGAGATTCCTTGGAAAACTGGGAATGGGATCACCTTATGACCCAGCTATCCCACTCCTTGGTCTATACCCGAAGGACTTAAAAACAGCATACTATAGGGACACAGCCACATCAATGTTTATAGCAGCTTAATTCACAATCACTAAACTGTGGAACCAACCTAGATGCCCTTCAGTAGATGAATGAATAACAAAATGTGGCATATATACTCAATGAAGTATTACTTAGCAATAAAAGAGATAAAATCATGGCATTCACAGGTAAATGGATGAAGTTGGAGAATATAATGCTAAGTGAAGTTAGCCAATCCCCAAAAGCCAAATGCCAAATGTTTTCTCTGATATGAGGAGGCCAATTCACAGTGGGGTTGGGACAGGAAGCATAGCAGGATTAGAGGAACACTAGAATGGCCAATGGGAAGGAAGGGAAAGGGAGGGGGCAAAAGGGTAAATTAAAAAAAAACAAAAAGATGGTAGAATGAGATGGATATCATTACCCTAAGTACATGTATGAAGACATGAATTGTGTGAATATACTCCATATACAACCAGAGACATGTAAAAATGTGCTCTGTAAGTATAATATGAAATGTAATGCATTCTGCTGTCATTTATAACAACTTAGAATAAAAAATAAATAAATAAATAAATAATTAAAAAAAAAAAAAAAAAGGCCTTCAGACATTATGTGCCCATATTCCCAGGTAGGAGAGAAAGGACTTAGGGAAGTCTTACAGATAGGCACATAGATGCATTTACCTTGAAATGATGCAAAGTATACATTCACATCAATTCTTTGGAATTCTTTGACAATCTAAAAGTAAAAAAAAATTGGTAACAATGAATAACTTTACCCATAATTCAATGATATTTCAAATTCTTGCTCAGGAGAAATGTCATCACTTTTCTTTTTTTTTTTTTTTTTTTTTTTTTTTTTTTTTTTTTTTGTGGTACTGGGGATTGAACTCAGGGGCACTCGACCACTGGGTCACATCCCCAGCCCTTTCTTGTGTTTTATTTAGAGACAGGGTCTCACTGAGTTGCTAAATGCCTCACTATTGCTGAGGCTGGCTTTGAACTCGCGATCCTCCTGCCTCAGCCTCCCAAAGTGCTGGGATTACAGGCGTGCACCACCATGCCCAGCTGTCATCACTTTCATAGTTAATCAAAACTGAAGAAAATTCATTACTGAAAAAACATATAAGTTTTTGGCCTATAGTGATGGTATCTTTAGAGATGAAATCACCATATCTCAAGAAATGGCAACATCCACTACTCAACAGCACAGCACTCTGTAGCAAAGAGATGCTCAATAAATATTTCTGGAAAGAATATTCTGGAAGAGGCTATATTTTCTAATATAGCCCCTGCTGATTGGAGAAAAAGAGCAGAGTTCGCATCTAAGTGGAAGGGCTATGGTATGGATATGACATCACATTCAGAATGTAAAATCTGACCCAGTTGGGCACGGTGGCGCACACCTGTAATCCCAGTGGCTCAGGAGGCTGAGGCAGGAGGATCATGAGTTCAAAGCCAGCCTCAGCAAAGGTGAGGTGCTAAACAACTCAGTGAGACCCTATCTCTAAATAAAATACAAAATAGAACTGGGGATGTGGATCAGTGGTTGAGTGCTCCTGAGTTCCATTCCCAGTACCGTCCCCCCAAAATACCCAAACATCAAGTCCCTGTCATGAATGTATCAATGCCAGAATCTTGGCAGTAATTTTGTATTGTAGTTTTATAAAATATTACTATTGGGGGAACCTGGGAAAGGGGTCCATAAAATCTCTCTACTATCCCTTACAACTACGTTTACAATGATCACAAAATGTTTAATCTTAAAAAGTCAATGCACTAGACCTATGAGCAATATATTGCATAGAATCATCATTGTATTGAAAGCAACTATTTAAGTATGGGAAATATTCTGGCATTAAATATGTCAGATTCTCTTCAAACGTAATTCATTAAACCCTTTGGCCAGTACAATCTACAATGGATCTAAGCCAATGCTTAGGGTGAAATGAACAACAAAGAACAAGCGTGTTTTCTCCAATGAGCTAATAATCAGATGTGCTAAGAGAACAGAACCTTTCAGCATATTCTCACACACTTTTTTTTAATATTTTATTTACTTTAGTTGTACATAATGCAATGCATTTATGTTTACGTGGTGCTGAGGATCGAACCCGGGCTGCGCACATGCAAGGCCAGCGCTCTGCCGCTGAGCCACAACCCCAGCCCCTCTCACACACTTTTGCCAAGCATAATCACTTCCCTACCTTACCTACCTAGTACCCACAACCTGGAATCATTTCCTGTCCTTTCAGAGGTAGCCAAAAAGCCCCCAGCTAAGCTAAACCTCTGTTCGGGGTCTGTTTCATATTATTACATCTGATTGTCATGCATTAGCCTGCTTAACTTTCTGCCTGACCCTCTTAATATCTACCTCAAGTTTCACCTAAACTTGACACCTAAAGGTGACACCCTCTTTAAAGACTTCTTTGGAGCACTTCATACAGTTGTTAAATTATAAGATTACTTAATGTTTGCCTTCCCTCCTAGACTGCTTAGTCCCATGAGGGTAGAGACCATGGCTACTTCATCACTAGTCTCTTATGCCTGGAAGAGTGCTTAGCACATACAAGGCATTTAACATCTACTTGAAAGAATGTGTGAACTTGAGCTTGCATAACTGCTTTTTGAAATCATGGATGTTTTCACCATGCATGTTCTCAACTCTTGCCTTGACTTCTACATGCCTGACTATTCTAACCTCTTAATAATGCCTGGCTTTTCCAGTCCTACTATGTACCTGGTGTTCCTTATGCTGATGCTATTCACATAAAAAGTAGACTGTAATAATACAAACTTTGCCCATTTTTCCTTCTTTTCATATTCCATTTCCTACACATTCTCAAAGAAAACATAATAAATGTTCATAGCTGGGTATAATGGTATACACCTGTAATCCCAGCAACTTGAGAGGCTGAGGCAGGAAGACTGCAAGTTCAAGGCCAACCTCAGCAATTTAGCAAGACCCTAAGCAACTTAGCCAGAACCTGTCTCAAAAACAAACAAAAAAAAAGGTCTGAGGGGCTGGGGTTATGGCTCAGTGGTAGAGTGCTTGCCTGGCATGTGTGAGGCACTGGGTTCGATTCTCAGCACCACATATAAATAAATAAAATAAAGGTATTGTATCCATCTACAATTAAAAATATTTATAAAAGAAAAAAGGGTCTGAGAATGTAGCTCAATGGTGGAACACCCTTGGGTTCAATTCCCTGTACAAAAAAGAAAAGTAAGTATTCCTAATTGCTAAGGGGTACCTATGTGCCAGTCACTCTTCTAAACTCTTTGCATTTATTATCTTATTTAATCTTCATAACACTCCTGTGAAGTGGATACAATCATTTACCCACCCCTATGTTACAATGAGGAAATGGAGACACAGACAGATCAAGCAATTTGCTCAAGTTCACACTGCTAGTGCTAGTGATGAAGCCAGGATTCAACTCTGGCTCCAGAGCTTATGCTTTAAAATATCACATTCTATAGAAGAAGGAGATCAAGGGGGAGGGAGGAGGTAAAGGAAAGGAGAGGAAATGTGGAATGAATTTAACAAAATCACATTATGTGCATATATAAATATATCACAGGGAATTTAAACCTTTATGTATATGTAGAAAGCACCAATCAAAAATAAATGACTGAAAGGAAGATCACTAGAGTAGAGGAAGGAAAATAGGAAGAGGGTAGAGGGGAGGGAAAGGAGAAGGAACCAGGACTGAAATAGAGTAAATAAAATGCATAGTTTTGTTAAAATGAACCCAGCTTCTATGTATAACTATAATGCTCTAATAAAATAAAATAAAGATATTGCATTCTATCACAAAAATATTCACTTAGAAAAATTATAGAGTCCATGCATTAACTCTTTTGCAAAACAGGGCGACCCATTTTACTCTTGTCAAATCTCTAAGTTCAAAAAACCAGAATCTTACCAGCCGCAATGACCTCACTCCAACGATATCCAGGAAAGATATAGCTCCACAGTCAAGCACAAGGCTGTGGATTGGTACCTTGGGAACATTCACTTTGACTGGAAGCTCAGAGTTCCAATCCACTTGAACCTCAATCTCCTTGGTTGGGATATCAAGTTCTTCAGGTTCTTCAATATCTTCATCAGGCTCAAAAGCATTATTTGATGAACCAGCATCACTTACAATGCCATTCTAAACAAAGAAAAAGTCTGCTAACTTAATTGCCATTGATTTGAAATGTCTTTCAACTGTTCATTTCAAATTATTTAAAAGTCCTGCACACAGTGTTCCTTGGTTAAAAAAAAAAAAGTCAAGGGAATGAACTTTTTTTTTTTTTTTTTGGTACCAGGGATTGAACCCATGGTGCTTAACCACTGAGCCACATCCCCAGCTTTTTTTATTTTTTATTTTGAGACAGGGTCTTGCTAAATTTCTTATAGCCTGCCTCACTAAGTTACTGAGGCTGGTTTTGAACTTATAATCCTCCTGTCTCAGCTTCCCGAGCTTCTGGGATTACAGGCATGTACCACTGCACCTGAAAGGGAATGAACTCTTAAGGAAAGAATTTTACCTCAGCCCAAATTTTGATGTTCTCTAGGAAGAAATGGAAGAACAAGGAGCCAAAATATTCTCAATTTCTGGAAGATAGAACTTTGTCAAGAGATATACTGGTAGGAGAATCTAAGCAGAAGTTAATAGCTCTGAAAGTTTATGAATTTACTACCTTCTATTGTAATTTTCTGGCATTGAATTGGTACTTCTGTTCCTTTAAAATTATTTTTGAAAAAAACCTTATTTTTAAAATAAGGTTTTAAAAATAATACAGATGCTGTTCATGCTGAAAAAAAAAATCACACACCCTGTGTTTTGAGGGAGCCCTGATGATTTCAATTTTTTTTTTCTAAATTTTTTTTAGTTGTAGATGGACACAATATCTTTGTTTATTTATTTTTATGTGGTGCTGAGGACCGAACCCAGTGCCTCACGCACACTAGGCAAGCACTCTACCACTGAGCCACAACCCCAGCCCCTGATGATTTCATTTTATTCCTACCCACTTCTCTTACCTACAAGGACAGCTCAGCTGTTCTCTGAAGTACATATGTCATCTGTTCCTACACATCTGGATTCTAAAGGGGATAGATTTAATTTTAGACCACCTAACTGCTTTTATCAGAGAAAGGAAAGAATTTAAAGGGGAGGGCTGGAATTGTGGCTCAGTGGCACAGCACTTCCCTGGCACATGTGTGGCACTGGGTTTGATTCTCAGCACCACATAAAAATAAATAAAGGTTAAAAAAAAAAAAACAAAAAGAATTTAAGGGGGGAAAGAAAGATGGAGCCTCACCTTTGTTGCCCTTAACTGTCCTTTTTTGATGAGTTTCTGTATTCTCCTCAATGCCTTCAGCCTCTTATTATATACTCTAATGGCATCAAATCCAACCTTTGGAGATAAATGTCAGGTTACTTAAAATGTCTGGTTCTCAACACTCATTAATGGCAATTGTGATCCGAACAGTTATTTCTCAAAAGATATTGTTCCTTTGAGACATCCTGCCAAAAAAGAAATTGTGCATTCTGATGGAATAGATCCCCCTCCACTACCACCAGGTCACCCAACCCCCACCAGAAACTTGGGGAAGACAATAGCATATTAAAAGTTCCAAGAGAGTTGAAAGAAAGAAAGAGAGAGAGAAAGACAAAATGGTAAAAAGTAATCTCCTTAGCTTTAAAACTTTTTTTTCCAAATTTCCGTAACATCACAGAGCCCTTTTGTTGTTTGTAAAATTTGTGAACATTCCTCTGAACCAGTTTGCCCTGGAACTCGCTTAGGAAAACACTGATCCAGAGACACATTCCAAGTTCAAGTTCGAAGTTTAGAGAGGCATTCAAGACCAGAAATTCCTCCTTAGGTATTCCTCTATTTACTCTTTAACTGGGCAACAGTCCCCCCAGTGCGCTGCTCCTAGCAGTCTCCTCTCGGCTCACATGACTCCCAAGCACCTGACGTGATCCCCTTTCTTCTCCCAGCTGTCTAATTTGTCTAAATATCTTGGACATCTTTCCCTTCTATGAACATGTTTTCACTTTTAAAATTACTTGTTAATTTAAAATAATCATAATAAACCCAATATGTGTTAACAAAAATAAATGTTTTTTTTTCTTTTAATGAAGGAAACTACTTTCCCAAATAAAAATGTTTACAGCAGTGGCATTGGTTTGCATAGTTGTATATCTCTTTGATTTCTGCCTTCACAAACGGGCAACTGGATTCTCATATCTGCTTCTGTGGGTAATCTGTTGCCACAGCACAATATACATCGCCTCTGGAAAACTCCACAACCCCAGACCTTCTGCCGGGATCCCATGGGACTAGGCAGCAACCTGCCCCGCAGCCCTGGAGGCTCCCAGGGCCATCCCTGGGCGGCTCCTGGGTGGCTACACTTCCTTGGGTGCCGGCAGCCTGCTCTGATTATAATGTCCTGTGAACTTGGGCCAACTGGCCAGTCTGGCTTTGAACTCGCGATCCTCCTGCCTCAGCCTCGCAAATGCTGGGATTACAGACGTGCGCCACTGCGCCCAGCTCCAGTTCTCTCCTGGTGGTGTAGCCAACAACCCACAAAGGAGCACTTAATACTCTCTATACTATTTGTTTGGAATGTACTAAATTCTGCCTAGCCTCACCTCTAGCGTTTTTGCCTGGCAATCCTCGCTAGCTAGATTAACGTGTGGATTAACATTCCCAATAGATGGTAAACCATCTATTTTTCCTCCCTTTGTATAGTTTTTGAGGGGAAGGATGCTATATAAAATGCCCATCACAAAAGGAATAGTGCATAGGGCCTTATTTCCAAGTTGGAGCCCAATAAATAAATGAGTGAAATCTCAAGGTTAGAAACCAGATTTCGAGAGATAAAACACTTACTGTAGACTTGATACATCTTTTAAAACCATCGACGTTGCCATAAAAAATAGGACTAGAAAATCTAAGAATCTTCACTCCTTCAAGTTCTTCAATCTGGCATTTAAGGAAAAAAAAATTTTTTTGAAGTTAAATAATTCTGGCATCAAACCATCCATTAAATTTCTGGTTATTCTGCAAGGAACCAAGACATAATAGCTTAGGAAAGCTGGGTGGAAACACCCAACTTTTTTTTTTCTTTTTTAGAGCAATGTAACAGGATTTATTAGAGTAATAGAAAGAAAACAGAGCTCTCAAAGGGGAGGAGTCTCAAGAGAAGGATATCCAACACTCAACTTTCCACAAATAGGGGCTTGCTTCATCCCATTTGGGAAGTAACAGATGGCCAAAACTCTTGGACTTCTACAATACCAGAGATGCTCAAATTTGAAAGGGCACAGAGAAAGAAACTGAGGCTCAAAATGGTGAAATGATTTGTCTCCAGTTCATACCACTGACCCTTTTGATTTTTCTAAAATTCTTTGAGTAGTTTGGGAGACAGGGGGCAAAATCAGGGGTTTTGTAGAAACTGAGGCCTATGGTGTCATCTGCTTATTTGTACTCTGACACACAGTGGCCATGCCAAGAGTAGAATCCATAGAATCAGAAATCAGGCTTTTCTATTCTTTAGGAATCATAGCAGTATTAATCTGGCCCCTTTGGGTGGGAAAATGGAGGCCCTAAGAGGCTGAGTGACTTGGACAGTCTCACCAAGACAGAGCCTAGATTTCAGAACTCCCAAAATTCAGGCTAGGGTTCACTGCCCCAGAGCCCAAAAATTTCTCTAAAATCATTTTAAGCTCTTGATGCCCTTGGTTCAATATAAGAAAATGATTGTGAAAATAAATTAGCAGCTACAGAAATTCCCAGTTCAGTGTCCAATAATTCTTTAATATTTTTCCTAGGGCTCACATTTATACCTTTTATGTTATGTATACACATATGCATACATATATATACACATAAATATGCATATGTATGGTTTTGTTTTATTTGTTTGTTGCTAAATTTCTGTTTTCTTTAATTTACTTTTTCTACTTTTTCATCTGTTTCCTCTAGTGATCACTAAGCTATTGTATTTGCAGGCAACACAAACCCATCAGTTTAATTTCTTTGTTTTTCATTTCCTGTGTCCTAATATTTCTTCCAATTTCAAGGATAAAGCAAAATATCAAATAAGCTCTTGGTGACAGAGAACTTAAAAATCTCTTGTTAGAACTGAATGAAGAACATCTTACAGGGGGATCAGGCATTTTCATAGAGGCTAAGGATTACATAATAGAGAAATACATTTTTGATTAAAACATCTTGGAATAATCAAATTGCCTATTAGTTTAAATTCTTTCCTGCAATGATTTTTACATTAAAACGACATTCAACTAGTACAGAGCTCATATAATCCCTATGTCAAAAGATACATTGAATCAAAAGTTCTTATGAAAATCCCAGTGGACTAAGGACTTTCCCAGAGGAAGTCTCCATCCTTGACCACTATGTTCTGAACATGATAACAGAGAACTATGTGACTCCTGGACTGCAGGCTAGCAGATCCATATCTACCAAACATATCACAAAGGCACTTACATTTTTGTAATGCTTGATACTTTTATAGATGTCTGTACTAGGGATGCTTCCAAGGCCATTCCATGAAGGACTAGAAGAAGAGAAGTCAACATCAGGGATTTTTTGAAACAGCCATATTTTGCACTAAAAAGTTAAAAAAAAAAAAAAAAAGCTACCGAAGAGCCCATCATTCTGGTGTTTTGGACTCCTGTCTTTATTGCAGGTGACATTTTCCCAAAACTAACTCTGAAATTGAAATGAACAGCTGGTGTTTTTGTGGAACTGGAAAAGGAACTGTGACTCTTTTCTGATAGCTCAGAGAAATAATGAGCATCATGCTTTCACGTGCCTAACAATTTATAGGATAAGCAAAGAGCTTTCTCACATGTTAAATCTATTTGAAGCTCTACCATAACCTTGAAAGATCAGTGGTGCTATTCTTATTTTTATTAGTGAGTAAACTGAGGTTCAGAGAAATTAGAAAGGCCCAGAGGTAAAGAACAGCACAGCCTCTGTCTCTAATTCATGTTTCTTTGGTGCCTGGTACTTATCTGTGACTTATGGCAACTTCCTGATGAAATATGGAGAATCTGCGGGTGATCAAATTAGTCTCTTTTTATAGAAACAGCAGCCTGGGAAGACCAGAAATAAGTCCTTCCTGTCAACCAGACTGTTGATTTCCTGTTCCCAGTGCAATCAGATAAATTCCACGTTTCTTCAAGTGTGACTAGGGACATATGCTAAATGCAACTCCTGAAGAAAGACTATCTGTTTGGGGTCCTTTCAGCATTGTGCTCTCTGGATCCACATTATAATTACTGGAAATTAAATACTGTGGAGTATACTGCTTTTTGTTGGCTAAAAGTCTAGTTACCAAACCAGCAACTAAACTGTGCCACCAATTTTTCCTTGGCCAGCTGTGTTGTGCTGATCTTTAACATAATCCTCATATGCTAGTCTTCCTCTCCAAAACCCTTCTGTCTCAACCACCCTCACATAAGAAAAGAAAAAGACACTGAGGCAGAGATAGAAAGAGACATAGCATTTACACACACACACCCTACTTTTCTTTTTTTTTGCAGCACTGGGGATGGAACCCAGGGGTATTTTACCACTAAGCTACACCTTCAGTCCTTTTTATTTTTTATTTTGAGACAGGGTCTTTCTAAATAGCTGAGGCTGATCTCAAACCTGCGATTCTCCTGTCTCAGCTTCCCAAGTCCCTGGGATTACAGGTATATCCACCTTGCCTGACTGAGAGGCAGCATCTTCTAATGGCAATTTCTGAGATATTTCCTAGCAGCAAATTAGGCACTTTGGGAGATCATGAGCCCTTTCAGGACCCTGGGCTCCTAGGGTGCTGAGGCAGAAAGCCACAGGCCTTTTGAGTAGATGTGAGGTGCTAGGGGAGGAAGGGAAGGTAAGAAGAACTGTTGGAGGAATAGGAGAGGTGAGCCTTTGCTAAGCTGAAGATGTCTATGTTGATGTTTTTCCAGGTTTCTTCTTCCTTTATGGCCCAAACTCAGGTAGAGAAGAGGCCAGAAATCTGGAAAGACAATGGAGGAATTGAGGAGAGAAAGAGAGGCTCTGTTTCCCTCGTGGCCCAGGAGGACACATTCATTACCAAACCCTCTCCAGAGTCAAAACAAAACCAAGGACACCTTCAGGCTCCCTGACCTGCCCTCACAGATTGTTTGCCTTTATTTAACTTGTATTTGCTGCTTTTACTCTGCATATGAACTAATTATGTTTACTTCTCAGAATTGTGTGACTTTGGGGCTTGTGCCTTATTTGACAGATTTGAATGAATTTTGGCTATAATTAGCTGTTCTAAAGTTCCCCAGGACTGAGTTGCATAACTTTTGGGTTACAAGCTTCAAAAGAGGAAAATGAGCTATAAATTTAGCAATTGCTTTGTCTGACCTTGGACCCAGTGCCCACCTTGCATCTTATTTAAAGAAAAAACGACAAAGCAACTTGGGACTTTGGCTGAACCATGTTTCTTTTAGTCTGACCATGGCTAAAAGGAGAGCATAACCATGAAGCATGTGACTACATGCCTGGACTTTGGGATGAGGTAATCTGGGTTCAAATCTTAGCTCTGCTGATTGGTAACTGTGTGACCTTAGGAAAGGTCCTTAGCTTTTCTGAGCCTACATTTTCTAACCTGTAGAATGAGAATAATCAAACTTACTCATAGGATGTTTTTGAAAATTAAGTATGGTAAAGTTTGTAAAGCACTAGGTGCTTAGTTCATAGAATCTCTCAATATATAATAACTATTATCAAAGGAATAAGTTTGGGGATGGGGATTTAGCTCAGTTGGTAGAGTGCTTGCCTCACATGCACAAGGCCATGGGTTCAATCCCAAACACCACAAAATTAAAAAAATAAAATAAAAAAGGGAGAAGTTTCATGTCAACATAGGAAAGTAGAAGGTGTATTGTCTCATTCATAGGAAATCTGGGTTTTAAGTACTTACAACTGAACTCGCAGGACCACCGTCAATAGTCCAAACAGAAGGCCAGCTAGTAAGCCCAGGTCCAACCCCAGAATGATGGACATGATGCATGTAAATACCCAGATAACCTACATGGTAATGGAAATGAAAAGAATTATATTGATTCACAGGGTACTGTCAAGTGTTAGGCTACCTAGAACAATAAGATCAACCATTTACATTTACAGCTTTTTAGAAATATTCTGACTTCATTCATTTCCATTCATTTTATCCATCCATTCATTCATTTTATATTTAAGTGAAACTGGAGTTGGCCTTCCCAATAAAGACCAACTGTCCCATTTAATTTGGTTTTAAAATTTTGAGTAGGGCTCAAAAGAGCTTTACATTGAAAACTCTTGCTCACAATTCTCTCTCCTCTCCACCCATTCCCAACCTCCCTCCCTACTTGTATTCTCTTTATTTCTGCACGTACACACACACACACACACACACACACACACACACACACTTTTCCCCAGCATTTCTTTTTTGGTCTCTTTTTTTACACATCAATATATAGGAAGTTTTCTCTCTGTGTGTGTCTAAATTAGAGCATAACTGTAAAAGACTCATTTCTGGGTTTTGTAATTCCTCAGAATAGTTGTGAAGGCCACTTTGGGGTTTTTTATTTTGTTTTTGTGGGTTTTTTTTAAATTTGTCCTTTAAACTAGGTTTTAAAGAAAATGTGGGTGTGTTGTGTTTTGCTTTGTTTTGGTTTGAGAAGGCCCAGGGCCTTATATAGGATTCTTGCTAGAAATCAATCTTCCCAGAGATACAGGAGCTTCATAAATGCAGTTCACATAGAAAACATCAAGGCTTTTGTTTATACACACAATTCTAATTTCTGCTCTGAGGTTTCCAAAGTGCAGATAAGACTTAGGAAACAGGAAGACTTAGTGATACGACAGGAAGCATATAAAAACCAAATCTTATTTCAGAGAATGGGTGGGGGGTGACTTACAGCATCAGTCTTATTCTGCCTCCACAAGCGAGGAACATCACACACCTGCATAAACATCCCTTTCAGGTTGGCAATTACAACAGCTGCCAGGACTGACTGCCAAGAGAGACAGGGAACGCTGTGTTATTCAGGGGAATAGCTTTCCATGTGATGATTTTTAAATCTCCTGTTATTTCTCTGGTAGCAGAGTGGTGACAGGAAATTATGCAATTAGTATACAGAGAAGCAGGGTTTTACCTTCTGCAAGGGTTCCAGAAGCTTCCCCAGGGCAACAATGGCGATCATCACAATCCCAGCAGAGATGATACCAGCAATCTGAAAGACATACACCTTGCATGAAGAGGGTTCGTCCTCCTCCCTAGTGTCTTCCAGCTCGCCACAGGGGCATGAAAGATCCTGCTCACAGGCTCATTTGATGCTTCCCTGATTCCTCCCCTCCCCCAGCTTCTGCTCAATATCAGGAGAAATGAGTGCCATTTGCTACATCCGTACAAAACTGAAAAAAAGGAAAAACATATATATGTGTGGAAGTATATATGTGTGCTATTGCAGAGAAATTTTAAAAATATGTGGAAACTGGGCCTGCTGAAGTAAAGCTAACTTTTTAAAAAATTTTTATTTTTAGTTGTTAATGGACCTTTATTTTATTTATTTATATGTGGTGCTGAGAATCAAACCCAGTGCCTCACATATGCTAGGCAAGTGCTCTTCCACTGAGCTACAACCCCGGAGCCCTGAAGTAAAGCTACTTTAATGTGGATTTTATCTGGATAGATTGTACCTATAGTTTTAGTGTCAATTCAGGAGGCCAACCTTCTAGTATTTGCCAAGTCATAAAACATACCAACTCTTTCCCCAACAACAGAGATTATTGTTATGTTCTTGGGAAATAAATCTCACAGCATGTATCTGATTCTTTTGCACTGTTGAAGCAGTGACCACAATAGCCACTCCGATAAAACATTGTACTTGTTAGCACATCGTTCCCATGAAAGTCTCAGAGAAAATAAGTTTATCCATCCAATTGCAAATTCATAGTGCCATACCGGCATGCTGAGAGGTGGGACCATGTCTCTTGCTTCCTCTGATATTTGCACAGGTGTAGGCTCCAAATTTGCCCCAAAGCAGCTGCAGTGTTGGAGCAATAGCTGGGGTAAAGAAGTTCAAAAACTTTACCTTCACTGGCAAATAAAAAAGAGCTCTCCTTAGGTCCACAAATAGGAGAGCCACTGAGGGGGTGGGGGGCTATTCTCTGGTTTGATCAGATGACCAGTGAATTCTCTGTTGAGACAGCTGGGGCAGGGCCAAGGTGGAGACTAGAAGCTCTGAAACAGAGGAGAAAAGGAGACAGGAAACCAGAAGCAAAGCCGTCAAAGAGGAAGCAACAGGGAAGATGGTGTTGAGTACAAGCACTGCCTGGTACAAGAGATCTGAGTTAAAGGAGGACACAGTCACAGCAAATAGAAAAAGGAAATTAGCATACTTAATTAGAAAGTATTCGGTTCATCTGGCAAATGATATTCAGCTAATATTCATTTATGTTCAGCTTATGGCTGGGTCAGTCTGCGCATACCTGTGATGTATGTATGGAAATGCTCACTTTGTTTGTCGAGCTCCCTACTCTATGCTATTCCTGATACCATGCCTCCAGGTTCCCAGCACCTTGGTGAGCTTTCCTCTTTCCCAACTAAGCAGAGAAGTTAGTCCCCTTCCAATGACTCAGGCACTATTCACTGAGCCACTTGCATCTCACTATAGATAAAGGCTTCTGTGAAACAGTGAGAGAGATGGAGATTTGCAGACAGGAACCATAACCTGCTGCCCAGTTCAGGACAAGAAAGCATCCACTTATTCACCAGTGTATATAATAAGTCTCCAAATATGGGGGTCTAGGCTAGTTTTGGACACTATTAAGATCTGTGAGGGATCAATTACTTATACTTAGGGTATAAAGGCTGGTTTGTGGGAAACTCTGTAGACTTTATATCTATGAGAAGATTCAATTACCAGAGAATTAATTATTTTGTTAAGTTAGAGTAATCAGAGCTACAGAGTAGTCTGTAATCAGAATTGCTTTTTTATGAATTGATAAGAGTAAGATATAGTGAAAGAAAGAACACATGGCCAATGTTCAGCTCTTCTACAATGTATAGAAGTGCTGAAAACACCAATACTCTTTCTTTTATTCATTCCTTCAGCTAATATATGCTAGGTGCTTCTTACATGCCAGGAACAATACATGTACCATAGATGCTAAGTCGCCATTCCAGCCTTGAGACCCGCAATCCGCACTTACTTGTATGTACTTCACAAACATTTCTTAATCTAATCCTCACACTATTCCTATGAGATGGATACAATTATTAGTCCATTTTATAGGTGCTGAAACTGAGGCTTCAACATAAGAAAAAAATATGAGAAGCCACACAAGAGAAGACCTGCCAGTTTATTTGGTCACAGGCCAGGCACATAGACTTTGAACCCCAGAACTTAGTATACATTTCAGTAATTAAATATCAAGCCATTTCTACACTTGTTTCCTTCTTCAGTGCTGAAATCCTGGCATCCATCATTCCTAAATATAATACATGCCAGTGTGTGGCAAAGGATATTAGCTTACCAGAATGCCATTATCCCCCAAGCCCTTTGCCAAGGAGGTCACTTTACACGGGCTTTCTTACTGGGGCAGCCAGCCCATGACTCATTTGAGCCTGGAGGTAAAAGCAGGAAAATGGACATCCAGCAGTTCAGGATTTGCCTGCACCTCTTAGGACCACGTGCCCTGGAGAGCTTATCAATGCTCTGTCTCCAATACAAGCAGTAAGAACTCCTGCTGCTGACAGCTGCGGCATAAAATGGGCACAGCTTTGGAAATTAGCTCTGACCTCTTCCCCTCAACAACAGATCTCTGGCTGGTTATGCCTCCTGGTCTGGACTACATTATTTTACCTGCTCCCTCAGAGGTAGAGATGTTTGCAAAAACAATTTAAGAAAAATTCTGAGAATTACCATTACATTTTAGTTTCAAAGGAGCCAAGATATTAGAAGAGGCCAATTCTTCCAAGTCTGTAATTATCATGATCCATTATAAATAGGAGAGGAACAACCTGTGTACCATGGGGACAATTAAAGCTCTCTCTGGGCAAGCCACTGTTGGAGTCTTTCGTTTTCTCAGTTGTTCTCTTTCATAGTTATTTTTAAAAGTGTCTCTGCCTTAATAAATGCTGTATGAAGATGCTGTGTGTGTTTTACACTATTTAGTTTGGATCTGTTTTACTTTTAGAGTCTGAATGCACTTTTTACTTTTAAATAATGCTTCTTCCTGTGTTGGGAGAATAAAACCCTTGAGGCATAAAAGAAGCACAATTCCTGAGTCTGTCCCTACCCCAAGGTCACTGGTTTGGCATATCTGATTCTGTGCCTGGCTTTGAGAGCCATTCCTGAGCTCACTGGGAGATTAATTGGGATGTTGGTTCCATGGTAATCTCATGAAGACAACAACTGACAGCCACATTTAAAAAGGCAAGATTAAGTACACATTCAGAACTTCAAGAACAAAAATCGTACTCAGGAAGAAATGCCAAAATGTGACAATAAAAGATATTCTTGGCTAGCAAACTGCTCTTCTGTGAAACCAAAGGCCTTGCCTCTGGAGGAGTTTCCTGATCCTGGTAAAGGAAATGTGAAGAGAACTTTTCACTTTTCTGAAAGCATAGTAACACAAAGCCATGAAGTGTTTTTACTGGGCCCTCACTTTCCCTGGGAAAGAAATTACTAACAACCAGCATTCTTCATCACCATCCTTGGCAGTGGCCAATGTTCCTAGAAAATCACCCAAAGTGCGGTTATCTGCTGGTGAGTATTGACACAAAATTTATTAGAATCGCCATCTCAGGAAATCATAAATGTTGCTTTTCAAGAGCAACATTTTTAAAAAATATTTATTTATTTACTTTAGTTGTACACAATACAATACATTTTTTTACGTTTATGTGGTGCTGAGGATCGAACCCTGGCCGTGCATGTGTGAGGTGAGCGCTCTGCCGCTGAGCCACAAACCCAGCCCAAGAGCAACATTTTTGATGAGGGTGTGAGTCAAAGAGATGAACAGGCCCAAGCTGGATCCGATGAGGAAACACAAGTCCCTCTCTTTTCAAAGGTCAACTTTCCTGCCTAGTTCTTGCACAAGCCTCTCTGAGCTGCTATTCCTTGGCTGGTTCTCTGTGATTAATGTTATCTGCTGTCATTCCATACCTGTGTCTTTCCCCCAGTGCTCTCTTGGACAGCTGTCCGGGACAAGGCAGTGGTGGCCACAAAACAAGAGAAGAATCCTGAGAAGATGTTGCTGATCCCAAAGGCAATGAATTCCTAAGGGAAAGAAAGGATGACGTGATGCTACAAATAGAATCTTTGCAAGACCCTCACCTCATGTTCAAAGGAAACTGCTAAATCGACCCTGCTTGGTGGTCCAATTTCATTTTTACCATTAAAGGTATTTGAGGATCTTGTAAAACATCTGGGGTCTGGACTCCAAAGAATCTAAAAGAAACCTCACAGCTGTCGGTTGTTTTAAAGGTTGATAAGAAATAGAAACTGGTGATCCTTTGCACTGTCTGGTGAGTGGCACATCTGCAACTCTCACATAAAGTTTTTCTCTGGTTGAATATTTGCTATAAAACATAATATAACCAGCAGAGCTATCATTCTGCTGTATTGTTAGTCATTTAACTGCTGTAATTGCTATGCTGTTTTCAGAAACATGCAACTACAAAACCTGCAGATTTACAAGCACTATAAAATCAGCTCACCTGGCAACGTATAGTATGCTTACAAACACTGTCCTGTATATATTAATGGCACTGTTAGCTACCACAACATAAAGTGGTTACAGCTATTAATTGTGTTTTTGCACTGTTTTGTCATATTGTACTGCCATTAAAAAAGAAATGACCAGGAAGATTTCTTATTCTAATCTAACACAATAATTTTGAATGTTGTCTGTGTCCTGATTGAATTAGCTCTTTTAAAATTAGGGTTACTTCAACCTAGTTCTTATAAAGCAAAATTATTCAGCATGCATTTCAAAATAATTTCTAATTAGTAAGCACGAGAGAGAAACCAACTCATTAATGGCTGCTGGAAAAATCCAAGTCTTTCTTTAGCAGAAACCAAAGTCATTCCCTCTTATGTTTCTTTCTTGTTTTCTGCTCTATAAAAGCAGCTCAACAAGAGGGCTAGCATACCTGGTTCCCATCGATGGTATAGTCGTGCTTGATGGCGTAGACTTTTCCTACAGATACTGCAATAGCATAAGCCACCACAGCAATGGAAAATGATGCAGTCAGCATCTCAGAAAACAAGTTCACTGGGGGA
Source organism: Tamias sibiricus (assembly GCA_025594165.1). Classification (NCBI taxonomy): domain Eukaryota; kingdom Metazoa; phylum Chordata; class Mammalia; order Rodentia; family Sciuridae; genus Tamias; species Tamias sibiricus. The sequence continues at coordinate 82,086,036 of CM046664.1, forward strand.
ATTGCAGGAGGCAGAAACCTAAGGAGATTAAAATGAAAAAATGTGGTGAAGATTTGACAACAGTTCCTTTCTCCCACCTCACCAAATGCTGCATCCACACAGGCACACGAAAGAATGAAAGGACATGATCCAAGAGAATGAAGAGTAAGTACGATGCATGAATGGCAGCATCCGCATCCACGCTTTTAAATCAGAAGTCAGTGCTATCTCACTGGCCGCTTTCTTTGAAAGCCTCTTCTAAACATCTGACATGAATAAATCTGCCTTGACTGATTCTTCAAGGCCTTAAGACTCCATCTGTGCCACTTTACATATTAGGATTTCTCCTTTCACAATTTCAGCTTAAAGGTCTTTGAACTTAAAAGATATCCTAACCATGATATGAGATATACTCTGTATGAAGAGATGTCATTTTGGTTAAAGAGACTAAGAATATATAATATTAAAAGAGTTCCGTGGAAAAGCTGGGTGTGGTGGCACCTGTCTGGAATCCCAGTGATTCAGGCAACAGAGGCAGGAGGATTGCAAGTTCGAGGCCAGTCTGGGCACTTTAGTGACTAAACTATCCCAATGAGTGTGTGGTCAAATGACTACTGTTTGACCAAACTGGAAGTGATCTATTAAACTATATAAATAAACCTATGATTTTATAATCACGAGATTGCCCCCAAATGTGTAAATTTGGAGGATGACCTTCATGTACCCATAGCTTGATAGCTATCCATATGGTGTATTCTCAGAGGCCCCCAACCATAAAAATACCTCCCCACCTACCTCATTTATGCCTGAATAAAGATAAAGTGGAAAATTAGATTCTTAGAAAAAACCACAGACAAATTTGGAGTTAGCAAACATCCTATATATTGCTGAATCTACCTCTTTCATTTTGTTGATAAGGGAACTGAGACCCAGAGAGGTCCAGATATGAGTGTTAGATAGTATGACTTTCTAGATAACAAGATCTTTCTGTTCTCTGCTCTTATTAGGCTTTCTCTTCCCAAGGGGACAGGCTTAGTTTTTAGATGCCTTTTTTTTTCCCCATATCCCATCCTACCTTGGTGTAGGCTCTAGCATGCATCTAATAGGCAGGCAGGCAGGCAGGCAGGATGTTGGAAACCCTGGTCCTGCACTGAGTGACTCACCATCACATCATCGGCTAGTCTGGATAAAACCAGGATTCTTTTTTCTGAGACCCAGTCAACCCTACTTCAGGTAACTATGGAGCCTCAGGATAACTTTCTAGCCCTGCAAAGAATTTAGTTTTCATAGTATCCTAATGCCCATTGCCTACCTTCTGCCTCCTTCTCCAAATATTACCTATTCCTTGATTATTCAGGGTTACAAAGCATAAGGTACAGGCTTGAAACCAAAGGACCTCAATCATTCTGTGAGTAACTTTATGACTTTGGGCATGTTGTTTAAACCTGCCAAGTCCCAGTTTCCTCTGCCATCAAGTGGGGACTATGCGCTCTTATAGAATTAACTGTCGTATCACATAGTAAGGAATTAGTGCCCACACACATATTAGGTGTAGTTTAAATGGGGGAGAATCTAAATCTCCCATACTCTTGCCACCTTTGGTACTATCTTTTGTTGTTGTTGTTGTTAGTTGAATAGATTTAATTTCCCTGAGATCATATTCCATAAACAATACAAACAGTATTCATTACATCAGTGGTTCTCAAATTTTACTGTGCAAACAAATCAGCTGGTACTATCTTGTTAGACCTTAGTGGTATCAATTATTTTCCCCAAGTCAACTGAAGCCCTGGCTTCTAATGACCTCTGCGTAAACCTTTCCTATAGTACTTGTCCTCCTTTGGTGGATATAACTCTTTCCAAATTGTATGCTCATGCAGCGGGCCTGCACAAGATAACACTAACAAGAGACTGAAGGAGAGAGAGCATATGAAAACCCACTGACATGAAGATGAGGATGGGGAGCCGTGGGCCCTGAAGTGCCACAGAACCCATAAAGGAGAGTCAGGCATGGTAAACACAGTGCCACTTCCAGTCGAACCTCAACATTTGACAAATGTGCCCGCGCTCCAGCTAAAGGAGGAAAAGGCCCTCAGAAAGCAGCCAGGAGAAGAACCTCCATAATTTTGTTGGCCTCCTCCCTACTCTGGGTCCTTCCCTATGCCACACTTTCAAGTACAACCACAAAGCATATCACTTAAAAGCAGTGGTAGCAAACAGGATGAGAAGGAGGAGCCCTGGTGAGGAGAAGACCAGTCACTGCTGAGAGATGAGGCAGGAATGAGTTCACATAGGGATTCAAATTTAGAGAATAGGGGCTGGGGTTGTAGATCAGTGGTGGAGCGTTGCCTAGCAAGTGGGAGGCACTGGATTGGATCCTCAGCACCACATAAAAATAAATAAATAAATAAATAAATAAAATGAAGGTATCATGTCCATCTACAACTAAACATATTTTTTAAAATACTAGAGGACAGAGCAGTCCATCGTGTTACAGGTTAAAATACAAGCGGTGACATGTGCTTATAATCCCAGTGACTCAGGAGGCAGGAACATTGCAAGTTCAAGGGCAGCCTGGGGAACTTACTGAGATCTGGTGTCAAAATTAAAAGGGATAGGGATGTAGCTCAGTGGTGGCACATTCCTGAATCCAGTCCCCAGTGCCACAAAAACACACCCCACCACACACAACCATGATGACAGAGGGGTAAGTGAAAAGCTCAGGTTGTGATGAGTGAGAGACTGGACACATTAATAGCTGTGGGATCGGGCTCAGGTAAATGAGGAGAAAGGCAGGCTGTGACTGGCTCTCTTGGAATCTGCTGGTTAAGAACAAGCCTTGACGAGAGAAGGAGGGCACCCAGTTTAAAATGAATCCTCAGACGCTGAGTGGACATAGTTTTTAGTTGTAGATAGATATAACACATATATTTTATTTGTTTTTCTGTGGTGCTGAGGATTGAACCCCATGCCTCACATGTGCTAGGCAAGCTCTCCACCACTGAGCTACAGCCCCAGCCCAGACAAGCATAATTTTACCAGGCAGGGAGTGGAGAAAAGGGCACAGAGTCACAGCTTTTGTCTGTCTAATGTGACATTGTTTTGGGGAACCAAGCAATCCTAATATATGGCTCTGACCCTGAATAGGATAAAAGGGAGCTGCCAACAGCAGCCTGATTGGAGGCGTGAGGCAGGGAAGAGATGAGAAGGTGGCAGGTTCCCCTTTTCTCCCTCCCTGTTCCTCAGCCTTTCCCAGGACTCAGTCACTTGAACATTCTCTTTCACTTGCTCTTTTCCAATGTCTCAGTGCCACCCTTTCTTTCTCAGGTTTGTTAGTATTAGAATTGTTTCTGTGCTACCAAGTGAGATCAGATAACAAAGGCCTTTCTTGTGGCTTGTGTATAATGACACAGGCTTTGGTATTTTATCCCTTCAACAAATATTTTCTGAGAGTCTTCTGTGAGGTAGGTAGTGTGCTAGGGAGTCAGAACTGAGCAACACAAATGGGCTTACTGCCCTCGCAGAAGGCCGTTCGCTGACCAGGCTGACCAGGGGGTCTGTCCGAGGATTCAGCTTGATTAAACCCAAGGCAAGAGGCCCAGGATCCATTCTCAGAAGAAGCCAGTCAGGAAAGCTTAGTAGAAGGCCAGGAAGGACAACTAAGACAGCAAAACTGAGCTCCCCAATCAACTTATGGGAATATGGGGGGCAGGGCATATGCTGTGGACCACCTATAGTTTGTTACATATTAGGGGGCCTGACAAGGGATCTAGGAAATGTAGTTTTGTATAATTTTTATAACTACCCCAAAAAATCGATTGTTAGGGTAAAAACTCCATAACTCAAGTAGCCACATTGCATCTTTTTATCATTAAATTCCTCTCAGCTTTAGAATCCACTACTAATATGCGGATCTTCTAATATGGAGTTTCCCACATTTACCTGATCAAAAGTATCACTTGAGGCAGTTTTGAAAAATAATCATTCCCAGCCCCTCTTCTGGAAAGCCTGATTCAATAGATTTGGGGTGGGAGCCAGGAATCTGTATAAAAACAGGTCTCACATGATTCTTACACGTGTGAGTTTGAGAAATGCTATAATGGGTAATATGTAACTCAAGTCCCATGTAGCTAGTTGTTTGCTTTGCAGTAGTGGCTATTGAACCCAGGGGCTCTCTACCACTGAGCTACACCACAGCCCCCCCCCCTTTTTTTTGGTACCAGGGATTGAACTCAGGGGCACTTGACCACTGAGCCACATCCCCAGCCTTATTTTGTATTTTATTTGTGTAGACAGGGTCTCACTGAGTTGCTTAGCACCTCGCCATTGATGAGGCTGGCTTTGAACTCACGATTCTCCTGTCTCAGCCTCCCAAGCTGCTGGGATTACAGGACATGCGCCAGTACACCTGGCCAACCCCAGCTCTTATTTATTTATTTATTATTTTTATTTATTTATTTTGAAATGGGTTCTTGGCTAAATTGCCAAGGCTGACCTTGAACTTGGCATCCTCCTGCCCCAGTCTACTGAGTCTCTGGGATTACAGCCCTGTGCCACCATGCCCAGCCATTTTTCAAATATTTTTTGAAGTGATTCTAGAAGAAATTGTGAAACTAATCAAATGGGAATGAAGCAGTTTCCTGTGGAACAAGCAGTAGGAATTAGCTGGTCTGAGTAGTTTCTATCAGGGGTGTGGAAAAATGAAGACCAGCACAAGGCACCTCAGCTAGGATTAAGGGAAGGGAAAACAGTACTTACCCATCAGCAGCAAGTCTAGTCATAAATGCTATAAGTTAATGTTACAAATGTAATAAACATCTGGGATTCTTTTTTAACACCATATAACAAATTTATAGTATAAAACAATTTGTCCACTCTGTGCATTTTATGAGAGCTCTCACTGGCATTTCACAAGCTTGAGTTGTGGCTTCAGTTGTTGTAATTACCTTTAACATATAGGCAACTTCCCCAGAGCCACACAACTACACAGTGACAGAGATGGACTAGGGACCTTAGTCTTCCACTCTTCTAATTAACCAAACTACCAAACTTAGTTAAAACTCCTCTTAAAGATAATGCAACTTATGTATGGATACAAAAGATATAATTATCTTTTATTTATTTTTTAAAATTTACCCATACATTTATATGTATACGTATGTGTATATTTACATATACACATGTATATATCTACACTTAGCAGAGACAGCATGTATTTAATAGTCCCTGGTTTAACCAACACATTGTTATGATTTAACATAAAACCTTCATGTATTGTTTGATGATCTGATTTGTCATGTGGGAAATTTATTTTATTTTCATATTTATTATATTTTTATTTATTATCTTATTATCTAAGATAGATTAAATGGTGAATTTAATCCAGATATCTCTGACTTCTCAAGCAGATTGTTCACAGTGCAATAAATGCTACTGATCATAACTATAATTCTATTGTGTTGTAATTATACATATGAGTTTAAATCAGGAGTCTCGTGTTAAATGTACATGTCCTGCCACATTTTAAGAAAATGAAGAAGAGGAGCTGGAGTTGTAGCTCAGCAGTAGAGTGCTTGCCTCGCACATGTGAGGCACTGGGTTTGATTCACAGCATCACATATGAATAAGTAAATAAAATAAAGGTCTATCAACAACTAAAAAATATTAAAAAAAAAAGAAAATGAAGGAGAAAGAACAGACATAGGGACTGCTTTTAAGCAAATGGCTTTAACTTTATCGATGCATGTACTGTTTTGTCTGATGCTTTGCACAAATGGGTGTTTCTTTAAGATCATACACAAATAGGACTACTGAAGAAGCACCAGTGAAGTGAAGCTTGTAATAAAAGGTTTCATTTAAATAGAAAGTACCGGCTTTATATGTTAGCATTAAGAGGAACGCCATACTTACCCCCTTGGGATGGATTTAACAATGCCAGCATTGTAATTTTTTTCTAAGTTGGCTCCATATGAAATGGCAGTGGCAATTATGGTCTGAAATAAAAGAAGATATGAAACAAGAAAAATCCACAATCCTTCACTTGTCAACATAACTAATGCTGAATTTTCTAACTATATGTTCTACTTACCACAATTACTTCTATAGGAATAGGAACTGGGATTTTGTGTTTAAATCGATCATTTAATTCCTTAACTGCCATACAGATGACTATGGTGAGTAATCCAGCAATGAAATCAGCGAGATTCGTCTCACCAATATTTTGAAAAATCTCTACCAGAGTCTGTAGAGAGAAAATAATTTTGTGTACTTCTTGCTGCACAGACACACACATAAAGTTAATTTTCCCACATGAAAAATCAGATCAAAAATAATATATGAAGGTTTTATGTTAAATCATAACAATGTGTTGGTTAATAGAGAGACCATTAAATACATCCTGTCTCTGCTAAGTGTAGATACATACATGTGTATATGTAAATGTACACATACATACATATATGTGTATATATATATACATACACACACACACACACACACACACATGTATGGGTATACACTAATGATGGTCTACCTGAAGAAGTAAAACTATGGGTGGTTTCTACATTCTTATTTTTTATAATAAAAAGTGAAGAGCTTTTCAAAGAAAATGCCATTATATTCTTGTTCTTCCTGAAAAGCTTCAAAAGTTTATATCATAAACTGTTTTTTACAGGTGCTATTAAGTGGCCTAATTTTCACCAGGTGGATAGGGAATTATTGAGACTAAAAGCTAACAAAAAAGTCCCAATTGTTTTTTTTTTTTCGGGGGGGGGGGGGAGGGGAGGTCTCAATTAGCCAGCAGCTTAAATAAAGCTTTTCCCTAAACCTGAATGATACAGGTAATAAAAATAAATAAATACTCCTAAAATACTTCCATATGTAGATACAAGTGCACTCTTTCATTCTTTCTTTTCTTTTCTTTTTTCTAGTACTGGGGATCAAAGCCCCACTAAGCTACATCCTCAGCCCTTATTATTTTTTATTTTGAGACAGGCTGTCACTAAATTGTCAGTCCAGCCTTGAACTTTCAATCCTCCTGCCTCAACCTCCCAATCACTGGGATTACAGGTGTGCACCCCTGCATCCAACTGATTCATTCTTCATGGCAAAGGCTATTAAATTGATATGTAGGCCATGTATACATATTTAGAAATTAATTTGGTACATAGTTCAAACTTGAACTAAGATAACGACTCAAGATATTTTCCAAGTAAGCAGAGAAGCCAGCTCAAGAAAGGTAAGTTTTGTTTTATAAATATGAAGTTTTGTAATTGAGGGTATTCTTCAAGGAAATTAGCAAAGGAGGCTCCAGGAAAAAACACTAACATCTTTGTTTTCTTTGTCTTGTGTAAGTCATAACTTCAGAAGACATCCCTTAAATCTTTTGAGATTTGTGATCTCTCAGTGAAGGTTACTTTTCTTTGAACGAGTCTTTATATAAAGATAAAGGAATGAAGCATCTTACAGTTCACAACAGATACCTTGTTTATTTTTGGAGGTAAGTAAAATCCTTAAAATAATTATAATGATAATCTAGTAACCATTATATAAAGAATACAAAGTCATCTAAGAATGATTTTGCGAGCAACCTCAACTTTGGAACACATTCAAGAGTGAGGGAATGAGGGAATATTTTGCAAACAGAATACATTCTACCAAGTGCTTGGATGGGAGCTCAAGCATTGAGCTTGTAGGAAGCCTTTTGGACTTTCACTCAAAGGGGATTTTTGTTCTTATTTTAAACCCTGTACTCCTAGCAAGTACTGGGCTGTCTGCTTTCCAGAATCACTGAAAATGGCTGGAGGCAGATAAGCTGAAGCTGGCAGTGGCAGGGTGGAAGAGAAAGCAGGGAACTTTCAGGAGCAGATGCAACAAGAGCTTTGGCCATCACACACAGGAGCCCTGTTACTCTTTACCACAGAGGCTTGAAGGCTGTCATTGCTATTTGACTTTTAGGAAATCAATTTTCTAATGAGGACCTTCATTAATTCATGAGCGAGGTATAAATATTTTGATTAACTGTCTATACAATAAAGGTTTACTTTCCAACTCAACATGGGAAAATTCAAACTTAAAAAACAAAACATTTGGACTAATTATCCTAACCACAGAAATATTTTCACCTTATAAAAACCAGTACAGGAGGGCTGGGGATGTAGCTCAGTGGTAGCTGGGATTACAGGTGTGCACCTCTGCATCCAACTGATTCATTCTTCATGGCAAAGGCTAACATGTGTGAGGCCTTGCATTTAATACTCCACACCACCACCCCAAAAAAAAAAATCACTACAGGATAGTCCCATTTAATTTAAGAGTCACTTAGACCTTTGAATAAAAAGCACTTCTTGCAGGGTGCCGTAGTACACGCCTGTAATCCCAGCTACTCAGGAAGCTGAGGCAGGAAGATCACAAGATCCAGGCCAGCCCAGGCAACTCAGCAAGACCCTGTCTCAAAAAAAAAAGGGCTGGGGATGTAGCTCAGTGGTAGAGTGCCTCTGAGTACAAGTCCTGGTACTACCACCAAAACCAAAAGAAAACAAAACAACTCCGCTGTTTCAAAAATGTAGTATGAGCTGCAAAAATCAAAATCAGTTCATATTATACAATTAGATTAAGCAAAGCATATATGTATTAGGTTTCCTACACACTGAGTAATCATTCAGGATTTCTTATGAAAAGTTCTACAGTAGAAAGTTTAGTCTATATAGAAATAAAACTCAACCATATAAACTGAAATAATCATAGGACAATCAGTGGAATGAATCTGACATAACTTCCTATGAACATATACGAACACACCACAATGAATCTCAACATTGTGTACATCCACAAGACTGGGATCCTAAATAAAATATGATATATTCCATGCTTGTATAAATATATCAAAATAGATTCTACTGTCATATATAACTAAAAAGAATAAAAATAAAAAATAAACAGAAATAGATTGTACTCAAAGAGAGAAGAGACACTCCAAGGATGCACAGAACAATAATTCTAATTTAGGGCTAGGGTTGTGGCTCAGTGGTAGAACACCTGCCTAGCATGTGTGAGGCACTGGGTTCGATTCTCAGCACTGCGTATACATAAGTAAAATAAAGGTTCATTGAAAACTAAAACAAAAAGTGTTTTTTTAAATTCTAATTTAGTTTTCTATAAAATACTAAAATGAAGATAAATATATGATCCTGTATTTTAGTTTATAATTCTAACATAGTTCCAATCATGTTATTGACTTTTCAGTAATGTATAATGTTTCACTATATTTCTTATGACATTTGGAGAATTTTAGGACCATTTCATTTAGATAACTATTCTTGCCCAGCATTACCTGGGTATAAAAAGCCATAGGGTAAAAATTACATCTGATATTGTATATGATGAAATTTACTAGTTAACTTTGGAGCTGAATTTGTTTTAGTTTATCTTATCTCCATGAATATAACAAACCTTCATAATCACCTCTTGCCTTTAGGCACTTCCTGCTATCAGATATTTTGTGTATATGTATATTCCTCCTTAAAGTGTTACTTTCTGTTTTATTAAGGATGTAAATTTAACTAACATACTGAAGTAAGTGACAAGTCTGATCTAGCTAAGCTGTGGCTTCAAAACTCTCAGCTTTGGGCAGAACTTCAGTGCATTCTTCCTCACCTTGAAGCAAGTAGCATTAATTTAGTAAGCAAACAGACAACCCATTCAAAGTGAATGGAGGAAAACAATCACTCTTAAGAGAACTGTGGCATTTACTTTAGCTACATGGTAGCATTAGTATTACTAATTCTAAATTGCTGCCAACACCCTGTCATGTTCCCTTCTGCATTCTATACCCAAGCATCTCTGGCATTTGTGAATTAAAGGTTTTTCTTTCATTCCTAATAGTTCCTCCTTCATATCTTTGTATTCATTACTTCTAGTTGTCAGTACCACTTTGAAGGAAAGGATGGGATGAACCAAAATACAGCCTTACAGCAAAAATATTTTAAATTGTATATGATGTTGCAATAAGTTAATCACATTCTAGGCAAAGTATTTTACAACAATCCTATAATCTTTCTAGAGGAATCCACTATAGCTGCATTTATTGAAGGATTCTTTTATAAATACTTGCAATAGTAATGTCATAAGCAAAATTCTCTATGCAGGGACCAAGTGGCTCTTTCAAACTTCATGCAGTAATTTCTAGACCTGTTCATTCTTTATTTTCAGAATAGAATGCTTGCTGGGCATAGTGACACATGCCTGTAATTTCAGCTACTTGGGAGGCTGAGGCAGGAAGATCTCAAGTTCAAACCAGCCAGGGCAATTTAGGGTAATCTTGTATCACAAATACAATTTTACAAAAGAGATTGGGATGTAGCTCAGTGATAGAGCACTTCCATAGCATACATGAGGCCCTGGTTCAATCCCTAGTACCACAGACTTTTCAGAATAGAAAGTTTATATTTACTGTCAAATAGAGGTAATTGAAATCCTTCATCAAATGTTACTGGCCTATAAGGAATTTCCTGCAAAATTCTATAACAGTAGGCTCACCAGTTTAAAGAAATGTACCACTCCAGCTCAATCATTATAGGATGTTAATACTGGGGAGGTTGGATATGAACAGTGGGTATAGTGGGAACTCTATACTTTCTGCTCAATCTTTCTGTGAGCCTAAAGCTTCTCTGAAAAGTAAAGTCCATTAAAAAAAAATACTATGGCACATGCTACACTGAAACTTCAGTAATAATATTCAATAGGAAATAAGTGACACAATGATCATGTTTGGTTTTAAAATTATGTTTGACTTTGGTCTTACATGTCCTGGTTGCTTTAGTCCCTATGAAACTGGGATCATTAGCAGCAAATTTCTTCTTAAACATAGTTCTAGAAGACCATATGAATCATTTCTCTTGTTCTCCAGGTGTCCAGCAATGGCCAGGATCCCAGGTCAAGGGTTAGCCTAGGCCTCCTGTGATCTGGATGGATGTAGGCCTAGCACTGTTCTCAGAAGGAGGTGAGCACAGTTAGTAAGAGATGTTGTGGTGGGTTTGAGAATCAGTGGGTTTGTACTGGGAGTGAACAGTAACTGGCACATTTGGTAGCTATTCGGTAAGTATTTATTGCATAGGTCAATTGAATGGATGAACATGAAGGAATAGATGAACAGTTGATGGAGAAAGTGTGAAAGCAGTCAAAGATGTGTGAGGGACTGCAAAAGTGACAGCGCCTGTCTGAATAAGAAGTCTGAAGGTTTCAAAAAGAACTGAGGACTTAGACATGGAAAAAACAAGAATGATCAGAATAATTCTGAATCACAAAGAAGGCTATGCTAACAATGTTTTCTCATAGGCTGGTTCTCTGGGAGGTCAACAGTAATCTCCATGAAGTCTATCCTTCCATTATAATGAAGATAATAAAAACAATAAACTGAGTTCTTAGTATGTGCTAGATATTATTTTTAATGCTTCACACAAATTTTCTTTTAAAATCCTCACAACTCTGACAGATAGCTACTACTATCACTCCATTTTAGAATTAAGGACATGGGAGTTTAGGGAAATTAATTTTTTGTTGTTGTTCTTTGGCTTTTTTTGTTCGTTTGGTGGTATTTTTATTTGTTTGTTTATTTTGCAATACTGAGGATAGAACCCAGTGTAATCCGACAATGAGATACACCCCTGCCCTTTTAAAATTTTTTATTTTGAGACAAAGCCTCATTAAATTGACAAGGCTAGCCTTGAACTTGGGATCCACCTGCCTCGGCCTCCTGAGTAGTTGGTATTACAGGCGTGATCCACCACACCTAGCTAGGAAAGTTAGTAGTAACATAACCAGTCACATAGTAGGTGGTAAAAACAAGACTCCAACTCAGGTTTGTTGAAGTTCAAAGTCCACGATCTTAATCACTATGTTGTTCTCCTCCTCTATGTATTTCTATCATATAGCATAGTGGCAGGCTTGGAGCGAGCAATTGGGAATACTTATTGAATGGATGGAGTAATGTGGGATTGTGGTACTATCATGAAATTGAGCAAATTTCTGACAATCTCAATAACTCTTTGATATGTATGCATAGCCTTACGTTGTTTTAGATGCTAATAGGAGGGTAATGAAAGGATCCAAACCCCACTGGCACATTATTTTTGCATGGTATCATTCCCCTCAAGCTAGAGTGACATCATGTTACTATTATCACCATTTTTCAAGCATTAGTAACAGGCTTTATATAGAACATATATTTAGATCCAAGAACTTCTTCAAATCTAATTAGTGTGATCTATATCCTTCTTTTGCATCTCTTTTGCATGTTGAGTCATCTTGAATTTAATGTTCCTTTTCATTTATAATTGCTAAGACATTTGCATTATGCATTTTATGGACTTTCATAATTAGGAAGGGCTAGAGAAATACATCTCCAATCATTTCATTTTAAAAATAAGACAAAAAAGAAGTCTTGAAATAATAATTTCAAAATAACACCTTTTTAGCATTTGCTATGTGTTAGCCCCTGGACCAAGTGCTCCTCATCTATTCTTTTGTATGTGAGCCTGTGTGGTACTGGGTTTGAACTCAGGGCCTCCCACATGCTAGGCAAGCACTCTACTACTGAGCTATACCCCCAACCTTCTCTTCTATTCCTATTTAACAATCCAACCAGGTAGATACCATTAACAACCCCATCTACAGAAAAAGGAAACTGAGGCATGGTGAGTTGCTCATATGACTAGTAAGAAGCAGAGTCAGAATTTGAATCCATGCCCATCCAATTTTAAACCTGAACTTTCAGCCATTACCTTACATGATGTATCCAAGGTCATTTAGCTTGTCACAGCAAAGCGGGGACTAGAGTTCAAGTCTGTTGCATCCCAGAACTGTCTTTACTTCAGCATATTGCTTTTTTCATTGATGTTTTTAGGTACAGTAACATATCTGAAACCATTCTGACCAACTGAGAACAATGATTTGCAAAATCTGCCTCGTTCAATGTTATTTCCGATTCTATTTCTTCTTTCAGAGAAAAATGTGTTTCAGTGGTTACAAAAGTATATGTGGGGGCTGGGATTGTAGCTTAATGGCAGAGTGCTTGCCTCGCATGTATGAGGCACTGGGACTGATCCTTAGCACCACATAAAAATAAATAAATAAATAAAGTATATATGGGAAACAGGTTATCCAGGCTCAAGTTAAATAGAGAAAGAACAGTGACCTATCCCCAGAGTAAAAAGAAGCACTTACATAGATAATGGAGAGAACTCCATTATAGTTTTTGGTTGAAACGTTGAGGACAATCTTTAGCTGTGAGACCAGTACTTGGAAGGCAGCAGCTGTTGTAAATCCTCCAACCAATGGATCTGCCAGGTACCTCACTATGAATCCAATCTGCAAACCTCCGAATACCAGCTAGGGTAAGAAGAAGAAAGGAAAAAGTTAAATGTTTGCCTGAGAAGCTAGGTGTGGGGGCACACACCTATAATCCCAACAACTCAGGAGACTGAGGCAGGAGGAGAATCATTAAGTTCAGGGCCAGCCTTGGCAACTTAGCAAGGCCCTATAAAAATTAGCGAGACCCTGTCTCAAAATTAAAAAAAAAAAAAAAAAAAAAAAAAAAACAACGAAAAGTGCTGGGGATGTGGTTCAGTGGTTAAGCAGCCCTGCGTTCAATCCCTGGTATCCCACACACAAAAAAAAAAAAAAAAAAAAAAAAAAAAAAATCTGAGAAAAGAACCAGCTTTCTGGAAATATTAATAAATTAAGCTTAAAATCAATCAAGACCCCTTGGAATATAAACCTCAAAGTATTTCTGTATGTACTAAGAAAAGCAAACATCATGTAGATTTTTTTCTGTGACTTCCAGGTCCCGTGGCTCTGCTCATCAGTATATATACTTTTTTTCTCTCATCCTCAACTGAATCAGCCGTGTTCATCTGCTTTTTTTTTTCTTCTATCTCTGCTTTTGATAGAAAGTAAACCTTAATAAGTGAGGTCTCGAAAACTACAATGGATTTAGAAAATAACTTTTGGGTCCAGGAAATTACTTTGTTTTCCTTTTAGATGAATCTTTATGTTCACATGTTTTAAAGTTTTTGTTGTTTTTTTTTTCAAATAAGAATCACACCATGGAGCTGGGGCTGGGGCTTAGTGGCAGAGCGTTTGCCTAGCATATGTGAGGCACTGGGTTAGATCCTTAGCACTATATAAAAATAAATAAATAAAACGATCATTAAAAAAGAAAAAGAATCACACCAATCTATATTTACATGTATGTCCATTACCTGTATGATTCCAACCAAAAGAGTAAGGGCGCTTGCAATCATTACTCTTGCAGTATCTCTGGCTGCTGTATCTAGCATGGTAGTATTCAAGGTACTTCCATTACTGCTGGACATGAGAAAGTGTTCGTCGGGGGCCATACTTAGAACAACAGATCCCACCATTAAACTGACCACAGGGAAAGGTCCTGGGGAAAAATGTCTCTTGTCATTAATCAGTTATTCATCACAAATATTTAGACTCAACATGTCTATGTAGGATTATAAAGATGTATGAAATAATTAGCTGTGGCTAGGAATATATTGCTTGTTCACAAAAGAAGTTGAGAAGCAGATATCTCAAGGCATTCATGACCCAGAAATGGGCACCAGAGACATGTCAGTAGTGATCATGATACCCATTCAGGATGCTTTGTGAATACATAGGAAAGGTTTTTAGCCTATTCTGTGTGTGATCCTCCTGTGCATGGGGGGTGGGAGTTGTTAATCAAAGGTTTACAGGGAGAGGCTGCATATACATTGAATCCTTACTTATTCCACCTAGTTATTATTTCATAAAATAATATTAACTTCCTCATGTGTCCAAATATCCTGATCTCTGGATCCAAGTGCTGATCAATATCACAGGGTCCAAATTAGTAAAGGAAGAATGTAGTTTCTCTTTTTGTCTTTGCAAGATAAATTATTTTTTCATGTCAAATGCCAGACTGTCAGATCATAAGTTTAGAAAAGCTCTGACTTCTCAAGGGTTATGTTTTCTCTTATATGTGGAAGTTAGAGAGGAAAAAGGAAAAGAAAAGAGGAGGGGGGTCTCATTAAAATCAAAGGGAGATCAGTAGACTAGGACAAAGGGGCTAGTGGGAGGAAGAAGGGGAGGAATGGGGCAAGTACTGAAAAATGATACTGGCCAGATTATATTGTTACATTGTGTGCATGTATGGATATGTAACAACAAATCCCATCATTGTGTGCAATACACCCATAAAAATGTGGGGGGGAAAAACTTGATTTTTTCCAGGAACTGTTCCATTCACTACTGATATTTATAACCAAGATGATCCTATTATTTGACCAACAGAGGGATTTGTGGTTGGGATAACTCAGTACCCAATCCCAGTAACCTGGAATGTCTAAATGTGGAGAACACTGAGGAAAAAATCAACTCCTTTATTCTTTGCATTTGATACTGATGGATCTTCATGATGAGAAAGTTCTTTCATTTAATACCTCTTTCTGATATCCTCCAGATAACACAATGGGCTAGATAATGGGAGAGATATAACTAAGCACAGGGACATGAGTTGGGGGTAGAGTAGACGGTTATATTTGTTTCAAGAGGATCATCCAGGTAGACATGTCTAGCCAACAGATGGATATAGGAACAAAATTATCTTTAGTGTAAATGTCAAATTTGCACGAAATAGCATTAAAACATTCACTTACCAGAACATTCTAACAAAAGAGAACTTAAAATTTTAGAAATGGCAAGAAAACCTATTATAAGCCTTGCCAAGAAGAAAAATCAAGCTTGGTTTTTACATGTTTTGGAAAGATTTTGCTGGTCTTCCAATTTTAGTAACTTAAAAATCAGTATGCTCTTTAATTTAATGAATATGTATTTGATAAGCATAATTTAATAAATGCTAAGTTAATCTAGTAAAATACTGAATCAAGGACCTTTCAAAGATTTATTTCCCTGTCATTTTATATTTGGGAGAACAATTTCTAAATATAGAGTCAAATGTATTTATATTTTAAAATCAAAACATGTTAAAATCTAAAGATGGGATTTTTTAGTCTTTCAAATTTATCCTCTTAATTTTAAAAAGGTATGTATACAGTTAACTAACATCATTGAGTAGGAAGAGTAGACAAAGCACCAAAGCCTGATTTCCTTGGAAAGTATTAACAAAGATACAGAGGCCTGATGCACATAATATAGCAAAACACTTTGAACATGAATGAAGACAATTATAAAATATGCTTATATTTACCAACTGAGATGTGTCTTGATGTTCCAAAGATGAAGTATGTCAGGATAGGAAAAAAAAGCAGAGTAGAGGCCATATCCAACAGGAACTGCAGCTAGCAGAGCATATGCCATTCCTGAAATTACATTCAAAATGATTAAATTCACAAACAAAAGTTACAGCATATTTATACTGCACAAAGAAAAGACTTTTAATTGATATTCTCAATT
Source organism: Tamias sibiricus (assembly GCA_025594165.1). Lineage (NCBI taxonomy): Eukaryota > Metazoa > Chordata > Mammalia > Rodentia > Sciuridae > Tamias > Tamias sibiricus. Next base: position 82,102,470 of record CM046664.1, read on the forward strand.
TATGGGTTCAAAACATCATCCTGTCCTGAGTGGTTTCTTTATCTTGCATATAGATTGTGGCTAGGCTACCATGCAGAATATGATTTAAATCAGTTAGGATAATGATTTCATCTATGTGCCTTACCTGCTCAAATAAACAGACTTGATCAGTAATTCTGTCATTGACTGATCATATCAGTGAAGAAACAAGTCAGCTATTGGCTAAAAACAGTAAATTCAATCTAAAGGATCATACCAGTTTTGCATGTGGACAATTTTGTCTGAGTTCATTCATTGTCCCTCCATGTTCAGTCACTGTTCCATTTACCCTTCTCCTTTCTTTTGGGGAAGCAGATGTTAGATACAAAGCAAAACAAAACAAAACAAAAAGACAATTGTACTTAGTAGCAGGCAAGATAATTCTATCCTGGTAATGGAAAACAACTCCACCAGTAGGCTATACCAGCAGCCTGTGGGCCCACAAATGTTAAACTATAGAGAAATCAACATTTCAGTGTACATAAGGGTTGGAAGAGGATAATGACACATTCTTTTTCTTGGTTAAATACTTAGGCAATCAATATAGCTTAATCCATAGTACCTCCCCACACTTCAGTCTCAGCAAGAGAAAATCAAGTCCTTTGACCTTGAGTCATTAGTAAAGGACTATAGCAATTTTTTTTTTTTAACAGCAATAGCAACCCAACACAAATGACCTGGCCCACAGGCATTCAAAGCTATTCACTGAATGAATATCTTCAAATAAGTAGCTAGTTAAATTATACTTCATCTATGGTATTTCTATGTTGTTGATTTTTTGGCAGGGGGAATGCATGTAGTTCCATGAAATGTTACTGATGTGATGTATAGAAGGACCTGGAAAGCTGTGAATTTTTTTTATAAAATGAGAAAAATAAGGATTAAAAACTGATAAAGTAGGCATGTTCCCACTCTTATTAAATTAAACATGTGTATTCTTTGTTTAAAAATATATAGTTTAATATGAATTCAGAAATGCAAAAAGATAATGAATATTAAAACACCCATGTATCCATAATCTAGCTTAAGAAATAAATTATTGCCAGTACTATTGAACCTCTCTGTATCCTCTTCCTCAATCACATTCCCTTTCCTCCCTCCACCCTCAAAAGGCAAACATTACCCTGAATCTGTTGCTTATTAGTCCCAGGCATTTTGCATACTCTTATATAGATATGCATTTTTGTGCTTAGTACAATACTTACTAACATATGAATGGGTTATCATTTCATAACATATGAATGGGTTATATGGTAGGATCAGAGAAGACTTCTAATTTGTAGAAGTGATTTTTTATATCTTTTCTAGTTTTCTACAGAAGTATTCATTCATTCATTCAGCACCTACCAGGTACAGGTACTGTTGTCTCTGCCTTGTGGAATTTGCATTCTAGAAAAATGTGTATTATTGGTGTAATTGTTTTAATACATAAATTACAATAAGGAATTACAACAATTGATAGTTCCAGGGACACGGAATAGAATAAAAAGATGGCTCCACAAAAGGAAGATAAGAAAGGAAGGAGTAGGGAATGAAAGCACAACCTATTTCCTATGGACACTCTTCAAGTCCTTCTCAAAGTTCCATTTTCCTAAACTTGGCTCTGTAATTCTTTTATATATATATAAATAATAGTTGTACTTGGATACAATACCTTTTATTTTATTTATTTATTTTTATGTGGTGCTGAGGATTGAACCCAGCACCTTGCACATGTTAGGTGAACGCTCTACCGCTGAGCCACAACTCCAGCCCTCTGTAGTTCTTAATATGCCTGGAAAATGGGGACTTTTTCAGTATCTATTTAGAAGCACCTGCTATTCAAGTATATTGTAATCTTCTTTATTACGAAGGAACTTGGTACAATACTTTTGAAAGTATGCAGTTTGTAAAGAAACCTAAGCCATTAATTTAAATTATGGAATCTTTGTGTTGGTCCTGTGATATATAGGATGGTGGCATCAACTGCTAAAGCAAGTGCTACTAAACATTTGGAAACACCCAAAAGGCAAGCTCTCCAGTGGGACACAGTGAGAAGGTGGTCCCTCACCAGAAACTCACTCTGCTGGGACCCTCATGTTAGACTTTCTACTGTCAAGAACTATGAGAAACAAATTTGTATGTTTTTTAAGTAAATAAGTAAATGTCAAAGATAGAAAGTAGATAGCAGAGGAGGATCCAAATTGCATATTAGAAGCACCTAGCACAGCTGTGCCTGGTGGTGTACGCCTATCATCCCAGAGGCTCAGGAGACTGAGACAGGAGGATCACAAGTTCAAAGCCAGCCTCAGCAAAAGCAAGGAGCTAAGCAACTCAGTGAGACCCTATCTCCAAATAAAATACAAAATAGGGCTGGGAATGTGGCTCAGTGGTCAAGTGCCTCTGAGTTCAATCCCCAGTACCCACCTCCAAAAAGAAGCATCTAGCACTTGCCCATTTCACCTGAGTTAAATCCCTAGCAACACACACACACACACACACACACACACACACACACAAAACTGAACTGCAAGGCACAAGGGAACAGAAGTTTCCCCTTCAAAATTGTGGTTTGGGGAGCCAGTTGTAGGAGTCCAGGGGAATAAGCAGCCATGTGTAATTTCACTTAAGAGCTAATTTACACCAAGTAGAGTCATGAGCAGTGCATTGTGAGGGGATTGCCCACCCCTTACCGCACAATAGATATTTGTGATTCTATAGCTTCTTCCTGTACCAGAGTATACAATACTGACTTCTTGGCTCACCTACCATGGTCTAGAAGAGGCAGCAGATGCCATTCAGCCTGACTGCAGAGGCATGCCTTACTCTGTCGCCTTTGCTTCTTCTATTGGATTACTTGTTCTTATGTTGCTAAGCTTTTTTGAATTCTGGATATTAATCCTCTGTCAGAAGAACCCCAAATAGACATAACCAGAAAAGAATATCTCCATAACATGTAGTTAAACTGCCCAAAGTACAGAACAAATAAAGAATATTAAAAGCTGCAAAAGAGAAGCATCAAGTCACACTTAAAGGCAGACACATCAGAATAATAGCAAATTTCTCAGCAGAAACTCAAACGTCCAGGAGAACATGGAATGATGTATTTCAAGTCCTGAAAGGAAAAAAAAAAAAAAAAAACTGCTAACCTATATTACTATACCAGCAAAGTTATCATTCAAAATCAACAAAGAAATAAAGACCTTTCATGATAAGTATAAATGTGAATTCATGACCACTAAGCCAGCCTTATAGAAGATAATTAAGGGCATCCTATACCCAGAAGAGTAAGAAATATAAACACAATAATGACAGCACAGGAAAGAATAAATCTCATTAGAAGAGCAGATATACAAGTGAGAATTAGGAAAGACTCAAACGTTAATAACACAAAAATGATCAAACTTCTAAGTTGAATGGGGGAGGGGGGGACCCAGAATATCCAAAACAACAAAAACAAAAACAACAAAGTGACAGGAACTAGTATATACCTTTCAACAATAACCTGGAATGTAAATGGTTTTAATTTTCCAACTAGAAGATGCAGACAAGCTGATTGGATGAAATATGCTGCCTGCAAGAAACTCACCTCACCAGCAAATATATACACAGACTGAAAGTGAAAGGATGAAAAATGGAATCCAAAAGCAGGAATAGCTATATTCATATCTGAAAAAAATGAACTTTATACCAGTATCAGTTAGAAGACACAAAATAAGTCCCTATATTTTGATAAAGGAAACAATTTATCAAGAAGATATAATAAGTATATATATGTATATACACACACAAACACACACACACATATATATATACACACTGAATGTCAGAGCATCCAATTTTATAAAACAAACACTACTAGACATAAAGGGAGGGATAGGCCTCAATGCAATAATAATTGGTGACTTCAAAACTTCACATCACCAACAGAGCATCCAGATTAAAAAAAAGAAAGAAAGAAAAAAAATCAACAAAGAAACATTGAGTTACAGATCAAGTGGAATTAAGAGTTATCTATAGAATATCCCTTCCAATAGCTGTGGGATACACATTCTTTTAATAAGCACATGGAACTTTTCCTAGAATAGATTAGATATTAGAACACAAAATAAGTTATAACAATTTTTTAAAAATTGGAATAACTTCTTGCATATTATCAGATGATTATGGAACAAAACTGTAATCAACAACAAGACAAACTACAGAAATTATACAAACACATGAAGAATTTAAAATACACATTTGAATGAACAGTAGGTTATTGAATAAATGGGGGAGGGTGGAATTAAAAATTCCTAGAAGGGCTGGGATGTGGTTCAGCAGTAGAGTGCTTGCCTAGCATGTGCGCAACCCGGGTTTGATTCTCAGCACCATGTAAAAATACATGCATTGTGTACAACTAAAGCAAATAAATATTTTTTAAAAATTCCTAGAATAAAATGAAAATGGAAACTCAACCTACCAGAAACCATGGGATACAGTGAAAGCAGTACTGATAAGGAAGTTTATATCTATGATTTCCTACATTAAAAGAGAGAGAGAGAGGGCTGGGATTGTGGCTCAGCGGTTTTAGTAGAGCGCTCGCCTAGCACGTGCGCGGCCCGGATTCGATCCTCAGCACCACGTACAAATAAACCCATTGTGTACAAATAAACCAAATTTAAAAAAAAAGAGAGAGAGAGAGAGAGAGAGAGAGAGATCTCAAATAATAACCTAATGATGCATCTCAAGGTCTTCAAAAAACAAGAGCAAATTAAACTCAAAATTAGTAGGAGGGAAAAATAGTAAAGATCAGGCAGAAATAAATGAATAGAGACTAAAAGAACAATACGAAGAATCAATGAAACAAAGGTGGGGTTTTTTAATTTGTTTTTTGTGGTATTGGGGATTGAACCCAGAGTCTCAAAAGTGTTAGGCAAGTGCTCTACCAATGAGCAACCTCCCCAGAAGAACTGATGAACAAATTCAGCAAAGAAGCAGAATGCAAAATCAACATTAAAAAATCAGTAGCTTTTCTATATACCAATAATGAACTCACTGAGAAATAGGAAAGCAATCTGATTTACAATAGCCTCAAAAAGGAAAAAAAAAAAACCACAAAGAGTAATAAACTTAACCAAAGAGGCAAAAGATCACTACAAGGAAATGGTGCTGGGGAAAGTGGATATCCACATGTAGAAGATTGAAACTTGACCTTTATCTAGTAACCTGTACAAAAATAAACTCACAATGGACCAAAGAGACCTTAATGTAAGACCTGAAATTCTGAAACTACTAGAAGAAAACTTACAGGTAACATTTAAAGATATTGGCACAGGAACAATTTCCTGAATAGAACTCCAATAGCTCAGATAACAAAAGGAAGAACTGACAAATGGGGATTGCATCAAATTAAAAAGCTCCTTCATTGCAAAGGAAACAATCTGCAGAGTAAAAAGACAACCTAGAGAATGGGCAAAAATCTTTGCCAACTATTCTTCTGACAGAGGATTAATATCCAGAACTCAAAATCTTAACGTAAGAACAAGTAATGGAATAGAAGACGCGAAGGTGATGGAGTGAGGCGCACCTCTGCAGTCAGGCTGAACGGCCTCTGCTGCCTCTGCTGGACCATGTAAGATGAGCCAAGAAGTCAGACCACTCAGGACAAGGAGGCGGTAGGCGGTGGTGTGGGCAGCCGTCAGGGACTGAGTGTATGGGGAGCCTGCTGGCAGCTGGCCCAGCCTGGCCCAACTGGAATTGAAATTCTTGGCCGCCCCAGGGCGGTCCACGCTGCCTTCCGGAATCCTTATCACACAGGAAGAACATTTTCCTGACATTTAGGTGCTTTTATATTCATCTCAAAACACATCCTGAACTCAGGACCTGGCAGGTATTCTTATGTTGTCTTCTAGAGTGGGTAGTCTTGCTTCTTTTATCCAGCCACTTTCCCTATTGAAATATGGATACCTTTCTACACATTACCTCCATGGTTTGGAATGGAAAAGACTGCTTTTCTTTTATTCCACCTTTCAGATTCAATACAGAAAGATGCCCTTAGGATGCAGTTATCCTGCTGACTTCACCGAGAAGGGAAAAATTAAAATAAAAACTAAGCAACTGATAATGGGTCTTCTTCTGCTGTTTGCTTAATTACCGAGAAATTATTCTGCAAGCTGAAGGCTGGTGTTTAATTTGAAACAGGTGCTTAGGTTGTGGTATTTGTGAACTCTTTGCCTTTTGCTCCAAACAAGAAGACTAACTAAATGTCAAGTATGGATGACTGCCATACTTGGATTTTTAAAAAATGTCTTCCAGTTTCAGCTACTGTTGCGATAAGCACATTTGAGACTACAGCAGTAAATGCCAAGTATTTGTTGTAATTTAAAAAGAAAGAGATGTTAAAAAGTTACATATATCTCTAAATCCTGGTTCATCTTGTGACAGATTTACTGGACATAAACAAAGGTCCAGTTTTGTAGTTAACCCTTTGATGTGATAAAGAAGCATGAAGACAAGACATCCAAGACTGATTTCATACCTGAAAGAAATCTTCAGAGATTCTGTACAAATACATATTTTTATGTGGTTAAATCCACATTTTTGTATGAAAGGAGGGATTTTGCTCCTGGAGAAAGAAGCCATTGTTGACTTTTTCCAAAGTCTTGGGACATTTGCTATTTTTTTTTAATATTTATTTATTTACTTTAGTTGTACACAATGCAATGTATTTATGTTTACGTGGTGCTGAGGATCGAACCCGGGCCGTGCACGTGCGAGGCGAGCGCTCTGCCGCTGAGCCACAACCCCAGCCCCCGCTATTTTTAAATTTTTTCATTCTTCTATGGAATGACCAGATTGTGCAGCAGCTAAGCCTGTGAATACATGCTTACATTTAGTTGAAAGAATAGTAAAAGCAAACAACACAGTTTGAGTCCATTGATGGAACTCTATTACCTCCCTAAGATGAGATGCTGCTATATTAGAGTTTTATACATCCTGTCTTGTAGAGTCATATAGTACAGAAGACTTGGTTTTCCATGTGGTCAAGGCTGAAAGACAAGTAGCATGACTTTTTTTTTTTTAAGTTAAGAAGATGTGATGGACTGTATAGCACAATCTGCCTTCAACTTTGGACTTAGAGGAGTAGAAGAAAAAAATGAAAAGTTTCCACATAACTCCTTTCTCCTAAGAAAAAGAAATAAAAATGTCTTATGTAGCACCATCTGACTTCTTTGAAATTTTTTATATTTTATAGTTCCAGTTTTTATAAAATCATTAGTAAGTCTTTTCCTTTGACCCAGATGGGTACTTGAATTTATTTTTCTAGGTGATAGGTGTAATATTAAACTGAAAAGGCTGGAACTCAAATAAATATACCCAGTTGGAATTGGACTTTCTCATCAGCAAATGGGTCTTTCTCAAAAGCAATGTTCCCAATACTTTGGTTGGGTCATTGTAAATTTAGAAGAAATTTGGGATCTGGAAAAAAAAGAAACTTGAACAAGAAAAATAGTTACAATAAGAAGTGTGGATCTTGTGTTTGGTTCATTATAGAATTAGAATAAATTCAAGGTTTGAAAAAAACTCAAGAAATATGTGTCTTCCTTTTTTCTTCCTTTAACAATTATATTATATGAGGAACAGACTATAGTGGAAATTGGTCCTTACTTCTAAATAAACAGAGGACAATTGCATGGGTGGGGGGAGGAAGAACAAGTAATGCAATAAAAAATGGGGAAACAATCTGAAAAGACACTTCTCAAAAGAAGAAATATAAATGGCCAATAAACATATGAAAAATGCTTAATATCTTTAGCCATCAGAGAAATGCAAATCAAAACTATACTAAAGGGCTGGGGTGATATCTCAGTGGTAGAATGCTTGCCTAGCACATGTGAAGCACTGGATTTGATCCTCAGCACCATATAAAAATAAACAAATTAAATAAAAGGTACTGTGTCCATCTACAACTAAAAATATTTTTTTGAAAAAACTACACTAAGATTGTGTCTTTTTCCAATCAGAATGTCTACTTAAAAAAAATGCTACTGAGGATGTGGAGAAAAAGGAACCCTTATACATTGTTGGTAGGAATGTAAATTAGTACAGCCACTATGGAAAACAGTTTAGAGGTCTTTCAAAAAGCTAAAAATAGCCAGGTGTGGTGAGACACACCTGTAATCCCAGCTACTGGGGAGGCTGAGGCAGGTGGATCACAAGTTGAAGGACAGCTTCAACATCTTCGTAGACCCTGTCTCAAAATAAAATAAAAAGGGCAGAGGATGTAGCTTAGTGGTAGCATACTTGACTAGCATGTATGCATGAAGCTCTGAGTTCAATCCCTAGTGATACAAAAAAAAAAAAAAAAAAAAAAAAACTATATATGATCCAATTCTACCACTCCTGAGTATTTATCTGAATGAAATGAAGTAAGAACATAAAAGAAATACCTGCATACCTATGTTTACTGTAGCACTGTTCACAATAGCCATGATATGGAATTAGTCTAGGTACCTGCCCATAGATGACTGGATAGAGAAAATATGGTATACCTACACAATGGAGCTTAAGCCATAAAGAAGAATGAAATCAGGTCATTTTCAGGAAAACAGATGAAAATGAAGATGATCATGTTAAGTGAAATAAGCCAGATACAGAAATTCAAGTATTGCATATTTTCTCTCAAATGTGGAAATGAAAACCAGATGCCTTGAATGCAGAAGAGAAACTATTAGAGGAAAGTATGGGGCCAGGGAGTGAAAGCAGATAAAAGGGGGTGAATGTGAACATGCACATTTCTATCTTTGTACAAGTTGATGAGTTTCACTGTTTCATTCACATCTTTGTATGGAAATGTTACATCTTTATATGGAAATGTTATAGTGAAACTCATCAACTTGTACAATGACTAGGTGTTAATAATTATAATAAAAATAAATAAAAAGAAAGTAGACAGCAAACTCCCCATAGCTGTGTGTAAAGACAGCATTAAAAGTGTTGCATAGATTTTTGGGGGCTTAATAGGAATTTTTGGGGGGAGGGTACTGGGGATTGAACCCAGGGGTGCTTTGACACTGAGTTACATCCTCAGTCCTTTTTATTTTTTATTTTGAGATAGGTTCTCACTAAGTTGCTGAGGCTGGCCTCAAATTTGTGATCCTCCTGCTCCAGCCTCTGGAGTTGCCAGGATTACAGGCATGTGCCACCAAGCCTGGTACAGAAATTTTTTTAAATAACAAAAATCAAAAAGACCCCATTATCATTAGCAACTCCCTGGTTTCTCAGGAACTTGATCCCCTCATCTGTCTGATGACTTTCCCATAACTTGCAGCCACCCAGTCAGTGCTTAGGTCACAGAGCTCACCATCACTAGAGACTGCAGCATTGCCTCTAGAATCTCCATTTGGGCTTCCCCTTCTCCAGCTGCAGCATTGAGCCTTTCAGCCCACCCACTCCAGAATCCTTCCTGCTTTATCCTCTTGAGGTTTCCAGTTCCGACTAACCACTCTCTCCTGATAGTTGACATCCTCCTGTCCTTACTACCATCCTTGCCCAGCACAGAGTCCATGAATGTCACAAATACTCCCTTGCTTCTGCGTTTTTCTCTCTCCTTCCTTTTCTCTGGCAAAAGCAGGAGACAGCAATACAGGGGAATCCAAACTTCCATCTTTTCTATGACCAATTTCCAGCACCTATACAAACTAACCAGTCCCACATAAGCACTCAATACTACCTGGTGAGCCAATTGCATTTCCTTGGGAATTGTGCTTTCCTCTCAGACAACTTCTAAAACCTCCCCTACTTTCCTCAAAAAGACCATCTCTCTCTTGGCCAGAGTAGAAGCTAAGAGGCACATCTTACCTTTCCACTGAAAACACGGAATCCAGTAAAGATGTTCCCAGGTTGCTTTTCATCAGAATTTCAAGCCTTGCTGAATCTGCACACTTTGAACCAACTATTTTCCTTTGAAATGGAAGGAATTTCCTCCTTATCCTTAAGGAGAAATATTTCCACTTCTTTCCAGCAACCCATCCACATTTGCCCCTTCTCATAAATTTGCTTCTAGAAATTTCTCCTCTACTTCTTGAACTACAGATCTCTTTCTTTCTATGAGGTTATTCCTACCAATTCACAAATAAATTCTAGTAGCTCCTGTATTAAAAGGAAAGCAGATCTCTCCTTTGCTCCACCCTTATCCTTTGTTTTCTTCCAATTCACAGCAAAACTTGTCAAAAACAGTCTGGAATTTCCTTGGGAAGCTTTATCCTTTTTTTTTTTTTTTTTTTTTTTTTTTTTTGGTACCGGGGATTGAACTCAGTGGAACTTGACCACTGGGTCACATCCCCAGCCCTTTTTTGTATTTTATTAGAGACAGGGTCTCACTGAGTTGCTAAGTGCCTCGCCATTGCTGAGGCTTTGAACTCGCGATCCTCCTGCCTCAGCCTCCCAAAGTGCTGGGATTACAGGCGTGCGCCACCGCGCCCGGCTAAGCTTTATCCTTTTCTGTGTTAAACTTTTCTTCCATTCTGGTCCCTCATTCCTTTGATTGTATCTTTTTCTCCAGCTTTCTGAGTCCAACTTCCTCAAGTTCTTTGTCATCCCTCCTCATCTTCCTGACCTCTAAGTAGACCAGCCCTCCTCTTCCCATCTGCCCTTCTTTCCTATGTAATTGCAGACATTTCCATTCCTTTAATTTTCCCCCCTTTTGGGGTGCCAGGGATTGAACCCAGGGGTGCTTTGACACTGAGTTACATCCTCAGTCCTTTTTATTTTTTATTTTGAGATAGGTTCTCACTAAGTTGCTGAGGCTGGCCTCAAATTTGTGATCCTCCTGCTCCAGCCTCTGGAGTTGCCAGGATTACAGGCATGTGCCACCAAGCCTGGTACAGAAATTTTTTTAAATAACAAAAATCAAAAAGACCCCATTATCATTAGCAACTCCCTGGTTTCTCAGGAACTTGATCCCCTCATCTGTCTGATGACTTTCCCATAACTTGCAGCCACCCAGTCAGTGCTTAGGTCACAGAGCTCACCATCACTAGAGACTGCAGCATTGCCTCTAGAATCTCCATTTGGGCTTCCCCTTCTCCAGCTGCAGCATTGAGCCTTTCAGCCCACCCACTCCAGAATCCTTCCTGCTTTATCCTCTTGAGGTTTCCAGTTCCGACTAACCACTCTCTCCTGATAGTTGACATCCTCCTGTCCTTACTACCATCCTTGCCCAGCACAGAGTCCATGAATGTCACAAATACTCCCTTGCTTCTGCGTTTTTCTCTCTCCTTCCTTTTCTCTGGCAAAAGCAGGAGACAGCAATACAGGGGAATCCAAACTTCCATCTTTTCTATGACCAATTTCCAGCACCTATACAAACTAACCAGTCCCACATAAGCACTCAATACTACCTGGTGAGCCAATTGCATTTCCTTGGGAATTGTGCTTTCCTCTCAGACAACTTCTAAAACCTCCCCTACTTTCCTCAAAAAGACCATCTCTCTCTTGGCCAGAGTAGAAGCTAAGAGGCACATCTTACCTTTCCACTGAAAACACGGAATCCAGTAAAGATGTTCCCAGGTTGCTTTTCATCAGAATTTCAAGCCTTGCTGAATCTGCACACTTTGAACCAACTATTTTCCTTTGAAATGGAAGGAATTTCCTCCTTATCCTTAAGGAGAAATATTTCCACTTCTTTCCAGCAACCCATCCACATTTGCCCCTTCTCATAAATTTGCTTCTAGAAATTTCTCCTCTACTTCTTGAACTACAGATCTCTTTCTTTCTATGAGGTTATTCCTACCAATTCACAAATAAATTCTAGTAGCTCCTGTATTAAAAGGAAAGCAGATCTCTCCTTTGCTCCACCCTTATCCTTTGTTTTCTTCCAATTCACAGCAAAACTTGTCAAAAACAGTCTGGAATTTCCTTGGGAAGCTTTATCCTTTTTTTTTTTTTTTTTTTTTTTTTTGGTACCGGGGATTGAACTCAGTGGAACTTGACCACTGGGTCACATCCCCAGCCCTTTTTTGTATTTTATTAGAGACAGGGTCTCACTGAGTTGCTAAGTGCCTCGCCATTGCTGAGGCTTTGAACTCGCGATCCTCCTGCCTCAGCCTCCCAAAGTGCTGGGATTACAGGCGTGCGCCACCGCGCCCGGCTAAGCTTTATCCTTTTCTGTGTTAAACTTTTCTTCCATTCTGGTCCCTCATTCCTTTGATTGTATCTTTTTCTCCAGCTTTCTGAGTCCAACTTCCTCAAGTTCTTTGTCATCCCTCCTCATCTTCCTGACCTCTAAGTAGACCAGCCCTCCTCTTCCCATCTGCCCTTCTTTCCTATGTAATTGCAGACATTTCCATTCCTTTAATTTTCCCCCCTTTTGGGGTGCCAGGGATTGAACCCAGGACCTTGTGCATGCTACATGAGTGTTTTACCACTGGGCTACATTCCCAGCCTGCCCCTGCTACCTGTTCCTTTAAATATCACCTTTCATGTGATATCACATCCAGCCCAGGCCTCAAATTTGATCTTTATACTTGTAAGAGCTCCAACTTCTGTTTGGAATGTCCACTTAGATGTCTCGTGCATCTTAAACCTAGAATGTCCAAAAGGAAATCCTTGGTTTGTCATTCCAAACCTGCTTCACAGCCAGTTTTGCCCCCTGCCCCCACCCCCTGTACTGGAGATTATACCCAGGGCCTTGTGCATTCTTGGCAAGTATTCTACCACTGGGCTACATCCCCAGCCCTTTTTAAAATTTTATTGAATCAGGGTCTCCCTAAGTTGCCAAGGCTGGCTTTGAGGTTGTGAATCTCCTGAGTATCTGGGATGACAGTTGGCTACCACCAAGCCTGGCTCAGTCTTTGCCACCACACACACCCCCACACACACTTTTTTTTTTTTTTTTTGGTACCAGGGGTTGAACTCAGGGCACTTGACCACTGAGCCACATACCCAACCCTATTTTGTATTTTTATTTAGAGACAGTACCTCACTTTCACTGAGGCTGGCTTTGAATTTGCAATCTTCCAGCCTCAGCCTCCTGAGACCCAGGGATTAGAGGCGTGTACCACTGCTCCCAGCAATCTTTGCCATTTTAATAAATGACATAACCATCCACCCAGTTGCACAAGTCAACAACCAAGGAATTGTCTGTGACTTTTATATGCACTTATCAGTTATACTGGTGATTCTTGCTGCAAAAAATACTTCAGATGTTGCAGATCTCACCATGTTCTGTCTGATCTGGTTCAAGTAGAAGCACCTGTCATAAGGGCTGGGTTTGGGTGAGGCAAGTGAGGAGCCTAGCACACAATATTTAAAGAGGCTCCCTGGGAGTGAGAGACCCTCTTCTTCACCCTAAACCCTGGCCTTCCTAACCTTATCTCATCATTACCCACCCTCCCTCGCTGCACTCCACTTAGACCATAAATTTTCCTGCTCCTCCAAATCTAGACCAGGCCCTGGAAAAGACTAAACACTTTTTGTCTTCAGGGATTTTGCATCTTTACCTGGTACCTTCTTCCTCCTGCTCAGCACCTGGCTGCCTCCTTCTCCTCCTCTGGTCTCTGTCTAAAATTCCACCTCTTCAATACGGCCTTTCTTGACCATTGTCTCTAAAATAGACATTTCCTCCAAAATTAATTCCTATTTTGGCATTTCAACTCCACCACAATGGCTATCATGATCTATAAAATATTTTTTATTTATACACTTGATTATTTAATTCCCAGAACTACCTACCACTGGAAATGAGCTCCATGAGGTCAGTACCTGTACCTGTTAATCACTGAATCCCCATGTCTCAATACCTGGCATACAGAATTAGTCTATAAATATTGATTACACAAATGAATAATAAACAAATATATGAAGGAGCCAGATTACCCTCCCGGAAAGTTATCTTATAAAGATAATGTTTCTGGAAAAACCACCTATAAAGTAAAGAACAACATACAATGTGCAAGTTAAGATCTTAGAAATTAGACTCTGAGTTCAAATTCAGCTCTACCACTTGCAGCTCCCTGACCTTGGGGAAGATTTAATAGATTTCTCTTCTATTAAAAAAGAAGATGATAATAGTACCTACCTTGCAGGGTTGATCTGAGGACTAAATAAGATAACTAGGCAAAAATCCTTTGTACAGTGTCTAATACATACTAAATAAAATTAATCCATAGAATAGATACTTGTCTATGAAAACTAGGGAGACCTGGAGCTTGAGCTACTATTTCCATATATAAAGGTGATTCATTACCAACAATTCAATCCTCTTCACTAAATATTTATAGGGCCATCTATTATGTACCAATTTCTATGCTAGGCAAACATGAACTGCTTAACCAACAACTAAGCAAACATGAACTAGACATGCATGGTTCCTGTTCCCAGGAGTCATTGGATGTTGCTTTGTCACAGTCATTAGTGCCAGCTGCATAGAGCAATGCCCCATCCTGTTCTCCCTCTTATGGCTCTGGGATTGAGAACATGCTCAATTGAGACTCCACATTGGGACCAACAGAACATCCTCATTTGTGGGATCTACTTGGCCTGCTCTGAATAATCTGGAGAGCCCCATAGCCAAATTTTATCTCAACACAATATTGTTCAACATGTATTACTAACTTCTGAAATAGTCTATTTTTCAAGCCACCTTTCTACACACAGCCATCCCCTCCACTACTTCCCATCACCTGAGACTCAGACTTAACCTTCAGGGAAACAGCTGTGACAACTCAAGTTCCAAGAAGCCATTCACAATCCCCTGACTGAGTTGTGGGCTCCTCGATGGCACCCCATTAGCAGGCAATGTTGCCCCTGCCACAGCCTTTAGCACGCTGAATTGTGAGCTTCCATTTTTCCACTGGACTATGGGCCCCTTGAAAACAGGTGGTACATCTTATTCTTGTCAGCCTACATCCTAGGTGCTCCATAAAATTATAATAAATAGATGAGACTTCTTTTACATGACTTGGAGGCTTTGAAGAATTGGACAGGGTATTGGTGCCACTAGTGCAGAAATAAATTGTGAGGATGAGGGACAGAGAGGAATACTGATACTGTTACACACCAATTATACAACAGATTTCTAAAATGATTATGGAAATATTGTGAAATAAACCCAGTTCCAAAACAAACAAAACAAACAAAAATCCCACCTATGTTGGAACATTTTCCGAGAAGATTAAAATAAGAGGATGGATTAAAGGGGGGCAGAATACACATGCGTGTCCAAGCTAAGACACTTTGTTTAATTTCCTTTAAACCAGTTTCACATTACAGGTCAAAATCCATATGTAAAATGTAAAATAATTTAATGAGCTAAAATAATAATTTTAAAAAACCAGTAGAATAGAACATATTAGAAGGTATCACAGGGAGAATAAACATTACTTCACAAAACTTTACTGATGTGTGTACGGATTGTGATATAATGCATATTTCTTACTATAAGTTGTAGTTTCTAAATGTGGAAAGCCACTGCTTGGTATATGCCTCTAACTTGGAGCCACACAACTAGAGAAGCTGTAGCATTTCCCAGGAAGAGAACTCGATGGAAAAGGAGAAAAGAGGTGAATCTTCCCACTGAGGGACTCTAGAGGAAAGATGAAGGCCTTGAAGGGGAGTAAGCATTTGGTACAAACCCATGGTAGAAGGAGTGGGGCGGGGGTGGGGTGGGGTTGTAGACTACAGCAGGAGACAGTATCTCTCAATCACTTGAGAACCAACCCACCAACATCTTACCTTGCAGCGTACCCACAAGTCCAGTACTAACTCCTGAAATGATATCACTGAGCAACCATTCCTTGATTCGGTATTTGGGGAGCCAGTCCAGAATGGGCAAGAGGGTCTTCAGTACACCAAAGGCTCTCTTTCTTGAACAACTGTCAAAAAGCAAGAAAGCTGGGTTTCCAATCCAATTTCCATCATAACCAATTGTAAATCATAGAATTATAGACTGAACTCCACCGATGTTTATAACCATTTAGAAAAATAATTTTATGGAAAATACTAACATGGAAGAGCTACCATGATTTTGCCAAGAATTGTATCTATCCTTTTAAATGCACTGTATTAGGAAACACAGGAATAAGTGTCCCCTCCCTTCCTCCACCTTTTTAATCCTGTGAGAAAATATCCCTACACAAGAACCCATTTTCTGGTCCAGCCAAAGAGGGATTACTGTGGAGTCTCTAAGTGGAGATTAATTTTTAGACTTCTAACCTAGGTACTGCCTTCTTTTCTTTAAACAAAAAATAAACACACTGTATATTTTGGCAATACAAGGTTGGAGTCAGTTTTTACAAAAACTTAACATATTAAACGTATACCTTTTACCTTGTTACTTAGCAACTTTAAATTCAACAGCCTATAGGTGAGAGGAAAAATATCAACAATAATAGATAGACATTTGACTCCTGATTCAAAATTGTGTTTTAAAAATTATGACATTTATGAAACAATTGGAAATGTTTAATGCTGAGTCAATGTTTTTATGTTAAGGAATTAGTTTTAGGTAGATAACAATATGTGGATATATAGAGAATATATATATATAATGTATACTTTATACATTATATGTTGTACATATATCTTATATATAATTTTATATAATTTTTTTGTACTGGGGAATGAACGAGAGGGGCTCTAGCCAAACCCAGAGAGGGTCTTGCTTAGTTGCTGAAGCTGACCTTGAACTTGTGATCTTTCTGCCTCAGACTCCCAGGTTACTGGGATTACAGGCCTGGGACACCACACCTGGCTTGTGGTTATATTTTTAAAGAGTCCTTAGAGGTACATACTAAAAAATATATACAGTGGGCCCTCCTTTTCTATGCATTCTGAGTCTGTGGATCAAAAACCAGGGGGGAAAAGTTGTGTCTATATTAAACATATGTAGACTCTTTTCTTATTTCCTAAATAGCACAGTATAACAACGATTTATACAACATTTACATATATTAGGTATTATAAGCAATTTATATGTATTATAGCCATTTTATATGAGACTTGAGCATCCTTAGATTTTGGTATCTTCCAGGTTCCTGGAACCGATCTCTTATGGATATCAGGGAAGAACTGTAACAGAAAAAGATATACTACGTGGGATTTCCTTCAAAATACTGGATGGGATGAGGGAGTGGTTGTAGGTAAAACAAGATTAACTGAGTTGATCATTGTTGAAGCTGGGTGATGAGTAAAAAACTTCGCAGGAGGGGGGTTATTATACCTTTCTATATAATTTAAGTGTTGTATAATAAAAGGGTAAAAAAAAAAAACAAAGAAAAATTTGCAATTAGTTGACTGTTTTTTAAGTTCTTCATGTTTGGATTATCTAATTCTGGGTGGCACATTTGGGCTTAGAGACAAGTTGGTGCTCTGTAGGGGTCGCCCTGCCTCCTGGTGAAGTAATTGGAGTACACCACTCTTGCCTGTCTTCTTTCATCTGGGTCTCTGACTAAATGATAACATGCCTGCATTCTATTCAGGGTTTCAAGGACTCCTTGCCAGGTGGTGGGGGTTATCCACCATTTCCATTAAATGAGCCGTCTTGTTCCTCTCTTTCCTCATGCTGTCCTTCAAAAGAAGGCAACACAGAGACCCACAGTACCTCAAAGTACACTCCAGGTTTTATCAAAAGAGAGGTGGGGCTCCGGGAATCCACTCCCTCCAAAGGCGAGTTTCCCCAGGCAAGAGTTACAGTGATTCCTGGCGGGAGACTGATGGAGCCACCGTCGGACAAGGAAAGGTGGTATTGTAGTCATGAGACTCAAAATCAATCTCTCACAGAAGTGCCTGGCAGTGCCGCGGGTAGGGCGGGACGCCCCCCACATCCCATACCCAGACGCCCCGCTCCACTTCTCTCCGCGCTCTGGCCAACTACCTGCAGCTCTTGGCCAGGCTCTCCCGCAGAGTCCTGCGCTCCTGCAGGCGCCGCTCATGCTGTTGCTGGAAGGCGAGTTCATTGTAGACCGGCCGCGACACCACGTAGCTGCAGCTGTATTCTGGTAGCTGCGGCGGATCGGACCTGCTACCCGGCGTTGCCATGACCTGTGAACCCGAGGACAACCAAGAAGGAGATGCGGCAAGGGAGAACAATCGGAGTTGAAGAGCCAGAAACAGGCTGTTAGCACCTGTTAGCTGCCTCTGGGCGCCACCTGTTGTGGCTTACCGTGGCGAGCCTGGTCTGCGTCCTGCAGCCCTCCGCGCCAGCGACACGCCATTCCACGGCACACAGGGTCAACCTGGAGTGGGGCCTCTGAGCACCTTTGGGTCCCGTGACCTCCACCTACTGCCGGGGACTGCCCCACTCTGAAGAGAGGGAGCCTTGTTCTGGGGGCTTCCAGATTTCGAACAAGTCGCCGCCTTGGGCAGCTGGGGCGCTGTCCGCGTCCTGAAATCTTCACAAATCAACTCTCGGACAGGGACCTAGAGAGCTTGCAAGGGCAAAAGCGCCCTCCCTTCCCGCACCCGACCAGGGCACTGTTCCAGGCATGTAGTGGGAAAGATGCACTAAACAGGGCGTGGGACCCTCAAGGTGTGCTCCTAAGGTCCAGAGGTTGCGCGCGCTGCAGGCAAATTCCAGCGGTGGGTCCCAGCTCTCCTGGGGGATAGAGGAGGTGGTCCCCACGTCTTGTTTTCTAACCTCCTTACTCTCCGCTTCTCAGAAAGAAGGCTGTACTGCCCCCTGCCCGCCCGCAGCGTACCCCTTGACGAGCCTTGTCCCCAGCGAGTTACGCGAACGCGGCGCGGAGTGAGGTCCATCTTCAGCGGTGAACTCACCTGCTTCGCTCGTGCGCTCCGCCCGGAATGCCCCGGGACAGCCGCTCCGCAGCCTTTATAGCGCAGACAGAAGGCAGTGAGACGTTTTATTTATGGAGCAACAGAGACACCTTGGTCAAAAGGAAGGACACAAGGGCTGCGGCCTTTCCCTACGGATCCTACCGGGAAAGAAATCTTTTCCCTGCCGCGTTCTTTCCCTTTCCCGAACTTGGAAGGCTGAGACTGTTACTGGCTGTCACACAGGGGCCGCTCAGATCTTCACTTGCCTGCCCCTCAATTACTAAGGCGGGCGGCGAGGTCAGGGGCGGGGCAGCCCCTGTGGTATTCTTTTCCGGAGAGCAGCGCCAGCTGGGAGCGCTGACCTTGATTCCTAGGTTGTGTGAATCCACGCTCCACAGTCTAGCACAGGTGCTCTCATGAGGTGTGGGGGCAAGGAGGAGAGAAGGAGTGGTTAGTTTTGTATATTAATAAACTTTGGATTTCTAGAAAGTCTTTTAGGAGTATTCAGTGGGTGGTGGTTATAGAGTTCATAATTTACTCATATAGATTTTAGGTACATATCCTGTGCACTTCCGTGCACGTATTTCACAATCAAAGTCAAGTGTTCAGGTGGCCCCTTTGGTTCTTTATTTCTTCTCATGCACCTAGACAATCAGGGAAGGAATAAGCTGGACTAGACAGGAATCAAGACTAGAGGGTGAGGGGGAGTCAGATCTATTCTACCTCATTATTGTGTTGTCTTCTGTGGGTAAGTACACGTTGGGATGAATCTCGCTAAACTAATGCATGGTTAAGATGAACATCAAAGAAAGGATTTTGTAAACCAGAACATTGTCACCTGAGTTTCAGTGTTTTGAGGTAAACGAAGAAGAGGCTCCAAAATATGGACCTTCTGGACATCAGCTGTCGGTTACCCATATTGAAAATACAGAACATGACACGTCTATAGGCTCCTGGAAACAGTACTCCTCTCAGGAGAACCCCAGTGTAAATTCCCTAGTCAACACTGTGCAAGCATGTGTGTTTTTCTGAGGTATGACTCAACAGTTTTCAACAGATTTTCAAAGGCTTACTTGACCCAAGGAAGTTAAGAACTAGCTGGGTGTGGTGGCTCTGGCCAGTAGGCCCAGACACTCAGGAGGCTGAGGTGGAAGGATCACTTGAGCTGGTGAGTTCAAGACCAGCTTGGGCAACACAGTGAAAGAGGAAGGGAGGGGAAGAAAAAGGTGGGGGTGGAGTGGGGTAGGGGGCACGGCACCACTGAAGAAGGAACCTAAAAAGAAATTCATGTCATGATGTGAATTCTTATCCACTTGCAGAGAAGAGGGAAAGAATCACTTGTGTATGTTTTGGTTGCATATACCAGAGTTTCTTAACTAAAGGCTATTTTGCCCCCTCCCACCCACAACAGTGTTTAGAGACATTCTTGGTCATCACATCTAGAAGAATGTTTCTGAGATCCATTGGATAGAAGTCAGAGGTGCTTCTAAACATCCTACAGTAGAGTTCATCATCCTGCTAAGGTTTTGTGTATGATTCAAAATGTACATTTATTAATAATTTCTCACATGTATTAAATATATTCATCTTTCCATATATTTGTATGTGTGTATGTATTTCTTACAAGTAGCACATTGTGGTTGCACTTATAACTCAGCTCCACTGAAATAGAGGCAAATGTTTATTTTAAAGTAGATTCTGAATATACCTATACTATATGCCCTTTACACATACTTTCAAGGTCCAGTTAAAATGCCATCTCTTCCATGAACATTCCTTGATGCTTTCAGTCGGAATTAATATAGCCCCTTTTCTGGTTTCTCTTGGCACCTTATCTGATTCTCTTTTAAGATGTCTCTCACAATTACCTTAGTACTATATTTGTGTTTACCAATAAGTCTTATCTTCCTCACTAAACAAGAACTTCTTGAGGCCAAGCAATATATCTCCCTTCAAACATTTTACCTTCTATCATGTTCTCTAAACAGACTTACCTATAGCCCTAACATGTTTTTTAAAACTAAAAATTATATTACATGTTGGTCTACATTTTGTTTTTCAGTTAAGACTATGATATGAATATTTTAATAGATAAGCACATGTGGATTTTTTTTCTAACCTGGGCCAATGGCTGTCTAGGACTCCAGAATATCAACTCTTATACACAACTTCACAGGAACTCACCCAGATGATTCAACCCCTTTCTTTAATTTAGGGACATTCTGCACAAATATAAAGACAACCATATGTTTTCTTTAGTCTGATCCAGTCAGCCCTGTGGACCACTTTGCTTCAGGGCTTGGCAATGGCTTGGTGGTTGATAGTGATTCAGAGGATTAAGGATTGAGATAGAGGTGGCAGAAGGACAGAGGAGAAAATAGACTATCAAATAATACCAGGGAGTGAACAGTGTTAATTATCTTGGAGAATAAACAGAATTTTTTGAAAGGCAAATGTATAAGAATTCCATTCAATAATCACTGTGTCCTGCTCCTGCACATATATAGATGAAGACATTGCTTCTTTTTTTATTACATACTTTTTCTATAGCAGAAATAAATAGTGCATGAGCAGAATAGTGTTTCCATTACAAAATTCTACAAGAATAAAAAACTTCTCTTCTCATAGGTAAGAGAGTCTGTGAAGTTGGCTGTATTTTAAAAACAGAGAAGAGTAGGAGGTGATAACAGCTTTCTCTCCTCACACAATTTACTTGTTATATTAAACACATCAGATTACTCACTTGGGCTTTACAAATCAAGCTTCACCTGTTTTACATAGAGGTGGGTGGTTCTTATTTATCAGAATTTAATCATATCCAGGACTTTTTCCAAGAGATAGATGTGTCACTTCAAAATAAATGTCACACAATAATACTGTTACTTTGGATATTTAATTAGCAGTTAATGATGATTTTAAATTTATATTCTGATTTATCATATCATTTGGAGTGTTAGATACACTCATTCATTCATTCACTCAGGATTTATTAAGAATTTGTTTGTTGGTCATGGATAGAATGTTGAATAAAATCATGTACCTAGCCTCATTTGTGGCTATAGCAGATACTTATTAAATGGTCACAAAATGTATATACTATTTCACTGATTTAAAAATGCATATTTTCTACATTTTATCAGGTTCATCTTACACTTGATGATGTGTAATTGTTCAATTGGCAACACTTTTTCTTAGTCAAAAATAATTTTGAGCTTTATAATTAATGGCATCCTAAAATTAATGAAATATATATTTCCATACTTTCACGAGTATATCGGTGCTTTAGTTGTACACATGCAATACATTTATGTTTCTGTGGTGCGGAGGATCGAACCTGGGCCTCACATGTGCTAGGTGAACGCTCTACCACTGAGCCACAACCCCAGCCTTATATCTGTGCTTTTAAGTGACTATTTGTGCTACAAGAATGATTAGATTCCTTTGTTAATTTAAGTGCAGTCAATCTTGTTACATTTTCCTTGTCTAAACAGGAAGTAGTATAGTGTATTTTTTTTTTATTTTCACAACTTAAGAAGTACTCTAATCAAGAATTGCAAAAGAAACATTCAAATAATGCCCCAAATGCTATTTTAAAAAGCAACCTAGATTTTGATTCTTATTATTTTCTACCTTTGAAGCGTGATGTCTAAAGCCTATTTATTATTTTTTTTATGTGAAGTTGATTCATTTTTGCTAGGAGGCAGTGTTTGGAATGCTAGGGATCAAAACCCAAGGCCTCCTACATGGTAGGCAAGCACTCTATCATTGAGCTATATCCCCAGTCCCAGTTATCCATACTTAAAACTGAAACCCTGTTCACATTGCAGATTGGCATTCATGATCAATAGAAAACCCCCAAAATTGGGCTGGGATTGTGGCTCAGCGGAAGAGCACTCGCCTAGCACGTGTGCGGCCCGGGTTCGATCCTCAGCACCATGTAAAGAATAAAGGCATTGTGTACAACTAAAACAAATAAATAAATATTTTAAAAAATCACCAGGAAAATTTAACCCTAATTCTGATAGTTGTTAAGTTTCTTCTCTCAATTTTCCTGACTTCTACTACTCTGAACAACTTACTGAGCAATAACCACACAGTTTTGCCCTCAATTGTTTTCTGTTTCCTGCGTGTTACGTTTTCCCCCCTCTCCAGTTATAAGATATGCTCCTTGGGGACATAAATAATATATATCTTTTATGGTATTAAAAAAATAAGATGTTTCTATAGTAGAAAATTTGGGAAATACATTAAACTAAAATTAAAAATGGCAATCACTTCTTATCACATTGTTCACATAATCAGAGTTGTGAATTTCGCTTATTTCCTTTTTGTTTTTTTCCTCTGTGCACACAAAGGTGTACTTTTTCTTTCTTTCTTTTCTTTCTTTCTTTTTTTTTTTTTTTTTTTTTTGGTACTGGGGGCATGCAACCACTGAGCCACATCCTCATCCCTATTTTGTATTTTATTTAGAGACAGAGTTTCACTGAGTTGCTTAGCGCCTCGCTTTATGCTGAGGCTGGCTTTGAACTCCTCCTGCCTCAGCCTCCTGAGGTGCTGGGATTATAGGCATGTACCACAGCTCCCAGCAAAAGTGTACATTTTAATTACAATTATAATGTTAGCCTTCTTTGTTTCCTACCTTGGCAAATTGTGATAATATAATAGGAACTGGATAAATACTTGCTTGATTGATTAGCTGATGATAAAATCTTTTTTTTTTTTTTTTTTTTTTTTTGGTACCAGGGATTGAACTCAGGGGCACTCGACCACTGGGCCACATCCCCAGCCCTTTTTTTGTATTTTATTTAGAGACAGGGTCTCACTGAGTTGCTAAGTGCCTCGCCATTGCTGAGGCTGGCTTTGAACTCGCGATCCTCCTGCCTCAGCCTCCCAAAGTGCTGGGATTACAGGCGTGCGCCACCGCGCCCAGCTGATGATAAAATCTTAAGCAAGCATTCTATTGGAATAAAACTAATTTTATTTTAATGTTTTTAAGAGACAGAATCTTATTATGTTGTCCCAGTTGATCCTGAACCCCTGATCTCAAGTTCTTCTCCTTACTTAGCCTCCCAGGTAACTGGGAGTAGAGGTGCATGCCACCATGCCCAGCTTCAAATAAAACTACCTTTAAAAGGTGAGAATCCACTCTTTGAAAAAATCATTTGTAAACCTTATGTGGCAACCTATGCAATTTAAAACAAATTTAGTGTGACTAAAATTTTAATTCAATAAATTTCTCAGGCCGTAGGGGAGATCCTGCTTTTTGGGTGGAGGGTACTGAGAATTTAACCCAGGAGCACTTTACTACTGAGCTAAATCCCCAGCCTTTTTTTTTTTTTTTTTTCTTTCATTTTGAGACAAGATCTTGCTAAGCTGCTTAGGGCCTCACTAAGTTCCTTAGGCTAGCTTTGAATTTGTGATCCTCCTGCCTCAGCATCTCGAGTTGCTGGCATTACATTCTTACATTACATTCTTCAATATGAATCCAAACTTAAATTTACAGCTATGAAAAATCTTCTAAGATACATTAATAGAAAAAAACAAACAAGTTACAGTCTAAAAAAAAATCCAAACTTAATATGTAGTTCAGTAGATTTCCTTTTTTTTTTATGTGGTGCTGGGGAGTGAACCCAGAGAGTTCTTTAGCTGTTTTCTTGCACTTAAAACTTATTTTCCAAAGTGACCAAAAAGAGTTTTAGAAATGCAAATCTGGTCAGGTGAATCCATCCTCAATTTAAAACCTTTCCAAATGGCTCTCCATTGTCATTAGTCTCCTCCTTCTATGGACTCATAGTATTAAGCTTTCTTTTATCTCTGGATTTGGTGACCTGCTTCTTTCTTAGTTTACTTATCCCTTTGATGATGGCTTTCCTAACAGGCAAAGGTAAAGTTAGATATTCTTCCTACACATGTCCTTAGCACTCTTTCTGTGTGCACTTATCACACTGAATCCAGTATTTTCTGAAGCCAGTATTAGGCCTTAAACTCCTTGAGAGTAAACACTATTTAGAATGTTGTGGAGTCAGACTGAGTTTCAATCCAGGCTCTATCATTTTCTACCATGTGACCTTCAGGAAGTTATTTGGTTTCCCCTGGACTCAACTGCATCAACTTTCAAATAAGACTATGTGAGGATAGTACTATCTCATAATGTTGGAGAATTAAATGCCCATGCCTGGCACATAGTAAGCACTTGATAAATGTTAGCTATTATACTTGAATTTCAGAGCCCTAGAGAGCCGTTTAAGTTAGATCTTGGTGTATTTTGAGCTTCATTCCAGAAAAAGGTACATGAGTGTATGTATACGTTATTTGATGTTGCCAAGAATAGCTAATTTTATCTGTCAAAAAAATTTCTTTCTAGCACGCTCTTTTGAGTCATGGATTTTGGCTTTTAAGTAAGCTAAAGGTTGTTAATTGGGAGAAGGGCCAGAAGAACTTATCCACAGTTTTGGAATCACATGTTGAACAAATCTGGCATCACAAGCGTCAAGCTGCCTTCTGTTTCTAATCGTTTTTCTTTCTAATTTAGTTTCTCCCACTCAAAAGGATTATAATTTATTTTCATTGCAGAGTCCGTGAAGATGTCACAAGATGTAAAGGCAATCATTTTCAAGTAGATGAAACCCATATTTGCTGAACATCACAGTTGGCTTTATCCCAAGTGCTAAGCAGTAGCAATACTTCCCCAGATTGAGAAAACATGTTACTGATATACAGAGGCTGGCAAGGGTCCTGAGTCGACATCTCATCTATACCTCTGGAAAATATATATATATGCACATATACATATATATATATATATAAATTTTACATATGCATAGCAAGTGGCAGCATCTAATATTTGAAAGTCTCTAAGAGTAGGTCAGCAGAGTCTGGGCTATGAAAGCTTTGAACCTGTCATATTTCAAAATCTTCTTCCAGGGAATTTCACTTTTTCCCTTTCCTCTCTTCATTTTCCAATAGCTACCACCCGACCCTTTACTCTAACCTTAACAGAACAACCTCCTTCTTCATGTCCCATATTCTGCTCTATCACCCACACGTGTTTTCTACACATAGGCTCTGAAATTCGTACTAAAAAGAGGCGACTGGAAATGCTTTTAGTCAGTCTCAAAGGCCTTCGGTCACAAACTCTTTTCCTCCAGGTAGTCCCACCAGTATCTCCTTTGCACTGAACACACTTTCCTTGGAGATCTTTCTGTTTTATTTGCACCACAGATTTGACATCTTTTTTTTTTTTTTTGCTAGTTCCTTCTGTGTTTGTGGAACCCCCTCCCCCCCCCAGCATAAAGAAATGTTTCTGGAGGATTTAAAGCTTAATTCTGTGACCTTGAACATTTCCAGACTTACCTCACAAGTATAATGAAGTAATAGTCATTCATTACATTGTCATGGTAATTAAATACAATGACAAACTTTCTGGACCATGGTAAAGTGCTCAATAAAGTTAAACCTCTTCCCTTTCTTCCCTAGTTTTTTGTTTCCTTCATGGTGCCCCTCACTGGCCAGTGGGAGGTAACCCAGAACACTGATTCACAGTATGGGCTCTGGGTTTGATTTTTCTGCTTAGCCACTCCCTAAGGAATTAAGGAAACATAATCTCTTTATACCTAATTTTCCTTGCCTGCAAATTGGGGATAATACTAGCATTTACTTCAGAGAGTTTGCTGTAATGATTAAATGACAGAGAAAGGTAAAACAATTAGAGTGTAGCACATGGTGAGTACTCAAGGAATGCCTGCTGACACTATCACAATGCTCAGGTTAGTAGGTGCCTAAAAATACAATGAACTGAGAAAAAAAAAAAAAATCAGAATAGATTAACTGAGGTAATCTTGGTTGCTGTTCTCTACCAAATGGTTGTCTTCTTTTCTATTTAGTTTGCCCAATGCATCTTATACCTGGATTTTACAAAGGGTTTACTGGACTGATTAAAATTGTATTCAGGGGGGGGCTGGGATTGTGGCTCAGAGGTAGAGCGCTCGCCTAGCACTCGTGCGGCCCGGGTTCGATCCTCAGCACCACGTACAAATAAACGCATCGTGTACAACTAAAAGCAAATAAATAAATATTAAAAAATAAAACTCATTTATAAAAAAATTGTATTCAGGTCATAAAAATAATGTGTGAGGTTTTTTTTTTTTGTACTGGGAATTGAACCCAGGGGCACTTTACTACTGAGCTACATCCCAGTCCTTTTAATTCTTTTATTTTGAGACAGGGTCTTGCTAAATTGCTGAGATTGGCCTGGAACTTGTGATCCTCCTTCTTCAGCCTCCTGAGTAACTGGAAGTACAGGTGTATACCACTGAAAAATAAAAAATTTTGGAAGACAAAAGCCAGAAGAAATTGTTATATAGAATTATAACAAAGTAGGAAAGATGTTTAATGAGGATGAATGAGAAATTTCTAGTGTTACACATGTTAATTTAAATTTAGTTGATGTAATGTAAATATAATTACATTAGAAACATTATTAGACTGAGAACATCAGAAATATAAATAAGCTTTTTATCCCCCTTCTAATGGGCTAATAATGTATCATAAACATCTCATTAATCTGCAGTGTTTCTAAAAAAGTAAAGTAAGGTACTTAATTCAAAAATACTGCTTTTTAAAAACAGTGTTAATTTCATCAGTCTTATAATTTAAGGAATCAACTATTTCTACAAGGGCAAATAACAAAAATTACAGTCCTCAGCCTCCTTCTCTCAGTTCCCCTCCTTAAGTCAACCACTTTCAAGTCCTTTACCTGAGTCTTAGACATGTATGTCCCTATCTGTAAATAATATTCATGTATGAGCTTATATTTTCTTATTTTGTGAGCTTATATTTTCTTATTTTGTGAGACAAAGATTTAGCTCTCTTTTCTATATTCTCACCACCACCAAAGCTCTGTGCATTCTTCAATGCTTCATCCTCCCAATACAGGATCATAAATTTGGTTAGATCAATACTTACTATTTATATTGTTATACTTCTGTTTTCATAGAGTAGAGCTATGTGAAAAAACACTATTAACTTTTTATTTCCTGGACTGTGTTTGTGTGTGTTTCCTTGCATTATAATTGTCTTGCCTTTTGTTTCTTCATGGTGTGTTACTTGCTTTGTTTTTTTGACTACTAACACTTATCACTATTTAACCCTAAACTGTCCTCTAGCTTTTACCTATCTCAATATGGTTATTCATATCAGCTATCTGATCAACTTCATCTTCTAGAAAAATTCTTCCCCAGAGTTGTCTGAGCTGCTTTGTAGCTAACAACCTCTCTTAACCAACATCCTGGGGATTTCCTCTGCTTCTCCCCTGTATGGATCTCCCTTTTCCTGTTACAATCTTCCTTCTTCTTGGTTTACTCATCCTTTAGGTGGAGCATATTCTTTCTAGTAGCTTCTTGAGGAAAGATGTGTAGGAGGTAAAATTTTTGGAGAACTTGCAAGCCTAAAAAATGTCCTCGCTCATATTTGATTGACTATAGAATACTAACTAGACTGGATATATTTTTCTAGTCAGAATTTTGAAAGCATTGCTCTATTTAGTTTTCTATTTTCCTAAGTTTCTTTTGAGAAACCTGAATTTATCCAGATCCCATTACCTTTGTGTTTTTTTCTGGATATTTGTAGATTCTTCTTTTTGAATCCAGTTCACTGGTTTGAATGTCTCCCCTCCAAAATTTAGTTGAAACTTGATGGCCAATGTGGTATTAAGGAGTGGGGTCTTTAAAGAGTGATTATGTGATAACCTCCCCTTCTCATGAATGGGATTAGATGGCTTTATATAAGGGCTTAATTGAGGAAGCTCATCCCTTCTTGCCCTTCTGCCTTCTGCCACATGAGGATACAGACTTTCTCCCTTCTAGAGAATACTGCATGAAGGTCCCATCTTAGAAGCAGACTATAGCCTTCACCAGACCTGAACCTGCTGCTGCCTTGATCTTGGGCATTTCAGTCTCCAGAATCATGGAAAATAAATTTTGTCTTTTATATATCAGTCTAAGCTATTTTGCTATGGTAGCTAAAACAGAATAAGACAGTCTATTTTTAGGCATCGTGTTGAGATTTCAAGTGGACCCTCCTATTTTTTTCCCCCAACAGCTCTTTTTTATTAAAAAAAAATAGTTTCCAATTATAATTTTATGAGTGCATTGAGATAAGAATCCATGGCTTCTCTGAAGACATTGAGAGCTTTGCTGTTATTCTTCCTGTACACTTTCTATTTTCACCACATTAAAAAATTCCCAGGCTTTTCTCAGACCTCTTCATGTTAGATTGCCTGCCCATATTGAGGGCCTCAAGAGCTGCCTGGAAGCTTTGAATGAGTGGGTGAGGCTTGTTCATGATGAGATTTCCTATAGGGTGACTTACCCAGTGCCTGTGGTTGGGGAACCCCTGATGTCAACATCCATGTATCTTTGGGGCCCTTCCTCTTGGGTCTGATGAATTGCCACCAAAGAAACACACTTTGGTCTCCTGGAAGTAAAGGACTTGGCTGCCATCATTCTGGGGTAAGGAAGAAATTCTGCACTTAGTATGCATGCATCATTTACCTAACTCTCCCGTTTTCTCTGTTTATTAAAACAAACCTGTTTTACTCTCTTCAAAGAGGAAACCTGTCTTCTGCTGGGACCAGGGAGGGGGGCCATACAGCATTCTGGAGAAAGAGGGGTATCCAGGGATCAGATTGTTCAGACAGCTTCCAACCAACATGCTCCACTTTTCTGGGAGTAGTGGTGCCATCAACACCTGAGCCTTCATTATTTGGTGGTTTAAATTGACCTGGTTCTTGGCTTTCTCCAAGAAGTAAGATATTCAATTTGATTTTTCATCAATACCATTTGTTCATCTGCTTGGTAGCTGTTTCTTTTCATGTTCACTTTATCCTTATAGCTTTATGCCTTAGAAAATCCCTTTATAATTTGGCCAATATCACTCTACTGATCTCCTTTTGCTTTTCATGAGATCCCTGGCCCCTCCCACCTTTCTTTTCCTTATTCCTCTATAGCTTCCCCATTTGAGAGAAACTGCACAACCCGTGATCTTCTAAGTCTAGCTTATTTCAAGTGCAGTTTAAAAGAAACTAAAAGTGTATTTTTCAATTAGCCATTGTTTTGCAATTTTGCTTTCCCTAGGTGAAAAATTCTACATTGGATATTTTCTAGTGTTTGGAGAGTTTTACAATTGTCCTCACTTGAAACAACCACAGGCTGTTTCAAGTGGGACTCTGGGCATGCTGAGCTGGGAGGAATTCCTCTTCAAGCCCAAAATGTAGGAGTGTGTTTTGCTTCTCTTACTAGTTAAAAATAAAATTCTCCAAATCAAGAACCAAGAAAAAGTTATAGGAATCTGATTGCAAAAAGCATTTTCAAAAGTATTAGCATTCTCTCTAGGTGTCCATCATCAACAGATGAATGGATAAAGAAAATATGGTATATATACACAGTGGAATTTGATTCAGCCATAAAGATGAAAATTACATCATTTGCAGGAAAATGGATTGAACTAGACACCATTATGTTAAGTGAAATAAGCCATACATAGAAGGTCAGGGGTTGTACAGTTTCTCTCAAATGTGGGAGCTAGAGAGGAAGAAGGAAAAGAAAGGTGGGATTGGGGCAGGGATCTCATGAAAATCAAAAGGAGATCAGTGAGCCGGGCGTGGTGGCGCACGCCTGTAATCCTAGCACTTGGGAGGCTGAGGCAGGAGGATCATGAGTTCAAAGCCAGCCTCAGCAATGGCGAGGCACTTAGCAACTCAGTGAGACCCTGTCTCTAATAAAATACAAAAAAGGGCTGGGGATGTGGCCCAGTGGTCGAGTGCCCCTGAGTTCAATCCCCAGTACCAAAAAAAAAAAAAAAAAAAAAAAAGGAGATCAGTGGAGGAAAGGACTAGAAGTATGAGGTGGGGAGAAAGATGGGAAGTGTTGGGGAATGATATTGGCCAAATTATAATTATATTGTATGTATACATGAATATGTAACAACAAATCCCATCATTATATGTAACTATAATGCACCAATAAAAACTGTGATGAGAGACGAAAAAAAGGAAAAAGTATTTAGCATTATCAAAAAGCTGTGGGATTTTAAAAGCTTTTTAAAAAATATTTATTTATTTACTTTAGTTGTACACAATGCAATGCATTTATGTTTACGTGGTGCTGGAGAATTGAACCCGAGCCGCGCACTTGCGAGGTGAACGCTCTGCTGCTGAGCCACAACCCCAGCCCCAAAGCTTTTATGATAAAGAAATGTTTGAGTAAATATGTTTTACCTAATTTAAACATTATACAACATTACAAGATGTCCCATTAGTATGTACACTTTTTATGTTTTTATCAGTTAAAAATAAATTTAATTAAAAAGAAGTGAAGACAAAGATAACAAAAAAAAAAAAAAACAAAGTGACTTTTTTATAAAAGTATTTAGTATTCAAATAACTTACTTATTGTGGTAGAAAGAATAATGGCCTCCTAAATATTTCCACATCCTAATTCTTGGAACCTATGAGTGTGTTAAGTTACATAACAAAGGGAATTTAAGGTGGCTAATCAGTTAAATTAAATAGATTGTCTGCATAGACCTAAAGTAACCATAAGGATTCTTAATGTGGAAGAGGGAAGCAGAAGGGTCAGTGTTAGAATGATACGATGTTAGAAATATTTGAGCAACCAATGCTAGCTTAGAAGAGGAAGAGGCATAAGCCAAGTAATGTAGTCAGCCTCTCTAGAAGCTGAAAAAGGAAAGGAAACAGATTCTCATCCAGAGTGTCCTGAAAGAGTTCGGATGACATTTCGCCTTTAGCCCAGCAAGACCAATTTTGGACTTCTGACATTCAGAACTGTAAGATAATAAATTTGTGTTGTTTTGAACCACTAAGTTTTCTCATAATAGGTGACATCACCAATAGGAAGTGAATATACTCACTACAATTTTTTTAAAGTGTGAGTCATACTTTAAACTTTAAGGTTTCAGCAAGTTAATTCCATTCCTTATCTAGAGGCAGACTCACTTGGAAGTAATGAAATTTAAGCTTCAGGGCTCTGGATACAGAGATCTCTTTGAATACTGGAGTTGAAGAGTATCCTAGGTAGAAAGGAGAAACCATGTTGCAACTAGGAAGCATTCCTGATAAAAATGCCCTAAGAGAGCTTAGAAGATGGATCAAAATCTCTAAAGCTACATGATTTGTGATTTCTGTTCTTATTTTGAGTAAATTATTATATTCATACCTAACTTTATTTTGGTAATTTTGTATTTATTTTTCTAGAGAATTCCCTGCTGTAGGCCTTCAGAAAAACTAGATCTGCCCACTCTTGCCTTTTAAAAGACAAAAACATATATTATATAGACATAATTTTATGTAATTATTAGTTTTAAACATTGGGAAAGGGGAAAATGCTGTTAAGGGTAAAGTGGCTAATAAGCCCCCCCCAGACCCAGGCCCCTCCACAATATCAAATCTGCCAATGAGATTTGAAGGGAAACACATCAGTTCCTGGAATACATAAGGACTTACTAATCTTACTAATTTTTTTTTTTTTTTTGTGGTTCCAGGGATTGAATTCAGGGGCACTTGACCACTGGGTCACATTCCCAGAACTTTTTTGTATTTTATTTAGAGACAGGGTCTTACTGAGTTGCTAAGTGCCTTGCCATTGCTGAGGCTGGCTTTGAACTCGCAATCCTCCTGCCTCAGCCTCCCAAAGTGCTGGGATTACAGGCATGTGTCACTGTGCCTGGCTAGGACTTACTAATATTTTAAGATAATCAAAATTGTGTCTGATCCCGTCATAATGTTAATATAACAGAACATGCTCTAAAGACAGGGAATGGGAAGTCACCTGAAAAGAATCAGACACACTAGAATTGAACTGAATACAAACCAAAAAAATAAATATTTATTGCATATGGAAGCACATTGAGTACTGTGCTTTGTTTGGGGTAGGAGAAGAGGACATCAGAGGGCATTTTTATTATATAGAACAAGGGGTCCTCCTTCACCTTTCCCCCCATTGTTTTTGTATTGTGGTAAAATAAACAAAACAAAATTTTCTATCTTAAACCTTTTATAAGCATACAGTTAATTAGTATTGTCTACATTCACATTGTTGTGCAGTCACCACTGTCTATCTCCAGAACATTTTACTTTTCAGACGTATTCATATATTCTGTCAGATTTTTTTTTAAATGGGGACAATTTACCATTGGAACATTAGTTTTTGTATAATAGAGTAACTTACCACCAGAGAGTACTTTATAGATATTAACTCAATGAATTCTGTTAGCAAGTCCATGAAGTAGAGCCCTAACCACTTTAAAGATGAAGAAAGTGAGACTCAGAATGAGTAATAATGGAAATGGGATTTGAACCTAGGTAGTTTATGCCTGTAACCACTATGCCCTATGGGTTCCCCAGATCATTTTCTGTCAATAAATATTCTCATGAATCATTAGGGGATAGGTTAAGTACACTACGTCGTAGGACAGTCTCAGCCCCCTTCTTTGCTCCCAATGGTGATGGCTCAGTTTCATTGCTATCAATGGTTACCTGGGACAGTAATTGTCAATGGGGGCAGTTGTGAATGGGGCTTATGAAAAAATACTGGCCCCTCAGATGTTTATATGAGCTGCTATAGGTAAGTTATAGACTCTTTTCATAGAATATTTTATTGACATGAGGGGAAAAAGCAGATCATGGTGGACTATGTATCAAAAATGATCTTGTTTTTGTAAATATTTGTGTGTATGTATACATATAAGAAAATTAACCAAACTGTTAACTATTTTTTTTCTGAAATTTTTACATTCCTACATATTGATTTGATTGATTGGGGGGGGGGGGCGGGGAGAGAAACACTTTCATGAAGTAACCTTCATGGAAGGTTATGCCAGAAAGCCCTTAGTTAAAAGTGGTATTCTAGGCCTCTTTGTACTCCAGGAAATTGGCAGCCCTTAGAAGATAAGGAAATTTTTACCACAGGGGGTGCTTCCCAGAGAACAAGTTTTTTTTTTTTTTTTTAATATTTATTTATTTGCTTTAGCTGTACACAATGGGTTTATTTGTACGTGGTGCTGAGGATCGAACCCGGGCCGTGCACGTGCCAGGCGAGCACTCTACCGCTGAGCCACAACCCCAGCCTGAGAACAAGGTTTTTGAAGGAGCACTAGAGAGACCTGGCATAACCAAGAAGACTCCTGGTTTGAGGGTCAAAGCCAAAACTTCAAATACATTCTTTGCTCAAACCTAGGAAGAGGGCCAATTACCAAGATCACCACCCTGTAAGAAACTTGTTATTCCTAATTTATTAGGTTTACACATCAAGTTTTTATGTGCTAATTTTTTATGTGATGTAGCTGAATGTTTTTGTACTTGTAGTGTTGGCTCTCTTTATTGTGTACATCATGCTAATGGCAAGGAAGACATGGAAGAAGAGACCATTGTCTACTTCTCTTGTAAACTCTTATAATGTAAAATGTATAGGCACTGAGTGATGTTGATGAATAATAGTTGTCAAATGTAACATACTTAATATGCAGAAACAGTAGGGATGTAATTTTTAATTACGACATCAACATAGAAGGCAAGGTACAGAGGCTAATGGCTTTGTGCCACATAGGAGACATTTATGGCTTTTTATTCATGTTTAGGATGTTAAGAGATACAACACATCAAAGATATCTGGAGTCATTTATTTATTCAAGAACTTACTGGGAAGTAATTCAGGACAGGAGTGGTACTGTGTTATCAGGGACATAGTTTCCTTCCCTCTTGTTTCTCCACTTTGCATGGCCTCAAACTCATCATCTAAGAGGACAGCGTCTACTTCAGGAAGAAGGGCAGAGGAGGAAAAAAAAAAATTGCTACCACATGAAATTCCTATTTCCACTTATTAGAAGGACATGGAAAATGTTTTTATGCTTGGTAACTGTATGTAATAAAATCTGGGTGTCTGTTACTACAGTTAAATGAAATATTTAGAAATGGCAATTAGCATCCTCAACCACAAGCATCAATTGTAGGATCTTTCAACCTTGGTGATGTGGATGTTTTGGGTCAGACTGTAATTCTGTTGTGGTTATCCCGTGCATTATAGAGTGGGGTTAGCAGCATCCCTGGACTGTGTCAACCAGTAGCATCCTGGTTGAGATTACCAAAAATATCTCTATGTACTGCCAAATGTTCTTTGAGGAGGTCCTTTCCACTCCTTGTTGTGAACCATTGATTTACTGTGTGCAGGAACAGTGTTAGTCACTAGGAAGAAGACAAAAACAAACCATAAGTAAGAAAGTTTCAGACAGTGATGTTATGATGAAAATAAAAACAGGGTTAAAAATTCAGATAAGGTCCTGGAATGGTGATGCATGCCTGTAATCCCAGCAACTCAGGAGGTAGAGGCGGAAGGATCCCAAGTTTGAGGCCAGCCTCTGCAATTTAGTTAAATTAAAAGATAAAAAATTAAAAGGGCTGGAGATATATCTCAGTGGTTAGAGAGCCCCTGGGTTCAATGCCCAGTACTGGAGGGGGGGAAAAAAGACAGTTGGATGAGATGTAGGGAAAGTGGACAGGATGCTGGAGATTATAAAGTGGGAGTCTGATGAGATCTTGGGGGTTTGATTTTAAGTGCAATTGAAAATAATTGGAAAACTTTAAGCAGGGAATGACATAATGACATGATCTTTGATCTTTTTAAAAATTTTAAAAAATCAGGTAGTTGCTGAGAATTGTGTAT
Organism: Tamias sibiricus; assembly: GCA_025594165.1. Lineage (NCBI taxonomy): Eukaryota > Metazoa > Chordata > Mammalia > Rodentia > Sciuridae > Tamias > Tamias sibiricus. Next base: position 82,137,956 of record CM046664.1, read on the forward strand.
GAAAGGGTTAGAAGAAGATCCAGGGAGATCAGAAAAAGGTTATCATAATAGTTCAAGTGAGAGATGATGGTAGCTTGCAGTTTTGGAGTGGCAGTGGAATGGAGAAATAAAATTGAAGGAGAAAATATTAACAAAAATAGGAGATGGTTAAGGCAATCTTTGATTTATCCAAATGGCTAACAGGCAAGCCCAAGTAGTGGTCTTCCACACTTTTTAAAATTCAGTCCAGATCTGTACAGATTTGTCTTGTCTATTTCTGTATTAGCTTCCCATGGCAGCTGTAAAACATCACCATAAACTTTATAGCTGGAATCATCACATTTATCCTCATAGTCCTGGAGGCTAGAAGTTCACTATCAGTTTCACAGAAAGGTGTGCAGGGCAATGATCCAGCAGAGACTCTAAGGGAGAATTTGTTCCTTGCCTCTTCCAGTTTCCGGTGGCTGCTGGCATTCCTTCACTTGTGGGTATCACTCTAATCACTGCCTCTGTGGTCATACTGCCACCTCCTTTAATGCATGGTGGTATCTTCCCTTATTGCTCTCTACTAAGGATAATTGTGATTATGGTTAGGACCTAGCCAGTTCTCAGGATAATCTCTCCATCTCAAGAGCCTTCATTTAATCACATCTTTTTATCTTCTGCCATAGAAGAAAATGCTTCCAGCATCCAGGGATTAACACATGGGTATCTCCTGGGAGTCTGGAATTCAGTCTATCACACACAGTTTCTTAAGTATTTGAAATCACTTTTGGCTAGAGAAAGAGGGACTAAAAGTCACATGTTTCTTTAGAGATCAAAGTGAAAAGCAACACTGTGAGACAATAATAAAATGCTCTTTAGTAGACAAAAAAAATCTGAAAAAAGAAAAACAGAATTTTCATAAATGGATTTTCAAGATTTCTAGGAAACAGGCTGAGAGATTTAAAAAATACAGGCATACTCCATAGGCTTTAGACAGTCATTCTAGACACTAAAAGTCAATGCTTAAAAGGACCGCTATATTTACACACTGGGTAATTGACCCTCAAATGCATGATACATCACATGTCTGGAGGGCTTGGCATGGGCATTCATTCAGTTGTGGTGGTGCACAGATGAGAGAGACACTGAGAAGAGTAGACACCAGAAAGAGAATGAGAAGGCAGAACTAGGCTAATCTACAGAGGCAGAGCAAGACAACAGGCACAAGTAGCTTGGCAGTTGTGGTTGGGAGCTCTTGACTGGGGTTGAAGGACAGGACTCTGTCACTGGAAAGGGATCCTAGTCCCCAACATAGTATAATAAATAACCAGGAGAGGAATTTAGGCCCTAAGGAACAAGTGATGGCGCTAAGGACTTAGCTCACTGGCATGGAACTTGCCTAATATGTGTGAGGTCCTACGTTTGAGCCCCAGCATTGCAAAGAAAAAACAAAAAGGAACAAGGAAATTCCAAGTACTGGAGTTCAACATTGAGCTGCATAAGCAATGAAGATGACTCCTGCAGAATTCTGGAGTGCTCAGTTAGAACTTATGTGCTACTTCCTAGAGATCAGAAACTCAGGCAGATGTTTTAAGTAGGGAGAGTCTGACAAACCTATGTAATTCTGACAGAAAAAGGGAAAAAAAATAACAGTCCTGTGTTTGAATTTATAATGCAGTTCAAGACATAAAGAAGTCATTACTGATAATGAGAAGAAAAACAATTTAATATGCAGTGTAGCTATATCCATGAAATACATATTTCCTCACATGATAGGAATTGCTAAGCACCTACAGAGAGTTAGGAACAACACAAACAGGGCCTGTGGGATGGACAGTTTGGTACAGTGGTAAAGTATACAGACTCTGCAGCCAGATTCCCTGGTTCAAACACTGACAAAACATGGCAATGTTTTCAGTTTAGCAAATTACAGCCAGTTGTGAATGAAGATTGGAGTAATATCTAGGGAACCTGGATACATGAATTCTAGACTCAAATCCTTACCCTCAAATCCTTTCCTTGAGAAAAAGGATCAAACTTACAAGGTCTGTTCTTAAAGATCTGTAAAATTGAGTGTTGAGGTTTATGATCCCCTAAATGTAAACATTAAAATGTTTTGTGAATCTTTCAAATCCTCATGCTCTTCAAAAAGTATCCAAACTTTCCTTACTATACAGATTGAACAACTTTGAGAATCACTGTGTAATCTTAGTTTGTATAGCAATCCTTATCTAAATTTTATTATTCCCATTTTGGAAATGAAAATGGAGGCCTAGCAAATTTGAAAAACTTAAGATCACATGGCTCCATAAATGATGAAGTTGGGCTTTTGGTTCTGCCAGTTCTAAAGGTGTGTATTTTCTCCTTTTTCTGCATGTTATTCTGACTTTAGACTTGATTTCTGTAGAGTAGGCCAAGATCACAAACACTCAACATCTATGTATTTACCAATATAGTTCTCACTTTGATATTTCTATAATCTTTACTTTGAGCTGTCATTTGTTCATTTCTCTCCTATTTCAGCACTCCTTTTCCTTGTTATTTATGGTGTTGTCAGACCATATGGGCTAACTCCCATTTCTTACTCCTGTTAAATGTCTCCTTCATGTCTGTTTTCTAGCAGTAACTCTTGACTTTTACTTGAAATATTATGTACTTGCTCATTTCATCCATTTTACAATAAAAAGTCAATTACACATGAAATTAGTATTAAAATTACAATAAACAACAGCTGGGTGCTGTGGTATACACCTGTAATCTCTGAAACTTGGGACACTAAGGCAGTAGGATTTCAAATTTGATGCCAGCCTGGGCAATTTAGTGAGATCCTGTCTAAGATTAAAATTAAAAAGATTGGGCTGGGGATGTAGCTCAGTAGAGAATCTGCTTAGCATGCAAGAAGGCCCTGGGTTCAATCCCCAGTAATGTAGAAACAAACAAAAAAAGAGGATGAAATAGACTAGAGAAGTAAAGGCTCCATTTATTTTCCATTTTCTTTTATATTTAGGTCTTTATGAGACAAGGAAATAAATTTTCATGTGTAAACACTGAAACAACCTAAATTGTTACTATTACAATCACTATCTGAATATTTGAAAGAAAAACAGCATTTAATGTTTAGCTTCTACAATACAGAAACATCTCAGAGAAACTGTGGATACCAGTGTATGAATAGGTGAGGTAATATTTGTGTAATAGTAATTCTCACAAACAAAAAAAAAAAAAAAACACTGCTTTTTGGATACTTTATATATTAACTTTTTAAGTCTAAAATTCCACATTGTAAAATAAGTTCAGTCCAATGCTATGATAGTTATGCAAACAGATGCAATCTCTATTACTAGAGGAGCTTAAAAAGGTACAATTTTTTTTTTTTTTTTTTTTTTTTTTTTTGGAACCAGGGATTGAACCCAGGGGCACTTAACCACTGAGCCACATCCCCAGCTCTTTTTTATATTTTATTTAGAGACAGGGTTCTCACTGAGTTGCTTAGGGCCTCGCTAAATTGCTGAGGTTGACCTTGAACTCACGCTCCTCCAGCCTCAGCTTCCAGAGCCACTGGGATTATAGACATGTTCCATGATGCTCAGGGAAAAGGTGGAATTCTTAACAATTTGTGTGTTACAAATGTCAATAAAAAACAGTATTAACAGGTGCAGAAGCACAGTAACAAAAATATATCAATATTGTCTTATTTGAGTAAACCATAGTATCATCAAGCTTAAAAAAACCAAACTCATTGTTTTCACTGTTGTTTGTGACTCTTCTCTATAAATACAGTAGTTAATATTTATCATTTATCCTTATTTAAATTTCCTATGAACAAATTTACCAATACTGAACACTATTTTCAAACACATTATCATCAGCAGCAGCTGATTAAATAGGTTATTACTGAAAACTCATCAAAGCTTTCAAGGCTATTAATGGTTTCATGCAACTTTAAAAAGTCTAAATTTGGAAGTAACTGGCTAATGAATGAACCTTTTATTGGTAAACAGCCACCATTGCACCAAAGTCATTATCAATATGTAAATATGGTATTTAACATGCTTATATACTTTTTAAAGAGCTGCAATACACTCTATAATATATTTGAAACATTGTCAAATATTTTGAAAATTTCACTACTATATAGTCTGTATATGGCATTAAAAAACACTATTAGCCAGTCACAATGCATTTTTCTAAATTGAATTTTAAATTTTCTAGTGGCTACCATAACAAATTTATTATCTTGACACGGTGTATCAGAATCTTCTTCCATGAAATTCACAGGCCTTTCTTATTGTCTTTTTCTAAACGATTCTATAAGAAAAAAGATGACATATAGTAAAGAGAAACAGATTCATAGACAAAAATCCCTAAAAAAACTCTTCTGTGTATAACAATTAATTATATAACTAATCATGTGTGAAAAAATGGATTAGGAAAGTCTCAAATTATAAAAATTATAAAAATTATAAAATTTGAGTTTTGCTTGAATAAACTTTATAGGGCAAAATAATGCTCTTGGATAAGTTTGTTTTTTCCATGTCTTAATCTATTTTGCTTTTGTTTCACAGGTTACCCCAGGAAAACAAAATTTTTAAAATTCCCCTGCTATAAACCCAATTAAGATTTTTGTCAAGGAAAGAATGAAGGGAAGCAAAAATCCAGTTGGAGTGGCTTTTTTTTTTTTTTTTTTTTTTGTCCTTCTCAAATTAGAACTGGCTTTGCAAATTATGCTTTCCTGATTATATTATAAAGATGACTATAATATGTCACTTAAAACTGAAGGAAAATGGCAGAGAAATTAACCTTAAGAGATCATTTGACCTAAGAAATCTCTTAAGAGGAACTGCAGAATGTTATTACTTGTACACAAAACTCTTGTTTAGTTTGAGCATTAATGCTTTCAGAGCAACTTAAATAACATTAACTTTAAGCAATCAAATAAGAGGAGGTATCTTGAATGATAACATACCACATTTACATATTTATTTACACCTGACTACTTTAGATAAAAATCACAGTTTTAATGGAACTATTAAGGACAAGTCCTTTAAACAAATTGTGATTTTTCCAAAATGAAATTTAAAAACTGCCAAGTGCTAATGGGTTTGTGCTGCCAAAAATACCTAGTCAGTTCTGTCTTTTCTTTTCTAGGAAGAGACTCAGGGCAAATAAGGAAAGTAAAGATTACTCGTTTTGAAGGGATTGTATTCTAATATTTACTTAGTGCCTATATAAGGCACAGGAACCAGATGGGAAAATCCAAATGGATTTAAAAGATGCAAAATGAGATTTGACTATAGAAAAGAAACTAGGTTTCCCTTATTTTTACTTTTGTTTCTTTAATGTTTTAATTATCCTTTATATTATGCTTGTCTCATTTAAACACCTCAATTATGTAAAATTAAGAAACTCTTAAGTTTTCCAGAGAATCTTAGAGTATAATTCAATTACTAAGGTTGGTTTGACAATAGAAAATATTCATGAGGATAAACTCATAAGGTATAGGTCTTATTTAAGTAATAGAGTTAGTTGAGGTACAGGGACATCTGATAATTCACCTGAGGGTTACAGAAGCTGGGATTTTTTTTTCAACACTTTGAACAGAGATGTTTATTATAGGGAGCCAGTTTCACAGGTGGTAAGAATAGATGTACTAAACACTGTGGTAAGGCACCTCAAGGATTAGCAATAGCAAAAAACCACCATTACTCCTTGGGCTGAAGAGACAAAGGAGGATACGGTTAAGGGGCTCACGAGTGAGGGCCAACAGGTGGAACTGGAACTACTGCCTAGCGGGGAACTGGAACAATGGAGGGAGGAAATTAAAAGCCATGAAGGAGATGACACCCAAAGGAAGGGGTGGGGAGAGGAGTCCTTAGTTTTCTTTTTCCTCTTGCTTTTAGTTTGGGAAATTATCCCTCTGAGAAATGGAGTACAGCGGCAGTGGGAAGAGAATGGATTATCATTGTTCAATCAATGACCAGCAAAGGCCAAAGAACCTGGTTAATGATGAAGATTCTAGAGAAAGATATTCTCACTTTGAATCCCAACATTAAATGCTATCACCTTCTAGTATACTTTGGGTAAATTATATAACACTTCTGGTTCTTAACTTGTTTGTCCACAAAAATGTGGATATTAATATATTTTAACTTACTGTTGTCATGGAGAGTAAGTATATTTGAATCCAAGTGTTATGACCAGAGCACATTCTCAGTAAATGTAATCTATTAAGCATTTAAAAAATGGGATACAAGTATAAATTAGATTGAGGCCTACAGATGCTATCAAACAAGGCCCAACTCCCAGATTGGTACTTGGTATATCTGGGATAGGGTCCTTTTCCAAAGAAACAGGTATTAACTATTTTGGGGAGAAGGAATCACTCAGAAAAGATTTCTACATCTTTTGCAAAGAATACAGAAGTTCCAAGCTGGAGGTAGTTTTTTTTTTTTTTTTTTGGGCAGGGGGCAGGGTGGTGGACAGGTTGGGAAAATCTTACTGTTACGTTAGGGATTAAGAGAGTCACTTCTAGCTATTGCTGTTACCACAGTGGAGACATTGAGCAGTGGATGCTGTTCATAAGAAATTGAGGGTATGCTCCTGTTTTTCTTTTTTCCATTCAAGGGTCTAAGCATTTTTCACTCCCTGGTGAAGTCCACTGATATGGAAATATCCTTGTTGAGGACACCTTGAGCTCACAGGAGGAAAAAAAAAATATGTAGGTACAAGGCCTTTGAAGTGACTTCTCCACTTCCCATGGTGGACCTTGATGTCAGAGGGTAATTTTTATCATGCCCTGAGGAGGTAAGCAATTTCACAAACTGTACTATACTTAGGGGAAGGGCAGTCTTGATGGAAATCTAACTGTCTACTCCAAACCTATGTGAACTGAGCCCTTAGTGTCCTGGGACTGGGGCACACAGTATATTTATCCTTCTGTAGGCAGCCCTGTCTTCTTATTGTTATTGTCAAAATAGGCTAGTTTAATCAAACATGTAAACCTACTGGGAATGCCAGATTATAAACATGCTTTGGAATGCTTCTTAACCAACTAACCCAAGACCAAAGTGTATGGTTGACAATAAGGTATTCTTCAGCAAAAAAGAAACTGAATCTCAGAGAGATAATCTCCTTTTTAAAAAATATTTATTTATTTGCTTTAGTTGTACACAATGCGTTTATCTGTACGTGGTGCTGAGCTCGAACCCGGGCCGTGCACGTGCTAGGAGAGCGCTCTACTGCTGAGCCACAATCCCAGCCCCATAATATAATCTCTTAAAAATTGAAAAGCTAAGTATAGGTATTCCAGGTCTCTTCCACATTATGATCAAAGTATGGCTGGGAAATCAATTCAGGTTATTGCATGGCAACTAAGGACAGGGACAAAGATGAGCCCAATATGGATGAATGTTTGGAATTAATTCTATAAAGGGGAATAACGTCTGCGAGAAGGGTAGAGATGGAAAACCTGTGGCTCAGATCTGACTATGACTTTAAGAACAGAGAGATTTTTTTTTCCTTCAATTTCCATTGTTCATATCAACTGTACAGACAAATCATGTTATTATTTTGAATGTCACAGTCTTTTGTCCTAAGATATCTAGAACAACTGGGACATTTGGCCTCACTTTGGCACAAATACTGCAAACATTCCAACAGTGAAACTCCAGATTTTTCAGGGCCAGTATGTTTTTCAATGCTGTTATTTTTTTGCCTCAATTCTTCCGCCTAAAATTTCACCCAAACTGAGATGTTGTTAAGTTACCTGTCAACATTTTTTATGTGATGACTACCTTGTATTTTGCTGCAATGTCCTAATCTTCACCCTCTAGGTAAATCTGCCTTCTTCAATCATTTAACAAAGCCAGGATTAAGTGCCTCATCTTGAATTTAGAAGGACAAGTAGTCCAAATATTATTATTTCAAAAAATTTAGGTGAAGTGTATGTGTTACCCACCTGAAGTTCTGAGTGCTCTTTCAGGAGTCGATCATATTCTTTTGAAAGTCTCTCTGACTGCATCTTCATTGTCATCACATCACTTTGTGCCTTAAAAAGGGCTAGAAAATATCAAATAGAATTTTATTTTCAAAGAATTTGAAATTTACAGAAGAGTTGTAAGACTTATATAAAGAATTTGAGTAGTCTTTACTCAAATTCACCAATTGTTAATGTTATACTACATAGGTTATCATTCTTTCTCCCCCACCCCACCTTTTCTTTTTGGTGGTAGTGGGAATTGAATTCAGGGGTGCTTTACCACTAAGCCACATCCCAAGTAGTTTTTTTTTTTTTTTTTTTTTTTAAAGCTAGGGTCTTGCTATTATGCTGAGGCTGGCTTCAAACTTGAGATCCTCCTGCCTCAGACAGGATCCTGAGTCTCTGGGATTATAGGTGTGCACCACCATACCAGGTGTGCACACTGTCACACATGATTATTTTTTTCAATCATTTGACAGTAAATTGCAGACATCATGCCTCTTTACTCTTTAAAACGTCACTGTGTATTTCCTAAGAATAGAATATTCTCTTCCCATTTATCTGTCAATTCCATCTATTCATATGAACCTGTAGCTTTGTATTTTTCAATGATTCTCTAATCATAGTAGAGTTGCTAAATTTAGTTGAAATTTAGGAACATAACATCAATGTGATACCTTTAATTTACCACCCACATTCTGATTTTGACAACTGTCCCAATTATCCCAATTATGCCCCTTTTAGCACCACCCCCACCCCATTTCTAGTCCAGGCTACAGTCCTGGATAACATACTACATTTAGTTGTTAGGTCTCTTTAGTTTTCTTTAATCTGGAATAGTTCCCCAATCTTCTGCCAGCCATCCTATCTCCATCTTTTGTGACACTGGCATTTTAAAGGCTATAGCTCACTTTTGGGCTAGGGACATGGCTCAGTGGTACAGTGTTTGCCTAGCAAGCATGAGGCCCTTGGATCAATCCTAGCACTGTTAAAAAAAAAAAAAAAAAAAGTGAGTAAAAAAAAATAATACAGGCCACTTTAAAAATAGAACGTTTATTTTGGTTTTGACTGACTTCTCATTATTAAGTTCAGGTCATGTATCCCACTTACTTATGAACATAAGTGATGTTTAATGCTTATTAGGGTATTCAGAGGCATATCACATCTAAAGATCTTTTGCCCCTCACTGCTTTTTCCATTGTAAAGTTGGTACTTTCCCCCTTGTAACTAAAGCAGCAATATATGGGAAGATAATTTCAATAATGTGAACATCCTGCTCCCTCTCAAAACATCTCCCCTGTATCTCACTGATAATTCTTGCCTAAATCAATCCTCATTATGTCAGTTGCCAAATGGTGATTTTCCTACTTCACCATCCCATGCACATTAATGTCAGCATTCTACTGTAAGGAAGAATATTCTTTTGCTCTCCACCCATTTATCTGTCAATTCCATCTATCTGTATGAACTTGTAGCTTTGTATTTTTCAATGACTTACAATTCATTACTATATTTAATTATTTTTGATGCTCAAACTTTTCTAGATTTTGTCAGTGAGAACTTCTTCATGCTGGCTCCTAGTTCCACTGACACATCCCCACTTTATTTATTTAGATTATTTGGTTACTTTCTGGCACAACATGTCCAAGGCTCATCCTAAATCTTCCCTGGCTCAGCTGGGACTGAGGTATTATAGAAGAAGTATCAGAAGGGTCTGCTTCTGAAAATACTGATAGAGAAAGTATTTTATCATTAAATACTGATAGAGAAAGTATTTTATCATCTTTATAAGGGATGGACAATTATCTCCCACTAAGTTAAAAGTATGGGATATATAATTAATACTGAAAAGGTTTTAACTGAAGATAATGACACACAAAAATGGCTATATATTGGCCTCTGTCAACCAAGGAACTACAGTTATAAGTCAGCAGATTACTGTCCTTAGAAAAACAAAACAAACAAAACAACAACAACAAAAAAGCAAAAAACTAAATATATAATAACACAGTGGAGAAGAAGATAGTGAGCAAAACATACAGACGAGAAGAGTAGCCTAAATAGGCAATTGACAAATTAAAATTGCCATTTAGTTTTCCAAAATCTGGGAATCCTGAACAAGTTCTCTATATAATACTGTATACGTAGTCTTTGGAAGTTCTGTATTTGTTAATCTTTTAGGGTAAGGGCTTTAGGGAAGAAAGTGGGATTTATAAATTTAAAAATTACTTTGTGGTTACAATGAAATAAAATTGTCTTATTATAAGCAATCTAAATGCCTTTCTTCTTGAGAAGCCATTATATGGAGATTTTTACAAAAACATATAAGCCATTATCAACGAAAGTGTTTCATGTCTTAGCTGTCAATATGGAAGTAACTACCTATGCACAGCTAGTGTGTACTTTAAATGTGGCCAGTATGACTGAGGAACTGAATTTTAAATTTTATTTAGTTTTAATTAAATTTCAATTTAAATACCCACATATGCCTAGTGGCTAGCCATATTAGCACAACTTTATATTTTTTCTTTTATTCTTTTATAAAGTCACAATTCCAAATTAGGTATTAAAACTGATTTTGACAAATCTAATGTGATATCACTTGGTAAAGGTATGAGTCAGGTAAGTAGACAGATTTTTTTGGTGGTGGTTAGATTTCATTAGGATCACAGCTACAATATAGTTACATATGCGTTTTCAATTTGGATTCTATCCAGAAAGTCATTTCCAGAGGCTACTTAAAAATAAGAAACATGGTTGGTGTTATCTTCAGGACTTCATAAAAATATTTAAGAGCCCATATTTCTGGTATTTAAAAAGCAAAAAGTAGCTTTCACAATCTAATAATGCCTGACTAGCCTATGTTGGTTTTAAGGATGTTGATGTCACACTCTAAATGGTTCTTTGTCCCTAAAAGTCATATGTTGAAACTTAATCACAATGTCATGGTGTGAAGAGGTGGGACTGGGAAGTGATTAGGTCATGAAGGTGAAGCCCTCGTGAATGAGATTAGTGCCTAATAAAAGAAGCTCCAGAGAGGCTGGGATTGTGGCTCAGCGGTAGAGCGCTCGCCTAGCACGTGTGCGGCCCGGGTTTGATCCTCAGCACCACGTACAAATAAAAACGCATTGTGTACAACTAAAGCAAATAAATAAATATTAAAAAAAAAAAAAAAAGAAGAAGAAGCTCCAGAGAGCAGACCTCCTTTTTCCATCCTGTGAGGACAGGTGAGAGGGCTCCATCTACAAAACAAAAAACAGGCACTCACCAGACATTGAATCTGCTATTGCCTTGATCTTGAACTTCCCAGCCCCCAGAACTATACAAAAGAAATTTAAGTTGTTTGTAAGCCAATATGGGCTTTGTTATAGCAGACCAAACTAAGACAGTTGGTCAGGAGCTTGCATTGAACAGGGGGTTTGGTCTTAATGTTAAAAATAATTTAAATTTCTGACAAGAATAAATTACTTAGGAAGTTTAAGACATGTAAGAAGCTATAATCAATTTAGGAGTTTCCTCAGGTTATTACTGGAATAAAGCTATAATAAAACAAGAACAGGTAAATGTTGTTTCTCTGCCACTTATTAAGCCAAGGTATGAACTGTGTTTTTATTTTGCTTTGTGTTTGAGTGGATATCAATAAGTTTAATGATTACTCTCCTACTGAATTCACTCTAATTAGGGAAGATTGTTACTGTCTAGAAGCTTCTTGGACTGCTTCCTAGTTCTTCTCTACCTCTAATTTTATAAAAATTACAATATTGTGTTTTGGATGCTTTCCACCTCCTTCTGGAACTGCATCTGTAACTAAGGGATTATGTAAACTTATCATCTGACATGTTGAGTATGCTTGTTTTATTTTGAGCCATATTATTTTGGAAACAGCATATATGGGAAAAACATAATTGGACAAGGAGGTTTGAGGTGACAAATCTAAATTTCTATTTCAATTTTCTTATCTGCAAAAATGGATTGCTATCGTTTGCCACTAGCTTTACAGAAATGCTGAGGTATTTCATGAAAATCTGGCAGATTCAACTTAGAGACTAGGGTTGGAGTCACCAGGAACTTAAGGCACATGCTTCATTTATTAATATAGAAAATAACCACAATTAATATTACAGTGACATATATTAAGCCAAAATGTTTGTGCAAAATGACATATAAACAGGTAAAAAAAATATGTGTGGTCTTTCCAAATGCCTAACTTACTACATTTATGAGGCTACTGGCATAGTGGGAGGAGCTAGTGGTACTAATGTACTGTGTAAATAAACTATACTACTATGATTTCTACCAGAGATAACAGAGACAATTAAGCCTTGCCAGGAAATGAAAGATAATGATTTTTAGAGGCACTGGCATGGTAGATAAAGTTGGGCTATACAATAGTTGGAAGGATTGAGCCAGAGAAATACATATTTTATTTGAAAAAATGTCTAGTGTTGGTTTCTTTTCACTTAATTTGGTTCTGTTTTTGAGTACTCAAGAATGTAATACACTGGCGTTATCCAGTATTTAATCCTTGTATGTACTATTCCTTTGCCCTTATCTATTACTGTACTGCTAAACCACAGTAATGCTTCCAAGATGCTCAGAAAGTAAACACACAAACTTTTGTTCACTAAGGAATGTAAATTGTAACTTTAATTATATTAATTTTTATATATGTTTATAGTGTCAGATCCATGTCTATGTTTTAGTCACCATTTCATTAATTACCTACTGTCTCTCTTTTGGTACTGGGGATTGAATCCAGGGCTTTGCACATGCTACTAGGCAAGCACTCTACCACTGAGCTACATTCTACAATCCTTTCTAAACTTATTTTGAGACAGGGTCTTGCTAAGTTGCCAAGGCTGGCCTTGAACTTGAGATCCTCCTGCCTCAGCCTCCCAAGTAGCTGGGGTTACCATGCCCAGTTGGTATTTAGTTCCCTCCTTTTTTTGGGGGCGGGGTACCAGGGGCTGAACTCAGGGGCACTCAAACATTGAGCCATCTCCCCAGCCCTTATTTTGTATTTTATTAGAGACAGGGTCTCATTGAGTTGCTTAGGGCCTTGCTAAGTTGCTTAGGCTGGCTTTGAACTTGGGATCCTCCTGACTCAGCCTCCCTAGCTGCTGGGATTATAGGCATGTGCCAGCGACCAGCTCAGATCTCTTAACCTCACATTCATTAGGTTTGTTGATTGTATTTTATTTATACCTCTCTGATCTACCCATTCCACTCCATCTCTGTACACATTATTCTCATCTCTAACTTACTCAATCTTATTCCTCACCTAGTTGTTCAGCTACTCTAATTCACTGTCAACATTCTGACAAAGTGACTGCTCTCATGCTTAACCATCACCCTCCAACAGTGCCTCCAAAATGTTAACATATAAACATGACATATGAGGCGGTTCAAGATAATTCCTATGCCTGAGGCTCAGCTTTCTTCACTGCCTTATTTTATGCTGCAGTTGCAATGGGCTCCTTATAGTACCTTCAAAATGCCATACTCATTCAGTTATGTGCTGCTCATTTTGTCAAAACATCTTGTCTATCCCCCTTTATCTCCCTGCTTCATTCATTCTCTCCCATTTCATTTGGCTCATTAATATCATCCTTCAAAACACTGAGGAACTGTCTTGCTCTCCAGTGTTAGCTTCAAATGCATTTTAAGCTTACCACCATCACAGCACTTGTTATGCTGAAGGACAACGATGTCCTCACTAGACAAGGGACTATTACTTGAGAAACAGAGCTGTGACTTGTCTCTCTCTCTGAATATACAGCACACTGCCTACCACATAGCAGGTGCTTAAAATATGTTCCCTGAAGGAAAGAAAAAAGTTAAATGTAAAGTGTAAGCTTTAAGCATTTAAAAAATTCTGTGAAATCAGTCCATTTCCTACATATGAGATGTCACTTTAGTCACTTGATGGGAATCTTAGTTGCAACAAGATAAAACAACTATATCTTCAACCAAAAAACAAAATATTCAGCATATCTGGAGAGCCACAAAATAAACAGACCATTCTTAAAATATTTTGATGAAAATATACTCATGTTACAAATATTTCATGCTATTCCAGAATTAAAAACAAAATATAAATAAATAGTATCTCAGAATACAATTCAGTTAAAAAAAAATTAAAACACTAATTCTAAAGAATGGGGCAGGAAATAATCATAAGCTTGGAGTATCTTGTGGTGTTAAAAAAGTAGAAAATGCTCCAAAACCAAAATTTAAAAAATCTATAAGAATGTAAATCCACAATAATGGGGATATGTCCAAGGGACACAAGAGCCAACCAAGATCCCCCAGTGACTGAAGTTGGGCAACCTGAGCAACAAAATGAAGTTATATTAAAGCATAACCCAAAGTTTAAGTTAAATATTTATAAGTTCATACTGATATTAAATAAACCAATGGAGGAGACATACAAATTCATGCAGAATAATTCCTAAAAATACACACAGATACTCTAAGGAGATAGAGCATGATTCCCCATTTCTTAAGTGTGGATTATGAACATGACTTCCTTCCAAAAACAGAGGGGGAAAAAGTAACTTTACAGTACAGAAACCTGACAAACATAATCTCTTTCGGGTGATCAAGGTTATCATCAATAGTGATAAATCATGTTAACATACTAGAAATAATGTGATGAAAATGTCACTTTATCCCTATATTTAGCCTGTAGTTATATATTCCAATTATAAGAAAAACATAAAAGAAATCCAATTGAGGCTCATTTTATAAAATAAATGATCAGTGCTTTTCAAAAATGTCAAGATCAAGAATAAGAAAAATCTGATAAACTATTATAGTCAAAAGGAGCCTAGGGGTGATAGGACTACTAAATGTAATATGATATCCTCAATGAGATCCTAGGATAGAAGAAAGACATCAAGTGTAAACTAAATAAATCTTAATAAATCATGGACTTCTGTCAATAAAATTTTATCAATATTGGTTTATTAACTGTATGAATGTACCAGATTAATGTAAGACATTAATAATGGGAAAATTAGGTGTGGGAAATATGGACATTCTCTATATTTAACTAACTAGATGTTAGTTAAAAACATCTAAACTGTTTTAACATAAAAAGTTTATCTTAAAATCACAATGGGAAATAAAACAAAATACTATGTATTAGGACCAGATGCAATAAAGTTCACTATGTCTATCCAAGTTCCTAAGAGTCTATCGAAATGACCTTCAAGGACTAGATGTGATTCAAGGGTAAAACAAGGAAAGGTACCCAATGTCAGGGGGCTCATACAATTTTTCTTCTAAAAATGCACATTAAAGTGACAAAAATATGTATGCAAAAATATTAACCAGTTATGTTTATATAGATCTACAGTTTTTTTTTTTTTTTTTTTTTTGGTGGTACCGGGGATTGAACTCAGGGGCACTCGACCACTGGGCCACATCCCCAGCCCTTTTTTGTATTTTATTTAGAGACAGGGTCTCACTGAGTTGCTAAGTGCCTCGCCACTGCTGAGGCTGGCTTTGAACTCGCGATCCTCCTGCCTCAGCCTCCCAAAGTGCTGGGATTACAGGCGTGCGCCACCGCACCCGGCTTACAGTTGTTTTAACACTAATTTTTTGTGTGTGCATTTACTGTCAACTGATAGCAGAACCAAAACTGGACTAAAATCTAAGTATCTCTTGGGTTAAACACCAAGGTTTGGGGTTTATTCATTTCAGCAAATTATGTTATATAACTAGTGTACTATGGATATTTTTAATTATGTTAAAAGCAGCATGAAGAAACATATTCTTTGGAATATAATTTATAGTAGTGAAACCTCAGAAATCATAAGAGTTTAGTAATTAATTTTGCATAAAATTAATGTCTTATTACTCATATTGAAAACTGTAGTTGAAAAACGACATAAAAGGGCTGAGGTTGAAGCTCAGTGGTAGAGAACTTGCCTGGCATATGTGAGGCACCAGGTTCAATCCTCAGCACCACATGAAATAAATAAATAAAATAAAGGTATTGTGTCCATCTACAACTAAAAGTATATTTAAAAAGTGACATAAAAGGTTTTAAATTATAATAATTTTAAAAACAAAAAAATTCCCAAATGGCCTTCTAAATTCATTTAAATAGATAAAAATGTTAATTAAAAATTGTACAAAACTTTCTAATGTTTTAAAATTATGCAGTATAGTGTTATAGTATATATTTTTAAAAAACAAGAATCAAAATGGTAATATTAAGAAAGATCAGTGAGTGGGCAGTGAGAAGATGGACATGAGAAAAGCAGACTGAATGCATTTCAAAAATGTCAAAGTATAGGGAACAACTTCTATGAACACATATAAGAGAAGGGTTGAGAGGCAACATAGTTATACATATCTTAAAATATATTAAAAAAATTCATATAAGTTTTTATGAAATCATACATTATGGTAAAACAGTACAAGACACATAGAAGGGCTGTGAAATTGAAGATCCTTAATAACAGCAATGATAAACCTTTACTGTTTGAAGAATATGAGAATGGTAATTTTTCTCCTGGACTATAACAGCTGTGACTCCATAAGTATATACCAAAAGATTCCTATTTTTCATTACCATAAAAGGTGAGGTTGTTACAGAAATGAAAACTACCTTTAAGATAAGGGAGTTTCCCCTTCTGTTCAACAACTTATGAACTACCTACTTTTCATCAGAAATGCCTACTCTTCTAAGTGCTGAGGATATAGTGAAAAGATAGCTAGGGTCTTTGCTCTCATCTTCTATCGGGGGAAGAGATATACAAAGAGACCAAACAACTAACAGTGATAGTGATAAGTGGCACACAGAAAGGTAAAACAGGGTGATGGGATAGAGAATGACTATGTAACTTTCTCAAATAGAGTAGTCACAAAGTTTCTCTACAGAGCAGAAATTTAAGCTAATATCACTTTTGTCTGTCTAGAGGGCTGATAAAGAATGATACTCCAGGGGCTGGGGTTGTTGTGGCTCAGCGGTAGAGCGCTCCATCCTCAGCACCACGTAAACATAAATGCATTGCACTGTGTACAACTAAAAGCAAATAAATAAATATTAAAAAAAAAAGAATGATACTCCAGTAGCATTGAGCACACTTAGGATCTGCATCTTATTTTCTAAATGCCATTCTCTACTTAAAGGCCAATTCAAGGACTGGGAAAAGTGCCAGGAAGAACCTGGAACATCTTGCTATACCAAAAAAGTGTTCACAGAATACCAGGGCATGTCAAAAGGACATGAGACCCAGCTGGACAAATCTGAGCCAGTTTGAGCAATAAAATCTAATGCCTGTAATGAATTATAACCACTGAATACAGTGAATAATCAACTGGGGAAAACAGAAAATGTCTCCCTAAAATAGAATGACATCTAATAAAAGGGGAAGGAATGAGGGAATTAGGGAATCACCACTGGAAAATATCACAATAATAAGTGAGAGAAAAATATGAAGAGTGAGAGAAAAAGATAAAGCAAAATGTTAAAATGTTGTCATTTGGAAAATTGAGTGAAGGGTATAGGAGAAATTGTTTTTTATTATTCTTGTGCCTTTTCTGTGAGTTTGATATTATGTCTGAACAAGAAGTTAAAAGAAAAAATTAGAGAAGAGATTCAAACTTCATTCAAGGACAGGGAGAGGATTGAGACTAGCTATGTGGGGTTGAGGAGTGGAATAGTGGTTTTGGTGGTGGGAAGATAAAGTTGTTTTTGTGTGATTAATTCTTTGTATCCAATGAAGCAGGGTAGATGTACACATTTGAAGTTGACATAAGATCTAAACAGTTTTGGAAAGTGAAAGAGTGAAGGAGTTAAGAGAAGTACAATAGGATTGTCATACAGTGTTGAGGGCACATTTAAATGAAATGACTATTTATTTAAAATAGCTGGGTCTTTCTGAAACCTATGGAGGGAAGAAGGAGAGGAAAGAGGGAAGGGAAAGAGAGCAGATAAGAAGTTTTCAAGAACATAACTATGATGAATATGGAATCTAAACTGGATAAGGAGAGAAGAAAAGTTAATGTTTGTGGTGAGATTTATCAGTATGTATTATATACCAGGTAAGGAACAGTAGTGAATGCTGGGGACACACAGATGTCTTAGAAGTGGTCTTTGCCTTCACAGCACTTACAGTCTAGTAAGACAAGACAAGGAAATAAAAAAAAATAATTTCTGTGGCATACACTCTCAATAAGTAACTGGGGAGTTCTAGACAGGCAGACCTGCAGTACTACACAAAGGTGAAAAATAATGAAACACCACTATTACACCTACTAGCTATGATAATTAATAAAGTAGGAATGTAAAATTTAAATTGGACAAGGTTGGAGAAGACATTGGGGGCCAGATCATAGAGGACCACATCTGCAACCTTGGGGAGCAATAAAGGTAACAGAAGTCAATAAAGAATTGTAAATACTGCAGAGGCATAACTGTGGTTTTAAAAACTATTCTAGTCTGGTATGGCAGCACCTGCCTTTCATCCGATCTTAAGTTTAAAGCCAGCCTCGGCAACTTAGTGAGGCCCTGTCTCAAAACAAAAACTAAAAAGTGCTGGGGATGTGGCTGAGTAGTTAGGTGCCCCTGGGTTCAATCCCTAGAACAAAAACAAAATAAATAAACAATAACAAAACTACTCTAGTGGCAATGTGAAGAGGCCAAACTAATGATTAACAGAGATTAAACTGGGACATGCATTAGCAGATTGCTTGCTCAGTAAGGAGTCAGACATTTTTGGAGTAGAAAACAAAGCTGCACAATTACATTACAGAACAAACATTAATGAATAAAACCAAATATAGTTCTTTTTTATATGCAAAGAACAAAGGGGACAAAGAACAAAATTCATCTTATTTTTCTCTTCTTTTTTTTTTTCTTGTGTCTCAATCTCCCAACCTTCTGGAATTGAGGAAATAAATAAGGCCCATGGGCAAAGTACTTCTGGTTTTTAGAAAAGAAATGAGTTAAGGCATGCTAACACTTCAACTGATGACTGGTACTCTGGGCCACAGAACTGATAAACAAACTTTCTAATTTAATAAATAAAATATTCACTAGTGGTAAAAGAAACATTAATAAACACATGATGAAGACTTCATTAATCTTAGGTTAAAGTAATGTATTTAAGAAAATAATTCTGTATCTATTATTAAGCAAAAAATATTACAAATTGTATTAATATGCTGGACCTTAAAAATAATGATGTACTTTTTAGGCAAAGCACTGTGTAATTACAGATTATAGGAGATGCTTTGAAAAAGAGAACACTTTTATAAAGCAATTTTATGTGCATATAGAATTGATGTGAAATCTAGAATTACCAACCCATCAGGAGTAAATCTGTTTTGTCTATAAATACAGTAAAACATGTGATATATTTTACTATATATAAGCACATGTAATTTCTAAAATTATCTGATCAATATTCATTCAGCAAGCACTTAGGTGCATAGTAGATTTTATAACATTATTAATGGCAGAAACCAATCTTTTCAGCATATTCTCACTTATATAGTGGAAAGGTACTTTCTTTATCTGAAGACCCTAATGGCAAATATTTCTGCAAAGGGCCATAAAGTAGGTATTTTTAGTTTTCCAGGTCATATAGTCTCTCCAATTACTAAACGCTGCAGCCACAGAAATCATGTAAACAAATGGGCACAGCTTTGTTCCAATAAAATTTAATTTATAAAAACAAGGCAGCAGGCTGGATTTAGTCCATGGGAAATAGTTTGCTAACCCCTGTCCTAAAGATTATAAGCTTACTCAAAAGACCTATAAAATAATGTCAGAACATGAGAGAATGGTCCAAATTATACTGTAAAATATTAAGAAACCTACTATAAAGTTTTTCTTTTTATCTCAATCAATTTTCCTTATAGAAAAAATAAAGGCTACTCAGGAGATGTTGTAATGGGATTTAGTTTTAGAAAGAGTTTTTACTCCTGTATTTTTTTCAGCTCATTTTCCTAGCTGATTGCTTCTTTTCAATTTCAAAAGTGACTGAATCAGGAACCAAAAGTGAGGGCAATTTGAAGGGGAAGGAGAATATGCTAAGTTAATATGAGACTGTACCTAGATTTTCACATGGAAATGCTCCCATCAGGTGACTCTAATGCCAAAACGCACACTCCAACTCTAAAACAAAAACTAACTCATTTTATTGGTGTTCATCACTTTTAAATACGGGGCAATTAATACACTAGGGCCTAATTAATCTATCTCCTAACTACACAAAACAGTACTATTATTATTCTTTGATTTTATAAACCAACCCCAGATTTAATTAGCAAATGAACAATTCAAACATCTAACACTGCCTGTTTTACTACTGATCAGGCTTTGAGAGGTCTTCTAATCTCTTTCGATGTAGAGTCTGTAAAAGATTTACCTTAAATCCCAATATGTTCTCATTATGCTTCAGAAGAAAAGCAATATTAAATGGATCTGCAAAGCAAGATAGTATCATAGAAAAATTAACCCTAAACTAGAGAAAATGTGTTATTTATGATAAAATCTTTTTTCTATGTTGATAGTTAAAAGCCAAGCTTTTCTTTTTTATTTCAGTCATTTCCTATTAACTTGGAAAAGTTTTATAGCAGAAATAATAATAATAATAATAATAATAATAATATTTAACAGTTAGTGAGTCTTAACACTGAACTATGTGCTCTGTATGCATGACAACTCCATGAAGAACTACTTAACTTCCCCAAGGCCAAAATTCTGTTGTTGTTTCTGTACTTTCTTGAGAATACATTTTTGATTCTAAACATGGTACTCGAGCAATCCCACATCTTGTCTGTTTTCTTGCCAGCCTCATCATTCCCACTCTACTCTACCATCAATCTCCAGCTTTGCCACAATGGCTTTTCATCCTTGGTTTGTATGTATTCTCAACACTAGGGGAATATACTCACTGCTCATCTTTGCTTCTGAAAGAAATACCTCCGAAGCCTGCAGCTCAGTTGAAACAATATCTTTTCCACTAATATCCTCCCAACTGATTCAGTAAGAAAATCAGGAGCTCCTTTCCACTAATTTCCCCCTGTTTCAGTAAGAAAGTCATGAGCTCCTCTTTTCAATTTCAAAAAATAACTACCATAGTCCACTACCTAGTCCTTTGTATTATAACTTTCCTTTGTCTTTTATCACTCCTCACTTTACATTTTTATTAGTGCATTTGTCTACCTTCCTCACCATACGTCCTTGAAGACTGGGATGACCGTGTATTTATTCATCTTGGTGCCCTTCATAGAATCCAACGCAATAAATTGTAGATGGGCAGATACAATTACAAGTTCAAAAATAGAACTGAGCAAAGATTACAAATTGCTTAAGTTCCTTTACTATGCAATCCTTTGACCATTTGCAGTATTTTCAAACCCAGGGAGCTGATCCTACAAAAACTGTTGAGGAGTACTTGGTTCAAAACAGTTATAGCAGCATTCTATGAAGCAGAAGAATATGCTATTGATTCAGTGTAGAAGTCAAAGAAAATCAATTTATGAGAATGCTTACTGAAATGAAATACAATTTTCACATAGGTTGGGTACATAAATTTTACCTCTGACAGTAATCTTTTGTTAACAATTAAAAAGAAAGCAAAACAAGATGGAAAGAGAAGAAATGAGGAAAATGCTGTCAAGCTCTGAAGAAAATATCAAGTTGTGGAAGTAATCCAAGGGGAAGGGGAAGGGCTTCAGAGAGCAATGGCATTTGCTTCCCAGTTTCAGTTTCTTCATAAACCCTAACCTCCCCAAACTCCTATTAGCCATGCACTTCTCATACACTCTGTTCCTTCTGGCAATTTCAAAATATCTTTTACAGAGTAAAATCTTAAAAGAGAATTTTACTTGGGTTTATTATACATAGTATTTTCTAGATCATCAAAAAAGTTTAATATTATTTATACACACTGAAAATAGTTATCCCCCTGCAATCCAGGAAATCTTTACTAGTAATTAAATAACCATAGGTGTAATAGTCAGCAGGTAAAACCTCTGATGATGATTCTTAGCCTAATCCTCAAATGTTATATGCCAGAGTCCTGTGTTCAGACTTTCCCCTTCTCAACTGTCTTCCCTGGCAATCCTATCAACATCCTGGGACTATCTTTCTTCTGAATTTTCAAATTTTTATTTCCAATTATTCTTTAGGCATTTTCACTAGAATATCCAAACTCAGTATATTTATAACCAAACTCATTTATATTTATAACCAAACTCATTTATATTTATAACCAAACTCACTGCCTCCCCCTCTCCCTGAATAAAATAAAGCACCCCACTACTCCTCTGGTTCTTATCTCTGTTAAAAGCATTATCTAGTCAACCAAACTTGAAAACTGGTCATCTTAAACTTTTATTCTCTCTCATACAACAAATCCTGTTGATTTTGTCTCCTTTATCTCTCTCAAGATGAGATTTTACATCCTTGGGGACAGAGAAAATATTATATAATGTTTCCTGAAGGCAAAACAAGACAAAATAGAGGGTGGGGATGTAGCTCAATGTAGAGTATGTGCCTTCCATGCAGAGGCCCTGGGTTTGGTCTCCAGCACTACAAAACAAAACATAACAACAAACAGACCACACACATACAAAGAGAGTCAGGATGTGAAATGACTCTGACCATGCTCAGCAGAAACAATGGATGCCAGAGATAATGGAGCATCATCTTCAAATATCTGAGGTTAAACGGTTTTTAAGCAAGGGTAAGAGGAAAGTAATATTTTCAGACATTCGAGGCTTTTAAATTGTTTATTGCTCATCTATTTTTTTTTTCCTCCAAGAGCTATTGGATGATATGCTTTACCAAAAGGAAAGAGTAAACAAAAAGTAGAAAACATGGAATCTAAGAAAGGCAAAGTCAATAACACAATGTAATAAAAATCACGATATGCTCATATTAAAAGGATGGAGGGGGATAGATAAGGAAAGTGTATAAGGAGTTGGGTGAAATAAGAGATCTAAGCCCTTTTCTTCCATATAAGAAATTCAAAGATAATAGTCCACACTGTAAGGCAAATATCCGAATAGTCCAATGAACTGAATGTATTTGCTTCTGGGGAGAGGAACCTCATGAGAACTCTTCAGGAAGAGCATCAGGAGACTGTTGTTGTTCATTATAAATCTCATATTACTATTTGTCCTTTCAAATTATGTATATATAAAATTTTTATAAAGTAAAAAAATATAAAGGTACTCTACTCTCTTTTACATAGCACTATAGTGACTACTTAGAGTTATATTTCTATAAGTAAAGGCTCTCAGAGCTGGAAAGATCTCTAGTCTTATTTTTAATAATGAAAAGAACATGCAAGCCGGGCGCGGTGGCGCACGCCTGTAATCCCAGCACTTTGGGAGGCTGAGGCAGGAGGATTGCGAGTTCAAAGCCAGCCTCAGCCATGGCGAGGCACTTAGAAACTCAGTGAGACCCTGTCTCTAAATAAAATACAAAAAAGGGCTGGGGATGGGGCCCAGTGGTCGAGGGCCCCTGAGTTCAATCCCTGGTACCAAAAAAAAAAAAAAAGAACATGCTGATTTCTTTTCTCAAATCACTTCTCCTTTCCTGTGAAGGTTTACTATTCCCTATCAACGGATCCAACAGATGTTCTAAACAACCAACCATACTCTTAACACTAATGAGAAACTGTTATGTTGGCACATGCCCTCTTTTGTTTCCCAATGTTTCACCCAAGAGAGTTAAACATTCAAGATTGTGAGCTAACAGATGGATAAAACATGCCAGGTCCTGTCTTAATGACAGTATGAGACATCTTTCTGAAGTGAACAATATGATTTAATTAGCCACCTGCTTACCTTAAGTTTGAGGAAAAGGGAAATTACTGTGTAAAGTTCTCTCTCATGAAAAATAAACATAATTTAAGGATCAAAAAGCCAACATTTGGAGCCGGGCGTGGTTACTCACGCCTGTAATCCCAGCACTTTGGGAGGCTGAGGCAGGAGGATCACAAGTTCAAAACCAGCCTCAGCAAGGGCGAGGCATTTAGCAACTTAGTGAGACCCTGTCTCTAAATAAATACAAAAAAAAAAAAAAAAAAAAAAAAAAGGGCTGGGGATGTGACCCAGTGGTAGAGTGCCCCTGAGTTCAATCCCTGGTACCACACACACACACACACACACAAAAGGCAACATTTCTTGACGGTCATTTCTGCTTGATTATGCTATTTGAAGTAATATAAAAATTAAAACTAGTTATTCCCTTGTTTTATAGCAAATGGTTGCCAAAAAGGGTTAATGACTAGAGCAAAGTTATCCAGACTTTGAAAAGTAAAATTCATATGATAGCATGAAGTTAAACAACTTCTCATATTTAGGATCCACTCTCAAAGTACAATGGGAATAGTCCATTAATTAGATAATTCAAGCAAAAAATCTACTGCCTCGTAACTACCAGGATATTTGGAAGAGAGGTAAAGAAACAAACAAAAAAACAAACACACTAAGAATCTTTCTCATTATATAAATACATGTATTATAGAAAATAATTTAAAATCCAGAAAAGTCATTCATTTTACATTCCAAAGATAACCATTTGTGTATTAATAGTTTGGTGTATGTTTTTCCTAATTAAAAGTGTTTCTATGCTAGATTTGCCCAGTTTAATTTCTGTACCTCATTTGTCAACAAACATAAGTCTGTTCAAAGTTCATATATTTGTTATAAAAGTGTTTTCATGAAAGTCTAGTGAACATGCGCACCTAGGTAGGAAATAGGCAGGAGGAAAGAATACCAAGGTATTCAAATTAATCATCCTCTCTTAGGAGACCCATCAATTGACTCCTCAATTTTACAGCATTATCATTTATTGCTTCCTAGGGTAATCATCAACTTCTAACTGACCAGTCTGATATATACTTTGCTCCTCTTACTCAGAAGAGTAATGCCATTTCACTCATTTTTCTGCCACTCTAAGTCCATCAATACATTTAGAGAACTGTGATTTTATCCTTATTCCCTGGAGCATTCCTATATTCTGTATGCACTTAGCACTCTCTACTCATATTTTTTTGTGATACACTAATCTATGTATCCTACAGAAAAGGAAATTAGTTCCATTTCATATATATGTATGTTTAATCCACACATCTGGACTACAAACACTTCAGGGAATAATCTACTTTCTCTTGTTTTAATGTCCTCTCTGTAAAGATTATAATAGCTTTTCCTTAGGACAGATTATTAATTTTGCTTGCTGGGATTGTTAATAACACATAAGGTATCCTTGAATTTCTGTCTTAAATATCTTGCCCACAGCTTTTCCTCCCAGTCATGGAAGACAAATAGTTTCAGGCTTTGGGAATATATAAAAAGCTCACAAAAAAGGGAAAATATCACAACTAAGTGGGAACATAACAAGGAACCATACAGAATAAAATATCATTGCATATTCATTCCTGGAAAGTAATCCTATAGAAAGCAAGACTCTTTTTGCTGTTTAACAATAACATCAACTAAAAGAGCAGATAATACAGATAAAGTAATAAAAAGTAATAAGTCCTTTATTTACTAACTAAAAGGGTTGGTCATAGATTTTGATTTAAAAATTAATATACAATTTACACAATGGAATTTTACTCAGCAATAAAAGAGAATAAAATAATGGCATTCGCAGGTAAATGGATGAAGTTGGAGAATATAATGCTAAGTGAAGTTAGTCAATCTCAAAAATCTAAATACCAAATGTTTTCTCTGATATAAAGAGGCTGATTCACAGTGGTGTTGGGTCGGGGTACATAGGAGGATTAGAGGAACACTAGAATGGTCAAAGGGGAGGGAAGGGAAGGGAGGGATTAAGAGGGGATGGAGGGGAAAAAAGAAAAGGTGGTTGAATAAGATGGATATCATTATCCTAAATGCATTATTAAAGACTTGAAAGGTACGAATATACTTTGTATACAGAGTTATGTAAAAAGATGCTCTATATGTGTATTATGAATTGTAATGCATACTACTATTATAAATACAACAACTCTGAATAAAAAAATTAACATACTACAAATTACATATTGCCTATTGCTATGTCCATCCAATAAATATACTAGTCTTTTCTGAACCCAAGGCCTCACACATGCTAGCAAGTACTCTACCACTGAGGTATATCTCTAGCCCTGTGCTATTCCTTTTTTTTTTTTTTGGTACTGGGGATTGAACTCGGGGGCACTCGATCACTAAGCCACATCCCCAGCCCTATTTTGTGTTTTATTTAGAGACAGGGTCTCACTGAGTTGCTTAGTGCCTCACTTTTGCTGAGGCTGGCTTTGAACTTACAATCCTCCTGTTTCAGCCTCCTGAGCTGCTGGGATTACAGGTGTGTGGCAAAAGATGATTATTTTTAACTCCAACTTGTTCAAGGGTAGTAAAAGGAAATTTTATTTCTTTTCAAGGTAGGTCAAGGTGATATGGAAGTATTTATTTAGGAAGATAGTTGAATTAACAGTATTTCAATAGGGGACTAGGAATGTTTTGTTTCCTGGTTCAAATATAAGGTCTGTTATATTCCGCTAAAACTTAGGCATACTTAATAGGCCTTTACATTCACCTTAAATTCTGTTTGCATATAATTTTTTTAAGAAAACTTATTTAAAATTTGCTTTTTCCTTAACAGATTCTTTAAGGAAATTCTTAGTTATGCTTCATGTCAAATGATTTTGTAATAAATGAATTATTGAAAATTTATATGAAAAATTGCCAATGAAAGAAAGGCAGGAAGACAAGCAGGGTCAAGGAATTTGTCTCAATCACTTTTCTTTTTTGTAGGAGACATATACTACTTTACAACCTATACATCCTTTACTATAAGATTGGCAGCCCTAAGAATTCCTTTTTTAATATAGCATGTGATAGATGTATTTCTGTTCCTGAAGGAATGAGGGGCAGACATTTCTATAGGCAGCTCAATCACTATTTAAGTCATACTTACCCTTTCCTGGATGCATGCAATGATTGCATGTTGCATGTTTCCTCTAGTTTCAAGAATAAATACTGGGAAAGTATTTATTTATAAGAAAAAGTACCAATAGTTTTCCTGGAAGTGTCCTTTGAAGTCAATCCCCTCGGACGGTAGGTATTTTACAACATTAAGTTCTATTTCTGTTAAGAAAGCTTATGAGAGGCTCTGTAAATTCCTTAAAGCTTAGGCTCTTATTTTTCATGGCAGTGCTCTTTCCCAATTACTCCACATGCTGGGATATCAGAGTTATTGTTAAATGGATTATTAAAATGACAGATCAGGTCCTTACACCTGACTAAGTAGTCTTGAGTGTAAATTAGGTACTTTGGGATATGTATACTCTCTTTTAAATCTCTAGGGTGATATCACCATACTGAAGTACAGGAATAGTTTACTAACTGGTCAAAATCTGAGCTGGTGATTAAAAACTGATGAAGTTTCGCACTACTGACAGAGCATTCTTAATAACTACCTTCAGAATGCCACTTTTCTAATTTTGGGCTCATCAGTTTACAAATTTTTTTTAAAAAATATTTATTTATTTACTTTAGTTGTACATAATGCAATGCATTTATGTTTACGTGGTGCTGAGGATCGAACCCGGGCCGAGCACGTGCGAGGCGAATGCTCTGCCGCTGAGCCACAACCCCAGCCCTACAAAAAATTTTGTATTTACACTTCCACTAATATACTTGGGAGAAAATGTTTCACTTAAATTTAAGAAACACCAAAGGCAAAAAAATTCATATGGAAAACATTATCTGTGCCTCTCTCAACATGGCTTTTTACTAAATTCACAAATATGAAAGTTCTTACTGAAAACTTTTTAAAAATACTGTCACCTTACTATCCTAAATTTTTAGGAATCAATGAATATTTTTGAGTGATATTATATATAAAGTATTATAATGCTGAATTCATCTAAATCCACACTATAATTGATACAATTTCTTCATTCTTGCCTTCATGAATCTTACTGGTTCAAGAGAACATGGCCAAAAAAATGCCTTCTTTAGAAATGGGACCTTTGAGCTTCTCAAGGGTATTAAGAATGTTATCTAAAAAAGTAACTTTGGGTAAATAAGATGTGTTCATAAAATATTAAATATCTTGCAGGAACCAAACCAGGCATACTCAAACAGGTAATATCTGCTTTTATCTCAATACTCATTTACTTTGAAAGGAGTTGTGTAGTCTACATTTCAAACACGGAAGCAGGTATCTCTTGTTATCAGATTATAAATACAATGCCTATATTATCAAAGAGTTCATTTTCTCCAAACATCCAATTTGTCTTTTTAAGAAATACTCATATAATATTGAGCTGATTTTTATGTCAGACTTAGGAAGCTAATTAAAAATTGAGCAGAGTCAAGAGAAGCATAACAAAGCCTACAGCCTATTCTTGTCTTTTACTTTTCTACTGCATGCTTATAAGAAAAGAGATCAATAATTTTCCTACGTTCATATGTGAATACATGACCAGTATAACTCCATAGCATGTACAACCACAAAAATGGAAAGTTAGGGCTGGGATTGTGGCTCAGCGGTAGAGCACTCGCCTAGCACGTGCGCGGCCCGGGTTCTATCCTCAGCACCACATAAAAATAAACACATTGAGTACAACTAAAGCAAATAAATAAATATTTTTTTAAAAAAGAAAAGTTATAATCCATGCATATTTGATATGTCAAAATACATTCTGCTGTTATGTATAACTAAAAAGAATAAATTAAAAAAAAAAAAGAGGGGCTGGGGTTGTGGCTCAGCGGTAGAGCGCTCGCCTAGCACGTGCGCGGCCCGGGTTCGATCCTCAGCACCACATAAACATAAATGCATTTCATTGTGTACAACTAAAACAAATAAATAAATATTAAAAAAAAAAAAAAAAAAAAAAAGAGACCCTTGGCTGATATAAAAGAAAGTAAGATTTTGAAACAATTTCCTTCCTTCTTTTCCTTTCATTTTACTCATTTAAGGTGGCTTGGAAATGGCTCTATGAATTCTCTAAAAGGATTAGCAGCAACGTTTTATGCTGAGTAAAAAATGAACACTACTTTCTTTTCCGAAATGACTACTGCAGAGGGCAGGTGACTACTGAATTTTCATGTAAATATTAAAATTTTTTTGTCATGTCCAGACTTTTTGTAGCTGCAGAATATTTATCACTACCAACTATAAGATTCCTCCGTTTTGAGCTATACACTATACCAACCAAACATTCCACTTTGTCTAGAAGGGTAATTTATCTATTTACTTAAAAATTTTTTTTAACTTCCGTTTATTTATTTATTTAATGCGGGGCTGAGGATTAAACCTCTACTATTGAGCCACAACCCCAGCCTGGGTAATTTATTTTTTAACTTACTGCCTCTAAATTAACTAATTGCCTCTAAATTAAATAAGAAATGGAAAAAAGCGATTTAAAGAATTTTGCATCACATAAAATATCCTGTGAATTTTCATAATGTTTATAGCATTAGCTTTTATCTTTGGGCTTTCAATTTAAAATTCAAATTTATCTCGATGCAGTAAACCCTATCCAAAGAATATAAACATATGTTTAATAATAGTATGTTATATTTCAAGGAATTTTTATTGTACTGAGACCTACTAAAAGGAAACCTAAACTTACAAATGGCAGAAAATAGGTAGATTCAGTCACCAGATATTCTCCAACTTATCTCCAATTTAAAATAGAAGCAATTTGAAATTGGACATGGACATTGATATTACCTTGACCGTGACTGGATGACAAATTCCCCTGAATCTTCCCAACAGGTAAGGAATAATTGTTCCTATATGCAGAAATGTGCCAGAGGTCAAGCTACACACTTACAACCAGAGTGTTCTAAAAGACATTGGATTTGGGATGTCTGCTTTTCTGTGCTATGTAGCTGCAAGGAATATTATTTTGTTCTTTGATTAGGAAGAAAATACTATTAGAACATTTTTTTTTCTTCTTTTTATGTAGAAGAAACAGCTGCCTTCATGAAAATAGAGTTGGGGATATTCGACTTCAAGCCTGTAGTGCAATGTATTTTGGAATGGGGTACTTGAATTTTCAACTGCCATCCCAGATTATTGCTTACTTATTGTCTATCCATCTCTTTCAAGGAATGCTTTCCTTTTATCTAGTTGGTAGGGAATATTAGAACTTGGGATAAGCAATGTATCTTCTTGTAACCAAAACTGTCCTCTTGTGACTTGTTTCTATGAAAGTAGTAATATATGATGATGGAAAAATGTGACTCATTTTACAAAAATGTATTTACAAGCAACTTTTTAGGAACATAGCTCTTCTACTAAGGCATGAACATTTGTATTTACAACACAGATCTGAAACACCTACATGTTTCTCTGCATAACAGAACATGTTTCTCTTGGCTGAACCAATGTTTTATCTTCATATTTGAGCAGGAAATTATAAATAGGTCATTCTCGGTATTTGGCCAGAAGGACATTTAGGCATGAGTTTTGTTTTAGGAAAAACAGTGAAGTGTAACAGCATCAAATATGCTAGTCTTTTCACATGCACACAAAGTTACCATCTAAAGTCTTCTTTAATTCAGTTTTCAGTTTTTCCTGGTCTTCTACTAGTTTTTTATTTTCTGTTTCCAAAGTTTGTTCTTCATCCGTGGTTTTCAAGATCTATCACAAAAGAGAAGAACAGGAAGAAGTAAGCTTAGATTGAGATAGCTAGATATTCTTATAGTAAGGGAAATGAGTAATCTATCTAAAACTGTTGGTTTTTATTTTATTCTTTTTTCTTTTCAATATTCTATAATTTTCTATAAAGCTACAATTTTCCTTTGCTATCAGAAATTTGATAATTGACAAACACAAAAAATATTTTTCTTTTTAAAAAATTTTTTTAGTTGTAGATGGACACACAATATCTTTATTTTTATATGGTGCTGAGGATCGAACCCAGTGCCTCACACATGCGAGGCAAGCGCTTTACTACTGAGCTACAGCCCCAAGCCCAATATTTCCTTTTATTATGGCTAAAATCTCTGAAATGAAAATAAGAATTTCTGGATAAGCTACAATTAGAATTATGTTTTCAAAATTATTTAGGTAAATAATGGGAATCTCTCTTCCTCAATTAAGTGTATGACATAAATCTAAGGAAATAAGTTCTGAGGTTGATAGTAATTAGAAAACCATTATATGTTGTGGTTGCAGAGCTGTCTACTCAAGACTATTTTTTTATACAGACAAATTTGTAAGAATATAAAGTTGTCAGGGTGGAGATGGATAAGTGGAAAATGACAGGGCCATATCTATGGCTGGAAAATTCTATCTAATTTTCATTGAGCAGTCAGTCCCCAAATTATTTTTACTCAGCAGTTAATTCTTTACAATGTTCTTTATATTTTGAAGTCTATTCTGGCTTTAAGAAAAATTGTAGCTTATCTTTTCTAGGCAGGAAAAATTCAGATCAACAGTAAAACAATTGATTAAAATAACAAAACATCATGGAGTAAAAATTCCATAATTTGTATGAACAGAAACTATCACTGTTATTAGAACTAGGAAGGTGACTGAAAGAAATATTAAGGAATTTAAGTTACCAATATAAATAAATAAATAAATATTAAAAACTAAAATATGTAACCTCTAGCAGGGGTTAGTGGACTAAATAAAGTGGCAAACAACTTAATACTGACGGCTTCCACAGTCTGGTAAAAGAGCAACTCACAAGAATTTTACAGACTGAGGTAAGAATTTCAAGGGCAGGGTGATTCATTTTTTAATGTAAGTTGATACAGTCAACAAACAAAACTTACAAATTCCCACTGAGCAATGACTATAGGCAAATATTTTATAATCCAAGGTGCTGTAAGAGAAACATGATTTCTACTCTTAGATAACTTTAGTAGAAATGAAAAGATGAACATAAAAACTGTAGCACAAGACCAAATACAGTACTACTGTATTATAACAAAAATTAGGCAGGTCAGAGGAGGAATTAAAGCTCTAATGAATATATCATATAATCTTAAAATCATGTTTGGGAAATAAGGATTAAAATATATTCTGGAACTGAAAGAGACTCAAACATTTTGAAATTAAAAAATAATTTTTTAAAAGAGCAAGACAAGAAAAAAACTTTCTACAAACCTCTTTTAATTTGCTGCTTAGTTCAAGTTCAAAACAATTATAGCTGTTAATTCACTGAATTCAGTTCATACAATCTCTAGTGATTACTCAAATTGGAAAAGAACCACTGGGTTGCAGGAATGTTTATAGTGACTGCTTGAATTATTATGGCAATGATTTGGAAAAGTTGGATTTGTGTCAGTCTTGTAAATAAGCTTTCATTACTGCACCTGTAATATCATCCAACTTCACCTTGGAGAAAGACCAAGGGCCCTAGAATCTGAAATTCAATAGCTACCAGCTACAACAACATAAGTATTCCCTGTCCCACTCACCCTATCCCACCTTGGTAAGTGTCTGGAACAAAAAGTCTGTGTGAAGTAAAGCTCCATATTATTATTTTAAAGCACTTAAATTAAAAGTTTTTTTTT
The DNA here is from genome assembly GCA_025594165.1 of Tamias sibiricus. Lineage (NCBI taxonomy): Eukaryota > Metazoa > Chordata > Mammalia > Rodentia > Sciuridae > Tamias > Tamias sibiricus. Next base: position 82,170,411 of record CM046664.1, read on the forward strand.
GTAATTATTTCCTTTAAGTGAGAGGCAGAACAGAAAAGGGTCTTAGACACAAACTACAAGTCATTTAAAAAAATTTTTTTAAAATTTATTTTATTCATTTATTTATATGTGGTGCTGAGAATCGAACCCAGTGCCTCAGACATGTTAGGCAAGTACTGTACCACTGAGCCACAACCCCAGCCCCACTACAAGTCATTTTAATAATAGGATAGGAGTTGAGGGCAGAGAACAAAGTGGTTTTAAATGTGGATTCTAGTATCAGGCTGCTTAGGTTCAAATTTTCTTTTTTCTTTTCTTTTTTTTTTTTTTTTATGAATGCTATTTATTTATTTAAATTTCTTATTCTAATTTGTTATACATGTTTGCAGAGTACATTTCATTTCATATTACATATAAAGAGCACAATTTTTCAAGTTGCTGGTTTTATATAAAGTATTTTTACAACAATTGTGTCTTCATACATGTATTTAGGGTAATCATGGATTTTTCAGTTGGACACAATACCTTTATTCTATTATTATTATTATTTTTTTTATGTGGTGCTGAGGATCAAACCCAGGGCCTTGCATGTGCTATGCGAGTGCTTCTGCTGCTGAATCACAACCCCAGCCCCTCAAATTTTCTGTTACTCAGAAAACTGGCTGTGATTTTGTGCAAGTTACTTAGCGTTTCTGGGCCTGTTTCCTCACCTACAAAATGCAGATAATCAAATATAAAACTCATGGGATTGTTGTGAGAATTAAGAGAGTTAATACCTTATTGTCAAGCATTTGAAGCAACACTTGACATGGTGTTAACTATTATTTACAGATAAGGAAACTTAAAGCCCAGAACACACAAGGTGACATTCCAGGTCACATTGCTAATTACTTGATTGCTGGTAGAGCAGGGACTGGCACCCAAGTCTCTTGGATCTCAAGATAATGAGCTTTCTACTACATAATATGCCTCTGATAGAGAACAGAGAGACAATTTTATTTTTCCTTAGCTAATATTTCAAAATCCACATGAAGTACTTGAAATCCAAGTCATCCTTTATATTTTTACCTATGGCTTTTATTGGTCACTTTATGGTCAATTAGTTATATTCTGAGCACTGACAGTATTTTTGTCCAGTTCACAGACTTTCTTCCCACTGTGAACTAGCCTTAGTCCCATTATCTGTGCTTCATTGGATGATCCAGCACCACTGAGTAGGTCCCAGCTATGCAGGAAGCAGGGAACAAGGACAGCATGGAACCAAAGGAAAGGAAAATAAAAAAAGAAGAAACTCTGGGAGGTCAAGGAATCAGTGACCATAAAATAGATTTCCCTCCTTGCAAGGGTAACAGGCTCTGAAAACAATTCCAAAAGTAAAGCTCCAAAAATATTTTGAGGAAAGTGAGTTTTTTTGAAGAACAAGGGAAATTTAAGTGCACTAATTATGGTGTACATGGGAAAAATAACAGTATCAAAACTTTAAATACTTTACATTTGTGTAGAGCTGAGGAATAAGAAGAAGACAACTGAAGATGAAACAATTAAGTGTCCTAACAGTAGTTATAATTCATTACTCTGATATGATGTATATAATTTACAATCAATATGAGTACCCAACAAGTCTTTTCATAAAAGTGAGGCTATGTACTTTTGAATTTAGTCATCATATGTTAATCAAAGCTTTCAAGGACTGTGATTTTGTTTTTTATCATTGGGAAATGAGATCAAAGGATAAAAAATGATGCAAGTAACATTAAACCACAAAATAAAGTGCTTGACTGTGCTGCTGAAACATCCCAAAAAGAACAAAAATGACTTATTGCTTGCTTCTGAATACAGACAATACCAAAGCAAATTTACAAGTCTTTGATGGATCAATGACTTTTTGAAATAGAACAAATCAAAATATAAATTGGTTCTTGTACTCTAAAAGTTTCCTTAAAACATGCTAACAATCTACTCAAAAGAAACACTTTTGAATTCTGTTTCTATGAACAAAGATCTTTTTTTTTTTTTGTTACAATATAAATGATGTAGATATAAAAAATAAAATATGGGCTTTGAATAGGTGACCATAATGATGGAGCATCATTCACAACTTTTTGAAATTAGTTTTACCTCATTTAATAGGTTTTAGAAAGCCTTATACTGTATAATGTACAGCTCATTTAGAAGTGATGAAAGGTGGTGCTAATTATTTTTTCTGTAAGAGACTGAACATTAGGAGTTAGATGAGGATTTTAATTTTCTACTGTTTGACTCAAAATACTTTTTACCTAACTAATACTTGGTGTAATGATAATGACTGTTTGCATTTCTTTAATTCATAAAAGAAAAATAATCATGGGTTGGGGATGTAGCTCAGTGTTAGAGCACTTGCCTGGCATGCGTGAGGCATTGAGTTTGATCCTCAGCACACATTAAAAAACAAATAAACAACAACAACAAAAAAAGCAAATAAAAGTAAAGGTATGTGTCCATCTACAACTAAAAAAAATATTAAAAAAATAATCTTATTGCATTATTTTAGGAATGTTTTCTTCATGAAAATGTGTTTCTCTTCTGAATAGTTCTACTGATTCTTTTTTCTAAGGCAAATGAGTGAAACTGATGGGACTTAATATGAACTGACAACACTGAAGCTTTGAGATCTTACTCCTAAATTTTAAATTTAAGAAAAAAAGATACCCAAAGTAATTTTGTGTCTTTCATTTTTCCATTTGTTCTTTTTTAGTCAAAGGAAAAAACACCAGTACCTAATCCACATTGAATGTCGGGAAAGGATAATAGAGGATTCTCAAAGCAGGAATATCTGAGGCATCACCAAATTAAAGACTTAAACTATTATGTACAATCATCAATCTAGAATCAATGACCTTTCTCTGCTTTTTATACAACCAATCATACTTTGACTGAAAAAGAAATGGAAACATAATCACGAAGATTTAGTTTGGGTAATGAAGTAAAATTAATGGTAATGAAGAAATTAAAATTAATATTCTCAGAATGTTTTCTTTTTGAATCATAAGAAATAGGTCCAAAGATATAAATTTACTATGGAGAGAGAGAAATGAGAACAAGAAAACTAAGAGAATAGTAAAAGTACTTTAGATACAATCATTCCACAGAACAATATCATTGTTCAACAAAATATCAACAATATTCATATGAACTATTACAAAAAAGATTAAATACCCTTTTTAGTTTTTCATTCTCTTCCATGAATCTTTTGGCAGCCTTATTAGTATTTTCTGCTTGAGTTTTAAGCGTTCCTTTGTTTGACAGTTCTTTTGCCAGCTGAGTAATAAGTGTAACCAGACGTCTCAACACTCTAAGAAAAAAAAAATCAGAATAATGCATAACTAAACCAATTGGTAACTGTGAATTCAAATCAAAGAGCCATTATCAAATGACTCCCTAGTACACAGGTGTGGTGGTGGTGAAAGTGATGTTTAAATGGAACATACACACCCCCCCCCCCCACACACATATACATACATACATATATATATATATATTTTAATCCAAGTCTCTCAGTTAAAACAAGCTTGTGTCTTATTCCTTTGAAACCTCTGTTAGAAGACTAGCATTTGGAATAGTTTCAGTAATACTTTTTTCTCTCTTATTTTGTTTTGCAGTGTTAGAGACAGAACCCACGGCCTTGTGCATACAGCGGTACTTTTTAAATTATTTTTCTTGTACAGCTCTTTAGCCTGAATATCAGTATGGTAAGGCCAGAATAAAAACCCTTTTTTTTTTTTCCCACTGACCAGTTCAAAATATGGCATTTAAAGAGCATTGTATACATTTGACCAAGCCTAAAAACTGCTCATTCACATCTGTTCATAGGTAACTTCCATTGTTAGAAATTATAATTAATCTCTTCAATTATTCATTTAGTGATATTTATTGAAGAACTGCTAAGTATTAAACACTATGCTTAGGCACTGGGGACACAGCAGGAAATGAATTAAGTCCCTGCCTTCAAAGAGTTTAGGTTCTAGTTGGAGGACCAAACAGTATTTAATTATAATTGTAAATGATACTAGGAATTAAAGTATATACATGTAAGAGAGAATATAACAGAAGACCTATCTACTTTTGGGGGCACTGATGGCCATAGAAGGCTTCCCTGAGAAAGTCTAAATAATGAGCAAGGGAAATGAAAAGAGGAAGAAAAGGGTGTTCTGGCAGAAGAAATAGTTTGTGTGAAGACCCTTAAGTGGGAAGGAGCTAGCTATACCACAACTCAATTTGTTCCAAGAATGAATGAGTGAATAGTGAACATGAATGTGATTGGAACGTATGGTAAGCATTAGAGAATAGTACAAAAGAAGGCTAGAGAGAGAGGCAGGGGCCAGATCAAGCAAGGCCCTATGGAATCAGAAAACCTATAAACAGTAACAATTACTTGCCATTTGGCTATTTCACCTGAGTGCCTTTATGAAGATATTAGTTAAAAAAAAAAAAAAAAGCTTCATATACATGGAAAAAAAGAGAGAGAAAGAAACCTAAACAATGTTTTAAAATTGTGATTCAACTTTTTCTTACTTACAGCCAAAAAAATAATGAAAATCCAGAAATGTAAAGATTTCTTTGAGACCTAAAAAGTTTCATCTGTGTATGTTCATAGGTACCAAGTTTGCTGGTTGAGCTCTTGTCAATGGTAGGAATAGAGGCATATTTCCTTACTTCTCTCACAGCATCTATTATAGTAAGAGAGAAAATACTTTGTTTTTAAGACTATAAAATCATTAAAAAAAAGAGAAGCAGTTTTAGAGTAACTGATCAAACTTTTAATAATTGACTCTATGTAGGGGGCTGTCTTTCCCTTTATAGCACCTGGGAGAGTATCATCCTCCAAGCAGGTAGTGAATGGATAGATTAGACATTATAGAAATGTCTATTTAGTTCCTTCATCCATTTTTTAAATTGGGTTATCTGCCTTTTCATTTGTCCCCAAGTTGTCTTTTGTAGATTTTTTTTCAAGCTGAGAATTACATAATGGACATTCTTCAAATGGTTACAGCTCTATAGTTTTTTTGGATATATTAAATTGGGTATATTTTTGACTGAATCAGCTCAATAATTTTGGCAAGTAACTGTAGCATTTAAAAAAAATCCAGCATGAGCCAGGTGCGGTGGTGCATGCCTATAATCCCAGCACTTGGAAGGCTGAGGCAGGAGGATCACAAGTTCAAAGCCAGCCTCAGCAATGGCGAGGCACTTAGCAACTCAGTGAGACCCTGTCTCTAATAAAATACAAAAAAGGACTGGGGATGTGGCCCAGTGGTCGAGTGCTCCTGAGCTCAATCCCTGGTACCAAAAAAAAAAAAAAAAAAAGAAATAGGCATAGACAATATGTAAACAAATAGGCATGATATGTTTCAATACAACTTTATTACAAAAATAGGCTTCTGGCCCATAAGCTGTAAGTTGCAATACAAAAATGTTGTTACCATATTAAAGTAAAAAAAAAAAATTCCCTAACATGTAACAATTACTCTAAGTTCAGATTTTGGCAGTAGTCTCCAAATCTGTGGCGGTGTCATTTTTTAAAAACCAGTATTCAATTAAGATGCACAGTCCACATCTAAGATTCCCTTTGAGAATCTAAAGATTCTATTTCTTTGTTCCCTAGCAGCTAAGCCCTTGGGTGCTTAGGATATCACTGTAACAGAGGAGTGTATAACTGGTTGCCATCAGAAACAGTATCTGGTAACTCTGAAAAGTAGGATATGCATTATTGCATTTTAACCTTCAAATAACTTAAGAGGTTAATAAGAATCCCTGCACTTTCCTGAAATTAATGCCTCTGCATACAGAATATCAAATGTGTATCAAAATACCAATATCTACTGATCTCCCCTTGATTGTTAGGAAATCCACCCCACCTTTTTTTCTTTTCCTCTCTAGCTTCCAAATATGAGAGAAACTATATGACCCTGACCTTCTGAGTTTGGCTTATTTCACTTAACATGATGGTCTCTAGTTCCATCCTGCAAATGCCATTATTTAATTTTTCTTTATGGTTGAATATAATTCCATTGTGTATATATGCCACATTTTCTTTATTTTAGGTGTAAATGGACACAATACCTTTTTATTTATTTATTTATTTATTTAATGTGGTGCCGAGCATCAAGCCCAGTGCCTCACATGTGCCAGGCAAGCACTCTACCACTGAGTCACAACCCCAGCCCATGTCACATTTTCTTTAACCACTCATTTGTTGATAGACACATAGGCTGGTTCCATAGTTTGGCTATTGTGAATTGTGCTGCTATAAACATGGGTATCAAAGAGAGATCAGTAGAGGAAAGGGACCAAGGGGTGGGAGGAAGTGCTGAGGAGTGACACTGGTCAAATTATATTGTTATACTTTATGTATGAATATGTAACAACAAATTCCATCATTATGTACAACTATAATGCACCAATAAAAATTGTGGCAAAAAATCAATATCTACTCAATATAATATCAATATATTATATAAATTCAACTATATACCAATAGCAAAATGATCATAACTAAAAATTAAGAAATTCATTAAAAAAGAACAACTAGAGTTATGCTTATTGAAAAAAGGGATCTAGTACTAGTACTTACCTAGAAACAGAACAATCAATAGGATTATAATGGTAAGAAAAGCCTTGTTCCAAAAAGTTGCAATTTTACCCCATACCTTAAATGAAAAAATCTTCTGCCATCTGCAAAGCAATATAATTACATTAGGTATATATATTTTTTTTAAAAAGGAGGTTTTGAAATGCTTTCTAAATAAGTAACATTTTGGTGATAGTATAACAAGTAAAAACAAATAGAGACCTGGAATTGTGGCACAGTGGTAGAGTGCTTGCCTAACATATGAGGCACTGGGTTCAATCCTCAGTACTGCATATAAACAAATAAATAAAATCAAGGTCCATAAAGAACAACAAAAAAGAAATTTAATATTTCATGAAATAGAGAACTCTCTCAAATTTAATAATGATCTGACATTTGATTATCTTCCGTCTGGCAGCTTAAAACAGGCTTTTTTTTTTTTTTTTTGGATAGAATAATGGTATATTGGCCAGGCTGTCCCTGAAATTGAGATCATCTTGCCTCAGCCTCCTGAGTAGCTGGGATTACAGATGTGTACCAACACACCCAATTAAAAAAAGGAATTCTTAAGAATGAAATGGTGTATTGTTGACCAAAGCTATTTATATAATTTTTCCTAGTCAGAATGATGACTCAGAAATAACAAAGCATATTGGTCCAAAAATCAGCACCACTTCAGGAGTAAGAGTTCTCTCTGCATATTTATTTTTATATAATACACTTTTAAATTTACTCCAAATAAAGGAGTTTCTCTATTTTAATTATGAGAGAATTAAAAAAAAATTGAGATACTAAATATATAAAACAGTGAAAAAAATCTTACATAGCTTGATAAATTTTTAAAAATATTCTTTTAGTTGTAGATGGACACAATAGCTTTATTTTTATTTGTTTATTTTTATGTGGTGCCAGGGATTGAACCTAGGGCCTCACGCATGCTAGGCAAGCGCCCTACCACTGAGCCACAACCCTGGCCCTAGCTTGATAAATTTTTACATATGTATATACCCATGTAATTTTTACTTATGCATATACCTATGTAATTTATCTACTACTCAGGATCAAGATCTGAACACAGAGGAATGAGATGAGGGAAACAGTCTAGATGGAATAGGCAGTAGAATCAAACACAAGAGTTAAGAAGGAATGAGTAATAAATGGCAAAGAGTGACAAAGTAATCCATCTTATAATTTGAAATGTAACAAACTTTGTATAAGAGGATTTAAAATAAAAAACACATTAACTGAGTCCAAAGGAGACAAATAAAGAAGCACTTAAATACACTTCAAGCAACTTATAACTTTTAAAAATAATTTAAGATTATGACAAATTATTAACTGATAAAATTTGAAAACAACGCTAAATAACAACTTGAAGTTGATGGGAAAAGGGACTGATAACAAATGGAACAATTTTTTTTGTCTCTATGCTTTCTTTTATTTAATTTTTAAAATTTATTCTAATTAATTCTATACTTTCAATTCTAGGCATTTTTATGAGGTGCTATTCAAATTCTATATTACAAAACTTTCCTGTTTTTAAAACGAGAACATAAGTGGTAATACCTTGACCTATGTCCAAATGTAAATTCACTTAACCTCATTTCAAAGGTCAACATAAGAGGGAATGGAGTTACCCTCTATAGGGAAAAACCAGCAATTAGCAGGAAGACTCAATTCAAGAGCTCTTAACATTGAGTCCTTGCTATATTATTGGTTCTAAGCACTCTTACACAGATATCCTATTTAATTAATACAATTAAGATATGAGGCAGACACAGTACTATTTCTATTTTATAGAAGGGGAAACTGGCTAGAGAGAGTCAATAACTTGCCCAATGTCACACAGTTAATAATATTGGAGAACTGGGATACATACCTAGGCAGTGATTTTAAGCCTGTGCCTTTTATCACCAGGTTATATGAGAAAAGACTAGAGACTAAATGAAGACTAAAATCTTTTTGTTGAAGACTATGGCGATACACATATAAAAGGTCAAAAGATGTGTATACACAAAGAAAAGGGATATACTGTAAGTTATTTGTGTGTGTATATATATATATATATATCATATTTTCTTATGTGTATTTGTACATGAGAGTATTTATATATCATGTGCCGATATGCCCACATCAATGTAACAGCTACTTGACTCTGATGGATAAAAAAAAATTTGGAAGAAAGAAAAAGGCTGATCTCTAATTATGAATCACTTTGATGGAGAAAGATCAACTGAAGCAACAGTGTTTTTTTTTTTTTTTTTCCTTTGCAAATCTTCTAGCCTTACTTGTATATCAGATGTTCACAAACAAGATCTTTTTCTTGTATATACAAATGAAGCAAGTTTTGAATATATAGGAGTCCACTGCTGCAAATACTACCAAAAGTTAAAAGGGGCATTATGGAGAATTTAAAATGAGAGACAGTATGATGAAGAAGGAACACTGGACTGAAAGCCAGATTCTTGTTTGGAATTTGCTGCTGTCCAGGTAGATGACTTTGGTTAGGCCATTTGCCTTTTCTGGGTCTCATGGGTTGGATGAGATAATTGAAGATTCCATCTCCGCTTACAGTATGATTTTTTTCTTTAGTAAGGAAAAAAACAACAATAATAACAAAACAACACAACGATATAGCTGATAGACAAAGACAGAAGTGAGTTGAAATCCAGGCAGATAAGAAGCAAGTTAGGAGTTGTGAAAGACTAACTACCAAGACCCAGAGCCATGGTAAAACTTTCTAAAGTTTCATCCAGTCCCATTATTTTACTACAGTGTGTGCTTTAGGGAAGATAATTGTAGGATCTCACTTATGAAATATTTTCTTGTAAGTCATGAATATAAACAAACGTCTTGCAATATTTTTATTACAAATCTGTTTCACCATCCATACCATCAAGTTTCTGGATCTAAAACTAAACCCCTGATGAGATTATTGAAGGTAAAGTGTATCAACACTTGGGTTGAAATATTTGTTTTTAAAGACCTTAGAAGGTCCTTTACTAAAGAAGTAATGTCTGATACTTTTCACATTTAGCCCTTTTAATACAGAGTGGAAAAAAGTCATAAAATGCCATCATTTTACAGTTTACATAAGGCCAAAACTAAGAATTTATTGGCTTTGGTTTCTAAATTGCCATTCCACTGCCCAGTTTAATATTTTTTTTTTGCATACATGCTGTATTGTAAATATAATTTATCAATGTACATGTATTTATTCCACTGCTTCAATTCAGGGCAATAAAACAAAGGTAAAACCTGATGACAAGATAGGGCAGGTATCAGAAGTATGTAATCAACAGAATCAGTAGTACTCAGACTCGGCTTTTTTTCCTTTGAGAAGGGAGGAAAAAATTATCATTTGTACACGTAGTAAAGTTTTAAATAGAGTGATATCGTCATGACACAGTACCTAATTTGTTAAGTAAGTTTTTAAAGAATACCCTTTACACAATGGGCTCTGAAAACTTTAATCCTAAGAAAATCTTTCCGTATCGCACTGCAGCCTGAAGGAGCTAATCCAATATTTAGTAGTTTTAAGATCTGAAGGTTTCCTACCTCTGAGGAGGAATAAAAGGTAGACAGAAGATTAAAATGAGTCCTATTTCGGCATAAAGAAAGGTTGCAACTGCCACCCATTGGACTGTCATTTTTTTTCTTCACACCTGAACAGAGAAACATTTATTTTACTTTACTTCATTTCAAAGAAAACTGGGTTGAAGGCCCCGGGGCACACTGCTTAGTTCAAAGGGCTGTACTGAGGCCGCACATCCACCCCGGACTGGACCAGACGGGACCTGACCAGACGGGATGAAAGGAGGCCCGGGCGTCTCCACCTCCTTGGCGAGCCGCGCGGAACCCAAGAGGCAGCCACAGGGCGCCAATGACTTCCTCTCCGGCCGGTTGCAGCGCCAGCAGCCCAACGCCTCCCGCCTCTAACGCTAGCACTTAGCGGCCCTCCCGCACCCCCGAAAGCCGCGGGCCAGCCGGCTCCGTTGGGTTTTTCAGCCGACAGATTGGAGGCCCCCAGGTCGTGTCGGCCTTACCGCGCTGTGGCCCGCCTGGCTGTCCGCGAAGCTCCGCCGCCCGACGCGCGGGACGTCAGACGCCTAGGCGGGGAGGGGGAGGGGAGAGGAGGAGGGGGAGGGGGAGGGGGAGGGGGAGGGGGAGGGGGAGGGGGAGGGAGAAGCGGGGAGCGGGGAGCTGGGGGGCGGCGAGCGAGCCACCCCCAGTCCCTTCCAGCCGGCTTTCCCCCCACCCTCAGCCTGGCCCCCAGCCCAGGCTGCTGCCCTGCAGAAGTCACCGGCGGCGAGGCCATGTTTATTGGTAATAATGGTTTCCTAATAGGCGGTGGAGTCGAAGATGACTCAGGCTTTTTGACTGGGGCTCGGGGCTCCCAAGGGCACTTCCTTACGGAGGGCGGGCTCACGTTTCTCCTGGGGGCCGCGGTTTCTGAAGGAGCGGCGGGAGTCCAGGAAGGCCCAGACCAGGACCACTGAAGTGGGCCGTGGAAACCCTGTGTTTTCCGGGAACTCCTTTCCAGATGGGGCTCCCTCGAGGCAGAAACTTTCAAGTGTCCAGAATTAAACTGTACAAGGGCCAGGGCTGGTGGTCGTGCAGCATTTTGTTCTTGAAAACACCGAGAATCTGTAGCATTACAACATATTCTTTCCATTTTCCCGTTCTTGTCCATGGGCTGGGAAAAGGCAACACCCTTTGAGGTGTTCTTTGGGGACCCAGAAAAGATGGCTGTATTTATTTTCAGGGTCTCAAGTTGTCTGAAAACATTCGAGTTATATAAGAATTTTTTTTTTTTTTTCTGTATTGACAACATAATAGGAATGTAAATAAACTATCACTTCTCGGAGACAATTATTTTGGGACCATTACATGTTGAAAATAATTACAGAATGGACAAACACTTTTAAGTCAGTGCTGTTTCTTAATTACGCATACAATTGACCACATATAAACAGGAAGGGGGGGGGCTTTGAACATAGATGAACCATAAGGAAGTTATTTTTAACCAAATACCTTGGAATTCTTGACTCTTGGACACTGGTACCTTCCCTATGCTGTGCATCTTACTCTAGCAGTGCTGCTGTGCTCACACTAGTGTAATTCACTTCAAAATTAATTTACAAACATCAAAATGACAAAGATCTGACCATATCTGCTTGCTTATATATGATTTCTATTTCATTATTAAAATTTCAGTAAATGAGAAGTAAAAGCACAGAGGAAAAAATGTGGCAGTTTAGTGTTCATATTCAAATTGAATCATTTAATATTCCCAAACTCGAATTAATGAATTAATCAGAAGGTTTAGATAACTCCTTAATTTTTGTGTTGGTCATAAAGAATATTTGAGGTGTAAATGATTTTCATCTGAAATACTACTCTGTAGCTCACATTAACCAATAACAAAATCTATTAGTAACACTCCCAAACCATGGGAATTTAAATTACAATCATCAATTACAGAGGCATAAAAATAATGCCACTAATTAAAAGATATGAAAAATTGTTTTTTTTATAATAAAATCTGGCTACTATTCTCTAGTAAATAAAGAAATACACTATTTCCCTGGATAAATACTATTTGGAGATATGTAATCATTAGCTACCAAATTTTTTATAGTTAAGATGTAAGGGGAGGAGGACCTCTGCTTGAGCCCAGCCAGGCCCAAGTCAGTCCCGCCTCCCTCAGCCCTAGTGTGGCCAGGCCCAGGTTAGCCCTGCTAACCTGTGCCTGAGCTCAGGTGGTCCAAGGACAGCCCCTCCGACCTCCTATGGAGCACAGGAAGGCCAAGCACAGCCCTGAGGACATCCCTGGAGTGCAGCCAGGCCCAGGTCAGCCCCGCCCTCACCCACAGAGCTCAGGCAGGCATAGGACAGTTTCTCTGACCACCCCCCCTCTTCCAATCAGCAGACCACCAAAGGAGCTCAGATTCAACCAGTTCGACCCCCACCAACCTGCATGGGACCCATCCCTGGGGGTAGGTGCAGAGTCTATTACCCAACCCCCACCTGGGAGCACAAGCCTAACCCACTTCCATCTTGAGATCACTGCAGACATAGCCATAGCCTTCCTCACACAGTAGCCCCCACATTTAGGCTACAGACAGGGGCTAAAAACAGCCTCATCTCAGAGCAGGCATCCAAAAGACATTGTAAGGCCCACCATTTCAGCCTCATCTCTCGAAGTCCTTGCATTCATCTTGGGGCATCCTCACTGTTATCTGGAGTTACTTCCACTACTACCTACACCACCTATAGTTGCGGTAGCAAACATCAAGGGACACCTGCACGTTCTGAAAGCCCAACATTAAGGTGAGGCACAGACAACCTGCATGGATATTACAAGAATATAGGGTAGAAACTGTAATATCACAAATCCACACTGCAAGAAAGGAAGGCAAATAGACAACATGAAAAAACAAGGCAGGAAAGTACCCCAAACAAACCAGGATACTACAATAGCAGAACCCATACTCAGCGAAGTTGATGAAATGTCAGAGAAGGAGTTCAGAAAGTTCATAATTAAAATGATCTGTGAATTAAAGAATGACCTAAATGAGCAAATACAAGCAAAAATGGATCACTACAACAAACATATAAGAGAGCAAATACAGGTAGCAAAAGATTACTTCAAAAAAGAGATAGAAACTCTGAAAAAAAGCCAGTCAGAAATCCTTGAAATGAAGGAAACGATTAACCAAATAAAAAACACAATAGAAAGCATCACCAACAGACTAGATCAACTGGAAGAAAGTACTTCAGATAATAAACACAAAGTATATAATCTTGAAAATAAAGTTGACCACACAGTGAAGATAGTAAGAAACCATGAACAGAACATCCAAGAATTATGGGACAACAGCAAAAGATCAAATCTAAGAGTAATTGGGATAGAGGAAGGCACAGAGTTTCAAACCAAAGGTATGCACAATCTCCTCAATGAGATAATATCAGAAAATTTCCCAAGCATGAAGAATGAATTGGAAAACCAAATATAAGAGGCTGATAGGACACCAAATATACAAAATACAACAGATCTATACCAAGACACATTATAATGAAAATGCCTAGCATATAGAATAAGGATAGAATCTTAAAGGCTGCAAGAGAGAGGAATCAGATCACATATAGGGGGAGACCAATTTGTATTACAGCAGATTTTTCAACTCAAACACTCAAAGCCAGGAGATCATGGAACAACATATACCAAGCTCTGAAAGAAAAGGGATGCCAACCACGAATCTTACGTCCAGCAAAATTAAGCTTTAGATTTGAGGACAAAATAAAAACCTTCCATGATAAACAAAAGTTAAAGGAATTTACAAATAGAAAGCCAGCACTATAGAACGTCCTTGGCAAAATATTCCATGAAGAGGAAATGAAAAACAATGATGAAAATCAGCAGAGGGAGGTTATTACACTAAAGGAAAAACTAATCAGAGGAGAAACCATGTCAAGTTAAATACCAAAAATAAACAAAAAAGGCTGGCAATACAAATCATGTCTCAATAATAACTCTGAATGTTAATGGCCTAAACTCACCAATCAAAAGACATAGACTAGCAGATTGGATAAAAAAATGAGACCCAACAATATGCTGCCTCCAAGAGACTCATTTCATAGGAAAAGACATCCACAGGCTGAAGGTAAAAAGTTGGGAGAAATCCTACCACTCACATGGACTGAGGAAACAAGCAGAGTTTTCCATCCTCATATCAAATAAAGTAAACTTCAAGCTAAAGTCAATCACAAGGGATAAAGAAGGACTCTACATACTGCTCAAGGGAACCATACACCAACAAGACTTAACAATTATAAATATATATGCCCCAAACAATGGAGCATCCATGTTCATCAAACTCTTCTCAAGTTCAAGAGTCAAACTGACCACAACACAATAATTCTTGGAGACTTTAACATACCCCTTTCACCACTGGATAGATCTTCCAAACAAAAGCTGAACAAAGAAACTAGAGAACTCAAAAATACAATAAACAACTTAGACTTAACTGACTTATATAGAATCTTTCATACTTCAATGAGTGAATACACTTCCTTCTCAGCAACACATGGATCCTTCTCTAAAATAGACCATATACTATGCCACAAAACAACTCTTAGCAAATATAAAATAAATAGAAATACTACCCTGCATTCTATCAGACCATAATGGAATGAAAATAGAAATCAAGGATAAAATAAGAAATAAAAGCTACTCCAACACCTAGAGACTAAATAATATGCTACTGAATGAACAATGGGTTGCAGAAGACATCAAGGAGGAGATTAAAAAATTCTTAGAGGTGAATGAGAACACAGACACAACATGTCGAAATCTCTGGGACACTATGAAGGCAATTCTAAGAGGTAAATTCATTGCATTGAGTTCAGTCCTCAAAAGTAGAAAAAGTCAACAAATAAATGACTTAACATTACATCTCAAAGCTCTAGAAAAAGAACAATCCAACACCAAAAGCGGTAGAAGACAGGGAATAATTAAAATAAGAGCTGAAATCAATAAAATTGAAACAAAAGAAACAATTGAAAAAATTGACCAAATAAAAAGTTGTTTCTTTGAAAAAGCAAATAAAATTGACAGACCCTTAGCCAGGCTAACAAAGAGAAGGAGAAAGAAAACAAAAATTACTAACATAAGCAATGAAAAAGGAAATATCACAACAGACACTACGGAAATACAGGAGATAGTTCGAAATTATTTTGAAAACTTGTACATCAATACAAAAAACATCGAATGCATCAACAAATTTCTAGAGTCGTATGATTTGTCCTAATTGAAGCAGGATGATATACACAATTTAAACAGACCAATTTTAAGCAATGAAATAGAAAATGCCATCAGAAGCCTACCAACCAAGAAAAGCCTAGATGGATACACAGCCGAGTTCTAGGAGACCTTTGAAGAAGAACTAATACCAATACTCTTAAATTTATTTCATGAAATAGAAAAAGAGGGAGCACTTCCAAACTCATTCTATGAAGCCAATATCACTCTGATCCAAAAACCAGGCAAAGACACATCAAAGAAAGAAAACTTCAGACCAATATCTCTAATGAACATAGGTGCAAAAATTCTCAATAAAATTCTGTCAAATTGGATGCCAAAAAATATCAGAAATATAGTACATCACGATCAAATGGGGTTCATTCCTGGGATGCAAGGATGGTTCAACATACGGAAATCAATAAATGTAATTCATTACATCAGTAGACTTAAGGATAAGAACCATATTATTATCTCTATAGATGCAGAAAAAGCATTTGACAAAATACAGCACCCCTTCATATTCAAAACACTAGAAAAACTAGGGATAACAGGAACATATCTCAACATCGTAAAAGCTATCTATGACCAGCCCCAGGCCAACATCATTCTAAATGGACAAAAATTGAAAGCATTTCCTCTAAAAACTGGAACAAGACAGGGATGCCCTCTTTCACCAGTTCTATTTTACATAGTACTTGAAACACTGGCCAGAGCAATAAGACAGATGAAAGAAATTAAAGGGATACAGATAGGTAAAGTAGAACTCAAATTATCACTATTCTCTGACGATATGATTTTATACCAAGAAGACCCAAAAAAATTCTACCAGAAAACTTCTAGAACTCATAAATGAATTCAGCAAAGTAGCAGGATACAAAATCAACACCCATAAATCTAAGGCATTTCTATATATCAGTGACAAATCCTCTGAAAGGGAAATGAGGAAAACTACCTTCTTACAATAGCATAAAAATAAAATAAAATAAAATAAAATACTTGGGAATCAACTTAACCAAATATGTGGAAGACCTATATAACGAAATCTACAGAACACTAAAGAGAGAAGTTATAGAAGACCTTAGGAGATGGAAAGATCAACCTTGTTCTTGGATAGGCAGAATTAACATTGTCAAAATGACCCTACTACCAAAAGCGCTATACAGATTTAATGCAATTCCAATCAAAATCCCAATGACATTTCTCATGGAAATAGAAAAAGCAGTCATAAAATTCATCTGGAAAAATAAGAGATCCAGAATAGCTAAAGCAATCCTTAGCAAGAGTGAAGCAGGTGGCATCACTATACCAGACCTTAAATTATACTATAGAGCAACAGTAACAAAAACAGCATGGTAGTGGCACCACAATAGGCTGGTAGACCAATGGTTCAGAAGAGAGGACTCAGTGTAATGCATATAATTTCAGTTATCTTATATTAATATGACAAAGGTGCCAAAAATGTACATTGGAGAAAAGATAGCCTCTTCAACAAATGGTGCTGGGAAAACTGGAAATCCATATGCAACAAAATGAAATTAAACCCCTATCTCTCACCATGCACAAAACTCAACTCAAAGTGGATCAAGGATCTACAAATTATACCAGAGACACTATGCCTAATAAAAGAAAAAGTAAACTCTAGGCCCCATGTTCCTTAATAAGACTTCTGTAGCACAAGAATTAATATCAAGAATCAATAAATGAGATAGATTCAAACTAAAATGCTTCTTCTCAGCAAAAGAAGCAATCAGTGAGGTGAACAGAGAGCCTACTAATTGGGAACAAATTTTTACCACATGCACATCAGATAGAGCACTAATCTCTAGAATATGTGAAGAACTCAAAAATCTTAACACCAAAACAAACAAACAACAAAAAAAAAACCAAAAAAAAAAAAAAAAAACAAAAAAAAACCAAATAACCCAATCAATAAATGGGCCAAGGAACTGAACAGAACTTCTCAGAAGAAGATATACAATCAATCAACAAATACATGAAAAAATGTTCAACATCTCTGGCTATTAGAGAAATGCAAATCAAAACCACTCTAAGATTTCATCTCACACCAGTCAGAATGGCAGCTAGTAAGAACACAAACAACAATAAATGTTGCTGAGGATGTGGGGAAAAAGGCACATTCATACATTGTTGGTGGGACTGCAAAATGGTGCAGCCAATATGGAAAGCAGTATGGAGATTCCTTGGAAAACTGGGAATGGGACCACCTTATGACCCAGCTATCCCACTCCTCGGTCTATACCCAAAGGACTTAAAAACAGCATACTATAGGGACACAGCCACATCAATGTTTATAGCAGCTCAATTCACAATCGCTAAACTGTGGAACCAACCTAGATGCCCTTCAGTAGATGAATGGATAACAAAATGTGGCATATATACTGAATGGAGTATTACCCAGCAATAAAAGAGAACAATATCATGGCATTTGCAGGTAAATGAAGTTGGAGAATATAATGCTAAGTGAAGTTAGCCAATGCTAAAAATCCAAACGCCGAATGTTTTCTCTGATATAAGGAGGCTGATTCACAGTGGTGTTGGTACGTGGAACGTAGGATTAGAGGATCACCAGAAAGGCCAATGGTGAGGGAGCAGAAGGGAGGGACCATTGGGTAAGAAAAAAAAAAAAGATGGTTGAATGAGATGGATGTCATTACCCTAAGTGCACGTATGAAGATACGAGTGGTATGAATATACTTTGTATACAACCAGAGAGATATGTAAAAATGTGCTCTATATGTGTAATATGAAATGTAATGTATTCTGTCATTTATAACAACTTAAGAATAAAAAAAGATATGAGGGGACAAAATTACATTTAATCTTTTTAGATACAGGTGTGTTTATCAAATTTGCAATCTTCTAAGGATCTAGAAGGCTAAAAATGTACAAAGTCTGATGTTAAAGAATTACATGCAATCTGGGCAATGGGACTAAATAGGCATTTCACAGAACAAGAAGTATGATCGGTCAACAAATACATGAAATGATGTTCAACCTCTCTAGCAATTAGATAAATGCAAATTAAAAAACACACTGAGATTTTATCTCACTTCAGTCAGAATGACAATTACCAAGATTACAAGGAACAATAAAATGTTGGCAAGGATGTAGGGAAAAAGGTACACTCATATATTGCTGGTGGAACTGAAAACTGGTGCAAGCACTCTGGAAAGCAGTATGGAGATTTCCTCAGAAAAGTTGGAATGGAACCACCATTTGACCCAGCTATCCCACTTCTCAGTATAAACCCAAAATACTGAAAATCAGCATACTATAGTAAAGCTGCCACATCAATGTTATAGCAGCTCAATTCACAATAGCTAAGCTATGGAACCAGCTTAGTTCCCCTTCAACAGATGAATGGATCAAGAAAATGTGGTGTATATATACATAATGGAATATTACTCAGTTATAAAGAGAAATGAAATTAGGACATTTCCCAGTAAATGGATGGAACTGGAGATTATTATGACAAGTAAAATAAGACAATCTCAAAAAAACCAAAGGTCGATTGTTCTGATATGTGGATGTTAACTCACAATGCGGGGGGGAAGTAGGGAAGAAGAAAAGTACTTTGGATTAGACAAAGGGAAATGAAGAGAGGGGAAACGAAGACAGTAGACTGAATTGGACATTATTTTCCTGTGTTCATATCTGAATACACGATCAATGTAATTCCATACCACGTACAACCAGAAGAATGGAAGTTGTGCACTATGTATTATATATCAAAATACACTCTACTGTCATGTATAACTAAAAATAAAAATAAGAATTCCATGCAATTTTAGTTTTAAATTCCAGATAACATATCATATAAATTTTTGTTATGTACAATTTAAAACAAATACCTTGAGGTATATAATTCAATTAGGAAGTGTACCAGTTTGACTTTCCAGTTTGAATTTTTAATGTTAAACCCTGAGTATAATTCTATTTAAGAGGTACTTGTTCATTTTATATGATGTTATCATTTATTTTACCACTTTTCTGCACTTACTTTTATTAAAAATGCACTTCTTGTTAAGGTACAGATATAAGTCGTACCTTGTTAGTATTAAAATAAAAAGTTTTTATTTAAAAATTTTAAAAACATTTCCTTTAGGGAAACCCTCCTCCCCCAACCATAACAAGATTCAGAACAGTTTGTCAGTGTATGGACCTAGAATGACCAGGAGGTTTGAACCACCTATGCTCTTCTTTAAAACTATAAATTTCTGGGTTCATCCAATATCTACTGAATCAGAATCTCTGATCTGGTCTTTTAACATGCTCCCAGGGATTGTTTTTATAATATAGTTTTGAGAGCCACTGATTTAAATTAAAAACAAAGGTGCAACCATGTATGGTATCATTAAAAGTATAAAATAGAATATATATTAAGATAATTTAGGAAGTCCAGTCAAATGCCATAATGTTCTGTAAGGTAATCTAAGACTGCTGACGCGCTTGATAGTGCATTAAATACTCTTCTTTCCTGCTTTGAAGTTATCTTTTCCATCATGTACATTAAATGTTGATGGAAACACATGTAAGGAGTTCCAAGTTCAAGAGCGATGTCAACCCAGTCCCAGATGCATTTCAGTGGGGTTTCATCATATCCAGCAAACATGGCTGGGTTTGTTAAGAGTCCTCTTGCAACCATCACACCTACAAATTAAAGCAGACCATATTTATCTATACCTTAAGCACCCATGATTATTAGTTCAAACTCAACAAAACAAATATACAATATTAAAAAAAAGGTATAATTAAAAGATTTTCACAATGTTCTAATTACATTAGTCTGTTTAATTCAATAATTAAAACATTTTAGTATCATAAATGAATGAAATCAAATGTACTTAATGTCTTTATTTTTTAAGACTTATACATTACAAAATTAGTCTTTAGTTTTTCTTTAGGGTAAGCCTACAGTGTCATAAATCAGAAGGCTTACAGTTAAAGTTTATCTGCATTCTCCCCTATAGTAAATTATTACAGTGCTTGGCTTGGTATACCAATAATTTAAAGGGATAATGAAACCACATAGTAGTTCTGGGGTTCCTTTGGCTCCTCTGATCACTCCTGAGTTCATTAACTCCATTCTATTCCAGATGCTTTTTTTTTTTTTTTTTTAAACTAATAGGTTATTGGGAAAATTCCTAATCAGTCACTAGATATGATGGTGCAAGAGAAGTACCTTAATTTATCCCCATTAAAATCATATATTGTTTCTAAGCAGGGGAGTGAATAGCATTTTAATAGATTGCTTAGCTTAAATCAGTATGATCGGAAAATATAGCTCAGTGTCAAAGAAAAATAATGAATATCAAATTAACGTTACTACTTCATTTTTTTTTTTTTTTTTTTTTCCAAATTAAAAGATAAACCAAGCACTTTTTTCTTACCATCTGTCCCAGTAATCTGCCACACATTTTCTGCCTCTTTTAAACTCCTGATATCTCCGTTAGCAATTACAGGTATACACATATTTTCCTTTATTATTTTAATGGCATCATAGTGGACTGGCTGATGTCTTTCTTCAACAGTTCTTCCATGGACTGTAATCCAGGAAACTCCAGCTGCTTCAGCCTTTCGACAAAGATCTACGGTTCTTGTAAGGTCACCATGGATCCTATAATTTCAAAATTATATCTGTTCACGTCAAACAAATCTTAATATTAAAATTCACTAAAAAATGATATTTTACATGCTACATTGTTTAGTTAGATTATCATGTCATGCCACTATCAGGAAGGATCTTTTCAGGGATTATTCCCAGCCAAGACCTCAAATTTAGTTACTTTGCCATTGACAACAACAGGAAAACAAATGAGTTTTATCTTATCTATTGCTTCTCCCTATTGGCTTTGATAATGAAAGAGTCATCAAAGTACTATCATAGATGAATTGAAAGATGCTATGTTAAGCCATTAAGTCCCAAGTTTTCAATTTTACATAGGACTATGGAACATAATGGGTCAAGATTTGATATGAATGCCTCAATCCCCAAGTTGATGAACATAATACTTTATCTGGAAATACTTTTTTAAAAAAAATATTTGTTTATTTGCTTTAGTTGTACACAATGTGTTTATTCTTACGTGGTGCTGAGGATCGAACCCAGGCTGCGCACATGCTAGGCAAGTGCACTGAGCTACAACCCTAGCCCTGGAAATACGTTTTTTAACTTTTCACCAAAACACATTCCTGGTTTATTTTTATTGCAATATTTTAGTGCAAATATCTTTTCATTTTTATTCTTGGTGCCAGGAATGTTTCTTTAATGTTAATTAAAGAGAACTTCGAAAAAGTTGAGGGAATGGTGAAATCGTTTAATAAAGGGATGTTTTAATTTTTGTTAAAAAAAAAAAAAAAAGGGTTGTCTAGGATTATAAATAAAAGGGTATATAGCCGGGCGCGGTGGCGCACGCCTGTAATCCCAGCACTTTGGGAGGCTGAAGCAGGAGGATCGCGAGTTCAAAGCCAGCCTCAGCAATGGCGAGGCACTTAGCAACTCAGTGAGACCCTGTCTCTAATAAAATCCAAAAAAAGGGCTGGGGATGTGGCCCAGTGGTCGAGTGCCTCTGAGTTCAATCCCTGGTACCAGAAAAAAAAAAAAAAGGGTATATATTTGTTTACTAAATGTACTGTTTCAACAATTCCATAAATCAACTACAAATTTATTTAGCACGGACACTCCCCAAATCACCAAACAAAAGGAATATTCTTTTAATTCTTAAGTATTAGATTATTTTGTCAACAGACTAGAATATTGACTTTACCTTATTTTAACAGAAACTGAAAATTTGGGGTTTTCCACTTGATTTCTTACTTGTTTCACCATATCTCGAACAAGCTCTGGCTTATTTATTAAGCAAGCTCCATAACCTTCTGCCATTGCCCACCTTCGTAAAGCAAACACAATAACAAATGAATTATAAACAGGTGGAAGAGAAGTTAAAAATGTAAAAGCACTGAAATGTAAATGTATTTGTATATTTCTTTAGTGATCTGCAATGAAGCAGATTTTAAAAACTCATAGATCAACATTTCTAAGTGGATCAATAAGATTAGGAAAACAACCTATGGGGGGAAAAAAGATTAGGAAAACATGTTCCCAGATCAAAACCAAACCATTTAAGGGAAATAGTTCACATTGGCAAGTCAGAATACTAAATTAGAATTTGTTCAACCAAAACAGATTAAAGTATTTGTAATTAACTGCAATTACTTCAGATTTTTAAATTCCAAATTTGACGCTTATTGTACATAACAAGAGGTTTTATTAATTTCAATAATAGAAAGATATTTCTGGCTTACAGCATTCCAACACCACTAAATAGCTTCTTTAACTCTTCTAATGAGTATATAATACATGTAATCTGGTTTGGATTATGCTGTACTTAAAAACTTGATTTAATTCTTTGGACACATTTTGAATTATTGACAGATAACCTAATTCAGTAGGGATACTGTTGTCAAGTTAAGTACAGCCTATTCAAATCCAGTTACTTAAACCCAACCAAATAACTGTGGCATGGTGGGGGGTGGGGAGAATGATTATAATAAGGTTTTTTTTTTTTTTAAAGGAAAATTAATTTGAAGAAAATATACAGTTTCTCTCAAATCATAGAAACAGTTTTTAGAGCAAGAATATATATTACATGACAGTAAAATACATTTTAGGGATTGTTGTAGTCACTACATTTCTCATATAATTATTTATGGATAAGGTTCAAGCAGATCCACACAAAAATGTTAGCGATAAGGGGAGACAAAATACTTTTCAAGGATCTACACATCATTTCAGCCATCAGACGGATCTTTGAAGTTATGTTCCTAAATAATTTTTCCTTGTATGTATTTTCCTTCCTTCTTTTTTAGAATCCTGGTAGTTTAATTCTATGTCCTTACTTTTTAATTTTTGGAAAACTAGAAAGAAATTTTACCATGTTCACAAAGATTTTTCTAATCTTTTTGAACACTCTTCCAACTTCTTTGAGCTTTACCTCTGAGGGCAACCACAGTTAATGTCTATTCCATTCGCATAAGGACAGACTATACGAGCAGCATCAGATAAAAGTCTTGCATCGTTGGCAGCAAACTGAACAATCAATGGGCAATCACCTGATAAAATGAATAGCTCAACATTAAAATCTATAGAAACCAACCTCCCCAAGAAGCTCTAATTGTTTGTACAGAATAAAATAGCAATAAATATTTTTAGCCCAAGGAACATCTATTTAAATAAGGTAATATTCAAAAAGATTTAATTACTTATAATTGAAATAAATTTTCATAAAGTAAATATTCAAATAGCACAAAATTTTTTGACAAAAGGCCCCCTTTCTAAATGTGGGAGTTAGTTTATTATATCTCAGAGCAATTTTGTAAGTATACCTGTTACATGTAAACAAATTAATGTGAACAAATCCACATACATTGCTATGCCTACTACTCTACTTTTCCTGATCTGGGATATGCACTCAGATGTAATATCTCTGACATTCTACTGTACAGATGAACCATACAAATTTTAGATTGCTGCTTATTTGTGGCTCTTGTAAATACAGCTACAATAAGGATTGTTTTGCATGTATGCTTTTGTGAGTATATTCATAGTAATGGGTAAATTACTAGAGGCATAACTGTTGAATAGGCATTTAACACTGACAGATATTACAAAATTATCTTCCAAGAGTTTATTAGTACAGATACTTAGCAATATGGTTCTTTCCTTACAACTTATCCTACAGTGCATATCTAACATTTATATATCTTTATGATCTCTTTTCATGTTTTGTATGTTTTTCTGTGTAATTCTATCAGTTGTTTCTTTTTACTGTCATTTGTTATTTAAAAAATAAAACATAGGAATTAGTTTTACTATTAATCAGAATGTTTTTATTTTTCTAGTTCTTTACCTCTATTTGTATATGTACACATAAAAGTTTAGAATTTAATGTAGCTGAAGATATCAAAGCTTTCCTAGGTTTTAAACAACATGATAAATTCTGAATAGATCTAAATTTTTCTGAGGACTACCAATATAAGATTTACTGGGTGTTTATAAAAATGCAGATTTCTGGATGTCACCATAGTTGTATTAATTCAAGATCTCTAGGGCAACCCATTGACTTGTGATTATGATGGGGAAGAATTTGCTTTTTTTATTTATGTGAACATAGGGTACTATTCCCTTTTCTACTTCGTTATAGAATTTCAACTTAACAACCATTTATTGGGCAAACATATTTCACACTGTGTTAGTTCTTGAGAATAAACATCAAGCTATTTCTATATCCTGAGCTCTCAAAGAACCCATCATCTAGTGGGAAGAACTGGCACAATTAATGAGGACATTATAATAAAGTAGGGATAAGTGCAATAAAAGAGCCTGTGCTTACGAGACAGGGCACAAGTGGAGAGTGATCATGAAAGGTTCCTTGGCTCCAAACTTTGACTACTGAATTAAGAATCATGAACTGTAATTTGCCATAGAGAAGTTCTGGGAGGACTATGCTAGGTAGGTAAGTATGAGAGAACAAGGCATATTCAGACACTTAAAATAATGAAGTATGTTTTTAAAAAATATTTTTAGTTGTAGATAACACAACAACTTAATTTTTTTTAGTTTTTCTTTTTTTATGTGGAGTTGAGGATTGAACCCAATGCCTCACACATAATTATACAAGTGCTCTACCACTAAGTCATAACCCCAGCCTTAATGTAGTATTTTTAAAGAATAAAGTTGTGGGCTATGGGAAGAAACTAATGGAAGGTAAGGCTGCAGAATATTTATTCACAGGCTAAGTCATGAAGGACTTGGCATCTTCAGGTGCTAGAATTTTAGTCTTTATGTCAATGGTACTCAAACTTTAGCAAATTCAGAATTACTCGGACACTTTTCAGAATAGATTGCAGGACCACACACCCATAGTTTCTCATTCAGTAGGTCTAGGGTGAAGCCTTAAAATTTTCATTACGTTTTTTTCTTTCGAGACAAGATCTTACTGTTGTTCAAGCTATCAAACTGACATTTTAGATAGGTTACTTTAAGCAGTATGGAGATATTTTGGAATGGGACAACACTATAGACAGTGAGATAGAGACCTATTCTGATAGTCCAGGGAAGAAGCTGGAGGCCTGAAGGAAGGCTGACCATATACTTTGACAGATCACCAATAACCTATAAAGCACTCCGTATTATATGTAAAATACTAAAGGCATTTAAAAATGAAAGGATTTTATCATATAAACTAAGATGTGCTGTGTCTGATAAGATAAAGTAGCTGAGTTTATAAATAAGCATTTTTTGGTAAGTTTTATAAAGTAAGCAAACTATGGGTTTCACATACCTTGGTTTGTGGTAAATTCACTGTCTCTGGCTTTTATAGATCTGACAAAATCAGCGGCAACTATCATTGGTGTATAACACAGATCACAACAGTATTTTCTTACTAGTGTCCTAAAAGCCAACCTGTGAGCATACAAAACTTAAATTATGCATTTAGAAAATACCATAATCATATCTACTTATAAGTTTAATTTAGTTGATTATTAAATATTTATTAGGAAGAGGTTTGTTCATGGGAAGTCGGAGTAGTTGTACTTTTTCCTATTCTTCCTGATAAATATAACTAAAAACCCTTTATATTATATGTAAAATAAACACAGGAAATTCTGAAAAGTTGAAAGAGGCTGACAGGCTAAAATAAGAGGTGCTAAGCTCTTTCAGTTTTATCACCTCAAATACCGAAGAAGCTGACCTGGAATCACCAGTGGGTGCAGAATAGCCTACAGAAGTCTGTCTAGTTAAAAAAGACCAGGAAAGGGGAAGCCTAGCATGACATAAAACTTTTATGTGGTAATGATTCTAATTCAGTCAAACATTATAGAAAGAAGCTATGGCCTCACATCCACTAGGAAAGGTCAAGAGGGGAGCCTAGACTTCTACCACCTCTAAGGTTGTAACAAGGTGTTCCAACATCCCACAGTGGTGGTTCCAAAAGGACCTGGTAGGGATCTGAGACTTTCATTCTGTTGACCAGTGAGGCCCCACTTTTAGAGGTATCAGTGTAGACCACATGAGGAGCACAGACTTCCATGTTAACTCAGCAGTAATAAGGCACTCTCTTCCTTGGGTGTATTGTCAAGAGACCATGTGGAGAGCCAGGACTTTCAGTATTGCCCAGCAATTATGTGTCTACCCTGACTAAAGGGAATTGGAACTCTCATGCCTGACTATAGTAACAAGGAGGTCAAGTGAAGAAGCTAGACTTACTACCAATAGCAAGGAGCATGATTATGAGTTTATGCAGAAAAAGCATTTGACAAAATACAGTCATTCATGATAAAAAAGAAATCTCAGGAAAACAGAAATAGAGGTGAACTTCTCAACTTGAAAAAGAATGTTCACAAAAAATTCGACAGAACACTTTCCTTCTAGATAGGAAGAAGGAATGGATGTCTGCTCTCATCACTCTCATTCAACACAAGAGATGCAACTTCTAGATCAGTGAAATAAGGCATGGGAAAGAAATAAAAGGTAGCCGGGCGCCGTGGCACATGCCTGTAATCCCAGCACTAGGGAGGCTGAGGCAGGAGGATCACAAGTTCAAAGCCAGCCTCAGTAATGGCGAGGCACTTAGCAACTCAGTGAGACCCTGTCTTTAAATAAAATACAAAAAAGGGCTAGGGATGTGGCCCAGTGGTGTGGCCTGAGTGCCCCTGAGTTTAATCCCTGGTACCACACACACGCACATGCACACACACACACACAAAGGCACTGACCAAAATGAAGAAATAAAACTAAATCTGTTTGTAGATGACACGGTTATTTAGATAATCCCAAGGAATTTACAAATAGCAAACAAAAACAAACTCCCAGAGGAAGAGGGCTCAAGAAATTTGCAGGCTATAAGATCAACATACAAAAATTAATTGTATTTTTATATACTAGTAATGACTACATGGACACCAAAATTAAAAATACAATAATACCATAAACAAACAAAAAACTGGGTGCTAAGTTTTCCAAAACATGTACAGAACTTGTATGCTGAAAACCTCACAATGCTGATGAAAGAAATCAAAGAAAATCTATGAATGAAGAGAAATATTGTGTTTATGGATTGTGAGATTCAACATAGTTAGGATGTCAATTCTTCCCAAATTGATATGTAGGTTTCATTCAGTTCTTACGGAAATTCTAGGAAGATTTTTTTTTTTTGTGTGTAAATATACAAAGATAATTCTAAAATTAAGTCAAAAGCAAAGGAACTAGAATTAAAGTTTTTAAAAGGAAAATGGGAGGCATCAGTCCTTGATTTCAAAACTTATTATATAGCTACAATTATCCACACTGTGGTAATGGTGAAGGGATAGGAATAGACACATAAATCAATGGAACAAAATACAAAACACTGTTTTTTTTTTTTTTTTTAGTGAAACAGCAGAAGTAATTTAATAGAGTAAAAATAGACTTCTCAACAAATGGGGCTAGAGTAACTGGACATTTCTAGGCAAAAAAAAATTAACTTCTATCTAACTCTCACACTTAAACTAAAATCAATACAACTGAATCATGATCTTAAATGTAAAGCATAAAATTATAAAACCTTTAGGAAAAAAACTTTGGAGAAAATCTTCAAAATCTGGAGCTACACAAAGATACCTTACACTTGACACCAAAAGCAAAGTTTATACAAGGCAAAACCAATAAAATGGACTTCATCATAATGAAAAACTGTTGCTCTGCAAAACACCCTGTTAAGAGGATAAGTTATATAATCTGAGAAAATATTTGCAAGCCACATAGCTGACAAAGAAGTTATATCAAGAACTTTCAACACTTAATAGTAAACAAAAACATAAACCCTATTTAAAAATGGGCAAAATGTTGAATAGACATTTCTCCAATGAAGATATACAATTGGCCAATAAGAAAAGATGCTCAATTTCACTAACCATTTCGGAAATACAAATCAAAACCACGATGAGATCCACTTCACACCCAGTAGGATGGGTAGGATAAGTTTTGAAAACTCCAGAAAATGATGAGTTGGCAAGGATGTGAAGAAATTAGAACTCTTGTGTACTGCTGGTGAAAAGGTAAAATGGTGTGGCTTCTATGGAAAATAGTATGAAGGTTCCTCAAAAAGCATAACACAATTACCATGTGATCCAGCAATTCCACTTCTGAATATATAGCCAAAAAGACTTGAAAGAGATATTTGTGCATCCGTGTTCATAACAGCATTATTTGCAATAGCTGAAAGATGGAAGCAATCCAACTGTACATCAATCAATGAATGAATAAGCAAAATGTAGTATTCATATACAATGGACTATTTAGCCTTAAAAAGGAAGAAGCTGGGAACTGTGGCAAATGCCTGTAATCCTAGCAGCTAGGGAGGCTGAGGCAGGAGGATATTGAGTTCAAAGCCAGTCTCAGCAAAAGCAAGGTGCTAAGCAACTCAGTGAGACCCTGTCTCTAAATAAAATACAAAATAGGACTGGGGATGTGGCTCAGTGGTTGAGCGCCCTGGAATTCAATCCCTGGTACCACCCCGCCCCCAAACAAAAAAGGAAGGAAAAATCTGGTATGTTACAAACACGAATAAACATTGAAAATATGCTAAATAAAAAAACTACTCTCAAAATAACAACTATATTAATTCCATCTACAGTACCTCAGATAAGTATAATCATAAGAAAAAGTATAGAGAAAAAAAAAAAGGTAGAATAATGGTTGCTAGGGGTTGGGTGGGGAGGGGAATGCTTAAGGGGTATAGTTTAAGTTTTTTAAGAATAGAGAGTTTCAGAGATCAGATACATAATATGGAGTGTAATCAACACTGCTGAACTATACACATAAAATTATAAAAAGGCAAATATCATGTGTATTTTATATAATTAAAAAAACCACAAGAGTAAAAGAGCAATATTAGAATATGGGCAAAAAACATTAAGAAACATTTCCTCAAAACTATACAGATGGCAGCCGGGCGCGGTGGCGTACGCCTGTAATCCCAGCACTTTGGGAGGCTGAGGCAGGAGGATCGCGAGTTAAAAGCCAGCCTCAGCAATGGCGAGGCACTTAGCAACTCAGTGAGACCCTGTCTCTAATAAAATACAAAAAAGGGCTGGGGATGTGACCCAGTGGTCGAGTGCCCCTGAGTTCAATCCCTGGTACCACACACACACACAAAAAAAAAACAAAAAAAAAAAAACAACAAAAAAAAAACTGTACAGATGGCAAATAACCACATGAAAAGAAGTTTAACATCACATACAGGATTAGAAACACAATGAGGTATCATTACATACCATTAAAACAGTTAAAACCAAAAAAACCTAAAAACTGTCATCAAAAGTAGGTGAGAATGAGGAGAAACTGCATTTCTCATTCGGTATTAGGTAGAAGGGTCAAATAGTATTGTGACGCTGGAAAAGTTTGGCAAACTAAACATATCTTATGATCAAGCAATTACATTCCTATATATTTGTTTCAAGACAGATATTTAAACAAAAACCTGGCATAAATGTTTAGATCCATTTAATATCCACTATATCTTATAGGGGGGAGTTATAATGGCCCCCATTTTTAAAAACATAAAATGTGACACTTGGAGAGATGATTTACTCAGACACACACACACACACACACACACACACACACACACATAATAGGCAAGTAGTAGCACCAGTACTCATTTCTAGATCATGATTCCAAAACTAGGAATTGAGGATTCCATGTAGTGGTCTTACAGTACTTAAAAAAGGCAGAACATAAAAGGGAAATTATGCCTCAGCTCATTAACATTTAACAACACTTACTTTGAATATCGAACCATTGGGGCACAGATTTTCACCAGCTGCCCAGAATGAAACATTTCTATTGGATCTTTTTTTCTTTCTTGACATACTGTGGTTTGTATGGAGTCACACTTCATGAATATAGATTTATTTCAAATCTGTAAAAGACAATCCATTCGCACTTGGAATATCCTTTCTCTATGTGAATACTCATCATTCTAAATTTCAATTGCCAGTAATATTTATTTGTGGGATCAGAAATTGTTTTAGCTTCTTTTCACATCATTAAATAGAATATCACATACATATACACAATGGAATATTACTCAGTGATAAAGAATAATGAAATTATGGCATTTGTTGATAAATGGATGGAACTGAGACCATCATGCTAAATGAAATAAAGCCAATCCTCCCAAATCAAAGGTTGAATGTTCTTTCTCTCTGATATGAGGAGGCTAACACACAATAAAGTGGTGGTGGTGGGGATAGAAGTTCATTGGATAAGCAGAGGGGAATGAAGGGAAGGGAGGGGTAACGGGAATCTGAAAGACAGTAGAATGATTCCTACACAACTTTCCTAAGTTCACATGAATACACACCAGTATAACTCCATATCATGTTCAACCACAAGAATGGGATCCTTAGAATTAGAATGTTATATTCCATTATGTATAATATGTCAAAATACATTTTACTGTCATGTGTATCTTGGATAAATAATAAAAAAAGGAATACCACAGAATTCTACTTCTAAGATAAATCAAAGTGGAAAACTACATGGGATAGTTGTAGAAAACCAAGATAGGAAAACTAAAAGATTTTTTTTTAGTATACCATATTATTTTATTAATATTTTCCATTTTATTTTTTTTTTTGGCATTGATAAATCAAGATATTTGATTTGAATAATTTCCTACACAATACTGTGCATGTATGTCTGGCACTCTGAAATATCCCGTTTTATTCAGGAAAGTTAAATGGCATTAAAAGAACAACTCTAGCACTTCAAAAAACATATCCTGGTATTTTTATTCTTTATGTGAATCATAAGGGAAAAAAAAATAGTGGAGTTTTGGGACATGGCAAAACCCTAGTTTTGTTTTTAATGTTTAATGAAACACAGTGTCAATCTGAGCACACTGCCCTTGGCAATTCATGTGACCTTCACTCAGAACACTGATCTTATACGTATAATTGAGATCAAATTATATTAAGGAAAACCCCGAGACAAAGTCAAGTGAAAGCATAAAAGTAGCGTGAGGCTAGATCACCTGATCGGTTATGAGTATTAAATGCGTTTAGATTTACAAAATAACTTAAAAACACCTTTTTGCAACTTTCCTTCTCAAGCTTTTCCCGCCTGTTTTTAATCCCAGGATTGCCAATCAGGGCGCGGGGCAGTTTCTAACACCCGCCGGCCTTGAGAGTGCAGTGCCAGGGACGCTCCCAGAAACCTCCGCTCTTGTCTGTTGCCCTGCGCCGCAAGGCCCGGGTTCTTAGGTTTAATACTTGCTCTATCTTTTCTTTTCAAAATATGCGCCGCGGCCACGTTCCGGCGCCCACCTTCTCCTCTGTCTGAGGAACGACGGCAGCCACTGGGGCGCGACTCCGAACTGCGGAGGGAGACAGCGAAAGGGCCGCTGGCGCACTCGGCTTCCCTGACTGCGGGCCGAGCACCGGGTCCTCAGCGCACGCGGTCTCAGGTTCCCACACGACTTGCAGCCAGGCTCTCTCCTGCCGCGTCGGCACTGTATGGATTACTAGGCGGGCCACAGCGACTCTCTGTCTAGGCGGGCGGCGCCAAGATTCTGCGTCATACCTGGGCGGGGCCGCCCCTCTCTGACGCCATCAACCCGGTACCTGCCAACATGGAAGGTGGCGACGGCGGCGCCGCTGTGGCTGGCTTTGGGGCTCTGGGTTCTGGAGCGGCTGCAGCGACAGTGCGCGAGCTTTTGCAGGACGGTAAGGAGTCGAGTACTGGCTAGGCTGAGGGGCGGAAGGGAATAGCTTGCTCGGTGCCTGGGCCAAGGTGGTGGACTCAACCCGTCGCTTTGCAGAAAGTTTTCTGGTCTCGACGTGACCACTCCCCTCCGCCCGGCCCCCTGACGTCCGAGTGCTGCCCTAGCCAACTTATTCCCCCTCTTCCTTTCGGATGTCCTAGGAACTCCTGGTTTCGGGTTGCTCCTCTTATCAACTCCATCCTCCTTGAATTTGGGCTTCCCTGAAGTTCTAGGACCCCACACTCAGTGACCCGCCTTGGCAGCCACCGCCTGCTGCCACATTTTTTGACGAAAAGATGAAACAGACGTTCAGACGCTTACTGAAAGGGGTTCATTTTAAAGTAGAGTTGGAGACACCGCCTCCGTTAAATCATTGGGTTATGTAGGTGTGTCCCTTCTTGCAGTCTTGTGTTTCTTTTAGGAGGCAGTTATTCACAATTAGACAATCAGGAGGGTTTATACTATTAGTTCAGGCAGGGGTTATCCATTCATATGGGAAACAGCAGTCAGATTTATTGGTAGTCAGTTGTGTAGAGAAGTTGCCCCCAATAAGTTTGATATAGTATACTTGAAATGCACATTGAGTTGTAGTCCGGTTAACGTGCCTTGAGTCTCATCGTTCAAACTGAAGTTCAGATTTCTGAGGGTAAACATAAGTTCCTTCTCATTCTTAGTTTTTTCCCTACTGGACATAACGTTCCACCTTGTATTAAAATCATTTGTATACTTGCCTTAATCTCTTCTGCTCTATTGTAAACCCCTACGCCTCCCCCCCCCTTTTTTTAGTACCGGGGATTGAACCCAGGGGCCCTTTACCACTGAGCACATCCTTAGCACCCTCAGCACCCCCCCCCCACCCCTTTTTTGTTACTATTTGAGACAGGGTTTCGCTGAGTTGCCTCCGGACTCAGTAAATTGATTAGTGTTAAACTCAAGATCCTCCTGCCTCATTGGCGCTGGCATGTGCCACCTTGGCCTCCCTCCCATAACCCCCCCCCCTTTAAAGCCTCATCGTTCAATTTATTTATACACTTTGTTTCTACGCAATTGAGCAATTCCTAATTCACATATATAAGTAGTTGCAAATGGCAGCAGCTTTTAAAACAGCTTGTAGGATAGCAGAAGAAATATTCCTCTGAGTTTTTCATAAAGATACATTTATCTGGTTGCACAAGTTAGTGTGGCAGTAGATTATAATAGACATTAAAATATGTGTATCATTTTATTACCTGTCTTAAGACGTGAACTTTTTTTTCCCCCGAAGTCACTAAGATTTAAGATATGGGATGAATCAACATAGACCATAATATTACTTTGATTACAAAGGCAAAGACTTCTTGAAATATATATAATCACAGAAAACCAAAATTAATGACTAGATAGTATGCAGAATAATCATATAGAACTTCATAACTGAAATCTTCACCATGCCAGCCGATTTATACTACGTGTTTCCCTGTGGTAAACAATTACAGTTATCTCATATTAGAGGTGCTAAAAACATATTGGAGAAAAGAAAGCCTCTTCAACAAATAGTGCTGGGAAAACTGGAAATTCACATGTAACAAAATGAAATTAAACCTCTATCTCTTACCATGCACAAAACTCAACTCAAAATGGATCAAGGACCTAGGAATTAAACCTGAGACCTTACACCTAATCGAAGAAAAAAATAGGCCCAAATGTCCATCATGTCAGATTAGGCCCCCAATTTCCTTAATAAGACTCCTGTAGTGCAAGAATTAAAATGAAGAATTAATAAATGGGATAGATTCAAACTAAAAAGCTTCTCAGCAAAAGAAATAATCAGTGAAGTGAATAGAGAGGCTATAGAATGGGTACAAATCTTTACCGCAAGCCTATCAGATAGAGCACTAATCTCTAAAAATCCTTTTTTTAATTCCACAATGTTAATAGCCCTATCTTACATACAGTAGGTGCAGAAAGATTTTTTTTTTAAATTGAACATTGCTGTACGAAGCATACACACACATAAGTGGGTTATAAAAGGTTAAAAATTCCAAATTTTTTTTGAATATTTTTGTTGACTTTTCATGACAATCTATATACTTTTTCTCAAAATTAAGGTCAGAACTAGATTGTGTTGAATCCTTTAGGTTAGGTTCTCTGTCTAATGCATCTTTGTATTTTAACTGAAATTCAATTTAACTGAGTTTTGAACTCTTGTGAGATGATCTATCTCCATTTTATACTTAATTTTTTTTTCTTTTTTTTTTTTAGGTATTGGGGATTGAACTCAGGGGCACTTGACCACTGAGCCACACTCCCAGCCCTTATTTTGTATAATATTTAGAGACAGGGTTTCACTGAGTGGCTTAGGTCTTGCTAAATTGTTGAGCCTGGGTTTGAACTTGAGATCCTCCTGTCTCAGCCTCCCCAGCTACTGGGATTACAGGCATGTGCCACCGTGCTGGCCCATTTTCTACTCTTAAGTAGCTCACTATCTAGTAGGGGAAATAATCTTGCGGAGCTATAAAAGTAAGTATTATAATAGTGTTGTAATAGTAGCATTAAAACTGTGTACAAAGTAAAGCATTAATGCATATGATAAGTAGAGGTTAGGGATTGGTCAGGGATTGTCAACCTTCCTAGGAGGAGTTAGGTTTTTTCCCCCCCAGTGATTACATATATTTTATTTTTTAAATTAGATATTGTAGTTATACATAGCAGTTGGGTTCATTTTGAAAAAATCATACATGCAAGGAATTCGATTTTAATCCCCATTCCTCTCTCTCTTTGATCCCTTGCTTCCTCCGCTATTCTCCCTCTTCTACTCTAATGATCTTCTATTCATTCCTTACTTCTTTTCTTTTCCCATTGCAATTTAGCTATAAACAGTGTAGTGTTTGTATCACTATAGTATGTTGATTTTAGTTCTTTTGGATAAATATTAAGGAGTAGGGCAGCTGGATCATATGGTGGTTCCATTCCTAGTTTTTTGAGGAAGTCCTTACTGTTTTTCAAGTGGTTGTACTCATTGGCAGTCCCACCAAGCAATGTATGAGTGTACCTTTCCCCCTACATTTTCGCCAGCTTTTACTATTATTTGTGTTCTTGATCATTGTCATTCTTACTGGAGTGAGATAAGATCTTAGTGTAGTTTTGGTTTGCATTTCTCTGATTGCTACAGATGTTGAACATTTTTTCATATATTGTTGGCCATTTGTGTTTCTTCTTTTGAGAAATTTCTGGCTGGGTGTGGTGGTGCATGCCCATAATCCCAGCAACTCAGGAGGCTGAGGCAGGAGGATTGCAAGTTTGAGGCTGGTCTCAGCAACTTAGTGAGGCCCTGAGCAACTTGGTGAAATACTGTTTTAAAATAAAAAAGTAAAAAGTAAAAATAATGGGCTGGGGATGTGGCTTACTGGTAAAGTTCCTCTGGGTTCAGTTCCTAGTACCAAAAAAAAAAAAAATAAAAAAACCCAAGAAAACAAACAAAAAAAAACATGAGAAAGAAAAAGAGGGCAAGGAAAGAGAGAAATTTCTGTTTAGTTCTTTTGCCTGTTTATTGATTGGGTTATTTGCTTTTCTGGAATTGAGTTTTTTTAGTTCTTTATCTCTTCTGGATATTAATCCCCTGTCAGAGGAGTAGCTGGCAAAGATTTTTTGCCCATTCTATAGGCTCTCTCTTCTTAATCATTTTCTTTACTGTGCATAAGCTTTTTAATTTGATGACATCCCATTTATTGTTTCTTGGTTTTATTTCTTGAGCTTTAGTGAAGGAGCCCCAATTAGGGAGATGGCTATTGCGGTCAGCTGGAAGCCATAAGTTCCACCTGATAATAAGTATGTATGTGACGCACCTGTAAATGCACGTGAGGCACCCGCAAAGCTAAAGGTATATAACCGGGTGAAAGCGGTCGGAGTCAGGAGAAGAATGAATTCATTCAGTCAGTCATGCAGTCGCTCGGTCGGAAGAAGAGTTCGGGGTCGGAGAAGAAGAAAAGAATCAGAGCGGGCCAGAACGTAGGCAGAGCGGTTACAGAAGAGAAACCAATAGAAGAAGTAATTCCTGGTCAGAGCGGCTCCCAGAACAAAGAAGAAAGTAGCTCTAAAAGCAGCTCTCTCTCTCTCTAAAGAATCTTTCTCTCTAAGCTAAGAAGAAGAAAAATCTTTCTTTCTCTCTCTAGCTCTCTCAGTAAAAGAGTAAAACTCTGCCTCCAGATATAGAAGATTCTTGGCAGGAGTAATGTTTCTTTTCCCCAGGCAAGAGCCAATAGGCTTAAAAGGCACCCTGTTCTCCTCAGACAGAGAGAGACACACGGACACAACATCAGGTCTGCTGAGAGGAGGAAGACATCGGCTCGTCGCTGCAGAGAGGAGAGTCGACGGCAGCTGCCCCAGCCAGCAGCTCCAGACCCCATCGCCTCCAGCCGAGGCAGAGCTCCAGACCCATCGCCTCCAGCCGAAGGCAGCTGCTCCAGCTGACAGCTCCAGACCCATCGCCTCCAGCGGACGGCAGCTGCTCCAGCTGACAGCTCCAGACCGACTACCTTCAGCCCGACGGCCGCTCCCAGCTGACAGCTCCAGCCTCCAGCCAGACAGCAGCTGCTTTAGCCGACAGCTCCAGAGAGCCGGTGCGACCAGGCACCCACCTTCTGTCCAGAGCTTGCACACTCCCCTCTTCCTGACTCCCTTCTCCCACCAGAGCTTGCACACTCCCTTCTCCCTGACTCCCCTCTCCCACCTCGTCGACCTTCGACCAGAGCACCTGTTCTCCGGTTTTCGCTACCAGCCACGAAGGCTGTTGAATAAATCTTTTGGCTGCACGGCTGTCCCCGGTGTGATGCTTTGCCCTTCATTGGTGCCGTGACTCGGATCCTATCTGAGCCGGAGGGCATAATCAAGAGCTCTCTCTCTCTCTCTCTCTCCCTTTCCTGGGTAGGTCTCCTCATCCCCAGGGCTCCTAAACCTGTCAAGAACAAAGTTTTGCACCCAAGATTGGCCCACATACCCCTTAGATAACCAAAACAAATGGCCTGCTTCTGGGTCCCTGGATCCCTCTATACTGAGAGATCTTTTCAACTTCTGCGAGCGATCAAAAAAATGGGCAGAGATTCCGTATGTTCAGGCTTTCTCCCTCCTCTGTTCGAATCCCTCACTCTGTACCCACAGCAGCTCCAACAATAGCCTCCTAGCCTGCCAACCGGCTGCTCCCCTACCATCCCCCTCCTTTCTTGATTTTGATCCTGCAGATGAGCCACCCCCATACCAATCTGAAACCTCTCCGCCTCCCTCGGCCCCTCCAGCCCCACTTCTACACACTCCTGCCACCTTCTCCTCCAGCCCACCCCTTACGCGATCTCGCACAATGTCTGCTCACCCTCTGTCACTTACTCCCGCCCAAGTCCTGACCCCACTCCGGGAAGTCGCGGGTCCAGAAGAATTGTCCGTGTCCATGTTCCCTTCCCAATGACCGAGGTAGTGCAAATCGAGAGAAACGATTGGGCTCTTATAGCACTGACCCCACTACATACCTCAGGGAATTTCAATGGGTCCTCCAAGCTTATAGCCTTACCTTCCATGACATCTATATGATTTTGGCAAATACCCTCCTCCCTGAGGAGCGTAGGCGAGTCTGGGAGCAGGCACGGGCCTATGCCGATGAGAACCATAGAACCAACCCTAAACCATCTCATTGGACCTCAGGCTGTCCCCGAAAGGGACCCTAACTGGGACTATAATTCCCCAGGGGACGTGGCCTTGCGAGATCAGTTTTCCACTTGTATACTAACTGGTCTTAAGCGTGCAGCACAAAAAGTAGTTAATTTTGACAAGCTGCAGGAAATCATACAAAAAAAGGGAAGACACCCCTCTGAATTTCTTAGATCGACTAACAAAAGCTCTCCAACAGTACACCAATTTAGATCCTGAATCTCCAGGGGGACGTCATGTCCTTATGACTTATTTTTTGTCCCAAAGTTACCCCGATATACGGGCTAAATTGAGAAAATTAGAGCAAGGACCTGCAACACCTCAGACCGAGATCTTGGCCATGGCCTTTAAGGCCTATCATAATAGAGATGAGAATACTGAACGCCGTAGGTTTCAGAACCATAACCCAACCTACTTGGACTAGCCACAGAAGATTGACGGGGCCCTGGGTTTCCTCTCCCGACAGTTGACATCGACTTACAGGAGCCTAGGGTCACCCTTCTTGTTGATGGCCACCCCATAAATTTCCTACTAGACACAGGAGCCACTTTCTCGGTCTTGAGGGAGTTTTGGGGCCCACCACCTTATCGTCCCCTGTTGTCGGGATAGAGGGACACACCATTCACCCCCACAAGACTCCCATGCTGTCTTGCCGCCTCCACCTCCATTCATTTCTCCACCATTTTTCTAGTAATCTCTCAATGTCCTGTGCCTTTATTGGGCCGAGATATACTGGTCAAATTTCAGGCCTCAGTTGTGTTCTCTGACCCGCCTCGCTCAGTTCTTCTCCCCGACTCGTCTCACTCCGTCTCCTCTTCTGTCTTCCTTCTTAGCATTTTAGAGCCTGATGCGGAAACCTCCTGTTACCCTGCCCCCTCCCATCTGGTAGACCCCAAAGTTTGGGATACCCAGACTCCATCCCTTGCTCACTGTGACCCTATACGAATACACCTTAAAGATCCCCAGTATTTCCCTAATAGAGCCCAGTACCCACTCCCAGCCACTAGCCTCAGAGGTCTCCAACCTATTATCTCAGACCTTCTGCGGAAACGCTTTCTCCGACCCACCCATTCCCCATATAATACTCCCATATTGGCAGTCAAGAAGTCCAATGGGTCATACCGGTTAGTCCAAGATCTTCGTCTCATCAATGAGGCTGTTAGGCCCATACACCCTCTGGTCCCAAATCCTTATACCATTCTCTCCCTAATTCCTTCCTTATCTACTCATTTCTCGGTCATTGACCTTAAGGATGCCTTCTTCACTGTCCCTTTAGCTCAGGAATCACAAGACATCTTTGCCTTTACCTGGACTGATCCTGATACTCAACGGTCCCAACAATTGACCTGGACAGTCCTCCCTCAGGTTGTTTCGAGACAGCTTTGGACAGACACTAGCTGCCGAATTCAAAGCTATCTCTTCTCTAGCTGCCCTCTCTCCAAAGATCCTATACCTTTCTCTCTAAGCTCTTTCTAATATGTAGAAAATCTTTCTTTCTCTACTCTATTGAGCTCCTTGGAAGAAAGCTCTTAGACCTTGTCTCCACAGTAGTAATAGCTTTCTCTGTTCTCAACCTTTAACCAGTTTCTCCTTAGGGTCATCTGTCACTTCTCATCACCTCAGGGCGAATTCATTTTTTTGGTGCCAACCTCCTAGGAATCCTTTTCACCCTCAAGCCTGACCTACCTGTCTTATCATATCCCCCCATAACACCCCACGTCGCCCCGTTTCAGCAGGAAGTAGCCAGACTGACATACGACGTCCCACTTCCTAAGAAAACAAAAAGGGGGGGAATGATAGATAGCTTACCCTCCCCCGCCCTCACAGTTTTCCACATCCTGAGAGAAGCAACCTTGTTTCATTCTTGGCAGGATGTTTCTTCCCTGGACAGGATGGCATTGTTTCTTCCCCAGGCAGAATGTTTCTTTTCCCCAGGCAAGAGCCAATAGGCTTAAAAGGCACCCTGTTCTAGCCAATGGTGTTTGGGGTTGCTCTAGTGCACCCCCCACCAGAAATCCCTATATAAGGCCCTGTCTGAGAGACTCAAATCAGACAGAGAGAGACACACGGACACAACATCAGATCGTCGCTGCTGAGAGGAGGAAGACATCGGCTCGTCGCTGCAGAGAGGAGGAAGCCACTGCAACAGCTCCAGACCCATCACCTCCAGCTCGACGGCAGCTGCCCCAGCCAGCAGCTCCAGACCCATCGCCTCCAGCCGAAGGCAGCTGCTCCAGCTGACAGCTCCAGACCCATCACCTCCAGCTCGACGGCAGTGCCCCAGCCAGCAGCTCCAGACCCATCGCCTCCAGCCGAAGCAGCTGCTCCAGACAGCTCCAGACCCATCGCCTCCAGCCGACGGCAGCTGCTCCAGCTGACAGCTCCAGACCGACTACCTTCAGCCCGACGGCCGCTCCCAGCTGACAGCTAGCCTCCAGCCAGACAGCAGCTGCTTTAGCCGACAGCACCAGAGAGCCGGTGCGACCAGGCACCCACCTTCTTCCAGAGCTTGCACACTCCCCTCTTCCTGACTCCCTTCTCCCACCAGAGCTTGCACACTCCCTTCTCCCTGACTCCCCTCTCCCACCTCGTCGACCTTCGACCAGAGCACCTGTTTCTCCGGTTTTCGCTACAGCCACGAAGGCTGTTGAATAAATCTTTTGGCTGCACGGCTGTCCCCGGTGTGAATGCTTTGCCCTTCACCTCCGAGTTTTCCTCCCGGGTTTTCGGTACCATTACACTTTAGGCATCTTGTTAAGGAAGTCAGTGCCTGCGACTATATGATGGATTGTCGTGTAGCAGTTGCATTGTTTCTGGTCTAATTCCTAAGTCTTTGATCCATTTTGATTTGACTGTGGTGAAGGGTGAGAGATAGGGATTGAATTTCATTCTTCTATATGTGGATATTCAGTTTTAGGAGGAGTCTCCTTCCCTACCTTCTTGTCTGTAAGATACCTGAGAATTAAGCATTTCTAACAGTAACTGTGAATGATTGTGTAAGGAATTTGCCAATGAGAGGCTAGGATTAGTAGGTTAGTGAGCAGATGCATAGTTTGAAAATTTGTGAAGTGTTTTTAATGCGCCTCCTATGGGAATGAGAAAAGAAAAAGAAGTATACATGACTGTCTCTTCAAGTACGGTCTACTTAACCTTCATTGTGTTTCATCGTTGGGAAGTCTTTGACATTGTTAGCCTCTTTCTTTCTTTTTCTTTCCTTTTTTTGGTACTGGGAATTGAACCCAGAGGTACTTTACCACTGAGCCACATCCCCACCCTTTTTTAGTTTTTATTTTGAGACAGCAACTCACTAAGTTGCTTAGGGCTTTGCTTAGTTGCTGAGGCTGGCCTTGAATTTGGAATCCTTTTGCCTCAACCTCCTGAATCACTGGGATTATAGGTGCCCACTATGCTTAGCTGACCACTTTGTATAAACTATCTTGTTTTAGTTTTAGCCATTCTTTCATGTTTCTCTTCCTTTTTTCCTGAGCATTCTTTGGTCTTTGATTTTATATTATTTCCTTTATCCATCTCCAAATTTTTGGTGACCCCCCCCACTTCTAAACCCTATTTATTTTTTATTTTTGTGCATTCAAATATTTCTTCATAAATCATGTACTCTTTTTGTTTTCATAGTTCCCATATGGTACTTAGCCATCTTCTGAATTATAGAACTATATTTTCAAATGTGTACTGGAATTTCTGTCTTGATAGTGAACAAGCAGTACCAGTTCTACATATAAAAACCTACATGTGAACAAATAGTGCAAGTTCTACATATAAAAAATGAAGTAGTTTTTTTTTTTTTCTACTTCTCCTAATCTTTTCCTCTGATAGATTCTGTTACCATTTATTATATGTAGTTAGTTAAAGCCTGTTTGTTCCTTATGTAGATTATGAATTCCTTGGAGGCTGGGGTTTGTTTATGTTCATCTTTGCATATTTAATGCCTAGTGGTCTAGCTTAATGCAAAACTGAAATTCCTATTTCAGTTACTTAATTAAGAAACTTGGAAATAATCCTTGATTTGCTGCATCTAAAGCCCATTTTCAGCTTTTCACTAAGTCCTAAATATTATGCTTACCTGATTATTTGTTACTCTTATTACTTCCTTGACATTCTTATTTTTATTTATTTATTTTTTTATGGTGCTTGGGATTGAACTCAGGGCCTTGTGCATGTGAGGCAAGCACTCTACCGACGGTATACCCAGCTGTATACCCAGCCACACTTCTTTCACATTCTTGGTGACACTATCATTTCATGCCTTCCTATGTCACTTGGGCTATTACCATAGTACTGTACTTTACTGGTCTTTGTGGCTCTACTTTATGGGTAACATACCAGTTACCTATGGCAGTAGTAAACCAGCTTTCTGGGAAAATAGAAAAAGTCCTGATTTTATAACATCCGCCTGTTTCCATAGTGTAAACACCCTCCCCCTGGTCAGTTTTAAGATATGCACGTGTGATGTCAACTGGCTTACAGAATTCTTGAAAATGTAATAGCTGGCTGCCAAAAGGCAACAAGAGCCAACTATAGCACACTGCTGTGTAGCTAATCCCTTTTTAGTCATCCTCCATACCACTGCCAAAATTATTGTTCTAGAACACAAAGCTGACAGTGCGCCCTCTTGACTTCAAAACCTTAAATGGGATATAATTTGACTATTTTGGACATCTTAGAGGCCTCTTTTCAAACTGCCCTCCAACCTTAATTTGGAACTTCATTTGTCGTTCTTTACCCTTTCTGCCTAGCAGATACATTGTATGATCCAGACATACCAAAGTTAGTACTTTCCATATTTGTTAAAACATGCCATGGTACTTGCTGTTGCTAAGTCTTCCATTTGCTTGAAATGGCCTTTTCCAATTTGTCTGTCTGACAGGATTATTCTGAGAACCACTGGGCAGATTGGAAGGAAATGTGGTTCTCAGAATTAAGGCCAAGATAGCAGTATTCTTTTACTGCACTCCATTTTGAGAGTAGTCAAGAGTATGAATCTTTGCTTTTAGCAGAATAATTCTTTCAGTTGATGTACAGATTAATTAATCAACCAATGCTGCACATCTGAGCATGTGTCCCATTTTGTTTGGGGCCTGGGGCTGTGGTAGTAAACAACCAAAGACCTTATCCTCCTCATGGATCACACATTATAGTAGGTGTAAACAGCTCAAGTGTTCTTAGATACTTTGTTTTGCTTGTTGACTTTATAATGTCTGTCAAGGCAGCCCTATCTCTATTTCACATATAGTTAGGAGACTGTGGTATATATATATACCCTGAGTTCTTTTTTTTTTTTTTTTTTTTTTGTGGGGGAGGGTACTGGAAATTGAACCCAGGGCCACATAACCATTGAGCCACAAGACCTTTTTGTTTTTCATTTTGAGACAGGGTCTCGCTAAGTTGCTGAGGGCCTCGCTAAGTTGCTGAGGCTGGCTTTGAACTCGTTATCCTCCTACCTTAGCCTCCCATGTTGCTGGGATTACAGGCATGTGCTGCTGTGCCTGGCTCTGTGTATCTACTTTTCCAATTTGTCTGTCTGACAGGATTATTCTGAAACCACTGGGCAGATTGGAAGGAAATGTGGTTCTCAGAATTAAGGCCAAGATAGCAGTATTCTTTTACTGCACTCCAGTAAATCTGTTAATTTTCTCCATTTTTTTAAATCACTCATTGTGGGTTCTTTATAGAAAGTTATCTTTTTATCACTTCTTTTACCTGTCTGTTGAGTCTGTTTCGATCATTTTTTCTTCTATTTACTTATTTCGCCTGGAAATCCTAAATTTCAGTAACACTTTCCTTTCCTATTTCTATTAAAATTTAAGATTCACTTTATTATAACAGTATTCATGCACTGATCTATAAAGATCTGAGGCCATACATATTATATATAAATAGCTGATTTTCCTGTTGCATTCTCCCTGGCAGTGACCTTGTTTTCTTGGAATAAAGGCTGTGGTTGGTAGTTATGTGTCAATCTTTTACTCAGTGTTTTTCTTCCTTTTGATTCATTATAAAAGTAAGCATTTAACAGTATAGCAGAGTGGTTCAGAACTGGGGCTCTGCAGCTAGACTTCGTCGTTTGAAATCTCAGAGAGTAATGTTGGATAAGTTGCATGCCCTGTTTGTGCTTGTTCCTCATTTGTGAAATGGTGAAAAGGATAGCTTCAACAGGGTAGCCTGAGTATTGAATGAGTTTGCGTATGTAAAGTGCTTAAATCAGTGCCTGGTGTGTAGTAAACTTGAGTATTCTCACTGCTCTTCTGCCGTTTCCTGCTCCACTTCTTCCTCATTATTATAGGGAAGCATTTATAACAGTTCTCAGTGTATAGGAAGATGTGAGAATATGTTAGTTAGGATTGTAATTGTTGTGTTTAATAACTGTGTTTTTAGGACAGGGCATATAAAGAGTTGTCCTGATTTTTTTCCCCTAGAGTGTTATAGTGATTTTTTAAATGAAGACTTTGATGTGAAGACTTATACTTCCCAATCTATTCATCAAGCTGTAATTGCTGAACAACTAGCAAAACTTGCCCAAGGGATCAGTCAGTTGGATAAAGAACTACACCTACAGGTAATTCAGTTCTACTGTATCATACAGATTATTCAGCCTAATACGATAATTTAGCCTT
This sequence comes from Tamias sibiricus, assembly GCA_025594165.1. NCBI lineage: Eukaryota > Metazoa > Chordata > Mammalia > Rodentia > Sciuridae > Tamias > Tamias sibiricus. The sequence goes on from CM046664.1 coordinate 82,214,940, forward strand.
TTTGTAGGATCATTATTGTTAAATTTAAGTGCATATTTGTATGAACAAATGCATAACTTACACTGACTTATTTTTCAAACTACATTTTTGCAAAGTTTTCCATAAGCCGTTTTTAATTAGTTGAAAACAAATATACCTACCTATCTAAAATGTTTTTTATTTATTCTTACTGTTTACCACTTAAATTGATGTGCAATGAATATAATGAGCAAAAAAAAAAAAAAATAGAATGTCTGATTAAAAGTAAAAGAAAATGGAATCTTGGAAGGAGAATAATAAGAAAAATTGGGATGTTACATTGTGTTTGTAAACACAAACTGTAAACTTTACTGAAATTAAAGTTGATAAATATGATAAATATTGTGGTGGGTAGAATACAACAGGAACAGTTAGGAGATGGGTCCTTATATCTGATGTGTAGTTAACTGAATTTCATGTCATTTATCATCTTTGAGGTTTTTTTTAAAAATTTTTTTTAAATTTATTTGCTTTTAGTTGTACACAATGCGTTTTATTCAATGCGTTTTATTTGTACATGGTGCTGAGGATCGAACCCGGGTCGCCCACATGCTAGGCGAGTGCTGCACCACTGAGCCACAATCCCAGCCCTTTTTTTTTTTTTTTTAATCTATCAAATGGATTGGAATGACTAAGAGGAGGAGATTGTAGTAGATAATCTTGAAGGTTCCTTCCTCTTCTACAATTATATAATTTTTTTTTGTACCAGGGATTGAACTCGGGCACTCAACCACTGAACCACATCCCTAGCCCCTATTTTGTATTTTATTTAGAGACAGGGCCTCACTGAGTTGCTTAGTGCCTCACTTTTGCTGAGGCTGGCTTTGAACTCATGATCCTCCTGCCTCAGCCTCCCCAGCCACTGGGATTACAGGCATGTGCCACTGCATCTGGCCAATTCTGTAATTTTTATAGGGTAGTTTTATGATATATCTGGTATTGCATTTTGTCTGAATAGGGACTTGATAAATTATTTTTTATATAATGAAAAAATATGCAAATAAATGGACCATGTACCATGAGACATATCTACTTAAACTTTTTGTGTCTTAATTTCTTAAATAAAATAGCAGGTTAGAAGGACTTATATGACTTTTAATGTCACTTTAACTTAAAATTTTTTTTATCATATATAGTTCAATATTTATTGACAAATATTTAGAAGACAGTTTTAATTGTCATGCTTTGAGTCAGGCTGTGGGGATAGAGAAATGAATAGAATACATTTCCTGACTTTCCGGGGACTCATAGATCACTGGCAGATAGACAGAAGATGCATATTTTAAATAGAGTAGTACAAGGTGTTTGTGAGATAAGGGATAATGTAGTTAACTGTGCTTGTAGTTCTAAGGCGTTGGCATTTTGCAAGAGCCATCTGAAATTCTTTCTGCCTGCTTATGTTTATTTTCTCTATTTTTGCACAAAATACTTTCTCTGTAGGAATCAGTATGAATTTAAAATTTAACATTTCATAAATAGGACAAGTTACACTGTTAAGTTTAGGATGTGAGAGGAAATCTCTGAGTTATAGTATGAGATCTGAACATGCTATAAGTGGTGTTTTTACAGAAGCAAAATTGAGATAATGCTAATTAATAAAATAAATACAATAAAATTAATTTGTCAGTTAGATAATTAACATTGCAAAGGATTTACTATTAGTTAGGGCTTGGGGAAAATTCAGATGTCTTCTGGTAACTTCAGGGGTAAAATTAGACTAAAAGTAACACTTGGATAGGAGAAGAAGAGACTTGATAGAGTGACAGTGATATCTGAAATAGGACAACGTAGAGGGTGGCAATGAAGGAATCTTTGCTGATTAGGAACTTAAGTTTACCGAGATAGTTTTAATTCTTAGGAGATTTGAAAAAGAAACTTTTTATTCTTTGGAATTAAGGGTACAAAATGATAAGGATTCTTTCATTCTAAATATTTGCATAATTTCTTAATGTTCTTAGGAATCTCTTGCCAGTAAATTTAACTTTTTTTGTACCAGGGATTGAATCAAGGAGTGCTCAACCACTGAGCCACATCCCCAGCCCCCAGCCCTTGTTATATTTTTTCACACTGAGACAGGTCTCACCAGGTTGTGTAGGTCTTTGTTAAATTGCTGAGGCTGGCCTTGAACTTGCAGTCTTCCTGCCTGAGCCTCCTGTGCCACTGGGATTATAGGTGTGTGCCATTGTGCCCAGCATGACCTTTAACTCTTAACCTTCTTTACTTTTGTTATGGTCATCCACACTGCCCTAATTTTCTTTTTTTTAAAATATTTATTTATTTGCTTTAGTTGTACACAATGTGTTCATTTGTACGTGGTGCTGAGGATCAAACCCGGGCCGCGCACGTGCTAGGCGAGCGCTCTACCGCTGAGCCACAATCCCAGCCCCTGCCCTAATTTTTCTTATATAAAAATATGAATCTTTTGGGCTGGGGTTGTGGCTCAGTGGTAGAGCGCTCGCCTAGCACGTGTGAGGTCCTGGGTTCGATCCTTAGCACCACATAATAATAAATAAAATAAAGATATTGTGTCCAACTACAACTAAAAAATAAATATTATGAAAAATATCAATCTTTTGTAGAGAAGAGGATTTCCTGTGACACTGGGAAACTGGAAGCAGGGATATATTTAAGGATAGATAGGCACCAAGCGCCTTATCTGTCCATAGTAGGATATGGCTTTGACGATACTGAATTAAGTCCAAGAAGTAAGAAAACCTGATGTTTGAAAACATTCTTTAAAGAGAAAGCATGTCAAGAACTAGCTGATTTTTCCATTTTTGGTACAGTTCCACCTATATATCTCATTAGGGAAACCAGGGGCTTCCTATGGTCTGAGTGTTCTTATTTCTTAAGAATTAATCTGTTGAAGCTTAAGCCCCAATGTAATAACATTAAGAGGTGAGGCTTTTGGGAGGTGAGTGGTGCCCTTCTTAGAGCACACAAAAGGCACCATTTATAAGGAATGGGTGCTCATTAGACACCACTTTTGCCTGCACCTTGATCTTGGACTTAAAGAACTCCAGAACTATGGACAATAAATCTGTGTTTGTGAAATTACCCAGTCTGTGGTATTTTGTTTAGCGGCCCAAATAGACTAAGACAGGGCTAGTGAAAAGGCAGTATCTCCTCCTATTCTGTTGAATTATAATCAGGTGTATGTGTTCCCGCTAATAACTCATTTTAATCACACTTCCACAACCTCATAACCTTCTTTTGTATTGGTATTTGTCTCCTTTATACACCAAGAAAGAGTTTCAGTTCTTTATTGTGGTAACCAAGAAAAATGCATTATAGAGCAATTGCTGATTATTCATTCTTCATTTTCAGGTTGTTGCAAGACATGAAGATTTACTGGCACAAGCAACAGGGATTGAGTCTTTGGAAGGTATGGTTTTATCAACTATTACAGTATTACCTACAACATATTAAGTATGTTTTTGGGGAAATTAAGAGCCTTTAAGTACAGATTGATCTAATATTGGAAATTGAGATGGGCAGAGTGGAGAGGATTATGCTTTTTGATGGGGTTGGGGTGGGGCAGAAGTTATCTTGGGCATCTTAAATTTAACATAGCAGAGTTCAGGGCTGAAGATTGTATGTGTATGTGTACATAGTTTGATACAAAGAAAATCTATGTAGATGTATGTATGTGTATATATACATATGTATACACACATATATGTATATCAATATTTTATTGAACAGATAGTATTTAAACATTGGGATTGAGTGAAATCCCCAAAAGATTGTAGATGGAGTAGAGAAGATTTCTGAGAATCAAGTCTTGGTAGGTACTCCAACATGTAGAGATCTATCAGAGGAAGGAAGAATAGGAGCAGCTAAGATGGGAGGAAACTCAGGGATGTGATGAGTTGAAGCCTAGAGAAAAATGTATTTCAGGGAGGGAGTGATCAACTATGTCTGTGACCCTAAAGACAAAATTGACTATTGAATTTGGCAACTTGGAGATTGCAGGTAGCCTTGATAAGATCTATTTTAGTGGAGTGTTAGTGAAAACTGATTAAGAATAGGTTGTGGAGAGAATAAGATATAAGGAAATGCTGATAATGAGGATAAGTAGGGGAGTTTATTCTTGGAGGTTTATAGTGAATGAACCATGAAACCAGCAAGAAGAAAAGAAAAAAAAATTAATTCAACAAATATTTATTGACTATCTGGGAATGATTCTGAGTTAGGCTTTGGTTATATAGTAGTGAATGCAAAAGATACTTAATAATCAGGAATTTATAGCCTGGTAGGGGAGTAAAACATTAAACAGATACACAACTAGATATGTAATTACTTAATATAATTGTGCCATAAAGTAAAAAATAATAATATTCTATTAAAGTGAATGAAAAAAGGGAATCTAAATTAATAGGGGCATCTTGTTAGTTATTGTTTCTGTTAAGCAAAAGACTTGAAGAAATAGTAGGAATTATCCAGTAGGAGATTAAGGGCTAGCTAGAGTAAGTACTCCATTTCCAGATCATGTGGGGTCTAATAGACCAAGCTATGGATTATAGTTTTAATATAACTGTGAAGGGGGGAACATAGAAGGGTTTTAAGTAGAATAATAATATGATACAATTTGAACTTTTAAAGATTTCAAGGCTTTGTTGTTGTTGTAGTAAAGTGCCTGTGACAAAATTTACTATTTTAACCATTTTAAAGTATACAATTTAGTGGCATTAAGTATATTTACAGTGCTTTGTAATTATCATCACTAACTAGTTCAAGAACTGTTTCAACACCCCAAATGAAAACTCTGTACTCATTAAGCAGTCATACTCAATTCCCTGTCAGATTTCTTTTGTGGAGCAAGGATTGGAGGGGGAAGCTAGTTACAGGCTTTCATAACAGTGCAAGGAAAAGATATTGGTTGCTTGGATTAAGGTGAATAAAATATATGATACAATTTGAACTTTTAAAGATTTCAAGGCTTTGTTGTTGTTGTAGTAAAGTGCCTGTGACAAAATTTACTATTTTAACCATTTTAAAGTATACAATTTAGTGGCATTAAGTATATTTACAGTGCTTTGTAATTATCATCACTAACTAGTTCAAGAACTGTTTCAACACCCCAAATGAAAACTCTGTACTCATTAAGCAGTCATACTCAATTCCCTGTCAGATTTCTTTTGTGGAGCAAGGATTGGAGGGGGGGAAGCTAGTTACAGGCTTTCATAACAGTGCAAGGAAAAGATATTGGTTGCTTGGATTAAGGTGGTGGCAGAAAAATTTAAAATTATATTCATATATATATGTACATATATATACACATATAAATATTAATTTTATTTAATTAATTTATTTTTACCCAGTGTGAATCCTTGTAAATTTGTAATGCCAATATAAGTTGTTGTTTCTCCAGGTGTTCTTCAGATGATGCAGACAAGAATTGGGGCTTTACAGGGAGCTGTGGATAGGTACTGTTATTTATTTTATAAATATATGGTATGAAAATATTTCTGTTTACATTTTGAAAATGATTCTTCTTTTTTTTTTTTTTTTTGGTGGTATGGAATTGGTCCCAGGGCTTTGTGCATGTGAGGCAGGCATTCTACCAACTGAGCTGTAGCCCCAGCCCTTTGAAGATGATTTTGTTCTTATTCCTCTATCTCTTTTTTCCCCTCTTAGGATGAAAGCAAAAATTGTGGAGCCATACAATAAAATAGTAGCCCGTACGGCACAATTAGCAAGGCTTCAGGTAGGTTCTCACTTTTATTTCTATAAACTTTATTATTTATGTTGTTTTTATAAATGAGCATATTTAAAGAATCTGTGTCCTGGAGAAATAAGAGAATTGGAATAGAACATGAAAGAAAAGGGGAAGAAGTAATAAAAAGCCTTAACAGATGATATCCAGTTTAAAAAATATAAATCCAAACTATTCAAGTGAATTATTTAAATTCTCATCATTGCTGTGTATTATTATATGATACAATTTGAACTTTTAAAGATTTCAAGGCTTTGTTGTTGTTGTAGTAAAGTGCCTGTGAAAAAATTTACTATTTTAACCATTTTAAAGTATACAATTTAGTGGCATTAAGTATATTTACAGTGCTTTGTAATCATTTTCTGTTTTATTTGCATCTTCAATTTCTTTCATCAATGTTTTATGGTTTTTGTTGTATAGATCTTTTACCTGCTTGGAAAATTTGTTCCTAGTTTTTTCATTTCATTTTTGTAGCTGTTAAAAATGAGATTACTTTCTGGATTTATTTTCATTTTTAGTGTTTAGGAATACTACTGATTTTTGTATGTTCATTTTGTATCCTGCAACTTTATCAAATTAATTTTTTTGGTGGAATATTAAGGGTTTTCTATATATCAAATCATATCTGCAAATAGGGATAATTTTTTTTTTTTTTTTTTTTTTTTTTTTGTACTGGGGATTGAACTCAGGGGTACTCGACCACTGAGCCACATCCCAAGCCCTTTTTTTGTATTTTATTAGAGACAGGGTCTCACTGAGTTGCTAAGTGCCTTGTCATTGCTGAGGCTGGCTTTGAACTCGTGATCCTCCTGCCTCAGCCTCCCAAGTGCTGGGATTACAGGCGTGCGCCACTGCGCCTGGCTCACATAGGGATAATTTTTCCTTTTTGGTTTGGTGCCTTTATTTCTCTTTCCTCATATCTCTGGCTAAGACTTTCAATACTGTGTTGAATAGGAGTGGTAAGAGTAGATATCCTTGCTCTGTTCCTGATCTTAGAAAAAAAGCTTTGAACTTTTTACCAATGAGTACAGTGTTAGCTGTGGTATTGTATTTGTATTGTATATGGTCTCTATTGTGTTGAAGCACACTCTTTTGACAGCTAATTTGTTGAGAGTTTTTTTTTTTTTTTTTAATTATGAAAGGAAAAGTTGAATTTTGCCAAATGGCCTTTCTGCATCTATAGATATGATCTTATGGCTTTTTTCCTTCACGTGTTAATGTGGTAAATCACTTCTATTGATTTGTGTATGTTGAACCGTCTTTGTATCCTAGGGATAAGTACCACTTGGTCATTGTAATGATCCTTATAATGTGTTGTTGAATTTGATAGTATTTTGCATCTATATTGATTAGGGATGTTGACCTGTAATTTTCTGTTCTTATAGTATCTTTGTTTGGCTTTGATATCAGGGTAATGCTAACTTCAAAAAATGAGTTTAAAAGTATTCCCTCCCTGTGCCACAACCCCAATCCCTCCTATTATATTTCTAGTCTTTTATTTTTTCTATTTCTGCTTTGATCTGTATTATTTTCTTTCATCTAATAACTTTGGGCTTAGTGTTTCTTTTCCTAGTTCTTGAGATTTAATGTTAGCTCATTTGAGATTTTCTATTTTGATGTGGGCGTTTATTGCTATAGAATTTATCTCAGAATTACTTCTGCTTTATCCTGTAAGTTTTGGTATGTTGTGTATTATCATTTATGTTTTTCTGAAGATATTTTAAAATTTCCCTTTCAATTTCTTTTTTGATCCATGGTTGTTTGGGATTATGTTGTTTAATTTCCACATTTCTAAATTTTTCAGAATTTAGCTTGTTATTGATTTCTAGTTTCATACCATTGTTATCAGAAGAGATACTTGGTGTAATTTTAGTTTTCTTATATTTGTTAAGACTTGTTTTGTGGCCTAACATATGATCTATCTTCAGGAATGTTCCTTTGAACTTGAGAAGAATACATATTCTGCTGCTCTTGGATGGAATGTTCTGTAAATGTCTGTTAGGTCCATTTGGGTATACAGTGTGGTGCAGGTTTGCTATTTCCTTACTTCTGGGTGATCTGTACATTGCTGAAAGTGGGGTATTGAAGTCCCCTACTATTATGACATTTCTATCTTGCTCTTGCTCTTGCTCTCTTGCTCATTGGATCAATAGATTGTATTAGCTTTAATATTTAGGTGCCTCTATGTAGAGTGCATATATAATTATAGTTGTTATGTCATCTTACAGAATTGACCTCCTTTATCTTTATAAAATGATTTTTTGTCTCTTTTTATAGTTTTTGGCTTTATAGTCTGTTTTATCAATATTGCTGCTCTCTTTTAGTTTCCATTTTCATTTTCTACTCCTTCATGTTCTTCATGTTCAGTCTATGTATATTCCTAAAAGTGAAATGAGTATATTAGGGAACACATAGTTGGGTCTTTTCTTTTTTTAAAAATTTATTCAATCACTCTGTTTTTTGACTGTGATAGGTAAAGACTTACTGTTGTTACTTTGTGGATTGTTTTCTAGTTCTTTTGTGGGTCCTTTATTCCTTACTTGCTGTTTTCCTTTGTGAGTAGGTGATTTTAAAAATTTTGACATACTTTGATTTCTTTCATTTATTTATTTTTTGGGACTCTAGGGGTTGAACCCAGGGCCTTTTGAATGCTAAACCCATATTGTACCACTGAGCTACATCCCAAACCCTCTTATTTTTAATTTTTTTATGTATTTATTACAGATTTTGATGACTATCATGAGACTTACGTAAAACATCCTATATTTATAACAGGTTATTTTACCCTGAACACAATTTAACTTTGCAGAAAAAACTCTTTAATTTATTCCACCCCATATTTTATATTTTGATATGTTCATTTATATCTTATTATTGCATATTTCTTACAAATCATTGTAGCTATGATTTAATTGTTTTGTCTTTTAACCTTCATGCTAAAGATTTACATGACTTGCATACCACCATTACAATATTAATGTACAGTAGTTCTCCATCATCTATTGTTTAGATTTCTGCGGTTTCACTTGTCTGTGGTCAACTATGGTCCAAACATATTAATTGGAATTTTCAGAAATAAACAATTTGTGTTTTAAATTATACATAGTTTTAAGTAGCATGATTAAATCTTGCATTGTTCTGCTCCATCCTGTGCAGGATGTGAATCATCTTTTTGTTCAGTATATCCATAGTGTATATACTATACACACCCCTTAGTCTTATCAGATTGACTGTTATGATATTGCAGAACTTGTATATGAGGTACATTCCTATCTGTGGTTTAAGGCACTCAACAGAAATTCTCGGATTGTATTTCTCATGGATAATGGGACTGACTGTGTGTTCTGAATTTGAATGTGTAATTGCTTTTATCAGTGCTTTCTACTTTCATGTCACTAATTATCATCTTTTGTTGAAAAACTTCCTTTAGCATTTCTTGTAAAATAGCTTAGTGGTGATGAGCTCCCTCAGTTTTTTGTTAGGGAAAGCTATTTTCTTTCCTTAATTTCTGAAGGAGAGTTTTGCTGATAAAAGTATTTAGTTGGCAGTATTTTTCTTTCATCATGTTGAATTGATCTCTCCTGGCCTGTGTGGCTTCTGCTGGAAAATCTGCTTTTAGTTGTATTGAAATTCCTTTGTATGCAATATGCCTCTTTGCTCTTGCTGCTTTTAAAATCTTGTCTTTGATTTTTTAAGTTTATTGTGCTGTGCTCTTGTTTGGGTGAAATTGATTGGAGATCTTTGAGATTCCTGTCCCTGGATGTTTGTCTTTCCTAGAATTGGTAAGCTTGTTGTCATACTTTTCTGCCCCTGTTTCTTTGCTTCTTCTGGCCTACATTGGTGTGTTTAATGGTGTTTTATAACTACTATAAGCTTTTTTTTTGCTTTTTAAAATTATTTTATCTTTGTATTTGTCTGACTCCGTAGTTTCAAATAACCTGTCTCTGAGGTCACTTATTCTTTTATTTGCACGATCAAGTCAGCTGTTGAAAATGTATGGAAATTTTCTCATCATTGTGTTCTTTTTTATAGTTTCAATTAATTGTTGAAATTCTCATTTTGTTTTTCTGTCATTTATCTGATTCCATTTAGCTGTCTGTGTTTTTTGGTTGTTCACTGAGCTGCTTTAAGGGACTAATTCCTGTCTATGCAGACTGTATTTGACTGGGAATGCCCTTCAGCATTGAGCCTGTTAGAGTTTGTGGGTAGACCATCTGGTGTGGCTCAGGTTCAGGCTTGTTGCTGCTGGTTTGGTACCTGGGTCATCAGTTGGACAAGTTTGGCTTCTGAGTCTACAGCATTGGGCCTGGAGCCTATGTCCACTGGGGCAGATCTTTGAGATCTTTTGTGTTTTGGAGATCTTTGAGATTCCTGTCCCTGGAATTGGTAAGCTTGTTGTCATAACTTTTCTGGCCTACACTAGTATGTTTGATGGTGTTTTATAGCTACCATAAGCTTATTTTTCTTTTTAAATACCAGTTTGGGTCTGCTGGTATAGGCCTTAATCCTTGGTTCATAGTGCTAGGCTAGCTCCCACTGTGGTGGATCTGTTGACTTAGCTTTGCTGGTTCATGCCTGGAGCCCATATTTGTGAGGGCCAACCTGAAGCCTATGTCCTTGGGAACTGATCTGATACTGGGATTGACACTGAGTCTGAATTTGCAATATTAAGCTAAGTGCTAGAATGATTCTGGTACCCAGATCCCCTGGGACAGATTTGAAACCTGAGTCCATGGGGTGGCCTGGATTTATGGTGAGTCTGGGTTGTAAGTCTGTGGATTGGGCCTTTGTCCTGAGTCTACTAGGGGTAGTCTGGGGCCTGAATCCTACAGAGGAGGTTCTAAAGCAGATCTGGACCTCTTTTATGTATAGTATTGGCCTGGAATGTAGGTCCATGAGGGTTGGCCTGGAACTTGGGTAATGGGGACAGGTCATGTCTTTGTGACTTGGTGTTATGTTCTGCTGGCATAGGCCTAAACACTTGGTCTGCTGGAGCAGACTGGGACCCTGAGTCTGCTGAAAAGTGGGGCCACAGTGGCAGATCTGGAGTTTGTCTCTGGGGTCTGGCTTGATGTCTGAGGCGCAGATTCCTATCTGGTGTTGTGGTGGGCCTGAACTTGGGGTCATGTGATCTGGTGTGGAGCATGAGGCTGTAGGGGCTGGCTTGGTGTTAGTGTGTGTGGGTGCTAAGCTGGTGCTAAGGGTAGACTTGAAGCCTAGGTCTGTGGTGCTGTCTGGGTTGAATTAGTCCTGGAGATAAGTCTGTAATGCTAACCTGGAGTCTGGGACACAGGGGCTTGCTTATTGCTCGAGTAGGCCCAAAATATGGGGCTAGTCAGAGACTGGGGTTTTTGGGGTATCAGCCTGGTGGTGTGATGGGCCAGGAGGCCTGGCTTGCAAGTGCTGGCACAGAGTGTGGGATATTAGTGTTTGCCTGATACTGGATTTTACTGTGGAAGTCTTGCTGTTAGGGTCCAATCCAAAGTCCAGTGCTCATTTCTTTCTCTATCCCCCTCCCAGAGGGTATTTTTGTGCTAAGGTGCCTGGGTTGGGGAAAGGGTCACATGGTTAATGTGGAACTACCATTCCTACCAATGTGTCATTTCTTATTTCTGTGCTATTCTTATATGCTGTAATGACTCACCTGTTTTCCTTTGCTCTTGTGAAGGTATTTTTGTGCTTGGAAAAATTGTGTAAATTATTGTGGCTGCAAGCTGAAATGCTGGAAATTGTGTTCCACCATCTTGCTGACATAATTCTTCAACATCTCATGTTGATTTTTTTTTTTTTACATTATTTTAAATTGCAGTACCCAACTTTTTGAAAATAGTATGCTTTTAAAAAAAGATCCATCCAGGGGCTGGGGTTGTGGCTCAGCGATAGAGTGCTTACCTAGCACGTGCGCAGCCTGGGTTTGATCCTCAGCACCACATAAAAATAAAAAACGAAAGCAAATAAATAAACATTAAAAAAAGATTCATCCATGTTGACTGATTAGTTGGTTAATTTTTATTGTTGTAGAATATTCTGCTGATTTCATATAAATGGATCATACATTTGAGGCATTTTGTGTTTGGGTTCCTTTACTTGGCATAGTATTTTCAAGATTTATCCATTTTGCAGGCTAGACCATTCATTCTTTTTTATGACTAAATAGTATTTCATTGTATGAGTATGCCACTTTTTGTTAATCCACTGGTTGATAGATATTTTTTCTGCTTTTTAGCAATTATAAATTCAGGCTGCTATGAAGAAGTTTTGTGTATACTTTTTTTGTGTGGGTATGTATAGTCCTAAGAATATCTATGATAGGTCATATAACAACTCTATGTGTAACATTTTGATGTATGCCAAACTGTTTCCAAGGCATCTGCACTATTTTCTGTTCCCATCAGTAATGTGTGAAGGTTCCAAGTTTTCTATTTCTTTCAAATATTTTTCTTTTTAGTAGGGCAATTGTATTGGATGTGAAGAAGTATCTCAGGCCAGGTATGGAGACACATGCCTGAAATTCCAGTGTCTTGGGAGGCTGAGGCAGAAGGATTACAAGTTCAAGGCCAGTCTCAGCAACTTAGAGAGACTTAAAGCAACTCAGCAAGATCCTGTCTGTAAATACCAAACTGGCTGGGGATGTGGCTCAGTGGTAAAGCACCTCTGGGTTCATTACCCAGTACCAAAAACAAAACAGAAACTCATTGTCATTTTAATTTGCATTTCCCTAATAACTAATGTTATTGACTGTGTCTTATTGTGCATTATCTATTGACCACTTGTATATCTTCTTTGGATGAATTCAAACCCTTTGCCCATTTTTAAATTGGGTATCTTCCTTTTATGTTAGCTTTCTGTTACTGTAAGAAATCTCTAAGAAGTCAGATTTTAAAGAGAAAAAGTTTATTTTTATTTTTGATCATAGTTTTGGGGGTTTCACCATGACTGGTTGGCCTCATTGCTTTGGGCCTGTGGTAACACAGCACATAGATGAGAGTGTGTGGTGGAGGTCATTCACCTCTTGGTGGGGAAGTGAAAGAGAAAGAGGCCAGAGTTGCATAGCCCCCTTGAAGGCATGTCCCCACTGACTGAAGATCTCCCACCAAGTCCTACCTCCTGAAGTTTTCTACCACCTTCCAATAGCACCAACTTGAGAACCAAGCCTTTAATTCAACAGGCCCTGGGGGACACTCCACAACCAAACTATATCACTCTTCCATTCTTCCTTGTAGAATTCTTGGTTACGTTTTACATGTAGAAGAATCATCCTATTGTGTTCTGGCTTCTAAATTAGTTATTGAGAAGTGGTCATTCTGACCATGGTCTGTTGTTTTCCTGTGGCGGCTCTTCCCCTTCCTCCTCCTCCTCCTCTTCCTCCTCTTCCTCCTCCTTCTCCTTTTCCTATTCTTCTTCTTCTTCTTTTTGATACTGGAGATTGAACTTAGGGGCACTTTAACCACTAAGCTATATCCCCAGTCCTTTTTATTTTGTATTTTGAAATAGGGTCTCACTACATTGTTGAGGCTGGCCTCAAATTTGTGATTCTCCTGTCCAGCTCTCAAGTCATTGGCATTACAGTCATGTGCCATCATACCAGGCTCCTTTGGCATCTTTTGGGATCTTCACTCCTTTTTGATTCCCTTCAGTATCAGAAAGTAGTTTCTTTTTATTCATCTCATTTGCAATTCATTTTCCATGTTTATTGTGTGAATTTGTCTCCTTTATTTCTAACCCATGGTTTCTTCAAACCTTCACTGTTCTGTTTCTTGAGATTATGATTAAATTTATGCTCAATTATTGTTCTTTAAGTTCTTTACCCCCTTTATTTTATATTTTTGTTTCTCCCTGCTGCTTTCTGGAGTTTTTTGTTTTCTCCCTTCTTTCTGAATTAGATCTTCCATTCTATTAATTCTTTCTTCAGCAGATAGACTGTGGATAAGCTAATCTGAGTAATATTATTTTGCTAAATTTTGGTCATTGTTTAATTTTTATATATTTTTTCTTTTTTTCATTGTTTAATATTTTAGAAGTTTGATTTTTTTTCTTTTCCTAAAATGCTGTATCACCTCTCATATTTCTTGTTTCTTGGAACATATTCTGTTGAGGTGTTTTGTTATCTGCACTCAGTAAGACAGTGTTGTTGGTTTTTACAGATTTATCTTTGTGCTGTTCATTAGCTCTGTCTATTGGAAGTCCAGTTTTCCTAGTTGCCTGGTTGTCTTTTGCTATGTGTTGGATGTTTTACTCGAGAGTTATTATTATTATTATTTTTTAAAGTATCTGAGTCTTTCAGAGGGGATTTATTTCTCCATGTCATCAGGAATCACTACCACTCTAAAACAAACATTAAACTCAGTTTTAGCCCCTGTCCCCTACTTTGCCTCAGAGGCTATCAAGATTCATTCTTGAATTAGCAAATGTTTTAAGATTACAAGTGCATTTGCTTCTTTTTTCTTTGGGTTCACCTTTTTGCTTCACATTTTGACTGATGTTTGTGTTATCATTTCATTGCTCTTTTGAAATGTCTTTATGTTTGAGAGAACATTTTTAGTTGTTTTCTATGGGAAGAAATACCTAGCCTGCCATTATTGAAAATAGGAAACCCACATACCTCATCTTTCTAAAACAACATCAAGTCATTTTTTCCTCTTGATATAATTGTTCAGTAGTTTCTTGTTAAGAAAAAGAATGAAGTCCCTTTTCTTTATTGGGCATGAGCTCCTTCATGATGTGGCCTCTGCTTAACTTTATCAACTTTGCCTTTTGTCATTTTAAAAATATTTACCATGGACACTATTAATACTAAACTACTTATTATTCCTGAATGTGCAAGAGATTCTCACATTTATTCCTTTGCACATTTTCTTTCTTTCCTAACTCAGAATGTCTTGACACTAAACAGATTTCACTGGGTGTGTCAACTCTTGTGAGTTCTGTTATCCTTCCTCTGGCAAAGTGTAGATTTATTTTTCATTATTTGATTCCTTTAATAATCACATAAATATTTCCATATAGCTCTTTCTGCATAACTTTGCCTTTCTTCAAACTCTTCTGTAAGACTGAATTCCTTGAGGGTTATGATAATACATTAATATTTGAATCACAAACCTTAGGAGAATATTATTCTTTTTTCTTTTTTCTTTTTGCGTGGTGCTGAGGATCAAACCCAGGCTACACACATGCTAGGCGAGTGCTCTACCGCTGAGCCACAACCCCAGCCCCTCAGCAGAATATTATGTACCAGGCACTTGTACTTACTAAATGTTTAAAAAAATGAATAAAATGGCTGGGCGCAGTGGTGCATCCCTGTAATCCTAGAGACTTAGGAAATTGAGGCAGGAGGATCACAAGTTCAAGGCCAGCCGTAGCCACAGCAACTTAATAAGACCTTCAGCTACTTAGTGAGAATTTGTCTCAAAGCAAAAAATAAAAAGAAGTGGTGATGTAGTTTAGTGGTTAAGCACCTGGGTTCAATCCCTATTACCAACCAAACAAACAAACAAAAAAAAAAAAAGAAAGAAAGAAAGAAAGAAAAAAGAATACAATAATTTTTTCCTTGGCCTGTGCCAAGTAGTATTTGGGCACATTTGTAATTTTTTCCAAACATATGGCATGTGACTGAACAAAGCACTGGGTTCAATCCTCAGCACCATGTTAAAAAAAAATAATAAATAAATAGAAGGCATTGTGTCCATCTACAACTTAAAAGAAAAAAAAAAGAAGAAGAAAGAAAGAAAGCAAAACGAAAAGCAGGTTCACAAAGAAAGATGAAGTGCTGTATCTTCAAAGAGCACTACAGTTCTCAATTCCTCTAACTGCATGAAAAGGAACAAACTCAAGTATCGTTTTTTATAGTGAAAGTTCGGACTGGATCTGTGTTCTTTTCCAGCTCTAAATGCTATGCTTCTCTGAAGTTGTGATAGTTTATTTTATTGATTTTTAAAAAGTGTTTATACAAGCATGAGAGGTCAGGATTGTTCATTAACGCTTTATTTTATATATATTTTTTATTTTTTCTTAATTATATGTGATAGTAGAATCCATTTTGATAAAATTGTACAAGCATAGATTATATCTTATTCTAATTGGGACCCCATTCTTGTTGGTGGATACAATGTGGGATTCACTTAGGTATTTTCATATGTGTACATAGGAAAATTATGTTAGATTTATTCTATTCTTTTCTATTCCTATCCCCCTTCTTCCTTTCATTTCCCTTTGTTTAATCTATTGAACTTCTTTTTCTCTTGCCCCCTTTGTTGTGGTGTAGCTTTCACATATAAGTAAAAACATTTGAACTTTGGTTTTTTTGGGTTTGGTTTATTTCACTTAGAACAATAGTCTCCTCCGGGTCCATCCATTTACTGGCAAATATCATACAGTCATTCTTCTTTCATGGCTGAGTAATATTCCATTGTATATATATACCACAATTTCTTTATCCATTCTTCCGTTGATGGCCATCTAGGTTGGTTCCATAGCTTAACTATTGTGAATTGTGCTGCTATGTGTGTAATGTGGCTGTGTCACTGTAGTATGCTGATTTTAAATCCTTTGGATATATGCCTGGGAGTTCAATTGTGGTTCCATTCTTAGTGAGTAAGATTTGCATTTCCCTGATTGCTAGAGACATTGCACATTTTTTTCATATATTTGTTGATCATTCGTATTTCTTCTTTTGAGAAGGGTTTGTTCAGTTCCTTTGCCCGTTTATTGATTGGGTTATTATTATTATTATTGGTGTTAAGCTTTTTGAGTTCTTTGTATAACCTGGAAATGAACTCCCTAAGTTGTAGGTGGCACAGAAATTTTCTCCCCTTCTGTGGGTTCTCCCTTCATGTTCTTGATTGTTTCTTTGTTTAAAAAAAATTTTTGTTTTGTAGTTGTAGATGGACAGTATGCCTTTATTTTATTTGTTAATTTTTGTGTGGTGCTAAGGATTGAACCCAGTGCCTCACACATGTTGGGCATGTGCTCTGCCCCTGAGCTGTAGCCCCAGCCTTCTTGATTGTTTCTTTTGCTGTAATACTTTATTTTTATTGTTAAATATTAATCCTCATTTTCTATACTACTTTGTTGTTTAAAAAAAGAAAACACCATAAAGATAGCTGAGTCGAATAAATTTGGTCAAGTTATTCCAAAGTTAAGAAAGAAAGGAAGGGAGAAAAAGGAAAAATGTGCTCACGTACATTTTAATATCTTTATTTCCAGTACAGTATTTAAATTTTCCTGGATCAACTTATACTCAGTTTTAACTTAGAAGGAAGTTTGTTTTAGAAACTTGTTGCCTTTCAAACAGGTCCTACAGCTCTTTGGAAGCTTACTTATGTTTTAGTCTTTGTTTTTCTGTTGACTTTGAGAAGCTTTAATGTTTTTGTTTAATCTGTTTCTTATTTGAGCTCCTAATTAATTTAAGTACATGTGATGAAGGCAAGAAGAAATAGCTCTGAAGGATTTTTTTCCTTGAACATAAAGTTGCTAAGATACTACCTCCAATTAGAAGAAAGTACTTTTATACCTATTCTTTTTTTTTTAATCCTCATTTCACTCTCTTCCCAGAAAGTCTTTTCTTCCCGAAGCAGAAGCTTCTGGCTTCATTTATATACATGAATATATATATATATCAGTTGAATTTAATTATCACTCCAAGGATTATGTCTGTCTTAACTCATTTTAGTAATATTGTTGGCTTATAAATTGTGCGTTTCTCAGAAAAAATTTTGAAGAGCTTATTTTCCTTTAAACAGAACATTTACATTTAAATTTTCTAAATGATCAAAGAAAAATTGAGTTAATTTTCAAGTTCTATAAGGTTTTAACTCTTTTTTGTTTTAAATATATAATCAATTTATTGAGATACAATTCACGTTTTCTTTTTAACTTTAAAATCATAAGAGAGTGTATGAAAATTTGGAATGAAAGAAGAAATCATCCATGAAACCTTTTCTCATTTTTTATACGGATAATTTTATATGTATGTTTTTCATTATGTAACTTTGTGGGGTTCTTTTTATAAAATTTTTGGTTGTTATGTCAAATAATTTTATCTACTTTTTATGGAATACAAACCTATTTTATTTGTTTTATTATTATCCTTTGAACAAGTAAATGTATCAGGAAGGAAAGAAGGAGCAAGATGGTAACAGTAGCATAAAAATGCCAGTGAATTTAAACCCTACACAAACAAAGCAACTAGGATAGCAAAACTCTAAAAAC
This sequence comes from Tamias sibiricus, assembly GCA_025594165.1. Lineage (NCBI taxonomy): Eukaryota > Metazoa > Chordata > Mammalia > Rodentia > Sciuridae > Tamias > Tamias sibiricus. The sequence goes on from CM046664.1 coordinate 82,232,884, forward strand.
CCATACTGATGGAAGTGATGCTGCTTTAGTTTGAGGCCTAGCCTTTAAGGAGCTTTTATTTCTGCCCTGCAAAAGCCAGAGTCCATGTAAGAAGTCCAGCTGCCTATTACCACCCTGCTATGAAAAAAGCCAGGCTAGCTATATGGATCTGATGAATAAGAAGCACCCATGCACCCAGATGTGGGAGTGAAGCCTTCTTGTTTTGGTCTAGACCAGCCTAGTTGTTAGCCGAATGAAGCACAGAGAGTAGTCCCAAGTGAGACCACATGGAGTACTGGGATCCTCCCTATGTTCTCAACACACAGAATATGAAATAGTTTTCAGCCACAAAGTTTTAGGCTCGTTTCTTGTACAGCAGTAGAGAATTGATAGACCAATCAAAGTGATTTTTACTTATAGACTCCTATCAACATATGTCAATGCAGGGAATATTGTTTATTTTTTTTAATTTTTAAATTTTTTAATATTTATATATTTATTTTAGTGGTACACAATGCCTTTTATTTTTATGCGGTGCTGAGGGTCGAACCTGGGCTGCGCACGTGCTAGGCGAGCGTGCTCTACGCTGAGCCACAAACCCAGCCTGGGAATATTGTCTTCATAAACTTTTCTTAGGAAACTATAATAGACAGTGTTTTTCAGATACCAAAATGATTAGAGAAATACCAGTGTAAAGACTTGTGGTGAGAATTAGAACTAGGATAAATAGGGCCACAAAGGAGTGTATAGTAGGTGATAACTATATGCTTTGATAAAGAAATAGAATCCAACTGAAAAAAAGTGACAGCTATACAAAAAAAAATTTTTTTTTAACTATTTTCAGCAAACTTTTTTTTTTTTTTTTTTAAGTACTGGGGATTGAACTCAGGGGCACTTGACCTCTGGGCCACATCCCCAGCCCTTTTTTGTATCTTATTAGAGACAGGGTCTCACTGAGTTGCTAAGTGCCTCGCTATTGCTGAGGCTGGCTTTGAACTTGCAATCCTCCTGCCTCAGCCTCCCAAGTGCTGGGATTACAGGCATGCACCACTGTGCCCAGCTCAGCCAACATATTTTTATTATGGTGTTGGTTTTGTTAATTAGATAACTGTTTTCTGTGTATTGTGCAGTCAAGCAAATTAATTATTTTAAGTTATTCTAATTCTGTTATCACCTGTGTCTTTATGAACCAAGATTCTCAGAATGGAAATAATGATATACAGATGTAATATAGAAGGTTAAATAAATAACCCTGTATTTTGATTTTTAATTGGAAGTATCCCTAGTTACTTGAGATATTTTTATTTTATTTTAAAATAGTGCAAACTTTATATGTTTCTCTGTATATATTTATACATGTATATAATGTTAATCTGAGAATGTCTATATCTATATTGTGGATTAAAGCAAATGAATATTTATGCTATATTTTAATTCTGACATTTCCTGGCTATATCTATGGAAAATTCTCAGAAATCAACAAAACTAGTTCCCAGAATGTGGTCTTGAAGTGCTGTTTCTTACTAAAAGAAACAGGGGCTTCTTTGAGAACTTTTTGATTCCAGGTCTGGGACATGAAATATATAAAATGATTTTGAAACATTTTTATACCAGATACCAAGGAAGATATTGGTGACTACTAGGTCTGTGACAAAAGAAATCAGAAGCCAATGTAAAGATGCCTGAGGTTGATCAACTATGTCACTTTTAGCCTAAAAGTCCTAAATTTGGGAGATTTTAGTCTCAGGCAAAGTGGTTCAGTGGATCACTCTAAAGAGGCTCCCACTAGTCAAAATAGGACAATTTGAATACCAATAATGATAACAGCTCAACGAATTGACATCTCATATTATATTTACATTTATGAGTTCGTATAAAAACAACAAATTCTTGTTATTTGTTCATCATTAGTAGATATTAGTAAACCCTTCATTTTGAAAATATAAGCCGAGAGAAGGATCAAGTATTTATTCTTACTTTCCCATATGAGCAGTACCCTTAAGGATAGACAAATATACTTGAGGTAAAAAAATTTTCATAGAGAAACTTTTATGTGCTAGCAAACAAGGATTAAACAATAGTATCATCATTTTGCATTTACTTAGGTTTTAATGCATTTTGATGTTTAATATTAGTGGTTGCTAATAACACAAGAGAAAATCAAATATGTGATTTTATTATTGGTTGCTAATAACACAAGAGAAAATCAAACATGTGATTTGATACCACTTAATGATAACTTGCCAGAAATGATAAACCTAAATCTGAAGAAACTGTCTACATCCAATTACTAATTTGTAGGAAATGTAGAAGATAGAGGAACTTCTTAAACTACACTATGGGAATACAGTCAACAAAACCCATTCTGTGGAAATTCTGTAGTTCAGATGATCCAATATATTCAACAAATTACAAAGAATAAAAGGTGGTGAGGAAACCCACAGATTAAAAAAGGGGTGAAATTGCAACACTTATATATGTTTCTGTATTAAAAGTATGGGAGTCAATTCCATAGAAGTGAGAATAGTAATTTCTCTTGGGTGGGGTGATAGATGGAGGGTGTCATGATTGGGAGGGAGCGCAAGGGGGGCTTCTGTGTTAGCTCACACAATTCTATTTCCTTTCTGTGGTTGGTTCCCAGTTCATATAACTATATATCTCAGTGTGATCTTCTATCATATACTTAATAATAAAAGACTTAAATTAAAAAATAAGTAAATTGGGAAAGGCAAATATAATGGAAAATGGTGAGAGTTAATGCTTTATAAATAGCTGAACTTGTTGACTGAGAATTTTATTAAGTGCTCTTCTTGGAAGATTCAGTATAATCTGTAAGTAGAAAGGTACTAAAGTTTATTAAAAAGAAGGCTGTAGTACTGAAAACTGTTTTTAAGAATACAAATGTGACAGAGTAGATTTCCCTGAGAGACTGGAAACCTAGCCAGGAAAGCAGTGTTTTAAGGTGAAGGTAATAGATTTGGATTGGGGTGATTCTTGTAGGAAGAGAAGTAAAATAGCAAAAGTTGTATTGTACAGTAGGACAGTCAATAAAACTTGGTGACAAGAATGGTTGTAAAAAATAAAAACATTGCCAGGCGCGGTGGCACACGCCTGTAATCCCAGTACTTGGGAGGCTGAGGCAGGAGGATCGCGAGTTCAAAGCCAGCCTCAGCAATGGCGAGGCACTTAGCAACTCAGTGAGACCCTGTCTCTAATAAAATACCAAAAAGGGCTGGGGATGTGGCCCAGTGGACGAGTGCCCCTGAGTTCAATCCCCGGTACCAAAAAAAAAAAAAAAAAAAACAAAAAACAAAAAAAACAAACAAAAAACATTAAAAATAAAGTCAAAGATTATATGTTTGAGAATATTCCTTTATATTGGGTAAGACTGAGGAATACTGGTAGGGTAGTTCTAGGTGCTCTAGAATACAGTCTTGTATTTCCTCCTCATGATGTATTTAGAACCTCAGAGAAGTGGTTGCTAGAGATTCTGTGTTCTAAATTGTTAGTCTAAAAATCCCGATTCTGACAAGTAAGCAACTGATAATTGGTTGTTTCTGTTAATCTAAGTTGGGACAAAGAGATATTAGGGTGACTTTTTAAAAAAAAAATCTTTTGAATTCTGAATCATGCTTGTAGTATCTACTCAGAAAATAAATAACAGTTGATTAAAAGCTTTAATTTCTGGAGAAAAATTCTGATTTTATAACCTTTATTACTTTAAGTACTTCAAACTATAGTTACTCTGAGAACCAGTCAAGTAAACATGTTTAATACTTGTGTGTGTTTGTGACTTGAGTATGTTTGTAAACATTGTATGTTTTTGTGCATGTATGTGTAGCTTGTGGGTGCATGAGTATGGCTATGTGTGGATCTTATGTATTATGTGTTTTACCCATGAAAGAAAATTTATAGCCAGAGGCTCAGGATTCTGGTCGTCCTTGATCTTTTAATTCTTACTACCACCATTTAGGATTTTCTTTTTTAGACAGAGATCATGTCATTGCTTTACAAATAGTTTTGGCACTGCTCTAAGATTGTAGTGATGAAGCAGCATAGACTATTTCCCTTCACTTTGTTATTGCTGAGGCTAAAGATCACTATATATTGTTTATTTCCATGGACTCCTTTCACCTCACTCTACCCATGGCAACTCTTCTGGATCCAGTTTCTGTCACAGAGTGTCCTGAAATATATGAATCTTTCTTAGCCTGATAGGTAGGAAGTAGACATGAGCAGTGGGAACATGGAGATTAAGTGGTTACATCTATACAATCCTTTGGATAGGTAACAAGCCTTTAGATTGGTTAAGACTTAGTGTTAGATCTGGGAAAGAAAAGGGAATAGGAGGCAATGAAAGTATGTGAGAGTTGTTTTTTTTTTTCTTTTTTAAGGGAACTATTTTTTTAGTGATAAAAACCATTAGGAAAATTCAAGTGGGGCATGTGTATTCCTTAGGGCTAGTGAAATTGGGAGAAGTTTGAAGACTGTTCAGGTAGGCACCTAGAAAAGAGAAACCAGGGTTAGAGACAGTTAAGAAGTAGGAAGCCTAGCATGGTGGTTGTCCACTTTGGCTGCCATGGGTATCACCTGCAGATATTAAATAAACTGATGCTTGATTATCACCCTTAGAAATTCTGATGTAATTGTCAGGACTACCACCTGGGCATTAGAACTTGAATTCAGTGTGCAGTTGAGACTGAAAATCATTGATTTAGAAAAGAAAACTGGTCTAAGACTGCAAAGAATCTTTGGCTCACACAGTGTCTCAATCCCGGATTCATTCTATTTGGGATAAATTGAAGTTTATTGTGTACAGTTGGTTGCTCCCTAGAAGATCTGATACTTTTAAAGATTTGTGTTTATTTAGAGAAGTAAGGCATGAATGAATCTTTAGCATCTGGACAGAAGGGACAGATTAACATACTAATAGTAATCATAATGAAACTTAATGAATCTACTACACATATTTAACATTGTGATATTTGCACAGGTTGCCTGTGACTTGCTTCGGAGAATTATTCGCATCTTGTATCTCAGTAAGAGACTTCAAGGACAACTGCAAGGGGGAAGTAGAGAGATAACAAAAGCTGCTCAGAGTCTCAATGAACTTGGTAAGCCCTTTGTTGATTAACTAGAGGTTTAAAGATTTTAAGTTTTTGATTTGTTGACATTTATTATTACCATTCACAAATATTATTGAGCAAGTTTTTGAAAAGTTGGCTGTAGATAGCATCGTCACACTTTCTAGAATTGGTGAGTAAAATCATTTGCTTTCTTGAATGTCTATTACTTTAAAAATTATGTGATAAATTGGTCCTTTTACATATATAGATCTGTAGATTTTGACACATGTGGATTCGTGTAACTACCACCCACAGTCATGATACAGAACAGTTCCTTCATTGTCCCAGATTTGCTCATCAACACTTTATATCACACACGTGCCACCTACCTCTAATGCTGTCAACCACTGATCTTTATTGTTGTGTTTTGTCTTTTTAAGAAAGTCAAGTTTTGTGTTTTGTCTTTTCAAGAAAGTCAAGTCAGCATAATACCTCTGAGATTTGTCCAAGTTGTTGGGCATACCAATGGGTTGTTACTTTATATTTGTTGGAATATCATTCTGTGGATGTGCTGTGGGTTGTTTATTGATTGGTTGGACATTTGTGTTCTTTCCAGTTTTTGTATTATAAATAGAACTGCTATAAATCCTTGTGTATAGGTTTTCATGAAAGCTTAAGTTTTCATTTCTCTAGGGGAAATGCTAAGGAGAAATGCTGTTTTCTGTTTGACAAATCCATGTTCATATTATGCCTGCATTTCTTTATTTGTTCATTCTATTCTCAGACATTTATAGCAGGCCCTTGGCATTCGAGAGTTTAGTGTTCATGGTTTTGACTGCTAGTAAGCTTCAAGGTCCATTATATAGCAATTCATAATTTTTCAGGGAAAATTTTTAATAATGAGTATGCATAGAAATGCTCATACCTGTGTTTTAATGAGGCTTTGTGGTTTTTTTTTGTTGAGCACCGAGTAGATTTTCTGAAGTGGATATATGTAGCAGTATTTTGTACTTTAATAGGTTCAGAAGGTCTTTGATTATATACATCTAAAATATCAAACATCTGTTTACTCTTTTTTTTAAAAATATTTATTTATTTGCTTTAGTTGTACACAATGCATTTATTTGTAGCATTTATTTGTATGTGGTGCTGAGGATTGAACCCGGGCTGTGCACGTGCTAGGCGAGTGCTCTACCTCTGAGCTACAACTCCAGCCCCCACATCTGTTTACTCTTGTTGGTATGTTTTCAAAGTAGTTATGCCAAAATAACATCAGAAAAATGTACATTACATGTTCTTTCAGAATTTTCCTGTCTTTGATATTTCAATTACATGGTCACGATGTAGTTCATATATTGTATTTTAATAATTAAAGAGATGTGATACTTGGGAGGCTGAGGCAAGAGGATGGCAAGTTCAAGGGCAGCCTCGGCAACTAGTGAGATCCGTAACAATTTAGTAAGAACCTGTTTCAGGAAAGAAAAAAAGGGGGGGGGGCATTGAAGATGTAGCTCAGTGATAAAGCATCTCTGTATTCAATCATGACCCCCCCACCAAATGTAATAGCTTTTACAAATCAAGCTTAAATAACATTTTGGTTGTATAGTATGCAAATATGGACTTTGCATAAGCTCATCATCGGGAATATATCTAACTTGCTATTTAGTATGCTGGCAATATATCATATAAGAAGTTAGTTTTTTGAGCAACGAGTAATGCCTGAGTGTTGTTTTCACAGTATGTTCTAAACATAGGAGTGTAAAAATCCTAATATTAGCTGTTGTGGTTTTTTTTTTTTTTGTTCTCACACTTAATTTTTATGCTCCAAAAAAAGTTGTAGGATAATTAAATCATTAAACACAGTTACAAATTATTTCAAAGCTTATCGTATATTTATCATTACTGATAATCCTTTATATTAAAAAGTAACTAAATTTTTATTATAAGTATTGTCTTCTATGATTGATAGATGCTGTAATACAAATGGTAATATCTTCTTTAAACCCATTATCCTTCTGATTTAGTATTGACTTTACCCAAGCCTTTTATAAATATTAAATGTTAAAAAGTTGTTGAGAAAATGTAGTTCATGATGGAATTATTCAAAGGCCATGTATTAATTAAAAAATTTAAAGCTATACAAATAATTTCTGTTTTAATATTTTAAAAACATCATCTCTTTACTTTTACCACTGTGGTTCAGACTTGACCAATCTTGGCATTGATAACTAATAAGAAACCAGGATGAAAATAAATTTTATACATTTGTAGTTGACATTTTAATAAAAGTAATAATTTTTCAGTCACTGTTACAGTTAAAATGACATTTTTTGTGATTGGATTATTTCTAAGATTATCAGTATTTGTATTAGCTTGATTCTGATTCTCATTCTGTAACTGAACACAAGTGGGTTTTGCCCCTTGTAAGCACAAAGCTGAAAAGTACAAATGGGATTACAGAGTGAAGAAAGGTTTATTTGTAGTATCTCCACTGAGGAGAATATTGGGGATAACTACCAAAGCAGCGTCTCCCTGAACACAGGAGGCAGAGATTTTTATTTAGTAGACTAATGCATATTCATGTGGGAAAGACATCATCACATATAGAGGTGGACATATTCCTGAGCATGCTCATTTCTGGATTATGCTTCCTGACATTGCATGTGAGAAAACAGTGGATGGGAATGTAGCAGGGTGGGGCAGAGAATTTAGCATGTAATGAGATTATAATCAGCATATTTTGCTCTAGGTCACCCAGAAGAATGATTCAGTGATTTTAGTTGGTTCTAACTGGCACCTTCTGGTTTTCTTTGGAGCACCCATCTAAAACAAACAAACAAATAAAAACACTTGAAGGGATATTAGCAGTCATTTAAAGGGGCAGCAGGTTATTTCCTTGGAAGCGCATGTACTTGTCCCTTAAAGTTTTGCTTAGCAGCTTATACTTAGACTAAAAAACAAATACAGTAGTAATGCTTATATTATAATACAGATTCCTGAAATTAAGCTAAAAGTGATCTGCCAACCGTGTGACGTTTTGAACCTTGAATTAGGGTGACTAGACAAAATATATTGTCATACAGAAATATGAAGTATATTCTAAAGGATTAAGGGTGTGTTGAGTGATTACTGTTGGACACAGATTTCTTTTTTGGGGTGATGAAAATGTTCTGAAATTAGTGTTGTATAGACTTGTCCAAATACTAAAAACTGTTGACTTGAACACTTTGAAGGAATGAATTTTAAGTTATGTAAATTATAATACTTTGAGCATCCATAATTGAAAAACTCCAAATTTGAAGTGCTTCAAAATTAAACTTTTGAATACTGATTTAACACTACAAGTAGAAATGCCACATTTGACCTCTGGTGATGGGTCACAATCAACATGCAGGTAAACAGCATACAGTTGTATAAAATTGTCTATAGGCTATGTGTACAAAGAGTATATGAAATATAAACAAATTTTGTGTTAGATTTGGTCACACATCCCCAAGATATCTCATTGTATATGTTCAAATGTTCCAAAATCCTAAACCCAAAACACTTCTGGTTTCAAGCATTTTGGATAAGTGATATTCAACTATATTAATTTAAAACACATATTTTGAATATCTAGTGATGATTATACTCACCCTTGCTTTCATCTTTCCTTCCTTACTTTTGTGACATAACAAACTGTTATATTGAAAATATATAATTTAATTTTGACATGCAACATCACCAATAATAAGACACTGAACATAACTATCACTCTCCAGAGTTTCCTCATGTCTCCTGGTAATCCCTCTTCAGATGTTTACTGATCTATTTTTCTGTATATAGATTAGTTTCCACTTTCAGTCATAACTATTTTGAAATTCATCAGTGTTATGTGTATCAATAGTTTATTTATTTATTTTTGGAACTGGGGATTGAACTCAGGGGCACTTAACCACTAAGCCATGTCCCCAGTCCTTTTTGTATTTTATTTAGAGACAGGGTCTTGCTGAGTTGCTTAGGGCCTCACTAAGTTGCTGAGGCTGGCTTTGAACTGACAATCCTCCTGCCTTAGCCTCCCAGCTGCTGGGATTACAGGCTTGCCCCACCATACCCGGCTAATAGCTTATCTCTTTTTATTGCAATGTAATGTTTCATTGATAGATCGAAGTTGGTTTTATCCATTCATCTGTTGATGGACATTTGAGTTATTCCTAATTTTTGGATATTAAAAGTCAAGTGTTATGAACTTTCATGAACAAATACCTAGGAGTGTAGTGTTTGCATCATATAGTAGGTGTGTGTGTTTAACTTTTTTTTTTTTTTTTTTTTTTTTTTTTTGTGGTACCGGGGATTGAACTCAGGGGCACTCAACCACTGGGCCACATCCCCAGCCCTTTTTTGTATTTTATTAGAGACAGGGTCTCACTGAGTTGCTAAGTGCCTCGCCCTTGCTGAGGCTGGCTTTGAACTCACGATCCTCCTGCCTCAGCCTCCCAAAGTGCTGGGATTACAGGCGTGCGCCACCGCGCCCGGCTGTGTGTTTAACTTTTTAAGAAATTATTGAAGAAGTGTTTTAAAGTAGTTGTTATACTTTACGTTCTTATCATTACCGTGTTTATATTCTACTTCCCCTATATCCTTGCCAACATTTATTATTTTCTTAATTTTAGCCATTCTAATTAGTTATATTTGAATACACATTTCACCAGAGAATTTGCATAGATGTCATGTATGTATGTGAAAAGATGCTCAACATTATTATATTTTAGGAAAATGAAAATTAAAATCATACTATTATTAAATTGACAGAATTATTTTAGTGCAGACTTGTACTTTTGTTGTTATTGCATATTGATTAAAAAATAAAACTACATAGTATGTTCTGCAAAATTATATTTTATCATTTTTTGATTTATGACTTTTCTTCAAAAACAGCCTCTTTTAGGGGAGGGTTCTTGGATTGAGCTCAAGGCTTTGTGCATGCCAGGCAAGCACTCTGTCCCTGAGCCTGATCTGTAGATCAAGAAGTTTTGAGACTAGACAAAATGTAGGTGGCTCATACTATAAAACAATGACATTTTTGAACATTATTAAGATAAAATACTTGGGAAAATGTTTATTTTGTCATACTACATTTTCTAGCTATTATAACCCATCTGAGCAGAATTCTGACATAATTTGTAAATTTAGTAGTTTTCAGAATGTTTGAATAGCTGGTAAACTATCATTGTAAGTCAGAGGATGGCAACTCTTTTTAAATTCAATTAGTGTCTCAAAACACTTAACATGATTAGAAATATTGAAAGGTTCTCATATCTGGGTCAGGTTGAGTAACAGATTTGCTTGTTCCATGAAATGCATTTCTGCTTTATCCATGTTGAATTAAAGAAGGTGCATTGGTAAAAGGAGAATGTGTTGTATTTCTGCAATCAACATTAGCACTTTCTGGTTTTTCCTTTGTGGTATGTTATTAGGTATTCCACCTATAATACAGATACCTTAACCCATCCATAACACAGCCATTGGTGAACAGTTGAATGTATTCTTTGCTTCAGTATTATCAATGCTAAAATTGGCTGGGTATTGTTGGGTTTGAATACTTAAATATAGAGAACATGTAGAAGATATAAATATACTATTTGGAATTTAGCTAGATGATTCTTTTCTTGTATACTGATTGCCATGAATTTTAGAGAAATTTATTTTGTGCCTAGTTCTTCACTACCTGTGACTTCTTTCTTTCAATTGTACATGTTAATGGGGTGTGTGTTATAATTTGGTACACATGTACAGTGTGTAATGAGATCTAATTATAGTAATTAGCATCTCCATCTCCTTAAACATTTATTATTTCTTTATATTGGGAACCTCTGAACACATCTCTTCTAGTTCTTTATAAAAATATGTATTAGTTGTAAACCATAGGCATCCTACTGTGCTATACAAAGTACTAGAACCCTGAACTTTTTATTCCTCCTAACTATATTTCAGTATCCATTTTCTGACCTCCCTGTATCTCCTGTCTCTCCTAACCTTCTAGCCTCTAGTAATCACTATTTTACTTCCTACTTTTTTTTTTTATATTTATTTATTTACTTTAGTTGTACACAATGCAATGTATTTATGTTTACGTGGTGCTGAGGATCGAACCTGGGCAGCGCACGTGCGAGGCAAGTGATCTGCCGCTGAGCCACAACCCCAGCCCCAACTTTCTACTTTTGTGAAATTAACTTTTTTGGTTTCCATGTATGAGTGAGACTATTGGCTATTTGCCTTTCTGTACCTGACTTCCTTCATTTATTTCCTCCAGTTCCATCTGTATTGCCACAAATTGACAGGATTTTATTCTTTTTATGGCTGAATAATATTTTATTGTGTATATATAGAACATTTCCTTTATTCAGTCATACATCAGTGGACACCTCAATTCCCTATCTTGGCTTGTTGTGAATAGTGGTGCAATAAACGTCATTGTGCAAGTATCTGTTTGATACACTGATTTAACTGTCTTTGGATATATACCTTGTAGTGGGATAGCTGGATCATATTTTAATTTTTGAACATTTTCCATAATGGTTGTACATTGCCTCCAACAGTGTATAAAGTTTCCTTTTTTTCCCACAGCCTTACCAGCACTTTTTTTTTTTTTTTTTGGTCATTTTGATCATAGCACTTGTTAAGTGTGGTGAGATGATCTCTCATTGTGATTTTGATTTACATTTCCCTGATGATTAGTGTTGCTGAACATTTTTCAAATAGTTGTTGGCCATTTATATATCTTCTTTTGAGAAATGTCTCTTCAAATCATTCATTCATTTTAAAAATTAGATTATTAGTTTCAGTTTTAGTCATTGAATTTTGAGTTCATTATATATTCTGGAACTTAATCCCTTGTCTGATGAATAGTTTCCACATATTTTCTCCCATTCCTCAGATTGTCTCCTCACTCTGTTAATTGTTTCTATATCTGGTGAGAAGGTTCGTGTTTTATATCCCATTTGTCTATTTTTGCTCCTGTTGCTTGTGCTTCTGAAGTCTTATTAAAAAAATTTGCCTATACCAATGATTTAAAGTGTTTGTTTCTCCTATAATTCCTCCAGAAAATATAGGTTTTACATTTAAATCTTTATTCATTTCAAATTGATTTTTATATATGATGAGAGAGACAAGATCTTGTTTCAGTCTTCTTCTAGGGATATCCAGCTTTCCTAACACCATCTGTGGAAGAGACTGCCCTTTTTCCAATGTATGCTTTTGGCACCTTTGTTGAAGATGAGGTGGCTGTAGATGGATGGGTGTATGTGTTTCTTGGTTCTTCATTCATTCTGGTTTATTGGTATGTGTGTCTGTTTTTATGCCAGTATCAAGTGGTTTTGGTAGCTATAATTTAGTGGTGTATTTTGAAATCAGATATTGTGATGTCTGCCTATGATTTTTTTCAATTACTTTCCTTTTATTTCTCCTTATTTATATTAGAAAGGATATTTTAAAAATTAATCTTTTTATTAGTGTCTTAACATTTGCTGGACATTTTTGAGATTCATGACTGTCTATCATAAACAGAGGATCTGTTTCTGGTTCAGAAGTTTTATTTTGCTGACACGGAGACTTAATTTAATAGATATTTATGGATTTTTTCTGCTTTGTTCTAAAAAAGGCATTAATTTGGCTCAATGATTCATAAGAACTAACAACATATCAAAAAGGATGGAAAAGACTAGCTACAAAAGCAAATGAGGAAAAAAAAAAAGCAAATAAGGGATGGTTTGTAGGGGATTCACATAGCAGCCCATCTTTTAGATTGAAGTCCTCTATTGTGGTAGGGGGATTCATCATTATTGTTTCTCCCTCCTTTTAGTGGACATTATTTTCACTCTACTTTTGAGGTGAAATGAAATATGGGATTCATAGATAGGATGGCTGGTTCTCTCATAAACTATAACGATAACTCATTCTTCTGAAATTTTCCCAATTCTGTACAAATCGACTTCATAAGAGAAAGGTTTATAATCTAGAACACTAATTCATTAACTTGCATTGAGTCACATGCTATCCTTTGATTGAAAGCAGTATGATTTTTCTTTCTGCACAGAGGAAATGGAAACACATTCATAATCAGCAACTTATGTGATAAAATTTGAGTTAAACCAGGGGAAGGTCATTGTGTGATTCAGATGTTTGGCACTAATTGTGATAAGCTTGATACTTATATCATGTTATTAGCAATATGTATACTTTACCTGGAATACTAAATAAAAATCTTGGGTCATGGAGAACTCTCTGATTACTGTAATCTATTTACATGTAGTTTTTATTTATTCTTCATGCTGTCGACTATCCTCTTTTGCTCTACAGTTTTCTCCAATTAGAATGCAACAAAATTGATTAGGTTTCTGCCTGTGGTTAAAATTATATTCCAGAGCTTAGTTTAGTTATATTCCTGACACGAACTGGAATTTTGAATATTTCCTAAATTTTAGTTATGCATTTTATCGCTTGACTGTTAGAATGATTTTCTATTAATACCACTTGGTAAAACAAATGTTAGTATTTTGAATTTACAGGTCAATCTGATAAACTTTGTATTTTTTTATAATATTGATGCTTTTGCAACTGAAATATGTCTTTTCACTTTTAAAATCTAGATTTATATCTTTAAAGTTTTTTTTTTTTTATTGTTAAAAATAATGTACTAATAAGCCGGGCGCGGTGGCACACGCCTGTAATCCCAGCACATACATTGTTGTTTTGTGTGTATTCACACAGACATAGTTGTGTGTGTGTGTGTGTGTGTGTGTGTGTGTGTGTGTGAGAGAGAGAGAGAGAGAGAGAGAGAGAGAGAGAGGGCGACAATTTTGCTATAAGGAATTCAATGTGCATTTTTATATCTACAGTGTAATGACATATAGATATTTGCAGTAAGTATGTTTGATTTAGATTTTTATGTCTCTAAATTATTTACATATGTGACTAGGTGTAGCTACCACCAGGTGGGGGTGATGCTGTTCTCAAATCCAAATGGTTAGAAAGGTTTACATTTATATGTGAGTTTGCCTGTTGTAGAGGTAAATATGCAGTTACACACTCACACAAAATCCTCTTCTTTTTTAAAATTACTGAATTTATTGTTACTAAAATTTATATTTAACAGATGATACCCATTTAGCATTAATTTTCATCTTTACTCATATAGTGGCAAAAGTTCAGGATAATGTTCATACAACAACAAGCAGCATACTTACTAGAAACTTTATTCCATTGTTTTTCATACATTTAAAAGTTGTGGTAGCATTTCCATGTTTTATTCCATATGGTTGGTTAAGAATGCTAATGGAAAGCTGTATATTTTACCTGCTGTCACCCACTGCTGGGACATTTATCACTATTTAATTTATTTAGTGAAGGGTTTTTGTGTGTGTGTGTGTGTGTGTGTGTGTGTGTGTGTGTGTGTGTGTAGTGGTGGGTATTGAACCCAGGTACTCTACCATTGAGCTACCTCCCCCACTCCTAGTGTAAGGTTCTTTAAACTAGTAATTATAAAAATATTTCAATTTATTGGTTCTAAAGGATTTTCTGTTTTAATGCTGAAGCCAATAGTGTTCAACCTTTTTTCTATTTTAGCATATGTCATTGATAATATTAATTTTTGAAAATGAAAACGTGTCTTAAATACACAAACGTTGCCTCTGATTCTAGGCTTGTTTTGTTACTGTTCCTTGCAACTTAGAGTTTCTAAGTCAAATACTGTACAGGAATCCTAGGAGGGTTGTTGTACTTTTTATTGCCACCATTATAATTCATTACTCTGTGAATAGAAAATCTAAGAACAATATGAAACAATTTTCAATCACTCTTTGTTCTGATAATTTTAAATTAGCAATGGGTTAAGTTAGAAAGATTCAACATAAATTTAGATATACTTACAGAATTCTATATTTTACTACTGGGTAAACAATGGGGTAAGCAAGTATGACCTTCTGAGAGACATATTCAGTAAGATTGGATCTGGTTTTATTCATTTGTTTTAATTTCTGTGTTAGAGACTTGACCACTCTTTTGATTAGCTGGAAATATGGTCTTTTGTTACATATAAATGGAAAATAATGCTGATAATATAGTTTTATCATCACAACTAGGAATGTATTCAGTGGTTGGGGTGATGATCTATATTGTTTCCACATTAATTATGGTAAAATAAGCATAAAACATTTCACTTTGAAAAATAATTCCCTAAACTCATTATATCTGACAAACCATTTTCTAACATCTGAAGTTTGTACCATGTTAGCTCAAAATGGCCAAATTAGTTATCTAGGGATATATATCTTGGGGCAGAAATAAATATATATATATGTTTTGAATATGGTTTGTTCCCTTCTGAAATTCATTTAGGAATTTATTTCCATTATGGTAGAGTTGGGAGGTTAGGTTTCTAAGAGCTAATTAGGTCATTAAGAGGATTAAGGCAGTTCTTGGGAGCCTGAGTTAGTGTTGCCTCTTTTTTTTTTTGCATACACCCACTTGTCTTTCTGCCTTTCCATCATGAGTTGAAGCAGTCTGATTCTCTTACTAGATGCTTTGCCATGTTCTTGGCCTACTCCAAGGGCAATATCTGTTGACTGTCTATTTTTCTGTCCCCATTAATCTGATCATGTTTTCCACATTTTTTGCATGTAAAGTTTGGTTGAAAACTGAACATTATAGATAGTACGTTCTAGTGATTTTAAATTCTCTTATGAGAATTGTTCTGTTGTTTTTGTTCTAATTTGTAGGTAACCTGGTCTCAAACTGTATATTTTTTCCTTTTCCTTGTACAGTTGCTGTTTTTGCTCAGTTCAACTTGTAGTGTGGTGCTCTATGGATCCCCCTATACCTGAATAGAATTTTGGCAGAATTGATAATTAGATTATGGCTTTCACCTGTTTGTTTTTTCCTTTTAGTGTTTCTGCTTAATTTTCCAACTGTACTGCTAGCTATGAGTTGTTTTCTGACATTTCAAGTTAGACTCAAGCTTTCTGCTGCTTGTCTGTGTGCTGTCACTCAGGGAAAACTGTCACTTTGTAAAAGGAGCAAATTCACCTTCTTTCAGGTCTTCTAAGGGTAGGCTCTTTTCTGACTTTTGGTTGCTTTTTTCTCCTGAACCTTGTCTCTTCTTAACTCCATCCCCCCTCCCTCCCTCCCTCCCTCCCTCCCTCCCTCCCTCCCTTCCTTCCTTCCTTCCTTCCTTCCATACTAGGGATGGCACCCAGGGTATTCTACCACTGAGCTACATCCTCAGCCCTTTTTAATTTTGAGACAGGGTATAAGTTGCTGAGGCTGACCTCAAACTTGGAACCAGGTTATTGGGATTATAAGTGTGTACCACATCTGGCTGTAAACTCTCTGTGTGTGTGTGTGTGTGTGTGTGTGTGTGTGTGTGTGTGTATGTGTGTATTTTTTTCCCTGTAAAATCTGTGGGGATTAAGATGGAGCTGTTGGTAGGAGTTATGGTAGTAAATGTGTTAAGGCAAAAAGTCACTAATCTTGGAATTCTTACCCATTATATAACTTCTCTACTTCAAAGGTAAATCTTCCTCTGGTATATTCTTACCTGTGGTCATTTTCCAGTTTCTTCAGATAGTGTGTTTTAAAAAATGCTTTATCTAGATTTGAAATTATCTGCAGGAAAGTATGCCTGACTAGTTCACTGTGCCATTAATGGAATTTCTACCAAGTTAATTTTTATTTGCCTGCTTCTTATGTACACTCAAAGTCTGTGAAATCGAATGAGTGTTGTAAATTTGAATCACTTTGAGAGCTATCGTTACATGTTGAGAATTCATGCATTGCTTTGTAAATACAATTAGAGGTAACGCTTAATGGAGACAGATGCATTTTATGTATATAAAAGCTCTGTATTTCCAAAGAATGAATGAATATAAGAATGTTTCATATAGTCTAAGTATCTTTCAAACTTAAGACAATAAAGTTGCCAAGTCATTTTACTTTGACTTTCAGAGTCTGATACTATTAAAAGTTTTGAAAATGTGAAATGCTTAATGAAAATTTTTTAAAAGTCTGAAATTAGTTTTGTGTGATCATTTTTCTCCTATTTAGCAGCCTATTTTCTATGGTAGAGATTTCCTTTACTTAGAAGAGTAGTAGAAACACTGTGACTATGGAAGTTATTCTTTTTGTCAAAACTAATTTGAGGGGCTGGGGTTGTGGCTTAGTGGCAGAGTGCTTGCCTAGCATTTTCACTGGGTTTGATTCTCAGCACCCCACATATAAATGAAAGGTCCATCGACAACATAAAAAAAAAAATTTAGGTAGCAACACTTTCTCATTGTTTTCAGACATTTAATATGGAGATTCCAAGGGATCTGGATATTGTGCATTATACTCATGTATCTTGTTATCATTTGACCAAATTTTCTTTTGTTTCTATCACATGAAGCATAGTGTTGTTTTTTCCAGATCTGATTTAAACCTGTGTATCTTCTAATATGACTTGGTGGGAAGATTATTTCAGAGTAAAGATTTGTGGGACATAGAGACAGAGAAGCAGAGAGAGAGAGAGAGGAATCTAAAGGTAGAAGAAACAAGTGGTATTTTACAGTAAGAAATTTAATTTATTCAGCCTTGAGTAAGTTGTGTTCAGATATGTTTTAGTTAACTTTTTTTTTTTTTTAATCAGTGTGACCAAAATACCTGACAAGAACAATTTAAAGGAGGAAAAGTTTATTTGGGGTTGATAGTTTCAGAGGTTTCCATTCATAGATGGCTGACTCCATTGCTCTGATGAACTTAACCACATTGTTGGTGAAGGGCTCAGCAGAGGGAATGGCAGTGTCAGGAAGGAGAGCGAGTGAGTGAGGTGAAGTGGAAGAAGGGGCCACAGGGAAGTTGTACCCTTCTAGGGCATATCCCCAGTGACCTACCTCCTCTAGCCATGCTCCATCTGCCTGGAGTTATCACCCAGTCAGTCCATTCAAACCTGGATGGACTAATTAGGGTACAGCTCTCCTAATCTAATCATTTTATCTCTGAATATTTCTACATGAAGAGGTGCTTTTGGGGGATACCTCATATCTAAATCATAATAGATATTTAAAAAGAAGTAAAAATGTAGTGATAAAACCTATTAAAAAGATGGAATCTCTGATAGAATTTAATGAAGCAATTACTCAGCATTTTGAACTCTAATGCTTCTGATCCTAACAACTTTTGTGGCTAAAATAGTGTTGTATTAGCCAGTTTTTCCTTGCTGTGACCCAAGTACTGGTCATAAACAACTTAGAGGAGGAAACATTTCTTTTGGTTCATCAGAGATTTCAGTCCATGATCAAATAGTTTCATTGCTTTGTGCCTGAGATGAGGTAGAAAATGATGAGCTCAAGGTGTGAGGTACCACATCATGGGGCAAGGGCCCAGCAGAGGCAAACTGCTCAGCTCATGGAGAAAGATAGCTACTCAGCTCATGGCAGCCAGGTGTGGGGAGAGGGAGAAGTTGGAGGGATAGGGACAAGATATAATCCCAAGCATATGGCCCCAGTGACATACTTCCTCCAAACATAACCCATCTGCCTATAGTTTCCTTCTTCTCCTCCCAGTAGTCCATTTAAATTATCAATCCACTAATGGATTAATTCACTGTCATTAGAACCCTCATAATCCAGTTATTTCCTAAAAGCCCCACTTCTGGACATTGCTGCGTTGGGGACCAGGTCTTCCACAGCTGAGCTTTTAGGGGGCCCTTCCAGATCCAAACTGTTAGTTCATTTTGTGCTGCTATCATAGAATACAACAGAGTGAATAAGTTATAAAGAACCCACAGTTCTGGAGGCTGGGAAATAAAAAATCAAGGCACTTGCATCTGATGGAGGCTACATGCTGTGTCATAACATGATGAAAGGGTCAGTGAGATGAACTCTGTGTCCTCACATGGTGGGAGAGAGAACCCACTCTTAAGAGTCCTTTTTATAGTATCATTAATCCATTCTCAAGGGCACAGCCCTCATGACCTAACCATCTCCCCAAAGACTTTACCTCCCAACATTGTTTAATTGGAGAGTAAGTTTCCAACATACGCATTTTGAGGGACATAGTTTTACCATAGGAGTTAGTGACATGCTTTGTGGCTTTGTTCCAGACTTCAAATCAGTGTACCTCAATAAGTATGGCATGATAGCAGAATAATGTTCCCCCTAAAGATGTCCATATTCTAACCACAGAACCTATGAATTTGTTACCTTGCATGACAAAAAAGGACTTTGCAGTTTTGATTAAGGCTGTAAGTTTTGAAATTGGGCCCATTCTCAATACATCAGTTCTTGAAAGTGGAAGATGAAGGCAACAGAATGAGTCCTAGGATAGAAGAGGAGACAGGAGAGATCTGAAGCATGAGAAGTGCCCTATCTGCCATTGTTGGCTTTCAAGATGAAGGAAAAAGTTAATGATTCATGGCATGGAGATGTCCTTTAGAAGCTGAGAATTGCCCTCAACTGATAGGCAGAAAAGAAATGGGGCCTCAATCCTACAACCATAAGGAACTCTGAATTCTGTGAATAACCTAAATGAGCAAGGAAAAGATTCTGCTTTAGAGCTTCCAGAAGGGAACTCAATCATGTTGATTTTAGCCCATTGATACCTATTTTGTCCTGCCTGTCCTGATGGAATAAGAAAGTGCCAGAGTTAATATAACTTTTACTGACAGAACTAGATATTTTTTAAATATAAAGATATGAAACATTAACTGACAATTAACAAATAAACAGATTAATATATTAGTCAGCTTTCTTCGCTACTGTGACTGAAGGACCCAGCCAGAAAATTGTAAAGGAGGAAAAGTTTATTTGAGGGCTCATGGGTTCAGAGGTCTTAGTCTATAGATGGCTGGCTCCATTCCTCAGGCCTCACAGTGAAGCTGAACATCATGGTGGAAGAGTGTGGCAAACAGAAGCAGCTTACATCATGGTGATCAAAAAGCAGAGAGAGAGTCCACTCTCTAGATACAAGTATATACCACAAAGCCAATGCCCAGTTCCCACCTCTGTTCACACCCTACCACTTCAGTTACCACTCAGTTAATCCCTATCAGGGGATTAAATCACTGATTGGGTTGAGGCTGTCCTAAACCAATCATTTCTTCTCTGAACCTTCTTGTATTGTCTTGAACATGAGATTTTGGGGGGATACCTTACATCCAAACCGCAACATAATGAGATATTGCTTATGAAATATATTCTTTCGATATCTTGGCAAGTGTTGCATAACAACACCGCACCCCCATTGCTCTTAAAGAACAAAGCAAAAACAAATAATGACACATTAAAGATTCTTAGAAGTAAATAATTTGGAAATTGAAGACAGTGGCTTTTTATTTTAACCAGACTTACGTGTTCAATTCTGTGCTGATCATATGTTTTAAATCCAGTCTTTTTTATGTGCTCATCTGTTTATGTGTCTGTCTGTTTTAGAGTTTACATAGATTAATAAAGCCTATTCTTGGTCTTTGGGACATTTGTAGGATATTATCTCAGATATGGCTACTGGTATAGAGTGAGTCTAGTTATAAGTCATAGTTACTGAATTTATAATAAAAATAAAATATTTAGTCAGGATTTCATTACAGTTAGTGGGAAAATTTTCATGAAGTTTCCTTTATAGGCTGGTAATTTAAAATCATGTTTGTTTCACACCATGTTCTCCAGAATCCTTGTGATTTGAAAAGAATGTTGAGCTGTTTAATTCTGGTCCCTTAATTTCACTTCATTGAAAGTAGTGTGCTTTAAAAAAAAAAAAAGAAAGAAAGTAGTCTGCCTTTATCTTGTTTATAAATTTGGGCTGGCAAGCTGTTTTATTTGAAAGTTCTCTTACTAAAAAATAAGTTTCAAAATGAAAGTCATAGTGTTTCTTGGAAAGTATAGTAAAACATTGAGGCCATTGCAGGATCTAAGTCTTCATTAAAGAAGAGACTTGGGGAACTTGAATCTTTGGACAAGTTACTCTTTAAGAGTAGAATAATACCTAGAGCTGGCTCTATCATTTTCCACTTATCCATCTCCACCCCAAAAACTTTATATTCTTGCAAATTTGTATAAAAAATAGTTTTAAGTAAGCTGGACATGGTGGCGCATGCTTGTAATCCCAATAGCTTGGGAGGCTGAGGCAGGAAGATCACAAGTTCAAAGCCAGCCTCAGTAATTTAGAAAGGCACTAAGCAACTCAGTGGGACCCTGTCTCTAAAAAAGGGATTTGGCTCAGTGGTTAAGTGCCCCTGAGTTCAATCTCTGGTACCAAAAAAAGTATGCAGGATGATGTTTTCTTCTTTGGAAGATAGAATAGAGACATCTTAGTCTTTTTCATATGTACCAAACAGTAGTAATTGTGGAACAGAGGGTAGAGGATAGAAAAAAGATATTTTGTTTGTATGGTTTTGCTTTCTGATAAGGTTTTGGGATGCTTAAGAATAGACACCTCATTAATTGATATAGAAACTTGCCACCTGAAAGTAAGTAATGAAATGGACATTTTAAAACTGAGTTAAACTGTAGCAGTGAAAATAAAAACTAAAAAGAAAAGGTTGGGAAGACTTGTTCTGAGGGTAAATGACTGAATAAATCTTATTGAATGGGAACATGGAAGCAAGTTATTTTAACGTAATAAGCAGAATAGCAGCATTCATTAACTTCTTTCATCAAAGTAATATTCACATTACTAACACATAAAAGAGTCTTTACAGTGTCATATAATTCCACCATAAACTATTATATCCATTTCTGCTAAGAAATTTTATGATTGAAAGACAGGAAAACACAGGATTTGAAGCCATCTAGATCTTGTTTTGAATTCCATTTCCATCCCTCTTGCTAACAGTGTGAAGTTCAATAAATTAACTTCTCTCTCAGGGTTCCAGAGTTTATAGATTGTTTTTAACCTTTACTTCACATAGAGGAGGTCTTCAAAATAATGTTTTCTTCCCATCATTCTTTCTTTAGAAGCAGAATTCAAAAATATTCTTTTTGTGATATTTTAATGGTCACACAAGGCATATGTCGGAATCTCTAGTTGTGTTGTCTTCTCTGTGCTCAAAAATGCATTTACAGTTCTAGAAAAAAAACAGATGGTACTTTATGCATGCATTTCTCATGGATTTATCCCCCATGGGAACAAAATATTGACGTGTTACAGTAAAGATTTTCAAGTTAAGGATAGGCACTGGAGAATAAAAAACATAAGAAAAATGAAAATCAAGTCTCTGAAATACCTATGGAGGCAAGAAATCATAGTGATATTGTTTTATAATTTACCCCTTTGAAAAATGACTATATCACATAATTGAATTGAAAATGCTTTTGCTAATTGTTTCTTTCAATAAAATTTTAGAATAATAATGATAAAAGCATCACTATGGGAGCCATTACATTGTTTTTGTGCAGAGTCTAGTCTGACTTGGGTTTTCCCTTGCATGTGAACCCCAAATACAAAATTTTGTCTGAATTACTTCAGTAGCATTTCCCATACTTGATACTTCAGTGAACCAGCTTGAACTAAGGCTGTTGTGGACAGTCAGTCACTACTAACACAGATGCATAGAAAAGACCTTTATAAGAAGAGGCAGAGAAAATTCCATCTTATGACATTGTTTGAGCTGCTAAATCCATCTGAGTCTGCTGTCCCTTGTACTTTTCAGTTATGGGAACCAATAAAGGACTTATGCATCAAATGATAATAAAAGCTTATATTGACCCTAGGTGGCAAGTACTATGCTATAAACCTTGTTTATGTTTTATCTCAGTGAAGCTACATAGCAGCCCACTTAGGTAGATTTTATTATTTTATAGATAAACGGAGTCTGGATGAGATTAGGTTGCACTCTCAGGGGTCTAGCTAGTGGGAAGGGGGAGTTAGGCTTCTTTTTCTTTCTTTAAAAAAATATCCTCTCACCCATCACAAAAGTCAAATTAAAGTGGCTCAGAGACTTGGGAATAGACCAGAAACTTTGCAACTGCTAGAAGAAAACATAGGATTAACACTCCCAATGTATTGGTGCAGGCACCAGCTTGCACCCTGAAACTGCAAGAAATAAAACCAGGAGTCCATAAGTGATGGCATCAAATTAAAAAGCTTTTGCACAGTAAAGGAAACAAATAGCATGAAGAGAGAACATAGAGAATGGGAAAAAATCTTTGCCAGCTATTCCTCTGGTGGAATTAATATCTGGAATATATGAAAAACTAAAAAACACTTAAAACCAAAAACCAAAAACTTTAACCCAATCAGTAAATGGGCAAAAGAATTAAATAGATATTATTCAAAGAAGAAACACAAATAGCCAACAGATACATGAAGGAAATGTTCAACAACCCCAGTAGTCAGGGAAATGCAACTCAAAACTACGCTCCAGTCAGAATGGCAATTATCAAGAATACTAATAAATGTCGGTGAGAATGTGGGAAAAAGGTTCATTCATACATTGTTGGTGGAAAGCAGTATGGAGCTTCCTCCAAAAACTCAGAATGGGTGGCTAGATAGCTATCTCTGTGATAGAGTGCTTGCCTGACATGTCCAAGGCCCTGAGTTCAATCCTTAGTACCATAAAACAAACAAATAAAAAAACCAACTGGGGCTGGGGTTGTGGCTCAGCGGTAGAGCTCTCGCCTAGCACGTGCGTGGCCCGGGTTCGATCCTCAGCACCACGTAAACATAAATGCATTGCATTGTGTACAACTAAAGCAAATAAATAAATATTAAAAAAAAAAACCAACCAACCAAAGAAATAAGAAAGCCCCAACCAATAATCCACAGTAAACTATGGAATCACCATATGACCCAGCTATCTCGCTCCTTGGTGTTTATTCAAAATAGGTAAAATCAGTATACTATAGTGATACAGTAACATCAATGTTTATAGCAGTGCAGCTGACAATAGCTGAGATGGGGAACCAGCCCAGGTGCTCATTAATAGATGAATGGATTAGGAGAGTCACACACACACACACACACACACACACACACACTGGAGCTTTACTCAGCCATAAAGAAGAATGAAATACTAGTATTTGCTAGTAAATGGATGGAAGTGGAGCACACTAAGTGAAATAAGCCAGACTCAGAAAAGTCAGTGGTTGAATATTTCTCTCAATATGCGGAAGGTGGAGCAAGTAAGGAGAAAAAAAGGGGGGCGGGGCAGGTGTCAGACATCATAAAGACAGAGGGAAGATCAGTGGAGTAGGAGATTGAGGGGAAAGGAGGAGGGATAGAAAGGGGGGAAAATGCTGAATGAATTTGACAAAATTATACTGTGTTTATGCATATGCATATATATGTGTATATATATGTATATACATGTATGTGTATATATATGAGTGGGTATGTATACACACACAGCACAATGTCTTCCACCTTTATGTATATCTCTAAAGCACCGATTAAATAAATAAATGAAAAACCAGTAGTGTGTAGAAGAAGGGGAATGGGAGGGGGAGGAGGAGAGAGAAAAGGGGTACGGGGGACTGATATGGAGTAACTTAAATTCCATGCAGGTATGATTATCTCAAAATGGTCTCAAGTATTATGTACCACTACAACGGACCATTAAAAGAAAAAAATTCTGTTGGTTATTTATTTGCCATGTTGCAGATTTGTTATTGAATTTATAAGCACTTTAAGTTTTTGCTCTATTCAGAAAACTCTTCCTTGAGGATCAGTCATTTATAAGCAATCCTTAGGGTAGATGTTTGCAGTATATAATTATTATCAAAAAAGTATTTGAAGTATTTGAGGTGACATTTTGAGTTTCCTTCCTCATTAAACATGATTTTGTTCCTTTTAACAGTAAGTACAACTGTCTTTATTTAGTGGAGTTTCACTTTTATCTCCTCAGCTTATACTCTGGTGAAGATGCTATAGAGAACCAAAGTTCTATGAGATAAAAGTATATGTCAGTTTGGGACTTCTGTAAATTTTAGGTATGTCTGTAATAGTATTGTCAGTGGAAGTTGAATGACCTACACAAATTTTTAAAAAATTTAATATAATGATGCCTCTTCCATGAATGCTACTTACATTTTTCTTTTGAGCCATCATTTATCCTAACTGTGGTATGAGAATATCCAAGAAATAAAGTATTCCAAGAAAATAAGAATACTTCTCAATCAAGAATTTGTGTCTTGCTTCTGGTTATTTACATGTATTCTAGAGAATGTTTAAGGACATGAAACATGCATCATTTAAATAGTCCATGCACTTTCAATTAACATTTTTTGAAGTAAAAAATGGTGCACAGAGTGTCAATGTACAGTTTACTGAATTTTCACCACTTTGATTTTGAGAGTCTGGCCTAATTAACAAATATAAGAATATAGAAAAAAACATTCAAAGAACATTCCAAAGGTTGGAGAAATCACAGCTAATATATGGTGTTTATGTAGTTGCTTAAATTTTTTTTGAAATGGAAAGTGGCACATTTCGTATGTTTAACATTTAACTTTGGGAAAATACTTTTGAATGCAGGAGAAAGAAATGAGAAAAGTGCTATTTTTTTAAAAAATTTGAAACTAAAAACCCCAAATCATAATTATGATATTTTTATCTTCTTAAGTCTCTTTCAAATATTGTGGCAGGGCAGGCCACAAAGCAACTTTTAGCAAATACAAAAAAAAAAAAAAAAAAAAAAAAAAGATATAAATTCCTGCATCTTATCAAATCATAATGAATGATGTTAGAAATCAACACCAAAAAAATCCTAGGAAGCACACATGAAGATAGAACAATGCATTTTTGAATGATGAATGGGTGATAGAAGAAGTCAGGGAAGCAATTAAAAAATTCTTAGACTCAATTGAAAATAGTGGTACAACATATTAGATCCTCTGGGACACTATGAAGGCAATTCTAAGAGACAAGTTTATAGCTATGAGTGCCTACATAAGAAAATCTGAAAGATCCCAAATAAACAATCTAATGATGCATCTTAAGGTCCTTGAAAAAGAACAAATCAGTCCCAAAACCAGTAGAAGGAAGGAAATAATTAAGATCAGAGACAAATGAAATTGAAAATAAAAAAATACAAAATATCAAATATGGCAGGGTATATATTTTGTAAAATATGTTCACAAGTAAAAGATAACATAAAACTAAAGACGAGAGCAGAGAACACCTGGATATTGATAACTCAGACTGAAGTTTGACAGTACCTTTGTGATAAAAATTTTTTTCTCTAAATATTATATCCATATGACCGATTAACTTGACCTTCATAGGCTCGATTTTCCTTGTACGTATTTCTTAAATAATATGACTTTATACTCATATTTGGTGAGTATAAGAAAGATCCTAAATGTAGCTGAGGAAGGGTTTTTATAAGGCCTGCTGTATGCTGTGTATCTTTATTTTTTAATTAAATGAATTCAGAATAGTTATCTCAATTCTGTGTTATTTAAAAAATTAAATACTATGATATTCTTCTCAAGGGTTTAATAATGTTTTTGTAAGCCTTTTAAATTTGTAGCTGTATTAAAAGTACATGTTCATTGTGAAAGCTAGAAAATTGAGGTATACGTTAATCCTGAAAACTAAAAAATCAGGTGTTACCTAGAATCACTATCAGTATTTTGGTTATATAAGCTCCCATACATTGCTGTATAATATTATAAAATAATATGTATAATAATAATAATACATATTATTTTGTATTTTACATTACATAATGGACATGTTTCTATGTTAATAAACATAAATCAGTCTGCATTTTAATGGTTGGTGCTATGGTTTGAATATGGTTTGTCCCTTACTAAATTTGTTGAAATTTGATTGCCATTGTGGCAGTGTTGTGAAGTGGGACCTTTAAGAATTGATTATTCTTTCTTAAGAGTAATTAATGTGTGCTGGGTCTATGGCTCAGCAGTAAAGCGCTCCTCTCGCATGTGTGAGGCCCTGGGTTCGATCCTCAGCACCACATAAATAAAATAAAGGTACTGTGACCACCTACAACTAATAAAACACACACACACACACACACACACACACACACACACACACACATAAAAGAGTAATTAATGCCTTTATTGTGGGACTGAATCAGTTATCTTGAGAGTGTTTTTCATAAAGTGAGGCCATGCCTCATGTTTGATGTGTTTTCCACAAGTTCATTTCCTCTTTCACCTCTTTTCCATGTATATGATGCTGTACAAGGCCCTAGTCATTTGCAGCCACTTGATCTTAGACTTGCAGCCTCTACAACTGTGGGCAAACAAACTTCCTTGCTTTATAAATTACCCATCTCAGGCATTCTGTTATAACAATAGAAAATGGACCATGTGAACTGGCTAATATTTAGTTAAAAATGATCCAATAATTTATATAAATAATCTATTATTACCTATTTTAGTCATTTATCTTTTTTTACTGGTGTAAGCAGTGTTTTGATGACTATCCTTGAATATTGATCCTTGCACAATTGTTTTATTGCTTCCTTAGAATAAATTTTAGAAGTTAAATTCTTGGTCATTGGTTTATTTAATATTTCTCAATGAAAAATATCACTAATAGTAATGTGAAGTAGTATATTCAAATTAGTAGTTACAATCATTTAAAGATTATTTGTCAATCTCATATGTGAAAATTGGTGTGGTATGTTGTTTTAAAATTTATTCTAATTTGCATGCTTTTGCTGTCTGTTTTAAACAGTTTTATGCTTGTCATTTGATTTTTATTGGTGAGTTACCTGTTTGTGTCCTTTTGCCATGTTGGTTTGTAAGTATTCTTTACATAACAAAGGTGCATTTGCTTTATTATGTAGGCTGGAAGTATGTTTCTGAGTTTTATTTCATTCTTTGATTCTTTTAAATGTCTAATTTAAAGAGTTTCTAATCTCACATGTTAATCTTATACTAAATAGGTTACTTTACTTCCTTACCCATAATATTACAAAGTATTCACCTCTATATTCTTCAAATATTTTTATAGTTTTATTTTTATTAGTATGTAATTTATTTTGATGTAACTTGTGTACATAGCAACCATGTCTGACATCTCCCAGGCAGTACCATTTATTGGCACCTAGAATATAATGTGAAGTACATACAACCCAAACATTTTATGAAATGTTCAAATTAGGCGTGAGGGCTAAGTGCTATCTAAATGAACCATTTAAAAGTACTTTTATAATTTTTTTTTAGTGCTCACAAGATAAGAGAGTTGTATGTTCTAGTAACTAGGATTTATGATTTATGATACAATTTTATTAGTGCTTAAAAGATAACAGATTTGTATACTGTAGTTACTAGGATTTATGATTACTGCTGTATGACAGTACTGGGCATTTTATGAATCTACTTACCAGATCCTGTGACGTGTGTTATTAAGAAACATTCATTTTGAGAAATTATGTTGTAAAACCAATAAGCATTTTTGTTAACATAGATGGTACTGATAGAGGAATGCTCTATTTTTTAAATGAGAGCTTCTTGTATCTTATTTACTGTATTTAACAACAGTGATAAAGTATTTGTATGGTGTTATCATGTAGCTGAGAACATGGTTCTTCTTTTCCCTATTTTTTTAGGTTGTATTGTATCTACTACAATTGTATCTTTGAATCATCAGTAGAAAGTTATTTTAATGAGAATTAGAAATGTCAGGCAAAATAGATTTTTCTTTTAAGTTAATGAAAGTTGAATTTTTTTTATTATTGTCACCATTTCCCTTTATTTATTTTTTTAAAAAAGTTTTTATGCTTTATTTCTTTTATAATAGTAGTATGTATTACAATTCATAGTGCACATATATAGCATCTTTTTACATACAACTGTTTGTATACAAAGTATATTCGTACCATTCAGGTCTTCAATCATGCATTTAGGATAATGATATCCATCTCAATTCAACCACCTTTTCTTTTTCTTTTTCTTTTTTTCCCTCTCTCCCTCCCCCCTTGTTCCCTCCCTCCCCCTCCTTCCCTTTGACCATTCTAGTGTTCCTTTAATCCTCCTATGTACCCCTATCCAACAACACTGTGAACTAGCCTCCTTATATCAGAGAAAACATTCAGTATTTGGATTTTTGAGATTGACTAATTTCACTTAGTATTATATTCTCCAACTTCATCCATTTACCTGTGAATGCCATTATTTTATTCTCTTTTATTGCTGAGTAAAATTCCATTTTGTATATATACCACATTTTCTTTATCCACTCATCTACTGAGGGACATCTAGGTTGGTTCCACAACCTAGTTATTGTGAATTGTGATGCTATAAACATTGAAGTGGCCGTGTCACTGTAATATGCTGTTTTTAAGTCTTTTGGGAATAGACCCAGGAGTGGGATGGCTGGGTCATAGGGTGGTTCCATTCCCAGTTTTCCAAGGAATTTTCATACTGCTTTCCATAACAGTTGCACCATTTTGCAGTCCCACCAGCAATGTATGAGTGTTGCCTATTCCCCACATCCTCTCTAACATTTATTGTTGTTTGTGTTCTTGATAGCTGCCATTCTGACTGGAGTGAAATGAAATCATAGAGTAGTTTTGATTTGCATTTCTCTAATTGCCAGTGATGTTGAGCATTTTTTCATGTATTTGTTGATTAATCTTGTATCTTCTTCTGAGAAGTGTCTTTTCAATTCCTTAGCCCATTTATTGATTGGGTTATTTGTTTTTTTGGTGTTAAGTTTTTTGAGTTCTTTATATATTCTAGAAATTAGTGCTCTATCTGATGTGCATGTATTAAATATTTGTTCCCAATTAGTTGGCTCTCTATTCACTTCACTGATTTTTTTTTGTTGTTGTTGTTGTTGAGAAGAAGCTTTTTAGTTTAAATCTATCCCATTCATTAATTCTTGGTATTAATTCTTGCGCTACTGGGTTCTTATTAAGGAACTTGGGGCCTAATCTGACATGTTGGAAATTGGAGCTTACTTTTTCTTCTATTAGGCGTATTGTCTCTGGTCTAATTCCTAGGTCCTTGATCCACTTTGAATTGAGTTTTGTGCATGGTGAGAGATAAGGGTTTAATTTCATTTTGTTGCATATGGATTTCCAGTTTTCCCAGCACCATTTGTTGAAGAGGCTATCCTTTCTCCACTGTACATTTTTGGCACCTTTATCTAACATAAAATAGCTGAAATTATATGTATTAGTCTCTGTGTCCTCAATTCTGTACCATTGGTCCACCAGTCTGTTTTGGTGCCAATACCATGCTGTTTTTGTTACTATTGCTCTATAATATAATTTAAAGTCTGGTATGGTGATGCCTTCTGCTTTACTTTTCTTGCTCAGTATTGCTTTGGGTATTCTGGGTGTCTTATTTTTTCAGATGAAAGAAAAAGATAATTTAATGACAAACATTAGCCATGAAATTTTATGAGTAACTATTTTGGTTGAGTAAAGTAAAAGTGTATAGTAGTTTATGGTGTCATGTTTTTTATGTTTTGTACAATTTTGTCTTCTAATTGTATATGGTTTTTAAAGAAAAATTTTGGAGTTGGGAGTATAGCTAAGTGGTACATGCACTAGGTGCCGGGTTTCATCCCCAGCACCGGAGACGGGTAGGTGAGGGAACCAACCAGGAAGTTTTTAACAACAACGACAACAACAACAATGTTATTTTCAGCCTTAGGAATCTTATGACCTACTAGGTTATAGTGTGTATAATCCAATGAAAATTTAATTAGTTAAAGTGAATTGTTAAATTTTTCTTTTTTAATATTTATGTTTTAGTTGTAGTTGGACACAATACCTTTATTTTATTCATTTATTTTTATGTGGTGTTGAGGATTGAACCCAAGGCCTTGCACGTGCTAGGTGAGCACTTTACCGCTGAGCCATAACCACAGCCCCCAATTTTTTTTTCTTTAGGAAGGACCTGTGGTATGAATTAATTTCAGTGCTGTGTCTGTATATTTTTATTTATTAGCTGCCTGAATATCACATTGATATATAGTCTATCTATCCAAAGTAGTGGTTCTTTTGGAGTTGGGTCTTACTATGTTTCCTAGGAGGACCTTGAACTCCTGGGTTCCAGTGATCCTCCTGCCTCAGCCTCCTGACTGGGAGGTAGCTGGGACTATAAATATGAGCCATGAAGACTGTCTTTAAAGAAGTGGTTCTTAAACTGTTAACATGAAAATCGCCAGAAAGTACTTATTTAACACAGGTTTTTCAGGGTTGCAGCTCTAGAGATTCTAATTCAGTCAGTCAGAGATAGGGCCCTGGAATTGGTATTTTAAACAAGCTCTATAGAGGATTCTGATATAGGTGAATTGCAGTTTGAAAACACCATTCTAAACATGGTGCATCGGGAAGTTGAATAATAAAAATTATTCACTTTTAATTCTACTAATATTTACTGACCAGTTAGTGTGAATCAGGCACTTTTGGGGAAAAGTACTGCATCAAAGTTTTCATTAGTATAGCTGACTGTTATTATAGTATGTGGAATAAGACAGTTTTATAATGTTAGGTAGCCTATAGTTTATTAGTATTTTGTTCAATAACAAAAGAAAAGACAATATTTTTTTTTCAGAATAGGGATGTGAAAACAAAGTGTAGAGTATGTAAATTTTATTTTCTTTACATTTTTATTGGATCTAAGCCATTAACAATATTATAGTGAAATACATATCTTTTATTTCTCTCCTAGTCCATGTATAACACTGCATACCCAAAGTACCTAGTCTACGGTAAAAGATATGGATCATGTATAATATTACTGACTTGAATATATGTATCTGATCTCATGGCAGTCCCAAGTGTATTTCTTATTTGTACAGTCTATGTACAGTCTATGTTTAATGTGGCCAAAGCCCTCATTTGTTAGCATAAACATTGAAACATTTTTATATTAAACTTAAAAAATTAATTTTCCATCGGTTACATTATACATCCACAGCTGTCTAAAGGGAAAACAATTTCTTTGTATCTTTATCATCCTGTCTGATGCTTTTTGTTTTCATCCTGAAAAACTGGTGGAGGTGCTTTGGTACAGTCTGCCTTGCTTAATACCTCTTAAAAATATGACATACCACTTTCATTGAAACAGGGTGAGGAAAATGACCTCAACCCCAGACAGACTCAGCTTTCCTGCTTTATCGTACTTGATGCTTCAGGGTTTGATAGTGGTAGAGAGCTGATATTGGTGGCTGTGACAGGAATGACAGCACTTTTTACCACTTGCTGGTGGAAGTACAAAGCTGTCATGCTTGAAAGCCATGGATACAGCTTACTGGGATCTGTAAAAAATGTGTGGCTAGAATGGTAGAGATATGGGTATTGTCACATGTTATTTTATCATGAGCAAGGGGAGAAATATTATTGTAGTTTGCTCAACTCTTTTTCTTCTGCAAAATGGATATTCCTTATATGATGATAGTTTTTATATTAGCGATAAGCCCATTTTCCATTTCTACATCTCAGTACCACTCTGTTCCAAACATCTACTAATTGTTTTGTAATATTTTTATATTTATTCTACCTATAAGGGTAGTATGTGTTATTTGATTCTTAATATCTACAGACTGTCAACTGGAGTGTCTTTGCATTATTTTGAATTGAATTTTGTATTATTGCTCTTTAGCAAAACAAAAACAAACAAACAAAAAAAAACCTCAGATGAAAACTTAACTTGAAGACTAACCTATGATTCTGTGTTCTATTTGTATTTCTCTAGTAGCTGAACTCCTCCAAGTATTTTACGTCTTTTTCAGTCTTTGTTTTATTATTCCCCAGTTTTCTTTTTTATGATTCTGAGATCTTTTTTTTTTTTTCCCTCTAATATTTACACAAGTCAACTCATGTTTAACTTCCTTGAATTGAAGTTCATGTGCTTCCTGAAGGGACTTGTATTCAGGAGTACAAAGAATTGACCATCTCTAAGATGCAAAGAAAATAGTCTCCAAAAATTACCTTATTTTTCATTTTATTTGGAGGAAAGGATAAAATAAACATAGTATTTTATGCCTTTTTTTCTTGCTTTTTTGCCTCCATCCAAAAAAATGATGTGCTTTAGTTGCCAAGTTAAGAAATGTAAACCTTTCTTATATTTTCCAAGGAAATCTTGAAGTATAGTTTTAAGCCACTTGATTATAATATCAGGTTTCAATACTATCTTTTAGATATATTGATGTATTTAAACTTTTTGAATTTAGAAATTATCTTTTTCCCACCCTAAAAAAGAATTTGGAAGATATGTTTATAATAAAGTAGATGGATGTTCATAATGAATTATTAGAGGGGAAATACAAAGGATAATATTTGTGTTTTTACCTATGTATATGTTGGCATTTTTCACTGTTTATAATTTCTTTAAATTAAAATTACTGAAAAATGTGTTTAATGGGAAAATGGAATAAACCAATTACAAGATGTTAAATATACAACTTTCATTTATAAATTTCATTTTGAATAGTTTCTGGTAACTAAGAACACTCTTTGAAATATTATTTGCTTTACTTTATTAAATTTTTTTCCTCATTTTTTTGTTTTTGCTTTTGCCCTATTAGTCATGTACTTTATGCAAAACATAATTAAATAGTTCTTCCATCATTGAGGGTAATCTAGTTTCTTATGATCTTCCTTTTGGCTATTATTTTCAATTTCTTATACCACTTGTCTTTCTAGTCAGTTGGCATGCCTTGTTGATTCTGTCTTAAGTTGCCTCTCACATCTGTACACTTGTTTGCCAGTTTGCCATCATTGGTTTTTCTTTTTTCTTTTTGAGTACTAGATATTTAAACCAGGGGTGCTTTACTTCTGAGCCACAGTCCCAGCCCTTTTATATTTTATTTTGAAACAAGGTCTCACTAAGTTGCTTAGGGCCTTGCTAAGTTGCTGAGGCAGGTCTCGAACTGGCAATTCTCCTGTCTCAGCCTCCTGAGTTGCTGGGATTACAGGTGTATGCCACGAGTTCTGGCAATTGTCATCATTTTTTTGCCTACATATGCACATTATGGCAGTAACTTCCTGTCTTCTATGTCTTACACAGTCAGCTGTCTCTACATATTGCTGTTCGAGGTTTTTTTGTAAGCCTTTTCTCATTTTGTTATATTCTCCTATTCAGAAATCTCTGCTGGCATTTTGGGCCTTCTATCTTATGGCCTCAAGTTAACTTTATAGATAACTTCTCACTGCTATTTTGCTTTCCTTCCAAAGAACGTCTTGCTCTGACCAAAATATGCTTTAGTAGTTTTTCTCAACAATACTTTTGTTTATATTTTTCTTAAATTCAATATAATCCTTTTCTTATTAATAACTTGAACCTTTTTAAAGTAGCATTTACCACATTCTGTTTCTTCTTTCAGGTATTTTTATACTTTATAATATGGCTTTGAGCTTCCCCAACCTAAAAATCCTAAATGCTCCAAAATCCAAAGCTTGTTGATCACAATCATGACATTTCAAGGGAAAAATTCTGCACTTGCCCTCATGTGATGGATTTTAGTTAAAATGCAAGTGCACCAAAAGTATTATGTAAAATTATCTTAAGGCTATGTGTGTAAGATGTACATGAAACATAAATGAATTTTGTGTTTAGGCTTGGGTTCCTTCTGTAAGATATGTCATTATGCATATACAAATATACCAAATTTGAAAAAATTTTGAAGCCTGCATTTCCGATAAGATATATACTTACCTGAACTTTGATTGTAGATTTCAAGCTCTTAAGGATAATGACTCTATTTCTGTAATCCAATATTCTGTTATACTGCCTTCTAGTATGTAAGAATGCAAAGGTTAGTTGGATTACAATGCTTACTTAAATTTATAATTATAAAATGTAATAAAACTAAAATTGTTATTGACTTTGGAAAATAGTCTTGAAATTATTGTGGTTAAATAAAGCCTTATCTTATAAGGGTCTGTTACTTATAATTTTAGATTTTCGTCCTTGAGTCTAACAGCATTTAAATGAGGAATCTGATTTTTAATTTATAGAGAACTGAGATTTTGCTATAATACTTAGGGAACGAAAAAACAGACCACATGCCTAAAAAATTGAATTACCATGCTTGCAAAAACAGAATTATTGTGAATGGCATTTTTAAAAAAAAACATAATTATAAATAATTTGATCATCACAATAGGTTTGAACATCATTTTTGGGTAGTAGTTTGTAGAATAATTACCTCCCTAAATGAGCAAACAAAACAAAGAAGCCAGTGAAATTTTCCATACCTCTTGTAACTCAGATTAGGTTAGTTTTTAAAGTAAGAATTCTAATTCCTATCCTTTTGAAGAATTGACCCAATTGGCTATATGGAAATTCATATCTGTGTTTCTGATTTATAGCACATGGATATATATAAAATTAGTTATAAGAAGTATATTAAGTTTACTGTTGTCTATATTGCCTTTGCTTTTAGAATTTATATTCTAACAGGAAAAAATTAGCATTAGTGCTTTTTTTGGGTAAAATTATTAGTAATAAGGTGAAATTTTTACATACTGTGGCAATGGCCATCCTGAAGAAAATGAAGTTTCATCTTTTCATAAAATAAACAGTTAATAAAAAATAAAAGTTGTCTAATCTTATTTTCTCACTTATACCTGTAATTGAAGACTTTGTGACTTGTTTTTGAAAGCTAAATTTTTAACACATAAGTATTATCTACATTCACATATCATGTACTCTATTACATTAAAAAGTTATTAGCAGTTGTCTGATAGGTATGAATTTTCTTTGTAGTATATCAGTGGGTGCACTTTGTATACTTGAAACATCTTTACAGGTGGGCAAAATGCTTGTGAATTATTTACTCCAATGTCAAGTGCAGAAATAGTAGCTTTTAGGGCAAATATATAACATCGTCATTTATTTTTTATTTTGTCATTACAGAAGATGAAAATGCATGAAAGCTATCAGCTAATATATTAGAAATCTGTTTTTATATTGGGTTTATTGGCATGCTTATAAACCTGAAGATTAAAAGTATTTAAAACACAAAGGGATTTTTGTTAACATGAAGACTGTAAATATAGTTTTAATTTTTATTGAGTATAAAACTAAATATTAAAAGTTTAATTTATGCTTGGAAGTTTAAGTATAAAATGCATTTTTTACATTTACAAATGAAAATATCAGGAGATGCTGTGGCAAATATATTTATTGAATAAAACTTTCCTTAATACTTGTGTCCATGATGTTAGTTTCTCTTCAGGGCTTCAAAAAATAAGTCTTACTTGCTTATGCTACATTTCATCAAATTGAAGCAATTCTCCAATTCCATAAAATGGTAGAAAATACAGTAGAAGGAAACTGGGCCTTTGCCAAGATTTGACATTATGTTAGCATTATTATCAGAAATAAATTGCTATTTAGTTTGTTAGTAATCTCAGTGAATTCAAGCTATTGCATGGTGCTTATTTCCCAGGGATTAGGGTATTCAGTAAACTAGATTGGATGTATCCCATTTATTTGTATAAAAGTGACATATTATTGAATTAACATTTTTAAATTTAAAAATGAACTATTACTTGATTTAGTGAATATAGTGTTAAAAAACAGAATAACCATTGTTTAACCAGTTACAGTATAGCAGGTACTTGCCTATTTTATATAACCTATTGCTAACTTTCTCATAGCCAGATTATTACATTACTAATTCTCATTGCCAGATTATTACATTACACCAATTGGAAAATATGTTTGATATGAAATTTCCAATCCTTATCATCTGTAGTTAGAATTGGTAATTTCATAGCTTCCTTACATGAATTCAGGATTGGAGAGAAAAATTCACAAAGTTAAATTATGTGTGATGGAGTAGAAAAAGTGAGATTTATTGTTCCTTAATTATTTTCTTTGTGGAAATGATATTTTGAAGAACTAGGGAAGCTATGATTGCTTAAGAACATTGTGTAAATTGTATTGCTCTAAAGTTGCTATGTATCTAAAATTAGGAACAGGTGGCTTTGTTATGCTTTTCTACAATGATGTATAAAAGTCTTTTTTCTCTTCCTAATAATTAGGTTTGTATAATTAACTTCTGTTACACAAACAGAATTGAGTTGAGTGGAGTTCAAAAATCACTTTATTTTAATGCACTGGTTTTTACCAGTACTATGTGTTGTTAACCTAGAACATTTGGCTTAGAATTAACTAGAGTGAAGAAGAAAGTGCTGTAGCTTTTTTTTCCTTCCTTTTGTTGTCAGTTCATTTGTACTTTATAGGCATAGTATCCTTGATCTAGGAAATCAGTCTTTTTTTTTTTCATAGTAAACTTGAATTTTAAAATTTCCATATCTAGGTGTGCATATATGGGTATGTTTGGTTTTTGGTGTATGAATTTTAAAATACTAATAAATCCTATGATTTTCTACATTTAAAAGAAATAATGAAGTTTCAACCATACTTCATTATTTTGGATGCATCAAACATTATAGCAAGTATACTGTAGCAGGAAACATAACCTAGTGGTATAGAAAATCTTGAATTGTTTTGAGTCTATAATCTTTTGTTTTTATGTTAAATGCTATTCCAGTTGTCATCATATAAATATATCTGTATAGTTTGTGGTTTAGAAACAATACACTTCATATATTTTTTAAAAAGCAGATACCTGTGTCAGTTACTTTTTAAAGTTATACACTGTTTTAAGGCTATGTATTTATTCTTTAGAAAATATGACTTACATGATTATCTTCTGATGGACATAATATTGACAAAATATACACATGATATTTACTTCAACAAACTGCCATGCAACAGATACATTAAGTAATGAAGAAATAGAATATATATGAGCTAATCTAATTGACATTCACATTGAAAATTTACAACATAACTGATACTTAAAATGGTTTTTCTTATATTTGGCAGTAAGATCATTTTTTTACAATTTAAATCTAAAACTCTTCTGATTGTGGATTTGGTGAAAATTAGACTTTTCCCTAGTCTGTGACAACCTGAGGTACTAAACATTTCTCTCTTATTT
This sequence comes from Tamias sibiricus, assembly GCA_025594165.1. Classification (NCBI taxonomy): domain Eukaryota; kingdom Metazoa; phylum Chordata; class Mammalia; order Rodentia; family Sciuridae; genus Tamias; species Tamias sibiricus. The sequence goes on from CM046664.1 coordinate 82,270,824, forward strand.
CACTATCTTCATATGTAATCTTTCTGTTTCTTTTAGGATCTATCCAAGAGTTGTGTATTACAGCATTATTAGGCATGGGATCAGCTTCCACAATGGAAACAACTCTTTTTTTCATTTTGCTTTTCAAGACTTTTTGAAATTTTTGTCTAGTGAATGCATATAATAGAGGGTGAAATATAGTAGTTCCATAAGCCATGACTAGAAAACACAATCTTAATTTTACTAAAAGGTCACTTGGGCCTAAACATAAAATGGTGGTATTTAAAACAGAAATTGGTGTCCAACAGAGAAGAAATGTAGAAATAATCAGTAAAGACATTCTGAAGACTCTTTTCTGCCTTTCTCGCCGTTCACGGTGCCGTTTCACAGCTCGCCGGAGGGCAATTATTACAGAAACTGAAGTTCTTACACCAAAGACTACATTTCTCCCACCACTGCTTTGTGACATGTCTGTAGTCTCATGTTGTGTTGTTAGAGAAATCGTCTTTTTCTTTCTTGCTTTCTTCTTCTGCCCTGTTGAAAATCTTGTGCCTATTCGAATATTAAGAGCTTGAAGTATCTTGGTGTATGTGATTAACATTACTATAACTGTGAAAAAGAATATTGGGATCTGTACTAAAAGATGATAATACATTCCCAGTTCAGTGTAGTATTCATTTGTACTGACACACAAAAGTGTCTTGTTTTCCCATGTATTTCCACTTTGAAGACTGAAAAAATTTATTTCCATAAAGGGAATTAAGAATGAGAAAAAAGAAAAAATCCAAATGGATATCATTAACATTACAGCTCTGCCCATTGTCAGAATTCGGTTTGCAGGTTTTACAGAGATGTCATATCTGTCCAAAGTGATAGCAAAAACGTTGATTGCTGTTGAGACACTTGCAAAAGAAACACAAGCCTCATGGAAACAGCAGATGAGAGCTGTGTTACTCTCCAGTGAAAGCAGAAGAATAACTATAGTTAGAGGAATACATCCCACACAAATTATTACATCAAGTACATGAAGATTCATTGTAATAATGTTACTGACAGAGTTGATTAAGTTGGATTTCATGCAGTAAAGTACCAATACAGTGAGGTTGCTGCCAAGTCCCAACACAATTTCTAACATAAGAAATCCCGTGAGAGACACTTGAAAGCTTAGTGGATATGATAGTGCTTGGTACATATTGGTGTTGATGTCATCAATGTCATCTCGCACTGTAATGTTAGATTCAGACTGCATGTTGATTTCCAGAATGGGAGAAAAACACATTCTTTTGGAGCAGTTGGCTTTTCCCTAGAAAGTGAAATAGAATAAACTATTTGATATTTGGCAACTTAAATGACATATAAAACATGTATTCTTTGTAACCAAAAAACCTTTATTGTGTATTTAGTTTAATTTTTATATTTGTATGCTATTAATGGAAAATGTACAATTAAGAAACCATCAAGACTGCATTGTTTTGTTATAAAAGGAAATTGCATTCTCTTTTCAGAGGAATAACTTTATGGGGATTGTTCCCCTGTAGTGTAAAATTACTTAATATACTAAAAGGGTTTTCCTCATTTGGAAATAAATGAGACATTTATTCTTGAGAGAAGGCATATTTTTGTATAATAAACTATCCAGTATGCAAAACTAATTTTAGCCTGTTTTAAAATTTCATTTCAAAATGTTTTGAGTAGATAGAAAATAAATGCTATTTTAATATGCTCTAGCATGATGAGTGTAGGTGTAATTATTCCTGTGAGATTTCAAATGAACAGGGCAAGTGTTCATTTAAAAGGATAAATGGTACAGAGCATTGATTTGTTTGAAACTATTATATCTATTGCTTTCAGTAGTCAAAAGTTAATAATGTGCTTGGGATATTCGGAGTTATTTACCACAAAAACAGGCAAATGGCAAGTATTTCATATATCATGGTGAATATGCTCACTGAATTTCTTCAGTGAGCAAACTTAAAAAATCAGAAAAAAAAGGGACGTTAGCCAAAGCAAAAAGCCACAAAGCTTGATAAAAGAGCACTAACCATTCCTATGAATGATTTATTTTGTGAACACACCCTCTTGTATCTTGTAGAAAGAGAAAATTAAAATTTAATACATATTAAGAAATAGCCATTTTTGAAATGGTTTAAAGAACATATTAGTTGATTTTATTTGTTTAAACAGCTTTTAAAGTAAAAAATTAAATTCTAAGGAAAAGGAGTATGTGAAACCCATTTTTTGAGGAAGCTTTTAAAGTTACACATTACCTCTGAAACCTTTTTTATGCATCACCCAATTAAATTTTGAAGAAAAATTTGGAAATAAACAAACTCTTTTGCTAATTCATGCAAGTCTATATTTTAATATATAGAGGTTTAGAGTGATTTATAAATATGATACCTGATTTTCTAGACTGAAATATCTAATCAACATATTCAGTTTAAAATTGGATATCATAAAACCAACTATAACATTTCAGGTACAGCATTTGACTACAAAATTATATTCAAACATAATATTTTAAAAGTTATTTTCAAAATTCATGTTACCTTTCACTTGGTTTACTTGTGACAAGTTTTAGAATATAATTTTATGAGTGGTATAAATATTAATAGAAGCATATTCACATAAATGAAGATCTTAGCTAACACTGAAATCTTATGAAAATGGAAAATTTTAAGTGTGCCAAGGTTTTTGAACTGACAGATTAAACATCAGGTCTTTGTCACATCAGTTATGTTTATAATTAAATAAAGCAGAAATGTTAAGTTAGATGATAATTAAGAAAAATCATCTAATTTTTTTTTTGTAAATGTTAACCAGTGTGGTGGGGTGCATGCATTTTCTGACCTACCTGTTTGCTGTTGCCTTATGGGCCTTTTGGTTCACTATGGCAAATTTTCACAAATTGATACATGATGTCATTGACAGATTTTGACATGAATTTTTACCTGACAACAGTGAAGTAGCTGTGTTTTATTTCATGTCTTGTTGGAATTCTTTCATTTTCTCTCCAATACTTCAACTGCATGAATTATGAAATTTAGTTAGCTGATGGATTTCTAAAGAGCAGTACATAATATTTGTGTTTGTTTTGCCTTAAAAAGTCACGACCAAGAGAAACTTCCTCAAATGATAGAAATTATGTTTCCATTTGAGGGAATATATGATAGTGTCCCTTTATTTTCCAGAATATGTGAAAACAAAAAAGGAAACATAAGTTTTCTAGCTTCTAAAATGTATTTAGACATCCTTTTGTTACATTTGTAAATCTTTTTCTATATCAGTCCTCATTGTTTTGAAATGACTTCTTGATCACATAATTTGCTTTATATTCAAATCCAGTCCACGTTGTTTTGATGAAAACCATGTGCTATTTAATTTGGTTTGTTTTCATTAGAAGAGGATACATAATTTGTCATAAAGCTCAGATGGAAAAATCCGTTAGTCACATCAATTGTTATGAATAGCTGAATAGTGTAGAAAACATAAGGTTCATTTTGCTTGTTGGTGAAATAAGTCATTCCCTTTTTTGAAATTCATGTTTCATTGTTTCTTCAAGAATTCATAGCTTCCACAGTTCTGGTGTGTTAAACTCCCCCTTTAAGAAAGCTCACCATTTTCCCCCCAGGCTTTTGTAATTATATTGTGTTTCTTTTTGAGGTTATTATTTGTAGCATCTTCTTAGGATACTGTTGGTTTGTTATATTCCAGCAGTAATATAGACCTATTCCCTGGTTTTAACTCCTTAGTTTCTTTGGAGAAATATCTTGTAGTTTGTGGTTCAGAGAGCTAGGGAGATTCTCAGTCAGTTGCAATCTTCATATTGTCGGTTGTAAATACTGAATTAGCTGCTATGGGCCCTTGTGAAAAAGAAAACAAATGGTTGAGAAATAGGGTTCTTAACAATTTCTAATTAATTGACAGTTCAGTTTTTTGTTTTAAATTTAAAGCTGTATAGTATTTATAGAAACTGTATTGACATAGCCATGGCTACATGCTTAAAATTAAGTTTCTTGAAATAAAATATTCCCTTGTCCTGGCAGAAATTGTATTACTTTATGGTAGAGTTAAGCATTATTAATCTAACCAGAGAAAGGCTGTATTTTAAAAGTATTTCTGCTCTCTTCTTAGAAGCTAACCAGTATTTTCAGATTATAAACAGTTAATATACATTAAACATACTGCTATTCCCTCTTGACTTTATAATGCATTTAACATATACAGCTGTAAAAATGTAGCTTGCTGAATTATTAGCATATGGTTTGAATTTTAACTCATTAAAACAGATTCTATGATAAGATACTATAAATTTCCATTGAAAAATTACTCATGTGGTTGAAATATAAAAGGCAATACCAAAATGTAACTGCAAATTAAATAATTTTCAATGTCCATGCCCAATAATAATGTTAACATAAAATTGAGTAATAAATAACAACTAAATGGTAAACATGGTTCTCATAAGAAATATAAGCAGTTCTTGGACACCTGAAAAAAACTGTACCGATCACATTAAGAATATTTAGCATGTCTAAAGTGATTTAAAAGCTGATGTCTTTGTAGGTAATTAACAGAATATTCTTCAATTTAACAATACATCCCCAAAATTAAAATGTCTTAAATGAAATAGATCTCAAAATTACTAGCTAGCATTGAGTAGAAATAAACAAATAAACTTAAAATTTAGACTGAAAATTTTCAAAGTAATTTTACCCCTACTGCCAATTTCAAAAGCAGCTATATATTATACGAAGGAACACATCTTACCTTTGCTAAGGATTTGATAAATTCTTGATGTAGTTGAAGCATTTCCAGTTTTGATTGATCCATTTTGTTCACTTGTTAGTAGAGAACTGGGGGAAGAGGGTCATAAACATCTCTTCGGAAATGACCTTAATGAAAATATGTGTCTGTACTGTGCCATTGTTTCAGCAGTACTGCTAATGTATGGAACGTGTAGGGCTGCTTAGAGGCTGCTGCAGTCTCTCACTCTTCTGTAGAATCAATAAGCATCCGAAAATGCATAATAAAGTCATTTAACATACTGAAGGCTTCTTGTCTCCAGAGACAACGTTTAGATTCAGTCTTTATAAAAAGGAACTGCACTGCTTTTCAGAGGAAAGCCTGTTCTGAGCAGCTTTTGCAGAATGACAGCCTACCTTGTCGCTTCTCTCCACTGCAGAGAGATGCAGTGCATTCACTAATTTTGATTGGTCAGTTGTATCGAGCTTAAACTGTGCTTCATATGTATAGCAGGGATCCCCCCCCCACTGTTTTATATAAGGATGCTTTTTTAAAAGACTAAATTTATAAGCGATTGCATGTTGTTCTTAAATAGAACATGAGTAAATTAGTCTTTTAAAAATCTGCATTCTATTCTGGTTTGTTGGTCACTTATGCCAAACATTAGAAAATGCAGGGAAGTGTGTGTGTGTGTGTGTGTGTGTGTGTGTAGGGGTGATAGGAAAGATTTACATAGTAAAAAGTATTATAGTCTTTTAAAGCCTTGATAATTGTACCTGTGACTATTTTAGTAGTTATATATGTTTTTGGTTGAGGTTCTTTGTTTCTACAAATAGAAATCCACTGCATCTCTACACTGAATCACTTTGAATTTCAACTAGTTTGTATTCAAGTCGTCTCTGTGTATTCCAAATTGCTGTGAACATCTCAAGGTGTTAAACATTGTCACGATTTCAGTATTCATTCAGTTATTTCTTCATTTCATTCATTCATTCACTCATTCAAAATATTAATTGGGTTGATCTAGGGTAATTTTCCCCTAAGAATTTTTTTAAACATTCCATTGCTAATAGCACATTTATAGTGGTTAAAACTTTAATCATTTACTTTCACCTCTCATCACTCTTTTACTTAGTAGATATATACTGATCATTTGTCATTAATATTTTATTTCAGTTGGCTATTTTCTATTTTTTGGCATGGGTACATTTCTTAGTGGATTGCTATTTTGTAAATATTTTATGTAGTGTATGCTATTGTTGGTAAATATATGGGCAAAGGAAAAAGAAAGCTACATGTCCTCAGAAGTTATAAAACTAACTTATTTTTAGATATACTGTCCAAATAATAAAACAGTGGTATGAGTATTGAACCAAAATATTAATTTAAAATTAAATTTCTATTAATTTTAAATACCTGTAAATACATTTGTATTCTTGATCATGAGAAGGATAAATGTTTTTTAGACTTGAGTATATATAGGGGCTGGATTCTATATTGACAAAATTGAAAGCATTGCCAATGGTTGAGTTATTAGAATATTAATTGTTACCTATTTATTTTAGGAATATTAGCGATCTTCACTTTCAAAATATTTTATCCTAAATTTTTAATTTGTCATCAGAATTATTCTCTTACAATTTTGAAAAGCAATGTGCATTTTTATAATTGTTCACAGACTGTGTTCCTTAAAGGGGAATGGCTGATGAGCACATGAATTTTACATTGCATTTCTACAGAAATTGAGAATAATGTGAAAATTTTTGTTGTGAGTTTCTAAAATTTTCCCCACAGCTTTGGGTGACATGGCTTTGGTAATTATAAAAATGAAAATGCTCTATTATTGTTTATGCATTTTGAAAGTTGGGGGAAAGGATCTTTTTACAGATACTGATACACACAAAATGTTATTTTAAGCTTAAAACTAAAATCAAAGGAAGCATGGTAGTATAAGTTGAAATTTGTATTAGGAACAAAGACATTTATTAATATAATGAAAATATAGATAATATTTTTCTGCCAGAGTTAAGTATTTGGTTAGGTTTATTGTGAGAATATCCCCATGAAGTCGAAGAAACCAAGGTACAGAGAGATTTGTTGACTTGAAAAAGTCTAGGTAAGTTAATCATCAGAGTCAGTGTTGGATCTCTTGAAACCCCACCCTACTAGGTAGCTAGCTCTCTCTCTGGAAAATTATGAAAGTATTGGACTTAGAATTGGATAATCTAGGTTCGGTCACTGATTATTGGTTATATAACATTTGGTGAATCAAGCTTTCTTTGGATCACAGTGTAGCTTTGATTCTTGTTGTTGGAAACGTATTTCTTTGCTTTGCTTATTTCTTTGTGAGACAATGTTTCCATGTTATATTCAAATTATTTTAAAGAAATAAAATCTGAGGTTTTTGTAAGCAGTAATGGTAGCAAAAAAGGTTAAGGTCTGGATATTGCTGTTTATCCTGTGTATAAGTGACTTGTGGTTAAAGATGAATAAGATTTCACAAACAATAATTAAAAAAAAGAATTCAATGCTTAGTCTAATTTTATTTCTTTTTAAAAACCAGAATTTTATTTGGTGCTTACAAGTTACTCAGATCTTCACAGAATATTCCTAACATTCCCTGTTTTTAAAAAATATGCTATTAGATAGAGAATCAGATTATGTTACTTTCATGAAGAAATTATACAAATTACATATCAGAATTTATAGATTCTTGTTTCCATAGTAACAGATATTTCAAACTTGTGTATTTAGTATGCTTTGTATTCATATAGGTAACTGATTTTGAAAAATGCTACACTTGGTAATTTCAATCAAATCTTATGTTATAAATAATTTTGTAGATTAATTTTTTACTTAATAAACTGGGAAAGCACTTCAGCTTTCCCAGTGATAATTAAGCAACAGATGTGAACCTTATCTCAAAATATAGCTCACTTAAATCATTTTTCAAAAGTTATCTTTTTAGTTTTAAATATTTTGATTGCTTATCCTGATATAGGGTCTTTGACTTTTAATTCTATACATTTGTCTTCTTAAATTTGGACAACTGCCACTGTTTGCATTATTCATATCAAAACATTCTTGTCCAGCTTGTGAATTATTCTGATTCTCTTGAGTGTGTAAGTGAAAAACTCAACTTTGTGAAATATTGGGATTAACCATAACTTAAAAGTGCTTTCAAACTGTTTACAAAGTATATATACAAAAGCAGGGTTTACTTGTGGAACATCAATTTTTAAACTGTATTGTTTCAGAAAGGGTGCTTTTTCAATGAATACTTAATGTAGTTAACTCTGAACTGTCTCTGATAATTGGAACCTAGGGAAAGCCAATTTAAAAATTTCATTTGGCTTCTCAACTTTAAATTTCTTTCACAATAAATGTTTTATCAGAAAAACAGAAATGGACCATCTGCTGAAACCTTCATCAAGTGGGGCAAAGCCAAGGTAGTAGAGAGTCAATAACAGTGATGATTCATTATCTATAAGAGAATAATTGAAAATTAATCATATTGGATAAAGTGTATGCTTCAGAATTGAATATTTTTAAGAGATGGAAAATGCCACAAGCTTTCCTTCCCTACCTCAACTAAGTGGAACAATTAAAATTTTTAATTTTTATTTTTTGCAGTATTTATTTGTGTCTTTTGCTAACTTGACATACATTACAAAATAAATATCTGGCATTTCTTTCTGTTTTTTTCATTTGAACCTAGACTTTGGATACTGTGACTATTACTGTAGTCTAACCTCCCTCTGTTATATTATGGTAGGCATGTCTGGGGCTTTGTCCAAATTATTACTCTACCCCCAATTTTTGTGGATTACTGTTTTGACTGTTTTTTTTTTTTTTTTTAATCTGTCTTTGCATCCTCTAAATGTTAAGGATTTTGCTAATGTTTCTCCTTTTGTTTTAATCAAAGAAGTATACAAACAGCCATGATTTTGCTCTTGCTCCCACTGTTTTTTTTCTCTTGCTTCCTTTTCTTTGCATAATTCTTTCACTCTAATTTCTGTGTTTTGAGGCCAAATCATTTATCAGCTGAATTATATATTTAACAAAGCTATGTCAAGTACCTTCTTCTGGACTGAGTCTTATGCTCTGATAGGAGACATAATTGAATGGCTGACTGTAATCTTGTGGATTCAGTAACATCCGTTGTACAACTTGTTTATTCATTTGGGAGAATGAATGTATTTTAAGAGTTTACTAATAACCTCTAGTGAGTGTGCTCACTGGTGACTTTCTGCTAGTTATATTCAGCAATATATCTTCAGTTACTACTACCTTCTAGTTTCCATTTAGGGCCATGATACCTACAAAAAGTCATGTTATTTTGATTGGGATTTTACAGAATTTAGCTATAGATGAATTTTCGGAAAGCTGACAACAGTATTGAGTCTTCCAACTTATGGACACAATCTCTCTCTCTCTCTCTTTTTAATGTTATCTTTGATTTCTTTTGTCCATACATCCATACATCTTAGGTCTTTTCCTATACATCTTGCACATATTTTGTTAGATTTGTTTCTATTTAATTTCTTTATTGTGAAATAACACCTAACTTAAAAAATCCAATTGTTTATTGTTAGTAAATATAATTTCAAGTGGTATTTGTATGTTGACCTTGTAGCCTACAACTTTGCTAAAGTCACTTGTTAATCTAAAAACTTTCAAAATGAGTTCCAGCTGAGTGTGATGATGGTGTACACCTGTAATTGCAGTGGCTCGGGAGGCTGAGACAGGAAGATTGAGAGTTCAAAGTGAGGCACTAAGCAACTCAGTGAGATCCCGTCTCTAAATAAAATACAAAATAAAGCTGAGGATGTGGCTCAGTGGTCAAGTGCCCCTGAGTTCAATCCCTGGTACAAAAAAAAAAAAAAAAAAAAAAAAAAAAAGAATTCCATGGTCTTTTTGATGTAGATAATTAATGTGGTGTGCAAATAAAGGTAATTTGCTTCTTCAAATATGACAATTTTTATTTTTTTGCTCTGGTGTTAGATTGAATAGGAGAATGTTAGGTGAAATAGTCTCCTATGAGCCCTAAGCATCCCCGAAAGTTTGCACCGTGTATGCCAGGAATGCAGACTAGGGTATTCTTTACCTGTGTTGTTAGCACCGTCAAGAGATGATATAATAACTCCTCAGAAAAAAAGAGCAGATAAGCAACCTTCTTCTGTTTATTATAAAAAATGATAGTTTTCCCAAGCTCAGTGTTCTTCAGCTGTGACGGAAACCCACATAGTATAGAGCATCCACCAAGGCATCTCTGTCAGGGGAATTTAAAGAGCAGGTGAACTGTCACTTACATGATGCTCATATTGTTTGCTATATCATGGATAATAAAGTCTTTTGACTCAGCATCTTATATCTTCTACAAAAGTAGAACAGTAACAGGCTAGCTAGTTTCATAGCTTGTAAGTAGGGTAAAATCCCAGCTCCTTAGCAATTTTTGATATTGTTGGTGACAAGGATGTGATGTTGAAGAGACATGGGGCTTCCTGTAAGAGAAAGTATAGCCTCCTGAGGGCTGGTCTAGGGAATATGAGATAAGTAGTAGCAAATGCTCTTTTTTAATTTGGTGGAACAGTAAGAATTGAGAGGTAGAATTAAATGAAATAGCTGGATTGGTGCTTTGGCTGTTGCTCTTTCTCTAGCTGGAGGAGGAAGGAATATTATTACATCAATGAGGCAGCAATCCTCAGGGCCATAGGCAAAAGGCAGTAGGTATGGTTGTAGCTATTGAATCAAGTGTTTCCACGACCTAACATAAAAGGTGTCAGCAATGAGCATGCAGAGCTTTGGGTAGACTAAACAAATTATAGGTTCATTTGTTGAGTCTGAGTGGGCTGCCACTTGAAATTGAATGTAAATGCAGAGCCTTTTTGATACAGAGCTACTGTACTGATTCTTATTCTCTCCTTTTTATCTAATATCAGGTGCTTAATATAAAAGCCAAATAAGGTAGAGAACCTCAAGGAGGAAAAAGAATTATAAACTTTTTTTTTTTTTTGGTACCGGGGATTGAACTAGGGGCACTAGACCACTGGGCCACATCCCCAGCCCTTTTTTGTATTTTATTAGAGACAGGGTCTCACTGAGTTGCTAAGTGCCTCGCCATTGCTGAGGCTGGCTTTGAACTCGCGATCCTCCTGACTCAGCCTCCCAAAGTGCTGGGATTACAGGCGTGAGCCACCGCGCCCGGCAAGAATTATAAACTTTTCTAGCTCTGTTGGACAGAGCGGCCTAAAGTCACCATTCTACCAGTCCTGAGGGGAAAAGCATAGTAGGTAGAAAGGGAGACTGAAGGCACTGAGGACTGTAGGGTAGAGCTGCAGCAACATGCACAGGGGCAAACTAGAGACTCTGAGGCTCAGGCCCTTGCGGGAACTTGGGGTAGAGGAGTTAGGAAGTAGCCACCCTGGAGTGAGTAGCCAAATTAAAAGAAAACCCTCCTCACTGACACAGCTCTTCCCTGCAGGTTGACTCCCTGCTCTCTATTGTTCCCCATGCTTCTGAACAGGAAATAAGGTAGTCTCCTGACAGCTATGCCTATGGTTGCTTTTGGGGGACTATTAAATTCTTTGATTTCTGTTCCTGCAGGTGGGGGGTAAACACTCAAATTCAAAAAGTTGAAGTGTGGGTGGAACCTCTGGGCCTATTCACTATACTGTTCTGGCTTCTTTGCTAAATGTCTTATTGATATTGATGTTTTCATGTTTTTATACTGAGTGCTTATAGATTTAAAACAGAATCTCCCATTCATTGCTACTCTATGTAGCTAGGTGATCCAACAAAAACAATAATATATCATCCTAGAAGGAAAGAAAAGAAATCACTAGTTAAGGGCTTGGTGGCTGCTGGAGAACTTAGACCATTTCCCAGTACAGCAGTGCCACCTGCCTGACCCAGTTACCAAGTGCACCCTTAATCTTGAGGCAGGGTCTTCCTCTGTTGCCCAAGCTGGCCTCAAACTTCTGGCATGCCTGGCTAAAGGATGTGTGTGTGTGTGTGTGTGTGTGTGTGTGTGTGTGTGTGTGTGTTTTGCTGGAGATAAAAGTAGGCCTCAGGAATGCTGGACAAGCCCTTTACTGTTGATCCCTACTACATCCCTACCAAGTGTACTTTTTTTGAAAAGCATATATAGTTCTTTGCCAATTGCTAAGCTCTTGTTAAGATCCATGAGTGTTTTGGGTTCTCTCGTGTAATGTTTCTTTTAGAGGGTAGGTTAATTTGGGCTTCATGGTTAACAAGGAAAAAGCCCAATGGTCTCATTCATCAAATGAAAATAGTTTTTGCAAGGATACACTAGTCTGGACTTAATGTCATATTGGCTTTCATGAAGGGGTGGAAACTACCCCTTTTGGAGAAAAATTTACTTTTCACTTCAACAGTTGAAGCAAAGGTTCAGCTAAGTTGAAAACTGTTGCCATTGTTCTGTGTCAATGCCAACTACAGAAAACTGACTGGATGGGATCACTCCGTTCTCATAGCTCTTTTGAGTACTCCCTTTGATTAATCTTGTTATTGACTTCTGGTCTATTGGCAATAACTTAACTTCAGGTCTCTGTGTTAAAAGACTGGCAGACAAAAAACTTCTCTCTTTGGGACTTTAAACTATGAAAACAAATTGTACCTGCCACTTACTCAATCTGACTCACTTAAATTTGCACTTCACAGATTTCCATTTTCTACCTGGATCCATTGTTGTACTGGACGTTGTAACACATTCACATAGTAGATGGGCAACTACTGTATGCTTGGTTTTGGAAATGGGTAATTCTCAGTGTTCCTTTCAGCTTCCATGTATAAGAAGAATTCCTTTTCCATAGCCAGGTGCCATAGGATTTTCCCCTCTTGTTTCTTTTCCTATCTCAAATGGATTTTCAGCAATGTCCAGAATGAGAGAATTTCTTACCCTTTCCTCAGTGGTTTTAGGACCACCCCCACCTCTGCTGATCCCTTGCCTTATTAATGTTGGTAGAAAGGATCTAGGCTGGACTCCAGGCTTTTCTTTTAGTGGCTGCTCCCATGCTCTCTCAAGTGTGCACTATGAGGGAGGCTTTCTTGGGCTTTTCACTGAGTGTGTTTTGTTAGTGAACTTTTAGTAAAGTCTGTGAAGAATCACCTATGAATGGACATGCATTCCCTTTGTTCATGTTTTCTTCTTTCCTCAGAGTTTGGGTTTCCTTAGCTGTCTGATGATTTCAAATAAAGTTTGTATTTGCAGATTTTTTTTTTTTTTTTCTTGTTCTTTTTGTTGTCAGAGTGTAAACTATGTTCTTTCCAGTTTTCTACATTCCATGTGGAAACAAGAAAAATAACCTGCTAGGTATTGTTTGGCATTGCACTGAATCTGTAGATCTGTTGGTGAACGTTCACATCTGTATGTTGAATCTTCTGATCTACAAGCATGGTATATCTACATTTACTGAGGTTGTCTTCAATTTCTCTAATGTAATGTAGTTTTCAGCATAGCGTTCTCATGCATATTGTGTCAAATTTGACAATGCTGGATTCAATATATTTTTGATGCTATTATAAACAGTAAAAGGTATTTTAAAGTATTTAATATTTTTTATTTGGTCTATATAAAATACTGTTGAATTGAAAAAAAATTTTTTTTGTTGTAGATGAACACACAGTAGTATCTTTATTTTTATGTGGTGCTGAGGGTCAAACCCAGTGCTTCACACATGTGAGGCAAGTGCTTTACCCCTGAGCTACAGCCCCAGCCCACTGTTGAATTTTTTTATATTGGACTTAAACCTCATGATCTTGCCAGACTATTTATTAATTTATTTTATTGATTTCTTATGCTTTTCTAATTCAATAAATAGAACATCCTTTTCAATCTTTACACTTTGGGTTTTTTTTTTTTTTCTTTTTTGGGCTTGTTTTATTGCCATAGTTAAGATCACAAGTACAGTGTTTTGTGAGAATGGGTATCATTGTTTTTCTCTAGATCTTTGGGGAAAAAATCATTCAATCTTTCTTCATTAGACTTGAATTTATATGTAGATTTTTCATAGATGCCATATTTCAGGTAAAGTTTCATTTTTTTCTTAATTTGTTGAGAATTTTTATCAGGACTGTTTATTTAAAAGTTAAATGATTTTTTTGCATTTACTTAGTCCATTAATTTAGCAAATTATGTTGTTTTTTGGGATGTCAAATTAACTTTTCATTTTGGAATTAAACCCCATTTGGCTGTAACAGATTACCCTTTTAAATATTGCATGATTTCATTTGAAATTATTCTGATGAAGTTTTTTGCCTATGTGTTCATAATGGGTATTGGTATGTCATTTTCTTTTATTGTAAGGTTTTGATCTGGACTTAGAAAATGAGTTGAAAATGTTCCTCTTTCCCTAACTCTTTAGAAAGTTTGTGGAAGAGTAGCATAAGTCCTTCTTTAAATGTTTCATAGAATTCTTGAAAGAAGACATTTGAACCAGGAGGTTTTATTAATTTACCAATGTTCATGTTTATAACTTCCATTGGTTCCTTCCATCTTTTGTGCTGATTTTTACTTTTACTTACTACTTATCCCATTCGCTTTTAAACAAACCTTAAATATAAAAACTTATTTATTTGTTTAGCACCAGGGGTTGAACACAGGGGCAGTTAACACTGAGCAACATCCCCATCCCTTTTATATAATTTGTTTGGAGACAGGCTCTCTCTGAGTTGCTTAGGGCCTGGCTAAGTTGCTGAATCTGGCTTTGAACTCAAGATCCTCCTGCCTCAGCCCCCTGAGTCTCTGGGATTACAGGCATGTTCCACTGCTCCTGGCTTATTTATGCATTTATTTATAATTTCTGGCCCTTTCATTTCTTCATGTACACCAGATTTATCATGGTATTATTTTCCATCAAAAAACAGTTAATTTTTTTCCATATAATACTTTACTATGATTGTTTTTTGTATGAAGGATTGTTGGGAACAAATTCTTTCTGCTTTTGTTGTCAGAAATGTAATCATAGGGTCTTCATTTTTTATGCACTTTCACTTGATGTAGAGTTATTTATTGTTTTTCTTTTAAAATATTTTGTTATTTTCTGCCATTTGTAGTTTCTGACAAGGAATCTAGTCATTATTCTTTATTCCTTAGCTAGGTACTGTGTCTTTATTTTTTCTTTGACTCCTTTTTGTTTTGTTGTTTCATTATGATATGATTTGCTTTGACTTCTTTGAGTTTGTTATCTTTCCTTGCTGGGGGTTCACTAGTATTCTTGAATCTGTGTTTTTGTTTTGGTTATTCTTGCTGCTGCTACTGCTGTTGTATTTGAAAAAAATTCTACCATATATTCAAATTCATTTTTGTTTTGTTTTGCTTTTCCTTATATTTGCTATTCCCCCGTTTTTCCATATTATTTGGAAATAAGGGCAAGACATCTTATTATTTTACTCATAAATAGAAAAGTAGGACAATATCATCATCATGCAAATAACAGTGAATTTTTTTTTTCCATATTGGCATCAAATGTATTTTCTTTATCACAACTTTCATCTCCTTCTTGTGCTATTGTAACATGTATTTTGGCATTGTCCCACATGTCATTGAGACTATTCTTTTAAAGCTTTAGTTTGGGTGGTTTTACTTGCTCTGATTCCAATTTAACCAGTCTTTTCTTTCATTGTGTTTAAGGTGTTCTTAAATCCGTCTAAAGATTATCTAGTTTAATTGTGTTTCATACCGAGAAATTTCATTTGCTCAATTTTTAAATTCTAATTTGTTATACATGACAATAGAATGCATTTCAATTCATATTACACATACAGAGCACAATTTTTCTTGTCTCTGGTTATACACAAAGTAGAGTCACACCATTCGTGTCTTCATACATGTACTTAGGGTAATGGTGTCCATCTTATTTGCTTAATTTTTAAAAAAATATTTATTTATTTACTTTAGTTGTACACAATGCAGTGCATTTATGTTTACGTGGTGCTGAGTTTCGAACCCGGGCAGCGCACGTGCGAGGCGAGTGCTCTGCCGCTGAGCCACAACCCCAGCCCTTGCTTAATTTTTATAGTATAATTTCTCCCTTTATAGTGTTCATGTTTTTCTTTAAATCTGTGAACATAGTTGTAATAGATGTTTTGCTTTCTTTGTTGCCTAATTCCATCATCCTTTTGCATCTTGTTGTTTCTAATAATTTTTTATTGGATACTGGCCTTTGTGTCTGAACACTGAGTGAATTTTTATCTTCCTTTATTAACTGTTGCACTTTGTTCTGTCAATCAAGTTACTTGTGGATCAATTTAATACCTTCATGCTTGTTTTTAAGCTGTATTAGGCAGCTTTAGAGAAACCTTTATCAAGACTAATTTAGCCCTGTTATTAAAGTAAAACTCTTTATAAATCATACAAAATATTGCTGAGTCCCGTGGCATCTCCCTGTTTTGGCTGTAATACTTTGCAGCACACTGTGAGTCCAAGAATTGATCAGTATGCAGCCTTTCTGGTGTTAGTTCTTTCCCTAGTCTTTCTGAGTCTCATTGTACTCATTTATAACTTAGTATTCCTTTGAATACTCAATGGACCCTGTATAGAAGTTGATGAAACGATTTTTCTGTTTAAACTTTTTCTGCAAAAGGCCATATATAGAATTTTGTGGAAATTTCTCTGTTTAGCTTTCTCTTTTTTCTTCCTCCTTTTCTGTTATTCTGGCCTGAGAATATTTCCTCAGTCTTCTCTAACTCAAATTTGTTGCTTCAACCCATTGAATTCTGCTGAGGTTTTTTCTTACATGGTAGGGAAAGGTATATTTAACTCACTTTATTTGTTTTACAGGGATCACAGCCCTGCATTGTCTATTGTCCAGTGTCAGAAAATAGCAGTTCCATAAATTTTGTTCAGTTTTCTAGTTGCTAGGGTAAGTCCAATAAAAGTCACTGTTAGGTTGGAAGCAGAAGTTCCAAATCTATACTTAAAACTTAATTATCATGGATCTTATTTTAGCAGTTAATTATGATCTATCTGGTGGCATTTCTTATACTGCTATCTTAAAGTTAATTCTTTAAAGTCATTAAAATCTTTGTTGTTTTACTTCTTATGCTTTTATTTCTTATGTTAGAGCCTAATAAATAGTCTAATAATCTGTATCATATAATTCAAATTCTTGGTCTTTAAAATATCTGCTCCGGACAATTTTCTTTCATAAATGTTTTCATTATTTTTTCCCTTTGGAAATAAAAGATCACACTGACAGAGAAGATCATACTGCTCTATAGATTGATGACTTTTCAGATTTATTCCTTCAGATCTCTAGTAATTTTTCTTAGCTTCACAGGTGATATTATGTAGACCCAGGGTCAGCAAATTTTTCTTTAAAAGAGCAGATAGTTGCCAGGCGTGGTGGCGCATGCCTGTAATCCCAGCACTTGGGAGGCTGAGGGCAGGAGGATTGCGAGTTCAAAGCCAGCCTCAGCAATGGCGAGGCACTTAGCAACTCAGTGAGACCCTGTCTCTAATAAAATACAAAAAAGGGTTGGGGATGTGGCCCAGTGGTCGAGTGCCCCTGAGTTAAATCCCTGGTACCAAAAAAAAAAAAAAAGCAGATAGTAAATACTTTACACTTTGTGGGCCATATATATTCTGTATCATATTCTTCTCTATTTTTTTTCAACATTTAAAAATGTTGGCTTGAGGGCTCCATTTGACCCATAGGTCTTACGTTTGGTGACCCTTGATGTATTATATCTCTACTTCATTCAAAGACCCCTCCTCCCATTTTTACTAAAAGATTTTACTTTTTACTTCTTTGAAAAAACTGGAGGATTGAATTTTATCAATTTCTTACATCCTATGTGTTTTTTTTTTCTAAAAACATATTTATATCTTCAGTTATTTGTTCATCTTTCATTCTTGTGTGAAGCAAACATGTATGCATTTCCTTTCATTTAAGCCTACTATGTGTATTTGTGCTTTGGTTCTCTCCCAAATTCATTCACACTTTGTTCCATTTTGCTCTCATATGTATTACCTTCCCTGATTCTTCCAACTGTGTTCTTTCAACATGTGTATAGTTCTCACTACTCCTACTTCTTTTTATTTTGTATCTATGCCATTTCAAACCGTTGATTTTTCAGAAAGAAAGCAAAACCAGCACAACAATTTATCTGAAGTATTTTTATTTGAGTTTAAATTGAGAGTGGAAAAATCATTTTTAAGCTGTAATAACTTATACAGGTATAAGGTGTTTTTATGATGAATACTCATTTCTGAATCATTCTTGGCCATGTTTTTCATAAATTAATGCCTCCCCACAACATATTAAAACTAATTAGAGCATCTAAAGCAAAAATATTTTTTGGTGGGGAGGAAAATAACTCTCTAAAAGTCAAAACATCAAGAACAGAATTTTTTGTTTTCTTTATTTTTAGGAATTAAATCAGATCTAGGCACTTTGTGTTGCAGGCATCACTTCACAAATCTGCCAACGTGTGTGCTTTCTGAGTTCCAACACAGCTGCTGTCCTAACCATTCTCTCTTCCTCTTCTCCTTGGTAGTAGATTATATTGGTTTTCTGGTTTATGCTGGGGAAGAAAGCAAAAATTTAAAAATTCCTTCCTCATTATTCTTATGATATTAAGGGTTTAAAAGAAACTATAAATGGGTTAAGTAGCAGAGCTTCTGAAGGATCATTCTTATCCTAAGAAACATAAAGGGCATTAGGTCTTTTAAATATAGACGAATTCGTTTATATTAAAAAAAAAACTTTAAAGAATAAAATTACTTGTAAAGAATAAAGATACATTAAAAAAACTACATGTTCTTACAACAATTTGTTCTATTCTCTTTTTCTTATAACACAGTTATTCCACCCCCGCTCCCCACACAACAGATTTGTAGTGTAAGAATAGAATCATGGTGCAGCCTGTAACTCCCAGAGGTAAAACACACAGTACTAAATTTCCATCTGTAGATTTTACTTTTCAGATTTCATGTCATCTTTTTTTTCAGAGTTAAACTGAAATTTGAAATACTTTTTTAAGCTTTTAAGATTTGTATTTATGTTAGGCCGGGCGCAGTGGCACATGCCTATAATCTCAGTACTTGGGAGGCTGAGGCAGGAGGATCTAGAGTTCAAAGCCAGCTTCAGCAATGGCAAGGTACTTAGCAACTCAGTGAGATCCTGTCTCTAATAAAATACAAAAAAGGGCTGGGGATGTGACCCAGTGGTCAAGTGCCCCTAGTTCAATCTCCGGTACCAAAAAAAAAGAAAAAAAGAATTGTATTTATGTTAGGTTGTTTTCTTAAATGGTTTCATCATATACTAGTTTTTTGTATTCTGTATTTAGTTTAAATATTTTGCTAGGCGCAATTATCCCTTTTTAATCATATTTACTGTAACTTGGCAGTTGCTTTGTATCTTGAATTTTAATTGCTTGCTTTTGTCTTATTTGATTAGTTTTGAAATGATCTTTTCTCTTGAATTTTGCATATTTTGGGACAAACTTACAATAGCATCATTAAAGACTTTTATCTATTTGAGAAAAATTCTAAAATTAGTTTTGATTTGTATATTTTCGATTTGTCAATATAACTCAGTATTATTCTAAATTGAAGAAGATAGAATGGCCTGGATGAATTATAGTAATACAGTAATATAATATTTTCAAATTCATGCCACATATGAAACTTGGATGTGATAGTGTTTAGCCCAGAGTAAAGAAGTTATTACTGATATTATAATAGCTGTGTCAATTATTTGAATCTGTTGAATCACACAGAAGAATCAAAATTGCCATATTGCCATCTCGTTTTGAACATGTGATGTACTGAAGATATTTCAGATAAGTTAAAAATAAAAGTGTATGATTAGCTTTAGAAAGGAGACCGGAATAAGTATTATTACATTGATTTGTTATCTGGGATTTTACTCCATGAAAACAATTCATGGCATTTGAGTTATTTTTTGACAAATTAAAGAAATGGTTGAAGATAGAACACTATCACTTAGATGATAATTCTTGAAGTAGTACAATTTGATCATATTTTATGAACATGTCATTGCCCTTTGAATTATATGGATTGCAGGGCAGTTTCCTAGAAGGGTTGCTCAATGGGGCCGCTATTGTAAGGACACTACTTTCAATGCATATATGAGCAACTTTGTAAAGTTGTGCAGTGGAGTCTGTAGGTATACATAGTGGTTCTGTCATCATGTACTTTTCACAGTTTCAGGACTTGTGCTAATGGATATAAACATCTCTATTTTCATTTTCGTGTGTTGTAGCATGGTGTGTTGCACAATATTACACAGTAAATATTTGTTAGGTGAATGAATGAGTGAATGGTTGATGTAGCAGTATAACCACTATTCTAATATTTAAATGTTTTTGAGCATATACTGTAATGATACTATTGTAATGATAGTATTGTTGATTTATGCCCTATATAATGATATCAAGAAGATTCTCTTTGTTATTAAAAAATTGACTGGGATGGGGCTGGGGTTGTGGCTCAGCGGCAGAGCGCTCGCCTTGCATGTGCGCGGCCCGGGTTCAATCCTCAGCACCACGTAAAACATAAATGCATTGCATTGTGTACAACTAAAGTAAATAAATAAATATTTAAAAAAAATTGACTGGGAAACAATCAAAAGAATAAAGAGACAGCTTATAGAATAGGAGAAAATATTTGCAAACTACATCTGACAAGGGGTTAGTGTCCAGAATATATAAAGAACTCAATAGCAAAAAAACAAAAACAAAATAAAATCTGATTAATAAATGGGCAATAGACTCAAATAGACATTTCTCAAAAAAGATATACAATGCCCAACAGGTACATGGGGTGGGGGGGAAGCTCAACATCACTAAATATCAGTGAAATGCATATCAAAACCACAATGAGATATCATCTTACTCCAGTTAGAATGGCTGTTATAAAAAAGACAAAATGTAAAAACTATTGGTGAGAATACAGAAAAGGGACCTCTTGTACACAATTGGTTGAAATGTAATTTAGTTCAACTTTTGTGGTAAACAATATGGTATTTTCTCAAAAAATTAAGAATAGCACTGCAGTGTGATTGCTGCTGTTGGGTATATATCCAAAGGAAATAAAATTGTATGTTCAAGAGAAAACTGTACCTCTATGTTTATTGTAGCACTATACCTGATAGCCAAGAAATATAATTACCCTAAATGTCCATCAATTGATGAATAAATAGAGAAACTGTGGAACATAATTAACACAATGGAATACCTTTTGGCCATAAAAAAAGAATGAAATCCTTTGTTTGTAGCAACATGAATGGTCTGGAGGTCATCATATTACATAAAATAAGCCAGACACAGAAAGAAAAATGCTGCATGATCTCACTTATACAGACTAAGAGAGTGAAACAGTGGTCATCAGAAGCTGGGGAAAGGAGGGAGGGCAGGGTAAGCAAATTTATCATTAGGTAGGAGAAAGAAATTCTGCTGGTATCTTGCATAGTAGGGTGGCTATAGATAATGATAATGTCCTATATATTTTTTATAAGGTAGAGGATTTTTGAATGTTTCAACATAAAAAAATGATGTGTTTGAGGAGATTGGTATATTTGCCTTGATTTAAACATTACATAATGTAGATAGGTTTTGGAACATCATGTGGTACCTCCATAAATATATATAATTTTTATATATTAGTTAACAAAAACATAGTATTTTTAAATTAAAAAATGAATGGAACAATTTGTGAAATATTTAAATTAGTAAAGGTGTAATTACTGTCCAATTTCTGACTAAGGAAATTTTCCAATTTATCTTTCAAAATTCTAGTTCAAAATGGAGTTAGCACTAAACCCATTTGCAAATAGCAGTTTGTGTAAGCTCACCATAAATTCTGAAAAATTTAATAATTTAAATATTTTATTAGTGTTATTTTTTTTTTTAGTGTGTAAACAACTTAAATTTTATCTTAAGAAATAATGCTATTGTCTCACAGCTACACTTTTGGTAGTATATATAGTTTAAACAGTAATTTAACAAAAACCTACCAAGTGTTTTATGTTTTTTGTTTTGTTTTTGATTTAACCTCACAGATATGTATTAGTTTCATTTCTACTGATCAGTGTCAGTGTTATAAGTAATTTTCAGAATATGAATGTCAGAAGTCAAAGGAAGTGTAAGTATTAGTGACCTGTACTGTTTTAAATTGTATTTTTAGTTGTCCAGAAGAGTCATTTTATTCAATTCAGTTTAGTATACTATTGATGTGTTCTCTATGTGGAGATTGTTATCCCAATATTACAGTAATAAAACTATTATACTATTACATATAATAAATGATATATTTTGTTATGGATTATATTATTTAATAATAATAATAACAATAATATAATAAGCTATGGAAAGAGACCATCTGGTTTGAAGATTCTAAATAGGTTTCATTAAATAGGAAGGAGGTAAGAAAGAACCGCCATAATTTTGAAAAGTAGAATTGGAGTAAATGGAGAAAATTTAGGGAAAGTGCAGACACCTAACTTTGAACTTGTAATATAAAAATACTGAACTGTTTGGGCTGTGTTACTTTTTGTGGCTGACTTCTTTTAATTGCTGAGAATGATGATGAGATGAACTTGAATAATTTATACTTTGGAAAAATAAACCTGAATAATTTAGACATTATTTTAAAAATAAATTTTATTATTAATGTGCTGCCATGGCATGCAACCAACTAGTTTATTGAGAATAGGAGAATTGTTGCAGTGTTGACTAGACTGGAGGATGGTGTAAAATGCACAAACTTATATAATTGGAAGGGACAAAAAAGACAACTTAGTTCACCTCATTTTGAAAATGCAGCACCAGAAACAGATGAAAAGAGTAGCTGGTTTTTCTACACATTTTTACCGTGATTGAGTTGGTCCTGTGTAAGTTCATGTCTTCTAACAGTAGTCCATTAGGATTGCTTGAAATAATTTATTATTTCAAATTTATTTTTGTTGAGGTAACTGAACATGCAATATTTAATTTGTAGGAATCTGTAGAGGCCCACAAACAAATTGGGCCAGATCTTCCCCTGCTTTCTGTCCCTTTTTTCTTGAGGTCTTAATTTTCTTTTTCTTAGAAGATAGTAAAGGATATATGAAATAATATCAATTTGTCTGTAGCAGAGACTGTGATTTAGATGGGCAGGAATATAATAATGCCAGTTTGCATATGTTCTTCATGAGACATAAACACAGGGGAAATTGTAGATTTCCCTGAAAGAGGAAGAGATGGAATCTACCATAAAACAAAACTAGAAAACTAGAATTTTTAACAAAACAAAAAGTGGAGGAATATCGGTAAAGTCATTCAGATTTTAAGTTTTTTTTATTAGCATGATACTTTTAGATCTTTCCTTTATGATAATACCTCATTACATTAGAGATATTATTTTGGTCAGAGGTGATTTTTTAGCAGCTCTATTAAGATATAGTTAGCATACCATATAATTTGTTAATTTAAAGTGTACATTTCAGTGACTTTTAGTTTTTTCAGAGTTGGGATAATATAGTCATTGTTTCATTTTAGTACATTTTCGTTACCCCATGGAAAGCTTCATACTCATTCCACATCATTTTTTTTTTTTTTTTTTTTTTGGGGTACTGGGGATTGAACTCAGGGGCACTTGACCACTGGGCCATATCCCCAGCCCTTTTTTGCATTTTTTATTTGGAGACAGGGTCTCACTGAGTTGCTAAGTGCCTCACCATTGCTGAGGCTGGCTTTGAACTCGCGATCCTCCTGCCTCAGCCTCCCAAAGTTCTGGGATTACAGGCGTGTGCCACTGCGCCTGGCTCCACATCACTTTTTATCCCCAGCCTGAAACTAGGCAACCCTAGGCAACCAGCATTCTATTTTCTGTTTTCATAGGTGTGATGTTTATAGATGTTTCATGTAAGTCAATTAATACAATATATGATCTTTTTTGACTGCTTCTTTCACTTAGTATATGTTTTCAAGGTTCGTCCACATTGTAGCATGTGTTGGTACTTCATTCATTTTATTACCAAATAATATTTCATGTATATACATCCTGCCTTTTGTTTATCTGTTCATCAGATGAACATTTATTTATTTTTCCTAGTGGGTTTCCTTCTTTGAAGTAATATTTATTTAACTAAAAAGTAATATAATTTGAGAAATGTATGTTATTCTCTTTCCATGGACCTGCAGCAAAAGAAAACTTCCAACTGAATCTCTGAAATTTCTATTTATTTATTTATTTATTAAAATTAGGTATATATGACAGCAAAATGCATTTTGATTTATTTTACACAATTGCGGCACAACTTTTGATTTCTCTGGTTATGCAAAATGCGTTTTGATTCATTATACACAATTGCAGCACAACTTTTGATTTCTCTGGCTTTACATGATGTAGTGTCACACTCTATGTGTGGTCTTACATGTGTTTAGGGTAATGATGTCCATCTTATTCTACTATAATTCCTGCCCACATGCACCCTCCCCACCCTCACTCCTCTTTGCCCAAAGTTTCTCCATTTTTCCCATGCCTCCCTCTCCTCACTTTGGATCAGCATCCACTTATCAGAGAGACATTCGGCCTTTGGTTTTTTGAGATTGGCTTACTTCACTTAGCATAATATTCTCCAACTCCATCCATTTACCTGCAAATGCCATGATTTTATTCTCTTTTAATGCTGAGTAATATTCCATTGTGTATACATTCCACAGTTTCTTTATCCATCCATCTATTGAAGGGCATCTAGGTTGCTTCCACAGTTTAGCTATTGTGAATTGAGCTGCTATAAACATTGACGAGGCTGTCTTACTATGGTATGCTGATTTTAAGTCCTTTGGGTATAGACCAAGGAGTGGGGTAGCTGGGTGAAATGGTGGTTCCATTCCAAGTTTTCTAAGGAATCTCCTTACTGCTTTCCAGATTGGTTGCACCAATTTGCAGTCCTACTAGCAATGTATGAGTGTGCCTTTTCCCCCACTCATCAACATTTATTGTTTTCTGTATTCTGATAACTGCCAGTCTGACTGTTGTAAGATGAAATCTTAGAATAGTTTTGATTTGCATTTCTCTAATTACTAGAGATGTTGAACATTTTTTTCATATATTTGTTGATCAAATGTTTACCTTTTTCTAAGAAATATCAGCTCCTTAGGCCATTTATTGATAAGGTAGTTTGGTTTTTTGGTGTTAAGTTTTATGAGTTCTTTATATATCCTGGAGATTAGTACTCTATCTGACATATGTGTGGCAAAAATTTGCTCCCAAAATGTAGGCTTTCTGTCCACCTCATTGATTGTTTCTTTTGCTGAGAAAGAAGCTTTTGAGTTTGAGTCCATCCCATTTATTAATTCTTGATTGTATTTCTTGTGCTTTAGGAGTCTTGTTGAGGAATTAGGTTCCTAAGCCAACATGATGGAGATTTGGGTCTACATTTTCTTCTGTTAGGCCTATGGTCTCTTGACTAATTCCTAGGCCCTTGATCCACTTTGAGTTGAGATTTGTGCATGGTGAGAGATAGGAGTTTATTTTCATTTTGCTCCAAATGGATCTCCAGTTCTCCCAGTACCATTTGTTGAATAGGAGGCTATCTTTTCTCCAATGTATGTTTTTGGTGCCTTTGTCTAGTTTGAGATAACTGTATTTATGTGGGTTTGTCTCTGTGTCTTCTATTCTGTACCATTGGTCTACATGTCTATTTTGGTGCCAGTATGATGCCGTTTTTGGTATTGTGATGCCTCCTGCTTCACTCTTCTTGCTAAGGATTGCTTTGGGTATTCTGGGTCTCTTATTTTTCCAAATGAATTTCATGATTGTTATTTTTCCAAATGAATTTCATGATGTTATTTTTCCAAATGAATTTCATGATTAATTTATTTTATTATTCTCATTTGTTATATATGCTTGCAGAGTGCAATTCATTTCATATTACATATGACCACAATTTTTCAAGTCACTGGTTTTACATAAAGTATTTTCACAATTGTGTCTTCATACATGTACTTAGGGTAATGATGTCTAACTCATTCTGCTATTATTACTATTCCCTTTCCCCCTCCTTTCCCCTCTCCCACTTTGTTTTATTTAAAGTTCCTTTATTCCTCTCATCTCCCCACCCTTGCCATTATAAGTCAATATCTTCATAACAAAGAGATCATTAGACCTTTGGTTTTTTAGGATTGGCTAACTTCACTTAGCATTATTTTCTCCAACTCCATCCATTTACCTGCAAACACCATGGTTTTATTCTCTTTTAGTGCTGAGTAGTGTTCCATCATGTATATATACCATAGTTTCCCTATCCATTCATCTGCTGTTGGGCCTCAGGGTTGGTTCCACAATCTAGCTATTGTGAATTGTGCTGCTATGAACATTGATGTGGCTGTATCCTTGTAGTAAGCTGTTTCTAAGTCTTTGGGGTATAGACCAAGGAGTGGGATACCTGGGTGAAATGGTGGATTCATTCCAAGTTTTCCTAGGAATCTCCATACTGCTTTCCAGATTGGCTGCACCAATTTGCAGTCCCACCAGCAATGTATGAGTGTGCCTTTTCTCCCACATCCTCGCCAGCATTTATTGTTGTTTGTATTTTTGATAGCTGCCATTCAATCTTAGAGTTGTTTTGATTTGCATTTCTCTAATTGCTAGAGATGTGGAACATTTTTTTCATATATTTGTTGATTGATTGTATATCATCTTCTGAAAAGTGTCTGTTTAATTCCTTGACTCATTTATTGATTGGGTTACTTTTTTTTTTTTTTTTTTTGGTGTTAAGGTTTTTGAGAGCTTTATACATCCTTGAGGTTAGTGTTCTGTCTGATGTGCTTGTGGTAAAGATTTGTTCCCATCATTCTGTAGGTTCTCTATTCACCTCACTGATTGTTTCTTTTGCTGAGAATAATCTTCTTAGTTTGAATCCATCCTATTTATTAATTTTTGGTTTTAATTCTTGTTCTATGGGGGTCTTATTGAGGAAGTTGTACAGTTTCAATGCAATCCCAATCAAAATCCCAATATCATTCCTCATAGAGATAGAAAAAGAAATCATGAAATTCATCTGGAAAAATAAGAGTCCCAGAATAGCCAAAGCAATTCTTAGCAAGAAGTGTAGGGCAAAGTTAACTCACGCCGGGAACACCGCGTCAATAAAAAGGGGTTTATTAGGGGCCAAGTGGCTCGGAAAAGGGGGTAGGGAACAAGTGGCATGGAAGAGCAGGGAAGGGACAAGGGAAAAGGAAGAAAAAAGGGGCTGTTTCAGTCTGGAGCAGCCTTAAGTAGGGCACTCGTGGTTAGCTATAGGCTTCCAGAGGTAGAGAGGGGGGCCCATGTGTTGCAGTTGGTCCAGAAGGGCACCTGAGGGCTGGCCAGTGGAGCTGGCTAGCCTGAGGCACTTGGGAGGTGTGTCCTGTCTCAAGGTACCTGGGAGGTGTGGTCTGGTTAGGCTACCTGGGAAGTGTGGCCTCCCTGCCCTGAATCTAACAAGAAGAATGAAGCTGGTGGCATTACTGTTCCAGACCTTAAATTGTATTACAAAGCAATAGTAACAAAAACAGCATGGTATTGGCACCAAAATAGACCAGTTGACCAAATGGTACAGAGTAGAAGACACAGAGACTAACCCACACATCTACAGTTATCCTATATTAGACAAAGGTGCCAAAAACGTTCTTTGGAGAAAAGACAGCCTCTTCAACAAATGGTGTTGGGAAAACTGGAAATCCTCATGTAACAAAATGAAATTAAATCTCTATCTCTCACCATGCACAAAACTCAACATGATTCCTTTTTCTATTTCTATAAGGAATGACGTTGGGATTTTAATTGGAATTGCATTGAATCTGTATAGTGCTTTGGGTAGTATGGCCATTTTAACAATATTAATATTGCCTATCCAAGACCATGGAAGATCTTTCCATCCTCTAAGGTCTTCTTCGGTTTTTTTCTTTAGTGTTCTGTAGTTTTCACTGTAGAGGTCTTTTACCTCTTTTGTTAAGTTGATTCCCAAGTACTTTTTTTTTTTTATTTTTATTTTTTTTGGTACTGGGGATTGAACTCAGGGGCACTTGACCACTGGGCCACATCCCCAGCCCTTTTTTTGTATTTTATTAGAGGCAGGGTCTCACTGAGTTGATAAGTGCCTCACCATCGCTGAGGCTGGCTTTGAACTTGTGATCCTCCTGCTTCAGCCTCCCAAGTGCTGGGATTACAGGCGTGCGCCACCACGCCCGGCCCAAGTACTTTATTTTTTTAATTTTTTTTTTTGAGACTATTTTGAAGAGGGCAGTTTTCTGTGGATTTTAAATCCTTTAGGTATATACCAAGGAATAGGGTAGCAGGGTCATAAATTTTGGATTCATTCCTAGTTTTTTGAAGAATCTCCATACCAAATGGTTATACTAATTTGCAGTCCCACCAACGATGTACGAGTGTACCTTTTTCCCCACATCCTCACCAACATTTATTATTTATATTCTTGAATATTGCCATTCTGACTGAAGTGAGATGAAATCTCAATGTAGTTTTAATTTGCATTTCCCTAATTGCTAGAGATGTGGAATATTTTCCCATCTATTTGTTGACCATTTGTATTTTTTGAGAACTGTTTGTTTAGTTCCTTAGCCCATCTATTGATTGGATTGCTTTTTGTTATTGGTTTTTTTTTTTTTTTTTTGTACTTTGTTTGTATATCCTGGATATGAGGATTAGTTGCCAAAGATTTTCTCACATTCTGCACATTCTGAATGATATCTCTTTATGCTCTTGGGTGTTTTTCCCTACCCCCTCCCTGTTTAGATGCTGTCTAATTTGATGCCATTCCACTTAATGATTTTTGACTTCATGTCTTGTGCTTTGAGAGTCTTGTTAAGGAAGTTAGTTCCTGAACCAACATGTTGAATGGTGCTTTGGGCCTACGTTTTCTTCTAGAAGGTTTAAGTTTTCTGTTCTAATTCCTAGGCCTTTGATCCTCTTTGAGTTTTGTGCAGGGGGAGAGATAAAGGTTAAATTTCACATATGGATTTCCATTTTACCCAGCACCATTTGTTAGAATGGCTCTTTTTTCAATGTATGTTTTTGGCATCTTTGTATAGTATGAGGTAATTTTATTTATGTGGATTTTTCTCTGTGTCCTCTATTTTGTTTCATTGGTCTTCATGCTTGTTTTGGTGCCAGTACTATGCTGTTTTTGTTTCTGTAGCTCTGTAAATAATTTGAGGTCCAGTATTTTGATGCCTCCTGCTTCTCTTTTCTTTCTAAGGGTTGCTTTGTCTATTCTGGGCCTCTTATTTTTCCAAATGAATTTTATAACTGCTTTTTCGAGTTCGGTGAAGAACATCATTGGAATTTTGTTGGGAATTACATTGGATCTGTATAGTGCTTTTGGTATTATGGCCATTTTGACAATGTAAATTCTGTCTATCCAAGAACATGGGAATTCTCCCTATTGTCTAAGGTCTTCTTTAATTTCTTTCTTTAGTGTTTTGTAGTTTTCACTGTAGAGGTCTTTCACCTCTATTGTTAGATCGATTCCCAAATATTTTTATTTTTTAGGCTATTATGAATTGGATAGTTCTTCTAATTTTACTTTAGTTGAGTCACCACTGATGTGTAGGAATGCAATTGATTTATGGGTGTTAATTTTATGTCCTTCAACTTTGCTGAATTCACTTATGTGTTCTAGAAGTTTTCTGGTATTTTTTTTTTTTTTTTTCCAGACTTCTAAATTTAGAATCGTGTTGTTTATAAATAGGGATAGTTTGAGCTCTTCTTTTCCTATTCGTATCTCTTTAATTTCTTTCGTCTAATTGCTCTGGCTAGTTTCCAGGCTTATGTTGAATAAACGTGGTAAAAGAGAGGGCATCCCTATCTTGTTCCAGTTTTCCATTTTTTTCAATAGAATGATGTTGACCTTGGGTTTAATATAAATATATATATAACATATATTTATATATACTTATAAAAACACATACTATATATTATGTGTAAATGTATATCTATACATTATATATAAATATAATCTACAAATATATTTTTATATATCATATATAAATATATACATATATACTATATACATATATACTATATATTTAATATATAAAGATATATACATATGTACTGTATATATTATATATATAATATAGCTTTTATAATGTTGAGGTATGTTTCTATTATACCTAGTCTTTCTAGTGTTTTGGACATGAATGGATGCTGTATTTTGTCAAATTTGTTTTCTACATCTATTTAGATAATCATGTGATTTTTTTTTTCTAAGTCTATCGATGTAATGATGAATTATGTTTATTGATTTTCAAACATTGAACCAGCCTTGCATCTTGGGATGAACCCCAATTGATCACGATGCACTATCTTTTTAATATGTTTTTGTATGTGATTGCCAGTATTTTCTTAAGGATATTTGCATCTGTGTTCATCAAGGATATTGTTCTGATGTTTTCTTTCCTTTATGTGTCTTTGTATGGTTGTGGTATGAGTGTGAATACTAACTCTATAGAATGAGTGTGGAAGGGTTTCTTCCTTTTCTATTTCATGGAATAATTTGAGGGGTATTAATGTTAATTCCTTAAAGGGCTCATGGAATTTAGCTCAGAATCCATCTGGTCCTGGGCTTTTCGTTGTTGGTAGGCTTTTCATGGTATCTTAAGTTTCATTGCTTGAAATTGATCTGTTTAAATTTTCTGTGTCCTCCTAATTCAATTTGGGTAGGCCATATGTCTCTAGAAATTTGTTGATGTCTTCAATATTTTTTATTTTGTTAGAGTATAAATTGTCGAAATAGTTTCTGATTATGGTCTGTATTTCAGTAGTGTCGTGATATTTCCTTTTTCGTCACGAATTTTAGTAATTTGCGTATTCTCTTTCTCTTTGTTAGTTTGCCTAAGGCTTTATCAATTTTATTTATTTATTTTAAATAACCAACTCTTTTTCCACCATTTTTTGAATGTTTTGTTTGTTTCAATTTCATTGATTTCAGCTCTGATTGTAATTATTTACTGTCTTGTACTGCTTTTGGTGTTAACTTGTTTTTCTTTTTCTAGGGCTTTGAGATGTAAAGTTAGGATATTTATTTGTTGACTTTCTATTCTTTTAGTGAATGAACTCAGTGGAGTGAACTTTCTTCTTATAAGAAAGTTCATAGTGTCCCAGTGATTTTGATATGTTGTATATGTTGTATCACTGTGTTTACCTGTAAGTATTTTTTTGTTTCATCCCTGATTTCTTCTGCTATCCATTGGTCATTCAGTAGCATATTATTTAGTCTCCAGATGTTAGAGTAGCTTTTATTTTTAATTTTATCATTGATTTCAGATTTCATTATGTTGATTTGATTGAATGCAAGGTATATCTGTTTTTTCTTTTTTATTTGCTAAGAGTTGCTTTGTGGCCTAAGATATGGTCTATTTTAGAGAAGTGCTGCTGAGAAGAAAGTGTATTCAGTTATTGATGAGTGAAATATTCTAAATATGTCTTTTAAGTCTAAATTATTAATTGTATTTTTTATTTCTGTAGCTTCTTTATTTAGTCTTTGGAGGAGCTATGCAGCGGTGAAAGAGATGTGTTAAAATCATCCAGTATTATTGTTGTGGTCTGTTTGATTCTTGGAATTGAGAAGGGTTTGTTTAATGTATGTAAATGCTCCATTGTTAGGGGCACAAATATTTATGATTGTAATGTCTTGTTACAGTTAACTTAAGCAGTATGAAATGTCCTTCTTTATCCCTTCTGATTAACTTTGGCTTGAATTCCACTTTATCTGATAGGAGGATACAAAACTCTGCTCTTTTACAGGATCCATATGAATGATAAGTTTTTTTTTTTCCCATTCTTTTACCTTCATTCTGTGGATTTCTTTGCCTATGAGGTGAGTCTTTTGGAGACAGCACATTGTTGGCTCTTGTTTTTTTTTTTTTTTTTTTTTTTTTTTTTTTTTTTTTTTTTTGTGGTTTGAACTCAGGGGCACTCGTCCACTGGGTCACATCCCCAGCCCTTTTTTGTATTTTATTTAGAGACAGGGTCTCAGTGAGTTGCTAAGCGCCTCGCCATTGCTGAGGCTGGCTTTGAACTCGCGATCCTCCTGCCTCAGCCTCCCAAAGTGCTGGGATTACAGGCGTGCGCCACCGCGCCCGGCTTCTTGTTTTTTAATCCAATCTGCAAGTCTGTGTTTTGATTGATGAGTTCAGGCCATTTACGTTCAATGTTATTAGTGAGAAATGATTTTTATTCCCTGACATTTTGATTTATTTTTGTTTTTTACTTTGAAGTAATTTCTCCTTTCATTGACTATTCTTCTGGCACTGTAGTTCCTCCATTTGCTGGTTTTCACTTTTATTTTTCATTACTTCTTCATGAAATATGTTATTGAGTATGTTTTTTCAGTACAGGGTTTCCAGTTGTGAATTCCTTTTTTCTTTAATAATAAAAAAAAGGTTTTTTGTTGTATGTGGACACAATGCCTTTATTTTTATGTGGTGCTGAGGATTGAACCCATTGCCTCATGTGTGCTAAGCAAGCGCTGTACCACTGAGCCACAACCCCAGTCTAGTTGTGAATTCTTTTTATTTTATTTTATTTTATTTTATTTTTTAGTTGTAGAGATGGACACAATATCTTTATTTTTGTTTATTTTTATGTGGTGTTGAGGATTGAACCCAGTGCCCTCCTTAGCCCAGTTGTGAATTCTTTTAACTTTTGTTTATTACGGAAACTTTTTATTTCATTGTCAATTCTGAAGCTTAATTTGGTGGGTATATTATTATTGGCTGTCATCCATTGTCATAATATTCTAAGACTTAGCTTTGAGAGTCTGGGTTGAGAAATGAGCTGCGATATGGATTGTGTTCCCTCTGTATGTGACCTATTGTTTTGCTCTGGCAGCTTTTTTCTGTATTTTGGGCATTTTCATAATAATGTGCCTTCATCTCTGTCTGTTGTAATAATTTTGTATATTTGAGGTTCTGTAAGCTTCCTCTATGTGATTTTTTTGTCTGTCTCATTTTTTATGTTCGGGAATTTTCTGATATTATTTTGTTGAAAAGATTGTGCTTTCCTTTGGTTTATTTTTTGATCTTTCGTCTTTTTTGATAAATCTAATATTTGGTCTTTTCAGGTTATCCCATATTTCTTCAAGTTCTGTTCATGGTCTCTTGACATTTTTTATTCATGGTCAACCTTTTCTCAAGATTATATTCTTTGAGGACTGAAAATCATCTTCAAAGTGATCTAATCTATTAATGATGCTTGCCATTGAATTTTTAATTTTGTTTATTGATTCTTTCATTTCAAGGATTTCTGTTTGGTTCTTTTTCAGAATTTGTATCTCTTTATTGAAATGATTTTTCACTTCCTGTATTCACTGTCTGATTTTACTCTTTGCATCTTCTTTACACTCATAGAAAATTTTAACTGTGAACTTTCTAAATCCTTCTCTGACATTTCCTCCACTGTAGTTTCAATTAATTCTGTTGTTGAAGCATGATGGGGCTGTTTGGGTTAGTTTGTTTCCTTGCTTTTTCACATTGTCTGTATGTCTACCCATATATGGGTACAATTTTCTCTTCTTCTTTTAAGCGAAGGACTACTTTGTGAATTTCTTTCCCGTAAGACCCGTAGGTTGGGTGAATACCAAGATAATAATATTTTAAGTCAATGTGTGACTTCTGCTGATCCAAGCATCAGCACTACTTGAAGAGATGCCACTGAACACTATTTACTATAATCACTTCACAACCAAGCCTGGTTCTGTTCATCCTCATAAGAAATAAAAATGTGGACTGGGGTTGTAGCTCAATGGAAGAGCGCTTGTGTGACTCACTGGGTTCAATTCTCAGCACCACATATAAGTTAAAAAAAAAAAAAAGAAGGTTCATCAACAACTAAAATATATTTTAATAAAGGAAATAAAAATGTGTTAGTATTGTTCATAGTTTCTCTAATCCAAGCATAAATATGTAAGTTCTGAAATAGGTCAAAAATTAGTTTTTAAATTCACTAATCTTACTATAAACTTATATGAGGGCTGAAAGTGGGGGCAAAAAGGAGAGGGAAAAAGCGAGAGAGAGACTGAAAGAAAAAATGGAAAGAAAAGGAAAGGAGTAAAAGACTAATTTATACCAAGGTTGAAAGGAGAAATAGATAAATGCATTGTATTTGAGGTAGTAGCTGATAATGGAAGAGGTTGAGAAGCAGACAAGAAGAGCAAGTATAAATTAGAGATAGGAATACAAAGGATTATTGATTCCAATTAATGCTTTATATCATTAGATGAAATGCATTCAAATGGGTGAAGGTAGAGTGTTTGCTATTGGGGTAATAATTATCATTCAAGTTAAAGAGTTATTAATATGATCAGAGTTGTTGTTAGAGTTTATAGAGTAAACCATGTTAAGGTGATTGTTGATTCTTGGGTTTGTGTTTCATTGGGGCTTGGACATATAGCAGATGTCCACTAGTCTTTAGCTTTGGATCTCTCCAGATTTACAGGGATAAAGGAGCCAATTCCCTAGTTACTATGAACCTCCTACCATCTGCTTCTGGTTTGTCAGCTCAGGGGCTTGCACCTGATTGTTTGGAGGGTGCTGTGTTGTCACTTGGTTATTTCTATTGTGTGCTGTAGTTCAGGATGCAGACTCTGCAGTGTCCCTGTCTTTTCTGTGGGTCACCATATACATGCTTCCCTCTATAAGATCCTTTTCATTTATGGTTATAGATCCCGGTGACCGTCTGTGAGCACAGGATCTCTGGTTGTAGATTTTCTGCAGGTGTTCTGTGATGCCGAAGTTATTTCCCTGGCTGATGCCACTCTCTGGAGTACTGTATTGAAAGTGGTTCACCTGGACTCTCCTGTTTGAAGTTTTTAATGGCTGCCATTGATTCCGCGTGTTTACTATGTCGGATGTGACGTCCTGCCAGTATCCAAACAATGCCCTTTCTTCACTTGCCAGCTGTGATCACAAATCAGGCTGGGTGCAGTTAAGGCTGGGAGCAACCACTTCCTATCATCTTTACTCTTGTAATTTTCTACCTTAACTGATCTCCCTTTGGCTATCATTGCAGCTGCCTTTAGCTTACGTTTCCTGGGGTACTCAAGGAACTTACCTTGCAGCCCTCTCTGGGCAACTGCCATTATCCAGGACCTGGTACTCTATGTAACTGGCTATCCAGACAACTTCCCTCTGGTATGGCCCAGTGATCCCTAGACTTTCATGGTTCCCCTGTACTGTCAGTGATCGGGGCCTGGTGAATCTACTTTCCTTTCTTAGGGGCCAAAGCTGCTTTGTTGCTCTGTCTTGAGTCTAGCAGACGCTGCACAGAGCTCTCCATCCTTGCCTTAGTCACAGATTCTGAGTATGATTAGGCACCATTCCTGGCACAGGTCCCTACCACCCCAACCCCCTTGTTTGCACTGAGGGGAAAGGAGCAGGAGCTTCAGTGATTGTTGGCTAGTAGTGGTCCTTCTAGAAATTCTTTTTGGCTGGATTTGTAAGAGGTCCCACTGCAGGGGACTTCCTTCTGGTTTAATTTCCAGCTGTCTGGTAATGGGACCATGCTAGTGTTGATTTAAGGGGGTGCCTGAGGATTCAGCCAGATGGCTCACTGGTTCTTATTTTTGATTAACTGTGCTGTTGATGCTCTCTATTGCATTTAAAATTTTGTTCATTATATTTTTCATCTCTAGAATTTCTGTTTAATTTTTAAAACTTATTCAGATTCACTAATTTTTGAAATGTTTCTCTGTATTTTCTTGAAGTTCACTGAACTTTATGAACACAGGTATTTTTAATTTCTTATCTGACAGATCATGCAGCTCAATTTGTTTGAGGTCTATTTTTGGCACCTTATTTTGTCAGTTTGGCAAGAACATGATTCCCTGATTGTTCTTAATGCTTATGGACATACGTTAGTGTCTGCATGTTGAAAAATTATGTATTTATTCCAGTGTAGCTTTTTATACTCTCCTTCAGTAAGCCTATCTAGAAATCTAAGCAGACTTTTGTTAGTACCCATGACTGCTGTAGCCATTTCAGTCCTGGAAGGTTCCCTAAACCCAGGTTTGCCACAAGTCTCATGAGGGTGCCAAGGTTGGTACAGAGCCTTGGCCTGGATGGACCTAGGGAAGATTCAAGAGGTTACCTGGATTATAGGAAAATGTTGCCAGTGACCTGAGTCCAGAAGTCTGTCATGTGTACCCAGATGAGCGTATTCCTTAGAAGTACCCTGCATAGGTGCAACAGTTCTCTAAATGCAGTTAGAGGGACTGGAGATGAGACTGGGCACCCTCTGGCTCTGCTGTGGAATGGAGGCTGGCAAGCCTGCCCTGCTGGCTCACGTATATGCACATTTCACAGTTGTTTTCTACACAGGCAGAATAATACCCCTGGTACTGTGACAGGGCTGAAACTGAGAATGGGCTTTTCAGGATCTACTGTGGAATGTAGGCTGGCAAGCCATTCATTGAAACTTGGACAGACAGGTAATTCTCAGCCTTTAAGATGTGGATGGCTCTCCCTCTAGGTCCTTTTTTTTGGTGGGGGGAGGGTACTAGGTATTGTACTCAGGGGCACTCAGCCACTAAGCCTCATCAGTCATATTTTTTATTTTATTACAGACAGGGTCTTACTGAGTTGCTAAGTACCTAGCTTTTGCTGAGTCTGGCTTTGAACTTGAGATCCTCCTGCCTCAGCTTCCCACTAGGATTACAGGCCTGAGCCCCAAGCCCTCTAGGTCCTTTTTTTGAACAATTCTATGTTGGGACCTCAGCTATGGGGAACAGAAGCTGAGTCACAGGGTAACCTTCAAATCTACTATTAGGATCATTGTTGGTAGACAGATAGACCTTTCTGCCAAGAGACTGCCAAGAATCTGCATGATTCTTCCTGGACCCTTTGGCAAATATCTTTTGTTGCTGGTTCAGGGCCAAATAGGCTGTAGCCAAGACCTTTGGAGAAAAGAGTTGTTTCTGTGGTTTTGTGGTTTGAATCCAGGAGCATGATTGGCAGGTCTGTTACCTGGGTGCTGGTCTGTACTCTCAAAATAGCCTTCCTTTGTTTTGGGCTCCTCTGTGGTTTCACAACCTCCTACCTGAATTCTAAGGCTCCTTCAGAGAGCCTTTTTTGTATGTGAACAGGCACAGAATTTTTATTGTTTGGAGAGGATAAGAGTGGGGGACTTAATATTCCTCCATCTTGCTAGCTAGAGTATTTGTACTTTAAAAGTTAACTTGTTTTACTAAATAAACCACTGATTGATGGAATTTATAGTGTTTTGATAAAGTGAATAACTTTGGGCAGTGGGGGAGATTTTTGAGCATTAGTCATTAAAATTTAGCACATATGGTCTAATTAAATGCCAGAAGACATGCAAGAAATGTCTTGTGAAAATTTAGAAGATAGATAAATTATTTACAGTTTGGGAGATTAGAAAGGATGTTATGTGTAGGTAGTACTTGAACTGAGTATTGAAAGATAAGGTTTTATTGGAATGTCTGGAGTTTGAGAAGGTGCAAATGTTGGGAGTTACAGAGGAACAGTTGGTATTGTAGTTTGACTAAAATTTAAGTTCTGGATTAATGGTCAAATATATTTGAATGTATGTGCATCTTCATATCTACTTCCTCTTTAGGGTTTACTAAAATGGCCAAAAAAAGGAGTAAAATGTTGTAATCCTATAAGGAGAGAGAAAAACATGAAGAGACCCAGCAGATGAGAGATAATTTATTAGAACAACTCATGGAACCTAGGAAAGTGTTTACCTTACTATCACTATAGTTTGATATATAGGATAGTATAAGTGCATGGCACACAAATGACAGGGGCAGGACATGGGAAGCAAACCTTAGATCAGCAAGGTTTCCTTTATTCTGCAGTGAAGTCAATTGATCAGGCATGGAGGGCTCATTTTCTGGGTATGGAAATAGGCCCCCAAGTTACAGAAGGAGTCTGGGTTTTATAGTTTACAATGAGGGTGAATTAATCATAGGAGACTGAGGATGTGCTGTTTGGACATTCAGGGACCTAGTTGTGCAGGTTAAAATTTTAACTTACGAAGGCAGTTGTAATATGTTTGAAACTCATTGTCACTGGGAAAAGCTCACAACTTAGTATTCACTGCTTACCTTCCTTCCTCTGGGACCCATTGTTACCTAGAATCTTCACTTTTGGCTTTTCTCCTTCCAGGACTCATCTGCAGTGGGAAAGGGTAAAAGTCCATGGCTCAGCTTTTCAGTATTCACTTCTTCCTTTCAGGAACCATTGTGGTTCGGAAGGGGTAAATGTTTGCTTTTGGTGGAGAAGCTGGGGATGAACCCAGGAAGGGATGAAAGTTTGCTTTTTCCCTGGGGCCCATTGTTACTGGGAGAGGTTTAATATCCCTCAGTTTTTATGGGGGAGCTATCTTGTAGGAATATTATTTTCCATAACCCTTTAGATACAACTTGGGGATGGTCAAATAGAAGAGATGTAAGGGTTACATTTAGGGGAAGAACCACAGTGGTTCCCTGCCTTCTCTGATGGGTCATCCTCTCAGCTCTTTGATTTAGTCACCAACTCAGATGCTTTTTGAACCGTGTTAGTTTTTTTTTTTTTGAAATTCCATTATGTAGGCAATCGATTAAACCATAACCATTGGTAATTAATTTCATCTCCAGTCTCTCTCCACTCCCTTGAAGGGGATGAGGTTGAAAATTTTAATCTTCCGGTCTTTCTGGTGATCAGCACCTGAAGCTTCTGGTAGTTTCAGCCATTGGTCATTTCATTAGCATACAAAAGATTCTTCTTTTTCTTCTGTTTATTTATTTATTTTTTTGGTGCTGACAATTGAACCCAGGGCCTTATATGTGCTAAACACGCACACACATACATATGTTACCGATAAGCCATACATTTTTATAATTCCATAGATTCTAAAAGTTTGAGGAGCAGTGTGCCAGAAACATAGAACAAAACCTAAGATACTTTTTTTTTTTTTTAAAAAGATTATAACGCCCCTCTCAACTTCTTTTACCAGGAGGGAAAACCAAAATAGCTATTTTATAGCTGCTGAAAGTTCTTATTCTTTTACTGATTCTGTTGAAGAGTTCAGAATTAAGACTACTAGAATTAGTTTTCTGATAATTCATCCAGACAAGTATGTATTTAAGTGCTTCTATGTCCTAGATATTACTGTAAGCACTAGAGATACAACAGCTAAATTTCTGCTTTCAGGAAGATTATGGAGAATATTTTATGGGAATTTTAGACAATTCATATGTGATATTACTTACTGATATTGTTTACTAAGTGAAGAGCAGTTTTATGCGGGAAATAATGATTCACTTTGAAAATATTGACGCTGAGATGCCTATTAGGTAACCCAGAGATGATACATGAATCAGAAAATTCCTGGAGGAAATAGGGGATTAGGTTATAAATTCAGATTCTATAGTGTGTAAATGATAATTATCTTAGAAGCTAAGCTCCTTGCTAGCAAAACCATAGGCCTGCCTCCCAGTCCCCTCATCCATAGCCTTTCCCCTTTGCAGTTCACCTTCCCAAAACTAGATACTTATTCTCCCATGTTCCACCATCCAATTTGTTCCATTATTGAAGTATCATTTTGCCATAGAAGTTCTTTCTTTCTACCAGGCTTTCTGTTCCTGGTAAAGTAAAATCCATTCTCAGTATGAGTGAGTATCCCTCAGAAGTTTCAATTTGTTATCATTATGGTGACTTTTACTAATGTGTAATTGTTCAGAATAGCATTTTCTCTTGACCCACCAGTGTAAATTTCTGCTGTCTGAAAACTGAATAAATGAAGGAACATTCTTTGCCTGTGTTGGATGATCTGCTTATGGATATTGAATTTGAGAACTCAGAATAACTCTAGCCTTTGGGTGTAAATTTTGGAAAATGTGGCTTTATTTAAAAAAAATATTACTTATAGATGGACATAATACCTTTATTTTATTTATTTATTTTTATGTGGTGCTGAGGATTGAACCCCAGTGCCACATACATGCAAGGCAAGCGCTCTGCCTCTAAGCCAGAATCCCAACCTGGAAAATGCAGTTTTAGGTGTGATAAAAGAATAATGTAGTATCTGGAAATGTTTAAGGATGATACAATAAAAGGAGAAAGTTGGGTTTATTTGAGGATGCAAATTTAATTCAAGATAATATGTTAACTACATTAACAGTTTAAAGGCAAATTATTATATCAGTAGAGAAAAAGTATTTGATACATTTGACATCTTTTTAAAATAAAAAGTTATAATATGGGAAGAACTAAGTGAAGAGCTATTTTATGGGAGAATAAGAAATAGTAGGGGCATCCTTAATCAGATTGTGGGCCTCTATGCAATAAGCATTGTATTCATCATTGCCACTTTTTTCATACTAGAAATCTAAGCCAGGTTGGTAGAATAAGGAAAAAAAAAAAAAAAAAATAGTAGAAAAATTGAGAAGAAAGAAGAAGTAAAATTGTCTTTATTTGCAGATGACGATAGCCTATATAGAAAAATTAAGATAATTTATTATTCTGAATTTTTTAAAATTTAATTTGTTGTACATGCTTTTAGAGTACAATTCCTTTCATATTAAATATAAAGAGCACAGTTTTCTAAGTCATTGGTTTTACACAAAGTATTTTCATACCATTTGAGCTTTTATACATGCACTTAGTATATTGATGTCCAACTCCTTCTGCCATTATTTCTATTTCCTTGCCCCCTCCCCTCTCCGCCCTCCCCTTTGTTTTATATAACATTCCTTCATTCCTTTCATCCCCCCTCCCTTGCCACTATAATTCAGTATCATCATAGCAAAGGAATCAATCGATCTTTGGTTTTCTGGGATTGGCTGACTTCACTTAGCATTATTTTCTCCAGCTCCATCCATTTACCTGCAAATGCCATGATTTTATTCTCTTTTAGTGCTGAGTGATGTTCCATTGTGTATATATACCAAAGTTTTCCTATCCATTCATCTACTGAAGGGCATCTAGGTTGGTTCTACAGTTTAGCTATTGTGAATTGTGCAGCTATGAACATTGATGTGGCTGTGTTCTATAGTAAGCAGTTTTTAAATCCTTTGGGTATAGACCGAGGAGTAGGATAGCTGGGTCAAATGGTGGTTCCATTCCACGTTTTCCTAGGAATCTCCATACTGCTTTCCAGATTGGCTGCACCAATTTGCAACCCCACCAGCAATGTATGAGTGTGCTCCTTTCCACACAACCTTGCCAGCATTTATTGTTTTTGTGTTTTTGATAGCTGCCATTCTGACTGGCGTGAGATGAAATTTAGAGTAGTTTTGATTTGCATTTCTCTAATTGCTAGAAATGTTGAACATTTTTTCATATATTTGTTGATTGATTGTATATCTTCTTCTGAGAAATGTCTGTTCAGTTCCTTAGCCCATTTATTGATTGGGTTGTTTGTTTTTTTGCTGTAAAGGTTTTTTTTTTTTTAATTTTTTTATTAAATATTTATTTATTTGCTTTAGTTGTACACAATGCTTTTATTTTTACGTGGTGCTGAGGATTGAACCCGGGTCATGCACGTGCTAGGCGAGCGCTCTACCGCTGAGCCACAACCCCAGCCCCTGCTGTAAAAGGTGTTTGAGCACTTTATATATCCTTGAAGTTAATGTTCTGTCTGATGTGCATGTGGTAAAGATTTGGTCCCATTCTGTAGGTTCTCTGTTCATCTCAATGATTGTTTCTTTTGCTGAGAAGAAGCTTTTTAGTTTGAATCCATCCCATTTATTAATGCTTGGTTTTAGTTCTTGTGCTATAGGGATCTTATTGAGGAAGTTGGGGCCTAATCCAACATGTTGGAGATTTGGGTCTACTTTTTCCTCTATTTAGGTGTAAAGTCTATTGTTTAATTCCTAGGTCCTTGATTCACTTTGAGTTGAGTTTTGTGCATGGAGAAAGATAAGAGATTTAATTTCATTTTATTACATAAGGATTTCCAGTTTTCCCAACACCATTTGTTGAAGAGGCTTTCTTTTCTCCAATGAATGTTTTTGGCACCTTTGTCTAATATAAGATAACTGTAGATGTGTGGGTTAGTCTCTGTGTCTTCTATTGTGTACCATTGTTCTACTGGTCTATTTTGGTGCCAATACCATGCTGTTTTAGTTACTATTGATTTGTAATACAATTTAAAGTCTGGAACAGTAATGCCACCAGCTTCACTCTTCTTGCTAAGAATTGCTTTGGCTATCCTGGGTCTCTTATTTTTCCAGATGAATTTCATGATTTCTTTTTCTATCTCTATGAGGAATGATATTGGGATTTTGACTGGGATTGCATTGAAATTGTATAGTGCTTTTGGTAGAATAGTCATTTTGATAATATTGGTTTTACCCATCCATGAACAAGGTAGATCTTTCCATCTTCTAAGATCTTCCTTGATTTCTTTCTTTAGTGTGCTGTAATTTTCATTGTACAGGCCTTTCTCTTTTTTGTTAGGTTGATTCCCAAGTTTTTTTTTTTTTTTTTGAGGTTATAGTAAATGGGGTGGATTTCCTAGTTTCTGTTTCTGAAGCTTTGTCGCTGATGTACAGAAATGCCTTAGATTTATTGGTATTGCTTTTATATCCAGCCACTTTACTGAATTCGTTTATTAGATCTAGGATATTTTTTGGATCTTCTATGTATAGAATGATATCGTCTGCAAACAGTGATAATTTGAGTTCTTCTTTTCCTATCCATATCCCTTTTATTTCTTTCGTCTGTCTAATTGCACTAGCTGGGGTTTCAAGAACTATGTTAAATAATAGTGGGGAAAGAGGGCATTCCTGTCTTGTACCAGTTTTTAGATGGAATGTTTCAACTTTTCTCCATTTAGGATGATGTTGGCCTGGGGCTTAGCATAAATGGCCTTTGTGATGTTGAGGTATGTTCCTGTTATCCCTATCTAGCGTTTTGAACATGAAGGGGTGTTGTATCTTGTCAAACGCTTTCTCTGCGTCAATTGA
This sequence comes from Tamias sibiricus, assembly GCA_025594165.1. Lineage (NCBI taxonomy): Eukaryota > Metazoa > Chordata > Mammalia > Rodentia > Sciuridae > Tamias > Tamias sibiricus. The sequence continues at coordinate 82,313,498 of CM046664.1, forward strand.
GATGATCATATGATTTTTATCTTTGAGTCTATTGATGTGGTGAATTACATTTATTGATTTTCTTATGTTGAACCAACCTTGCATTCCTGGAATGAATCCCACTTGATCGTGATGTACTATTTTTTTTTAAATATTTATTTATTTGCTTTAGTTGTACACAATGCGGTTATATTTTTACGTGGTGCTGAGGATCGAACCCGGGCCGCACGCATGCTAGGCGAGCGCTCTACCGCTGAGCCACAATCCCAGCCCATGATGTACTATTTTTTTGAAATATTTTTATATTCAATTTGCCAGAATTTTATTGAGAATTTTTACATCTGTATTCATTAGTGATATGGTCTGAAGTTTTCTTTCTTTGATTTGTCTCTGCCTGGTTTTGGAATCAGGGTGATATTGACCTCATAGAATGAGTCTGGAAGGGTTCCCTCTTTTTCTATTTTATGGAATAGTTTGAGAAGTATTGGTGTTAGTTTTTCTTTAAAGGTCTTGTAAAACTCCATTGTGTATCCATCTGGACCTGGCTTTTCTTGGTTGGTAGGTTTTTGATGGGTTTTTCTTTGCTTGAAATTGATCTGTTTAAATTGTGTATGTCATCCTGATTTAGTTTGGGCATATCGTATGTTTGTAGAAATTTGTCGATGTCTTCATGATTTTCTATTTTGTTGGAGTATAGATTTTCAATATAATTTCTAATTCTGTATTTCTGTAGTGTTCCTCGTGATGTTTCCTTTTTCATCATAGATATCGGTAATTTGAGTTTTTTCTCTCCTTTTCTTAGCATAGCTAATGGTTTATCAATTTTATTTATTTTTTCAAAGAACCAACTTTTGGTTCTGTCAATTTTTTAAATTGTGTTTTTTTTTGTTTCAATTTTATTGATTTTGATTTTGATTTTAATTCTTTCCTGTCTTCTACTGCTTTTGGGGTTGTTTTGTTCTTCTTTTTCTGGGGCTTTGAGGTGTAATGTTAATTCATTTATTTGTTGGCCTTTTCTTCTTTGAAGGAGTGAACTCCATGCAATGAATTTTCCTCTTAGTACTACCTTCATAGTGTCCCAGAGATTTTGATATGTTGTTATTGGTGTTCTCATTTAACTCTAAGAATTTTTTAATTTTTTTTTGATGTCTTCTATAACCCATTGTTCATTCAGTAGCATATTATTTAGTCTCCAGGTGTTAGAGTAGGTTTTGTTTCTTATTTTATTGTTGATTTCTAATTTCATTCCATTATGATCTGATAGGATGCAGGATAGTATCTCTAGTTTTTTATATTTGCTTAGAGTTGCTTTGTGGCATAATATATGGTCTATTTTAGTGAATGATCCATGTGCTGCTGAGAAGAAAGTGTACTGACTCGTTGATGGATACTATACTCTCTATGTAGCAGTTAAATCTAAGCTATTGATTATATTATTGAGTTCTGCAGTTTCTTTGTTTAGTTTTTGTTTGGAAGATCTATCCAGTGGTGAAAGTGGTGTGTTAAAGTCACCTAGACTTATTGTTTTGTGGTCTGTTTGGCTCTTGAACTTGAGAAGAGTTTGTTTGATGAACGTGGATGCTCTGTTATTTGGGGCATATATATTTATGACAGTTATTTCTTGTTGATGTATGATTCCCTTAAGTAGTATGAAATGTCCATCCTTATCTCTTTTGATTACCTTTGGCTTAAAGTCTACTTTGTTTGATATGAGGATGGAAACCCCTGCTTGCTGAAGTAGTCCATGTGAGTGGTATATTTTATCCCATCCTTTCACTTTTAGTCTGTGGGCGTCTTTTCCTATGAGATGTGTCTCTTGAAGGCAGCATATTGTTGGGTCTTTTTTTTTTTTTTAATCCAATCTATCAGCCTATGTCTTTTAATTGGTGCATTTAGGCCGTTAACATTCAGTGTTATTATTGAGATATGATTTGTATTACCAGTCATTTTAAATTTTATTTAATTCTATTTTATTTTTTATATTTAGCTTAATTTCATTTCTCCTATGGTTAGTTTTCCTTTATTGTAGTTCTTCCCTTTGTAGGTTTTCATTGTTGTTTTTCAATTCCTCCTCGTGGAATATTTTGCCAAGAATGCTTTCTATGGATTCTATTGCTGTAGTATCTTGGTTTGTTTGGGACATTTTCCTCCCTTGTTTTTTTCATGATATCTATGTGTTTTCTTCTCTTACAGTGTAAGTCTGAGGTATTACTGTTTCTGTCCTGTTGTCTTATATCTTCCCTACAGGTTACCCGGTGTCTAACTTTTAAGTGAAAGATCAATATTACAGCATTCAGAGTACCCAACGTATTGCCATATATCAGTTAGTTTCTATTTTTATATTTACTGTTTTGATACTTTAACCACAAATGATGATATCAATTATCTTCTACAATTTAGTCAGTATTTTTTGTGTGGTGGTTCACAGTATCTAATGGTAGAAGGGGGGACTTATGGATTGGTTAAAACATTTGTGAGGTAGGATGTGAGAAGATAGAGGTATTAGATTATTTGACTAGTGAGAGGGTAATCATGGGAATTAGGGTATTGGTAGGAGAAGCAAAAGAGAGGTATCCCCACGTAATATTTCCTGTTCCTGGGCCTGGGGCCTGTTCTCTGACCTGTAGGAAGAGGAGGGAGCACTTGTGGCTCCTGAGTGGGTAGGCAGAGCTGGGAATGCATGCAGGCGGGTCTAGCTGGAATGCTTGCAGTCCGGGGCTTGTTCCCCCTTAGTCCCTAGTGGAGATGGAGTCTCCGATGTGGGCAGGCCAAGCTGGGAAAGCACACCAGCGGACTGAGGTGGAGCGGAGCCGAGCTGGAACGCTGGCAGGCTGGGGCTTATTAAATTACATTTTCATTCAACAGTATAAATACTCACTTAGTACAAAACACCTCCGCGCCACAGCATCGCCAATCCTCGCGCCCCATCGGCTCCTAAGCACTGCAAAAGCCACAGCCCTCTGGTGGCCCTCAAAATACTGGAATATTATTCTGAATTATAATCTCATTATTATAATTAATCGAGCAAATATATTTGATATAATGTATTTAATAATTATAATTACTGAAATATATAGTTGTATACGTGATTATTATAATTAGCAGAATTTAGCCAAATTGATGGAAATAACATCAATTTGTATGTTTTTATAAATACAACACATACAGTTAGAAATATAATTTTTAATAAAAATATATTGAAATAGCTACAAAAAGGTAACATTTGGAAAAGGTCAGTTTAGGTGGTATGGTAGGAGTGAATGACTGTTTTCAGTAGGTTCAAGAGAGAATGGGAGAAAAAATATTAGATTCCTTATTGGTAGAATTTTGCTCTAAAGTGCAATAGAGAAACTATTAGTAACTGGAAAATGATATAAAGTTAAAATTTTTTTTAAGCAAGAGAAATTGTGTCTAATATATATGTGGATGAGAATGAGTGACTCAATAGAGAAGGGAAAAATTATAGGAAATGGAGGGGAGCATTCTTGGCAGACTATCTTTGGGCTGGAGAGTGTAGCTCAGTGGTAGAGCACTTGCCTAGCATGCATGAGGCCCTGAGTTCAATCCCCAAGACCACCACCACCAAAAAAAAAAAAAAGTTCTTGACAAGGCAGGAAGGAATGGAGACTAGCATACAGAATAGAGAGGTTGCCCTGAAGGTATGACTATAGAATTGGGTAGCAGAGAGTTGGTTAAATATAAGCTCATTATGCATTATGGGAGAGAAATTCAGGGAGTAGTAATGAATGGCATAATTTGATGGCCTGAAATTTTCAGCTGGGATTCTTTCGGGGTGGAGGGAGAATGTTTGGAAGTTTTAAGAATCCAAGTGGACTACCACTAACCTCAAGGCCAGATAACAGAAGGGATCAAGGAGAAAGCAGTCAACACTTGAGAGGTTGCAGGAAGAGAGACAGATTTTTGTTGGAATAAGAAGGTATGAATAAAAAAAAAGAAGGTATAAAATATTCTTCATAAAGCTTATTTTCGGCTTTCTGATCTAAATTATATTTCTTCTCACAGTCTTTTCAAGCATTTAACTCATAGGTTATGTTGTATTTATTAGTAAGTACCACTTACTAGCACTTTGGCTATAATTATATAAACTATGTTATGTAGTAACTTAAAAGCAACACTCATTCTCATGTAACAGTCAAGAGGTGTTGTAATTGCTCAAGAATGATGTTATGAAACTAAATTTTTCCCCTCCTTTTACTCCACCATTCTTATTTTCATCTGGAGGGCCTCAGTAAGATTACTGCACCTTTGGGCATCAATGTGGTAGGAAAAAGTTACAAGTGCAAGAAGGAAGAGGGGTTGATTACCTGAGGAAGTAAAACTTTCCCAGATATTCTTGATGGACTGGAATGTACATCTCATTGGGGCCACCTTTAGAAAACTAACTGTGGCCAGTGGTCACGTTTTGCTTTAAAAGAAATTTTATTTAGCTGGCACCTTGTTACCTTGAACAAAACTGGATTTTGTTCAATGATGACAGGGAAAGTGAATATTGGTTTGGCAACTTGGAGAGACTGCAATGGGAAAACCCTTGGTATACTTCTGTGATGGCAAGAAAGAATTTCTGTTTTTATGTGGAATGTGTGATTGTATTATTGTTTAAAAATGCATATTAAAATGCACATTAAAATATTATTAATGTATAACAATAGAAATAAATAAAACATGGCATATAAAATGCATATCAAATCTCATAGTTTCTTTCTTGGCACTGGGACTTCATATATCTAAAAGAGCACCTGTCACAAAGTGACCATTTTTTCCCAGGCACTGGCACTTTCTATCTTTAGTTGAAAATATCACAGAAGCAAAAATAAAAATCATTATAGTTTTTTAACTTAAAATGCCCAGGTTTCTGTTTATTCTAAAAGAAGTGATACAATAGATTGATATCAAACAGAATGTATTAAGGCTAGATATTTGCCTTTCTTGAAATTGAGTAGGTGGAGGAGAATGTACTTGGGGATGTTAAATAGGAAAGAAATCAGAATGTGGTAATATCCTTTTGTTTCCCATGTTTGCCCAATACAATTTTTGATTATAATACTTTGCATTTGTGTATAACACTCATATTTTATAGGAGATTTCACAAATATCTCATCTGAAACTCATACTCATCCATAGAGGAGCAAAGTGAGGCTCAGAAAGTTTCTTTTCCAAAATTTCATGGCCTACAAATGAAGCTGAACTTAGATCTTCACTTCTTAACCTAAGGTCTAGTTTTGGGGTGATATGTGCTATTTGACCTCAGTGTCATAGGACTGTGTTTTGTTAATCAGTTCAGATATTACTAGAAATGGACATTCACTCCTTTGAGGACAATTCAATATTTGCCTTAAAAATGCAGTCATATTATTTGGTTTAATTTTTACATAATACACTTCTTCCTATCTTTAGGGTACGTACTGAGTCTGGGGGCATTTGCTGAGCCCCCTAATCCAACTGTGCTTTAATTCTGTATTGCTTTGGGATTTTCATTATATTTCTTTCCTCCTACCTTTTCAGCCAGTTTTCTGCCAGTTGCAAGCAAAATAAACATTTTAAAATTCAACCAACGAGTTTAAAAGTAATTCTATATTCAAAATAGAAAGTTTTGTGGCAAAATACACAGAATGAAATTTTTGTTTTAAACAATTTTAAGTGTATGGTTTTATCACAGTAGGGACATACACACAGTTGTGTAACCATGATAACCATACATCTTCAGAACTTTTTCATCTGTATGAAACTGAAACTTTGTATCTATGAAACACTAACTGCCCTTTCTCTCTTCTCCCTGGCCACTGGCAAACACCATTCTTTATATTTCTATTATTTTGACTAGTTCAGCTACCTCATATTAGAGGAATCTCATATTATTTGTCCTGTTTTGTCTTGATAGTGGGCATGAGGTGATAAATTATTGTGTTATGGATCTGCATTTCTCTAACGATTATTGATGTTGAACATCTTTTCATGTGTTTGTTGACCATCCATTTTTCTTTTTTGAGAAATGTCTATTCAAGCCCCTTGCCTATTTTTAAATCAAGTATTTTGTTGTTCTTGTTGTAGGATTTCTAAAATATGTTCTAACTTCTTATCAGATTTATGATTTGCAAATATTATCTCTTATTCTGTAGGTTGCCTTTTTTGTTGTATTATATTGTTTGATGCGCAAAAGTTTTTAATTTCGATGTAGTACAGTTTAGCTATTTTTGCTTTAGTTGTCTCTGCTTTTGGCATCATGTTCAAAAAATCTTTGCCAGATGCAGTTCCATGAAGTTTTTCCCTTATATTTTTTTAAAAGAATTTTATAGCTTTAGCTTGTATTTTTAAGTCTGATTGATTTTGAGTTAAATTTTGAATATGCTGTATGGTACACATACAGTTTTCATTATTTTGCATATGAATATTTAGTTTTCTCAGCACCATTTATTGAACAGATTGTCCTTCCTCACCTTGATTTTTCTTGGCTTTCTTGCCAAAAAACATTTGACAATATATGCAGTAGTTTATTTCTGGGTTCTTTTTTCTGTTCCATTAATCTAAATGTCTGTCACAATGCCAATACTGCACAGTTTGGGTATTGCAGCTTTGAAATATGTTTTGAAATCAGGAAGTATGAGACCTTCAACTTTGTTCTTTTTAGAGTTTGTTTTGGCTATTCAGAGTCCATGAGATTCCATTTAATTTTAGATAACTTTTCCCATTTCTGCAAAAAATACTTTGGGGATTTTTATAGGGATTCCATTAAATCTGTAGATCACTTTAGGTAGTATTGACATCTTAATAATATTAAGTCTTCCAGTCTGTGAACAGGAAATCTCTTTTTATTTATTAGTGTCATTTTTCATTTTTCCCAGCCACATTTTGTAGTGTTCAGTGTACAAGTTTCTTGCCTCCTTGATTAAATTTATTCCTGAGTATTTTATTCCTTTTGATATTATTAAAATGAAATTGCACATATATTCCAATATAATCATTAAATCTTAAAAACAGAAAGTATCATCAGGGAGAATATGTCAAGTGAAAAACTAACTGCTTTAGGCCAGCATAGTGGTGCATACCTGTAATCCCAGTTACTCGGGTGGGTGAGGGAGAGGATCATAAATTCAAGGCCCAACCTGGGCAATGTAATAAGACCTTGTTTCAAGATAAAAATTTTTAAAAGGGTTATGGCTGTAGCTCAGTGGTAGAACACTTACCCAGTATGTATTAACCCAATCCCCAAAACCACAGAACAATAACAATTGCTTTATATTCAACTAATAAACACAAGGAGGTTTAACAGTTACATTAAGTAAAACTCAAAGTGATAAAAGATATCAGGCTGGCAAACATTTTAGTAATTTACGAATAACACGTACTTAAAAAAATAGTTTATAAGAGAAAACCAAATATTCTCTAAGTTATCTTAGGATACTTTAAAAAAAAGGTTATATGGTTACATGAAGTAAGAAATGAATTCAACAAAATTATAAGATATGAAGTCAACATACAAAAATTAGTTGTGATTCTACACTAACTAACAACAAACAATCCCAAAAGGAAATTGAGAAAAAAATTTGGCTGGGGATATGACTCAGTGGTAGAGTGCTTGCCTAGCATGCATGAGGTCCTAGTTTGATCCCCAGCACCAGAACAAAACAACTCTAGCAAAACAAACCAATGTGGTGGGGTATAGGCAAAATAAGTTTGGTAGAATGATATAATTGTTGAAGCTCAGTAGGTAGAATGTATTACCATTCTCTCTCTTTTTTTTTTTTTTTTTTTTTTTTTTTTTTTTTTGTGGTACCAGGGATTGAACTCAGGGGCACTCGTCCACTGGGTCACATCCCCAGCCCTTTTTTGTATTTTATTTAGAGACAGGGTCTCACTGCGTTGCTAAGTGCCTCACCATTGCTGAGGCTGGCTTTGAACTCGTGATCCTCCTGCCTCAGCCTCCCAAAGTGCTGGGATTACAGGCATGCGCCACCGCGCCCGGCTTCTCTTCTTTTTATAGTGCTTAAAAAACCCACAAAATTCCAAAATAATAATTTTCTACACAGTGTTTGGAGAGTGACTTTTATTTAAAAATCAGTGAGGTGATACATTTTTTATAGTAAAAGTATCTTGATGGTAAGATAATCAAGTTTGATGATGTTCAAGTTTTGCCACATTTGTCTTTTATCTCTCTATAGATACTAGTACTGATTTTCTATCTGCCTGTTCTATCAGTTATTCAGAGAAGGATATATAAATATTTGACTCATCTTTTTTTTTTTGCTTCTTTCATTGTTATTAGTTTTTTGCCACATATATATTGAACTCTTATGTGTGCAAAAATACTAGGAATGCATGAAGTGTATTAGTTTACTATGGTGTTCATAACAAATTATCACAAATTTGGTGGCTTAAAGTACTACAAATTTGTTCTTCAACAAACTCTGAAATGTGTTGGGAGACCATAATCAAAATGTCAGAAGGGTGGTTTCCTTCCAGAGGCTCTAGAGGAGAATCCATTTCCTAGCTTTCCCTACTTCTGGAAGTTGTCCTCATTCCTTGGCTCATGGCCCTGTGTCATATCTCCATTTCTCCCCCTGCTTCCATTCTTAAACAGCTTCCTTCTTTAGTAAATGTACTGCTGCCTCCGTCTTATAAGGGCACTTGTGATTTCACTGGACCCTACCCATATAATTCAGGATAATTTCACAAACCGAAGAGCCTTAATCATATCTGCACAGATCTTTTGGCCATATAAGGTAGGATTTCACAAATTCTGAGGATTAGGATGTGGAGTGCCTTTACTCTTCCTACTATGGATGGCAACACTACCCAAATTGATTTATAGATTCATTGCATTCCCCAGAATCCAAATTGGCATTGTTTGCAGAAATTCTAAGGTGTTACTAAAATTCATGTTGAAATAAAAAGCAATCTAGAATAGCTAAAACAAATTTCAAAGATAATAGTGAAAAAAAAACCTTGAAAAACAACAAGGCTAAAGGATTTATACTTGCTGATTTCAAAACTCATTGTAGAGTTGTAGTAATTAAGACAGTCTGGTACTGGCATAAGGATAGTTATATTGATCAATGGAATGGACTTGAGTTCAGAATTATACTGTCATATTTACATTCAGTTGATATTTAACAAGGGTATGATGATAATTCAGTTGATAATGAGTAATCTTTTCAACAGATGGTACTGGGACAAGTGGTATCCACATGTAAAAGAATGAATATATATCATACCATACTAAAAAGGAAGTAAAAATATATCATAGACCTAAATGTAAGGTCTAAACCCATACTTTTAGAAGAAAGCATAAGAGTAAATTATTATGACCTTAGTTTCTTAGACATAACACCCAAAGGATAACCAACAAAAGAAAAAAAATAGATAAGTTGTGCTTCATCAAAATTAAAATCGTTAGTATATCCAAGGACACCATCAACAGTGTGAAAAAACTACTCACAGAATGGGAAAAGATATTTGCCATTTATCTGACACAAGGTACTTTTTTTAAAAAAAAGTATTTATTTATTTGCTTTAGTTGTACACAATGCGTTTATTTGTACGTGGTGCTGAGGATCGAACCTGGGCCACGCACGTGCTAGGCAAGCGCTCTACCGCTGAGCCACAATCCCAGCCCCGACACAAGGTACTTTTATGTGCAGAATATAAGAACTCTTAGATCTCAAAATGAAAAAGACAAGTAATTCAACTTAAAATTTTTTCCAAAGAAAATACAAAAATATCCAATAAACACATGAAAAGATGGTCAGTATTATTAGTCGCTAGGAAAATGCAAATCAAGAATAATAGTAACATACCACTTCACATCCCCAGAAATGCGAAAGTAAACACACACACTGACAATCCATTACTCCAAACTATTACATTCATATTGTGCTATCAGAGATTGTCTAAGATCATAGCTTAGTTGTTTTGAAAGATTGACTAAAATATAATTGTTCCTTGAAGATCCTTTGTAGTAAGGAATAGCCAAAGTAGTTTAGGTAAAATTTTGAGTGGTACTCTTAGTAATATTTATTTTACTTGGTTTCTTTCATTATAGGATTGGTTTGATATGCAAATATTCTTGAATTTTTTAAAAAATAATGAGCAGGTAGACAAGAAATGCTAATGATAGAATTGATAAGGTGACGTCCATTATATTTTGCAAAATATCTGGTGCCTGTGCTTCAAGTCCAAATAGTTCTTTGTTCTACTTTCCTAACTTCTCTTTTAGAAGTGTATTCATTCATTGTGCAAATTCTATTGAGTAGTTCAAGAGCTCTTACGCTAAGAGAACACGGGAACTTGCTGGTAATCTGCCAGTGAATATCGTATAGAAGATTAAATGGCTCATCTTGCAGCTGCTCTGCATGTGAAACTTTCATTGACTTTAATTCTCTATTATCTCATTTGTTCTATAGCTTTAGGCCTAAATTGGGGGTTGACTGAAGTTGGAAAACGTGGATGAATCAGAGAGAATATGTTTTAGTTTTCTAAGGTCCCTGTGACAAATCACTGCAAACAAAGTGCTTTTAAACAACAGAAACATATTCTTACACAGTTCTGGAGACTAGAAGTCTGAAATTAAGGGGTTGGCCAAGGTTATGCTCTGTCTGAAGGCTCTATAGGGAGAATACTTCCTTGCCTCTCCTAGCTTTTTGGTGGTTGTGGCAGTCTGTGGTGTTCCTTGACTTACGGGTGAATCATTGTATTTTGCCTCTGTCTTCACATGTCCTTCTCTCCTGTGGGTCTTTATCTTCACATGGTATTCTCTTTATGTGTCTGTGTCCAGATTTTCCTCATTGTGTTAGGGCCCATTCTAATTCAATATGACCTTATTTTGCCTCAATTAAATCTGGAAAGACCCTACTGCCAAATTAGATCACCCTTGTTAGGTACTAAGAGTTTAAGACTTTAACATATCTTTATTTTCAGGGTATAATTCATCCCATAACAAAAGAGTGTTTTTTGTTTTAAAATATATGTAGTTTCAATTCATGAGATAATTTGTATATGCATTTTTTTTTTTTTTTTTTTTTTTTTTTTTGTGGTACTGGGGATTGAACTCAGGGGCACTTGTCCACTGGGTCACATCCCCAGCCCTTTTTTGTATTTTATTTAGAGACAGGGTCTCACTGAGTTGCTAAGTGCCTCGCCATTGCTGAGGCTGGCTTTGAACTCGTGATCCTCCTGCCTCAGCCTCCCAAAGTGCTGGGATTACAGGCGTGGCTGTATGCATTGTTTTTACAAGGAGTTAACATGAACTGAATGTAATGAAAAATGATGAAAAATACATGAGAGAAGGAGTCATCATTGGGCCATTTGTCAGGGTTTGATGTGTAGGAATAGCCAAACCTTAATTACATTTCTTTAGTCTTCTGGAGTTCATGATTGTTTGGAACCCTCTGTTGTTTTTCTTACTTGATTACCTTCATGCTTCATTCACGGAGTATGATCTATATATGTAGCTTTCCTTTTGGAGAGAGGCCATAAAATTTTTGTGATCAGTGGAGGTGAATGTACTTTATTTAATACCAGAGAAATTAATTTTTTTGCAAGGCCCTCCAGACAGGTCCATCCCTCCCTTTGCCACAATCCAAAAGTAAAACTCCACATACCAGGTAAGTACTTAGAAAGCATTCAGGTATTTTTCTGAGTCAGTGACAGTTTCTGTAGATTTGTAAGCTTTTCCTAAATTCCTAACAGATTTCCTTATCTAAATCAGTCAGGTTTCCTAGTGGAGGCCAACTGAACCTTCTATAGCTATTCTAATAATGAGATTTACTGGAAGACTTTACAGAATGTGTAAAGAGAACAATGCTTTAGAGGGCCAGAATATCAGCCACTGATGCTCAATAGCCAGGAATGCCATAGAGAGGTGAAACACACAGCTATATACTGTGGGACTGTTACAACCCACAATCATGCAATGGACTGAATGTTTGTGGTTCTGCCTTCCCCAAATTCATATTCTGAAATCCTAACTTCCAATATGATGCTTTTAGGGGAACCCCAGATACCTATCTTGCACACTTTCCACCATGTGAGTATAAAGGTGTGTAAACCTCTTTGAGGGTCTTCACCAGAACCTAAACATGCTGGTACTCTGTTCGTGGATGTCTAGCTTCCAGAATTGTGAGAAATAAAATTCTGATTACTTATAAGTCATCCAGTTTATAGTACTTTATTATAGTAGCCTGAACTGAGATAAATATCGTTTGTGTCACTTTCCGAATCATGCTTTACCACTTAATAAATAATTGGGAAATTGGGCAAGTTAATTAACTTCATGGTGCCTCAGTTTCATCATCTCTAAAGTGGAACAGATATAAATGTATCTAACTAAAAGGTGGTTGTATTTAATGAGTATATATAGTTTCTTATAAAGGTACCTAGACACACAGAGTATTAGTTTGCTAGGGCTGCTGTAACAAAGTATTATACACTGGGTAACTTAAAGAACAGAAATTTGTTGTCTCTGAATTCTGGAAGCTAGAAATCCAAAATCAAGGGGCCAGTAGTTTGTTTCCTTCTGAGGCCCATGAAAAAGAATCTGTTCCATGCCTCTCTCCTAGTTTCTGAGGATTTACTGGCAATGTTTAGAGTTCCTTAGCTTGTGGAAGAACAAGTTCAATCATTCTCCCTGTGTATCTTTGTCCAAACTTCCCGTTTTTATGAAGACATCAGTCATATTGGATTAGGACTCTCAGCTTATTTACATTTGAAATGACCTGATTTTTAAACATTTAAGGTAATAGTTTGAGGTGTTGGGTTGGAACTTTGACACATAGATTTAAAGTGACATAGTTCAACTCTAACATGTACTAAACATTATATAAGTGTGTTGTTGTTACTATTTTTAATAACTACTTGTTTATGATCCCAATTCTGCTAGCCTTTTTTACATTAATGTGTAGTATCCATAGTGTGTTAGAGAACAAATATTTTCATAGTTAACTTTAAGCCCTTAAATTCTGCAAAACTTAATAATACTTAAAATAATTTTCATGTTATTCATAAAAATGACTCTTCAGATTTTGGATAATATGATTTCCATATAGCTATATTATATTTCTTGGCTTGTCTATATCTATCTATCTATCTGGAGAAGGAAAAGCTTATTTGGAGGCTCACATTTTCAAAGGTCTCAGTCCACAGGCAGTCGGTTTTATTCCTCAGGGCTCGAGGTGAGGCAGAACAACATGATGCAAGAGTACAGCAGAGGGAAGCAGCTCACATGATGATGAGAAAGCAGAGGGAGATCTCCATTTGCCAAATACAAATAAATACTCCAAACCACACCCCCAGTGACCCATCTCTTCTAGCCACACCCCATGTGACTCCCAGTCACCACTCTGTTAATCCTATCAGGGGATTAATTCACTGATTGGGTTAAGGGCTCACAATTCGATGATTTCCTTTCTAAACCATGCCTCATTGTCTCACACATGAGCTTTTGGGATACACCTCACATCCCAAATCAAAACATTCTGCTCCTGGCCTCCAGAAACTCACACTCATTTCACAATGCAAAATACATGTTGTCCATTTCCAAGAGTCTTCATAGTCTCAACAGTTCAAGGTTTGCCCTGAAGTTAAAGTCCAAAATCTCCTCTGAGACTTAGGGCAAACTTGCAATGTGAGTTCCTGTAAAAATCAAAAGCTATTTACAAGTATCCAATATATAAAGATGCATAATAAACATTTCCAATCACAAAAATAGGGGCACCAAAAAAAAAAAAAAAAAAAAGAAAAAAAGAAAAAGAAAAAAAAGGGATGGGACCAAATCAAGACTGAAATCCATCTGGGCAAACAAGCCCTGTAGCACCATGTCCAACATATGGGGCACATGGTGTGGTGATATTCTGTCCAAAGGGTTTGTGTAGCTAGCTCTGCCCCTGTAGCCATGTTTGCTCCAGCCCAAGTTGGCTTGTCTCAGCTCAATCCCTGCAGCCCTTTTAGGATGATATCCCATATTACTAGCATTTCTTAATCTCGGGAGTCTGCATTGCAGCTTTGGCTTCCTCCTCACATCTCCATACTTTGCCCTCTCAGGGAGTTCCTCCAGGGCCTCCAACCCTGCTGTACTTTGCCTGGATTCCCAGGTGTTTTTTTGAAATCATGGTGGAAGCCTCCATGACCCCCTAACTCCAGCATCCTGCAGTCCTGCAGAACTAGCACCACCTATTTGACACCAAGTTCTGCCACCATCTTGAGCAGTAGCCAAGCCTCCAGGGACCTTGGATGCAGCAGCCTCTGAGTTCCTGGCTAGCTGAGCATGGTGAAAAAACTTCCTAGGCCCCCTTTTGCAAGAAGGGCGCCCCACTGGTCTCTTTCCAAGAGAACTTTTACTCCTGTTTTATAAAATTCTTACAGTAAAAATGAATATGGTTGGAAGTTGTGTCATATATGGTATCATATCTAAATATATATGAAATTCTATAGTCATATATTTTTATATGCTGAATGTCATTTATAGGTCAGTAAGATACAGATAGATATGTATCTTCCTCATCTTGTATATTATTGTTTGTGAGTACTTTATACTATCTAAATAAGATCTTTTATTGGCTGAAAATTTGAAGAGGTAAACAAATCACTTCTAACAGTGGGTTGATATGGATTTCGTTTCTTTTATTATTCCATGTGAACCAATATGATATAATCACTGTGTTTTTCTAAGTGTTTTCCATGGGTGATGTCCTATTAGGTGTTTTAAAATCTGAGGGGAAAAAGGTGGGGTGTATGTGGTATCCTGTGGATAATTAAGGTGTGGGAAATGTTATGTATTTATAACATTCTGAGCAGAACTATAGTAAAGAAATTTACATTATTTTGTGTTTAACCCAGCATTTCCTAAAGTTGTTCATTGTAAACCAACCTATTAATATAGTCGGAGACAGTGTTCACTAAGTATTTAATCCTTTTGTGCCCCTGGACCTAATAAGAGAGAAAGTAGTCCCTCCAGTATTAGTGATTGAGAATTAAGTCTGTCAGGTGCCTGTTAGTACCATTCACTTGGGAGTCTGAGGCATGAGAATTGCTTGAGGCAAGGAGTTCTAGGTCAGCCTGGGCAATATTATTGTGAGACCTTGTCTCTATGAGTGAATGAATAGAAAGAGAGATGAAGTGGTGGAGGAAGGAATAAAGGAAGGAAATAATTGTTTTTGGCTCTTTGTGAAGAAAGCTTTTTAATGTGTAAGTTTCTTGTCTGACTTTTTAGATAAAAAACTGCCTGGCTTAGAATCCTCTTTTCTAGTTTGGTGACCAAGGTCTGATGTAATGTAGGATTGGTGTTACTTGTGTATGTTTGGACAGTACCTAGCAGATAAGCATATTTAAATGGCTGTTTGAAAGAGGAAATCAAAGTCATGCAGATCATTCTTGATGTCTTTCATAATTATAGTGAAGAGGGAAAATGATTTTTTGTTTTTGAATAATCCCTGAAGTTCTGTTTGTATTTCTGTTGTAGATTTTCTTCCTTTTTTAATAATACAATTTAATTTTTAAATTTTATTTATTCTAATTAGTTATATATGACAGCAGAATGCAATTTAATTCAAATTACAAAAATAGAGCACAATTTTTCATGTCTCTGGTTGAACACAAAGTATAGTCATACCATTTGTGTTTTCATATATGCACTTAGGGTAATGATGTCTCTCTCATTCCACTGTCTTTCCTAACCCCATAACCCCCTTCTCCTCCCTCCCCTTTGCCCTATCTAAAGTTCCTCTATTTCTCCCATGTCCCCTACCACCATCCCCATTATGAATCAGACATTTGGCATTTGGGTTTTAGGGATTGACTTACTTCACTTAGCATCATATTCTCCAACTCCATCCATTTACCTGCAAATGCCATGATTTTATTCTCTTTTAATGCTGAGTAATATTCCATTGTGTATATATATATCTCATTTTCTTTATCCATTCATCTTCTGAAGGATATCTAGGTTGGATCCACAATTTAGCAATTGTGAATTGTGCTACTGTAAACATTGATGTGGCTATGTCCCTGTAGTATGCTGTTTTTTAAGTCCTTTGGGTGTAAACCAAGGAGTGGGATAGCTGGGTCAAATGGTGGTTCCATTCCTAGTTTTCCAAGCAGTCTCCATACTGCTTTCCATAGTGGTTGTGCCAATTTTCAGTCCCCCCAGCAATGTATGAGTGTGCCCTTTTCCCCACATCATTGCCAACACTTATTGTTGTTTGTATTCTTAATAGCTGCAATTCTGACTGGAGTGAGATGAAATCTTAGTTTTAATTTGCCTTATAATACAATTTTACTGAGTATAACTGATATATAGTAACCTCACTTAAAGTATACACTTATTTTGGGGGGGTTGGGAAGCTGGGATGGAACTCAGGGGTACTCAACTACTGAGCCACATCCCCAGCTCTTTTTTGTATTTTATTTAGAGATAGGATCTCACTGAGTTGCTTCAACACCTTGCCATTGCTGAGTCAGCCTCCCGAACTGCTGAGATTATAGGTGAGAGCCACTGCATTAGGCTAAGGTGTACACTTGATAAATTTTGACACATTTATATACCCAAGAAACAAACCATCAGCACAATCAAGAAAAACATTCATTATTCCCAAAAGTTTCTATGTGAGATCTCCCTGCCACCTATTTCCCAAATCTCCTGCCATCCCCAGGGAACCACTGACCTACATTCTAGCTTGCATTTTCTGAAGTTTTTCTGTCTGTATCATGTGTTTATTGCTTTACTTTTTCTCTTTTTCTGCATTCCTTTGGATTTAGTATTTTTTATGATTGTGATTTTCTCATTTGTTGGCTTGTTAGTTATAAAGTCTGTGTTTTTAGTTGTTGTTTTAGAGTCCATAGTAAATATGTTTAAATTATCAGTGTTTATTTTCTATTGCATTCCAAGTAGAAACCCCTATTGGTCATGGCATATTATTATTTTCATGTGTTGAAAGATTCCAGTTGCATTGCCTTTTGTTGATGGTTTTGTATCTGTGCTCAGGAGATATATTTTTTCCAGGTTTTGTTTTTTTTTTTTAGTCTTTGTTTGGCTTTTCTACTAGGGCAATCACATTTGCTGGTATTTAGAAAAATTTCATGTTTAGGTCTAGAGGAATAATGTTTTTTGGCAGTCTTTTTTTTTCTTTTTCTTTTTTGGTCTACTTTTAAGAAGTTGCTGCTTCCTTGGTCATGTAGAATTTGTTTCTTTTCCAGTGATAGTGAAAATATCTAGGCCTGTAGATTTCTTATTCAGAATGTTATAAATTACAAGTTCAGTTTCTTTCATAGTTTACAGATCTATTCAGATCATCCTGTATGAATTCAAATTATATTCCATTATCTTTTTAGTGCTCATGAAATCTACAATGATAATCTTTTTTTTTTTTTTTCTTTCCTGATATTAGCAATTTGTTTTCCTCCTTTTGTCTTTGTTGCTTTTACTATAGGAATTACTGCTCTCAAAGAATCAACTTTCAGATTTTCTCTTTTTCTGTTTTTAATTGCTTGTTTTTATTAATTCTCTTCCAATTGATTTGGGTTTATTTTACTTAGATTTTTTTCTAGTTTATTTTTGGTTTTTGTTTTGTTTGGGGAGAGGGGATATTGTGGATAGAACCCAGAGATGCGCTTTACCACTGAGCTACACCCCCAGCCATTTTTATTTTTTATTTTAAGACAGTCTCAGTAAGCTGTGTAGGGCCTCACTGAGGCTATCCTTGAATTTGTGATCCTCCTGATTCAGCCACTGGGATTATAGGCATGCACTGGATTTTTCTAGTTTCTTGATGTAGGTGCTTGCATTATTGATTCCTGACCTTTTTTCCTAATAATACATATTTTTAGAAAGATGTTTAATGTTATTACATTCTCTCTAGTTGTTGCTTTAGTTGTGTCACAAATATATATATATATATATATATTTTTGTACAGGGAATTGAACCCAGGGTTGCTTAATCACTAAGCCACATCCCTGGTCTTTTGTCTGTTCGTTTGTTTTATTTTGAGACACAGTCTCACTAAGTCCTTAGGGCCTCACTAAATTGCTGAAGCTGTTCTTGAGCTTGAAATGATCCTACCTCAGCCTCCTGTATCATTGGGATTATATGCGTGTGCCACTGTAACTGAGGTATCCCAAAGATTTTGATGTTTTATTTTCATTTTCATGAAGTTCAGTATTTAAATTTTTTTTGAGATCCTTTGTGAGCCATTTATTATTTAGAAATATGTTGGTTAATTTCCAAAGTTTGTAAAATTCCCTGGTTTGACCTGTTATGATCAAAGACCATACTTTGTATGATTATAGTTCTTTTAAATATAAAAAGTTTGTTTTGTAACTCAGGTCATGGTGATCTATCCTGTTTAATATTTCATGTGTAGTTGAGCAGAAGTTGTATTCTGTCTTTATTAAGTGTTCTGTGGTTGTCAGATGCCTTTGGTTTATGATTTTGTTTATTTTATCTGTTTTTTTGTTTTTTTGATGATTTTATCTAGGATATCTGACTTTTAGGAATTTGTGGCTAGGTATAAATTGGAAGGCAGACAGCAAATAAAGCACCCAAGGTATCCTTCTATGGAGAAAAAAAGAAGGTTTTGTATAAATTCATCTTCATATGAATATCATCATGGTTAGAAAGTCAGGAGAAAAGGAAAATTCTGCCCAGAGGAACAGATGGACTATCTGTTGGCCTGGACATTTTTTTCTTTTTTTAAGCTGGAACAGACACAGTAAGATTTTGGAAAGCCCCCCCCCCCCCCCTTTTAATGCTAAGATTTGCTTCTTTGCCCTGTAGTAAGAGAGAAAGAAAGAAGTAAGGCTTTTGATGCTAAATTTCCCTGAAGCTTTGAAGAACACAGAATATCAAACATGCCCCTAAAAAGTGCTTTGGATTGAAATATAAAGACTCAGTCAAGGGAGTTTACTTAGGCCTACGGCTATTCTGTGCATAATTTAGGTGGTAATAACAATGATAGGATAGAAAAGTACAAAATTTAACCTATGTTTTTCTGTTCTTCAGGATCTTTTTTTCTCCCTATCCCCATCAGAAGGACAGGGGTTAGCAGGAATACCCTATTATGAAGCTAATAGCTTACTTATATGTAATGGTTTTGTGTGTTGAAGACCAAAAAAAAAAAAAAAAAAAAAAAAAAAAAAGGTGTTTTAAAGATTTTAAAGGTGCTTCAATGAATATCTACTATTCAGTTTTACAGAAAGATAAGTTTCAAAGATTATAAAAAAAGTTTAATAGATTTTCACACATTAACTTATCAATTTTTATATGAACTTATTTATTATTCTTTGGTTATTTACCCACTAGAAACAATAAATTCTTTATGTAGTTTTGATAATAATTTACCTCTTTCATTTATACAAATATTCCCTCCATTTTTTTTTCTTTTGATGTTTAATGGGGTATCCTCGACATTACTAACTCCATTTTAATTCTGGGATTCCATCTTAACCCAAAACCAAAACTTATAAACTGCCAAGAAAAACTTAAGATACCCTGTTCCCATAGCTCCCTCACCCCCAAAACCCTAAATACAAAAATCTGTTGTCCCAATCACCTGCACTCAAGGTCAATTCTAGCTTGCTGCACCCAATGTCGTTTCCAGCATGCTCTTGTTCCTTGTTAAAAGATATATAAACCTCAATTTAAATAACTCTGGTTGTTGTACCACTCAACTGGGTAGCCTGGCAGGCCTTCCCTCTCAATAAACTTTGCTTTCTGAGTGTGAGACCCTGTCTGGAGAGATTTTCTTTGAGCATTCTGTCCTAACAATGTTATTACGGTTTTTTTATTGGTAAAAGTCAGAAATTTGTGAAATAGTTCTTATAATCCAGCCATTCTTTTAAAGGGTAGAGAGTTATTTTTCTTTATTAGTTTGAATAAGTATTCTATTTTTCTTTTTAAATTTTTTATGATTGGTTTTACATTTTCAGAGCTTTTATTTATTTTTTTTCTATTTGTCTTATTAGGTTTAGGTTATCACATTAAAATCTCACACATTTTAAGTCCATGCTTTTATATTCTGTGTTATGTGTAATTATATTTTCTTTTGTGCAAATACTACAAGACTTTAACAACTTAGCTTTACAATTTCTTTATGTTTCCCATTACATTGCATAATACTAGGATATTCTGCAATTATATATAAATTTTTTCTTTAAAATATTTTTCTCTGGGACTGGAAATGTGGCACAGTAATAAAGTGCTTGCCTAGCATGTGCATGCACAAGTCTCTATTCAATCACCAACACCATGAAAAAAAAAATCATTGCAGGCATGTTTTCTCCTAAGAGTCAACATATGCACGTCAATATGTTTTAAAGAAACCAAATATAAAAATAAGACACTATTTACACCCATAATGAGAAATGAAAATCAATGTGTATATAACTGTCCTTGTTGGAGTTTTGGATAGCTTTTAACTTTTTTCTAGCTTTACATGTTATCTGAGGTTTCTTTAGTGAAATTGATTGTTTAAAATTGAGCTGTGACTATGTGTATATATCTTTAAAATAATAAGTTGGAGTAACTTTGATTCAAGTGGAGCTTCTTGGCTTTCGGAACATAATTGTTGGTTTTTTGGGGGGCAGGTAAGTGTAGGCTCAGATCTTATTTTTGATTGTATACATTAGTCATGTCAGTTTGGTTACTGTATACCATACATGTTGCTTTGTGTTATTTTATAGTTGTTTATTTTGTCCTATTTTAAAGTTATTATTTAGCCCAGTATTTTCTTCTTTTTAAAAATTTTTAAAATTTGTTCTAATTAGTTATACACGGCAGTAGAATGCATTTTGATACATTGTATACAAATGGAGCAAAACTTCTCATTCCTCTGGCTGTATATGGTGCAGTCACACCAGTATTGTAATTATACATGTATATAGGAGAATAATGTCTTGTCTCATTCTACCGTCTTGTCCATCTCCACAGCCCCACCCCTTCCTTCATTCCCCTCTGCACAGTCCAACTTCCTTCATTATTCCCTATCCCCCATCCCCCTAATGTGGATCAGCATCTGTTTATCAGAGGAACCATTTGGCCTTTAGGTTTTTGGGTTTGGCTTATTTTACTTAGCATGATATATTCTAGTTCCATCCATTTACCTGCAAATGCCATAATTTCATTCTTCTTTAAGGGTGAATAATATTCCATTTTGTATATGTACCACATTTTCTTTATCCACTCATCTGTTGAAGGGCATCTAGGTTGGTTCTATAGCTTAGCTATTGTGACTTGAGCTACTGGAAACCTTGATGTGGCTGCATCACTGTAGTATGCTGATTTTAAGTCCTTTGGGTATAAACCAAGGAGTGGGATAGTTGGGTCAAATGGTGGTTCCATTCCAAGTTTTCTAAGGAATCTCCATACTGTTTTCCATAGTGGTTGTACCAATTTGCAGTCCCAGCAGCAATGTATGAGTGTACCTTTCCCCCCACATTCTCGCCAACAATTATTATTGCTTGTATTCATGATAGTTGCTATTCTGACAGGAGTGAGTTGAAATTTTAGAGTACTTTTGATTTGTATTTCTCTAATTGATAGAGATGATGAACATTTTTTCATATGTTTGTTGGTTGATTGTATTCATTTTTCTGTGAAGTGCCTATTCAGTTCCTTAGCCCATTTGTTCATTGAGTTATTACTATTATTATTATTATTTTGATGTTGAGTTTTTTGAGTTCTTTATATATCTTGTAGATTAGTGTTCTACCTGAGATGCATGTTGTAAATATTTTTTTCCCATTCTGTAGGCTCTCTCTTCATATTATTGATGGTTTCCTTTGCTGAGAAGAGGCTTTTTAGTTTGAATTCATCCCATTTATTGATTTTTTATTTTTCTTCTTGTAATTTAGGAGTCTTGTTAAGAAAGTCTTGACGTTATAAAGATTTGGGCCCACATTTTCCTCTATTAGGCATAAGGTCTCTGTTCTAGTGCCTAAGTCTTTGATCCACTTTGAGTTGATTTTTGTACAGGGTGAGAGCTAGAGGTTTAATTTCATTTTGCTTCATGTGGATTTCCAGTTTTCCTACCGCCATTTGTTTAATAGGCTTTTAAACAAATGTATGTTTAATAGGCTTTTCTTCAATGTATGTTTTTGGTGCCTTTGTCTAGTATGAGATAACAGTATTTATGTGGGTTCTGTTTATATATTTATCTCTGTGTCTTCTGTTCTGTACCATTGGTCTACATGTCTGTTTTGGTGTCAATACCATGCTGTTTTTGTTCTTGTTGCTCTGTAGTATAGTTTATGGTCTGGTATTGTGATGCCTCTTGCTTCACTCTTCTTGCTAAGGATTGCTTTGGCTATTCTGGGTCTCTTATTTTTCCAAGTGAATTTCATGATTGCTTTTTCTAATTCTATGAAGAATGTCATTGGGATTTTAATAGGAATTTCATTAAATGTATATAATAATTGTGGTAGTATTAGCCCAGTATTTTCTAGTAAATGTGTCCTTTATGTAATATCTGAGATGGTAGCAAAGAAGATTGATGTCCAGAATAAGTTAAAATGTGTTTGTGATAAGCCCCAATTATTACAATACAATGTATTGTAAATTCAAAGATAAAGTTTTTGATGAAGGGATTCCAAATGGGCATCTGTCCTTCCCATATTATATTTATCAGTCTTTTAGGTAACCCTTTGTAAATCACAGTTTTTATACATTGATACTTGTTTTTGTACTGACAGGCCTTAGCCTGAATTCCTGAATTGGACACAAATGTATGGAAAAAAATCAAATGGAACTTTATTTAAAAAATATTTTTAGTTGTAGATAGACACAATACTTTTATTTTGTTTATTTAGTTGTTTTTTTTTTTAATGTGGTGCTGGGGATCAAACTTAGAGCCTCACATGTGCTAGGTACATGCTATACTACTGAGTCACAACCTCAGCCCTCAAATGTGGAACTTTTTAAAGTTACTTTCACAATTTTGTTCCAAGAATGACCTCAAGAAATAATATGTAATATAAATAAAGAGTAAATATTGAATAGACTGGAAAAATAGTCATAGCAAATATAAAAAACAGTAAATATAACTAATATAAGTAATATAAGATGATAAAAGAGAAAGATAAGGAAGAATAAAAATATGTAGTTGTTCTTGAAAGGAGTGTCATCACTTAAAAATTCATATTAGACCATCAGTAAGAACATATATTTTTATATCACTATATAATATATTGAAATCTTATAGTAATAACCAGTGCTGCCTGTGGTTAGATGACTCCCATGGATTATTTAAAAAACAATTGTGTGAAATGGGATATTCCTTTTGAAAAGTGTTTTGGTAAATTGTATCAAGAAACTTTTAAGTATTTCTTTGATCTAGTTTTTATGCCTTTGGTTTTTTTTCTCAAGGAAATAATTCTAGATATTCATAACCTTTATGAAGATAATTAATTTAGTTATTAAAGATAACAAACATTCTATCAGAAGCAGTAGGCCAACTAGAGTTATACTTCACTTATTTTATGAAACATTAGATAGTTGTCAAAATTGGTATTTATAGAGACAGCATTAGGGTGGGTTATTGCTTATAAACAAAAAGATATTATAGGGCTGGGGGGTGTTTCTCAGTGATAGAGTTCATAGATAACATGAGTGACACCCTGTGTTCAATACCCAGCATACACACACACACACACACACAAAAGGAAAAAATATATACAAATAAATATAATTACAAATAAAAAGAACAAAACAATTTGTGGATGAGTTAAAAAGGAAGATAAGATTTTTTTAAAAGAATATAGTAGACATTTACCTTAATGCTAAATCAAGATTTTATGTATTTTAGAAAAAGATGAATGATATTTGTTATTTTGCTGAGTCTTATACATGAATGAAGTTCTTTGCAAAGCCATGTGTAGGAGGCAGTCACTTTTGTTAAGTGACTGTTTAGTTCCTGTGTGTTGGTTTTTGCTTCCCCTCTTTTTCACATAAATATCCAGGGATGGGATATATGCTATTTTGGTGCTGGTTATACTGAGTGGCTGCCTCTATGTTGTAGGGTTTCCCCTTCTTTTAAATGTTTCTTTGATTTCCCAAAATTCTTTGATAAACACGGTATTTTAAAATTTTGTATCCAATTGCCAATTAATAATCTTTATGTTAAAGTGTTCTTCCTGAGGCAATGTATTCCACTTTTCTTAAAACCCCTCATCTGATGATAATCCCATCCAGGCATTATGTATTTCATCTTTAAAAGTTCTTTGTGTGTCTTACTTAATTACCCACTACTTAGCATGTTCAGTTTTTTCTTTCTTTCTTATTTTCTTGAACAACTAGAGTCATAATAATTTTTTGTGAGGTCCTTGTCTAACAATACTATAATCTGTGTCATAAATTTGTACTCAGTCTTGGAAGTAAAAATACAAAAATACATTTTAAACATGTAAGCTTCAGTTAGTTTCTACCAAACTTAAGAATTGATTATTAGAAACACACTGTATCACCTTTTTCTCCTAACTTCTAGGTTTTGTTGTTTTTCTTTTTATGTGTCTTATATAATATATTGTTTAGTCTTATATTTCTTAAAACTTCATGTGAATTGTCTCTTGCTGTGTGTATTCTTCTAAAACTTGTTTTTTTCCCCTTAACATTATGTTATTGAGAGTCATCAGTGTTGATATGTATATACCTGTCATTTGTTTTTACTTTTCCATAGTAGTCCTTTGAAGTTTTTTTTGTTGTTGTTGTTGTTGTTGTTGTTGTTTTTTTTTTTTTTTTTTTTGGGATATGTGTTCCTGTTACCCAGGCTGATCTTCAACTTGTGAGCTCAAGTGATCCTCCTGTCTGACCTTCCAAAGTAGCTGGGGCTGTAGGCATGTGCCACCATGCTTGGCCTATAGTAGCAATTTGAATTTATTTATCTATCTTTCTATCTGTCTATCTATCTCTTGTTGATGGTCATTTGAGTTTTCATCTTCGTTTTTAACAGTGTTACTCTGAACATTTCTTATACACGTTTTCTGATATCTTCATGTGTGTGTTTCTGTGTGTATCATGTAAGTAAACTTCTGGGTTATGTGCCTAGGAATGTGTTTTGCTAATAGGGATACTCACATGGATGGAACCTTATTAGATAATTTCAAATTGTTTTCCAAAGTGGATTTACTAGTTTATAATATTCATATTTATTCCCAGATGGAGAAGAAGATATGATTTTTTAAAAATTAGGCTAGTCACTGTATTTTGTTTTTAGATTTTCTTGACTTCTCATTTACTTTTAAATTTAGCTGTTATGAAAATTATACATGTATAATATTCTTTTTTTAAAAATATTTATTTATTTACTTACACAATGCATTTTATTTTTACGTGGTGCTGAGGATCGAACCCGGGCCGCGCACGTGTTAGGCGAGCACCCTGCCACTGAGCCACAATCCCAGCCCCAACGTGTATAATATTCTTAATAGTTCAAAGTTTGCTGTTAAAATGGTATTCCCACACAGTCTCCTACTTTGCATTTACTGTTCTCCAGAGGCAACCATTATTAACATTTTTAAGATGACTCTTTTATTATTTTCTTTCATATGTGTATATAACCTGCTTGTATTCTGCCTTTTAATTTTTAACTGTTTTGACTTCTCAGTATAGAGCATGAAGACTTAGTCTCCTTCATTTCTTCCAATTTTTAGCACCTCCCAACTTCACATATACACTTATCTCATTTTCTCTAAATAACTAACTTAGTGCTAACATTGTTGTGAAACATAAATGCATGGTTGCATCATTAATCAAACTATAATTATACTTCTTTTAAACGAAGAAGGAAGCTAGTATAGGAAGAGACTAAGGATTTTGGAATCACTTGAGATGTTTTTCAAAATAGAACAAGATGGTCAACAGGAAGCAATATCTTCATTGGTGGTAGAGAAAATGTTATTTGTACTGGTAGCCATGTGTGGTACTGATTAGAACACTGAAGGCTTCATAAATGACTGCCATGTGTTGTAGTGGGAGATATTTTTATGTTACCCAAGTATTGGTTTAGTTTGAAGGCTAAAGAGAGAAAAAGAAGTTGGAAATCCAAGGAAATAATATGAGTTTCCATTATTGAGACCAAGTGACTCCTTAGACAAAGAGGAATGAAGGGAAGGGAGAGAAGAATAGAAAAGAATAGAAAAGTGAGTGGAATGAATCTGACTTAATTTTCCTATGTACATATATGAATACACTACAGTGAATCTCCATATCATGTACAACACAAGAATCTCAATTAGGATAAGGTATACTCCATGTGTGTATAAATATGTCAAAATATACTGTACTGTCATGTATAACTGTAAATAACCAAAACAAACAAACAAAAAAATTTAGTCATATGAGACCAGGACATTGATAATGAGGAAAGACGAGAGTTCACTTAGTGATATCTTAAATTTCAAAGAATTGAGTATATTTGACAAAAAACATTTTTATGCCCATTGTTATCTAGCCTCTTGATATTTGTGTCTAGTCTTTTGGTTGAGTTTCTTTTTGTCTAATGGATTAATTTTTTTCTGCAGTTTAAATAAAGATGATAGATGACATTTCTTTTCCACTAAAAGCGCTAGCCTTATCATTTTTCTTACTTGTAAGTAGAAGTTGATAAATACATTAAATCCAAATAGATCAATTTAATTTGCTCATTTAAAATTTTTTTGTTAGTTTGTTATTACACATGTATAATACTAGGATATATTGTGACATATTTATGCATGCACAAAACAAAATTTGATGAATTTCAATCCCCAGTACTTCCTCTTCCCCTTCTTTTCACCTTCCCTCTGGTCCTCTGATCGCTTTACTATACCCTACTGAGATTCAACAGGTACTGGTATTCAGTAGCTTGACAGTTAATTCTGGCGATGTACTCTACATTTATTAAGGTTTAATTGTCATAATACTAGCAGATTTCAAAAGTTGGCATTTTATGTTTTTAAATGTTCATGTTTTTGAGATTAAACTCAGAATATTTGTTATTTAATATTATCATTGTTCTAACTTAGCTAAATTTAATTCCCTGATAATGATTTTTATACCTTTACCCTTTCAATGAGCAAATATGAAGATATAGGAAGAATATCTGTCCTTTGAATATAAAATTCTCTTTCATAATTGTCTGAAAAGTAAAATTTAAACTGAAAAAAAATCAGGGCTTTTCAAGAATAGAGGAGGTTGCTTTCCTGGCTGCTCTGTGGAGTGAAACCAAGAAAGTAGACAGGCAGCTTCTTAGCAAGGTGGTTCAACTGAAAAAAAAAAAAAAAAAAAAGTAGAGGGATTTTACTGGAACTGAAAACTGGACATTCAAAGCAGATCATGGACTCAGGAGGTTGGATATTATAAAACAAGGAAGAAATCCCCAGCAGCACAGCCACTGTCACATCCAGGACTGAAGCACCACCCAGAGGGGTCCCTTTGTGAACATAGTGGTAGGATAACAGAATTAAAGGAACCCACATTTTTTGGAGGCCCAAGGCATGTCTGGGTATGGAGCATTTAGAAATTAAGGACATTACCTGGCAAATCTGAAAGAAGACCTGCTGCACAATATCCGTGCATGAGAAAGAAGCTGCTATCTATCCAGGTTGCCTGTGGAGGACAAAGGCAAAAAACATTTTGCAGGTGCTGTATAGTGGCTGGCTCCTGAGGGGGCTGATTCCTGGCAAATCCAAGTTTGGCTTGAAATTCAGGTGCACACTGTACCACATAGAGTGTGCATAATTGAGCAGGAGAAAATCAAGCATGTAAAGAGGTTTACACAGGGGACATCTGGTCATGGAAAGCCACGTGGCTTTCCCCCTCCCCCTTTAGTCCAGTGCTTGCAGGACAGGATGGAAGAGACACATCTGGCCAGGAACTCAGAAGGGCAGGTGTGAGAAAGATTGTTTGGAGACTGAACCCAAGA
Source organism: Tamias sibiricus (assembly GCA_025594165.1). Classification (NCBI taxonomy): domain Eukaryota; kingdom Metazoa; phylum Chordata; class Mammalia; order Rodentia; family Sciuridae; genus Tamias; species Tamias sibiricus. The sequence goes on from CM046664.1 coordinate 82,341,374, forward strand.
CCAGGAAACATGGGTTCCAAAGGTGACTTAGAGGACTAAGAATTGGGTCCCCCACCACATGATTGGAACCCAGGGGAGATCCTTGTGGTACAGTCTTCCAGTGTGGACCAGCAAGTACTGCATTCTAGAGGTGCACTGATTTAAAATCTCCAAACCAACTGGTATTCAGTGAGAGCCTGGAGCCCACCTAAGCCTAAACTATGCCACCAGGAAATCCACCTATAGGACAACCTCTCTCACTCCAGCAATCCAGAGGCTGGAGCATCACACTCCAGATGACCACACCTAAAACTGCTGAGAAGGGAAACTGAAAATCTTTTGAACTCTAGCAGAAAGAATTCTTTAAATTTTCATTAAGATTTTAAAAAATTCTTTTTCTCTGTTTAATTGTGACCTTAATGGTACATGGATGTTTATACATATTCATATTTGTGTGTTTTTTCTCATTTTTAGCATTTTTGAAGCCAGTTATTTTTCATTGATTAGTTTTTTTGTGAACTAGGATGTTTGATTAGTATACTTCAGTTTTGGTTTGTATTATTTTTATTTTTAATTTTTAAAAAATTATTCAATATATATATATATATTTTCTCTTGCTTCTCTTGATTCTCTCCTTTCTTCCACTAACAGCCAATCTCTATTGTTCTCTCTTTTACTCTTCCTTTAATTTTTTTTATTTCTTCTTTTCTCTTCCTCCCTTGTAATCATCACACCCCATATGACTTAGGTTTTCTCCTTGTGCACCATTTGAAATTATAAATCCTAGACAAACTTGCTGTTTTTATTGTATGCAATATCTAATCATATCAATTCTGTTTATTTTGATAATTAACATTGTAGGTGTCATAGTAGGAACTATTTGGTTTAATGCTGTATGTTGTTTGCATTGATTGTTGTTATTATTTGTCTTCCTTTATTCAGTAAGGTACTGGAAACCTTCAGGGACACTATAAATCCACAGGATGGAAGCCTACTGCCTCAGATTCATACTGTTAGATGGGTAGCACAAACAACATGAAAAAGGGAACAAATTACTCCAAACAAACCAAGATATTCTGATAACAGAATCCATTCCACACTGCAGTGGAAAAGATGTCAGAGAAGGAGTTTAGCATATACGTAGGTAAAACTGATCTACGAAGTAAAGGTGGTTTAAGAAATGAAATCAGAGAGAAAATACAGGAAGTGAAAGATCATTTCAATAAAGAAGTAGAGATTCTGAAAAGAAAAAAATACAAGTATAAATCCTCAAAATGAAAGAAATAGTAAACCATATTAAAATTCAATAGAAAGCATCACTAACAAACTAGACCACCTGGAAGACAGAACATCAGACAATGAAGATAGAATATATAATCTTGAAAATAGAGTTGACCATGGAGAGAAGATGTTAAGAAACCATAAACAGAACTTGTAGGAACTGTGGGATAACATGAAAAGACCAAATTTAAGTTTTATTGGGATAGATAAAGGCACAGAGATAGAAACCAAAGGAATGAACAATTTTTTCAATGAAATAATATCAGAAAATTTCCCAAATCTAAAGAATGAAATGGAATATCAAATACAAGAGGCTTACAGGTCCCCAGATGTACAGAATTACAACAGACCCACAACAAGGCACATTATAATGAAAATGCCTAACATACAGAATAAGGATAGAATTTTAAAGATTGTGAGAGAAAAATATCAGATTATGTATGGGGGAAAATAATTTGAATCTCAGCTGATTTTTCAACCCAGACCCTCAAAGCTAGGGAGGTCCTGGAATAACATATAAGCTCTGAAAGAAAATGCATGCCAACCAAGGATCCTATACTTAGCTCCAGATTTGAAAATGAAATAAAAGCCTTCCACAATAAACAAAAGTTAAATGAATTTGCAACTAGAAAGCCTGCACTATAGAACATTCTCAACAAAATATTCCACAAAGATGAAATAAAAAAGAAAAAGTGAAAACCAGCAAAGGGAGGAACTGCATGAAGGGAATGGGCAATCAAAGGAGAAATTAATTCAAATTAAAAACAAGAAATAAACCAAAATTACCAGGAATACAAATCATATCTCAATAATGACCTTGAATATTAATGACCTACACTCAGCAATCAAAGGACACAGACTGGCAGATTGGGTTAAAAAACAAGACCCAACATATCCTGTCTCCAAGAGACTCACTTCATAGGCAAGGACATTCACAAACTGAAGTTGAGAGGATGGGAGAAAAAACATATCATTCACATGGATTGCATATACAAGCCTATCTATTCTCATATCAGATAAAGTGGACTTAAGCCAAAGTTAATCAGAAGGGACAAAGATGGCCTTTTACACTGCTTAAAAGAATTATACATCAATAATAACAATTGTAAGTATTTATGCCCCAAACAATGGGGCATCCTTGTACATCAAACAAACTCTTCTCAATTTCAAGAATCAAATAGACCACAATACAATAATAGTGGGTAACTTTAATATGCCTCTGTCACTACTGGAGATATCCTCTAAACAAAAACCAAATATGGGCTGGGATTGTGGCTCAGAGGTAGAGTGCTCACCTAGCATGCGTAAGGTTTGATCTTCAGCACCAAATAAAAATAAAATAAAGATATTTTGTCCACATATAACTAAAAATATTTTAAAAATCTCAAAAAACAAATAAAGAAGCTATAGAAGTAAAAAATACAATTGATAATTTAGACTTAACAGACATATAGAGATTATTTCATCCATAAATGAGTGAATACAGTTTCTTCTCAGCAGCACACAGATTCTTCTCTAATATAGACCATGTTATGTAAGTTATCACATGTGTTGGCAAACAATTGTAATATTACCTTAATATATTTTTAACATCTGTAGGGTTATTTGTTAGCTCCCTTTCCATTGATACTATTTTTTGTGTTCTTGCTTTTTTCTTTTTTTTCCTTTTGTTTTCCCCTTCCTTCCCTCCTTCCCTCCCTCCCTCCCTCCCTCCCTCCCCCTCCCTTCCTCCCTTCCTTCCTTCCTTCCTTCCTTCCTTCCTTCCTTCCTTCCTTCCTTCCTTCCTTCCGTCCATCCATCCATTAGAAACCAAGGACTTGTGTATGCAAGGCAACCACTCTATCAGCTGAGCTATATCCCCGGCCCCTTGCTTTTTTCTTGATTGGCTTTGTTTGATTTTTATCAAATTTTAGGTGAATTATTTCTCCTCTATTTGATATATTTCTGCTCCTACTCTTATTTTTTTCCTTCCTGCAACATAATTTGAAAGTAATTTGTTATTCTACCTTCTGATACAAGTACTTTAAGTTATAAATGTTCATCCGAGTACTCTTTTATCCAAGAGGTCCTGATATTTTAAGCTTTTATTATCACTTAGTTCAAAGCACTTTTTATTTACTTTTCTTGTGCTTTTCTCCTTTACCTGTGAGATATTTATAAGTGTGCCATATAATTTTGAAATAGTTGACATGTGGGGGTGGGGTTCTCTATATCTTAAAAGTGATTGATTTCTAATGTAATAAATCATGCAGGAAACAGTCTTCATGATTTCAAATTTTAAAAAGTAATGGAAATGCTTTTAATATTGTTTGTATTGGTTATGTACATGTCAAAACTGATCAAATTGCATATTCAAATATGTTCATTTTATTGTACTTCAGTTTTACCTCAATAAAACTATGAAAAATATTAGTGAAAAAAATCAGATTTTCTTTTTATATTCTATGCATTACAGTTCACACTAAATTTATGTATTTGATTGGTATGTAATATAGTTTGACTTTCATTAACTTATTTTGATTCTGACAATAGTCTGAAGAGTATGTAGGGAATGAATTATAAACTGTTGCCATTTTACAGGTGGATAAAACCTGAAGCTCATAGAGGATTTGACAATATCACTTGACTATGATCACATCAAAGTTGAAATGATTTGCTGGCATTTTCAGTGAACATTTCACTGTAATAAATCTTTCATCCTTTTGGATATACACATTTTACAAAATGCTTGTGCTTGTAATATAATTAAAAATAATTGTAGGGGCTAGGGTTGTGGCTCAGTGGTAGAGCGCTCGCCTAGCTTGTGTGCGACCCGGGTTTGATCCTCAGCATCCACATAAAAATAAAGGCATTGTGTACAACTAAAATAAATAAATAAATATTTATAAAAATAATTGTAGTACATAACTGCAATATAATACAGTGTTGCTACCTTTGTCCTTGTGTGTAAAACTAAAACTATGTAGTATTCAAATATCAAACAGATAATTGAGTGCTGATAAAGTGTTTAGTTAACATTGTATTGCATACTCTAATGTAGTTTTAACCTAAGTACCATAGTTTAACTTAAGTAAACTATGATAATATGTAATTGCTAGGCATATGTTTTAATAAGACCAAACATAAACAATAATGTTAATTAAGAAAATGTGGGAAAATACATTTGATATTCTACTAACTGGCAAAATGAAGTCATCTAAGTAAATTTTTATTTTTTAGAAATAATTTGTCTTGTTAAAATAGAAACAATGAATTATAGAACTATGTTTAAACTCAAATTAAACTTTGATCTTTGTTACTAGCATTTTAATTACTTTCAATATGTTTAAGAGTAAGGAAAAATAAAAGGAAGAAAGAAAAATCTCCCCAATTCTACAAATGCAGAGGCTGTTAAAATCTTAGTAGAATGTTTTCACAATATTTACTATGTGAGTTTGTCCTATAGAAATAGTTAATTCACCCATATAGTTTTTTTTTAATTGAATAATATCACAAGAATTCTAAAATTAAACAATTAGGCTTGTTTGATCATGTAAACTGGCAAGATGCTAAGTTTTACATAATTTATGAATCTTATTATATAATTCATTAATCTTTTTCTCCAAATGTTGGACATTTATTTCAGATGTTTTACTCTTGGAGAATAACTTTTAAATCTGCATTGGAACTTGAGAAATTTCTGAAAATAATAAGATACTTATTTATATTAAAATAAATTTGAAAGTTATTTAATCTAATGACATTGATTGAACTTAAAATAATCATAATTTATGTCTTTGTTTTACCAACTGTGTCTTATTTGGGACATTTGCCTCCAAATTGAAATTTGTTTATTAAGTGAAAAATTGGGAGGAAATTTTTAGTTTTTAAAATATGGATTTTTGAATAGTTAGTCTATAATATTTTTGAAGAAGTTATGCATGATATTTTGATGACTTGATATTTGATACTGAAGTATTTCAATGTGTTTTTCTCAATAGATTATCTTTCTCAAGGAATAGATCTTTCTGGAATAGAAGTAATAGAAAATGATCTACTTTTTATTGCAAGAGCTCGACTTGAAGTGGAAAATCAAGCTAAGCGCCTGCTAGAGCAGGGTGTAGAGACTCAGGTAATAAAAATATTATTGTTTATGTGAAAACATGTTATAATGTTGACAGATATTTGACTTTGCAACCAAAAGAGTAATAAATATCTTTATTTTATTACTGAGGAACTATGCCTACAATTAAATTGGATAGTAGGGCACACAAAAGTACAGAGAAATTTTAAAGTGTTTTGATATATTTAATTCTAAAATAGGCCTAAGATTTCTAATGTATATAATATGAAACCATTTTGTATGATGTGCATGTTATATATGATAGATAATAGTTATATCTATGGAATGTGTCTGCTTTGTCCAGGTATCCTTTCAGCCATACAGTATAGGTGGTCTTATTGTTATTTCCATCTTACAGATGATAAAACACAGCTTAAATAATTTGTTAAAGATATATAGCTAGTAAATGAAGTGGTTTGGATCCAAATGTTAATCTCTGGCCCCCATGCCCTGTACCATAATTAATTGCTGTGTCATAGTTTAAAAAAAAAAGAGTTGAGATTTTTCATAAGGTATCTTATTCTTATGCTTAATTTTCTGGATTTGAAGAAACTCAAAGCTATTAATGTACTATAATCAACAAATTAGAATTAGTCTTAGTTCTATAGTTATATTATGCCCGGGTATTTTCTCCATTGTTGTTGGACTGAAATATAATCATTAATATTAAGGATTTTTTCATATTTTCACAACTAGGAATTTCATTTTGTGTTTGTATTACACAAAAATAATGTCATTAATATTTAGTAATGGCATCTAAATCAGGAAGGGACTTACATTCTGATTCCTAAGTAATGTAATTTAAAAAATACAACAGAAGAGCAGTTATTTTTTAAAGACAAACTTGTAAAATCAAATATTGTGTATATAATGAAAAATGAATAAGTCATAAATGTACATGTAGAATGAAATACCACAGTGTGAACATATGTATGAAATCAAAACTCACATCATGACATAGGACATTAGTGGCTGTCTTAGAGTCTGGGTTTCTCACAATTATTACTTTCTCCCTCTTCCCCAGTGGTAAGGGTTATCATAACTCCTAACACTAGAGATGGATTTTCTCTCTCTATGAGGGTCTCTCTATGAAGACAATATGTGTGTAGTATTTTAAAAAATAATATATTTTTCTACATTTCATGTGAGAGATACCTTTTTAGATTCTTAAAAGGTAAAGCACAAATTTGTTAATCTGATTATCTGCCCTGAATTAAACAAGAATGGGTAGTTGCCTTTCTGTAGAATAGCTACCAGGTTTGAGTCTGTAATCTTCTATTCTATATAAATTTTACCTTTCTTGGGTTTTAGACTAGGGATTTACTTCCTTTGTCTATTATCCTATTCTTTATGTGGTTGTGCTGACACCTGTATCTCTCCCATATATTCATTCAGGATTTAGGCATACTGCTTTTTCTTTATCTTAAAATCCCATAATTCTATGTTATCTGTACTTGTGAATATTTTTATACACTGGGTATACAGCTTTTTGATGTTCACTGGCTCAGACATGAATCTAGTACCCTTCCCTTCTCTTCTAATTTTGCATCTTTTTCCCATTAACAACCTTGGATTGTCATCATTTGCTCATATTTAATGTCTCAATCTTTGGCCAGGGACTCCTTATTTTTTTCTGCCTTCTACCCTGTTCCTATTATAAAACATAATACTTTTATTCATTGAGAACTCCAATCTTTTCATTTATTCTGAACATCAGTTGTCTTCACTACTTGGTTTTCTACTCTTGTCAATCATGTCTGCCCTCTTCTCTGTCTCTACAATTTTTCTATATTAAGTTGATCTAAGATTTGTCTTTCATCTGTTCCTCTGACTTCATCTGTTTTAAAACTTAAGCATGCATCAAAATTGCTGGGAGGCCTTTTAAAAACACAGAGAGCTGAGCCCAATGCCCAGAGTTTCTGATTCAGTAGATCTGGAAAGAACTGTTGCTTTTGATGATACTGTCAAATTCATTCACCTCTGCCTTTATACTAAGCTTTCATGACACAATGCCATTTGTAGGTCGTTGAACATTTAGCCTTATTTCATATTCCATGCTAGCCTTTTCAGTGCCAAACAAAAACTAAATAATTAGAAGATTGACGGTAAAATTTGTGTTTTTTAAGTGGGATCTGATTATTTTTTAGTGTATACAGGTCCCTTTCATTTCACAAATGACTGCTTACAATCTTTATTTCCTATAAATCTCAAATTCAACCCTTTCTTTTCTATTATAATAAGAGTATCTTGTCTTATTCCTCATTAAGAAAATCAAGACCATGAAACTGAGTTTTTTTCAACTTCTGTCAACATCATTCTTAAGAATGGAACTCCATTAAATATTTTACCTTCCTGTTGAAGGCTAATTTCATATGACCCTGGCTGCCTTGCTTCTGTATTTTGTTTTTTTTTTTTTTTCCTTTTCTGAATCTTCAGCCTTCTCTGTTCTACTAGCAGCATACAGAGATAGTCGAGTTTTTCCTACATAAAAGGAAAAAGGGATCTTCAGTTTTAAATGTTTTTATGGCTACAAACAGCATGTAGCTATTTCCTTGTCTCTTTACTTCACAACCAAACTCTTTGGAAGAATAGACTATTCTTACTACTGCCTCCTTTTCTTGATTTCTCATGTAGTCCCCATTTATTCTGGCTTCTAACATACCCTCTTCAGTAAATCTACTTTCATTTATGTTACCATTTACCTCCAAATTTCCCCAAAGTCTTTCCCCTTTTTGCTACTTTCAATTATTATTATTATTATTTATCATTTGCTTTGGTGATCATTTCAACTTCTTGACACTACCTTTCTTTTAGTTTCTCTAACCCCAAGTGTTACCGCCTGTAGCTGCTTCCACCTGCAGCAACAATACCGCAGGAAAGAATTCGGAGGCAGAATGGGAATGAGTAGGTTCTTTATTCTTGCTTCTTCTGCTGACTTCTCTCTCCAACTCCAACAACAACCCCCACACAACTCCAAGCCTACCTGGTTAAATACTCTTCACCTTAACAAGTATACGCGTGTCACAAGCTCAACTTACAGGTGCGTCACACAGTGTTCCCGGGCACAGAAAGATTCTTAGTTGATTACGTTAAGGTCAGGAGAAAACAATTAAAGGCCTCCTCTTTGGCTCTCAGCCAGCTGCCATCTTAGCTACCTCCTCATTAAGGCTCTTACATTTCCCCCCTTTTGTTTTAAAAGAGGGATAGCTTAAATGGATGGGTGACGACCCTCACCATATCAGGATCGACTGTGCCTGTCTTAAGCGTCCACATGTGCAACCACATTCTTACCCGTCATCGGATAATCAAGGCTGTGCCCTTGACTCCTGTCTTAGTTTGATATGTCGGCCACATGAGACTTTCCCCTCATTGACTATCAGCCGTCCAATCGAGCCCTTATATCAGGATCGACTGTGTCTGTCTTAGGCGTCCACATGTGCAACCAACATTCTTACCTGTCATCTGATAATTAAGGCTGTACCCTTGACTCCTTTCTTAGGTTGATATGTTGGCCACATGAGACTTTCCCGTCATTGACTACCAGCCGTCCAATCGTGAGGAGATGCTCCCGTTCTAAGGCGGCAAGCTTTTTGCTGACGATCCAAGTTCCATTAAATAGCATATTAAGATCTTTTAGACAAATCAGGTGCCCCAAGTTCCATTAAGTAACGCACTGAGTTCTCTAGACAAATCAGCTGCCCTATCAAGGTTAAGAAAAGGGATACCCGCAAGACAATGTCCTGTATAATGTCTTAAACATAGAAAGATCTGTCAAAATGTCCACTTGTTCTTGGAGCAACACATTGATTAACAATTTCAAAATGTGGTGTTGATCTAGGAGGCCCTGTGCATGCAGAGCAGAGGCCATACTGCTGGTGAAGTTGTTCAATGCTTGAGCAGTAGGAATGCTTGTAGCGATTGTGACCCCTGCAGCTGTAGCAGCAGCAGCTGTCTCTTTTATGTCTAGACAATGCCACCGGCAAATCTTCAGGGCCCACTAAGACTGGCATAGGGATGTACCTAGAAACTTAAGCAGCAATCATTAGAGGAAAGGCAGTGCCATTCCAGCACTGAGTCAGGAAGTGAGTTGTGGGAGTGCAATTCAAACTAAAAAATAGAATTATTAGTTCTTCAGGTATCTGAAGTTGATCTCTGCTCACACACACTGCTGCTTGAGCTCCCACGAACATTAGCTGGCAAAATATCACATTCAGAACAGATTAAAGAAAGACTGAGGGTATTTAGCTTACAAAATATTACATTTAAGATAGATTAAAGAAAAGTTAAGAGTATTGTAGAAAAATAATTTGTCTGCATACACAGCAACCTTCCATGAATATACCTGTTGAAACAATTTAAATTAATCAGTTATTTAACAAATAAAGTTAATTACAAATAAACAATCCCATGTCAAATACCAAAATGTCAGGTTGAACAGTACTAGTCATATTCCTTGCTGAAGAGAAGTCCTACAGACACTTATGAATTAAGTTTGAAGGTACCTTCATTTTTTATTAGAATACCCAAATTGAATATATTTAACTTAAATGAATTGAAGTTATTTGGATCCTTTAAAAAAAATTTTTTTTCATGAGCGCTCGGTTTTTGTTATTTGTGATGTCACATTTACATGAAATCTGGACAGACTCACAGACATAAAGACATATATAAAAAAGAAAAACACAATTGTGTGCACACTAAAGAGAGATCCTTTTGTCCTGGCCGGGAATGAGACTTAAGTTGTGAATTTATTGAAGGAAAAAAAAAACGATTTACCCATTGTCTGAAAAGAGACGAACTTGCGCAGGTGCGCGGATTGATAACTCTTTTAAGGGAATCATTCCACAACAACTTCATCTTGGCCCTTTTGATTTGGTACTTGTTTTATTAATCTTGATGGTATCCATCAAGAGGACTTGTGCTGTGGAAAAACACAAACAGATCCTCTCCCCCAAATTAATACTGGGTCTGGGCCCTTCCATGTGCCTGAAAGAACATCCTTCCAGTAAACCAAAGGTTTATGATGTTGGTGTGGATTCCAGTGTCTGTCTCCAGCCGAATATCCTTTGGAATCCAAAGTTAAAAAATTTAAAATAAAAAGGGCAACGGCTAATCTATCTTTAGGATTTATCCAATTTCCTTTTTGTTTCAACAGCATAAGTTTGAGTGTGCCATTAGCTCGTTCAATTATACCTTGGCCTTGAGTATTATACGCTTGGCCTTGAGCATTATACGGAATACCAGTCTTTTTTTTTTTTTTAATATTTATTTATTTACTTTAGTTGTACACAATGCAATGTATTTATGTTTACGTGGTGCTGAGGATCGAACCTGGGCCATGCACGTGGGAGGCGAGCGCTCTGCCGCTGAGCCACAACCCCAGCCCCCGGAATACCAGTCTTATGAAGTATACTGAATTTTGCGCAAAACTGTTTGAAAGATGAGGACGTATATGCAGGGCCATTGTCTGTTTTAAGCATTTTGGGAATGCCCAATGCAGCAAAAGCTTGTAAACTATGGGATGTAACATCTTTAACTTTTTCTCCAGCATGTAAGGAAGCAAAAGTCATGCCTGAGCATGTATCCATGGTCACATGAATAAATCGCAATTTTCTAAAACTTGGCTCATGAGTGACATCCATCTGCCACAAATGATTGGGCATTAATCCTCTTGGGTTAACCCCACAATGTGGATTGGGCAAATGTGTCACACAAGATTAACAAGCCTTCACAATTGTTCGAGCTTGATCTTTAGTTATTTTGAACCTTTGTTGTAAAGTAGTACTATTAACATGAAATTGAGAATGGAACGAGGTAGCTTGTTGGACTGCTGAAAATATAAAGATCGTTTGAGTGAGGGCATTGGCCTTTTGATTACCTTCATGGAGAGGACCAGGCAAATTATTATGAGCTCTGATATGTCCAATAAACAAAGGTTCTTTACGTTCCCATAGAAGGTTTTGAATTTGAAAAAACAATGTAAAGGCTGGAGTATGAGGTGCTATTGGACCTGCTAGCTCCAATTTAGGGACGGTATGTACAATATAGTAGCTATCTGAAAAAATATTTACGGGCTGTTCTTTAAAAACTTTCAAGAGCTATAATAATAGCTTCTAGCTCCACCAATTGAGCTGATTTATGGGCAGTAATATGAATCATATTTTCTTTTTGAGTGACTACTGTAGCAATTAGAGGACCCATCTGTAAATAATTTAATGCCCTAGGAATAGGTTGATTTTTTTATTATCTGTGGAAATATAATGGGATTATTGATACAAAAAGATAGTATAGGAGACTTAGGAAGCTGGTTATCAAAATTTGCAGAAGTAGAGCATCTAGCTATACCCAATCATTATTGAAGCATAAATATTCAACCTGTGACGATGAATAGGGAGTAATAATAGTAGCGGGGTGAATGTCAAATATTTTAGTAGCAGTCTTAAGTCCTTGAAGAGTAAGTTTAGCCACCATGGAGGTATAAGACTCAATTGTACTTTTAGGAGAGACGGGCAAATGTATCCACAATAAAGGCCCCTGTTGCCAAAATACTCCTGTGGGTGTATATTGTGAAGAAATAATGATCAATATCAGCAGTCGAGTAAAATCAATTCTATCACAATGGGATCTGTCAATGGCCTTTTCTACCAACTTTAAAGCTTCCCTAGCATCAGGAGTCAATGTTCGTGGTGAAGATGGATCAGGGTTCCTGTGAAGGATATCAAATAAGGGTTTTAATTGGCCAGTAGTGAGGCTTAGTGTAGGGCGAAGCCAATTAATGTCTCCCAGCAATTTTTGAAAATCATTAAGAGTAGCTAGATGTTCCTTATTTATTAAAATCTTTTGAGGCCTAATAAAAGTATCCATAATTTGGAATCCTAGATATAATATTGGAGATCTAGTTTGAACCTTTTCTTCAGCAATGTTTAGTCCATATTGTTTCAAGTTTTCTGATATATCGCTAAATATGGTGAATAAGACTTCTTGATTAGGATGAACAAGCAAAACATTATCCATAGAATGGAGGCACATAAGCTCTGGGTATTTGTTCTTGATAGGCTGAATAACTTTATCTACATAGATTTGACACATAGTGGGGCTATTAGCCATACCCTGGGGTAAAACTTTCCATTGAAATCTTTGATCCAGTCCATTATTATTAATAGAAGGAACTGACAAAGCAAACCTGGGGGCATCCAGAGGATGTAAAGGAATAGAAAAAATAATAATAATCCTTTATATCAAGAGTTATAAGATGGATTAGGAAGTCCAGGTTGGGTATGGCTCATAATTTACGTGGTTTTATTGATTTCTCTAAGATCATGTAACAATCGCCATTTTCCTGATTTTTTTTTCCTAATCTCAAATATGGGGGAATTCCAGGGAGAAGTGGAAGTTTCTATATGTCCTGCTTCTAGTTGTTCTTGGACTAGTAGGTGGGCCGCTTGTAATTTCTCTCTAGATAGGGGCCACTGAGGGTCCCAAACTGGCTTATCAGAAAGCCATGGTATTTTCAAGATTGTTTTCTCAGTGGCCCCTAAAAAAAATATCCTATACTTTTTCGAAGACGATTTCCTTTTGTAACACCTGCGGGCTTGGTTGCGAGGTGTACTCCCATTTGTTGTAAAACATTCCTTCCCCATAAGGTAACTGGCACGCTGGACAAAACATAAGGCTGAAATGTTCTTCGATGCCCTTCATTATCTTCCCATTTTAAAACTGTTGCACTTTGTTCTGGGGTATTAGAATATCCCAAGCCTCTCAAACTAATTGAAGCGTTTTGTAAAGGCCAGTGTTTGGGCCGTTTTTGTAAGTTAATAATGGAAGAGTCAGCCCCAGGGTCAATCAACCCTTCCATCTCTATCCCCTGAATTTTTATTTTGTAGATAGGCCTCTGTGAACAATCCTGAACCCAGCAAGCCATAGGTCCCGAACCAGTGGAGCCAAATCCCCTATTGTTCCTATTTTGAGGCATACTCTTAAATGAGTCATGTAAACTGGGAAGGAGAAGCAGCTGAGCAATTCTATGTCCTTGGTTAACAAAGCTAATGCCTTGAGGTGAACTAAGCATAATCTTAATTTCTCCTTGGTAGTCTGAGTCTATTACACCTGGAGTCACTTGAAAACCTGATAAGCTTTTAGAACTTGGCCTGAGGATAAGTCCTACATTCCCTAAGCAAAGAGGTCCCCTGACTCCCGTGGGAATCAGTTGAACCCCCATTTCAGGTGTTAGCACTATTCGGGTGATGGAACAGAGGTCTAGTCCTGCACGTCCTCTTGTCCCTCTGATAAGGGAGTCAATGGGTAAGAGGGATTGTGTCGAGGAATCATCTGGATGGATGTTTGAGGATATTCCTCCTCTAATGCCTTGTACATTTGCGGGCCCTGGGGCATTGGGCCCCGTGCCCCATTTTTTGTATTGCCAGAGAAAATGTTACCATAAACATCAGTTTTGGATCTGCATTTATTATCCCAATGGTTTCCTTTTTTACACCTGGGGCAGCGGCCTGGGGCACGATATGAGCTTGGTCTTATTTCTATTGTCTCTTGCCTCCTTTGGGGATATTGTTTTCTAGAATAACCTGATTGACTATAATAATTTTTCGGTTGAGCCCTTCTTGTAAAATTTTGAGGAGAAGCACCTCTCATGGCTGCTGCAATTACATTTCCTGTAACAAATGTGTCGTTTATGTCTTTGCATAGTCTTATATATACAAAAAGGTCCCTTTTAGATTTCCAAGGTCTGATAGTGTCTTGACAATATTTGTTGGCATTTTCATATGCCAGCTGAACTATTAATGGCATGGCTTGATCAACGTCTCCAAACACTCTACCTGGAGTTCACAAAAGTCGATCAGCAAAGTCAGCATATGGCTCATTAGGTCCCTGAATTACCCTAGACAAACTACCCTGCAAGTCACCAGTTCCTTGTAATGTGTTCTATGCCTTAACAGCTGCAGCATATATTTGAGCGTAAACTCCAGGATCGTATTGAATCTGAACCTGTAAATCAGCATATTGCCCTTCTCCGGTTAACATGTCTACGTACGGTTTGGAAATCCTGCAGTCGCATTTCTTCTAGCTGTTTCAACACAGAACTCTTGGAATTGAGACCTCCAAATCAAGTATTGTCCCCCGCTCAATACTGCCTTACATAAGCCTTTCCAATCTGAAGGAGTTAAATTCTAAGTATTAAGGGCTTCTAGCATACTTATGGTAAAAGGAGCTTAGGGTCCATATGTCATTGTTGCTTCTTTAAAATTTTTTATAGTTTTGAAATCTAAAGATTCATGGTACCTTCGCTCGTTTTGATTTTCAAATACTTACAGATCCCAATGTCCCTGCGAGTTTTGACACTCAAGGGCATGTAAGTGCTTAGAAAGACCGTTAGTCTCTGCTTCAAGGGCACACAAGCACCTAGAAAGACCCTTCATTGTTTCTGTAATTGACTCAACCCATGAGGGAGCAGAGGGCACTAGTGGTTCCTTTACTTGATGGTCCTTTTTTTTGGTCCTCTTTAATTTCCTTTTGTTCATTTTATCGGAATCACTTTTACTTAATTCCTCCTCACTAGTACTATCCTTACTGGTCCTAACTGACTCAGTGGAGGAGGCTGTGCTTTCATGATCACTTTTACTTGATTCCTCCTCACTACTACTACTCTCACTGGTCCCAGGTTCAATTGAGAGCACGTATCCTTCAGCTATCTCTAATAAATCTTGAATAGCTTTAGCAGCTCGGATTTTTGTCATTTTTGAGCCTGTTTTCTCTCGCCTTTAACCACTCTGACTAGAGACTCCTGCGAGGTTCCTCAATTTTCTTGCCATGCCGATTCTGAACTCCCCGTATGGGCCACCACTTGTTGCCGCCTGCAGTTGCTGCTGCTTGCAGCAGTGATACCGTGGGAAAGAATTTGGAGGCAGACTCGGAATGAATAGGTTCTTTATTCTTGCTTCTTCTGCTGACTTCTCTCTCCAACTCCAACAACAACCCCCACACAACTCCAACCCTACCTGGTTAAATACTCTTCAACTTAACAAGTATACGCGTGTCACAAGCTCAACTTACAGGTGTGTCACACAGTATTTACGGGCACAGAAAGATTCTTAGTTGATTACATTAAGGTCAGGAGAAAACAAATAAATGCCTCCTCTTTGGCTCTCAGCCAGCCGCCATCTTAGCTACCTCCTCATTAAGGCTCTTATACCCAAGTTTACCCTGTTGTCTTTTTCCTTTTATTTTTTCTCTTGACCTTGGTTGTGATTTTATTTCTCATTCTTAACTACTTCAGCCACTTCTTTGATGTTTGTCTTTCCTATATCTGTTTGGCTTCTTTTTACTCCAGATGTTTTTCAGTGGTGGTCTCATGTATTTCAGTTTGCTGATAACTTTCAAATTTCAATCTGAATCCTAGAGCCTTTTTTCTAACTCTTGATCTGTATATGTATGCTTCAGGATTTTTAGCGTATTGTGAAGTGTTGATGTTAGTTCTTCTTTAAAGGTCTTGTAGAACTCGGCTGTGTATCCATCCGGTCCTGGGCTTTTCTTTGTTGGTAAGTTTTTTATGGCATCCTCTAGTTCTTTGATTGTAATTGATCTATTTAAATTGTGCATATCATCCTGATTTAGTTTGGGCATATCATATGTTTCTAGAAATTTGTCGATTTCTTCGTTATTATCTATTTTATTGGAGTATAAATTTTCAAAATAATTTCTAATTATCTTCTGTATTTCTATAGTGTCCATCGTGATATTTCCTTTTTCATCGTAGATATTAGTAATTTGTGTTTTCTCTCTTCTTTTCTTTGTTAGCACAGCTAAAGGTTTATCAATTTTATTTATTTTTTCAAAGAAACAACTTTTTGTTCTGTTAATTTTTTCAATTTTTTTGTTTCAATTTCATTAATTTCAGCTCTGATTTTAGTTATTTCCTGTCTTCTACTTCTTTTGGGGTTGGTGTGTTCTTCTCTTTCTAGGGCTTTGAGATGTAATGTTAGTTCATTTATTTGTTGACTTTTTCTTTTTTGAAGGAATGAGCTCCATGCAATGAACTTTCCTCTTAGTACTGCCTTCATAGTGTCCCAGAGATTTCGATATGTTGTATCGTTGTTCTCATTTACCTATAAGAATTTCTTCATCTCCTTCTTAGTGTATTGTTAGTGTTTCCTTATTGAAAATAGAATCTACTTTTAGCTAATTTTAATAGACAGGGATTTATTATAAGATATAATTGGGAGGGCTCAAGAAAAAGGCCATAAGTTGAGCTTACTCTTTTCATTAGCTGTTACAGAGTAGTATCATTTACCTGGGAAACTTGGGAATCAGGAACTACTCTAGTATGCAACATTAGGCAACCTGGGAAGGTATTGATCCTTGTATGTTAGGAGACTGCCTGCTGTTTTGGTTATTCTTCAGTGCAGTTGATAGCATTAGAGCCATATGGCCACTGACATGATCTGGATCAACAAAATCAATGCCTGTGTTTTACTTATTAACACTCATGAAGCTAGGACCCAGGCATTAGAGCCTGTTAGAGACAACAGAGAAAAATGTTTACACGTGTATGACCAAACGTGCCAGAAAAAAACAATAGATGTAGGGAAAGTGCAGCCTCTTTCTTCTAAATTTTACACAGGTGCTACGGTTTACAAAACCTAAGTCATATCTGAAATCCTTTACACAAGGGAGTCAGAAAAAGTCTCTCACTGCTTCCACAGAAAAAGCATACTAAAAGTTAGCCAATATGTATTTTAAGCAAGTTCATTTATGGAATCATTCATATTATTCCAAGTGGGTATTACAATGACCCTGTAACTCAGAATATTAAAAAAGCCATGTCATATGTATCTCCCATTAACTGTTCACTGTTAGAGAACAGCACCATTCACGGGGAAAACTTGGGAATGAGCTATTCTAAAGATCAGGTCACTTTGTGCAAAGAGCCAGACAGCAATTAGTTTAGACTTTGTGGGCTATTCTGCTTTAGTCATACTATTGAATTCTGCTGTTGTAGTCAGAAAACAGACACAGGCAGTAAATAAGTGGGAAGGTACTTTATTTGTAAAAATAGCATATGGGCCAGATTTGTCCCCTGGGCAAACCTATCTATCTATTTATTTATTTTTAAAGGATAACTCTTTT
Source organism: Tamias sibiricus (assembly GCA_025594165.1). Lineage (NCBI taxonomy): Eukaryota > Metazoa > Chordata > Mammalia > Rodentia > Sciuridae > Tamias > Tamias sibiricus. The sequence goes on from CM046664.1 coordinate 82,358,874, forward strand.
AAACTTTTATTTTATCTATTTATTTTTATGTGGTGCTGAGGATCAAACCCAGAGCCTCACATGTGCAAGGCAAGCACTCTACCACTGAGCCATAAGCCGAGCTCAAACCCATTTGTTTTTGTTTTCACATTTTATGGTCTTAGCTGTCTCACCTACATTACTATAGATGTTAGTGGCCCTAATTTTAATTTGATATCCATACTGCTTTCAGAATGATCTTAATAAAAGGGATTCTTAATCATATCCATGCATTATGTAGACTCTTTCAACAGCTTGGTTCATTATAAATCTTATATTCCTTGTGCTTCTTGCAGTCTTGCCATATACCTAGAGGGCACTTAGGTATGATTGCCTTTGGTTACCTGATCAGTACCAGGGTTTGTTTAGCCTCTGTGTTTGCATTCAGTATTTAATAGTCTTATTCTTCTGCTTCTTTGTTTTGTATTCATTCTTCAATACTCATCTGTTTCCTTAATTTCTCCACAAAGCCCTTCCTGATTCTTCTGGGTATGTTTAGAACCTCTATTTAGGGTTGTAATAGCATCTTTAAGAAGAAGTTGCTTAATTAAGGTTTATTATTATTCAGGCATTTTATTTATTATAGTTATAGTACATATATTTCTGATGAACTCTTTGGATTGAGATTCATTAAGAACTAGAACTACATATTTTTTCTCCTTCCTCTTATTGCTCAGTAAAATACTTATTAAATAAATAATTGCATTAAATAATTGAATAAAATACCATATTATGATCTTGGTGTTTCTTTTGAAGGATAATTGCATAGTCCTTACCTTCTCAAAAGAAATTATTAGGAAATTCCAAATCAAACATAAATAAGAATGGGTATTTCTATAGAACATTGATAGTGATAGTAGTGCAGCTTATATATTTGCAAAAGAGGTGGCAATTAACATTTCAGAAAATATGGCATTATAAGCATTTTATATTTATAGTATAATAGGCATATTATCATCTCATGAATGATTTAAAACTTTATTGCATATCTATTTACATTTTTTTTTACTTGTGAATTGTTTATCTTCCTTCCATACATACACAAGTTAACCCTACATATCTGCATTCTATGTCAGCCAATTCACTCAGCTGGTGATCAAACATAATTTTAAAAAAATTCCAGCAAATTCCAAAAAGCAAAACTTGAATTTGCTACATGCTCACTATTACACTGTATTCATGCAAATGAAGTGATGTGTAGGCCTAGCTTACTGTGGCTTCCCACCATTTTATACATCTTTAGCTTTTCCAGCACATGTTGTTTGAGTATTGTTTGCCTCATGTCTTATTCATGTACTATGTAGTTAAGCCTATACTTATATATGTGCAGACTTTTTTTGGTCATTGTTTCCTAAATCGTACAGTATACAGATTATGTGCATAGTATTTACATTTTACAAGTAATCATAACATGATAAATAGAAGGATGTGTGTAAGCTATATGCATTTTATATAAGCTATGCCATTTTATATAAAGAACTTGAACATCCATTGATTTTGGTATCTCTGAGTGGGAGGTATCCTGGAAGCAATTCCCTGTGAATACCAAGGGATGACAATATGTCTGTATATAACTTTAATTTACATAGTTCTTAATATTTCACTATATTTTGGAGTAATGTGAATCAAACCAAGTAATCTTAAGAAAAGAAAAATGCCAAAGTTTGTAAAAACAAATATTATTTTCAGTAAGTATAGGTGATTTTAACATGTCATAAAGGAATGATGATTTTAAAATGTATATATTTAAAGTAATAAGGCATTTTCTAGGGTTTTAGATATTGTTTTGTACATATTTTAGCAGTTGTCAAATTTGATTTTGCTTCAATTTTTAAAATCATGTAAAAATTAAAAGGAAATTTTATTTATGAAATTAATATCCCTCAAATATTGATTGATTATGTGTTTAGACTGTGTAAGTTTATCAAAAGATGATTGAAGTAGATGATCTTCTTTTATATAGCCAAAGTCTTCTTCCTAACCAATGAGATTAAGTTAGAAAAATAAAAAGAAAAAAGAAAACATGAAAGTAATTTGTGTCTATATGGGTAGATATGGAATGATATGTATAAATCTCAGCAATACATAAGTCAGAGAGCTTTAATTTTGCTATATGTCTCAGCATGGTTCATAAAAAGGTAGATACTCCAATGGATAGGAATATTATCTCTTTGTAAGGCTGTATGTGTCATATTATCATAGTTAGTTGACATTAGCCATTACTATCCAAATCACTTGTCTGAGTTAGATGTAGAAGGTAACCTTTTGAGTATAATTTGGTTTCTGTCTCAGTCTCTTTGGACTGTTATAACAAAATACTATAAACTGAGTAACTTAAAAACAACAGAAATTTATTTTAAGTCCAAGATCAGCAGATTGGGTGTCTGGTGAGGCCCCACTTTCTGGTTCACAGAGGGCACCTTCCTCTTATTTCCTTACATGGTTCAAGGAGCAAAGGAGCACTCTGGAGTTTCTCTTACTAGAGAACAAATCCTGTTTATGAGGGGTCACCCTTATAACCTAATCTGCTCCCAAGACCCCATATGAATGTGGAGAGGGACACAAATATTTAGACCATACCAGCTTCTTATGTAATTTTCCCAGAGGGAGAAAATTGTACTGATTAGTCAGTATTAACATTCTGGTTTGATTCAGAGTTTACTATATTTCTTGTCTGTAAATTTAAATTTATGTTTATAAATTTACTTATTTCTGAATTTAATTTTGTGTGTATTTTTTCCTCCATCCGGGTCCTCTGGGTTGTTTTCATGAAGTCTGGTTTCTGGCTTTGCAAAGCTAAGAGGTTTAATAATGATGCCACTGGGATAATTATTGTGTAGGAGGGTGTCTTTTGGAGATAGCCTATGTTTTGGAGCTAATGCCTTTCTTCTTGGAGAGCAACAAGACTGAGGTGTTATTCAGCTTGCCAGCAGGCAGTTTAGGAATTAAGAATGAAACTTTTATTAAATGCTGTTACTTGCCAGGTTTTGTTAGTAACTTTATGTTTATTATCGCAATCACAATAACAAATCTGTAAGGAGGAGATAATTACCCCCTTTCTATATAGGTAAGTAAACAAAGATATGGAAAGCTTAGAGCTGGCAAGTGGCAAATCATGACCAGGAGCTCCTACCTTTCCCCTTTCCTTTATTAAGACCAAGCACTTTTTTCTGATTTTGTTAAATAATTACATTGAAAACTATTGGATAATTTGTGCCTAGTTCATATTGGAAAATAAATTTTTATGGAATTTTTCATTTATACTGTAAAAATGACTTTAGGAAGTCTCCATATGATGACTGATCCTAACTGGTCACTCAGTATTCCTCAGAATTTTTGTCCTCTGACTTTTTCTTTTTTTCATGGTCTGAAATTGCTTCTTTCGACTTTTCCATTTTCTACCAGCCTTTCCCCTCTTACTTCTTCTATCCTCTGAAAAGATCCCCTTAATTTCTACTTCATAGACAAGACTTCCACACCACCTGTGCACTAGATCTATTTTATTTTGTTAGAACCATATCTTGTTGATATTTCTATTTCTTATTTATATCATCATCTCAATTCTTTCTCTTTTACTAGTTCTGTGTTAGCATTTAAACATGCTTCTTTTATACCACTCTCCCCTTTTCAGTCCCACAGCTTTCTTTTTTTTAAATTCAATTATTTATTCTAATTTGTCATACAAGCTTGCAGAGTGCAATTCATTTTGTATTACATATAAAGAGCACAGTTTTTCAAGTCACTGGTTTTACATAAAGTATTTTCACACCATTTGTATTTTTTATATATTATGTACTTAGTGTATTGATATCTAACTCATTCCACATCCGACTTTCCTTTCTCCATTAAGACCTTTGTATTTTCTTTGTGCTTGGAATACTCTCTTCACTTCTTATTAGAATATATGCCGCAGCTTTTATTTCTTTTTCTTTCTCTCTCTCTCTCTGTCTCTCTTTGGTACTGGGGATTGAACTCAAGGGCACTTAACAACTGAGTCACATCCCCAACCCCTTTTTGTATTTTATTTAGAGACAGGGTCTCAGTGAGTTGCTTAGTGCCTCAGCCTCCTGAGCCACTGGGATTACAGGTATGCATCACCATGCAGGCTTATTTATCTTTAATTTTTTTTGTAGTTGTAGATTGACAAAATGCCTTTTTAAAAAATTTGTTTATTTATTTTTTATGTGGTTGCTAAGGATCAAACTCAGTGCCTCACACATGCTAGGCAAGTGCTCTGCCACTTAGCTACAGCCCCAGCCCTATTTATCTTTTTTAAATTATATTACCTCACTTATCAGTGATCATTGATATAATTAGCTATATAATTAATATTTCATATAAATGGAGACTAAAAGAATTAATTTTGAGATACTATTGCATCCATAAAATATTGTATTCCTATGTAGTTCATGAACTCATAGTTTGAATAGATGCTTAATAAACAAAGAACTTTTGAAAAATCATATCATGTCATTACTTGCATTTAATAATCAATTTCTGATACTAATTTGATATCTCAAAATTATTGGTGATCCTCTTTATTGAGTGTGTAGTTTATGGCTATCATTTTCAATATCAATTTGTTTTGTACATTACTGGGGAATATCAATTATTTGTAAAACTACAATAGTATAAGAATCTTTTTCCTTTTTTATTCTTTTTAGATATGCATGATAGTAGAGTGTATTTTGACATATTATAAATGCATACTGTAACTTATTTTATTTAGGATCCCAGTCTTGTGGTTGTATATGATGGGGGAGTTTTATTGGTGGTGTATTCATATACGAACATAGAAAAGTTATAGATAAGAATCATTGTTATCTTTACCAGTTGTTAAATTCACAGTAGTTAAGAGCAACAAAAATTGTTCATCTTCCTTGTCCTCAGTGATTTTGGATGGTTTGGCAGTTGACTGATAAGTCAATGAGACTTTTTCAAAAAATCAAATTGTGGGGCTGGGGTTATAGCTCAGCAGTGGAGCACTTGCCTCACACATGTGAGGCACTGGATTCGATCCTCAACACCATATTAAAAAAAATAAAGATATAAAAAATCAAATTATTATTGTCTAATAGAATCACCTTCAAGAAACAGATGCTGTTTCTACCACTTTGTATTCTACCCTTACTAAAATAATAATAATGATGATAGTTACCAAACTGTAATTTGCAAATGAGTTGTCACTTCTGTTGAATGGCTGCTGTGCTATGCATGTGTTTGTGCCTTCTTCCCAATTTATATGTTGAAATCATAATCTCTGTGGTTATGATATTAAGAGGTTTGGTCATTTGGAAGTGTAAATTAGCTCATGAAGGTGGAGTCCTGATAAGTGGGATTGGTGCTCTTATAGGAGACTTTTTCCACTTTTCGCCAACCATATCCTCTCATCCCACTTCTCATTTTACTGAGAGAACTCTCTTTTCACTGAGAATTCTCATCCTTTTTGCCATGTAAGATTACAGCTGAAAGATAATCTTGTATGAATTGGAAGGCATGCCCTCACCGACTCTCCATCTGCTGGCGCTTTGATTTGGACTTCCCAACTTCAAAACTGTGAGAAATAAATTTCTTTTGTTTCATAAGTCATCCAGCTTATGGTATTTTGTTATAACAGTACAAAGAGACTAAGACAGTAGCCAGTCTTTCATTATCTGAAATGGCTATTTAATAAAAGAAAGTTAGTGCAATTTATTTAGCATTCCTTTTCAAACTCCATATTTTATTTTTTAGTTAATGCAGATATCTTTTTGATAATTACACTCTTGTTTTCCTTGTTAATTGACTAAGTGTGTTGCATTCATTTGTAGGTTTAAATTGTTTTGTAGTATTACAAAGTCCCTACTGCACTATTATAAAATTTCAGTTTTGATACTCAATACGCTAAATGACTACTTAGATACAGAGAAAGTGTTATTTCTTCCTATATAAGTAAACTTCCAACCTCAACCTTATTATTTCTATATGGAAAAGCCTTTTGGAAAGGCTTATTATTCTACGTGGGAAAGATTTATAGTGCTATCACTGACACTTTTTAGACATTTGGAAGGACTGATGATTTAGAGCACATCTTCTGGGCAAGTGTAGTATATTACCTTATTGGAAAGACATTCCATAGGCAGGCATTGTCACTGTATGGGCTGTCGCTGTATGAAACACCTGCAGTTTCTCTCTGTTTTCTAATAATCCTCCTGACTCCTGTTTCTCTCTGTTTTCTAATAATCCTCAGAATCTTTTACTGACAGGAGTCATATTTCTATTTATTTATATATTTTTTAAGGATGGAAGTAGACTCCATTACATCAAGCTTTAACTAGCTTTCAAAAATAGGTGATAGATTTTGATCTGGATGAGTTCCTGCATCACCATAGATACCAGGCCCCCACAGTGAAATTATGACATTTTAATTAGCAGGATAGCTTTAACTTGTGAATTACAAGATTTCCTAGTAAACAAAGCAGAATTTTATGGAGATTCGGAGTTGAGGATGATGATGTTTTTAGTTTCTTTAGAGGTCATCATGAAAGAGGGTCTTTGCATTTAGTTCTTTTAAGGATTAGTATCTGGTTTTACTCTTCTTCTTGGTAACTGTTACTAATGAAGTAACTAAATATTCATGAGCTTCGTTTTTCCTACAGCAGAAACCTCCTCACTGAAGCCCATAGTCCTCGTGCTTATCATTTGTCAGCCAATAGTACCTATCATGACAATATCATCTAGATGAGGTTCTCTTAGATGACGAGTAGAATTGAAGTTTATTACATAAATGCCTACATAGCATACAGTATGTGATTATGATATTATGAGTTCTTTTTGTGATTAAAAATTCTGAGTGTGTTAAATGGAGTATTAGATGTTAAGCATTTTCTTGAGCTTCAAAAAGAAGTTTCTGGCAATGTTGAATACATAAACTATGTAGGTCATTCAACATCGTTCCTTTTGTTCTCTCTCTTTTTCTTGTGGGTCCAACAAACATCAATAGCATATGTCAGATGATTTTTCAAGCTTTAAGAAGTCTTTCTATAGTTATATGCTAGAATTTTATTCTGACTCATCTCATAAATTCTGGAATAAATTTGAGCTTACAGAAACTCCTCTTGTCTGTTTTATCTCAATATTATTTTTACCATTTTCTAAGTTAAAAAATTTCAAAAGCTTTTAAGTTTTTCCTTTTTTTGAGACATAATATTTGTACATCTTTATGGGGTACACTGTGGCAATTTAATACATGTATATAATGTGCAATAACCAAATTGGGGTAATAAGCATTTCCTTTTTTTTTTTTTTTTTTTTTTTTTTTGGTACTGGGGATTGAACTCAGGGGCACCGGACCACTGGGCCACATCCCCAGCCCTTTTTTGTATTTTATTTAGAGATAGGGTCTCACTGAGTTGCTAAGTGCCTTGCCATTGCTGAGGCTGGCTTTGAACTCTCGATCCTCCTGCCTCAGCCTCCCAAGTGCTGGGATTACAGGCATGTGCCACTGTGCCCAGCTCCATTTTTAATGTTTGGGAATTTTGTACTTTTCTAGTAATTTTGAAATAAATCATAGATTGTTTTAGCCAATAATGCTGTAGAAAAGCCCTCCTCTTCACAGTGTTTTGGAGCCCCTTTTAAACTTCTTTCTGTCCTCACTCCTCACATCCTTCTCTAGTGACCACTATTTCATTCTGTGCTTCTAAGAGATCAATTTTTTTTTTTTGTTTCTACAAATGAGTGAAAACATATAGTTTTTATATTTCTCTATCTGGCTGTTTCAAATTTAAGAAAATGACTTCATTTCATCCATGTTGCTGAATTGACAGGTTTTCATTCCTTTCTGTGGCTGAGTACTATTATTCCCTTTGGCATATATACTGCATTTTCGTTATTCATTCATCCAATGATGGGCAACTAAGTTGATTTCCAAATTTTAGCTACTTTGAATAGTGCTGCAGTAAACATGGGAGTACAAGTATTTTTTTGGTATAATGGGTTTATCTCCTTTGGATATATACCCAGTAGTGGAATAGCTAGATCACATGGTAGTTCCATTTGTAGTTTTCTTGCAGAATCTCCATACTACTTTCCATAGTGTACTAATTTACTTATCTACCAATAGCATATAAGAGTTCTGCTTTCTCCTCATCCTCATCAGCATTTGTTACTTTTTGTCATTTGTTACTTTTTGTCTTTTTGATGATAGGCATTCTGACTGGGGTGAGATGATAACTGATTGTGAGTTTGAGCTACATTTCCCTAATGTTCCCTGATCATTAGTGAGATTGAGAATTTTTTTCCATGTACTTTGTATATCATCCTTTGAGAAGTGTCTGTTTAGTTCTTTAGGCTATTTTTAATTATCTTTTTTTTTTTTTTTTTTGGTGGGGGGATATTCAGCTTTTTGAGTTCCTTATATATTCTGGTTAACCCCTTTTTGGATAACTAGTTTGCAGATATTTTCTCCTATGCTATAGTTTGTCTCTTAACTTTATTGATTTGTTGTTGGTTTATGATATGCAGAAGCTGCTTAGTTTGATAAAATCCTGTTTGTTGAGACTAGGATGTGGCTCAGTGGTACAGCACCAGCTTAGCATGTGTAACCCTGGGTTTGATTCCCACCACCTCTCCTTTCCTTCCCCAAATGGATAATCCCATTTATCTCTTTTTTTTACTTTTGTTGCATGTGCCTTTTGGAATCTAAAAAAAAAAAAAAAAAAAAAAAATCATTGCCCAAATGTCTTAGTGTTTCCCTGATTTTTGGTAGTAATTTTGTAATTTCAGGTTGTGCATTTAGGTCTTTGACCCAATTTGTGTGTGTGTGTGTGTGTGTGTGTGTGTGTGTGTGTGTTTTGTGTATTTGTTTGTTTTGGTACCAGGGATTGAACTCAGGGTGCTTAACTACTGAGTCACATCCTCAGTCCCCTCCCCTCCACCCATCACCCTTTTTGACACTGGGTCTCACTAGGTTGTTTATGGTCTCACTAAATTGCTGAAGCTGGCTTCAAACCAGAAATACTTCTTCCTCAGCCTCCTGCGCCTCCGCCTCCGGGATTACAGGCATGTGCTACCATGCCTGGCTCAGTTTGTGTTTATTTTTGTTTGTCCTGAGAGAACAGGATCTAGTTTCGTTCTCCAGAATATGTATATACAATTTTGCCAGCATCATATTATTGAAGAGACTATCCTTTCTTCACTTATTTTTAGCACCTTCCTCAAAAATCAGTTGGTTCTGTGAACATGCTTTAAGTTTCTGGGTTCTTTATTCTGTTCCATTGGTCTGTGTGTCTGTTTTTATGACAGTACCATGCTGTTTTGATCACTATAGCTTTGTTATATGTTTTGAAGTCATATATTGTGATGTTCCCAGCATGATTTTTGTCTCCTGAGGATTGCCTTGGCTATTTTGGATTCTTTGTAGTTCCATGTGAATTTTAGGATTGTATTTTTCTCTACCTGTGAAAAGAGTCATTAGCATTTTGAAGGGAATTTCATTGACTCTGTAGGTTGCTTTGGATAGTATGGTCATTTAATAATATTCATTCTTGTAATCTATAAACACAGGATATTTTTCTATTTTTGTGTGTCCTACATAATTTATTTCATCAGTGTTTTATAATTTTATTGTACAGATCTTTCACTTCCTTGGTTAATTTATTCCTAAATTTTTTGAAGTTGTTGTAAATGGGATTGCTTTCTTAACTTCTTTTATAGTAAATTTATTATTGATATATTAAAATGCTGCTTTTTGTGGTATGTGTGCTCAGGAGATAATGGATCTGAATCTGCATTCTTAGTGAAACATGTGTCTATGTTTCAGTATCCTAGCAAAAGTTTCTTTTTTTTAGAAAAAAATGAAACATTGCTTTTATTGTGTGTTGATTTTGGACTCTGTACGTTTACTGAATTTGTTTATCAGTTCCAACAATTTTTTTCATGGAATATTTAGGATTTCTGTGTATAAAATCATGTTTTCTGCAAACATGGATAACTTAACTTCTTTCCAATTCGAATACCCTTTGTTTCTTTAATTGGTCTTACTCAGATTTTCAGTACTCTATTAAATAAGTATAGTGAAAGTGGGCATCCTTGTCATGTTCCTGATCTTAGAGGAAAGGCTTGGTTTCCTCTAAGTATGATATTTACTGTGGGCTTTTCATACATAGGCTTTTAGTATTTTCAGGTACATTTCTTTTATACCTAATTTGTTGTGAATTTTTATCATGAAGGGATGTTGAATCTTATTTATTTGTTCACTGAACATATATTTATTGAACATTAAATAATAGCCACTTTTCTAGGCACTTGGAATACTTTAATGAATAAAACTGACCGATTTTATGCCCTTTTTAGCCTTACATTTTAGTGATGTGAGACAGTAAATAGAAAAAGCCTAATCGGTAAGTTATTTGTATATTCTCAATGGATAAATATAATGGAAATGTACATACATGCATATATATGCATATAAATTATATAGGGGCAGTAGCTGAGGAAGCTTCTGGTGTGGAAAGAACACTTTTGAGTCTGATTTTCTGGTGTATTCCTCTGTTGACAGGGATATGTGGATGATTAGTGGTAGCTTCTCTGACAAAAGAAGTATGTATGGGGCATCTTTTGTGTGAATTCTGTCGTGAGCCTCAGGTTGGTTTTGTGGATGAAGGACTTTTCACATGAAAAGTCTTTTCACTTTGCATGTGAAAGCCTTTTCTTTTGTGTGAATCATCTCATGTACAATCCAAGTCTGATATCTGGAAGAAGCTGTTTTGACACTTAGTATGAACAAACGACCTTTCGTTCCTGTGTCTTCTCTGGTGGGCTAAACAGTGACAGGGATACCTAAAAATCTTGGGTCATTTCTCTCACTTGTATGATTTTGGGGATCCATGGAATTTCTCTTGGTGTTCCTCACATGTGGCGTTTCCCTCCTTGTTTAGGTAGGTAGGAACAGGCTTAGAGGAGGATTCTCTGGCTTGGAGAGAAAGGCTGGTTGCACCTCCACAGATTTGATAAGAAGGTCATTTCAGGAACTCTTTTGGGAATTAGAGGTGCCTGTCCTTGCTCTTCTGGAGTTGTGTATCTCACAACAAACATCTTTCTCTTCAGGCCTAGGATAGTTCTTTTCCTGGATAATGAGCATAGAAAATATGTGAGTCCCTTAACTATTAATACTGTCATTCACTTGACTGTTTTTCCAGGAATTGTTATATCCATCTTCTTTATATCTCCTTGTCTTGTTTCCAAGTATCTGGAGGTTTCTCAAAGGGTATCTGTATTTCTCTGCTGTTGTGATTTCTCCTGAAAACTGGTTTTTGAGATGAATAAGGACTTCTCTTTAGGGCATAGTCTCACAACAAAAGGGTTTCCTGTCTCCCTGCATGTGAACATGGACTATGACAAGTTGCTTCACACAATCATAGGTCAGTTCTTCCATTAATTTCTCCGGATTCTGCCCCTTGATTCCCATTTCTCTTTAAAAGTGAATTTGTCCCTGCAGTTTCCATTGATCATAAACTGCTCCAGGACCAGTTGAGAAATAATTTCATCCTTGCTATGCTTTTCTGGCTGCAACCATGAATGAAAAATCTCATGAAATCATTGCAATTTTTGCCTTGCCCATGAGTTATTGCTTATTGAAATGAGTTGAGCTGAGACCTTGAGAACTTAGAAATTCCCTTTCCCTTCTGGATAACAGATCCTTGGGTTGGTCTAAATTCTATATTTTCTAAGCAAGATCATATTGGGGTGTTTCACATTGAAGTGGATTTCTGAGAGGTAAAGTCATTCTTAGCAAAAGTTCTCAGAAAAACTCAGCTTTGGTGATTTAGTCTCTGCCGTGTTATGTCTCTGAGGATCTGTTTTAAATATTGGTGGATTGTTTAAATGTTATAAGCTCCTTCTCTGTTGAACTTCAAATGGAGTAATCTTGGGCTGCACACTGAGTTGAGGTGTTACCAGCTTTCTGCTGAGTTAATCTGGTAGGTAGAATCTTACCAAATGCTTTAAAAAAAAAAAAAAATCTATTGAGATGATCACCAGGCTTTTGTCCTTCATTCTCTTGATATATTGTATTACATTTATTGATTTGGGTATGTTGAACCATCTTTGCATCCTAGGATGAAGCCTGTTTGTTCATGGTGTGTGATCATTTTTGATGTGTTGTTAAATTTGGTTTGCTAGTATTTAATTGAGAATTTTTGCATGCATGTTTATCAGCGATATGATTTTTAGTTCTTTCTGTTGTAACTTTGTCAGGTTTTGGTATCAGGGTAATGCTAGCCTCATAAGAAGAGTTTGGCAGACTTGCCTTCTATTTCGTTTTTTTTAGAATGTTTAAGAAGAATTGGAATTAGTTATTCTTCAGATGTTTTGTAAAATTAAGCAAGTAAGTCCATCAGATCCTGGACTATTTTGGGGATTGTGAGGGAGGCTTCTAATTACTGCTTCAATCTCATTACTCATTATTGGTCTGTTTAGATTTTTTTATTTCTTCTTGATTCAATTTTGGTAAGTTGTATGTGGTCAGGAATTTATCCATTTCTTCTAGGTTTCCCAGTTTTTTTTTAGCATATAATTGTTCATCATACTTTCTTATGAGACTTTGTATTTCTGTGGAATCATTTTAAACATCTCTTTTTTCATCTGTGACTTCATTTATATGGGTCTTCTCTTTCCTTTGATTAAATTATCAGTGTTAAAGAATTATTGGCATTTTCACCCAAAGAACCAACTGTTTTATTGATCTTTTGTATCTTTTTTTTTTTTTTAGTTTTACTTTTATTTATTTCTTCTCTGATCTTTGTTTTTTCTTTCCTTCTATTAATTTTGAATTGGGTTTGTTCTTCCTTTTCTAAGTCCTTAAGGTGCATTGTTAGGTCATTTATTGGAGATCCTTCTGTTTTTGTTGTTTTGCATTTATTTCCCCTTTAGTCCTGTTTTTTAAAATTTATTTATTTAATTTAATTTGTTATACATGCTTTTAGAGTGCAATTCCTTTCATATTACATATAAAGAGCACAGTTTTCCAAGTCATTGCTTTTACACAAAGTATTTTCATACCATTTGAGTTTTTATACATGCACTTAGTATTTTGATGTCAAATTCCTTCTGCCATTGTTTCTATTCCCTTGCCCCTTTCCCTCCCCTTACCCCCTTTTTTCTATTCAACATTCCTTCATTTCTTTCATCTCCTCTCCCTTGCCACTATAATTCAGTACCATCATAGCAAAGGAATTAATCGACCTTTGGTTTTCTGGGATTGGCTGAATTCACTTAGCATTATTTTCTCCAACTCCATCCATTTACCTGCAAATGCCATGATTTTATTCTCTTTTAATGCTGAGTAATGTTCCATTGTGTATATATACCAAAGTTTCCCTATCCATTCATCTATTGATGGGCATCAGTGTTATTTCCACAATCTAGCTATTGTGAATTGTGTTGCTATGAACATTGATGTAGCTGTGTCCCTGTAGTATGCTATTTTAAAGTCCTTTGGGTATAGACCGAGGAGTGGGATAGCTGGGTCAAATGGTCAAATGGTACTATTTTATTTTTTGATACTGGGAATTGAACCCAGGGTGCTTTATGACTGAGCTACATCTTCAGCCTTTTTTTTTTTTTTTTTTTTTTTTTTTACTTTTCCTTAAATTTGAGTGGAAATTAATTTGAACTCTTATTTATCACTCCCAATTAGGACTTTGAAAATTACAGCCTGTGTTTTTGTAATTATTTTCTCTGTAGTAATTAAGCATAACTTTATTTAATTTTTTAATTTAAATTTATTTTTTAACTGATAAAATTATACATATTAATGAGGTACCATGTGACATTTTAATACATGTATACATTGGGTAATGTTTAAATCAGGTTAAACACATCTGTTTCCTCAAAATTTTATCATTTCTTTAGGATCAAAACATTCAGAATTCTTTTTTATAGGCTTTTGAAATCTAAAGTACATTATCATCATCTGTAGTTACCCTACTGCAATAGCACAACCAGAACTTTTTGCTCCTATCTAATTGTAACTTAGTACATACTGATCAATCTTTTCCTGTCTTTTCTCCCCTCTAACATTTCTAGCTGCTAGTAACTATTCTACTCTAATTGCTAAATAGTTGGAGAAATAAACAAGGAATATGCAACAGTCATTGTATGTAGTGTGCAAAACCTATAATATTTACTATCTTGCACTTTAATGTATGCTGATCCTTGCTTTAAGTAACTATTTTTTGGTGGGCTTTTTAATCTTTTCCTCCTTCCTTCTCCACTCTTATTTGCTACTGCAATTACCATATGTTCTGTGTCTATGTTTTTGTTTTATACTGAATGTAAAGTAGCATTGTTATTCTAGGTTTTTCACAGTCATGTTATTATCTTATTCCTTGCCAGATTCTCTTATGATGGACAAACCACAGAAACATTGGTTGTTCTATTAATGCCATCTTGCAGTATAGATTCACATCTAATTAACCATCTGCTTTTAGCCGTAGGGTCTTTTGGCATTATGGCTTTCCATAGTTTCCAGTTCACTGAATGACATTTCATTTTCATTTTGCTCTGTGAATAATTTTTCAATAGTTGACTAAATTTTTATTATATTTTGTACAGAATTCTATCACTGCTCTTGGATTAAAATTTTCTGATTACTCTTCAGTCTAGGTATAATTATTGTCTCTTTCTTAAAAATTTCTCAAATATATGTTTGCATTTGGGTAATTATGAGATTTTATTTATACACTGTTGTGATAGACTTTTATTTTAGTAAGTACTAAGATTTTCATTTTTTAATTCAGAAAAAATGAAAACCTTGGTAATCACTTAGGGCCATTATAGATTAATTTGTATTTTCCAAAGTTTCATATAATATAATTGTATCTGGCTTAATTTACTCAACATAATTGATATTCATCTGTATTTTGTGTTTGGTAGTTCCTATCTTATTATTTTTATTTATTCATTGCTATTCATTTATTCATTCATTTATTCTCTTGGCACTGGGATTGAGCCCAGGGTACTTAACCACTGAGCTACATGCCCCACCATTTTTATTTTTTATCTTGTGATAGGGTCTTGCTAAATTGCCTAGGGCTTTGCTAAATTGCTGAGGCTGGCCTTGAACCTGTGATCTTCTTTCTTCAGCCTCCTGAGTTGCTGGGATTATAGGCATGTGGTATAGCACCCAGCTCTTATTATTTTTAATATTTTATGGAAGTAATGTTTATCCATTCACCTATTGATAGCCTTTTGGGTTATTTGAATTTAGCACTGTGGTAAATAAAGCTACATGAACACTTAAGTGTAACTCTTAGTGTCAGTAGGTGTTTAAATCTCTGATGGATAAATATCTAAGGCAAAATGACTAGGTAATTGCAAAGAATATTATGGTTTCTTTTTTGCATCACTCCACTCCCTCAATTTATGGTGCTGAGGATTGAACCTAGGGCCTCACATGTGTTCAGTATATAGGTAGGTATACTCTACCCCATGAACTATATACCCTCCACATTATTATAATTACTTTTTAATTTTTATTTTTGTTTCTGGTGCTAGGGATTGAACCCAGGGGCCCCTTTCAACTTAGCTTTATCCCCAGCACATTTTATTGATTATTTTGTGATGGCCTTGCAAAGTTGCATAGGATCTCACTAAGCTGCTGAGACTGACCTAGAACTTTTGATCTTTTTGCCTCAGCCTCCAGAGTCACTGGGATCACAGGCATGTGCCACACTACCTGGCTATGGTTATTTTTTAAAGAGTCTGTAAGTTGTGGAAAGTGGCTGTGTTGTTTTACATTCCCGTGTCATTAGTTTAGAGTTCTAGTTTCTCTAAATCCTAGCCAAAGTTTGATTGGCAGTCTTTTCATTTTTATCTTTGTAATGAGTGTATTGAAGATTCTCATGTGCAGTTGTAATTTGCTGTTTTAATATCTGTAGATATGACCAGTTTTTCAAATACATAATTGTAAAGGGTCTTTGCCCAAGTTTTAAAGTGTTTATTGTCTTATTATTGAGTTGAAAGAATTCTTTTTTTTTTTTTTTTTAGTGTTAAGAAAACAGAAAGTTATAGTCACAGGAAAGTTATGGAGTAAACTCATTTTTTTTCTTAGTATATTTTAATAATTGTCTCATTTAAAAAAAATTTTTTTTAGTTGTAGGTGGACAGATACCTTTATATTATTTATGTGGTGCTAAGGATCAAACCCAGGGCCTCACATATGGGAGACAAGCACTCTACCGCAGAGCCATAGCCCCAGACCCTCATTTTCTTTTTCTCCTTCTTTTTTTATTCCATTCAGGGGTTAATTTTTTAAATTAAGTTTTTTTTTTTTTTTTTTTTTTTTTTGGTACCGGGGATTGAACTCAGGGGCACTCGACCACTGGGCCACATCCCCAGCCCTTTTTTGTATTTTTATTAGAGACAGGGTCTCACTGAGTTACTAAGTGCCTCGCCATTGCTGAGGCTGGCTTTGAACTCGCGATCCTCCTGCCTCAGCCTCCCAAAGTGCTGGGATTACAGGCGTGCGCCACCGCGCCCGGCTACATACATATCATAACATTCATGGCTTTAAGTATATAGTTTTGATGAGTTTTAGTGAATTTATATAGTTGACAACTCAGTATTAGAATACTGTTGTCACCCCAAAAAGGTTCCCTCATGCCTGTTTGTACTCAATCTATCCTCCTACCTCCTAGTTTTGGTAATTACTAATTCTTTATTGCCTCAGTAGATTTTCATTTGCTTAAAATTTCATATAAATACAATCATAAGACAGATAATCTTAGGATACCAGTTTCTGTCACTTAGCACAATGTTTTATTTAGGTTCATCCATCTTGCAGTATGTATAAATAGTCCTTCATAGAGTAATATTCCATTCTGTGGATATCCTCAATTTGTTTATGTTTTAATAGAGTGATGGTTATTAATTTAGTTATAATTATTAGACTATAAATAATGATACTACCTTTTTCCCTTTGGTGTTATTTATTTTTTATTTTGGGGGTACCAGGGATTGAACTCAGGGGCACTCAACCACTGAGCCACATCCCCAGCCATATTTTGTATTTTATTTAGCGATAGGGTCTCACTGAGTTGCTTAGTGCCTCGCTGTTCCTGAGACTGGCTTTGAACTTTAGATTTTCCTGCTTCAGCCTCCTGAGCCACTGGGATTACAGGTGTGTGCCACAGTGCCCGGCTGGTGTTATCTTTTTGAAAAGCAAAGAATTTTTTTAGTTTTGATAAAATCCAGTTTTATTCATGCTTTCTTTTCTATATGATTAAAATATTAAATACACTAAAGTTTCAAAGATTCTTCATATATATTCTCTTAGAAGTCTTATCTTTCAGATTTTTTTTTTTTTTTTTTTAGAGTACTTGGGATTGAACCAGTGGTGTTCTGCCAGTGAGTTACATCTCTAGCCCTTTTTATTTTTTAGTTTGTTTATTTTTTAATTGGTTCTTTTGAGTTATACATGATGATCGAAATCGTTTTGATAAAATTATACAAGCATAGAATATATCTTATTCTAACTAGGACCTCATACTTATGGATATACACAATAGTGAGATTCACTTAGGTATTTTTAGATATCTACATAGGAAAATTATCTCTTATTCATTCCACTGTCTTTCCTATTCCCATATCCTATTCCCTTCCCTCCATTCCCCTTTCTCTGATTTGAGACAGGGTCTTGCTAAATTGTTGAGTTTTTATGTGCAGTGCAAATTTTATTTATTTCCGTGGATTTAGTTGTTTGAGCACATTTTGTTGAAAACGACCTTTTCCCTTCCCTCAGTTGTTAATACATTGTAATTTGTGGATACCTTGACATCTTGAGAATATTTAATTCCTTGCCAGTCTATCTCCTAATGATTTTAACATGCATTAATGATTTTTACATGCATTAATGATTTTTAAATTTTTGCCTAAATCTCTCCTCTCTTCTCTCTCTCCCCCCCCCCCCCCCAACCTCTAATGCTGGGGATTAAACTGGGGCCTTGCGCATGCTAAGCATGTGTTCTATCACTCTATTGACTCTGCCTAAATCTTTAAATGTTTTTTGTTAGGAATTGTGAAAGAGTTATTTTCTACTTTGTTATTTCTCTGTTATTTATTAGTTGTGATTCTTTTATAGAAAAGGGCTTTAACTCAGCAATTATAGATATTTGATTACTCTGAACTGCAGTATCTTTTGAAAATGAACAGTTAACAGATACATTTAAAAAGGTTCACCATCTCTAGCAATTAGAGAAATGCAAATTAAAACTACACTGAGATTCCATCCCACTCTTATCAGAATGGCAATTATTAAGAATACAAGTGACATCAGGAAGCCGAGGCAGGAGGATCGCAAGTTCAAAGCCAGCCTCAGCAACAGTGAGGCACTAAGCAACTCAGTGAGACCTCATCTCTAAGTCAAATACAAAATAGGGCTGGGAATGTAGCATAGTGGTCAAGTGCCCCTAAGTTCAATCCAGGGTAACTCTCCCATACACACACACACACACCCACACACACACGAATACAAGTGACATAAATGTTGGCGAGGATGTGGGGGAAAAGTTACACTAATACATTGCTGGTGGGATTGCAAATTGTTCCAGCCAATCTGGAAAGCAGTATGGAGATTCCTCAGAAAACTTGGGATGGAACCACCATTTGACCCAGATGTCCCAATCCTTGGTATATACCCAAAGGACTTAAAATCAGCATACCATAGTAACGCAGCCACATCAATGTTTATAGCAGCTCAGTTCACAATAGCTTAACTGTGGAACCAACCTAGATACCGTTCAACAGATGAGTGGAGAAAGAACATGTGTACACAATGGAATACTATCCAACCATAAAGAAGAATGAAATTATGGCATTTTCCTGTAAATTGATGGAACTGGAGACTACATGATGAGTGAAATAAGCCAAGCCCCAAAATCCAAAGGCCAAATGTTCTCTTTGATATGCAGATGCTGACTCAAAATAAGGGGGGATAGAAATTCATTGTCTTAGACAAAGGGGAATGAAGGAAGAGAGGGGGAATAGGAAAGACAATGGAATGAATAAGACATAACTTTCCTATGTTCTTATATGAATACACAACTAGTGTAACTCCACATCATATACCACCACAAAAATGGGAAGTTACACTCCATGTATGTATGACATGTCAAAATATATTCTACGCCATGTATAACTAAAAAGAACAAATAAAACATCGAAAAGAAAGAAAATTATTTTTGTCCTTCACTGCCTATGTTCATCGTAACCAGTTAATATAATATTTACTACCAATAGTAGCAGATGATTTTGTTCTTTTGTTTTTTTCTCCTTTTTAAAAAAGCACTATTATGGGATCATGTATTTTTGCATATTATTTTTCAGTCAGTTTGATGCTGGACGGGACAGCTAGAACTCTTAACAAGTTAAAAGCTAGGTTAACAATGACTTAAACAGAGATTTGTTTGGATATATATCATGCCAGCATTGTTTCAGGTATCCAGCATCCCTTTTTTCTTTAACATTTAATTTCTGTAATATTCATTAGCTTGTCCCATTATGGTTACAAGATAGCTGTCACATCCCTAGGCATTAGGTCTGTGTTGAAGGTGGGCTAGTGCCAGTTGCCAGCCAGAAAGGCAGTATTACAAAATTCTTTCCCAAAATTGCCTCAGCAAACCTGTCCTTATGTCTCATTGGCAATACCCCAGCTGTCAGGAGGACTGTGTGAGCAAGTATCTGGCAAAGAGGAACAGACCTGCCAACAATGGGTTAGGCTACTCATGAGGTATATACCTTGCCATTCTTAAAGGATTTTACGGATAACAAGGAAAGAAAAATTTGCAGGGGTTCATAACTAATAATTCTTGCCACAAATGTCTTTGATAAAGCATAGAATGACTAGAATTATTCCATTATATAGTTGTTGAGGATTGATTCCCAGACCTCTATTCCAAAATGGTAGGATACTCAAATCCCTTACATAAAATGATATGGTATTTGCATATAACTTCCTCCCTTATACTTTAAACTGTCTCTATGTTACTTATAGCACCTAACAATGTAAGTGCTATGTAAGTAGTTGTTATGCTATATTATATGGTTTAGAGAATAACAGCAAGAAAATAGTCTATGTATTCAATCACATACGTGTGTGTGCGCGCGTGTGTGTGTGTGTCTGTGTATGTGCGCTCGCCTGTGTGTGTTCATACATACAGAATATATTTACTTGTAGTGAGGATTTAACCTAAGGGTGCTTTACTACTGAGCTCTATCCCCACTCCTTTTTTTTTTTTTTGAGACAGGGTCTCACTAACTTGCTGAAGGTCTTGCTTAATTGCTGAGGTTGGCCTTCAATTTGTGAACCTCCTGCCTAGGCCTCCCAGGACACTGGAATTACAGGCATGTGTCACTGTGCCCAGCTACAGCCACAGTTTAAACAAACATTAATCTGTGGTTGATTGAGTTTATAGATGTGGAACTCATAGAGGGCTTACTGTATTACTTTATTTAAAAGTAAGATCTATTCCTATATTTACTTAAAAATTTACATTCAAGCATTAAAGATTGGGGGCTTGACACATAAATTTGTCATGATTATTTTTCCTATAAAGTTCATTTTATAGGAAATAGTATCCTTGAAATACAAGTTATTGTTTTCTAATATTATAAAAATGTTATTCCAAATATAGATATCATTTAAAAAGTTGTATTTAATGCCAAACTGTGGATTCTTATATATGTGTTCTTCAGATTAATTTTGTAAAAATATGTAGAAGTTAAAATAGCCCTTTTTCTCCATACTGGTCATTGCTATCTTCTTTTCCTCTTTTTCTTAGACTCTTTTATGTGTTATCACTTTTCCTATAGAGCATTTCTTTTCCAGTCCATGGTCATCTTCAGTTTTCCCTCTCCTTTTTCTTTTTGTTCTTATTCTTTCACTTGCCTTTTAATATAGTTTCTTCCTTTTTATTCCTGCCTGTCTTCAAAATAAGGGCTAGCATAAAGTCAGTTTTTGGTTGATATGTTCTTAGTATGCTATTAGATGTTCTTCTTAGTATCTTAATTTCATTTGGGTTGTGCACTGTTGAATGTTGATTGTTAACAGGTTCTGGAATAATCCTATTAGGTTAGTTGAAAAATACATATCAAGTATTAATGGGCTGCATGTTACTGAATCAGAAAAGCTCCTGGTAAGCTCTGAATCACAACCAAGGTAGCTAATATAATTCTTGCTTTTAAATTACTTTATTTAATGAGATTTTCTCCTTCTTTAGTATTTGTAATCTCTCATGGTGCTCCATTATAAGTATTCACTGTTGTGGGCAAATGATTATTCCAAAAAAGCGTCAGCTGTGTATATATCATGTTAGGGCATATGCACACAGATATCATAAGCTGTCTTAAATATTTTGGTTTAATGTAGTTGTAAGGTATAGGTATTATGAATTTATTAACAGAGTTTTTCACAAATAAATATTAGAATTGTACGATTTCTTAATTTTGTATGATGATAGTACTGTGGTTTTTGTTATCTTAACTTTACCTGAAAATCAGCCTAATTAAATATTTTCCCCAGAATATTGAAAGAATTATCTGATTTATGATGAAGATTTTTAAATTTGTATTCTTGCATTAAAAAATATCAACAGCACTTCATAGCTTCTTTTCCACAATAATAATTGTCTGTATAATGAAAAGACAGCTACTCTGAATTTTTGGTTGAGTTGACTTTGCATCTTTTTTCTTTTTGGACTTTGCATCTTTTAAACTATGGCCTTTATGTCTTTGGTGAAGCCAGATAAGTTGGATCATTTATCTTTCTCCCCATTTTCCATATCACTCCTCTGCCTTTCCCCTCTCCCCTTTTCCTTTATATGTTCCTCTTCCTCCATCTCCCCTCTCTTTTTAAGGTGATTTTGGTGTTCCTAATTTTTTGTCTTATTTTAGTTGAGTATAAAATGAGATGTTAATCAATATTGAAGAAATCTTTTAGTTTTGCAGTTTTCTTACTAATAAATTATTTTGCTTAATCCATGCTTGTTTGTCAATTAAGATTAGTTGAAATCAACTAAGACTTTATTAGAGGACATCACCTTTTGCAAATGGAGTCATATCGTAAAGTGGACATGGACTATGTTAGCAGAGCAGCATCAGCAAAGTTTATATTCTGTGTTTGTAGTTTTCCTTCTCTCACATTGTTGCCCTTCTTGAATATGAAACATGCAAGAAAAAGAATGTAGAGACTTTCCCAGGCCGCCATTCACAGAGAGGGGATCCCAGCGCAGGACCCCAGTGGAAGAAGTCCCGGCCTGCAAGCTTTCCAGCTAGGCCCTACAGAGGACTTTCCCAGCCTGTCCACTGCAGAGACACCATCCCAGCGTGGGACCCCAGCGGAAAAAGCCCTGGCCTGCAAGCTTCCCAGGTAGGCCCCCACCAGCAGAATTTACAGCCCACCCACCTCAGAAAGGCGATCTCACAACAGGACAACAGGAGAACATGCCCTGGTCTGCAAGCTTCCCAGGTTCTCTGTAACTGGCTTAAACTGGAAGGGAAAAAAAGAAGGACTTCACAGGGGCTGTTTGAGATCCGTTCCTGAGATTTGTTCCTGGGTTTGACATTGGTTTTCTTTTTTGTTGTTGTTGTTTGATTTTGGGTTTGTTTGTTTGTTCGCTTTTATTCCTCTTTTATTTCGTTCTTCCTTCTCTCTTTTGTCTCATTTCTTCTTCCCTCATCTTTCCTATTTACACCCTACCATTGCATTCTCAACAGAGGCGAAAACAAGTTATACACAGAAATTGGGATTTCAAGAACTGGGGCAACTAAATTATACAGCAAAGCAGTGTTATATGTAATTTATTCTCTCTCTTTATTTTTTCCTTTTCTCACTTTCTCTTTCCTCTCTTTTACACAAATCCCTACTTCTTTGTCATCTCTCTCTTTTTTTCCCCTCTTTCTTCTTCTTCTTTCCTTTTTTGCTTTTCCATGTTTCTTTTTTTCTTTTCTCAATGGTTGCATAAATTTGGCGTATATATAAATCGGTCTTTCCACTAAATCGTTCACTCTCTTTCCTCTCTTCTCTGATGATATTAAACCACTTCCATAGAATTCTCTTTTCACACTTCCTAAGAAAGATCAACCCAATACCCTCACTTCCTTCTTCCTAAACTTATCACCTTTGTGTCCAACACTTGAAACTATAAAACCCATTACAAACATACAGAGTAAGTTGGAGACAATATCTGAGTTAACTAAATCTGTACATCGTGATCAAGCTGGGATTATCTCAATAGTAAGTGTTTGGTTTTAAAGTGTTAAGTATTTATAAGGGGATCTGATAGCATTGTACTACAGGAGCATCATAAGGATTTAAGGTAAAAACGAAATAGTCGAGGTTCCACAGTGCTAGAAGAAAAATCACACAAGAAATATGAAGAAACAAGGGAAGAAAGTGACTCAAACAAATCAACATATCTCCTTAGAAGATTCCATGGCAAGCACAATTGGTCAAATGCCAGAGATAGAATTCAGAAATTACATATTTCAAATGTTTATGGAACTTAAGAATGAACTGAAAAATGATATAAGGGAGCAAATACAAGTGGTAAAAGATCATTTTGACAAAGAACTCCAAAAACAAATGCAGGAAGCAAAAGATTACTTCAATAGGGAGATAGAGGTTCTAAAGAGAAGCCAAACAGAAATTCTGGAAATGAAAGAAGCAATAAACCAAACTAAATGTTCAATTGAAAGCATCACCAACAGATTAGACCACTTGGAAGAAAGGACCTCAGATAACTAAGACAAAATATATACCCTGGAGAAAAATGTAGATTACACAGCAAAAACAAAAACAACATGGTATTGGCACTAAAACAGGTAGACCAATGGTACAGAATTGTGGACACAGAGACTAATACATATAATTTCAGCTATCTTATATTAGACAAAGGCGCCAAAAATGTACAGTGGAGAAAGGATAGCCTCTTCAACAAATGGTGCTGGGAAAACTGGAAATCCATATGCAACAAAATGAAATTAAACCTTTATCTCTCACTATGCACAAAATTCAATTCAAAGTGGATCAAGGACCTAGGAATTAGACCAGAGACAATACGCCTAATAGAAGAAAAAGTAAGCTCCAATTTCCAACATGTCAGATTAGGCCCCAAGTTTCTTAATAAGAATCCTGTAGCGCAAGAATTAATACCAAGAATTAATGAATGGGATAGATTTAAACTAAAAAGCTCCTTCTCAGCAAAAGAAACAATCAGTGAGTTGAATAGAGAGCCAACTATTTGGGAACAAATATTTAATACATGCACATCAGATAGAGCACTAATTTCTAGAATATATAAAGAACTAAAAAAAACTTAATTCCAAAAAAAACAAATAACCCAATCAACAAATGGGCTAAGGAATTGAAAAGACACTTCTCAGAAGAAGATACACAATTCATCAACAAATACATGAAAAAAATGCTCAACATTGCTGGCAATTAGAGAGATGCAAATCAAAACTGCTCTAAGATTTCATTTCACTCCAGTCAGAATGGCAGCCATTAACAACACAAACAACAATAAATGTTGGAGAGGATGTGGGGAAAAAGGCAGACTCATACGTTGCTGGTGGGACTGCAAAATGGTGCAACCATTATGGAAAGTAATATGGAGATTTCTTGTAAAACTGGGAATGGAACCACCCTATGACCCAGCCATCCCACTCCTGGGTCTTTTCCCAAAGGACTTAAAAACAGCATATTACAGCGACACAGCCACTTCAATGTTTGTAGCAGCACAATTCACAATAGGTAGATTGTGGAACCAACCTAGATGTCTCTCAGTTGATGAATGGATAAAGAAAATGTGGTACATATACACAATGGAATTTTACTCAGCAATAAAAGAAAATAAAATAATGGCATTTTCAGGTAAATGGATGAAGTTGGAGAATATAATGCTAAGTGAAATTAGTCAATCTCAAAAATCCAAATATCAAATGTTTTCTCTGAAATAAGGAGGCTGATCCACAGTGGTATTGGGTCGGGGTACATAGGAGGGATTAGAGGAACGCTAGAAAGGTCAAAGGGGAGGGAGGGGAAGGAAGAGAGCAAGGGGGAATGGAGGGGAAAAAAGAAAAGGTGGTTGAATAAGATGGATGTCATTATCCTAAATGCATGATTGAAGATTTGAATGGTACGAATATACATTGTATACAGTGTTTTGTAAAAAGATGCTCTATATGTTTATTCTGAATTATATTGCATATCACTATTATAAAATAAATAAATAAATAAATAAAAGATTTTTAAAAAATTTGAGATCAAGTTAGGATGAGGCTTAGGGAATGAAAATGTATATAGGGTAACTTGAATAATTCATCAGAATATACACCTGAAAATATGTATGAAAATGTATGTAGATACAAAAGTTCTTAAAATAAAATGATTTAATGTAATTCTTATTACTATCTCTTTTTTAGATTGCTGATGCATGTATATATTATATACAAGAGCATATTAAGATATTCATGCAAATATACTATTGATAAGTTATATATGAGAAAATACACATAAATATCAAATTACTGTGTGTGATTTCCTGTAAAATTTAGTATAGGGATGGGGTAAAGATAGGGTAAATATTAAATTTAGGTTTGGTAAGGTTTAGGGCTAGGAAACAAAAATGCATACAGGGAAAATTGAACATTCATAAGAATGCACACTTTAAAATAAGTATCACATGTATATAAATGCATAGGTTCTGAAAGAAGGAAGAGTTTAATGAAATTCAGATAAATTTTTTTTAATTTGTAAATGGATTGATAAATTATATATATAAATGTGATAAAATATATGCAGATATATCATTGATAATTTTATATAAAAATGGAAATACATATGAATGTCAAATTATTGTATGTGTTTTCGTGTAAAATAAGATTTAGTTATGGGATAGGATAGGGTTAGTATTAAATTTGGGGTTGTGTTAGTATTGGGGTAAGGGAACAGAAATGTATATTGAGATTCTTGAATATTCATAAGAATGTACATGTGAAAAATATGTATGAAAATGTATATAAATACATGGTATCTGAAAAGGGAATGGTTTGATGTGATGTGTATAAATACCTTTTTAATTTGCAGATTCATGAATAAAATTTATATGTATACATAAAATATAATGATAAATATATATAGATAATTATGTAATGTGGTACATATACACAATGGAATTTAATAATTATCTATATATATAGATAATTTTCAGTCCTGTTAGGGGTAAGTTTAAGGAACAAATACATATATTGGAAACTTGAATGTTTATAGGAATGTACACGTGAGAATATATATAAATACATAGGTTCTAAAAGGGGAATGTTTTAATGTTATTCTTATAAGTACCAACTTTTTAAATGGCAGATGCATGGATAAATTATATGTGTGAATATATAATAAAATACATGCAAATCTACCATTTTTAATTGTATGTATACGTGGAAATACACCTAATTATCAAGTTACAAATAAAACATTCTCTCAGCCTTTAAAAAAAAAAAAAAAGAATGTAATGTCTAAGGAATTATTTTGAGGAGCAAGTAAAATGTAATTGGTAATCTTCATGATACTTATCAGAATTTTGATATATAGCTATCATCCATAGGGGACTCATAGACTTCTATATAGTATTTTTACGTTTTATTTCCAATCAGATCCTGTTACTATTTTCATTTCTAATTTCAGTTATATAAAGCTTTAAAATGCTGTCAAACTTGATTTAAAGCTATATTTATGCTCGCAAAGGTTATTTCATACTAGCCTATGGCTTCATAAACACTAGAATATTGCTCCTGTTTCATGGAACACTCTTTATGGCAATCTTGCTGTATCTCTGTTGCATTTGCTGTGTCCCAGCTGTTGCTTTGGTTACAGTGTTCCTATTTTGGCAAGCTTTTTAGAGATCTCAACTGTGATTTCTGTCTTTCTGTGGGATTTTATTTTTTTCCCATGTGATCCTATAGAGATTGAGAAAGAGAAAAAGAAATTGCATCATATTTATTTCCCAAGCAGAAAAACAAAACTAATTTTACTTTAATAAAGAAAATAGTTGTGTCATATTCTGAAATGCTTCTGAGGAGATCATAGTCTGTTTTTCTCTTTTTGCTTAAAAAAATTATCATTTTGCTCACTACATTACATCTTTTGTTCTAATTTTATATAATAATTTATGAAATTGGGGAATTTCATGGAAGATTGATTTGTTGAAAGTCATAGTGACAATTTATAGAAGAATTATTTTTAGAATATTGAATATCTCATTTGAAGTGAAAGCATTGTCTAGACAATATTGCTACTTTATATGTAGAAATTTCTTTTACTAGTGTAGTATTTTAAATATGTTTTTAGTTTGTCTGTTTGGGGATCTTACAGTTGTCAGATTCTGTTTCTCACCTGCAAAATTGGTACATCTGGAGAACTTCTAAAGACAAGTGGTGGACGGGATGACCAACTTCAGAAAGTATAGAACAGGCAATGAAGAGCCCAAGAGCCAAACCTGGCCTGCCACTAAGCAGCTGTGGGTCTACCCTCTTGCTACTTTTGTTTCCTTAGCTTACATGAACATTGCAATATTTACTCTACCTTACCTATTTGGTGATGACAAAATAAAATTAGTGGATGTGCAGGCTACTTTTAACGGCTAGAAGCAATGTTCAATTGTAAGGTATTGTTATCTTGGGAAGAGCATCTTTTTGGCCATGTACTGTTTTCAGCAGATCAGGATGGGGCATTTTAAAATGAATCTGGACCCCCAAAAGTTTACCAGGAATAGGTGTCATTTTGTAAAGAGATGGATTTGGGTAGGGAATATAAGAGAACAAAAAGTAGAAGTCCTAGACCTGTTCCTGGAACACTAAGAAAGTAGGTGTACAATATAGGCAGTTTAAAGATAAGCAGTGAATTGAAGTACTTACATTGTGTTTGTCAGGATTACTGAGGTGGAGGCTCCTATTAAGGACAATTTCCAATTTTAGTGATTTAAACTGTGTAAAGTGATTTGCAGCAGAGTGTGGGGAGTCAAGTAAGTGAGGGAAGAAGTTGATTAATTGTCCTCTGCCAATTTAAATCATCCAGTTCCCCAGAGATCACAATGATCTGGAGTACTAGGGAAGAAAGAGTTTCTTCATGGACAGTTTTCACTAGGACTTTAAACTTGAGGATAATTTGTGGTGTGCAGGTACCTTTTAGCAGGATGGGGCTAAGCTGTTTATTTGTTCAGAAAGGTAACATAGTACTGGTTTCCCAACAGTGACTTGAGATTCTTATCAGCCATGCTGATATTTCATCAGTTCCCACTAAAATTAGAAATAAGAACTTGGTAATGAGTTAGTCATGCTATTTAAAGAGTATCTCTAGTCCTGAGAATGTCTCATCTAATGTAAATTTTCTTATTTTCTGGTATTTCAGTATTTTATGGTAATGAATACATACTTGAATCCCTGTCCTGTTGCCTAAGATTCTCTCTTAATTTCTCAATCCCCTACCTTTCCTATCCTTAATGAAGAAATCATAATAACTACCTTGACCATTTATTGGAGAAGGTATCATGTATATTGAGAGCCTAAAATAATACTTGGTTCATAATAGGGCTTACCAGGTTACTACAGCAAAAACACTTATTCAAGACCATAAACTTCCTCACTGTTAAATTGGAGTTTATATCTTTGAATACAGATTATAATTTTGTATTCTGTACACAGGACACTCGAACTTTTTAGAGAGTTCTAAAACTATGGAGAATGTCTAAAATGGCATTTCTGAAGAAAATAGGGTTTTTAAATTTGGTTGCCAAGGATGATATAAGCAGTGGTTCTCAAACTTTGGAGTTTGTAAGTCACTTGGGATCATGTTTTGAAAATTCAGATTTGTTACACATGCAAAAGAATGAAGTTGGACTTTTAACTTGCACTATATACAAAAATTAACTCAAAATGGATCAAAGACCTAAATGTAAGACCTAAAATCATAAAGCTCCTCAAAGAAACTAGAGAAAAAGTTTTATAATATTGGATTTGGCAGTGATTTCGTGGATATTCTACCCAAAGCATAGGAATTGAGAAGAAAAATAGACAAATGGATCTACATCAAACTTGAAAACTTCTGAACAAGGAAGGAAATAGAATAGTGAATAAAGGCAACTTTCAGAATAGGAGAAAATCCTTGCAAACCATATACCTGAGAAGGGGTTAATATTTAGAATATATAAAGGCCTCCTACAACTCAACAACAAAAATCCCAGTCAATAAATGGGCAAAAGACTTGAATAGACAAAAAAGACATAAAAGTGGCCAACAAGCATATGCAAACATGCATAACATCACACATTTTTAGGGAAATGAAAATCAAGACCACAATGAGTTATTACCTTCGCCTGTATGTTGGCCACTATCAAAAACAACAGAAAATCACAGGTATTGGTGAGAATGTGAAGAAATTGGAATCTTTGTGCATTGTTATTAGGAACTCCATGCCATTGAACAACTTTCTATTCTGTATTCTCCTAATCCTTGACAACCTCCATTCTACTGTCTCTCTGAATTTGACTACTCTGGGTACCTTACCATAAGTGGAACCATATTGTTTTTGTCTTTCTATGACTAGCTTTTTTCACTTCACATAGTGTTCTCACCATTTATCCATTTGTAGCATATGTTAGAATCTCCAACATTTTAAAGCCTCAACAATATTTCATTGTGTGTATATACTACATTTTGCTTATCCATTGGTGAACACTGGGTTTCAAGTGTATGTCTTTTTGTTGCCCTAATCCTATGTATTGATTTCCTAGTACTGCAATTAAAAATTACCACACACTAGGTGGCTTAAAACAATAGAAGCATGTTCTTTTATATTTCTGGAGGCTAAAAGTAAAATCAAGGCGTTGACAGGAGTACCCCTTCCCCCAAAAAACAAAAGGCTCTAGGGAAGACTCCTTTCTTGCTTATTCCTCACTTTTGGAAGATCCCATTAGTCATTTGCACTTGAAGATTTATAACTATCATTCCAATATGTGCCTCTGTTATCACTTGGTATTTTTCACTGTTTGTGTCTCAGTGTATATTCTTTTCATATAGGGGCAATCATAATCCAGTATGACCTCATCTCAACTGATTACATCTGCAAAGATGCTGTTTCTAGATTAGATCACATCCTGAGATTATCATAGCACATAAATTTTGTGGTGACAATATTTACCTTACTCTATGTTTTAAAATTTAATCCATTTGTTAAGTATGTAAACGTTTGTTAGTCAGCTCTGGCTGCCATACAAAACGAAATAGACTTAATGGCTGAAACAATAGGTATTTATTTTCTCAGTGTTCTGGAAGCTAGAAAGGCTTAAGATTAGAACCTGAAGGATTTGGTTTCTGGTAAGGACCCTCCATGTCTCCTAACATGGCAGAGAGTGAGAGCAAGCAAGGGAGAGCAGGACACAAGCTCAAAATCCCTGTTGTCTCTAATAAGGGTCTTAATCCCTTGAGACCAGCCCTATCCCACAGCCCTTGTCACTACCTCATCCACTTTAACCCCCCAAGAGCCAGTCCTCCAAACACCAACTCTGAAGATACAGTGGGAAAACCAAACTCAAACTGAAACCTTGTTTCTCTTACTGTGATAACACAGATCTCTTCTGTGGCTCCAAAAGGTGTGGGGGATTTTTTCCCAACACCAAGCCAGCATTCAGTTCTATAGTAGTCAGGGTAATCTAGCTGGGTAATCCTGTAATCTAATTCAGTTCTCATACTCTCTGCCTGAAGATAGCACCAGGCCCACAAGTTGAGGGTTCAGTCTTCAAGACAATCCCCCCTTCCCACCCACTTCAGATGCCAGTTGCAAGTCTGAGGTTATTTTGCCTATTCTTCTGACTGACTTGCTATGAACCTGGGTTTCCACAATCCCCTCCTCGCCTTCCATTAATTTGCTTGAGCAGCTTATAGAACTCAGGGACTCGTATTTACTGGTTAATTGTAAAGGACATTACAAAAGATACAGATGAAGAAGAGATGCATAAGATTAGGAATGTGGGAAGGGGTGTGGAGATTTCATGCCCGATCTGCACACCCTCTCAGGAACCTCCATGTACTCAGCTATCTAGAAGCTCTCCAAACCCTGTTCTTTTGGGGTTTTGTGGAGTCTTCATTGCATAGGCATGATTGATTAAATCTTTGGCCACTGGTGATCAACTTAACTTTCAGCCCTTCTCTCCTACCTAATCCTGTCTTGATCTTTTTAATGATCAACCCCCATCCTGAAGCTAGAACTGCCAGCCATCAATCAACTCACTAACATACAAAAAAACACATCACTTTGAAGATGCCAAGGATTTTAGGAATTATACACCAGGAAAGGGGACTAAGACTAAATACATATTTTGCAATATCACTTTAGTAAATTGTGGGATAGACTATATGAATTTTGGGAGACATAGACATTCAGCCCATAACAATTTTAAAATCAAAATATAAATTTCACATTAGGTAGTATTTGGGGAGTGAGTTATGTATTTATTTTGAGATGGGGTCCTGTGATATTGCCAAACTGGCTTCAAAATACTGGGCTTAAGTGATCCTCCTGCCTCATCCTCTAGAGTAGCTGAGAATAAAGTTGTGCATCCACGTGCCTGGCTTGGGAGTCACTTAATTTAAAAAACAATGACATATAAGTTTAATAGTGTATACATGCATGCATAAATCTTGCTTGTACTATTTTGGGAAAAAGTTATGTAACATTCATATTTAATAAGTTAAATTTATTTTTTATTCTACGTAATATCTTTGCCCTAAAATAAATATAAATTTTTGATAACGTTTTAGGTATTTAATAAGAAGTCTTGCCTGATATAAATATCTATATATTGTTATAACCTACTACGTCTCTCACTTCCTGTTATTTCTTTCAGAATTTTAAAAACTAAAATCATAACAGAAAAGTGCACTTATCACGGGAGTGTAGCTCAGTTGATTTTTCACAAAGTAAACTAATATGTATGACCAGCATTTAGATTAAAAAAATATTCCATAAGCATTCCACAAGCCCTTTCTTAATTAACAAATTCCCTCAAATAATTCTTACAGATATACAAAAAATTAGAGAGTCACTTATGCAAGCACCTGGACTTGCAGAAGGTATTTCTTTAGATTTTTATCCCATCAGGGATCAGGTTGCTGTATTTATTTTCTAAAATGTGCAGTGTCATTCACAGACTTTTGTATATGCTGTTTCTCTACTTGGAGCAGGCTTCTATATGCTTTACTGCTCCTTCTTTGTGTCTTCCGTACCTATTTACCTCAGGTTCTTACATCTTCCCATGACTACTTCATTTCAGGTCTTAGCTGAGACTCCTTTTTTAAAGAGTGTTTCCTTAATCCTCTATCTTTCTTCCCTCTCTGTGAGCAATTGCTCCTTCTGTGTGTTTTCTTTAATCCTTCTGTTTCCTCTCTCATTTATCATAGAACATTCTAATTGCCAATTGACTTTATTCCCCCATTAGACCATAAATATTGAAAGGTCAGACAGTACATTTTTTTTTTATTACTAGTACCTTGGAAAGTGTCAGCACATGTACAGTATCAGTCATACACATAGATGAAAAACTCATTATTTTTTAGTATTGGAAAGTGCATCTAGTTCAGTCTCCTCTGCTTTTAAATGAGTAAACTAAAAGCCTGAATTTTATTAATAAGGGCTCAGAAAGAGCCACTGGTCAAAATATATGGTATGTGTCTGTGATGAGACAGAATGATGGAAAGGACTCTAATGTATCTCTAGGATACCAGACACTGAAGAATCTCTATTATTCTTCACTCGAATCATAGCTAGAGCAATTATTTCATTTTCAGTTCTTCTAATATCCCGGTTCCATTTCTTATTATTCTGCCTCCCAATTTCTATTCTCTTACTCCCACTGATTCTGTTATTTACCCCTTTGTGATTTTTGGTTTCCAATACCTATTTTCATTCTTTAGTACTTCAATCTAGTTTGCTACCCAGACTAGTTTTCTATGATTATGAAAAATTTTCACAATTCGAACTAAGAATGACCCATTGGCCCCTTAGACTAATCCATAATAATTAAGTAGTTCATTAACAGCAGCTTTACATTTTCTCGCCCCTCCTGTTTCCCACACACTCCCTCAAATGATCTTCTTTTGATTTGTGTCTTTCTATCCTCAGTTCCCCAAGTGAGATATGGTTCTTGCTTCAAAAATATAGTACATTTTTTCTCTTTGTCTTGTTCATTTTAGTTAGTCAGCATCCAGTTTCTTTTTACTGTTTCAAAATCTCTTATATCTGTCCTGTTCATTATATTCTTGTATTGTTGGCTTTATCTTACTGCAACAAAATATTGAATACAGGCTACTTATGAAGTAAAGAAGATATTCCCACATGGTTCTGGAGGTTCAAATCTAGGATTGGACATCCCTGTTTGTATTACCATCTAGTCAGGTTGGCACAGCATGGTGGGAATACCTGTCAGAGTGAGTTCTCATGTCTTGAAGCAGGAAGCAGAAGGAAAGGAAGAGATTGGGGCCCCACAATCCCTTTGGAGGGCACGTCTCCTGAAACTTAAGGACTTCTCATTATGCCCTACCTCTTCAAGGTCCGCAGCACCTTCCAGTCACCACTCTGGGAACCAAGCCTTTATGTATGGATCTTTGGGGACAATTATCCAAACTATAGTAATTCTCATTGCAATTCACTAGTGCATGTTATTTTTTCTTTTGTTTTTAATTACTACTTGGCAAAGCGAATTTAATTTGTTTTATCTCCTCAAACAACCTAGGCTATGGTATTTAGAACATCAATAATTTTTCTGTTACTAATCAAACAAAATAAGAGTTTCACAGAGTGCCATTTATGTCTGTCAATGACTAACTAGACTCATGTCATTTCAGAGTTATCTTTTATTATCAACACTCCAGACAGTAAAATCTATTTACCACTCCTTAGGTATACACTGTAGTTTTCTGTAGTCATTTCTTTGTGTATTGTGTTCTTTTTTTTTTTTTTTTTAAGAAAATATTTATCTCTGTGAATAAATGATCCTCTTCTTTCAAAGTCTGGCAAAGACATCTAATCCAGTGGTTCCAAAATGCTAAATTTCAGTTAGCTACTAGGTGGAATGTGTCAGAATGTGAAAAATATTAATAACTAGGCCTTAAATCTGGTCCAGCTGAATCGAAAATTTTAGAATTGAGATATTATCAGCTCCATTTTTTTTCATAAAAGATATCTCCAGCCAGTGTTGGGGTTCCATTCTTTTATTTGTCTTCATCGTTTTGAAGTTTTA
Organism: Tamias sibiricus; assembly: GCA_025594165.1. Classification (NCBI taxonomy): domain Eukaryota; kingdom Metazoa; phylum Chordata; class Mammalia; order Rodentia; family Sciuridae; genus Tamias; species Tamias sibiricus. The sequence continues at coordinate 82,393,217 of CM046664.1, forward strand.
CAAGATGGAGACAGAGAGAAATGAGGTGACTTCTTCAGGGTTACCCAAATAGTATTTCTTGTGTAACTTTTCTTATTTCAACAATTAAAGATGGAGCGATAAGAAAAATTTCTTAGGAACTGGAATAGAGGCTATTCTTAGAATTCTTACAACTTTTGGAACATTAGAAAATTGTCTGAGGACCAATATTTTCTATTAGTACTGCACTGAATACCAAATATTGTAAATGTGTTATCTCAACAGTCTTTTCAAAAGTTTCGTGAAGAATATATTAAAAAAACAAATAACAGAAATTTACTTACTCATTCACTTATGCTAAGGCTAATTTTAAAAGCTGAAGTTCTTTCCATTATAGCATGTTGCTAACAGATCAAGGTGGAGGTAGCTAATGTTTATTGAGCTTCTCTTCTAATTTTCAAATACTAATCAGTTATAAGAATTATTGCAGGCCATTGTGGAAGTACATGCCTGTAATCCTACTAAGTGGGAGGCTTAGGCTTGAACAAGGAGTTTGAGGCCAGCCTAGGCAACATAGTAAGATCTTATTCCCCAAAATAAATTTTTATTTTACCATTAGGTGTGTACCATTATCTTTTGCTATCATGCTAGAGCTTAGATTCTAAGCTAGGCATGAGTCCAAAGCCTGTGAAATAGGAATAACAAAAGCAAATAATAGAATTAATGAAGCCTAACATTATTTATTTTATAAGACTAGTAAATTAAAATAAATTATTAAATACTCCCAAAGATTGTGAGACAGAAAACAAACAAACAAACCAAAAAGACACAAGATGAAGAGATGATCTAATAAGAGATCCAATAAAAACTAAAAAGATAGTAAGAGGGCATTAGGTATAACTTTGTAACAACAGTTTTGAAAATTTAGGTGAAATTGACAAATTCCTAGGAAAACAACCTACCAAAAGGAACACTAGGAAAATTAGAAAGTCTGAATAGTTTTACTTCTATTACCAAAATGGAACATCATTCAAAACCTTCCCTCTGACAACACTTCAAGGGCAGATAGTTTCAGGGATGAATTCTTCCAAACGTTAAAGGAATAAATAAACCAATGTTATGTAAACTTTATCTAGTAATTGAAAAGAGGGAACACACACATCTGCTTATTTTATGAGGCCAGAATAACCTTGATATCAAAACAAAGACATTATAAGGAAGGAAAATCACTAGCTGTCTCTCTCCAAAATTGATGCAAAAATGCTAAACAAAACTATTAGCAAATGTAAGCCAGGAAGATCTAAAACTGATAATTCATCATGACTAAGATGGCTTTAGTCCAGAAATGCAATGTAATTTCTTAAATACAGTGGGAAAAATGATCATCTTAGTAGGTGCAGAAAAGTATTTAATAAAATTCAATATCAGTCTGATTAAAAATATTCTCAGCAGACCAAGAATAAACTTCTTTAACATGATAAAGGAGTATCAAAAACCTCAGTGATGAAATATTTAAGACTTTCCACCTGATATTAGGAATGACTCAAGGATAATTTCTTCTTCTCAGCATTCCATTGGATATCTACCCAGAGTAATAAGAAAAAACAATAAAATAAAGGAAAATTGGGAAGAAAGAAAGAAAAAATATTATTAGATAACATGGTTATATAGAGAGCGAAAAACAGTCTACAGATGAAATATTAAAATTAATAACTGAGTTTTGTACATTCGTTAGCTTAAAATTCAATACATAAAAATCAATTTTATTTTTTAATATGCTTGCAGACTAAATTTTTTAAGTTACCATTTATAGTCTAAAAAACGCATAGATTAATTCAAATGAAATATACATAAGAACTCTTAATAGAAAGCTATCAAACATTATTAAGAGAAATTAAAGAAAACATGAGTAAATGAAGAGAGATACCATATTCATGAGTTGGAGAGCCCAGTATGACAAAAATACCAATTCTAATTTTATTTATAGTTATAACTGAATTCCAAATAAAATCCCAAATTTTCAAAAATTGAAATTGTCAAGTTAATTCTGAAATTAAAGTGAAAATATTATGAACCAAGAATCGTTCATAATCAGTTGAAAAACAGATAAACCAATTTTGAAAGATAAACCAACAGCGTTTCTAAGGGATAACTTCATGAATGAAAGATATCTTTATGAATGTGGGTCAAGGACTATTTTTTAAAATAAGACACTGAAAGTGTTTACCATAGGGAGTAAGGTATATAAAAAGGATCACATTTAAATTGTCAATTTCTTTCCCTTAAAAGACTTCATTAAGAGAGGGAGAATGTATTTGCAATACATATAATCATCAAAGTCATAAAATCCAATATATGTAAACAATTTTACAAATAAGTAAATAATGAAAAATGGGCAAAAATGAGGAGCATGCATTTCACAAAAGATAATCCAAGTAGATAATTAACATTCACGAAGGAGTAACTTCCTCAGTCATCACAGAAATGCAGATTAAAACCACAGTGGTCACTTAGAAGAATAGCTAAAATCAAAGGGACTCATTGTTTTAATTTTGGGCAAGTTCGTTGAGCGTTCACAATTGTCATATACTGTTGGTGAGGCTATAAAATATTACAGTGGCTTTGGAAAATTGGCCAAATCTATAAACACTTAAGCATAGAAATACTTTGTAATTTAGCAGTTTACCTACCCAGCAGAAATGCATATGCATATCTGTCTACTGCAGTGTTCATGCCAGCATTAATTAAAATATCTAAAAGTGTAAATAACCCAAGTATTTATCGATACTAGAATGGACATTCTAAGGTAAACTTCTATAGTGGAACTCTACACATCAATAAATCTACATGCAGTAAGGTGGGAAGATTCCACAAATAATATGTTAAACAAACAAAGTCTGACACACACACAAAAATATATATATATATATATATATATATATATATATATATATATATATATATATACATACACACACACACATACACTCTCTAAAATTCAATTTATGTCAAGTTCACAAACAGGCCAAACTAATCTATCGTGGTTTCAGAAGTTATGGTTGGGATGATATTTATAGAGGTGCACCTTGGGAGCACTCCCATACAGGGTTTTTTTTTTCCTTTGTAGAAAAAAAAAAAAGTCCTAACAAGTTTTTAATTTGTACTTTTAACAAATACATGTATTCAATTTTTATTAAAATTTGAGTAAATTGTCTGGGGCTGTAGCTTGCCTAGCACATGTGAAGCACTGAGTTTGATCTTTAACACCACATAAAAATAAATAAAATAAAGGCATACTGTCCATCTATAGCTACAGTTTATTTTAATTTGAGTAAATTGCAAGGGATCTTAATTACTAGATTACATGTCATGTTTGTCCAATAAAACTGACGTCAAAGTTCACCTGTTCTTTTGCTTCTTCACATCTTTCTGTGCTAATGCTAGACACACACAGGATAATCAGTGATCACTTGTGGTCTATGGGAACCAAGTGAGAGTAATAATTATTATCATTCTGCTTTGTTTCTAAATCTATTAATATCATTTCTTCACTGTGACTTCTTAATGTTTTCCATGATCTCACCAAAAGTCTTGAATTGCCAACAAATTTCAAAACAATTTAAAAACAATTCAGGATTGTTTTTCACACTTCTATATACCTCAGGTAAAATGGCATTGGAGTAAAGATGTCACATGGTATTTGGCTTGAGAGATTTCAATTAGACAAATTAGAATAATTACAAGAGTTTAGAAAAACAGAAGAAAATGCCTTTCGTGGCCACTGAGTCAACAGATCAAAATTGTTTAGTGGTGTGAATGATTTTTCACCAGTAACTACTGTTATGAACAGAACTGTGTAATATTCAGAATGAAGAGGATTAAGATTATTTTATGCCACAATTAATGAGATACAGAGAGCAAATATTTCAATTAATTTTTAAATGGTTTTTTCTCTTTAAGTTGTGCTTTTCTTTTTACTCAAAGTAATGCTGTATAACATTTTTGAAACTATTGGATTCAGTTTATTTAAATAAGAAGCACATCTGTAGCTCAGCCTATAACTCACCAATGCTGACTTTCTAAATTCTTCATTTTGTAGTTATTGTTCCACTCACTTTTCCCATCTTAATAGCTTTGACTTTCATGTAGTTATCCACCATTTTCTCAAAGTTTATTAAGTAAGAGAGAATACCATCAAAATATACAAAATTTTTGAGGTGCTGACACCATTGTGTTTCTTGATCTAGGTGGTAGTTTAGCCCATTATGTTTATTTTATTTTAGTTCGTAAAGTTGTGCTTATATAATGTGCACACTCTTCTGTATGTTACTTTAAGAATTTTATTTCAAATAATTATTTTGTAGCATCTTTTGTAACAATTCATATCTATATTAAATCATTGATCTATTGATATGTATCTTAATTGGTATTAATTGAAAAAGTGGCTGTTAATTGGAAAGTTTCAAATTATATCTAGAATTATATGTGTTGTAAATTATAATTATAAATATTGCTATAATATATGCTTTAGTAATGCACTACATATATTTATGTTTCGAAAAATTTTTGAAAGTTAATTTTTGAAGCAGACAATTATGAAAACTGGTTTATTTTAGCTAGGCCTTTAAAGTCAAATAAAACAAAATGTTTTCAGTTAATATACACATAAATTTTACATTATACTTTCACTGATACATGATACTAAAACTACTGTATGTGGAGAAGCTAAGTGCTGCACTTTTCAGATCCTTTTAGGATTGTAAAGGCAATAAATATAATTTTAAAGTATATAACTGTATTCTGGCTTTATAAGGTATAAGTATTCTTTGAAGATGCTTTCTTGGATTGTGCATACTCTTGAATAATGATATGGCAAATTTCTTTACAGTTGTCTTATTTTGATTTCATGATCTCTACTAAAATGTTAAAAAATTGTATATATTGCTTTTATACATACACACACATATTATTTTTGGGAGAAAGGGAATAACAACAATGAAAAGCAAATGTTGTACCCTGTTTTTAGTTAATATTTTTCTATAAGGTTGCTTACTTTATCTCCTGTTTCCTTTGTTAGTGCACTAGTACAAAATTGATAGTATATACTAGAATTAAATTCTATTATAATGATATTAAATTAAGGTTTTTATTAGACCATATTTTAATTTGAATGATATTCATTTGCTTCTCTTTCTTGTTTAATAAAAATTAATCTCCAGTGGGTATTGTTATTCTTCAGCTCAGTTACCTGTTATTGTCTTTAAGCTGACTCTGCTTTATCTTTCTGTGTTCGTGTTTGTGTATTTGCAGTGCATAGTATTATTTTTAAATGATACAGTAGATTTCAGAAATTACCTTTGTCTTATTCATAAATTTAATCTACTAAACAATGAAATAATCTAATTTTTTAAGTATGTCTCTAATAATAGACACTAAATCATAAATGAAAGAAGATTTTCAGCTCTTTGGGCCTAGAAGTATATGTTGTTGTAACAGCTTCTTTAAAAGTCATTTATTTACCAAATAAATCTAATAATTTATATCACTCTGGACTAAATCTACTCATTGACCATGTTTCAACTCCCCTTCTTATCTCTTGCCTCCCTCTCCATGTGCAAACAATCCTGGTCTTCTTGCTGTTTCATTAGCATGCCAAGTGCATTTCTTAGTACTTTTGTTGATAACAGTGCCCAGGTCTATAGTTCCTCATACCTTCTTCATGCTGCCTCCATCAGAATAATCAAGTCTGTTTAAATACCCAATCAGAGATTTTTTTTTTAAACTCCTCTCTCTAGAGTAATCCTAATCATTCTCTGTTTTTATTTTCTGCTATGCTTTTTTTCGTATAGCATTCATCACTACCTGATATCTTTTTTATTTGTTTTGTACATTTCATAGTAAACATATAAGCTCCTGTGAACATGATTTGTTTCACTACTGCATTTTCAACACATAAAACTATAACAGTTGCACAGTAGCCACGGTATAAATATTTGTAGTCAGAGTAAATGAATGGAATGGATTAAATATAAAGAATAGTTATCAGTTCTCATGGCTTAGGCCTTGGTCAACTCTTCAGGATTCTTTTTTTTATTCTCTTATATATCTAGCATTTCTGTTCCAACATGGCTCCTTTGTAGGGATTGGTGGTAAATTTTAAATATGATCTAATATTGTACAAAAAGCTTCTAAACTTGTTATTATCCTTTAAAGGTGGAGAAAGAGGGAAAGGGGAAATACGATATACATGGTATTTAAATTTGTCTTTTATGATATATAACTAAATTTAATATTTGTTGCAAATTGTTCTTCAATAATTTAAAAATATGGTAGCAATTGCTCAATGTTGAAGATTTACATTGGTTTTATTTGTTTTCTATTTATATCTGTTTCTACCCTGCCTCAATTTTGTTTAAGAATCCAACTCAAGTTGGAACAGCTCTTCAGGTTTTTCATAATCTTGGAACTTTGAAGGATACTATTACCAGTGTTGTGGATGGATATTGCGCCACTTTGGAAGAAAATATCAACAGTGCATTAGACATCAAAGTTTTGACTCAACCTTCCCAGTCAGCTGTCAGAGGTATGGATATACTTTATATTTAGCTTCCTTATTTATTTATAACTGAGAAGTCCTTTGAATAGTATGTGAAACATTCATGTTTCAAAGCAATCTAATGACTCATTTTTTAGTAGACAGAAAATGAGAGAAGAAATTATGTTTCAGAATTTATTTATAATTTTTTTTGTCTAATCAGTGAGTTGAACTGGCCAATTGGTACATTCAGAACTAGATAAAGATCTCAAAACTATGGCATCATTTAGTTGAGAGGAAACAGATGCAAAAAGAAAAAAAGAACATTTTTCTTCTGAAGTCCTTATCCTTATCCTCACTTGTACTTCTTATTGAGTAAGAAAATATTTTTAAAGACTGCTATCTCTACTTCAGCTTTCTGGACTTTTCCTTATTGTAATTCTTATACTCAGGAGCAATAATGGCTGATGAAATAGAAACTGATAAAACCTTCAGGAAAATTACAACCATAGCAAAGTCTAAAGGAAACTGCTGAAAGAAGGTGCATTCAAAGTGGAGAGGAATAGCCCTACATTAGCAGTCTGTACCTCTTCCTGCCAAGGTGACCAGATAGTATTCATACTTCTCCTCAGAGGGTAGAAAAAAAACATACATTATGTGTACCTCTCATTTACTTTCTGCAGCTTCATGCCTGCATCTCTTCCCTTACATTTTTTTTCTTTCTGTCTGTTAGTATGGATGAGATATACTTTCTTCTAGCAAAGGCTACTCAACTTTTGCGTTAAATTCTGTCATTCCAGGATATTGCTTTCGCACATACCTTCTTCCTGCCTTGTCTTTATTTTCTTCTCGACATCTCTTTTTCATCACATATAATTATCCTACCATATCTCATTCTACTTAAAAACAGTCATATCTATCTTGACTGCATTTCTTTCTTCTGCTGTACTACCCTATTTTATTTCATTAGTCTACAGAAAAACTTTCCAAATTGTTATGTGTATTTAATGTTTCCAATTTTTCTCTTAAGACTTTCTAAGAGAAGGTTCTCTAATAATCACAGAGTTATCCTGAAGAATAAACAAAATAACCTCTGCAGAATTAATAACAGTTCCTGATTCCTGGCTAATATAAAAAATTGCAGCCATTTATTGTTTTATATAATTGGTATATAACGTGACATTAAGTAACATACATAACTCATAAGTATGTTGCACTGGATAAAAAGAGAGAAAAGAATCATAGGTATCAAAGAGATTTATAAAGGTTAGCTTCTGAATAGGTCATATTTAGACTATTCCAGAAGAAGATCTTTGAAAATAAATTGCCAAAGGAGATTTTACTCTCAACATTTTCCAGCAATTATTATCAGAAAGTTTGATCTAACATTTAAATTTCTAGGAGCAGTTTAATCTCATTCCCTCTTGTGTTGGCAAGAATAGGGGAAAAATTTAAAGCAGTTATTCATATCTGTCAATCTTAATGTAGGCTTCTTGTGTTGAAAGTATAAAGAGTCTTAAAACTGCCTTCCTATCGTCTGTTAAGGAGCCAATTACTTAATGTAGAAATCTTAAGCATTAATTCTTCATTACATTTTAAAAGGAATAGTCCCTATTACATATAATTTTTTAATGTCACATAGACAGTACTAATGTTAGTTTCCTTTTGTTGATTATATTAAGGTTAGGTAAGAAGATATTCAATAAAATGTTCAATGATGATGGGGCCATCATATTGATAAATTTACTTGCAAATGGTTCAGGGAATTTTTTTTTCTTTTTTTGCAGTACTTGCTTATTTTCTACAAATTTAAGATTGTTTTAAAGTTTAAAATTATCTAAAAATATAATTTTAAGGAAAATAATGTGAACTTGAATGTATAAAAAAGAGCTGTAATTCAATAAGAAAAAGCTAACACAGTGAAAAGTTGATAAAGACTATGAATGGGCAGTTCATGGCAGAATATATCCATTAAACATATAAAAAATCATTAAACTTTTTTAAAGAATATGAACTCATTGTAAGGCAAATAAAGATACTGAAGCAGGCTAGAGACCCCCACCCAAAAGACCCTTACCATAATTAAAACTTCTCTGCCATAATAAGCTTCTCCTCTCTTCAGAAAGATTTTTACAAAGAGTACCAGCAAGATGTCTGTAAAGAGAATTGTGGTTTGAAGCTTCCTCTTATTTGTAAATGCCAGGTTTGAACACAAAAGGTGTGATAGAGGGGCTGGGGCTGGGGCTCAGCCTGGCATGTGTGAGGCAACTGGGTTGGATTACCAGCACCACATATAAATAAATAAAGTAAGGGTCTATCAACAACTAAAAATATATATATTAAAAAAAGGTGTGACAGAGTTAGAATCTACAGTCAAGCTTCTTATGCAAAAAAGATATATTATCTCTGTTTCCTTGGTTAAAAAAAAAAATTATAAAACCCCTGTCTGGCCTAAAACGCACTTTCTGAGAACTCAAAGAAAGAAAAAAATAATTAATTACTTTAATGTAAAACCTCCAAGTTCTTCCTCCCACTGGGTATAAAGTTCAAAGAATTTCCAAAATCTTCGTTTAAAGGAAGAATTTTTTAGACTATAGCCCCCTGTGGACTCTGCAATCTATAAACTTGTTTCCTGAAAATTTCTTGAGTGTCCAGCCTCTTCTGTCCTACTATAATACTATTTCTCAATGTTCTGATTTTTAAAATCTAAGATAGCTGTGTTTTCTGACAGCAGAAACTCACACCTTTGCCAGGAGTGGTGGCGCACGCCTGTAGTCCCAGCACTTGGGAGCCTGAGTCAGGAGGATCGAGAGTTCAAAGCCAGCCTCAGCAATGGCGAGGCACTTAGAACTCAGTGAGATCCTGTCTCTAATAAAATAACAAAAAAAGAGCTGGGGATGTGGCCCAGTGTCCCAGTGGTCGAGTGCCCCTGAGTTCAATCCCTGGTACCAAAAAGAAAAAAAAAAAAAAAGAAACTCATACTTTTATTGTAGCAAATGTTTCAACCAATTAATATGACTTTAAAAAATGTGTATTTCTTATGACCTTATAGTTTCTTTTATAAGACTGTATCTTGAACAAATTTTCATATATGTTTAAGGATTTTTATTGTACTATTTCATATGGTGGTAACAAGGTAAAAATAATCCTTCCTTTCATGGAAAAATGAGCAAATTATTTATTAAATGATTTTGTAGACAGCACTTAAATTAATAAATTTACCAATGTGGACAATTCTCAAAAACAGAACAGGAAGAAGTAAGTTTTAGTGTCGGATTATTATAAGGAGTTGAGGTCTTTAGTCCCCCCCTTTGGACCTCCCTTGTAACAGAGGCCAGAGGGGCCTACCTCAAGGATGATACTGGTTGGGAAAGTAAAGGCCACCGAACCTCCCCCCCCACCCCCCCGCGCCTTCAAAAGACTCAAGTAAAATGCCGGAACTCGGTTTATTGAGGAAGTTGGACGGTCTTATAGAGGACATGGGCCAATCAGCAGAAAGATCATAGGGACACACAAGGAGCATGGGCGGGTGCCATTGGCGGAGCGATTGGCCTATCTTTGGGGTGTTTTCAGTTCTCACAGCCACGCCCCCTGCTTAGCCTGGGTCCTGTAACAGGGCGTGGTAATGTGGCAAGCAGCCAGAAAGCAGTGTAAGGTCCCGACATTTTAGAATTTTATATATATAAATAAATAAATGTATATATATGTATATGTATATATATGTATACACACACACACATATATAAAATATGGCACCATATCTAAAGCCTAAGAATACTGCAGACTGTAATATATATTGTTATGCATATGTACATATGTAATAAAAATATAAATACATCTAATGATAATCACCAAATTTGCTTTGGAGAGAGAGCAAGGGAAATGGGACCAGGGAGGAAGTGAACCAGGAAGCATCAACATATGATGTTGTTTTGCTTGAGCTTGGTGACTAATATTTGTAACTTTATTCTGTATTTTTTTTCTTTCTTCTTTGTACTACAGATTGAACCTAGGGGTGCTTTACCACTAAGCTACATCTCGCCCTCTTTTTTTTGGAGACAGGGTCTTGTTAAGTTGATGAGGCTGGCTTTGAACTTGTGATCCTCCCACTTAGCCTCCTGAGCTGCTGGGATCACAGGCATACACCACTGTGCCCAGCTCTATATACTTTTTTGTATGCATAAAATACTTACTAGTTTTGAATGATCAGTGCCTTTTGCATTTCCTTCTTTATGCTTTTAAATGATTTTATTTTCATCTCATTCTTTTTAATATTACCTTTCCATTTCTACATTCATCTTTCCCTTGCCTAGATTTCATATGGTTGGTTCCCCACTCTCCAAATGTTTCATGAGTACTTTGTTTTCTCACTTCTTACATAGAAGATGGAATCTTTTGCCTTTGTATATAACTAATTTGGGCAAGTATAAATTCTCATTTTCACTTTCCCTTAAAATTTTGTAGCTGTTTGTGGACCCCACAATAATATTTATCTTTCCTATTGAATTTGAAAACAGCAAAAATACAGATGTAGGGAACAAAAGGATGATAATTAAAATGTTGGTTTTAGTACTGACTTAATCTACAACAAAAGATGACAATAAAAACAAATAACCTTGAATTGAAGGGCATAGCTTAGCTTTGAAACGAAATGAATTTCTTAATATAGCAACTCAAAATGAAACTTACTCCCCAATATCAGCCTACCCTGATATACTTAACCACTGATGGAGAGCAAATTAGAATGCACCTTTTGTACACATAAAACTTCAACAAGAGAAAAAGGAAGGGGATGAGTCAATTAGGTTCAGTTTAATTAATCAGGTAAGTGGCTCCTTTTCACAATGGGATGATAGAATAAGAGGTAGGAAAAGAAGGCAAGAATGTTCTTTTAACTGAAGTTCCCCCATATGAAAGAGGAGGCCAGGGAAATGGAGGGACTCCTCAAATATCAGACATGGCTCTACAGACTGCTAGATTCTGGTGTTCATATTAGAGAATTCTCAGGCTAATCAGATTGTTATGCCACACATAGGGTAACTTGCTTCTTCATGGATGTTCAATTTTTTTTCCCCTTTGTCTTTGAGTTTTAGTAACATTTTAATGATATATTTTAGGGTTAAATGCTCTGCATCAATTTTTTTTTCTGTTAAAGTATATTCCCTTTTATAGAGAAGTTTTATCCCATTATATATTGTTTTGTTTTGTTTTTCCATTTGTTTTTTCCCCAGGAACTTTAATTATGCGTATATTAGATCTTTGTTTTCTATGTCTAGTATCTTCTTCATAGTTACTTTTATGTCTTCATACTTCATTTCAAATGATTTCCTCTTATCTGTTTCCCTTGGTTTACTGTGTTTCTACCTTTGTTCATTATGGATTTTGTTTGTTTGTTTTGTTTTATTTTTAGTATCATTTTAATCTCTATGGTATTTTTCTAGTCAGGATGTTTCCTGTAATCACTTTGAAATAGCAGAAAATGGAATAGCTCTTCCTCTTGTTTCTTTGGGGGAATTCCTTTGGTGACTTGTGTTTATAATTTCTTTTAGCTTATATTCCTTTCCTCCTCTTATGTCATTTATCTACCTTAAGTCCAGTGTCACTTTATTTCTGATTGCTTTTAGAGCACATCTTTCCTCAAATTTTGGACCTATCAAGAGTTTAACGTGACACACAGTGAGACTATTTAAGCCATTTCTTTGTTAAAACCTAACATTCTCAGTTTCCCTACCTACTTTCATCTCATTTTACCTCTAGTGAACTCCCCATTTTAGAGGGCTAATTCTTATGCAGTGATATCACTTCATAATGACTTCTTTTTCAGCTCTTCTTTCTTTGTCATTCTGTAACATTTTACTAGTTTTTCCTTGGCCTGTCCATGTCTATGGGTCTTATCTTTGATCAAAGAATCATTGGATAGCTTGTTCAGATTCTTACAGTTGATTTGAAAAGCAGTGTTTCCTAATATAGGCTTGAAGTGTCAGCTATGTGGCCCCTTCCTTCCTTCCTTGTTCGTTTGTTTTTTGTTGTTGTTTTTTTTCCAGTACTGGGGATCATAATCAGGGCCTCCTGCATGGTAGGCAAGTCTTACCAAGTTGCTTAGGCTGATTTTGAACTCCAAGGAGCTGGGTTTTAGACAGGTGCCTCCATGCGTGGCTTTATCTTTTCTTGATTTTGATGCATCTATTGCATTTAATATGCAATTTTATAATCTCAAGTTTGAGATTTTATGTGATTCTTTATCTCTTTAAAATTTTTCCCTACTTGTTATTTGTTCTTATCTTTATTGACTTTAGAAGAGAGTAGGAAAATTAATTTTTCCCACTATCCCTAAGTCACCTGAAAATATTATTTTTGAGGTATTCTCAGTTTCTTTTCTCACTTTAATAAAACTTAGGATATGACACAATTTTGTTTCTTGAGTTTATTAAAACCGATACTGGATCAGTTTTTCTGTTTTAATTATTCTTTCTCTCCCTTTATATAGCTGTTCTCTGTTCAATTATTTCTATAATGTTTTTATCTTCAGTAAGATGTATTTAGCTTATGAGTATAAAAATCTTTATGTCTGAGCAGCTCAGGAGGCTAAGGCAGGTGGATCATGAGTTCAAAGCCAGCCTCAGGGCTGCTCTCCTAGCACATGCACGGCCCGGGTTTGATCCTCAGCACCACCTAAAAATAAATGCATTGTGTACAACTAAAGCAAATAAATAAATATTAAAAAAAAAAAGCCAGCCTCAGCAATTTAGCAAGGCCCTAAATAACTCAGTGAAGACCCTATCTCTAAATAAAATACACAAGGGCTAATGGTATGCCTCACTGGTTAAACTCTCCTGAATTCAGTCCCCTGCACAAAAGTCAATCAATCAGTCAATCAATCAATATCTTTATATTCTGTCAAAAGAAAAATCAGTCCTCTAGAAATATTTCAAGGAATGATTGATGACTGTGATTTGTCTCTGTTTCTTCAAAGTAAATACAAAGAGATAATCATAGCTTATATTTTTGCTTATATTTACTTTCAGGGTAATAGGCTAATGGGTGCCATAATTCTTTTTTCTTTAACCTTACCATTTATTTTCCAGGAATTTAATATTTTCTAATAAGCTCTCTCTCTCTGACTCTCTTCTTCTCCCTCTTTTTTCTCTCTTCTCTCTCTCTTTTGTACCGGGCATTGAATCCAGGGACACTTAACCACTGAGCCACATCCACAGATGTTTTAATTTTTTATTTTGATACAGGGTCTCGCTATGTTGCTTAGGGCCTTGCTAAATTGCTGAGGCTGGCTTTGAATTTGTCATCCTCCTGCCTCAGCCTCCTGAGCTACTGGGATTACAGGCGTGGAACACCATGCCTGGCAATATTTCATAATATTCATAAAGGTATTCCATATCCTTTCCTCATTCTTATGAGTTCATTTTTTAAAAGTATTTTTATTAGTACATGGAGTTCGTTTTTGATGAGACAAGTTCATATTGTTGAAGTATTATGTCTTCATTTCTTTTATGTCTTTCCTTATTTGTGTTTGTACAACACTGCAAATAATTTTAAAAACAAATTAGATCCATATTTTAAACAGGAATTATTAATACTTTTAGAGCCCAAAACCTCCTAGATTTCTCTTTTTCATTATTTTCTACTATAATCCTGCTTAAAAAATGACATATATGTGCTAAAGGTACATATAATTATTTTTTAAACTAAGATATGTTAAAAACTAGAGTGAGGCAGTTCATATGCACAGAGTGGTTCTGGTTTTCTTAATGTCATCCTTTTTAAAAGCAGGAGTGTAGACTTACTTAACCACAATGAGGTCTTTGGCTGCCTTAACGTGGACTGATACTTATGCTTTTCAATTTGGGTTTAATTTTTATTTTCATATTGAAACATTTCAAATCTGTACAAATAGCTTTTTGTGTTTGTGTTACATACAAGAACATTCTTAGACATTTTTACTCTCAAGAAATTTAACACTTATGTGTTAATATTATTTAATGTCTGCAGGAGCCCTGTTTGGGGATTGACTTGAATTGCGCTTGACTATGAGCCGAGGAGGTTTGGCCTTTGTCGCCACCCGTAGTCTCACGGGATTGTTGCGGGTTCTCGAGTGACTTGGCCGAAATTGCTGATCAGGTCAGCGCCATTTTTTAGTGGTGTGTGTTCGGCGTGAGTTAGTTGTTAGAACCAGAGAGAAAAGTTATCAGAATAAAAAGCTGTTTGTCTCCAGTTTGCTTCTGAAGTTCTTCCCGCGGCTCCGGTGCTCCGAGCGCTTCGGGCGGCTACAGGTGGCGGCCCGTACGGGGAACTTCGGAGCGGACAGGTAAGAACTGAAAGGTCTCTAAAGATGGGTTCGAATATAACTGAATCCCAAGTGATAGAGGCTATGCAAAGACTCCTTGATATACCTGACTCTGTTCTCAGTGAGGAGTATATAGACAAAAGTGAAAGTGATCAAAAAAGTGTAGATTCCACTGGGCCAACTGAGACCAGTAAAGAGAGTATTAGAAGAGACCCCAAAATGACAAAAATCCAAGCTATTAAAGCAATTCGGGAGTTATTGGCAAAAGCTGAAGGATACTTGCTCTCACTGGAACCTGGGCCTCAGAATATTGCTGTCAGTGAAATTAGCAGTGGTGAGGAATCTAGTAAAAGTGATCCTGAGAAAATGAGGAAAAAGAAATTAAAAAAGACCGAGAAAAAGGTCCGTCAGGCAGAGGAGTCACTTGTGGAAGTGACTACTCCCCCATGGGTGGAATCCATTACAGAAAATATGAAGGGTATTACTAGGCATTTGCATACCCTAGAAACAGAAATAAAAAGTCTTTCTGATCGCTTATGCACTCTCGAGGACAACTCACAGATACATTGGGAACCGCCAGCATTTGAAAAGAAAAATGGACAGAGTGTCCATCAGTCAGTAGATTTCAAAACAATAAAAAATCTCAAAGAGGCAGTAATGACTTATGGGCCCCAAGCTCCTTTCACGTTGAGTATGCTGGAGTCCCTTAACACCTTTAGCTTAACCCCCTCAGACTGGAAAAGTCTATGTAAAGCAACATTAAGCGGGGGGCAATTCCTGGTTTGGCGATCGCAATTCCAAGAACTTTGTATAGAAACGGCTAAAAGAAACGCGGCTGCAGGGTTTGAAAACTATAATATAGACATGCTCACAGGAGAAGGGCAATTCGCAGACTTACAGGCTCAAACAGATTATGACTCAGATATATATGCTCAGATAAATGCAGCTGCTTTAGAGGCATGGAAAACTGTACAAGGACCTGGGGATCTACAAGGTAGCTTGTCAAAAGTGATTCAAGGACCTAATGAGCCGTATGCCGACTTTGCTGATCGACTTTTGAGAACTGCAGGTAGTGTGTTTGCAGATGTTGACCAAGCTATGCCTTTAGTTGTTCAATTAGCTTATGAAAATGCAAATAAATGGTGCCAAGCAGCCATCAGGCCATGGAGAACTAAAAAGGATCTTTCCGTATATATACAACTATGTAAAGATATAAATGGCGCCTTTGTCACAGGAAATGTGATTGCAGCCTCAATGAGAGGTACTTCCTCTCGAAATTTCACAAAGGCTAAACGTAGATATTATAATCAATCAGGATATTCCAGGCAAAATTATCATAATCAATCAGGCAATTCTAGGCAAAATCCCAAAAGAGAAATAAGATCAAGCTCATACCGTGCCCCAGGCCGCTGCCCCAGGTGTAAAAAGGGAAATCATTGGGCCAATAAATGCTATTCAAAATTTGACATCCATGGAAATCCTTTGTTCAGGAATTCAAAAAACGGGGCACGGGGCCCAGTACCCCGGGGCCCACAAATGTACGGGGCATTGCAGAAGGAGTATCCTCAAGCATCCACTCAGATGCTTCCCCGACACAATCCCTACTACCCATCCACTCCCTCGCCAGAGGAACAAGAGGAAATGCAGGATTAGACCTCTGTTCCACCGCCCGAATAGTGTTAACACCTGAAATGGGGGTTCAACTGATTCCCACAGGAGTCAGGGGACCTCTTCCCTCAGGGACTGTAGGACTTATTATCGGGCGTAGTCCTAAAAGCTTATTAGGTTTGCAAGTGACCCCAGGTGTAATAAACTCAGACTACAAAGGGGAAATAAAAATAATGCTTAGCTCACCCCAAAGTGTAAGTTCTGTTAATCAAGGAGATAGAATTGCTCAGTTGCTTCTCCTTCCCAATTTACATAATTCATTTAAAATGGGTATGCCTCAAGAAGGGAACAATAGAGGATTTTGTTCCACTGACTCAAGTCCCATGGCTTGCTGGGTTCGAGACTGTTCAAGGAGGCCTATGTGTAAAATAAAAATCCAAGGAATAGAAATGGAGGGATTAATAGATACTGGAGCTGACTCTTCCATTATTAATTTACGCCAATGGCCCAAGCACTGGCCTCTGCAAAAAGCTTCAACCAGTTTAAGAGGCTTGGGATATAATAACCTCCCAGATAAAAGTGCAGTAATTTTAAAATGGGAGGATGATGAAGGCCATAAAGGAACATTTCAGCCTTATGTTTTACCTAATCTACCGGTTACTTTATGGGGAAGAGATATTTTGCAACAAATGGGAGTACACCTTGCAACCAAGCCTGCAGATGTTAAATGTGAAAACCTACAGGGTAATCTTAACCATAAAAGAACTCATTATCAAAAAGTACAGAGTAATCTTAACCCTAAAAGTAATCATTGTCATAAAGGAAAAAGATATTTTTTTTCGGGGCCACTGAGAAAATAATTTTGAAAATACCATGGCTTTCTGATAAGCCAGTGTGGGTCCCTCAGTGGCCCCTATCTAAAGAGAAATTACAAGCGGCCCACCAATTAGTTCAGGAACAATTAGAAGCAGGTCATATAGAACCTTCCACCTCTCCCTGGAATTCCCCCATATTTGTGATCAAGAAAAAGTCAGGAAAGTGGCGATTGTTACATGATCTTAGACAAATCAATAAAACCATGCAAGTTATGGGGCCTACTCAACCTGGACTTCCTAGTCCCGTAGCTATTCCAAAAAATTTCCATCTTATTACTCTTGATATAAAGGATTGCTTCTTTTCTATTCCCCTACATCCTCTGGATGCCCCCAGGTTTGCTTTTTCCGTTCCTTCTATGAACAATAATGGCCCTGATCAGAGATATCAATGGAAGGTTTTACCACAGGGAATGGCTAATAGCCCCACCATATGCCAAATATATGTGGACAAGGCTATCCAACCCATTAAAAATAAATATCCAAACCTCATGTGTCTACATTACATGGATGATATTTTATTGGCCCACCCTAATCAAAAAATCTTATTTAATATATTCAGTGATGTGGTAGAAAATTTTAAAAAATATGGATTATATATAGCAGAAGAAAAAGTTCAAACCAGATCTCCCATATTATATTTAGGATTTTAAAATCATGGATACTTTTGTTAGACCCCAAAAAATTCTAATAAATAAAGAACATTTGACCACCCTCAATGATTTCCAAAAACTACTGGGAGACATTAATTGGCTTCGCCCTACACTAAATCTCACTACTGGCCAACTAAAACCTTTATTTGACATCCTTCGTGGAGATCCTGATCCATCTTCACCACGAACATTGACTCCTGATGCTAGGAAAGCTTTAAAGTTAGTAGAAAAAGCCATCGAAGGAGCTCATTGTGATAGATTTGATTTAACTCAACCGCTGATGTTGATTATTATTTCTTCACAATATACACCCACAGGAGTATTTTGGCAACAAGGGCCTTTATTATGGATACATTTGCCCGTCTCTCCTAAAAGTATAATTGAATCTTATACCTCCATGGTGGCTAAACTTATTCTTCAAGGACTTAAGACTTCTACTAAAATATTTGGCATTCACCCTGCTACTATTATTACTCCCTATTCATCATCACAGATTGAATACTTATGCTTCAATGATAATGATTGGGCTATAGCTAAATGCTCTACTTCTGCAAATTTTGATAATCATCTTCCTAAGTCCCCTATATTATCTTTTTGTATTAATCATCCTATTATATTTCCACAGGTAATAAAAAATCAACCTATTCCTAAGGCATTTAATGTATTTACAGATGGGTCCTCAAATGGTACTGCTACAGTAGTCACTAAAAAAGAAAATATGACTTACATAACTGCACACAAATCAGCTCAACTAGTGGAACTGGAAGCTGTGGTAAGAGCTCTGGAAAATTTTAGGGACCAGCCCGTAAACATTTTTTCAGATAGCCACTATATTGTACAAGCCGTCCCAAAATTAGAGTTAGCAGGACCAATAGCACCTCATACTCCAGCCTTTAAATTGTTTTATCAAATACAAAAACTTTTGTGGGCAAGAAAAGAACCTCTATTCGTAGGCCATATTAGAGCACATACTAATTTGCCTGGTCCCCTCCATGAAGGTAATCAAAAGGCTGATGAACTTACAAAAACAGTATTTATACTTTCAGCGCTACAACAAGCTACTTTATTTCATTCCCAGTTTCATGTCAACAGCACCACCTTGCAACGTAGGTTTAAAATCACAAAGGAGCAAGCCAGAACAATTGTAAAAGATTGTAAATCTTGTATGACACATTTGCCCAATCCTCATTTCGGAGTTAACCCTAGAGGATTAATGCCCAATCATTTGTGGCAGATGGATGTTACTCATGAGCCAAGTTTTGGAAAATTGCGATTTATTCATGTGACTATAGATACATGCTCAGGCATGATTTTTGCTTCCTTACATCCTGGAGAAAAAGTTAAAGATGTTACATCTCATTGTTTGCAAGCTTTTGCTGCATTGGGCATCCCCAAAATGCTTAAAACAGATAATGGCCCCGCATATACGTCCTCATCTTTCAAACAGTTTTGCGCAAAATTCAATATATCCCATAAAACAGGCATCCCATACAATCCTCAGGGTCAGGGCATTATTGAAAGAGCAAACCGAACACTGAAAATTATGTTATTAAAACAAAAAGAAGGAAATTGGAAAAGTCCTAAGGACAGATTGGCAGTTGCCCTGTTTACCTTAAATTTTTTAACTTTAGACTCTAATGGTTATTCTGCTGGAGACAGACATTGGAATCCACACCAACAACATAAACCTTTGGTTTACTGGAAGGATGTTCTTTCAGGTACATGGAAGGGTCCAGATCCAGTATTAATTTGGGGAAGAGGATCTGTTTGTGTTTTTCCAAAAGACGAATCCTCTCCAATATGGATACCATCTAGATTAATAAAACAGGTACCACATCAAAATGATCAAGATGAAGTTATTGAAGAATCAAGATTAATAAAAAAGGTACAAAATCAAGAGGACCAAGATGAAGGTATAGAATGATTCCCTCAAAAGAGTCCTTCAAAATATTTCACAACTTAAGTGTCATTCCTCCCGGCCGGGACAAGGAAATCTCTCTTTAGTGTGTACACAATTGTATTTTTTTTTTTTTTTTTTTTTTTTATACATGTCTTTATGTCTGTACATTTGTCTACATTTCATGTTAATGTGACGTCACAAATATATGTTTGTATGTTTGTTTGTCTGTCCAGTGTGACGTCACATAGAACAAAGCGCTTATGAAAAAGAAAATATATATATATATATATGGATCCAAATAACTTTAATTCATTTTAGGTTAAGAGTATTCAATTTAGGTAAATAATTTTATAAATGAAGGTACTTTCAATTTTGATTTATAGGTGTCCCTGGGACTTCTCTTTAGCAAACAATATGACTAGTGCTATATAACCTGATATTTTGTTGTTTTGACTTAAGATTGTTTATTTGTTATTAACTTCATTTGTTTAATAGCTCATTAATTTCAATTATCTCAACAGGTAAAAGATTGCTCTGTATACAGAGACTCAAGGGTTCCAGCTAACAAATTATTTCTCTAAAGTGCCTTTACCTTTTCTTTAATCTATCTTTAATGCAGTAATTACCCTCAGTCTTTCTTTGTTTTGTTCTAAATATGACATTTTTCCAACTTATGTTTGTAGAAGCTCAACCAGCGATGTATGTGAACAAAAATCAACTTTAATTTTCTAATCTAATTATTCTATTTTGTAGTTTGACAACTCGCCTCTTGACTCAGTGCTGCAATAGCACTGCCTTTCCTTTAATAATTGATGCTTGAGTTTCTAGGTAGCGGGCCCTGAAGATTTGCCGGTGGCATTGTCTAAACATAAAAAAGACGTCTGCTGCTACAGCTGCAGGGATCGCGGCCGCCGCAAGCATCCCTGCTGCTCAAACATCAAACAACCTCACCAACAGTGTGGCCTCTGCTCTACATGCATGGGGCCTCCTACATCAACATGTTATAACAAATGGACATTTTGATCTTTCATTGTTTGGGACTTTACGGGACAATGCCTTGCGGGTATTTGTCTAGAGAATTCAGTGTGTTACTTGATGGAACTTAGGGCAGCTGATTTGTTTAAACAATTTGATATGCTATGCAATTTGGCTCATCACCAAAAGGCTTGTCGCCTTAAAAGCCGCAACATCTCCTCACAATTGGACGGCTGTTAGTCATCATATATAGTCGATCCTAAAGGGCTCCATTGGATGGCTGGTTAGCCAATGACGGGTAAGATCCCCAGAGGGGGACAACCTAAGACAGGCACAGTCGCACGGGACAGTCTCATGTGGCCGACATATCAACCTAAGACAGGAGTCAAGGGCACAGCCTTGATTATCCGATGACGGGTAAGAATGTTGGTTGCACATAGACGTCCTAGAGCATTACCTCTTTTAAAACAAAAAGGGGGAAATGCAGGAGCCCTGTTTGGGGATTGACTTGAATTGCGCTTGACTATGAGCCGAGGAGGTTTGGCCTTTGTCGCCACCCGTAGTCTCACGGGATTGTTGCGGGTTCTCGAGTGACTTGGCCGAAATTGCTGATCAGGTCAGCGCCATTTTTTAGTGGTGTGTGTTCGGCGTGAGTTAGTTGTTAGAACCAGAGAGAAAAGTTATCAGAATAAAAAGCTGTTTGTCTCCAGTTTGCTTCTGAAGTTCTTCCCGCGGCTCCGGTGCTCCGAGCGCTTCGGGCGGCTACAAATGTCAGTCTATATTCAAAAACTTTCAGATATTCCCCCTCAAATTTTTTTGATACTAGGGATTGAACCTAGTCATGCTCTACCACTGAGTTGTATCCCCAGCCCTTTTTATATTTTATTTTGAGACAGGGTATCACTAAGTAGTCCAGGCTGGCCTTCAGCTTGCCATCCTCTTTTCTCAGCTTACTTCAGGTTTCGGTGACCAGTGCATGTCACTGTGTATAACTCTAAAATATTCTTTATAGATGTTTTTCTTCTTAGTAGATCAAGGATCACACTTTTAAAACTTTTGGTTATGTTGTCTCTGTACTGTCCTTTAATAGAAAACAGTGCTTTTTGTTTTTTATGGCATTAACATATTTGGAGAGCCCCTTATTTGAATTTGTCTGGATATTCATGATTCATTTCAGGGTAAACATACTGGTAGTAAAGTAATGTCCATTTATTTTTATTTTTATTTTTTTTTGAGAAAATACTTCAAAATAAATATTAAGAAAAAGACTAAAGACAACGTCAATGGAAAAATAGGTAAGAAGCTTGACCAAACACTTATAAAAAATGTTTCCATAAACACATGAAAAGATGTTCTACTTAATTATTAATCAGAAAAGTACAAAGTAAAACCACTACAAACCTACTAGAATCAGCTAAATACTAAAAAGTGTAAAAATACCAAGTGTTGGTAAGGATACAGAGTTCTGTGAATTCTCATAAACTGATGCTTGAGGTATATACTACTCACTTAATCCATGCTATACATTGCAAGATCCCAGTGTATACTTGAAACTGTATATAGTAGTGAACTCTCTATATACTATGTTTTATCCTACAAATTCATACCTGTGTTAAAATCTAATTTATAAGGAAGGCATAGTAAGGGATTAATAACAAAATAAAGCAGTTATGGGCTTAGGTTGTGGCTCAGTGGTAGAGCACTTGCCTTGTATGCAGGAGGCAATGGGTTCGATCCTCAGCACCACATAAAAATAGAGATATTGTGTCCATCTACAACTAAAAAGTAAAAAATAAAATAAAACAGTTATGACAATATACTATAATAAAATAGTCAGTATCACTACTCTTGCTTTTGGGAGCCATTATGAAGTAAGTCACTTGAACACTAGCAACGTGATACTGCAATGATTGATCTGATAACCAAGGTGGCTACTAAATGACAAATGGGCAGATAGTATATACAGTATGTAATTGCTGGACAATGGGTGATGCAGTTCCTGAGCAGGATGGAACCATGATTCATGATATTTCATAATGTCACTCAGAACCATATGTAATCAAACTTACGAATTTTTCATTTCTGGAATTTTCCATTTGATATTGTTGGATCATAGTTGGCTGTGGGTAACTGAAACCACACAAAGTAAAACCAAAGATGAGGGAGACTACAGTACATTACATCAGAAAACAACAAAATCATGTCAGTTTGTCTCACTATTGCTGGTGCTAAATCACTTCATTAAAATGGTGTATGCCAGATTGTCCCTTGTAAGAATGTTCTCTTTATAATTACTAATATAAGGGTGCATAGTTTGAGATTATGTGAATATCTTGTTTCTTATAATATTTCACCTTGTATTTTGTATTTATTGGTAATCTTTCTCTCAGTTAACTCTTGCACCAGTTGTTACAACCAATCATTTTTTTCCTGCCATTCTTTCTGCATTCATTAACTGACAATTTTGTGTAAAGATCAGTTTCTTTCCTTTTAAATGTTTGATCTCTCCGTGAAATCCATTATCATCAGTATTATTTTGGATAGCTAGATTGTCCCCAATTTGTTTTGTGAAAGTCCCCTCTAGTCACATTCATGCATCCTTTCAATAAATTTCCTTTTGTCTTTTAACGCTTCTTTGCTCTCTGGAACAATATGTACCAGGTTTACCTTATATTGTCATTAGTCTGTTAATATTGAGGAACTTCATATGCTCTATTGTGAAGTAAACATTTGTTGCAGAATTACTCCATCAATACCACATTTATCAAAAAACCCATTAAGGTCATTATTTCTGGGCTGGAGTTGTGGCTCAGCAGTAGCGTGCTCACCTAGCATGTGCGAGGCACTAGGTTCAATCCTCAACATCACATAAAAATATATAAATAAAATGAATGAAGGGTAGATGAAACACACGCTGGGACCACCGTGTAGAAAAGGGGGGGGGGATTTTATTAATCAGCCGAAGGACACATGGGGCGGGGGTGGAGAAATGGTGTGTGGAACAGGAAAAGGGAAAAAGAAAAAGAGGGTCGGTTTCAGTCTGGAGAGCGCTTAAGTAGTGAACGGGTGCTCTGAGGGACCCCCCAGAGGGAGCCCCAGTTCCATAGGCTGCCTGGGGTCAGAAGGCAAGCCCATATGTCATAATTGGTTCAGTAAAGCACTTGGGGAGTGGTCAGCGGCATGGTCAACCTGAGACGTGGCCAGCAGTGTGGCCGACCTGGGGTGCTTGGGAGTCTCAAGGCGCCTGGGGCTAGTTGAGCTACCTAGGAGGCCTGCCTTCCCTGCCTGGAATCCAACAATAAAGGTATTGTGTCCAACTACAACTAAAAAAATATTTTTAAAAAGTTCATTGTTTCTGATGATGTACACCATCTTTTTGTCCAGTGTATCCTCACTGTATATTCTATGCTCCCATTTTTCACTTTCTGCTCATCAGATATCTCACTGAAGTCACTGTTCTGTGATTAAAAATTACTTTGATTGTTTTCCTTTATGTGGTTGTATTATTAATTTTATGTACAGATAGTTTCCTTTCTATATTTGTTTATATTCACTTGTACGGTTTGCCTTTTTCATTCCTTTTATATTTAAGTTTGCTTTTGGAATATTTGAAATATTTGTATGGATTCAAAATATTTTGGAATATGTTAACACACTTGTGTTAGTCACAAAGACCCATTTCTCTCTCTGTAACTTTCATCTTGTTCCATTTTCCACCACCTTCAGCTCCCTTTTAGAAAGCCATTTTCATTAATTTCTTTGTGTCCCTCCCTCATTGTGGGGGTGTGTGTGTGTGTGTGTGTGTGTATAATTTCTTTCTTGAACACAAAAGGTTTTCTTAAAGAAGGAGCTTCTCATATTTTTAGCTTTTGTATGCTTTCAAAATAGCATACATTTTTGTTGTATCCAGAAAGCGTTATTTTTAATATTTCTTTATCCTTTATAACCAGGAGGTCCTGGGCGATCTACCATGCCAACCCCAGGAAATACTGCAGCTTTTCGCGCTTCCCTCTGGACCAATATGGAGAAACTTATGGACCATATTTGTGCTATTTGTGGACAGGTAAATATTTCATGGGATGCAAAGAACATTGATTATTAACTCACTCCTGGTTATTTAAAATTATATGGTTTGGGGCAGGTTTTTAAAAATCTGAGTATTCAGCCAGGTCTTTTGGTCCACTCTTAGAATCCCACTCATTTTGGAGGCTGAGTTGGGAAGATCACAAAAGGCCAGACTGGGCAACTTAGTGAGATACTGTCTTAAAATAAAAAATCATTTTAAGCAAATACTCTTTAGCAGAGCAGCCCTGTATTCATTACCTCCCTGCACAGTCTCTTAGCATTCAAAACACCTCCATTAACACTGTAATGTATGTAGAGCTATAGCATAATGCCATTTCCTTTTCTTTATAAGTGTAATTGTTTGTCATAGATGTCAGCAGCAATACTATTTACAGAGTAGTTTCTGAAATGCACCTTGTTTTCTTTTAGTACCTTAGCTTTACATTTGTTTTATTTAAGAATACCCAATTATATATACTCTTCCTTCTCCCTCCCATATGCCCTTTTTAGGTGCAACATTTACAAAAAGTATTAACCAAGAAGAGGGATCCTGTTTCACATATTTGTTTCATTGAAGAAATAGTTAAGGTATGTTTAAAAAGCTGTTTTTACATCTTCCTTTTAGAAGGTAGAAAGATATGTACAAGGATCATTTGTGTTACTTCCTTACTAGGGAAATTTATTTATTGACAACTACATATATTCCTTTTAATATAAATGTAAACATGTTTGTATTATAGTAGATGCTAGCAGCAATACTATTTATGGATTAATTTCTGAAATACACTACTAATTTCCCATTTTCTGTCATGTAAACAATTGCTTATAATGTTTTTTCAAGTTTCTCTAGAGGATAAGATGAAAATTTTTGGTAAATAAGACATTTAAATAATGGTCATTATAATATGTTCATTTTAGGCTATAGAACTCATTCATTTGATCATTTTTTTCCCATAAAGCACATTGCTTTATTCATTTTCCATGTTCTGAAATCTCCCTTCTGTCACTTGCAAATCTGCTAGCCTCATAGGCTATAAGAATTTCTTCCAAGCATAGGAATCCTTAATCCTACATCTCAATCATTAATTTTGATGTGTTTTTTATAATTATTAATAGAATAATTAATTTGTATTCTTTTTTAAATTTATTTTTATTCTAATTTGTTATACATGCTTGCAGAGTACAATTCATTTCATATTATATAAAGCACACAATTTTTCAAGTTGCTGGTTTTACATAAAGTATTTTTCACAACAATTGTGTCTTCATCCATGTACTTAGGGTAATGATATCTAACTCATTCTAGCATTATTCCTATCCCCTTGCCCCCTCCCATGATCTATTTAAAATTTGTTTGTATTCTATTTATCATTAAATCCTAATGTCTGATACTCAAAAAAAAAAAAAAAAAAAGTTTTTTCAGGTTTCCAGCATCATAGTATTGGTAGTTTCATATGTAAGTTCACAATTTTTAAATTTTTATATACTATGGTGAGGTAGTTTGTCACCCCTTGTTTGGTGATTTACTGAAAACAGTTATAAGATCCAACCTATATTTGTACTCAGGCCTATGATTTATTTCAGTAAAAGGATATGAAGCATAATCAGCAAAGAGGAAAGGTATATGGGGCAAGGTCCATAGGAAACCAGGTACAAGCTTCCAGGAGTACTTGGTCTCTGCAGTTACATGAGGCTAGTTTAATTCCTCCAACAGCACGTTAAGACAGCATGATGAGATGTTTTTACTAAGGAAGCCCTCCTTGAAGGTACCATCTGGGTTTTTCTTAGGGACTAGTGACTGCCTAAGATGTACCAGAATTCTACTCACTGAAGAAAAGAAAATGTTCAGCATAAACCACATTGCTTATACAGCTTAGGTAAAGTGAGTAACTCTTATCAGTTTGAGAATCATGGTGTCCCTTTCAAAACCAAGGACTGAGCTTGCAAGTTGGCCTTTCTATGGCCATCTCAGATCTACTATGTTAGTTATTTTCTGCACAATTGAATATCACTGAAATGAAAAGTAAAGTAGAAATAAGGGTGAAGTAAATAAATATATACTAAGGTAAGTAAATGAAGCAATAAGGTATTTTTGTCGATTTGTAAAGTCACTAATTTTTTTTTTTTTTTGCATTTTTAATGGATAGGATAATTAATATCAGAACTTCATTTTTATAGGCAAACAACTATATGTGTACTGTTTTCATCCATTTATTGTGATTTTGGCTATCTTTATACATAAATTAATTCACTTAGTCTCTATGGGCACTGGCCACATTTAACGCTTTTACTATTAAATACTTTGTATTTTTCAATTCCTTCTTAACAGCTAATAGTCTACAGTCAACATAAGAATAATTCTAATGAAGCCCTTATATTCTAGAGAGTCTATAAAGAAAAAAAAAATTCTTTCATGTAGAAGCTAGAGAGTCAAAAGGAATAGAAAGGTCAGGGGAATCTCATTGAAATGGAAGGGAGATCAGTAGAAGAGGAAAGGGACCAGGGGAAGAGAGAGAAGTGGGGAGGGACAGGGAAAATACTGGAGAATGGTGTTGGCCAAATTATATTGCTATATTTTGTGCATATATGGTTGTGTAACAAATCCCACTATTATGTACAGCTATAATGCACCAATAAAAATGGAGAGGAAAAGATTAAAAAAAAGAAGTAATAGTGCTACTAAAGAGGCTTATGTTTGTGATACTATTATATTGTGCATATTTTCTACATAAAAACTCAGATCAATGCTTGTCAACAATAAATTACTATAGTAAATGAAAACTGACAGTTTGTGTAGAACAGATTATAAATGCATTTGGTTCAATGAGTTCGTAATTCATAGTTTGTAAATTACGATGGAATTTCTGTAATGTCTTCTTGCTATCTTGTTTCATTTATATAAAAAGTTTTGTTTTATATTTTCCTTCATTAAATAATTTTTCTAATTATTGTCCTTTTGCTGTAGTTTAATGTCTAGATTTTTAAAAAAAAATATTTGTTTTTGGTTTTTAGGACAGCTTTAAGTTATAAAAATGCTGAGCACAAAGTATGGATGTAATGCATTATGCAAATTCCATGTAACTGTACATACAAATCTAACTAAGGCTAAGAGCAAATTCTCATGTAAACTATGAACTTTCGTTAACAAGATGTATAATGTATTATGCAAAAGTGTATTGTCATGTGTCATTAGAGTACTATACAGAATAGGCTTACCGGTTTCAATTCCCCTAAAATTCCCCCTACTCTCTACCTAGTCACACCTTTTTAACATCCCTCCCCACCCTCTGGCAACCACTGATCCATATCTCTAGGTTGTCTTTTTTCACAATGTTATATATTGTAGTCATACAGTATGTGGCCTTTTCAGACTGGCTTCTTTCACTTAGAAATATGCGTTTAAGGGTTCTGCAGATGCTCGTATGGCTTAGTAGCTTATTACTTTTTATCATTGAACAGAATCCCTTTGTATGCATATACCTCTCATTTATCTATTTACCTATTGAAAGACATCTTGATTGCTTCTAAATTTTGCAATTGTGAGTAAAGCTGCTATAAATGTTATTGTGTAGTTTTCAATCATTTTTTAAGTCTTTGGGATTTTCAGTTCATTTGGGTAAATGAGAGTGTACTTGCTAGATCATAGAGTTAGACTTCAATTAGCTTAGAAAGAAACTGACAAACTGTTAGAAGTAGATGTCTCATTTTTCATTCCCACCAGAAAAGAAAGTGAGTTCTTAATGCTACACTTATCATAATCATTTATGTTATTGTCACTGTTTTGGATTTTAGATACTTCAGTCATTATGTTGTGGTATCTCATAATTTTAACTTGCATTTTCCTATGGATTTCATAAAATTATGTTAATGGAAAATTTTTTCCTAAAGTTCTAAGACATTTTTATATAGGAAAAAAAAAAGCCTGGCCTGCCACACTTGTTATTTATAGTATATGTATATATGTATAAAATAATCTAGATTATAGTTATTGTTGAGATTCTTTTTAAGTATTTTAAAATAATCTACAATAATTACCTTAAAAGTAAGGTGGATTTTTAGCATTTGGAAAACTGAATCTTAAAGGTCTTCTTTTTTTTTTATACCTGTTCAAGCAATGTAAAGGGCAAGATAGTATAGTGATTAAGAATTTAAGCCTTGGTATCACAAAGCTAAGCTTTGTCAATACTGATTATATATAGGTTATATAATCATTGAGAATCTCAGCTATCAAATGAAGATGGTAATACTAATCATAGAAATGTAATATTGTGAGGGATAATAAAGCAAAATATGTAGCCTTACTTCAGAGACTGGCTATCATAATTATTATCTCAGTATTTTTAATCCGAAATTTATACTTAGGGCTCATAAACTAACTAAATGCTAGGTACACAAAGAACCCTGCCATGTGAAAATCACATTTTAAAAAGGTTTTAATAATATAATTTGCCCGTATATTAATTTATGAAAAATACAAAAAATTTAAATCTTTTATCTTATTCTTTAAACAAGTCAAAATCAGATACTTATTTGAATGTATCAAGATTGTATGTCTCATTTAAATGAAGTGGTTTATAATCTAACATGGTAATTTTGTAGATATAAAAATAGTGAAAATAGGGGGCTGTGGCTGTGGCTCAGTAGCAGAGCACTTGTCTAGCACGCGTGAGGCACTGGGTTCAATCCTCAGCACCACATAAAAATAAATAAATAAAGGTATTGTGTTCATCTACAACTAAAAAAAATTTAAAAAATAAAAAAATAGCGAAAATAACTTTCCTTATTTGTGTGCTATCAATTCTCTTATGAGAATTATTAATTAACTTATATTCTTTTTTTAATCAGGGAAAGATAAACATTTTGACTTATTTTAAAGCTTTTAATTTTCAACTTAATGTTACCAAATCTGCCTTGGTGTTTGCTAAGCTATTGATTTTTAAATAACAGAAAGAACTGTATGTACTAGTATTCACTGTTTCTGTACTTGATTAGTTGAGAAGTGTTTTTTTTTTTTTTATTAGATGTCTAACATGTGAAAGAATATATAGCAATCATAACTGGGTTAAATATAAAATAAATATGAAGAAATTATATCAAATATAAAAAAAATCTTAGGGATATTTTAAGTGTAGAGCCTTTTGAAATTGAGATAACTTAAACTAAAGTAACTTTCATTTTCTGCTTAATTTAATAAATGCTCTGGATGGCTTGTAAAATTAGACTGCTATCTTCAGTTCATATGATCATTTGAAAACATACCTATCTGTTCATATAATTCATAACATTTTTATGCTTAATATTCTTTTTCTGTTACTCTATTATATTTTCTAAGCCTTGCACAAATGGATAGATCATTTCTTTTTTGAATGAGAATTTTAGGGCAATTTTCAGACATTTAGAAGTTTAATTTTGTTATCTTTTAAAACCAGTTAAGAGTTCACTGTATAATCATTAATACTGTGTATAACACTTTGCTTGAAATGAATGTAGCAAATTATTGACAAATTATTCAGAAACACATAGTGGAAAACAGGTTGTAGATTCTCATCTGCAGAATTAAGACAGTTTAGCTGTGTGTAGGAGTATAGATATGATACTTTTCTTTCTAAGCCAGCAATTTTTATTGTCTAACAGAATCTTTTAATCTGTGTGTAGGATGCATTAGGCTAAATTTGGAATGTGTTTAGCATTTTGAGCAGCTATAGTACTAATGAGAATTTTAACTATCAAAAGGAATGTGTTTTCTTTTACCCTTTTAGATATATGACGTGATTTGATAATAGCATTAAAGACTCTACTTAGAATACTTTAAGGGCACCTAAATTTGAAATTGTTTAATATTGTAAGTAAAATATTCGACTCATCTATCTGTGGCCTTTCAATTTGAAATATTGAATAATGATGAGGCGGTAAGATATTTTAAGTCACATATTGTCAGTAAATATTCTTTCTATTAGATTTCCACTGTTACTAGTCTGGGGTCCAGATATTTTTTGAAACCTTGTCACTATAGTACAAACAAATTCATTGTATGTTAGAAAAACATGATTTTTAATGCTCCATCAAACTGGATCGGGGGCATAACACAAATATATACACATATACAGAAAATAGTTGAGACTACAGTGAAGATTTGTGAGTTCTAAGGGAATGCAAAAAGATGGGATTGTGCTGGGGTCAAATGTCCATAATCAGTGATGGGATGTGCACGCCAAGCTTTAAGTTTAGAGCATATTAGACGAATGAACTTAATCCATTTGTGTATAATGAATTGAAGTGCATTCTGCTATTATGTATAACTAATTAGAATGAATAAAAAAGGGAAAAAAAAGAATGAACTTTAATCAGAAAGGCTTTTTGGAACATATAGTTTTGTTAAGTTGGTATTTTTGTGAGGGAGTGTGTTCTGGGGCTTTCTATTCTGTCTTGTGGATATTATTCAATCTTTTAAAAAACATATATTTTTAAATTATTTTACTTTTTTGATTCCTGCCTTTTTTCTAAAGAAAGAAACAATGGGCAATTTGTACTTACTGTTTGGTTGATAAATAGATGGGAAAGAAAGAAAACAATAAATACATGGGGAGTTTAAAGCTAATTTCATGCTGGGCATTATGGTGCATGTCTGTAATCCCAGGGGCTCTTGGGGCAGAGACAGGAGGATCAGGAGTTCAAAGCCAGCCTCACAGGCACTAAACAACTCAGTAAGACCCTGTCTCTAAATAAAATACAAAACAGGACTGGGGAATGTGGCTCAGTGGTTGAGTGCCCCTGAGTTCAATCCCCATGCCCCTCTCTCCCCAAAACACTAATTTGGTTTTTATTAGTTCATTACTTAGTATGTCAGTTTTATTGACTAGAGGGAATTTTATCAAAGTATGGTAATATATTGATATTATAAAGCAAGCATTACACCATTTCTTTTTCATCAATTTAACTCTCTTGACTTCTTTAACATATAAACTGAAGATCCTTAAGAATCTAAACTTGAATTTTAATCAATTTTTAAATATATGTTAAAATAGATTCTTTTTGTTATACATCCCTTACGGTGTGTATGAATTTATCTTTATAATCTATTACATCCCAATAAATCCCTTATGGTGGATATAACCCTATCAAACCCATCATAAGGTGAAGGTGAAAATATCTTAAGTTCAAAATGTATTTTGCATAACTCACCTGTAAAATATCATAGCTTATCAACATACAACACCACAGAGTATTGTTTGTTTACCCTTATAATTACATGGCTAACTTTGAGCTGTGTCTTTTTGGTGCTGCTCATCATATCATTGTGCATACTGCTAGCCCAGGAAAAGATTAAAATTTATAATTGTGTTGGGCCTTAACACTGTCTGCCAAGGGGATGGAAAAGCTCTGGCTTTCTGGCTGCTTGCCGCATTACCACGCCCTGTTACCGGACCTAGGCTAAGCAGGGGACATGGCTGTGAGAACTGAAACCACCCCAAGGATAGGCCAATGCCTCCGCCAATGGCATCCACCCATGCACCTTATGTGTCCCTATGATCTTTCTGCTGATTGGCCTGTGTCCTCTATAAGACCGTCCAACTTCCTCAATAAACCAAGTTCCTGGACTGATCAGTGACCAGGCTCCCTGGTATGTTCCTGGGCCTTCTAAAGGCGAAAGAGGGAATATCAGCGGCCTTTACTTTCCCAATCCAGTCTCATTGTTGGGGTAGACCTCTCTGGCCTCTTTTGCTGAACAAGAGAGGTCCATCCCAGGTACGGGGGGCTAAAGACCCCAACCCCTTATAATATTCTGACATAATTGCAAATATAGTTTTCACTGAATGTGTATGACTTTTGCACCATTGCAAAATCAAAATGTCATAATTAGAACTATTGTCAATGGGGGGGCATCTGTATATTAATGATTATTTATAATTTTAATAGTTTATGAAGGTTTTCAGGGTCTATGAAAATGTTTTGACTTCACATGATGAATATTAAAAAGCTTTTATGCAAATGATGACTGGAGGTAGCTTGATTAAAGTGAGAAGTATGCCGAAAGGATGGCACATTACTCTTTTGGTGAACAGAAGGGGAAGGAACAGTATAAGATGTGGTTAGAGAGGCCAAGAGAGTTATAAATAGCACTTTAGGTATTTTGAACTTTTTCTTAAGCACAAGTGATATGATCATATTTATAATTTGTAAACATGATGTTAACTGCACCATAGCCTATAGATTGGAGGGTGCCAAGCATAGAGAAAAGTAGATTGTTGACAGTGATTCAGAAAAAGATAACATAGTTGTATTCACTTGTGAGGGCTGCTGCAACAAAGTACCACAGATTGAGTGGAATAAACAATAGAAATTTATCTTTTCACATCATAGAGGATGGAGATCTTAGATGAAGATGTCAGCAGGGTAGGTTCCTGTTTGGGGTATGAGCAAAGGATTTGTTCTAGGCTTCTTTCTTTGGTGTGTAGATTATTATCTTCTTTTGTGTTCCTTCTCTATGCATGTGTCCAAATTTACTCTTTTTATAAGGATTCCATTTTTATTGGTTCAGGGACTCTCCTAATGACCTAATTTTCATTTAATTACTTTAAACACCTTGTTTCCAGTGCATTCATATTCTGAGGTACAAGGGATTATGACTTGAACACAAAAATTTTAAGGGAATTCAATTTAGCTTACAGCAGTTGAATGAAAATGGAGAGAAGTGAATGGATTTGAAAATTACTCAGAAGCTAAAACTTGCAAATCTGTAGAAGTGGTGAGATGGAGAGTAAGGTTTCAAGGATAAGAAGACTTCTGGTCAGTAGCAGGGACTTTCATGTGAGTGCAAACTGAGAAGTACATTTAGAGAAATAATGATGAACTCTGTAGTGCATGTGCTTGCTTTTAGGTGCTCATGTGATATCCAAGTATAGATGTCATTTAGGCAGTTTATATGAATCTGGAGCTCAGAAGAGGCCTGGGATAGAGACATAAATTTGGGAGATCTCAGTTATTGAGGGCAAGGATGGGGATGTAGATCAGTGGTATATAGTTATATACTCTCAATAATCTTTGATCAATGTATATATATATATGAAGTATATATATATACACACATTGATAATTATATATAATAATAATTTCTGTCACACAACTAGGGGTAGACAAATGTATGTTTCTTCAATTTATTCTGATATTCCACACAGTATTTTCAAGTCTAATGTATCTAATATTATCTGAAACTATTAAACCTTTTTTCTTTTGCTTCTTTTTTAAGAAACCAATAAACAGAATATGTTTGAAAAGTACCTGTAAAATCATGAAGGTCAATAAAGTGCATTTGTTTTCTTTGAATTTAAAATATTCTCTCCTCTCTGTAATCTTTATTTGGTGTGTGTGTGTGTATATGCACATATGAGTAAGAATAACTTTGTATGAGCATATATATATAGTATATGTACTATATGTATAATACATATATATATATTATTATATACCCCAGCATGTGAGAAATGTATATAATACATATATATATATATTATATACCCCAGCATGTGAGAAACCGTGTGTTCAATCTCTAGCACCGAGTGGGGAAAAAGAAAAAGCGAAAAGGCAGTTATAGATGTCAGTAGAAGCTTGCCTAGCATGTGTGATACCTGAGTTTAATCTCTTGTACTGGGGGAAAAAAAAGAAAAAAAACTTACAATATTTATGTAGAAACCCATTTCATATATACATTTTGAGATGGGGAAAGATAGTATAATTTCTACCTATACATTTTTGAAGTACTTTAAACTATTTCTGTGTATTTTATATTATACAAATTTTATTTCAACCATGCTTATAATTTTTATAAACAATAAGTAAATATAAGTTAGCGTGTAAATTCAATTTCTAAATTGAATTTCAGTGACAATTAAAAGAATGAATTTTACTTATTGAATTTTAAAATACTAATTAACCATGCATTCTAACAGAGGCAATTTTAACCTCAAGAGGGAGAAAATAGTTCTAGTTTTTATGTTGGGGGAAAGTAGAGGCACAAAATTCATACATTACAATAGTTTATTGCTTCCAAAATTAAACTCTGTTCTATAAAATCTTATTCTTTAATATTTATCTTCTCTTTTTAAGGAATTCCTCCTCTCATGCCCCCTGTCTCAAAGGTAAAGGTAGATCATAAATTCTTTCTCATGCTCATCCCTCTTGTTTCTGCATCTACTCATCTCTTATAATACATGTATTATATATAAGCATAATTATATGCTATACATAGTGATTATACACTATAGCCATATGTAATTTATAAAAAAAATTTCATTTCTCTTTAAGAAAAACATGTATTATAAGTATATAACTATAGTTAATTCTTTAATTGTCTTTAGGGGGAGTGATGATAAAGAAAAAATGATTGATATATTTTACTTTTTATATTTGAGCACAGTCTATATGTACTGTATATTTATTATGTATGCCAAATGGACACATCATAAACCTATATATCATATGCCTACATAGGTGTATATAGCTAATGTATATGTATGTTTTGTTTTAACGTACTGTCCTACTTACAAATCCACTTTTTTTTTTTATTATTTCATACACTTTTCACAACCCTCTGAATCTG
Organism: Tamias sibiricus; assembly: GCA_025594165.1. Lineage (NCBI taxonomy): Eukaryota > Metazoa > Chordata > Mammalia > Rodentia > Sciuridae > Tamias > Tamias sibiricus. The sequence continues at coordinate 82,428,679 of CM046664.1, forward strand.
GTTCATGATTTTTCACCTAAGAACATTTCATACTTATTCTTTTTTCAATAACTATCTGTGTCATCTTGCATCTTTGGTATGCATCTTTGGTAACTTTTTCTAGCTCTTAATATATTTTATTTATTCATTTATTTGTTTTGGTACTGGGAATTGAACCCAGGGGTGCTTATCATGGAGCTACATACTCGGTCTTTTTATTTTTATCTTTTTTTTAATTATTTTTTAAAAATTTTTTATATTTTATTTATTTTTATTTATAATATTAGTATGTATTACAATTCATAATGCACATATATAGCATCTTTTTACATACAACTGTTTGTATAAAAAGTATATTCGTACCGTTCAGGTCTTCAATCATGCATTTAGGATAATGATATCCATCTCATTCAACCACCTTTTTTTTTTTCTTTTTTTCTTCCCCCTCCCTCCTCCCTTGCTCTCTCCCTTCCCTTTGACCATTCTAGTGTTCCTCTAATCCTCCTATGTACCCCCATCCAACAACACTGTGAACTAGCCTCCTTATATCAGAGAAAACATTTGGTATTTGGATTTTTGAGATTGACTAATTTCACTTAGCATTATATTCTCCAACTTCATCCATTTACCTGCAAATGCCTTTATTCTCTTTTATTGCTGAGTAAAATTCCATTTCTTTTTATTTTGAAAAAGGTTCTCACTGACTTGCTGAGGGTTTTGCCAAATTGCTGACAATGACCCAGAACTCATGATTTTCCTGCCTCATTCTCCTCTGTTGCTGGGATTATAGGCATGCACCATTGTGCCCAACTTCTAGGTCTTAAGTTATGACTCATCCTTAGGATTGACTGATTGAGTAAACTATTGATTCATTTATTCAACAATTGCTTTAGGGTTCCTCAGAAAAACAAAACTAATAAGAGATAGGTAGATGGACACATAGGTATAATTATTGATTGATTGCAAGGAATTGGCTCACCAGATTATGAAGACTGATAATCTCCAAGATCTAAATTCAGCAAGAGAGGGGAGCCAGGGGAGGTTATGGTGTAGTTTAGTTCAAGGGCTGGTAGACTCTATACCCAGGAAGAGCCAATGTTATTCAAGTTGGGAGGCAAGATAAAGCTAAATGTTTCATCTCAAAGGCAGTTAGGGAGAATTTTCTTTTACTCCAGCCCTTTTATTCTATTTAAGGTCTTCAACTAATGTCCTTACATTGAGGAAGGAAATCAGGTTTACTCAGTTTGCTGATTCAAATGTTAATTTCATCCCTACCTATCCTTTTGTTTAAAGGGTTGGTTTTTTTTTGTTTGTTTATATATATGCGTACATACATACATATATATATATATATGTTTTGTTTACATATATAAGACATACCTTTATTTTTTTTATTTATTTTTATGCAGTGCTGAGGAATGAATCCAGTGCCTCATATGTTGGAGGCAGGCGCTCTCCACTGAGCCACAACCCGAGCCCATCCCTACCCACCTTTACAGATATACCCAGAATAATTTTTGACCAAATATCTGGGCATCCCATATCCCAGTAAAGTTAATGCATAAAATTAATTGACACAAGAGTTATTTATTAGGTATAAGATTATGTATACTGAAGATGCAAGGATGATCAAAATAAATTATTTCAATTATAAATTAAAAAATAGTAGCAACATTGACAAATTTTGATATAGTGCTTATTGTGCAAGGCACTATTTTAAGTACTTTACAAGTATTAACTCACTCAGTTTTCATAGCACATATAGAGATGATTTTCCATTTTACAGATAAAGAAGCTGAAGTGTAGCAAAAGTAACTTATTCAACGTCACACAAGTAAATGGTAGTCAGAATTTGAACCTTTGTATCATGGCTTCCTTAATAAATTATGCCTATGGTGTACATTCTCTTGCTCTTACAGTTGTTAACTGGTATTTTCACTTTGTATTATAATGTTACACAAACACTGGTAATCTGGTGGTTGCTTGAGTTTAACCTACATTAGCTAGTACTTATTTAGGAAATAATTATATAATATTATGTTTAGATCTTGATATTGATATTTAACTTATAAATTCTTAAGGATTAGAATTCTAAATTATTTTGTTAATTGTAGCCTCAGAAAATATATTTGCGTTTTGGTCTTTGAAAAGATCATATAAGGTTAAAACTGTTTTTGGAAAAAAACACACAAATGTAACCTTTGATAGACTTGAAATCAAAATCTGTTAGCACTCAAGCCACTAGGGAAGATAAAAGCAAACAAAGATTCTGCAGAACACAGAAAACAAAGGAACTAGAAAGCATAATATGAAATGATGAAAGCAAGAACAACCTATTATCTACATATATTTGAGTTATAACTTCTTACCTAATGACAAAACAATTGTGTTTAAAAAAGTAGAATTAAAGTATTACTTTTAAAAGTCACATCAAAAAGCAAATAACAGAATAGAATAAATGGATTAATAAACACTTCTCAAAGGAAAGCAGAAGAGATAGTAATCATTTTGGATAAACAAGACAAATAATGGCGTATTTGAATAAAGCAAGTATCACAAACTTTCAGTTTGAAATTTGAAATAATGGATAATTGTCAGAGAATATATAATTAATTGAAGAAGTAGAATAAATCAATTCCATTTATGTTTTCTTCAGTTACCAACAAATTACCTTGAAAATATTTTTTACTATTTTAACTAGTGAAATTCCTTCACAATTTTGTGGAAGGAAAATATCACAGCCTATGATAATTGTCTGAAGTATATATTAAAATTGCCTTTTTTGAATAAGGAAAGTAATTTATTCATGAGTCATGTTTAACTCTCCTTCCAAAATAAATGACTAGGGGCCTTGGAGATGTAGTTCAGTGGTAGGGTGCTTGCATTTCTTGTGTAAGACCTTGTATTTGATCCCTAACACCACAAAAACAAACAAAATAGGTAGCTAGGTATTTCTATGAACACACATGCATATAACTCAAAAGGAAAACTGGATCATTCCTTGCTTAAGAATGTAAATGCAAGGGCTGGGGTTGTGCCTCAGTGGTAGAGCGCTCGCCTAGCCGTGGGAGGCCCGAGTTCGATCCTCAGCACCACGTAAACACATTATGTACAACTAAAGCAAATAAATAAATATTTAAAAAAAAGAATGTAAATGCAGAATTTTCAAATATGGAAGAAAATTATTGTTAAAATAATTATCTGCATTTTAAACTAAATACGTAGGACTAATATCAGTAATAGAAGGGTTCCTTTAATTTTAGGAAATCTGCAAAATTAATAACCCAGTGTCTCTAATCAGGAAATCCACATAAATGCGCATTTACTTTAGTGCATAAAAAGAAATTAAAATAACCTTAATACCCATTTCTTATATGTTTTTGAAAATAATTATAAAATACATTTTTTATTGTAGCAAAGCACAACATAAAACCATTCTAACCTTTTGTAATTGTGTAGTATAATAGTGTTAACCACATATATCTTCTTGTGCAAAAGATCTCTAGAACTTTTTCATCTTCTAAAACCAAAATTCTGTCCATTGAACAACTCCTCTTTTTTCCCTCCTCAACTTCTGTCAACCACTACTTTCTACTTCTAAGAGTTTGACTACCCCTATAGTGGAATTATACAGTATTTGTCTTTTTGTGACTGACGTATTTCACTTAGTATAATGTCTGTGAAGGTTAGTTCATATTTTAGCATATGACAGTATTTTCTTTTTAAGGCTAAATAATATTTCACTATGTACATAAAAGATGCACAGCATAAGAAACATTTTCTTTATCCACTCATCCACTGATAGACTTTTGAGCTCTTTCACCTCTTGACTTTTATGGATAATGCTGCAGTGAACTTGAGTGTGAAGATATCCTGTGTTTTTAGATGTTTACTCAGACGTGGGATTGCTGAAACATACAGTAATTCTATTTTTAATTTTTTGAGGAACCTCCCTACTGTTTTTTTTTTAAATAATGGCTGCACCATTTTACTTTCTTTCCCACAGTGCACAAGATTTTCAGTTTGTTCATGTTCTTGCCAACATTTATTATTGTCAGCTTTTTTTTTTTTTTTTTTTTGATAGTGGGATGCATTTCTCTGATAACTAAAGATGGTGAGCATCTTTTCATTTGGAAACAAAATGTTCAGTTCCTTTACCCATTCTTAATTGGGTTATTTGTTTTTTGTTGTTAATAGATTTTCTTTAAATATTCTGGATGTTAATCCCACTAGTGTGTGTATGATTAAGGAATATTTCTCCCGTTCTTTAGATTTCCTTTTCTTTCTGTTGTTTGCTATGCTGTGCAGATGTTTTCAATTTGATGTAGTTCTATTTGTATATTTTTCCTTTTCTTGGTGCCTTTGGTGTCATATTCAGTAATTACTGGAAAATCCAGTGACTTGGGAGTCTTTGGATATTTGAGGCCCTTAACATTCCCTACAAGTTTTAGGATGTTTTTTCTTACATTTGCAAAAATTGTCATTGTAATTTTGATAGGGATTGCTCTCAGTCAGTAGATTACTTTCAATTATATGAACATTTTAATAATATTAAATCTTCTAATTTGTAAGTAGGTAATGTCTTTGCATTGATTTCTGTTTTCTTTATCTTTCAGCAATATTTTGTGGTTTTCAGTGTAAAAGTCTTGCCTTTCTGGTGAAGTTTATTTTTAAGTGTTTTATTATGGATGCTATTATATATGATAGTTTTCTTCATTTCTTTTTCAAATTGTTCATTGTTGGTGTATAAATTACAACTGATTATTGTGTGTTTATTCTGTATCCTACTGTGCTGAAGGCCTGCTTCAGCAAGGATGTCAAAGTTAGCCCGACCGGTGCTGGAGGGGAACGTTGACGAAATGAAATAATCCACACAAGAGACAGGTTGTAGAAATCCTACTACCGTTCTGATTTTACTTTTCTCTGCATGATTTTTTATATGTCCCAAAGAACACAGCAATTTACATTTCAACTATAGATTTCAATAAAGAATTCCAGTAAAGGAGGTTACATTAATAATTTCCAGTAAGGGAGATTAGATTAAAGATTTCCAGTAAAGGAGATTACAATAAAGAATTCCAGTAATTAACTATAGAAGGTTACTTTAAAGAATTTCAGGACATTCCAGGGTCAATCAGGGAAAAACAAAATAGTTAAAGGATTTCAGGACACTCCAGGGTCAATCACGGAAAACAAAATAGTTATCCTAAATACCTACTATTGATCAATCTTATCTATCCTAGATTTGCTGAAGGATAAGGGAGAGTCTTTTACAGACACAAAAAGACCATTAGCTTTTCAATGAGTAATGTTACACCCTGTAGGGAGGGGCTATTTGCAAAAGCTAATCTTATCTATCTGGCTAGATTCCACAGGGCCATAGAACTGGTTTTATTTTTGATAAATAAATATATTAGAACCTGGTGGTCATACAGTAGAAATACGTCAAGAGCAGTAGAAATACATCAAGAGCATATACAGACAAAAGCACAAACAAAGTTAATTCCTTATGGTCGCATAAAAGCAGCATCTCATCGGCAAAGAGGAGCCAAGCTCAGACTTCCAAGTTGGAAGGAGCTTGGACTCAAACTTGTTTGCACAACCGAGGAAGAACACAGATTCACAGTCCTGGATTAGCAGGCGGAGACCTGGCTCAATTTCCTGGTTTGGAAGAACTTAGACCCATATAGCCCTGAATTAACAGGTTGGGGGTCCAGCTCAATTCCAAGTTGGGGAGATCTCAGACTCACAGCCCCGAATTAACGGGTTTGAGGTCGAGCTCAAATCCCCGGATGAGAAATACCACACTACTAATGACTTCAAGTATTCTAGTGTGACTGTGTGTGTGTGTGTGTGTGTGTGTGTGTGTGTGTGTGTTCTTTAAAGTTTTCTACATACTGAGTCATATAATCTTTGAAAGTATGATTTTACTTCTTTGTCAATTTGGATGCCTTTTCTTTCTTTTTCTTGCCTGATTGCTCAGCTAAGACTTCTAGAATTATGATGAATAGAAGCAATGAGAATTGGCATGCTGGCCTCATTCTGATCTTAGAGGAAAAATTTCACATTTGAGTATGATGGTGGTAGCTTTTTATATATGACCCTTATTCTATTGATGTGATTTCCTTCTAGTCCTCGTTTGTTTTTTGTGTGTGTGTGTGTGTGTGTGTGTGTGTGTGTGTTTTCTTTTGTTTTTGTTTGGGTACCAGGGATTGAACTCAAGGACACTCAATCACTGAGCCACATCCCCAGCCCTGTTTTGTATTAGAGACAGGGTCTCACTGAGTTGCCTAGTGTCTTGCTATTGCTGAGGCCGGCTTTGCACTCACAATCCTCCTGTCTCAGCCTCCCAGCCACTTGGATTACAGGTGTGCAACACCGCACCCAGCTGTGTTTTTGTTATGAAAGAATTTTTGTCAGAACATGCTTTATGTGCATTAGTTGATGTGGCTTTTCCCCCTTTACTTTGTCAATGTGTTAAATTATATTTCTTTGATATGATGAAAAATATCTTTAAGATACCTGATACAGATTGCATTATATATAAAATCTTGGCAATGTGAATGTATTTTGTGATTACTCATAAAAATCAGTAATTATTTGATTTGCCTTTTTTATTATGTACAGTTTCCACAAGAGTAAATGTAAAGCCATAAGATTTATGAAACAAATTTGTGAGAAACAGATAACATTGAAAATGGAAGTTTGCAAGTGTATAAAAATCATAAATCAACATTTTCATTTGTCATTTTGTTCACTTACAACATTCAAAATTAAAATTTCCTTTTTATGACACTAGTAATTTTTGAATGTTAAGCATATTTATATTATACTCTTATTTATATTATATGTAAAAATGACTTCATTGTAGCAATATTGAAGTATCTTTTTTTAACAAATGATACTTGGACTATAAGTTGTTTTTTTCTTTTTCTTGGTGATTTCTTTGTAAAGCTTGTTGAAAGTAATAGTAGTAATTTCTGTGGTTTTTGCATTTTGTTTTATGAAATTGTATCTAGGCTTCAGCCATTTTCTTGTATAACAATACACTTTTTCCTGTTAGTCATCCTTGATCTAAACATACTTTGTCCATAATTTTGTTATGGCCACACAAATTGCCTTCTGCATATCAAACGATTATGCTGATAATAATAATTATTATTGTAATAATACCTAACATTCATTGAAGGTTTATTTTTGTCATGCACTGGCTCAAGACTTCTATTAGTCCTTATAAAAGTTCTACAGGACAGATACACTTGCAGTTTCTATTTTACAGATGAGAATATGAGGGCAGGGAATTGTTAGGTAACTTGCTGAAGGTCATGCAACTAGTCAGTGGCAGAGCAGGAAAACAACAGATGATTTGAGCATAAGACATAATTTAAATGATCTATATATTCCCACTTAGTCACTTAATGATTTCATTATTTGATAGTTCAATGACTAAACTTTTTCATTTAAATAAATTTTCAGTATTACTTCTTATGTGTTAAACATTTTTTTTAAATGATTTGCAGGATGGGCAACCTGAAATTTTGTATACATTCTGGAATTCAGTTACTCAAGCACTTTCTTCTCAGTTTCATACAGCAACAAATTGTAAGTTTACTCAAATCCACTTCAAATTTAATAAGCTTTGCTTTATTCATTTACAAAATGTATTTTATTGTTACTTTAAAAAACCCTGGCTAATTGCTATTTCTTCTAGATGTTTAGTCCAGAATCCCTTAGTCATATAAAACAGTTTTATAATTAGTATTTAGAATAAAATGCTCTGTAAGAATAAGTTCATTCTCCATAATTCAAACATTGGAACAACTCTGGATTTTTCCTATATAGAGTATAAAGCAATTGATGTTGATTGATTAATTCATGGTTTAGAATTAATTTAATTCTTAACTAAATGATTTTAAAATTCAGAGATTTCACAGGTGTTTCCTTATTGTTAAAAATGAAAATGTAATTATAAACATGTCGATAAAACATCTGCAACATGAATTAAAAATTGACCACTCAAATGTGATCCACAAAAAGTTATTACTTTAAAACTTTATTCGCTCGTCTTGAAATAATGGCACAGGAGTGGTTTCAAAGAGTAAAACATGAAAACTGGCTATATAATTGTGTTTGTTCAATTATTGAAGATTAGAGCATTGAATGTACCAAGGCTTTTAAAAAAAAAACTTTGAAGAGTTTGTGTGTAGTTAAACTTTTATTCACAAACATCTACTACAAGGACTAATTGTTTGTTAAACATTAGTCACTGAGAACTCAGAGTTGAATAGACCTGCCTTCCTAGTTCTATTTTTAATGAAGTATGTAGCAGAGCAGCAACTACAGAGATGGTCTTCATTTTTGTGAGGCCAAACAGAACCTAATCAGAGGATTTACTTGGAATTGATTTACATGCACAAATCCTCCTACTCATCTTCCAAGAGAATACTGTGCATCTCCTTACATTTGGTTTTCTTTATTGACCTATAATTTGTATGGAGTAAAAATTCACCAATTTTAGGTGTAAAATTCTAGGGGTCTTGACAGATGCTCACATTCATGTAACTGTCATCACCATTAAGATATAGAATATTTTCATTAGCCAAGTGTTTGCGTATAATCCCAGTGACTGTGGAGGCCAAGGCAGGAAGATTGCAAATCTGATGCCAGCCTTTGCAATTTAGAGAGATTCTCTCTAAAACAAAAGGAGTGCTGGGCATGTGGTTTAGTGGTAGAGTGCTTGCCTAGCTTGTGTGAGGCCCTGGGTTCAATCCCCAGCACTGCAAAAATTTTTTAAGAAGGTGGAAAACAAAGTCTTGGTATATAGCTCAGTAATAAGGTCTGGTTCAATTTTCACTATTGCGAAATTTCTGTAAAATTTCTTACTTTTGCAGTTAATTTGCTACTTCTACTCCTTGGTTCCTGGCAACAATTGATTGACTTTTTAGCAAGACAATTTAGCTTCTAGATTCTCTTAAATCTGTAATGATGAAGTATACCTTATTATTTTAAGATTCATCCATGTTTTAGCCTATCTTAGTTTTCCATTTCCTTTTAATTGTTGAGTAGTGTTCCATTCTATGAATATGTTCTATAATTTGTTTATTCATTTCCTTGTTGGGGAACAACTTGGTTTTAGAGTTTTGAATAAAGCTACATTATTATTTACATAAAGGTCTGTTTTAAGTATACATCTTCACTATTTTGTAAATATATAAAAATTACCTAATCACTTGGTAAGTTTATGTTTAACTGCAAAAACTCCCAAATTATTTTCAAAAATAGATATGCTATTTTTGAAATCTATATGCTATAGATATGTTGCATTCCTGTCAACAATGTATGATTACTTCATTTGCTGTACATTCTTGTCAATCCATGATCTTTACAGTCATTTTAATGTTAACTATATGGGTGTATAGTTGTTTTTTTTATAGTGTTTTTACTTCTAGTCTAAGGACTAATGGTCCTTTCTTAGTGCATTCAAGCCACTGTAACAAAATACCACAGACTGCGTAGCTTATAAACATAACAAATCCATATCTCATAGTTCTGAAGGCTGGGAAGTCTAAGATGAAGGGGCCAGCAGATTTGGTACTTGGTGAGGACAATTTTCTGGTTCATAGATTGTGCCTTCTCACTGTGTCCTCCCATGCTGGTGGAGCGTGTGTTGAAGGGGCAAGGAAGCTCTCTGACTGAATCGTTTTTATAAGGGTACTTACTAATTCCACTCATTAGGGAACCTACCTCTAGACCGCGTCACCTCCCAAAGACCCCACCTCCTAACACTATCATGATTAGGTTTCAACATATTGATTTTTTTCCACATCAAGGCATTAATTTTGAGAGATACAAACATTCATACCATAGCGGTTATTGATCACATTTGCCATCTGTATAACCGTTTTGTTATGTGTTTATATCACTTACTATCCTCCTTTTCAAAATTATATTTCCTGTCCTCATATTATTCAATCATAAGGAATCTTTATGCACTTCAGGTTCAAAATGCTTTTTTATATATATGTTTAGCAAGTATTCTTTCCTCATAGGTGGTTGCTTTTTATTAATAGTGATTTTCAAAGGACAACCTTTTAAAAAGATCTTTGACATAATCCAATCTTCATGTGTACAATTTTTTGAAAATTTGTTCTAATTAGTTATACTGGCAACAGAATACATGTTGATATATCATACATAAATGGAGTATAACTTCTTATTCTTCTGGTTGTACATTATATAGAATCACACCAGTCATGTAATCGCATATGTACATAGGGTAATAATGTCCAATTCATTCTATTGTCCATTTTACCCCATAATCCCTCCCCTCCCTTCTCTCCATTTTGCCTAATGCAAAGTACCTCTAGTTTCCCTACACCCCACCATTGTGAATTAGTATCTGCATGTCAAAGAAAACATTTCATTTTTGGTTTTTGGGGATTGGCTTATTTCACTTAGCATGGTATTCTCCAGTTTCATTCATTTATCAGCCAATGGCATAATTTCCTTATTTAATGCTGCATAATATTCCTTTGTGTATATATGCCACAGTTTCTTTTTCCATTCATCTATGGAAGGGCATCTAGGTTGGTTCCATAGTTTGGCTATTGTGAATTGAGCTGCTATGAACATTGATGTACCTATGTCACTGTAGTATGCTGCTCTTAAGCCCTTTCGGTATAAACCAAGGAGTGGGATAGCTGGGTAAAATTGGGTTCCATTCCAGGTTTTCTGAAGAATCTCCAATCTCTTTGAATTTGTATCCTTTCAAACCACGGGGATTACAGGCGTGCACTACCATGCCCAGCTTAAAAATATTGATTTTTTTTTCCTAATTCTTTTTCTTTATCTTTTCAAGTAGTGTTAATTATTTTAATCTGTTAAAATGATGAATTGAGGGCTGGGGTTGTGACTGGTAGACCACTTGTCTAGTATGCATGAGGCACTGGGTTCGATCCCCAGCAGTACATTAAAAAAAAAAAAAAAAAAAAAAAAAAAAAGACTAAATAAAGGTATTGTGTCCATCTACAACTAAAAAATATTTTTTAAAAAAATGATGAATTGATTAGTTTTCAGATGTTGTATTTCTAGGATACACCCTACATGGTCACGATGCATTGTTCTTTGTATATGTTGTTGCATCAATTTTCTAAAAAAAAAGAGAAAAATTTGAAAGCTTTTTCATCTATATCCACAAGATAATAACATATAGTTATTTTTTTCTTATAATGACTATTTCCAATTTTGGTAGCAAAATCAAGATAATGGTGATCTGAGAGAATAAAGTTGGGAAGTATTTTGTCCTCTTCAATGTTCTCTAGCCATTTGTGTGGACATGGTATTATTTCTTCCTAATGGTAAGGTAGATTTCTCCAGGGAAGTCATCTGGGACTGGAATTTCTTTGTGGGACTGTTACAAAACTACCAGGTTAACTTCTTGTATACATATAGGGCTATTTTGTTTTTTTCTTCTTGGGTGAGCTTTAGTAGTTTGTTTTTCAAAGAATGTTTCCAGTTCATTTGAATTCTCAAATTTATTGGCATAAAACACTTTTAATGTTCCTTCTTCTCCTTTAAATGTATGTGGAATCTATGTGATGTTGCATATCTCATTTCTAATATCATCATTTTTGTTTATTCCTAACAATTGTGACTAAAACATTAATATTGTTGACCTCAGACACTAGGGTTTGATTTCATTGATTTTTCTCCTATTATTTTTTATTTTCTTTCTTTCTTTCTGTTTTTAAGATTATTGTTTTCTTCTCTTTGCTTTGGTTTTCTTATGCTCTTTTCCTTGTTTTCTTCTTTCTCCCCTGCCCACCTTGGTGCTGGAGATTGAATCCATTGAGGTTCTACCAAGGAGCTACTTCTTCAGCCCTTTTTGTTTTGAGACAGGGTCTTCCTAAGTTGTCCAGGTTGGCCTTGAATTTGAAATTCTGTCTAATCCTCCTGAGTAGCTGGGATTACAGGCCTGTACACCCAGCTCTTTCACCGTTTCTTAAAGTTTATTGATTTAAACCTTTCTAATTTAAATGTTTAACTCTACAAATTCCTTGATAAGTAGTGCTTTAGTTGCATACCACAATTCCTAACATAAAAAAGTTAATTGTGACATGTACATCCATATAGCTTTGCTTCACATGTTAAGGCCAGCAAGTTGGCCTGCCTACCTGCCTGCCTCCTTCCTTTGTTTATTTTAGTGTTATTGGGTATTGAATTCAGGGGTACTATTCCATTTAGCTACATCCCCAACCCTTTATACTTTTTTTTTTTTTTTAATTTTAAGACAGTCTCTCTTAGTTGCCCTCAAACTTGCATTCTCTTGCCTCACTCTCCCTAGAAGCTGGTATTACAGGCATGTATTACCATACTTGGCTAAATATACATTTTTAGAGTTTGACATGTTTGCTTGAAATTTTAAATTAAGGGGATGATTTTAGGAGGTTACATTTTCAAATTAGATACTGTGTTAGAAGTTAAGCATACAAAGCATCTCTAATATGAAAATGTAAAATCCTATATGCTCCCAAATTTTAACTTTTGGGGCACTGATATGATTTAACAAGTGGAAAATTCTACAGCTGATCTCATGTGAGGCTCACAGTCTAAACACAGACTCACTAAAGATACTGCAATGGCCGGGTGCAGTGGTGCATACCTGTAATCATTGTCGCAGGAGGTTGAGGCAGGAGGATTGTGAGTCCAAAGCCAGCCTCTGCAAAAGCGAGGCTCTAAGCAACTTGACCCTGTCCCAAAATAAAAAATAGAAAATACTGGGGACGCGGCTCAGTTGTAAAAATGCTCCTGAGTTCAGTCCCCAGCACTAAATATAGGGTGGCAGGTGGCTGTGGAAATGGCTTAGTAGTAGAGCGCCCCTAGGTTCAGTCCCTAGCACTGCAAAAAAAATAAAAATGAAGCATCAAAAAACAAACAATCAATCAAAAATAAAACAAAACCAAAAAAACAAACAACAAAACAATGATTTAAGGCACTTTTCAAAATATTGTATGGTGTATATACATATGAACTGTGGGTGTATTTAATATCACCTTCATTTACTTTGGTCATCTGCTTGTTTTGCTTTCCTTAATCATTACAAGGTAGAGTACTTTCCACATATCTTCCTTTTTTCTATTCTGTTCACTTTGAAAAACCAACTTTGTTTTTTGAGTCATCAGGACAATTAACTGTCATTAAGAAACTCTGCCTTACACCTTTCTTTCAGATTAAACCCTTATCTTCTCCCTTTGAGCATCAGCCAGTATCTCTCATCCTCTTTAATGGCATCCCACCCACTTACTGTTACTGTCTGCACCCCCCCCTTCCCGCTGCCTCTCTCTATGTATCTTTATTCCTTTCTCCTAGCAACATCATTCATACTCTTTTTCCCTCTTGGCTGTCTCCTTCCTTTTTGATCTGTTATAGTCAAGGGAATTTCAGGTTGTCCCCATCATGTAAAAACTAAAAACAGGAAGATTACTAACCTTTAGTTACTATCTCTTCCCCCAACCCTGTCTGTCTTCTCTCTGATCTCTATCTCTTTCTCTTTTTATCCATATTTCTCAAAAGTGTAGTTTGCAAGTTTTGTCTGTATTTTCAAACTGTTGATTTCTCAACTAGGTGTAATCTGGCTATTTCCCACTATCCTGATAAAATTGTTCTTATTAAGGTAAACAGTAACCTACTTCTTAATTGCCTAATACCCTGTAAGTTTTTAGTTCTTGTTTTATAGGGCCTATCTAGCTCGTGTAGTCAAAGAAGCTACTGAGATAGAGTATAATGTTTTTTTAGGCAGAGATCCTCATTAATATTTCACACACACAGTATAGTCCAGTATAGTTCATTACTTCTGATCACATTGTTACTTTAATAACTTCCTTTGGGAGGACTCCAAAGTAAGTTATTTGTTAAGTGCCTTCCATTTTTATAGGATGTTAAGTCCCGGAAGTGTACTATAGTACTTCTTAAAATTAGACAGGCTATGTTAAAGAATGTAAACACCTGCAAATTTGAAGATTATACACAATGTAAACGATGGTCTAAGTAATATTTTGGCAGAATGTATATAAAAGGGAATTTTATACATGTGCATGCTTAGTATAAAGAAGTACTATTAGAAGCTACAATCAGGAGTTTAATAAAGAATACATTTATTCAAAAAGTAAAAGACGTGGGGCTAGGGTTGTAGCTCAGTGGTAGAGTGCTCACCTCGCATGTGGAGAGCACTGGGTCCGATCCTCAGCACCACGTGAAAAACAAAATAAAGGCATTGTGTCCATCTACAACTAAAAAAATATATTTTTTTAAAAAGTAAAAGGCTTGAACTTGTTACCACAAAGTTTCAAAATAGCTCTTATATGAAATCTGCCATTTTAATTGTGTTTAGGTCATGGTTATTTCCAAAATGACTTCTTAGCCTTTTTGAGTTACTTTGCTGTTGTATTTTCCAGAGAATAATATTAACTCAGCAACTTGTTGGGGTTATAATGCATATTTTCAAGTCTCAATGAAAACAAGCAAATAAATATCATATTTATTCATTTTGAACTCTTAGAAATGAAAACATAATTTTTTTTCTTTGTATTTGGATGATTTTCCCCAGAATGTCTCACCATAAATAAATTTTTTATTTTTCTCCATAGATCTTATCAATTTCTAACATATCTTTATATGCCCTGTTATTTATTTATCCATCCTGTGTGATCACCCCCTTCCACTGCTTTGGTCCTAGAAATATCTTCAATGGCTAGAAGAGTACCTGACATGCAGTAGGGTTTCAGTAAGTGATAATTATCAGGAAGTAAAGAAAAGAGAAACAAATAAAAGAAGAAAGGATACAGTGCCATTTTATGAAAACTTAAGTACTGAAAACTTTTTTGGAACTGGGAGTGTAACTCAGTAAGAAAGCATTTGCCTACCAGGTGTAATGACCCTGGGTTGGATCCCCAAGAACACATAAAACAAAAAACTGTCTTTGAAATATGCTTGAAAAATCTTTGAAGTAAATCTTTTTGAGGTGTTTGTTTGTTTGTTTGTTTGTTTGTTTTAAATGTTTATAACTTCTTGGCAATGTTAGTCTCTCAAAACTCTTAAGCAACTCAAGGAAATTGTTCATACTGTCAAGAGAACAAATATAGTATATATCTGTAATACTTTGGAAAATCAAGTGTGGATAAAAGAAATACTAAGGTTATTCATATGTTTTAAGCTATAGAATGTTTTGTTGGGCCTTGTGGAACACACCTGTAATCTCAGCAACTAAGGAGGCTGAGGCAGGAGGGTCATAAGTTTCAGGACAGCCTCAGCAACTTAGCTAACTGTGTTTCAACATATAGAAAGAGAACTGAAGGAAAGAGAAGATGGTGGATTAGAGGAAGGATGTACTTCTCAGTAGTTCCCTAGCAACAGACTTACAAATTAAAAGATAGCTCCTCAGTGAGGTGGATAACTAAGGGAACTCACTGAAACTTAATACTGGACTTTAAAAGAAACCATAGAGACATAGAAAGTCAGAAACTTCCAACATGATGTAAGAATATGTTAGAAATTCTCTAGCCTGGCTGTAGTGGTAGTGGCTGGTGGGGGGAGCAGAGGCTGAATGAGAAGACAGCATGGCCGCAGATAAAGAAATTAAAAAATAAAGAAAAATTGGCTTGGGAAGACCTATGAATTGGAGAGGAAGGCTGAAGTTAATGGACACAGAGTGATGGGGGTAACAGTTCAATGAAGACAACCAAAAATAGCTCACCCCGTAGCGGATAGTTCAAATACTTCAATGGGAACCGAGATCACATAGTTCAAGTACTTCAGTGGGACCCAAGAGCACTGGCAGAAAGCAATCACAGGAGGAAAATGCTCCTGGGTGGAGAAACTGGTAGCCACCTGGTGCTGGAATCATATACATGATAAGTGGTGTGCAGCAGTGAGCAGAGACAGGAGATAGTGAATTCATCAAGGAAATTACCACTAGTTGCCAATTATAATTCCCATAGAATTCCTGAACTGGTGACTGAAAGAGGCATAAAGAAAATTATAATTGAACCATATAGGCTCTGGATACAAAGGAGAGAAAGCTCCTTTTTTTGCTGGCTCCTGTAAGAGCTATTAGGAAGACTCATATAACAGCTACAAAGGACCATCCACACTCCAGGGCTGATAGCAGGTAATTTATGTTTATAGCAATGAAGGTGAAACCTGTGGAGGTTTATTCCCTAGGCCCTAAATATGGATTTTACCTGAGGCCCTAGAGATCCAGATATCCTGCAGAGACTGGCATCTCCCTAGCAATAAAGGGTATGTATCACATCTCACATACTGTGACAGACTTCCAAAGTTCAGCCAAGAGTAAAGCCCAACTGCTGGACCTCCTAATTTAGAACTATATACCACCCTCACTATAGAAATCCATAATTTTTCAGCACCCCACAGTCTAACCCACCCTATACTAGGATAGTGGATACTGAAATCTACTACAGTCAACTTTGCCTACTTGCCACAATGGCTGACAGCTGAGGAATACAACCCTTGACTCAGGGTTTCAAAGCCAATTATAAATATAAAGAATAAAATCCTGTCCCTACCAACAGTCTTACATCAGTGGAAATAAGTCCTTTATTTCTTGTTAAGATTCTTTCTCTTGTTGTACTTGTCTTTTTTTTCCCCCATTTTTTCCATAGTCCCATTTTTAGTGTATTTTTAAATTTTTAACTTAAATTTTTTTTCAAAAATCATTTCACTTTATTTTGTTATTTTTAAATTCTTTTCATTCTACAAGATTTTGTATGTGTATGTGGGTGTGAATGTTATCACTGTGCAGATAAATTTGAAAATGTATTTATTTTTATATATGTAATGTATATATTTATATGATTTAACTTTTACTTTAACCACTATCTTCTGCACCTGTTTATTATTTAGCCTTCATTTGACATAGGTGGGATATAATTATACATGGGTTTGTATTCTATTTTTTTTGTCTTATAAAACTATGGGAGCTGGGGATGTGGCTCAGTGGTAGAACACCTGCCTAGCACATGCGTGGCCTGGGTTCAATCCTTAGCACCACGTAAAAATATACGCATTGTGTACAACTAAAAGCAAATAAATAAATATTAAAAAAACAATGATTGACTTAATATTAAAATTTCACATCATAAAATTTTGAAAATGTACACAATAAAATTTCGGTATGCATTACTTGAGGAAGAACCACAGAAAACTATAAAAATGATGGCATTTCTTAACTGATGAAGGACATTGAAAACTCCCTGGAGTAAATATCCTTCTTTAGACAGAAATGTTGAAATCCCTTTAAAAGCAGAATGAGAACAAGGAAGTCCACTTTCATTGCCTCTATTTCACTCTGTTTGGAGGTGCTTACCATTGCACTAACAAAAGAAAATGAAATGAAACTCACTATTTGTAGACAAGCCAAGGTCTCATAGAAAGTCTCAACGAATCTACAAATATTTCCTTAGATTTATAGTTTAGCAAATATCCTGAACATCAAAATAAGTAAAAGTAGTTTATTTCAATATATAAACTATATAGCATAGTTTATTTCAACAGCATATCACACGATGCTTGATAAGTCTGATTTTATGAAAAATTTATTTTTCTTCCTCACATTTTCTTCTCCCAAGGACCCTTTAGACTCTCCCCCATCTTTTACTCTTTCTTTGTTTTGGGTCAGCAGACCACATACAAATCCAGACACTACCCCTATGGATTCCAAGCAACTTCTGAATGTTGAAATGGTTTCTATAATGTATAGATGTATATAATATTCTCCTCTAGAGAATTATATATAATTATATATAATATATATATACATATATATAATATTCTCTAGAGGAACAGAATCAACAGGAAGTACGATTATAAAAAGGGGATTAGAATGGCTTGCACAACCAGACCTCTGGATAGGTGACAATGGCCATGTTTAGGCTGGAGAGCTGGAGGAACCGGTAGCTGCATAGTCCAACATACTGATGTTTCAGAACAAGAGAAGGATCAATGATGCTACCCCAGTCTGAAACTGAAGGCTTCTGGAAACTCCCTGGAAAATCACTGACAGAGTCTGCTTTGGAAGAGTGAAGGAACCAGAGTCTGTTATCCTCAGGCAATCGCAGCGACAATCAAGAACCTTTGTAAAGCTTCTTTATAAAATGAGCACACTGATATTTCCTTATGGAATGAACATTTTATTCCCTGCTCTGGTGAAAATTCTTGGGTTTGATGAGAAGATGTAACCAGAAAGGCCAGGTAGTTCTCTAACATCACATCTGTATGCAAATCTGCTAGGCAGGGTCTAGGTATTCCCAATCCTATTGAGAGAAATCAGTGGCCATATCCCTGAATGTCAATGGTTCCATTGACTACTGGAGAAGAAGCCCAGACATGGATCCCAAGAATGGCGGACTCCAGAGACAGAGGTGGCACCAGATTGTAGGGGTTTGTGTTTGTTTGTTTATTCATTCATTCATTCATTCATTCAGGTAATTGTAGATGGACAGAATGCCTTTATTTTATTTGTTTATTTTTTATGTGGTGCTAAGGATCAAACACAGTGCCTCACACATGGTAGGCTAGCGCTCTGCCATTGAGCTATGGCCTCAGCCCAGGTTTGTGTTCTTTTGATCTTATATTTGCTTCTCTGTTCATACCTTGGTTTTTGTTCCTCTTATTTCCCCTTCTTCTATCTCTTCCCCCATTAACAGCTGTGTTTTCCCTCTTTTTCACTTTCATTTTTAATTAGTTTTGGTTAATTTTGTATTCCTTGTTCTTTACAGCCAACATCTGCTAACCTATTTCCTGTCTCTCTCGTGTTCATTTTTTAAATTATTTGAAACTTTTTCTTGCCTTCTTACCCTATTTTCACATAACAAACTGTAGTCCCACTAAATAATAAATTACATAGTTTATATAATTCCCACTCAGTGTTGTTGTGATTATTAATACAGTGAATTAAGTAGTAGACACCTGCTGTTTAATGCCTGATCTAATTCATAATTTTTTTTATTGTTGGTGCTGATGTTAAATGCTTATTCTTCTATTCCAGTACAGGTAGCAGTTAGTGGTAGACACTAGCTAACATTACTGCTATTCCTAGTTCCCCCCTTCCTCTAAGGAGGGAATGGACTAGAAAGTGATTGGGATGCTTCAAGTTCACAGAGTAGAGAACCTATTTCAAAGCAATATTTACATATCAGCCACTTAACAGCAAATATCACCGCATACATGATCTATCCCCACCTGAGCCTCAGTATTATTTTATCACATAGACTTGGAGAGACAAAATCCCCAAATCAACAACCAGGCCCCAGCCAGGAACAACCAGGTGGGGCCCCACAGATCACATTCCTGGACTTCTACCCATATATCAAAAACAGAAGTTCCAGAACAAAAAGATAACTACACATGAAAGGATGTGCATGTAAGAGGAAAGGGAATCCATCTTGATGCGCAAGTCCAAGACTTCTGGAAACAGGCAAACAACCCCCTACTCCAAAGAAAATTTTTTTCGCAATCCCCCAACAAATGATCCCACAGATATGGAAGTGGGTGAAATTCCAAACAAAGATTATAAAAAAAATGATTATTAAAATGTCAGTGAACTAAAAAGAGATCTAATTAAGAATGAATTAATACGGCTGGGGTTGTGGCTCAGTGGTAGAGTGCTTGTTTCGCATATTGAGGCGCTGGGTTCGATCCTTAGCACCAGATAAAAATAAATAAAGGTATTGTGTTCACCTACAACTAAAAATATTTTTTAAATATTTAAATATTTAAAATATTAAAATTTAAAATAAAAATATTTAAATATTTTAAAATATTTAAAAAGAATGAATTAAGACAGCAAATACTGGAAATGAAATACCATTTCAATAAAGAAATAGCTATTGGAAAAAAAATAATCGTAACTCCTCAACATGAAAAACACAATGAGTCAAATTAAAAATTCACTTGAAACCATCACCAACAGGTTTGATTTCACAGAAAATAGAACTTCAGGCCTTGAAGATATATGATCGTAAATACTCAGTTTGTAATAAAGCGAAAAAAAAGTAAAACACCATGATCAGAATATAGAAGAATGCTAGGACAACATCAAGAGAATAAACCTGAGAGTCATCAGTATAGAAGAGAACATGAAGACACAGGCTCAAGGCATCAAGAACTTTTTCAGTGAGATAGTAACAGAAAACTTTTTCCATATCAGAAATGAAATAGACATTAATATACAGAATGCATACAGGAACCCAAGTAGACAAGATCAGAAGAGAAACTCTCCAAGACACTTCATAATTAAAACACCTAACATAGAAAATAAGGACAGAATATTTAAAAAGGTAAGAGAAAAATGTCAGTTCATATTTAAAGACAAACCAAGAAGACTCACCACTGACTTCTCAACTCAGGCTCTAAAATCAAGGAGGGCCTGGAAGAGATTTTACAAGCTCTATAAAGAAAAGAATTGCCAGCCAAGATAGCTATATCCAGCAAAGGTCTCTTTCAAAATCATGGAGGAAATAAAAACTTTCCATGACAAGAGTAAGAAATCATGACCTCTAAACCAGCACTGCAAAGAATACCCAAAGATAAACTGCACATTGAGGAACCCCAAAACCAACCACAAATCTCCCAAATAGATGAAGATCACTAGAAGTGTAACCAACTAAATGACAAGACAGAATTAATACAGGGAACAAATAAACATATATCCATAATAATAGTGAGTGGAAATGGTCTTAACTGTCCAATTAAAAGACATAGATTAGCTGAAAGCAACAGAAAGTAAGATCCAACTACATACTGTTTGCAAGAGACTTATTTTGTAGGCAAAGGGACCCAAGCTGAAGGTAAAAGGATGGGGGAAAATCTTCCATGTCAGTTAAGTCTTAAGCAGGAACAGCTGTTCTCATATATGACAAAACAGATTTTGTGCAAAAATTAATCAGAAGAGACAAATAAAGTCAAATAAGGGAATAATTCAGTAAAAAGATATAGCAGGAGTAAATATACATGCCCCAAATGTCAGTGCACCTAATTACATTTAAAAAAAAACAAACAAAACTTCTTGACATTGAATTCCAGACAGACACTAAATACAATAATACAGAGTTATTTGAACACACTTTTTTATCACTAATAGGTAGGCCATTCAAATATGACATCAATAAGGATATTAACCAGGTACAGGGGTGTACACCTGGAATCCTAGTGACTCTGGAGTCTGAGGCAGGATGATTGGAAGTTCAAGGCCAGCCTCAGAAATTTAGTGGGCCCTAAGCAATGTAGCAAGACCATGTCTCAAAATCTGAAAAAGGTTGGAGATGTAGCTCAGGTGATAAATGCCCCTGGGTTCATTCCTCAGTACCAGGGGGGGGGGGGGGGACTTAAATAATACTATAAATCAAATGGACCTCATATACATCTATAGAATATTTCATCCCAAAAGAGCTGAATTTACCTTCTCTTCAGAAGCTCATGGAACCTTTTCCAAAATATACTATGTTCTAGGTCACAACATGCTAGCAAATAAAAAGAAATTGACATATGAATCCTATCAGTTTATAATAGAAAAAATAGGAAATCAACAGCAAAATATTAATAACTATATAAACAAGTAGAGATGGAATAATACTCTTGCAAAATTAGTAGAAGATAGATTAAAACCAAAATTAATGAAATGGAGAATAAGAAAACAACACACAGGATCAATGAAACAAAAAGTTGTTTTTTTGAAAAGATAAATAAGGATTGATAACAATGAGAGAGAAAAAGGCCCAAATAAAATGAGAGATGAAAAAGGAGATATCCCACAGACACTTCTGAAATCCAAAGGATCATTAGAAACTATTTTGAAAATTTATATTCCAATAAACTAGAAAATCTAGAAGACATTGACAAATTTCTAGATACCCGTGGCCTGACCAAATTGAACCAGGAAGATAAAGAAAACTTAAAAAGATCAATATCAAGTAATGAAATTGAAACAGCAATTAAAAGCCTTCCAACAAAGAAAAACCTAAGACTTGATAGATTCCCATCAGAGTTTTAACAGACCTTTATAGAAAAACTAACATAGTCTTTTTCAAATTATTCCATGAAATCGAAGGGGATGGGATACTTCCAAATAAATTCTATGAAGACATGTAACCTTAATACCAAAACCAAACAAGGACACATCAAGGAAATAAAACTGCAAACCAATATCACTGATGAACATGGATGCAAAAATTCTTTTAAAATGTTTTACAAATTATATTAAAAAACATACCAAGAGGGGTTGTGGTTGTGGTAGAGCACTTGCCTAGCATATGTGATCCACTGGGTTTGATCCTCAGCACCACATAAAAAAATAAACAAATAAAATAAAGGTATTGTGTCCATCTATAACTAAAAGTATATTTTTAAAAATACTTCATGATCAATCCCAAGAATGTAAAATTTATTCAATATGTGGAAATCAATAAGTGTTATTCACCACTTAAATAGAATTAAGAACAAGAATCATATGATGATCTCAATAAATGCAGAAAAATGCCTTTGATAAAATCCAGCAAAAAAGTAAAGAAGGGGAAGAGTGGATATCATAGGGAAGATCGGTGGAGTAAAAAAAGAAGATTGAGAGGGAAGCCTTTGGGATGAGAAAGAGGAGGAAATAATTTAATGAATTTAACAAAACTGCTTTATATGCATATATAAATACCACAGGAAATATCACCTACAGATAGACAGAATATGTAGAAAATGCCAATCAAATATAAATCAACAAGTGAAAGTAGAGTGAGGGAATTAGAGAGATGAAGTGGGGAGGGAAAGGGGATTAGAATCAAATCCCATGCATGTATAATTTTGTCAAAATGAACCCACCTACTACGCATAACTGTAATGCTCTAGAAAACAAAACAGAACTGTGGATATAGTTCAGTGGTCAAGTGCCCCTGGGTTTAATTCATAATACCCTCCCCCAAAAAAGGTAGAACATTTTAAGACATGAAATATTTTATGCTAAAACTGATTGTTTTATTTAAATATTGTGATAATTAAGAGTCAAATCTCCCTAAGAATAGGGAGGACATTGAGTTGAACAATTATGAGTATGTGGACTTATTTTAATTAGAATAAAAATAAATTTAAAAAAAAGTTATAATGGTATATAGTGTTTTTGTTAGCTATTTTGCTGCTGTGACCAAAAGATCTGAGAAGAAGAACTTTAGAAGAGGAAAAGCTTGAGGGCTCACAGTTTAGAGTCTCAGTCCTTAGACAGCTGGCTCCATTCCTTGGGGCTCTATATGAGGCTGAACCTCATGGCAGATGAGTGTGGTGGAGCAAAGCAGTTCTCATGATCAGAAAGCAGAGAAAGCCTAAACTCAGCTCACCAAATGTATTCCCCAAAGACATACCTTCAGTGACCCACCTCTTCCAGCCACACCTAGCAGCCTACAGTTACTACTCAGTTAATCCCAGTGAGGGGATTTTAATTCACTAATTGGATTAAGGCTGTCATGACCTAGTCATTTTACCTCTGAATGTTCTTGCATTGTCTCACATGTGAACTTCCAGGGAATACCTAATATCTAAACCATAAGAGCAAATTACATGATACATTTCTTAAAACATAATTACAACCTAAACACATACACACTTTTAGAATAACCTCACACCCTCATTTGGGGTACCTTTAGTATTTTCATCCCTGCAGTTGAAGTCTTAATACAGTGATAATGATCTTTTAAGGCACCATCCTAATTATCCTATAGAACATATGGAAAAAAACTTGCAGTTTGAAGTACTAAAAGTTTATATAACTGTGGTAAAGTAAGCAAGAGTATACTTATTTGGCAAGATGCACTTGGTTATGTTATTTTCTGATTAAAATTCTTCACTGACTCCCATTGCTCTTTTAAAAAATCATTTGAGTATCATAGACCTAAATGAATTTTTCAGATCTCAACATATTGGTGTAACTAAGATCAGAAGCAGCATAAATATCCAGCAAGACACAGTGTATTACGTCTACCTCAGGAGTGAAAAGGGCAAGAATAAACCTCTTGCCATAGATCTGTGGAATCCTTATTTTTTGGCATTTTATAGGCTATATAACCATTATGAATGCCATGGACATATATCTTTAAGGTCCGTCAGCTTATCCTCTTACAAACTTAATTTTATTTCACAGATAAAGGAAAGCTATTCTTCCCACCTTTTCTCACATTTATTCCTGTCCAAAATGGCAAATTGAACAAGCCAATAATTCTGTAGAACTTTGCAACAAAGTGATTAGCTGGGACCAAAAGAAATGATGGGAAAATATCCTATAGAAATATATCAAAATTTGGTTTGGAGAGAAAGCATCACATATATGTTAATGGATTGGTAAAGTTATATTCAAGTATTTTCTTGAGGAAGATACAGTGAACACAAACTAATAACTTCTTACTGCATTCAATGTTAGAAAGAAAATAAAATAAGGTACTAGAATAGAGGAAATAGAGAGAAATGGAATACATGGATTATATTCATCCTTTCATATCTGTGGAATTAGCTCAAGGTTTGGGATGGGCCTGAACCTTTTTTTTACGTTGTACTTTGACACAATACCTTTATTTTATTTATTTATTTTTATGTGGTGCTGAGGATCGAACCCAGCGCCTTGCATGTGCTAGACGAATATTCTACCACTGAGCCACAACACCAGCCCCATACAGGAGTTCTTAATTGCAATGAATTAAAGAAGGTAGAGGAAAGGAAATCAACTCAGGGGCAGACTTTCTTAATCAGAGGTTGTTTTTCACCAGACCTATTACTTGGGAATAAAAAGGTACATAATAATTTTAATAGTAATTACATTGATTAATATGAATTTCATCTTCTTGTTAGTACTTATGTAATCACTAATAAACAATGAAAAATTGCAATAGTTTATAAGGGTGGAATTGGAATAGTAAATTCCCAAGAAATTGGTAATAGATAACCTATCATTTTCTGTCTATAATTTATGTGGTATTAAGATAAATGGCTGGGTGTGGTGGGACATGCGTGTAATTTTAGCAATTCACAAGGCTGAGGCAGGAGGATTGCAAGTGTGAGGCCAGCCCCAACAAGTTAGCAAGACCCTGTCTCAAAGAAAAAAATAAAAAGGACAGGTGTTGTGGCTCAATGGTAGAGTACCCCTGGATTTAATACTTAGTACTGAAAAATAGGGGATGGGGGGGAATCCTTCAAAGAGAAAGTGAGCACAGTATCAAATTAAAAAATATATATATTCTATCATTCAAGAACTATTTACTTTATTTCTACTATTCCAGGTGTTGTGCTAGATAACTTAATTGTAGATTGAAGAAAAGAAGCATTGTCTTTGTCCTCCTGGACATTATTGTCAAAGAGGAAAAACAATGTACTTTAGATGAATATGGTCAGAAATGTTAGTTAATGTAAACATGAAAGAGAACAGATTATTACAGGAGAATTACCAAGGAATATTATTTATTTGGGGGAGTTCAAGGACTGTGAAGGGTTTGAGATTTTCATCTTACATTAAAAGTCTAATCTGCCATAGTTTTACTAAATGTTGTCAGAAGACAAGAGTCTCCTGGGTTAGAGGAAAACAACTTCATTACTTACAGAACAGCATGTATCACGAGCACTAGTACATTGTTTGTTGCTTTCCCATGCCTCCAAATGTTAGGGAAAAACATGATATGGACCCATGGGGATGGTATGTGTCTTGGGAGATTGCATTGCTTGTATCAAGAACCATGAGCTTGGAGACACTACCCATCTTGTACTGAGTAGTAAGCAAGCCAGCTTTCAGTCTACAGAAAGATATTACCTTGTTTCTTAAGGTTTTTTGCTACAAATAATAGAATCACAATGGACTTGCATTATTGGCATGCTATGCAAAAACATGTAAAGATACTCAGGGATCACATCACATGCTGCTTCTTCAGCACAGAAGGAAGGCCAAAGAAATTATCTCATATAATTTCTTTTTTATATAATTAAAATGGGTAAAATTGGCATATAATAAACTGCATAGGGCTGGGATTGTGGCTCAGTGGTGGAGCGCTCACCTGGCACGTGCGCAGCCCGGGTTCGATCCTCAGCACCATGTAAAAACAAACGCATTGTGTAAAACTAAAGCAAATAAATAAATATTAAAAAAAAACTGCATATAAAGTGTACAGTTTGATAAACTTTGCCATATATACAGCCCATCAAACCATCAAAACAGACCAGATCAATGAACATATCCACCACTCTCCCCAATTTTTTTGTTTTTGTTTCCCTTTGTGCTGGGGGCCGACCTCAGCTGGGGGGTACAAATGCGAGCGCTCAGCAAAGTACTAAGGCAGAGGAGCAGCGATGGGGAAAAAATAACAAACCGTCACACGAGTCAGGCTGTGGAATCTTCTCTCTCTCTCTCTTTTTTTTTTTTTTTTACTTTCACTTTGTTGTAGGTATTTAAGCATGATTTTTGGCAGTACAAATTGTTTATACTTTCTCTTGTGATTTTATTACAGACATGACTTAATTTATAGAACACATTTTAGACATATTAAATTTTGTATATTTTAAGGTTTTGAGGTCACTTACACCTTCCCAAGGCCCTGTACATGACTGTCTGGACATATTACAATTTTGTCATTTTTTATCTAATTAGTTTGGGTGAAAATTTATTTCTCATGGATTCCCTGAAACTGTTTTCTCTGCACACCATTCAGGCTGTCTGATAAAAGTCAACTTTCTCTGTCTGGGATTCCAAAGCACTATTGTTTTTCTTTTATAGCAGTTGTTTATAAAACCTAGAAGCAGGGAAAAGAGGGAGGTAAGACTGAATGTTAACTCTGAAGGACTTTTTACTCTAAGGAGTTTATATCTACTTCAAATGTAAAAGAAATCTATTTTCAATCATAAAAGACTCTTAAAGCTTATTAACTAGAAATTAAGTACTTACAGAAAAAGGTTTGTGTTAGTCTTTCTATGTTTTGTTTTTAACTTAAATTTAAGAAAAGATAAATGTACAGAGTTAGTTTGGATCTAAATAATTGAAATAGCGATACCTGGTGGCCATATATGTGAATAAAGAACAGAACAGCAAATAAATAGGAGAACCTTCGCAGTCAAAGTTAACTCTTTCAGTACCATGATATCTTTCATGAAAAAAGAGAGGGCTTTATCAACAGAAAGGTTATAGGGAAGCATAGGAAATATGAGCAGATCACATTGGAGTAACAGCCATTAGCCTATATCCTTGTGGTGGTTTGATTTTTCGTCATATGTCAGGGCAACACCCCTGGGCTAGGCCAAGTCCATATATCAGGAAGTCATGTTTTTTGGCTGACATGTTATTAATGTCCCCAACATTTCTTTTCCCCTTTTCTGTTGATGGGAGTCCATCCTACTCGAGAGTGCGCCTGTCTTAGGTTGTCTTCTCTCTTAAGATCTTACCTGTCTCTGGCTGCCACTCTAGCACTTCAGGTGGACTTACCCAAGGCCAGCAAGCCACTGTGGCTGGGGGAGTGGGGGGAGACATGGGACAGAACAGTCGCCTTTGGGAAGGCTTCCCATGTATGATTTAAACTTCCAAATCCTGTCAAGGACCGAAGGACCGTAGCCTAGTTCATAGGGCTCCCAATCATCATTGCTGAGGACAGCATATTGTTGGCGGACCACCATAGGCTGTACTGATTTTGCCCTGTCCTTAAGGAAGATGCCACTAAGATGCTATAGAAAATGCCACAACACCTTTGTAATTCCTTCCTCCCATCTCTTCATCTCCAGCACCAACCCAGGCAAACACTCATCTGCTTGTCAACACTGTATTTTTATCTCCCAGAATTCTGTACAAACTGAATGATACAGCTTATATATGTTATTTGTCTGTACTCTTACATGTACTTGTTTTTCTTGAGGTTAATCCATATTGTAGTTTTTCTTACTGCTTGATAGTATTCCATTTTGTTTTTATACATTCATCTGTGGATGACATTAGGTTATTTCTGATTCTTTTCTCTTAGAAGTGCTTTGAATGTTCATGTATTTGCTTTATGTGTTACTTCCATTGAATAATTATCTGGGAATGGGATTGTATAACTCTATGGTAGGTATATATTTAACATTTGAAGAAATACCAAACTGTTGCAAAATGATTATACAGTTAGTCCTTTCCACCAAAAGTGTATTATCACCAACATCTGATATAGTCATTGGTTTTTTTTTAATTTTAGCCATTCGAACAGTAACAAAGTTCTATCTCATTTTAGTTTTAATTTACATTTTCATTTTGGTGAAAGATATTGAGTATTTATTTTCATGTTCTTATTTGCCATATACCTTCTTCAATAAAAGTCCCATTTAAAAAATTAGATTATCTTATTACTGAGTTATGAGAGATATTTATATATTCTAGATACAAATACTCTATCTACTTGTTATTTAGGAATTTTTAGTAGTTTGTGTCTTTCTTTGTTTTTCAAATTTAATTTTTAATCTAAGTTGTTAGAAATGACAGCAGAATGTATTACATTTCATATTATACTTGTAGAGCACATTTTTACATATCTCTGGTTGTATACAAAGTATATTCACACCATTTGTGACATCATACATGCGCTTAGGGTAATGATATCCATCTCATTCCACCATCTTTTTTTTTTCTTGACCCTTTTGCCCCTCCCTTCCCCTCCCTCTCCATTGGCCATTCTAGTGTTCCTCTAATCCTCCTATGCTCCCCATCCCAACTTGACTGTGAATCAGTCTCCTTATATCAGAGAAAACATTTGGCATTTGGCTTTTTGGGATTGGCTAATTTCACTTAGCATTATATTCTCTAACTCCATCCATTTACCTGTAAATGCCATGATTTTATTCTGTCTTATTTCTGAGTAATACTCCATTGTGTGTATATACCACATTTTCTTTATCCATTCATCTACTGAAGAGCATCTGGGATGGTTCCACAGTTTAGCTATTATGAATTGTGCTGCTATAAACATTGATGTGGCTGTGTCCTTGTAGTATGCTCTTTTTAAGACCTTTGGGTAAAGACCAAGGAGTGGGATAGCTGGGTCATAAGGTGGATCCAATCCAAATTTTCCAAGGTATCTCCATACTGCTTTCCATATTGGCTGCACCATTTTGCAGTCCCACCAACAATGTATAAGTGTGCCTTTTTCTCCACATTCTCGCCAACATTTATTGTTGTTTGTATTCTTAATAGCTGTCATTCTGACGGGTGCAAGATGAAATTTTAGAGCGGTTTTGATTTACATTTCTCTAATTGCCAGAGATGTTGAACATTTTTTTATGTATTTGTTGATTGATTGTATATCTTCTTCTGAGAAGTGTCTTCAGTCCCTTGGCCCATTTATTGATTGGGTTATTTGTTTTTTTTGGTCTTAAGATTTTTGAGTTCTTTATATATTCTGGAGATTAGTGCTCTATCTGACGTACATGTGGTAAAAATTTGTTCCCAATTAGTAGGCTCTCTATTCACCTCACTGATTGTTTCTTTTGCTGAGAAGAAGCTTTGTAATTTAAATCTATCCCATTTATTGATTCTTGATATTAATTCTTGCACTACAGGATTCTTATTAAGGAACTTGAGGCCTAATCCAACATGTTGGAGATTAGAGCTTACTTTTTCTTCTATTAGGTGTAGTGTCTCTGGTCTAATTCCTAGATCCTTGATCCACTTTGAGTTGAATTTTGTGCATGGTGAGAGATAGAGGTTTAATTTCATTTTGTTGCATATGGATTTCCAGTTTTCCCAGCACCATTTGTTGAAGAGGCTATCTTTTCTCCAATGTACGTTTTTGGCACCTTTGTCTAATATAAGATAACTGAAATTATATATGTTAGTCTCTGTGTCCTCTGTGGATTTTATTTGCATTTCTCTAATTGCTAGAACTGTTGAACATTTGTTCATGTATTTGTTGATTTATTGTGTATCTTTTTCTGAGAAGTGTCTGTTCAGTTCCTTGGCCCATTTTTTTTTATTGGTTTATTTGTGTTTTTGGTGTTAAGATGAGAGTTCTTTATATATTCTAGAGATTACTGCTTTATCTGATGTGCATGTGGTACTAATTTGTTCCCAATTAGTAGGCTTTCTGTTCACGTCACTGATTTTTTTTTGTTTGTTTGTTTGTTTGTTTTGCCGTGAAGAAGCTTTTTAGTTTGAATCCATTCCATTTATTGATTCTTGATATTAGTACTTGCGCTATAGGACTCATATTTAGGAAGTTGGGGCCTAATCCAACATGATGGGTTTTAGTTTTGTTCAGTTTTCTGTATCCTGATTTTTTATGTACTTGTTTTATCGGTTAGAAGAGAGAAAATTGAAATCTTCAACTATAATTTGAGTTTGTCTATTTTTAATATAGATTAAGATTCAGGATTTATGTTCCATACAACAGATTCAATGCATCATCTGAGAGGAAAGTTACTGTTACTAGCATTATTTTATGAAGTATAATTGAAACATGTCTTTGATTATCTGGTATTATTGTGCTATATTTAACATCATCTTCATATCCAAAAGAATATTCATTTACCACATTTTATTGTTTTATCATTACCTAACCCATGCTGTCATTTTTCTTGGCAGCTTCTATGTTTTTGAAACAAGCCTTTGAAGGAGAATACCCCAAATTATTACGTCTGTATAATGACTTATGGAAGCGTCTTCAGCAGTACAGTCAAAACATCCAAGGAAATTTTAATGCAAGTGGTACTCCAGACCTCTATGTTGACCTACAACACATGGAAGATGATACACAGGATTTATTCATACCAAAAAAGTCAGACTATGAGTATGTTTCTTTAATTTGACCTGTTTGTTGACCTATAAAGGATCTCTGTTTCTTATTTTTATTATTAATCAGAAATTGTGTATACACTAAACCTCTAAATATTTGTAATGTTTGTTATTTATTTATGTACTTTGATTTAAGCATCATAATCACAACATATGTGTGGCTGCTGCTGAATAACATAGCAGACTGTTTTATAGTAAACTTTGTTTTCTTTTTTAGTAGAAGGGATATACTCTAAAAATTATATATATATATATATGTATATATACATATACACACACATATATATAATATGATAAAAATAGTGTAATAAATACATAACCAGCAATGTGGTCATTTTTTATTATCAGCTATACACTGTACATAATTGTATGTGCTGTGCCTTTATAGGACCAGTAATACAGTAGGTTTGTTTGTACCAGAATCACTGTAGACACATGAATAATGCATTACACTGTGACATTACAACAGCTATAGTGTCACTAGGTAATAGGAATTTTTCAGCTTCATTATAATTTTATGTGATCACTATCATATATGTGGTACACTATTAAGCAAAATGTCCTCATGTAGCATGTGGTTATATTGGGGAGTTATAATCATAAGGATCTTTTTTTAACAATCATGATTGGAAAAGATTACATAGGGAAGATGTATATAAAGAAAAAAGAGAATCCTGGCCTAATAAAGGCACTACAGCATTTATAGATTGGTCAGTGCAATGGCTCCTAAAAAGGAGACTAAGGAAAAAAAATGATGAGATAGAAGGATATCTCAAAGTAGTTTATAACCCCAAAGGAGGAGTGATAGTCACCTGTGTCATGCTACGGAGAGGCTGAAAAATTTAAGGACTCAGAACAGACCCTTATATAGCAAGATTATGGCCTTTGGAAACCTAAATGTGAAATAGTATTATTATTAATAATGAAAATGCATTATTAGAATTGATTGTAAGAGAATGAGAGATGGACTTCTAGGATGAGGACACAAACGACTCTGCTGAACTGGCCCTTTGTAAAGCTGGTGAAAAGTGTAAGAAAGGAACCTAACCACAATAGCAAATAGCATCTATTAAGCACAAGTCTAAGAAAATTTCTTAAGAAAGGCTACAGTCCATAATATTTGAACCAAAGACTGTTCCCTCTCTTCCCTTCTCAATTCAGTGAGTTAAAGACTACACTAGACTGCAGCCACCAAGAACACTGGACTCCCTCTCTTCCCAGCTCCCATGCTATAATGTATTATCTAAATTGTCCAGTTTCCAATAAAAGATTATGAAGTATGTAAAGAAACATGAAAATTGACCTACACACTCAAAAATGAAACAAAAAACAAAACCCAAGTGACACTGCCAGTGAGAACAACCAGATGATAGATTTAACAGAAAAAGATATCAAAGTAGCTATTATAAAAGTGTTCACAGAACTCAGGGAAAGCATGATTAAAGAAGTTAGGAAGATATGAGGACAATGTTGTATCACATAGAGACTGCCAATAAAGAGAAATCATAAAAAAAACTAATGGAAATTATGGCCTTAAAAAGTACAATAACTGAAATAAAAAACTGAGTAGAGAAGGTCAACAATACATTTGAATTGGCAGGAAAAAGAATTAGCTAACTCAAAGCCAGATCAATAGAGATTATGCAAACCAAAACAACCAGAAAAAGAATGAAGAAAAATGAACAGAGCCTCAACAAAAGTGGGATACCTAAAGCAATCTATATGTAATGAGATTACCACAAGGAGAGGAAAGAGAAAGGGAAAAGAAAAATATTAAAAGAAATAATAGCTGAAATCTTCCTGAATTTAATGAAAAGCAATAACCTCCAGAAAGCTCAACAAACTCCAAATTGGATTAATGAAAAAGATCTACAAACAAACACATCAGTGTAAAAGTGTCTCTTGATATTAAGGGGCTTGCAAGAATGCTAAATAGGAGCAATTTACTTTTACTCTTTGATACTTGGACAGCTTAAGGGCAGATTTAGAGCCTACAGCCTTTCTTACTAAGAGCTTTGAAATGAAGGTGAATTAGAAAAATCAGGATGTCAATTGCGAGCACTTAGAATGGATGGTAATGAATAAAGGTCATAATACCTGTTAGGCTGATGGAAAATGCTGGTAGGAAAAAGTCACGTATCTCTAATCACAATAAGGTTAAAGCATGTGTTCTTTAAAGTAAAATCTACCTTTATGGGAATGCAAAGCCTGACTTTTCTCCTTTTGAGTCATCTACTTTTTTTCTTTCTGATGTCATTTTGTACTATTCTCTTATCATCTACTTGTGCTGCTCCTCTATTTGGCAGACATAGCCAGGTATGGGTTGACCTTTGTCAGGGCTTTGCACTTGCTGTTCTCTCCTCATAGAAAGCTCTTCCCCAGAAAATCTGAGTAACTTGCTACCTCTTTTCCTTCAGATCTTTGCAGTCAACTTTTCCTTGTCACAGCCTATCTAAAATTGAATTGGTCGGGATGGGGGGGTGGTGCTTAAATCTAGTCTCCGTCTTCCTTGCTTTGTTTTTCCTGTATCACTTATCACTATTGTATTCCATATTGAACTGATTAAAATTATTTGTTTTTGTCTCTCTTGTGTAGAGATAGTCATACTCAATAAAACTAAGTTCACTGCTGTATTTCCTACACCTATTAAATAAAACTAATTATTAAGTAGAGACTTAATAATATTATTAAGTAGAGACTTAATAATATTTGTGTGAAGAAGAAAGAGAAAAGGTCGGCTATATGAAAAGTTGTCCTCAGACTAGGAGACATTAAAGATAGAACAGTTCAAACTTTGGAAGTTCTTTAATAAAGCTAAAGTAAAGATCATTATAAATGTAAACTTTCACATACAAAATGGGTAATTCTTTCAAATACAGGACAGGTTTTAGGAAAGTTACCTATATTGCCATTATAGTTAACAGGGATTCTACAGCAGATTTGGAGGCATGTTGGCACTTATATTCAGGGGTCAGAATTTCTGCAGAATTGGAAAGAGGCTTCTTAAGGACAGTAGATAACAGGAGAAGACATTTAAGTAGATGGCATGGACTTCAGTAAGAGGATTGCCTCAAACAGATTTAGATACTAGCTTATCCCTGCTTCCAAGTGATCTTTGCATCTCTATCTATTATAGAAATTACAACATTTACACTTCACCTGTCCATTTTTCCTCTAGACTACACAGCATTCTTTAATCTGTTTCTTCCCAGCACTTGTCAAAGTGCCTGGTGCATAGTATTCTCAGTAAATACATGTTGAGTGAAATACTTATTGAATGAGAACGTATTAAGAGATAACTATGGAATTATGATGCAGGAGCCAAGAGCATTCTGACCTCTAGGCCTGTCAGTAGACCAGAGGGTGAGAAAGAAAGAAAGCCAGGTTTCACATACACGAAGAACAGGTCAGATATTGTCACGGTTAACATTTAAGATGAAGAGGAATTTTCTCTTAAAAAAAAAAAAAAAAGATGTTGAAGAGCCGATAGAAGGATTGCAAGTAGGAGATTTGAAAGTATCTTCAGTTTTCAATGAAAATATAATAGACTTGGATATTGTCAAAAGAAAGCTAATATTCAATCATTTTGTTGCTAAATGAGAATGTAGAAATTGTTGGTGGAAAGAAGTGTTTAGTAAAATAAATTTTATTTTGTGAAGAATATTGTAAAACAAATTAGCTTAGAACTTCAATTGAGGTTATTTGTGTAATCGTAGGACTTTCACAAATACTTTTTAGTTTGTCCTCATTCTTTTTAGTAACACAAAAAGGGAAAACTAATAATACCCTAGATATTTACCCTTTCCTCTCAGTGAACTTTATTAAAGGAAGATGATGGCAGCTGTGAGTGAAAAGGTTTGAGCTAATGGAGCAGGTCTCTGAAGGTTTGCCTCTCTTGTGTGTGCTTGATACTCTATGAATAGGGCTTGGTAAGTAAAGGCATATCCTTCATTAGAATTAATAGACTCTTAAACTATTATTAGTTTTAAGTGACAGATAATAGTAGGTACAGCTACATATTATATTCCATTTATAGCTAGAACTAACGCATAAATTAAAATACTATGTAATCCTTAGTGAACATTTAATTGTGAAATATATTTGTAAATATATTTGTACAATTTTTATTATTTTTTTATTTATTTAGTATCAGGGATTGAACCCAGTGGCACTTAGGCACTGAGCCACATCCCCAGCCCTTTTTATTTTATTTTTTATTCTGAAATAGGGTCTTGCTAAGTCACTTAGAGCCTCACTAAATTGCTGGGGCTGTCTTTGATTTTGTAATCCTCTGGCCTCAGCCTCCTGAGCCCCTGGGATTACAGGTGTGGGCCACCACACCTGGCTATTTATACATATGTTAAAAAATTATTTTCTTTCTGTTTGCTAATATAGCTACTTTTTATAGTAGACATATTTAAAAGGTATTTATTGCCTGATAACACTAGCATTTAGTATTTTATAATTTAAAGTAATTTTTTAAAATTTTTATTTATAGTAGTATGTACTACAGTTCATACTATACATATATAGCATCTTTTTACACAAAACAGTTTGTATACAAAATATATTCGCAGCATTCAAGTCTTCAATCATGCATTTAGAATAATGATATCTGTCTTATTCAACCACTTTTTCCCCCTTCCCCCCCTTGCTCCCTCCCTTCCCCTCCCTTCCCTTTGACCATTATAGTGTTCCTCTAATCCTCCTATGTACCCCCACCCAACAATACTGTGAACCGGCTTCCTTATATCAGAGGAAACATTCGGTATTTGGATTTTTGAGATTGACTGATTTCACTTAGCATCATATTCTCCAACTTCATCCATTTACCTGCGAATGTCATTATTTTATTCTCTTTTATTGCTGAGTAAAATTCCATTGTGTATATATACCACATTTTCTTTATCCATTCATCTACCAGTAATTTTTTTTTAATTTTATTTTTTACAGTCCAGAAAAGGCTTTGAAAGACTCACTACAACCCTATGAGGCTGCTTATCTCTCAAAATCCTTATCTCGACTCTTTGATCCTATCAACTTGGTTTTTCCCCCTGGTGGGCGTAATCCACCTTCCTCTGATGAACTTGATGGTATCATTAAAACTATAGCAAGGTATGTGTGTTTCGTATAATGGCCTGCCTTAAGATGCCTACCACATTTGTTATTGATGCATGATGGCATTTGATTTTGAATTTACCTCAAATTATTCAAGTAATTAGGCCTATAATTAAGGATTCCTGCAGTGAATGAGTGTACACATAGTAAGTAGAGATTCCAACTAATTAAATTCATTCTAAAAATAGTCTATTATAATTATTCTGTGTCTTGCCAAGGTTGGAAAGTAAACCTAGCTTTTTCTATCATAGTAAATTCCTAATATCACGTAGCAAATTAAGAATAAAAATAATTTTACAAATTGAGAAACTAAAACATAGCAGTTAGTGTTTTTTATCCTAAACCCAGAAAGTGCTTCATGGCAAAAACAGGGTTCTAATCCTCATTAGCCTACTTGTGTTTGCTATTTTAAGCTTTCTAAGTGAATGTGACAGCTTTTACAACTCTAAAAAGGGAAGGTATCCTAGCTGAGGTGCCACCTGAATGCTGGCAGACAGTGTAATTATCCCTTAGCCTTTAGACGTATGCATTTTAAAGTGATCCAGATTAGTTTGCAGTTGAAACTATATCAGTTCCTGTCACTGCTGACAGGTTGTTTTGAGAGTAAGCCTATACATTTGAAATGGACATTTTAAGAAGGAAAACTAGTGGTTGGGTATTATTGCACCCAGGTGTAGAGCTGTCTCAGTTATTTTAGACTATAAATTTGAAGATGGTGGTTCTGAGGAACTGAAGGGTAAAACTAAAAAGCCACGGGTACTATATGCATACATATCATCTGCTGCAAACACACCTATAGAGTCTAGATTGCCCAGCATCTTGGTCCTAAACCTCTTCACTTGCTGAAGACTTGACTCTATATTTTTTTATCCTAATGTTTGCTACCTGTTTGGTGTGCTGGTGATAAAAATATAGTTCTAGATTCAACTTGAGCTCTTAACCTTATTTATGTAAACATTAAAGTGGCATCTCCCCCATGCCAGTTACATCCTGACAGTGGTATAATAAAAAAATAATCTGGACCTTGAAGAAGCATACTGATGCCAATGTTTAATACAATTTAAAAGGGAATATTAATAAAATTATGTCTCAGTACTATATGAGAGAGCACTTTTGTCATACATGATATGCACTAATGTTGTTGCAAACTCCTTCTGTTTCCTTAAAAAGATAATCTGGTAAGTATCAAGATTCAGTCTACTTCAGAGATAATTGCTTTTCTTGCTTGCCTGTACATAGGTTTTCATGCAGTTTTTAACTTTTAGTATTCTTTTCATGATCTTTGTAAAAATGTCATTATTTTTGGTCAGTCATATTAAATGTCACAATTAATTAATTGTTAAAATTGAAAATAAACGCAACAAGGAAATACTTAAAAGAATCCAAGTTTATAAAATTTCTAATTATAGGGCTGGGATTGTGGCTCAGTGGTAGAGCACTCGCCTCGCACGTGTGCGGCCCGGGTTTGATCCTCAGCACCACATAAACAAATGCATTGCATCGTGTACAACTAAAGCAAATAAATAAATATTTTTTTTAAAAAATTCTAATTATAGCCATTATGCTTTTGATGTATTTAAAAAGCTGGTCTATACAAAATAGCATGCATTGACATAATTTCTACAAAAACTTGAGTATCTTTGTGTATCATGTGTAATTTATATTTTTAGCCTATGTCCTTTCAAGGTCTTCATTTCCATTCAAGAGCTGTCATTTCCTTGCAGATGTCTGTGATATGCAGTGCCTCTAATTGCACTTATCAGTATTTGCAAAAGTGCTGCTTTAAAAATCTGTACACAATTTACTCTGTTAATCACAGACTGAACCCACACATGATGTGCTTTTATTAATGGGGAACTGGTCATTAACAAAGCTATCTCAAAGCACTTTTTCCTAATGTTGAATTTAAGCGAGGTAGGGGATAAAACAATCTACCAGTTTTTGGAAACAATCAGCAAAATGTGTAAAAAGAACCACCGTGAACACGCATATTGGTCTTAGGCTTACATATTGTGCTTTACTTTGTTGATGTACATATTTTGCTAATTTTAAAAATTGATTTTGTTTTCTCCAGTGAATTAAATGTTGCTGCTGTCGATGCAAACCTCACATTAGCTGTGTCAAAAAACGTGGGAAAGACCATCCAGTTATATGGTGTAAAATCGGAGCAGCTTGTAAGTAGTATCCCTTTTCTGTAAGCTTTAATGATTTTATTTTAAAGTACTAATAACATGATACTTGACTAACCATAACATTATAACAAATGAAGTAATCTATTTTTGCCAATATCTTAGTTGTTTAATTTGGTTCTGTAATAATTTTTAGGGTAGCTTGTTGACAAGCTGACTGAAGTAATTTGCATAAAATGATCCTTGGTGGTAACTGTATTTAGAGCCTTCCTACTTGTAGTTCCAGTGGAAGACCAAATTTTGTTTGCTGTAACACAGTACTGTGTTCTATTAAATTCTTCTTCTTGTCTTGACAAATAATTTAGAGGCATTTTTAAAAAAACTTTGTTTATTAGAAACCATCTATACCAGAGAAATGGAAGCTTTTTGTAAGCAATTAGATGACTAATTTTTCTCTCAAACTTTGTTTATAGATGCCTTAGAATAATGTTCATTGCTTTAAAAAACATGGTTTTTTTTTTTTTTTTTTTGCTATAAATAAAATTCAATATTACATCTAGAAGAATTTAATGTGATTACTGAAAATGTCAGGGAAAAACGTCCTAATGAGATGGTTTCACTAGAGGAAAGAATTAGCATATGTATAGGAAATATCTTGCATTTTGGTGGTGGCAGTGGTGGGATAGAGGTTAGGTGATAGTAATGGCAATATATGACTTCACTTGGTAGAATTATTGCAAAAGACTTTGAAAATATCAAAAATAATCTGAGAACAATGGCTCATGCCTGTAATTCCAACAATTTGGGAGTCTGAGGCAAAGGATTACAAAATTAAAGCCAGCCTCAGCAGTTTAGGACCTGCCTTACAATAAAATTAAAAAGGAATGGGTTGTAGCTTAGTGGTAGAATACTCCTGGGTTCAATCCTTAGTACCAAGAAGAAAAGAAAAATAAAATATCAAAACACATCAACTAACATACTTGAATTGATACTTTTGCTTAAATAGTCTGTGGCCCTAGGTTACTCAGGAATACTTAACCCGCAGTGCTGAAGGTTAATGAAAAATCATTGAGTTTTCCATTTTTTAAAAATAGAATTCTTGGGCTGGGGTTGTGGCTCAGCGGCAGAGCGCTCGCCTTGCACGTGCGCAGCCCAGGTTCGATCCTCAGCACCACGTAAACGTAAAATGCATTGTATTGTGTACAACTAAAGTAAATAAATAAGTATTTAAAAAAAAATAGAATTCTTACCTCCCCCCAATTTTACTTTTCAACTTTCATTTTAGTATATAAGGAAAGTCTTTATTGAATAAGATTACAAAGAGCATCATGTGCTTTATTTATTTATTTAGGTACTGGGGATTGAACCCAGGGGTGCTTTGCCCCTGACCTACATCCCCAGCCCTTTTTTAAAATTATTTTTTATTTTAGAGAGGGTCTTGCTAAGTTGCTATGCCCTCACTAAGTTGCTGAGGCTGGCCTCAAACTTGAGATCCTCCTGCCTCAGCCTCAAGTGGGATCTAGCTGGGAGGCTGGGATTGAGCTGGGAATGTAGCTCAGTGGCAGAGCACTTGCCTATCACACATGAGGCCCTGTGTTGGGTCCCACCACTGCAAAAGAGAAAGGATCAAGTGGCTGGAATTATAGGTGTGTACCATCATACCTGGTATAATTTCAATAACATTTTGTGTTGTTTATTTCTTGGTTGTTAATAACACCATTCCTGTTACTCCTCTATGTTTTTTAATTTGACATGTTTTGTTCTTTGATCTTTCTATATTCTTACTCTTAAAAAATAATTTTAAAAAACCTTTTATTATTTTTTTGGTGGTACTGTGGATTGAACCCAGGGCACAGGGCCTCCCACATGCTAGGCAAGCATTCTTCCGCTGAGTTACGTTCCAGCCTTCATTATTCTTATTCTTTTAGAATAGTTCCACTAAAGACATTTAGAGAAAATAATCAAATACTAAGTGTTTGGTTGAAGAAAGAGAGGAAACAGATTTTTAAGTAGAATATCAACTTGTATATAAATGGAAATGTTGACTTGATATTTGGAATGAAAGCTAAATAGGGGATTCCTTTTATAGTTGAAAAATTTAAGTCTCAAATCTACCATGTAGAAAAGTGTCAGAAATCAGATCAGTAATGGAATGTTTAGATGCTAAGATAAAGGAAATCTAGAAATTTAAAGACAGGCATGCTTTCAGAGAGGATGACTTGAAAATACAAGCTGAAAATAATTAATTGATTATTTTTAGAGTTTTAAGGATATTAGTGGCATGGAGAAATACTATATAACATTAAGTGGGGAAAGTATAATACAATACTGTGTGTATGTGTGTTTTAGTCAGCTTCGCGTTGTTACAAGCTAAAATTCAGAATGCACAGCTATCCAGGATCCAAAATTTATTTCCCTAAAAATTAGAAGTTTCCTGCTGCCAAACACTTTAATATGCTTAATTATAGCTTTAATATGTATCAGGAGAAAGGCTCATAAGAGTATTTTCAAACTGCTTTTAACATCGTGGATATAGTAGAGTATAACAAATACATCACCTGTAAAGCACATTTTTTCTTATAAAAACAGATCCGAAATTATTTTTATCATTACATATGTATTTTTCCCTAAAATTTTTCTGTAACTAGTCATCAAAGACCAGTGTCACATAAACATAATTTCTGTAAGTCTTAAAAGCCTTTTTTCCCTCCCTCCCTTCCTTCCTTCCTTTCTTCCTTCCTTCCTTCTGTGGTGAATCTGAAGTGGTATCAGAAGGTAGGATAGATTCTTTTTTTTTTAATTCCAGATACCAGGGATAGAACTCAGGGGCACTCAACCACTGAGCCATATCTTCAGCCCTGTTTCGTATTTTATTTAGAGACAGGGTCTCACTGAGTTGTTTAGCACCTCACTTTTGCTGAGGCTGGCTTTGAACTCATGATCCTCCTGCCTCAGCCTCCCAAGCCACAGGGATAGACTCATTATTAAACACTGTATTCACTATAAGTCAATCAGGGATTGTGCAAAGCCATTAGCACATATTATCCACATATTTTTTATTTGCTTATTTACTTTAGAAAATAACAGAGATCTCTAACTACTATTTTAATACATGGCATAATATATGTTATGTATATCACAGTTCATTAACTTCTGTGCTCCTAATATATAGTTAGATGATAATTTAGTAGTTTAATTTTGAAATAAGGGTTTAACACTGAATTCTCACATGTGAATTCTGAGCAATAGGATTTATATCCTCTAGTATGTATTTTTATGACTGTGTCATGAATGTCAGCTTTCTAGGTGGTTTTTTGTAAAAATTAAGAGCACTGGTTTTTGGACTCTATCCATTTAAAATTCTTATTCATTTGCCTTGACAGCAATTATGAAGTCATCAATTTACTAAGTAGAATTTTGTGTTTAGAATTTTGTATATAAACCATAGTATTTTATGATTGAACTGAACAAATTATTTAATAGCAATGTATTGGTTATTTGTTTCTATAGTCTAAAATGTGCCTTACAGAAGAAAATGACACTAGACTTTAAAATGGGAAGTTTGAATTTATGTTTTTCCTTGTCCTCAGCATATTAAAAAGAAATTAAAATTTCACCATATAAGGAAACTGTTACTACACCTTTATAATTTATGGGATTGTAAGCTTTTGTGATAACAAAATTATAGGTAATAACACTAGGTATTCCTTTAAAAAGTGAATTATTACATGTTTTCCAGTGGTAACTATTATCTTGTGGTTTTAAGGGATGGCATCTAGAATCTTAGTGTAAATATCAAATGTTATGAACTGTGAGAAAGTAGAATTGATATATAATTAGGTTGCAGTCTGAAATAATAATAGGAGTGACTTTTTACAGAAGATTTCCATTTCTATACAAGTCAGTAGTTCTAGACACTAGGGTTTTGTTGTAAGGCCTTGTAAATATATACTTATTCTTTGTTTAATTTCATATGTAACTTGGAGACTTGGCATTCCCTTAATGGAAGAAAACTTGCATGTGTGTTATTTAAATACTGATATAGAGACAAAGTTTTTAGTTTTAAAAGAATTATTTAATGGTTATTTTAATGTCATCTACATGGATACCCCTTCACATAGTATTATATGGTAATGACTTATGTTCACATTCAAATAAAAGTTCAAAGGAAATACGAAATCTTAGAATAGTTTTTATATCATAAAAATAAATTATATAAATAATAGTCTTATATTATAATAGTTTATATTATTTTTAAATAAAATATAAGTATGGTCTCTTGGACTAAATATGCACTTAGCTATAATACAAACATACTGGACCCTTTGGGTTAACTGCCCTCTTGATCCTTTAGATACCCCTCTTTCATACTGTGTTTTACATTAAGACTATTTTAGAATCATTGCTTTTTCCCTTTTCTTAAGATAGCTTTATGACTTGCTTCCTAGATATATAATAGCTTGATTTTCTGGGGGGCTGTTCCAGGTCAATAGTAGATGGATTGCCAGGCTTGTCTAAAAGTCAGTAGGCTTTATTGATGACAGAGAGCAGTGCTATACAGTGATTATTCTCATCACAAAATAATTTCATGAGAAAGTAAAACATTTACAGTTTTCAGTTAAAGTCTATTAATGTGTCTATATTAATTATCTGCTGCCACAAGAATACTGTTAACTAACATCCACAAACCCCGTTAGCATTTATTGATCATTCTTTGCAGGTCAGAAGGGGTATAGCCAGGTGGCTTTGCTGACCTTGGCTAAGTTTGCTCACATGCTGTCTTGCTGCTGATCTAGCCTTAACCATAGTTAAGATTATGTCCTGTATGTTTGTAATCCTACAGGCAGCTCTCCTGGGCCTGACCTTACAATGAAGGTAGAGGCACAGGAGGGAAAGTATCCCCATTAAGTATGGCTCACCAAAACAACTCAACCACAGTACCAAATTAAACAGGAAATAGAGATGCAAGGAGAGGTGAAGGATTGGGTCTAATTATGTTATCTATCACACAGCCAAATTGGAAATGTAGCAACTACCAAAAAAGAGAGCTCATGAACTTTACTTTTTATTCCCAAAGGCATATAATCTTGCTATTTGAATCCTAACCACCTTGTATTTGTTTAGGTTTTGTGCCATTTGGCTACTAGCTTCAGAGTCAAAGAAGAGAAAAATTCATTGCATAGTAATTTCATGATTTTGTTTTGTTTCTTACTTAATGATTTTAATTCATGTTAATATTATGTTTTTAAATTAAGTTGTTGTTGTTTTGTTG
Source organism: Tamias sibiricus (assembly GCA_025594165.1). Taxonomy (NCBI): domain Eukaryota; kingdom Metazoa; phylum Chordata; class Mammalia; order Rodentia; family Sciuridae; genus Tamias; species Tamias sibiricus. The sequence goes on from CM046664.1 coordinate 82,472,006, forward strand.
TTGTTGTTGGAGCTGTGGTCTTGCTTTGTTGCCTGGGCTGCCCTCCAGCTCCTGGACTCAAGTGGTCCTCCTGCTTTTGACTCCCAAGTAGCTGTATAGCTGGGACTATAAGCACACACCACTATGCCCGACTATTAGCCTTTTTGTGAACTGCTAGGACTTCACTTAATGATACAATATGTGTTGACCCCTTATCACATTCCTTAATTTTTGTTATTCCTGAAATTGTTTCATTACCACAACTATATAATATTCAAAGAAATGTTGTCCACCATCTATTTTTCCTTACCTTTCTTATTAAAAATATTTCTATTAATTTTTTCTTTATTCCAAAATGTGGAGTTTCTTCGGTCTATGAGTGAAATAGAATCCTCCATACCTGCCCCAGGAAATATAAGTATTAGTTAAAGGCTTGAAAAGGAATGGAACAATTGGATCTTGCCCTATAATTTTTTACTGCCATGTTAGCCCTTGATGCAATCAAGATGATTTGTTAAATAAGTTATTCAGTTTTTCCAAGTGTTCTCATTGAGACAATTTGTCTGAATTACCTAGTCAATTTTTCGCAGGAAGTGGAAATCTTAACACTGTAGACCTGTTACATCTTTTTTTCCCCTTTCTTAATTTATTTGTTTGTGTGCTTACTTACTCATTTGTTTGTTTTGCACCAGAGATTGAATCCAGGGGTCTTAACCACTGAGCTACCACCCCAGTCCTTTTTATTTTTCGTTTTGAGACAGAGTCTAGCTAAGTTAGGCCAACACTAAGTTGCTGAGGATGGCCTTGAACTTAGATCCTCCTGCCTCAGCCTCTTAAGTCTTACCGAGAATTACAGACATGCACCATCATAGCTGGCTGTTACATCTTTTCAAGCATATTAGTGATCAAATAGAGCTTTTAATACTACCTGTCCCCAAGGCATGGAATATGATTTAATTCCCTCATGGATAATTCAAAATTATACCAAAGTATATTTCTGGTAGAAAAAGTTGTCAGCATTTAGCCAAGATTAGGCTGTGCTTCACTGTGAGTAGCCTCCACACGAGCATAGCTGACATAAAAGCAAATAACAATAAAAGTGTAGCCATACTCACAAATAAGATCTAAAGAAAACCTGCATTTACTACCTAAGGCTGATATAGGTATGGACTTGCTACATGAGGCAAGATTGCCTTGCAAATGGAGCCAAGGGCAAGCATGTTCTGGTTGGGCCTGTAGTATTCCAGTGTGACGAGATCTCTCTGTTGCCAGTATTACATATGGCTCTGAATTGAGAATTACGATAGAAATGATGGGGAGGGATGTATGAGTAAAGGTCCATCTATAAACCCCAGATATTAAGGACAATCTGAGAGAGAAGTTCAGAGCATTAAATCCTCATATTGGGAAGAAAAATGTTTTAAATTAATGATCTTATAATTTTTCACCTAATGAATTAGAAAGGGGAGTTGGGAATGTAGCACAGTATTGCACTTGCCTAGCATGCCTGGAGACCCTGGATTCAATCCCCAGGCCTTCCCCCCACCAAAAATTGAGAGAGAGCAAATTAAACCCATAACAGGTAGAAGGAGGGAAGTAATAAAGATGAGAATAGAAATCAATCAAGTTGAAAACACAAAACCAATAGAGAAGATCAATGAAACCAAAATCTTATTTTAGAATTACAAATAACTTCAGTGAAATCATTGTACTTAGAGTGTACAACCCCCCACACTATTTCTATTTATCATTTACAAACAGAAAATACAGTTTAGTTTTGAAAATGCTTTAATGGCAGCAAAACTATCAAAATCTTAGGAATAATATGAGCAGGCTTCTACACTGAAAACTATATAGCATTATTGAGAAAAATAAGAATTAGGTAAGTGATAGTATATATCCTATTCAAGCCTTAGATGACTCAGTATTACAAAGATGTCAGTTCTTATGAAATTAATATGTAGATTTGATATAATTTCCATAAAAATCCTAACAGATTTTCTTTTACAGAAATTGATAAGGTGATTCTAGGATTGCTGTGGAAATGCAAAATGTCAAGAATAACAAAGAAACTCTTAAGAGGAACGTTTTAGGAAGATTTGATATTCTAGCTAATAAACCTTATTATATTTAAGATAGGGAAGTATTAGTGCCAGTGTGGATGGATAGCACATTGAAAGAGAAAACAGCCCCACACATAAGTACTTACTTACAGTATGACAAAATTGGCACTAATGAGTAGTGGAGAAAGGATATCTGGAAAGTCTCCTAGCTAATAAGCTAATCTTAGAATTTAAAAAACTGAAAAAGGACACAGATTAGAAATTGAAATGTGGAAATGCCTTTTGTTTTCTTCCTTAGTTTCATCAAACAACCACCTTTCCACAGTTTAAATAGCCAAAAACTTCCTAAAATAAATTTCGTAAGACTAAATATGTTATATGTCCTGGAAGTCTGGGGAAAATAAAGGAATAAAATGTGTATGTAGAAGGGTATGTGTGCCAGAAGAAATTCTTTTCTGGTTTCTAGGTTCTAGATTTCTTGTTTTCACTTTTGTTAATTCCAGACATATGAAAGAACTATCTTTGCTAAGAATTCAATTTAGTTGGGAAATTGAATTTCTAACTGTAATCATTCTAGTTGACCTTCAAAGATTAACAATAATGACAAGTTTTGTGCTCTGGGAAATTCAGATCCCCTTACTTTGTCTCTCATGCATCCAAAGAGCTTTTAAAAATTAGCAGTAGAAATATTTTTTAGTCTATTAAAGATTTGTATGTACTGATTTGGAAAAGTCTTCAAGATGTATTATGAGGTTAGAAAAAGAAGATGAAAATAGATAGTCTTCCCTTGTAAGTAAATTAAATATACACATAAATGCTGTTTTATGCTTTTCCTTTTTTACCCCCTCCAGAAGGTCACATAAGAAGCTATTAGTAGATGATACTGCAGAGAATGGGACCTAGGATATGGAGAGAGAAAAAAAAATTTTTTTTATGCCCTTCAGTCTTCTTTTAGTTTTAAACTAGACGTAGGATTTAGAGGAAGAAATAGCCAGGCATGGTGGGCTACTTGGGATGCCAAGGCCGGGAGGACCTCAAATTCTAGTCAAGCTTTGGCAACTTAGCAAGACCGTGTTTCAATATAAAAAATGAAAAGGACTAGGGATGTAGCTCAGTGGTAGAGTGCCCTGGGTTCAATCCCCTTCCCCCCCTCGATATGAGAGAGAAAAGAGAGAGAGAGAGAGAGAGAGAGAGAGAGAGAGAAAGGAAGGAAGGAAGGAAGGAAGGAAGGAAGGAAGGAAGGAAGGAAGGAGGAAGGAAAGAAGAAAAGAAAAGAAAAAAGAGAGAAGAAATATTTTAATTAGTACCCAGAGAGGTTGAGCATACTGAATGGGACTGAGAAATTAAGTACCAGTGGCTTACAAGCCAACAGGAATCTGGTAGCTGTTGAATCAATTTGCTTGGACTTGGGTTGTATCACCAGATCTTCCAGATCTTGGGACTTTTTCTTCTTTACCCTTTCCTACACGTTTGGATTCTTAGAAACTGACAGACTAAAGACTGACTAACTGCTTTTGCTTTCCCAGAGTTCCTTGTGACCCAGTCTGTATTCCTGAAACTATGTGACCTTAACCCTCAATCATGCTAGCACTTGCCTTTATTCTGAACAATAGTGAAACTTTAATGATTGGAATTAGAAGGAGAAGTCTTAACTCAAAAAGGAAGTATTGAATGGAAGTATTCACAAAAAAATTGATCAACATGTAGGTAAATCTAAGCTTTAATTTCATAAAACAAGAAATAATAATGGCTGATATGGAACATAGAAATAGGGTTGAAATAAAATACAAGTCCACATTAAGGTGTTACGAATTTTAAAACTTTCTAAAAATTTTTTTTTTTTACTTTTCAAAAAATATTTCTTCTTTTTAGTTATACATGACAGTAGAATGTATTTTGACATATTATACATACATGGAGTCTGATATCCATTCTTGTGATTGTACATGATGTGCAGTTACACTGGTTGTATACTTATATATGAACATAAGAAAGTTATGTCTGGTTTATTCTACTGACTTCCTATTCCCATCTCCCCACCCTTTCCTTCATTTCCCTTTGTTTAAAATATTTGTGTTATTTAGAAGGATTATGAAGTCACAAATACTTGAACTTAGGTTGAATGTTAATTTTTAACAATTTAATTATGACCTGAGATAATAAAAATAGAATGTATAACTTCTAACTAGATTGGTGGCAAAGGGGTAAAAAGAAAACTATCAGTAAAATAAAAGGCTGAAAAGAAGCAGAATAAAACAACAAAAGTAAAATGACATATAGAAAGTTCAAGCATAGAACAGATTCAGCATTAATGTTATATCCTGATGTTAGACTAAACCCTTACTAAATCTATTTTCAAAAAGATAACACTTGAAACATTTCCGTTTTGGACAATTAACATATAACAAAGAAGCAGGAAGCAAAATTAAATCTTGTTTTTACATAAGAGATGACCAAGCCGGGTGTGGTGGCGCATGCCTGTAATCCCAGCACTTGGGAGGCTGAGGTAGGAGGATCCTGAGTTCAAAGCCAGCCTCAGCAATGGTGAGGCACTTAGCAACTCAGTGAGACCCTGTCTCCAAATAAAATACAAAAAAGGGCTGGGGATATGGCCCAGTGGGTGAGTGCCCCTGAGTTCAATACCTGGTACCAAAAAAAAAAAAAAAAAAAAAAAAGAGATGACCAAGAACAGCACACAGGAATGAAATACAGCTATTCTGCTCAGACACCCTGCACTGCTGCTATGAGGCATTCTAACAACCTATCTTTCTCTTTAACCTCCTTTAGCTCTCCAGGTTCCTGTCCTTCAAGTGAAAATCTCCACCTGGCACCAATGCTGGGTGGGGAAGCAAACAACTTCCTAAAAACAGATCATTTAATATGATACTTCTCAAAAGCTTTGACTTTATTTTCCTTCCAAATCCTTAAGCTTTTAAATAGCCCATGGACTTACCACCTACTCATGACCAATCACAGGCTTACAGTCACAAGTCTGCATATTTTTAATTCTTTGAAAAAGAACTGCTTACCATGAGATATATACAGAATTTCCCCCATTTTTGAATAATGAAGACTACTAATTTATAAATCAACATAAAATACAGAGAATAATACCTGTGGTTTATAGTAACTTGAGTATAATACAGGTTAAATTTCAAACTACAGAACTTTCAAAGGATAAGAAAGTTTGTTACTCTCATGGCTACTGAATACTTAAAATCATTATATCTTAGTATTAAGGCCTACATTAATCAACACAATTTTATAACATGCATTATTCCTTTTTTATAAAGAGATGGGGCTGGGTGTGGTAGTGCACACCTATAACCCCAGTGGGTTGGGAGGCTGAGGCAGGAGGATTCAAAATTTGAGGCCAGCCTCAGCAACTAAGCTAGGCCCTAAGCAACTTAGCAAGACCCTGTCTCAAATTAAAAAATAAAAAGGTCTGGGAATGTGGCTCAGTGGTTAAGTACTTGTGGGTTCAATCCCTGGTACCAATAAATGAATGAATGAATGAATAATAAAAAAGAGAGAGAGAGAGCGCGTACACCTGCGTGTGATGGGGATCACCCTATGTTGCTCACTTAAGTCTTAAACTTCTAGGTTTAAGCAATACTCCTGCCTATCCTGTTAAGTAGCTGAGATTTCATGTATGTGCAATCACATCCAGCAATTATTACTTTCCATAGTAAAAAGTTCCTTATATATAAATAAATTTCATTTTAAGTCATAATAGCAAAGTGTATCACTGAACTCCAAGTTAATTAAGCTTTATCCTGATATCAATTTTTTTCTGCTATAAAAGATTAAATTTGATATAGTTCTTTTACACAATAGGATGCTTTAATCAAGTAACACTTTACACTGAATTACAAGATATAAAACAGACAAATAAATTAGGATATATTCATAAAAGTCATAGTATGTAGCTCGTTAAAATATAAGATGTATATTTACTGAGAAAGAAAATTTCCACTATTTCAAGTGAGTACATCCTTTTTGAGCATCCTATATCTGAAGCACTGTTCTAAGATTTTTTGATGAAACAACAAATGACACAGGCAAATTTCCTGTTTGTGGTATTATATTCTAGAGTAGGTAGACAGGCATTAATCAATTAAACAAATGAATGTGGGAGAAATTTCCTCACAGCCAAGTAATATGTAGAAAATAAAACTAACTCATGTATTACCTAATTACCAGGCAAAGCTGGCAACTATTGACTGTAGGACTACAGGGAAGTCCTCTATAAGAAGGTGATATTTTAGCTGAAACACAAGCACTTGAAAGGGCCAGGAAGAGGAAAAAATCAAAAGGGAATATTCCAGAAAAAAAGCATGTAAGGACTTACACTTTCAGTTGAAATAGTGTTGCATATTAAAGGACAGAAAGAAGGCCAGGGAGCAGGTTGGGGAGGGGAAAGGGATTAGGGTAGTGATACAGGACTGTGTTGGATCTTAATAGCAATGTTTATGTCAAACCAGAAAAAAATAAAAAGGTTAATTACCTGATTGAGAGCAACTTTTTCTCTAAAAAAAACCAGAAAATCTATTTTTCAAAATATGTCACTATTATATTTGTCACACTATGTTTGTGGTTGTCATAAATTACTATAACTGCCTGAGAAAGTCTCAAAAGGATAGGTCTAAAGATTTATCATTCTACTGTGGCCTGAATGATCCCTTTCACTACCACAACCTCCCATTTTTGTAAAGGATTAGTAAATTTCTCTCTGTAATTATATCTACTTTTGCTTTATTAGTTTGAGGTTATGACGTAAATAAAAATTCTTATGCCTTCTCAGTGCACTATTCCTTTTCTCAGCACGTGACCTTCCCCAATCCCCAATGTCTTTGCCTTAAGGTCAATTTTATCTGATGTTAATATAGTTATGTCAGCCATTTTCTGATTAATATTTGTTTGAAATATATTTCTCCATTCATTTACTTTCATCCTTTATTTGTCCTTATATTTTAGCTATGTTGCACAAAGCTAAATTATTCATATTTTCTATCTGAATTGAGGAATATCAATGTCCAGTTATTTATATTTGTTATGATGCATGATGCATGTAGACTTATTTTACCACCTTATTATGAACTTTCTATATACTTTTTAGATAGCTGTGTATAACAGTGACACTTTTGCTTTTTATCCAGTAGTCAAATATTTGATAAATTTAGCAGTCTATAATATAGCTAAGAACTAGGAAGGAAAGGAAAATATCTTTTGAATGGTTAGACTTGATATCATAATGTCTATACACAAAAGCACACACTTAACTCACAAACATGGTTAGTTCTCTAGTTATACACTTTAAGACAAATTAGACCAAGAGGAAGGGAGAGTATCAAAAAGAGGTCAATAAAGAAAAGGCTTACAACTTAGAAATAGGGGAAGGAAAAGCAAAATTTTAAAAGATTGTTACCTATAGCCATTAAATGATTGTAAGGGCAAGCAGCTATGTGTACTCTACTAAGTTCTAATTAGTCATTTTTAAACAGAAGAGGTGTAATGCTCAAAAGTACTGCTCACTTAACAGTAGTCAACATCTACAATGGTTAACTTGAGTAGAATTTGCCTTCATAAAATACAGTGAAACATAAACTATACTGTGACATAAACTGTAGAAAGGGTTTCTTGAAAATAGTTTCTGATGGTTTTAGCACCCAAGTAAATTAGTTTCATTCATGATGGGTAAAGTTGATTTCCCAAGGAAATGAGGAATTGCTGTGTGAATCTATGAAATTGCCCTTTGCTGTCCATCTGCAGAAACATATCCTAAAACTGGACTCCAAATGTAATATAATTTCTGATGTTACCAATTATATTTAATATTAGAGATATTTGATAATTTAATTGTAAGTACATATGTAGCTAATATTATTTCTATTTGTATAGGAAAATTGACATTATAATAAACCAAGTTATATTTAATCATAATTCTTACATATTCTAATCTAAACCAGAAATCTATGAAGAAAGCATTTGATACATAAACATGAATAAAAATCAGTTATTTTCATCAGTGTTACAGATGATTGATTGAAAAGTACCTTAAAGAGACTTAATTTTTCCTAACAGTTTTGGCAAGTAAAGAATAACCAAAGCATTTTTTTATTATTGTTTTAAATCTTTTTGGGATGGAAATTGTATCTTTTTGAGTTTTATAGTGGACAAAATTATCTTGTATAATATTTTCTAAGTCTCTGAAACAACTGAACTTTTAGATACTTTGTGGAATTCCAAAGTGCCTTTTACTTCTGTTTTACTGTTTTCTTCTTTATGTAATGTTTCATACTATTTCTCAACATTTTTACTTTATTTCCTTTTGTGAGAGCAGATTACAACATAGATAAATCTCTTTTTTACTATTAACACTATACAAAACATCTGCTACTCTTTTTTGTTCTATCAGGTGAATTGCCTAATATACCCAATGATTCCCTATTCCTAGGTTTTCTTTATGCATATAATTTTTCTGTATTATTTTCTTAAGGATACATTTTCAATAGAGGAATATAAAAAGAAACAGCAGTTTTGAAGTTCTTGAAATTTATTCCCCTGAAGATCTGCTGATCTTGAACAACCATAGACTATGCGTGCATTCTATCCAAATTTAGGATTCACACACACACACACACACACACACACACACAAAATGTACAACAAAAATTCAATGTATTATTATTGTTGTTGTTTTAAAGAAAAGCAGAAAGAGTAATACATGGGTCTCATGTTATCATTGCCATGCATGTAGAAGAAACCAATCAGTTGTGGCCTGCTATACCATCTCACCACAGCAATCTGGGAAGTGACTAGAGATCTCTTAGATTTGACCCTGGAGATAAAATCTATGAGTAATCCCTGATTTACATCATATCAGTATTTAGGACATATGCTATATGTCTAAACGTTTGATGTAGGGGAAGTAAAGCTAGAATAAGGATTGAGAACACTAGGGCTAGTAATCCACCTAATTTAATAGGAATAGATCATAGAATTGCAAAGGCAAATAGGAAATATTATTCTAGTTTAATGTGTTGCAGTGTGCTTAGGGTATTTACAGGCATATAATTGTCTGGGTCTTCTAATAGGTGTGAGGAGAATAAAACTAAGGCTAATGTAAAAATAAGGAGCATCAAGCCCTAGGTATCTTTAATTGTACAGTAGGGGTGAAAGGATTTTTTTAAAATAATTTTTTAGTTGTATATGGACACAATACCTTTATTTTATTTGTTTATTTTTATGTGGTGCTGGGGAACGAACCCAGTGGTAAGAAGAGATTTTAATGTGATGCCATAGATCAAGGGTTACTAATAGTGTTATGGGCCAGGCTATATAGGCAATGACCAAACAGACTCCATTTTGCCCCGAGACTCCACATCATGTAAGGAATGCTTCTCCTGTACCATGGGAAAGCACCCCGCCTCTGTACCCATCAGTAGTTGCTTAGCATAGCATGTTTGGCAACACAAAATGGCAATTCTTATACAATATATAAAAGTGTTATATGTAAAAGTGCTCTCTCTTTGGTTCCTGTTTTTGTTGGACAGTGTACCTTGTCAGAGATTGATTGTCTAGATGTTAATAACCATTCTTTAACTTGTACTCAACTAGGGATGTTTTGACTCACTCCCTTTTCTCCTTATGATTTTATCTGCTTATGATCTCATGACTTTTGTTTATAGTTTTTGAATCATAGCAACAGCCACTTTTGATTAATATGGTTTTGGACTATAAAGGTGTACTCAAACCCCGGAAGGGGGTCGATGTGGGGTGTAGACTTGCAGCTTACCCCTTGGCCTACCAGCTGGTGGATTCCAGCCGCTGACTGGTGAATAAAGGTTCCGTCTCCTGCTTTAAGATCAGCTTGGTGATTTATTGCAGTCTCACCTTAATAATAGGAATCATCTTCTGGGTCAAATCTAAGAGATCTCTATTCACTTCTTGAAATGCTATGTTGAGAGGCTATGGCACAGTTGACTGCTGATGTCTTTTGCATCTCTGAGAGGGGGAAGTGATAATTTGAGAGCCATGCATTTTCTCTTTCTGTTTTTCATTAAAAGAATAACAGCAACAATAATAATAAATAGCCTTTCTCTGTGTACATTTTTTTTTGCTGTCAGTCCCAAAATTGGATAAAAAGCATATATTATATCAAAAGATTTCATCTTAATAAAAGTTTCATATTAAAAGTTAATTTGGTAATTATAAAAACATGTGTATTATTTTTGGTAAAATAACAGCATAAATTCATCAGAACTTTATTTAAAGTTTTTCTTAAAATATCTGATTTGAGTATAAAATGTTTACTTATTTTTATTCAGGAAAGCATTGTAGGTTTGTATGCATTTCACATCGTTCTGCTTCTCTAAATCTATGAAATTCTAATAGACTTTTTCCGTGTATTTTATGTGTATTCACAGAGAAATAATTATAATTATGAATAAATTCATGTAAAAAGGGGTTATCCTGTAGTCTTGCCATTTCCTTAGCAGTAATGGAAATAAAAGATATAGAGACCACCAGAAGCATTTCCATAATATCTGGAAAGTAGCTTACACTTTTGTAATTCAAAACTGATCTGTGGGGCTCGGGTTGTGGCTCAGTGGTAGAGTGCTCGCCTAGCAGGTATGAGGCACTGGGTTCGATCCTCAGCACCACATAAAAATAAAAAATAAAGATATTGTGTCCACCTAAAACTAAAAAATAAATGTTTAAAAAAAACTGATCTGTGATGTATTCTCTTATTTTTGTTCTTTTTAGACATTTTTATGAGTCAACTTTATAACATCCCAAAAGTAGTTTTCAGTAGATTTTTTTGTATAGAAACTTAGAGCAGTCATCCAACTCATTCCTTGTATTGTCAGTTTTCTTTTACTTTCAGACTTCAAGGTTGCAAAATAACAATTATATAAAAACTTAATTCATGTTAACTATGTAGCTTATCATTGTTTCAGAGATTCAGGCACATCACTTGTTTTGCACACATCAGTGAGCAGATGTACAGAATTTGAATTTCTGAAAAATATTTTATTCAGATACAATAATTTAAAAGGGAATAATATATTGTCATTTGCATGTAGGAACCATTGTAATTGTTATTAATGGATTTGTTTAGCTTTTGGATTTCCTCTTGTTGTGTATGTTTATATGTGTGTGTGTGTGTGTGTGTGTGTGAGAGAGAGAGAGAGAGAGAGAGAGAGAGAGAGCGCTCACGCAAGAGCTTTAAAACTCAAATTCAATTCTTCTGATTTCTGACATCCTTCCAGGCTGTATTGGAAAGATATAATGTGATTCACCCATACGTACATTTCTCATTTTAGAATGTCCACTCTCCCACTTCTCCAGTCTCCCAGTTCCCAGTGCTTTATAGCCAAAGCTGTGTGCACTTTGGTGTAATTTCATTCATCTCAAATAAATTGAACTTTGAAAAAGCAACTATTACTTTGGTCCTCCATGCATTCAGCAGACAAGTAAAGAATATTTGCTATTTTACAGCACTTTGCAAAACATGTCTGTGAATGAGGAAAAAGTAAATTTTAATGAGTTCAAATGCAGGAAATGGCTGGAGCCAATAAAAGTTACTTAAGATGAGTGGAAGATTATGACGTAGTGAAAGTGCTTACTCTGTGTAAGGTGTTTTGTTACCACAGCCCAAATGGAGCAAAACCCACTGTAACTTCAAACAACTTCACTTGCATTTGCTTCTAATTCCCAGTCTTAGATTATGCTCATGGTCTCACCCTTGCTAGAAGCATGGTTGGTAGGTAATAGGACCCAGCTAATTATAAGTGAGTAGACAATAAAAATTACACAGAATTGTCCTGGAGATAAAAATGTTAATACTTTATATTGCTAAGGCATTTTATAGTTTGCACAGTATACTCTTACTTAAACTTTATTATTAATTCCATGTTATAGCTGAAGAAATTAAAGGTACAAGTCACTTGGCTAGCAAGCAACAGAAACAAGTCTCTTTAAACCTCTTAGTGTTCCTTCTACTGAAGGCATCTGAAAACAATAGGACAAATCCATCCAGTGGAATACCAATAGCAATAAAAGCAAGCAAATGTATAAATACCAGAAACATTTTGCTGAGTGAAAGAAGTTTTACATACACATTAACAAGAACTTGATATGATGTTATAGAATCACCAAACTAATCAGTGGGGTGAAGTCAAGGGAAACAATTATAGTGGCATCTGTAAGTTACTTTGAGATGCATGAAAAATATAAAACAGAGCTGAGTATGGTGGTGTATGACCATAATCCCAGTAACTGGAGGCTGAAGCAAGAGGATTACGAGTTAGATCAGCCTGGGCAATTTAGCAAGATCTTGTTTCAAAATTAAAAATAAAAGGGACTGGGGAGGTAGTTTGGTGGTAGAATTTCCCTAGGTTCAAACACCCCTGTACCATAGAAATAAATAAAAATAAAACTTATAAAGAAATGCTATATGCATTAATGATATAAAGCAAGTATTATAAAATGTTAATTGTGGAATCTAGGTTTTCAATGAGTGTTCATTTTATACTTCTTTTAACCTTTGTGTATTTGTGTTCACAATAAAAATATTAGAAAAATAAATTATATATTTTATTGTTTATAAAAACACATGAGAGCTGAATGCAGGAGGATTGCAAGTTCAAAGCCAACCTCAGCAATGTAGTGAGGTTCTAAGCAATATAACAAGACCCTGTCTCAAAATAAAAAATAAAAAGAAGTCTGGGGGTGGGGCTTAGTGGTTGAGTGCCCCTAGGTTCAATCCCTGGTGCCAAAATAAATTAATAAAACCACATGAGAAAAAGTTTTTACTTTTCAAGAAGGAAAACATAATGGCAACAAGACTGTCCATGAAACTTTGCCTCTGGAATGCTTTAAAAGTGTCCTCCTCCCATTGGCTCTGAATGCAGCCCCACCTCAAGCCAAGGTTAGTTTATATTTCAGTGTTCTTTCCATCCTTGCAAGTTCCTGATTCCTGTTTAATTCATTGTCATTTACAAAGCACTAGGACTTGAACTTTTTGAAATAATAGAACATGCTGTATTAACTTTGTTTCCTTTCTGACAGGGTTCCTAGACTGGTACAGCAAGGGAGTTTTATAGAGACGGTATATCTAGATTTCAGCAAAATAATTGAGAGTATTTCATATTGACTTGTGAACAAGAGGGAAATCTGCAAACTATAATATAGTTAAGTGGCTTTGCCAAGTGATTTACTCAGTCTGTAAAAGGCCTGATTAATGGTTGATTTTCATCATGAAAAGAAGTGCGTCTTCAGCTTTGTTTTATGTAACAATTTTATCAGTGAACTTGATAGGAAGGTAAATGCTTTGATTAAAACTTGCAGATTACAAAATCTGGATGGGGTATAGAATATAGTCAGTGATAGAATAAGGTCCCAAAATAGTATCATTAAAAGTAATGACAGGATGAATTAAAGCCAAAACAAAAGGTAGCCTATATGAAACAGTAAAAATTTGTATACCTACTATCAGAAAACTGAAGTATTTAAACTCAAACAGGGAAATATTGCAGTTGATGTAAAATTGTTATGGATTTTTGTCTGACTCTAACCCTCATTTGAAATAGTAACACTTAGGTACAAAATTACTAAAATAGCCATAGGCTTCAATAATAAAAGTCTAGGGTCTGAAATGTGGGATTTGCTGATAAATTACATATGGCGTGTAAGGAAAAAAAGTCAAGGATGAATCCACTATTATTGGCCCAAGATGCTGATAGTGGGGGATGCCATACCAAAATAGAGAAAACTGTGTTAGATGAAACTGGAGAATGAAGGGTGATAGGAGTCAAGAGTTGGGCTTTGGGCAGCTGTGAAGTATCAGTACAGGATTTGAGTAAGCACTGAGATGTGTGCATCTGGGATTCACAGGAGAAGTGATACTAAATCTTCAGTGTATTTCGTTGGTTCTCCAGCAGGGTATTTTTCTGTCCATTTCCCCTCCTCCCAAGGACATGTCTGCAAACATTTTTGATTGTCGTGTGTGTGTGTGTGTGTGTGTGTGTGTGTGTGTGTGTGTATGTGGAGGTGTTACTGGGATCTAGTGACCAAGGATTTGCGAAATGTCCTACAATGCATAACAACCCTTCACAACAAATAATTATCAAGTCTAGAATATCAGCAGTGCTCAGTTTTGTGTATTTAAAGCAATCATTTTGGGGAAGATGTAGATAGAAGAGAAAACAGATTGGGTCATTGAGGAGGAACCAGTAAAGAGAAGTAAACATGATAGGAATGGCCCAGTGGGGTAGGAAGAACTGTAAGCTTGGTATTCAGAAGCCAACTGAAAAATGTTTAAAGAAGAGAAACTGATAAACTGTGTCAAGCTGCTGACAGGTATAAATGGAAGAACACCAATTTTTTTCAGTGTGGAAGTCTGTTGATTTTGACAGGAGCTGCTTGGAAAATGGAGATTGTAGCCTGAATGGAGTGATTTTAAGAGATGATGGGAAGAAAGGGAATGGAAACAAGCTTTTAAACAACTTTTGAGTTTTTCTAGAAAGAACTACTGCTAAATGCTGGTAGGAATTTTGCATTGAAAAGAGGGAAAGTGATGATACAGCAGAGGGAGGACACAATTTTAGGAGTAATAATTGTTTTGAGTGATGCCTCTGGTATAATGTGAAAGTATTGACTATAAATAGGGGCATGGACAGTTCATTTATAATAAGACACACTTTAGAGATAAAAACATAAGTGACACTATGATATAGAAAGTTTCTGATTGCTCCTTCTTTTTCAGAAAAGTAGACAGCCAAGCCATCAGCTGAGAAGAAGAAGGAGTGAGGTTTTGGAGATACAGAAAATGAGAGAGAGAAGGGGACAGTGGATGGGATATATAACTGGATTGACAGGCATCACCAAGGACCCATCTTAGTTTAATAGTCATGGATTTAAAAGGGGACCTGTGTGGTAAAAATTTGCTCCCAAAACATATGCTCTCTATTTACCTTACTGATTGTTTCTTTTGCTGAAAAGAAGTTTTTCAGTTTGAGTCCATCCCATGTATTGATTCTTTATTTTAATTCTTGTGGTATAGGAGTCTTATTAAGGAAGTTGGGAACTAATCTGACATGATAGAAATTTGGGCCTACTTTTTCTTCTATTAGGCACAGTGTTTCTGGTTTAATTTCTAGGTCCTTGATCCACTTTGAGTTTAGTTTTGTGTATGGTGAGAGATAGGGGCTTAATTTCATTTGTTGCATATGGATTTTCAGTTTTCCCAGCACCATTTGTTGAAGAGGCTATCTTTTCTCCAATGTACATTTTGGTGACTTTGTCTAAGATAACTGTAATTATGTGCCTTTATTCAGCATTAAAAGAGAATAAAATCAGCCGGGCGCGGTGGCGCACATCTGTAATCCCAGCACTTGGGAGGCTGAGGCAGGAGGATCACAAGTTCAAAGCCAGCCTCAGCAAGGGCGAGGCACTTAGCAACTCAGGGAGACCCTGTCTCTAATAAAATACAAAAAAGGGCTGGGGATGTGGCCCAGTAGTCGAGTGCCCCTGAGTTCAATCCCTGGTACCAAAAAAAAAAAAAAAAAGAGAGAGAGAGAGAAGAATAAAATCATGGCATTTGCAGGTAAATGGATGCAGTTGGAGAATAAAATGCTAAGGGAAGTAAGCCAATCCCCAAAAAACAAATGCTGAATGTTTTCTCTGGTATAAGGAGGCTGATTCATAATGGGGTTGGCAGGTGGGAGGAGCATGGGAGAGGATTAGATGAACACTAGATAGGGCAAAGGGGAGGGAGGGGAAGAGAGTGGGCATGGGGATAGGAAAGACCCAGGTGGAATGAGATGGACATCATTACCCTAAGTACATGTATGAAAACACAAATGGTTTGACTCTACTTTGTGCACAGAGATATGAAAAATTGTGCTCTATATGTATAATATGAATTGTAATGCATTCTGCTGTCATATATAACAAATTAGAATAAATTTTTAAAATGTTTTAAAAAAAATAAAATAAAATGGAACCATTGAGAAGTTCAGCTTCTTACATCAAGTATGGCCTAAACTATGACTGGAGTTTTGCTAAGCGAGCATAGTCCTTATATCCTGAACTCCCTTTCCACACTATCTCTAAAACTAAAGGACTCTCCAGGCTCCAGTTTAAAGCCAGTCACTTCACAGGTGCATGGGATTCCATTCCCTCACAAGACAGCTTTACTGAAATTCATTATAATGAATCATGGAATCTAAGCCAGAAAGTAGGGAAATAAAGAAGCGAGAGTTAGGGACAGCTGTGAGATTGAATGAATAGTCCGTAGGGTTGGGAGGACTCAAGAGGCCAAGGTATCATTGGAGGGAGAACAAGTGAAAAAGTAGGAAGTGGCAGTTCTGAGAGTAGGGTGCTTGAAATTCTGATTCAGCCATTCTACTGGCAAAGAGTGGGTTGTGACCGTGGAATCAGGTAAATGAATTTGAGTGAAGAATAAGATCAATGAAGAAGAATAGAAAGAAAAACAAATGAAAGTCTAAGGAACTGGGAGGAATATCTCTTTGAATATTAAATTAATTAGGAATTATTATTAGAGTTAGTAACAATGACCACACTTAGTGACTGGGTCTTGGTCTTTAATACCAGTTCATTTCCCAAGAAAAAAATTTGATAGGAGTGATGTTGAGAGAGACACAGGGTGATCATCTTAGCTAAGATGTTGGACAATTATGTCCTGTGCAGGAAGCAGATGATACACATTTTCAGTCTTTCACAAACTTGTATTTTTGCATCAATTCTGTTATTTTGTTCATTGTTTTTGGCACAGTGATATTTCATTTTTAGTTCTTTTGTATTATCACTATTGGCTCCCATAGCTATATTATTTTATTCATATAACTTTGTGGGCCTGTTGAACTTAGCCATCGTTAGTTTTTACAAGGCTCTCATGGCACTAGTCAGTAACCTGAAAATCTGAAATTATTCTTTCTTTATACTTTTTAATTAAAAACAGCTTTATTAAGATATAACTAACATGTCATATAACTCACCCATTCAAGTATACAGTTAAATTGTTTTTAGTATATTCCCATTCACTTTCACAACATTTCATCATCCTGCAAGAAATCTGGTATCCACTTGCCGCTCCCACCTTCACTCCAACCACAAATCTATGTTTGTATTTACAGATTTGGCTATTGTGGATATTTCATATAAATTCAGTCATTTGATATGTGACCTTTTGTTACTGGTGTCTTTTTCCTAGAGTAATGTTTTCAAGATTCATCCATGTTATAACATGCATCAGAACTTCATTCTTTTTTATAGCCAAGTAATGTTAGTTGTGGGGATAGTCTACATTTAATTCAGCTCTTTATCAGTCGGATAACATTTAGATTATTTCCATTTTTGGTTATTATGAACAATGCTACTATGAACATTTGTGTGCAAGCTTTTAGGCGAACATATAGTTCATTTCTCTTGTTTACATATATAGGAGTTTAATTGCTGAGTAATATGATCACTCTGTATTTACTCTGAGGAACTACTAGACTATTTCTATAGTGGCTACTTCATTTTACATTGCCATCAATAATGGATAAGGGTTCATTCTTTTTGTATCCTGGTCAAACATGTGATACTACCTATTCTGTTTATAGCATCCGAGTGGATGTGAATTCAGTTTTTTTTTTTTTTTTTACTTATAAATCCCTAAAATATGATCAGTTCTCACTAATAAAATGATTACTACTCTTTTCTAGCAGTAAGCCTGTCTCCTCATTAAATGTGAAACATAAATTCAAACAAAATTATTTTATAAATAGATTACAAATCAAAATAAAATAACAGGAAAAACTCTTTCCTTTTCCCATTTCTTTGTTAATTATTCAAAATTGTTTAGAGAGAATATCAAGAGAACCAACAGACGTTGAACTTTGAAGCTTATAACCTTTGTTTTCCTTGAGTTGGAGGTCTCACTATGTTGAGCAGGCTGGCCCTCCAACTCCTGGGCTCACACAATCCTGCCTCAGCCTCCCAAGTAGCTGGAATTACAGGCGTGCACCACTGCGCTCATCGAGCTCGTGATTAAAATACCTAGTCATATATATGTTCTACATCTGGTCCCCACCCCCAAAGTTATCTGTAAGCACTGATGCCATTGACTGTTGCCATTTTAGTCTCCAGAATACCTTATTCAGGAAACTTTCTTCACCCTCACCCCTGTAACATGTCAGATTAGGCCCCAAGTTACTTAATAAGACTCCTATAGTGCAAGAATTAATAAATGGGATAGATTCAAACTAAAAAGCTTCTTAGTAAAAGAAAATAAGTGAGGTGAATAGAAAACCAACTAATTGGGAACACACATTTTTAACACATGCACATCGGATAGAACACTAATCTCTAGAATATATAAAGAACTCAAAAATCTTAACCCAAAAAAAAACAAATAACCCAATCAGTAAATGGGCTAAGGAATTGAAAAGACCCTTCTCAGAAGAAGATGGACAATCAATCAACAAATACATGAAAAAAATGTTCAACATCACTGGCAATTAGAGAAATGCAAATCAAAACTACTCTAAGATTTCATTTCACTCCAGTCAGAATGGCAGCTATTAAGGACACAAACAACAATAAATGTTGGAGAGGATGTGGGGGAAAAGGCAGACTCATACATTGCTGGTGGGACTGCAAAATGGTGCAGCCAATATGGAAAGCAGTATGGAGATTCCTTGGAAAACTGGGAATGGAACCACCTTATGACCCAGCCATCCCACTCCTGGGTCTATTCACATAGGACTTAAAAGCAGCATATTACAGCGACACAGCCACTTCAATGTTTATAGCAGCACAATTCACAATAGGTAGGTTGTGGAACCAACCCAGATGCCCCTCAGTAGATGTGTGGATAAAGAAAATGTGGTATATATACACAAGGGAATTTTACTCAGCAATAAAAGAGAATAAAATAATGGCATTTGCAGGTAAATGGATGAAGTTGGAGAATATAATGCTAAGTGAAGTTAGTCAATCTCAAAAATCCAAATGCCCAATGTTTTCTCTGATATAAGAAGGATCATTCACAGTGGTGTTGGGTCGGGGTACATAGGAGGATTAGAGGAATACTAGAAATGTCAAAGGGGAGGGAGTAAGGGAGTATGGGCAGGGGAGAAGGTGGTAGAATAAGATGGATATCATTATCCTAAATGCATGATTGAAGACTTGAATAGTACGAATATACTTTGTATACAAACAATGTTATGTAAAAAGATGCTCTATATGTGTATTATGAATTGTAATACATGCTACTAATATAAATACAACAACTTCGAATTTAAAAAAGAAAATTTACATATATATTTTTGAAGGAAAGTAGGAAATGGTATTTATAGTTTATTTGGCTTTCTGTATCAATGGGGAGATGGGGGCTGGGGTCGTGGCTCAGCAGTAGAGCGCTTGCCTCACACAGGTGAAGCGCTGGGTTTGATCCTCAGCACCACATAAAAATAAACAAAACAAAGGTATTGTGTCCATCTATAACTTTAAAAAACAACAACAATGGGGAGATGATCTTAGTTTCAGTTCTCCTAAAAAGCCATTTTTTTTAGTATGTTTATGATCTGCATCCACATTTGTGGAGTGAGTTACATAATTTCTATGTCCTGATTGAGTTTAATTTACCTTTAAATAATAATCATGATAGAGGATTGGATTGAAATAAGATCAATATGAGAGTGGTTAATATGTGGATTTTTTAAACCCAAATGATAGCAGATACAGATTAACTCAAAAGTATTTTATGTACTTTTCCCCAAAACTCATGCCTTTAGAAATAAATCAAAGGTCAGAAAGTTTTTAACATCATTTCTGACGAACAGTATAATGGTATAATCTTAGGCAACTTCCTTTTGGGGAAAAAAAAAAATCCTACAAAAAATAAGCATAATATTCCTTTCCTACAACCATTTCATTGGAGTTTAGGAAAAATTTGAAATATATGTAAGATTTAGGTTTATTTTTCTCCTTTCCTTTTCTTTTTTTAATGGCCTATTTCTGAGTTTTTGAATAGAAACAAACCTATTGGCAGTTGCCAGAAGGTATTCCTTAGGGTTACTGTGCTAATGTATCAACATGACAACACAGACTGGGCATTTGGGTCACACCTGCCTCAGAGGCCCATCAGCTAGGAAGATAAGAAATATTCTTTCTGCACAAAACTAGTTGGGCTTTCATGTCCATGGTATTATCTTTACAGAGATTTCTCATGTCTAAAGTCCAAAGCTTTAACTTGACCTGAATATTTCCAGTTGGCATTCTCTTTGCCAGTTGGCATTCTCTTTGTCAAGGGGATATGAATTTGGTTAAAATTCATTTAAATTCATTAAAATTTGGTTAAAAAAAAATACACACTGTAATTTTGATATCTTTTTGTGTTGAATTCTTACAGCTCTCTACTCAAGGAGATGCTAGTCAAGTGATTGGACCTCTTACTGAAGGACAGAAAAGAAATGTGGCAGTGGTGAATTCACTGTATAAATTGCACCAATCTGTAACAAAGGTAACCTTTATTTTTGTTTTAATTGATTTTTTTGACTTAATTTCAGGTTCTTCTGTGTTCTTGTCTAAATTTAGACAACTACAAATTATTATTTCTTTTTTTAAAAGAATACAACAAAAATGTCATGATTATAAAATAACTTGAGACATTAACTCTTTTTAAACACTTTGATTATGACTTATATTATTTATATACATTTTGTCTTTATATTGAGTTTAAAACACATGAAATACAGTCCCTCAAGTTAATCAAATTTATTGAACAATTATTTAAGGGCAAATCATATGTGTTTCATACTTATTGAAAATCATAGTTTGATATATGTGGTAGTAGTTATATAGCAAAGCTAATAACAGAATGAAAACTCTGAAGCCCTCTAGCGTGTCAGAAAGTTCTGGTGTGGCTCAAAAAAGGCAGGAAGGAACTGTATTAAAAATAGCAAATTTTTAAATGTTATCACAGTTGATCACTTATAAGTAGATATACTTTCTGTTATTTTTCTACTATTTTCTACTAAAGCATTTAAAAGAAATGGCTAAATTTTAACTTGTTTGCCTCCATGTACAGTCCTTCCTCAGTATCCATTGAGGATTGGGTCCAGGAATTCCCATCCTACCTTACATGGATACCAAAATCCATAGATGCTCAAGTCCATATATAATAAAATGGCATAGTATTTGCATATAACCTATGTACATCTTCCTGTATATGTTAATCAGTTCTAGATTATTCATAATACCTAATGCAATGTAAGTGCTATGTAAATAGTTATACTATATAGTTTAGGGAATAGTGACAATAAAAAGCCTGTATATGTTCAAAATGGATGCAGGGTTTTTCCCCTAATATTTTTGATCTGTGGTTGATTGATTTTATGAATGTGGAACCTGAGGGTATGGAGAGGCAGCTCTATTATGATTAAGGTGAACTATATTCTTTGTTACTAGAAAAGCAGTGTTTTTTACTTCAGCCATGACTTTCCAGTAGCTTATGTTTACTTATTCTTTGTAGATCATTTTCAAAATACTTTGTAAATAGAATGATAAATATTTAGAAGACTTGAAGGAAGCTAAAAGTTAGGTGATGTTCTTAAAAACTTGAACTGTAACTAGACATGGTAACGCCTGCCTGGAATGCCAGCTACTTGACAAGCTGAGGCAGGAGAATCACAAGTTGAAGGTCAGCCTGGGCAACTTGGTGTGGCTCTGTCTCAAAAAAATCTGAAAAGGCCTGGGGATGTGACTCAATGGCAGAGTACTTGCCTAGCATTTATGAGACCCTGGATTCAACTCCCAGTACTGAGGGGGGCGGATCTTAAATTCTTAAGTTGAGCTTTAATATGCTAGATTATATTTTAGAATAGTCATGTGGCATTATTAATTTGTTTAATAAAAAATTTAACATTCTCTAACCAGCTAAGGGTTTCTAAGAATATACATTTCAACATACTAAACAAAATAATTTTAAAGAGTTAACAGGCAATCTCAGAACTAAGTAAAATTATCAAAAACATTCAATGATGTATAATCCCATTTCCTTACTCATTACTCTAAAATACCACAAATAATGAATGATTATTCTGTTTAGCCTGATTTAAATGTATTTGTTGATATTATGTATTGATTTGTAAAAATGAAAAGTTTTGCATTAATGTTTTAAAGACTTGATCAAGTAAGAGGCAGCCTAAAAGAAAGTGAATATTTTAAAAGAGATAAGTAAATATGCCTTTTTTCTGACCTTTTCAAGTTAAAACTTTATAATGAAACCTTTTTAAGGCAAACAAAGGAAACTAGCTGCTAATATTCTTAATATGTCAATTATTTGAAGTATGTCTTTGCTTTATGTATGTGAAAGTATTTTTCAATAGTTTTAAATCATGTGTGAGATAGTATTGTGAAGTAGTGATAATATTAATGTAGTTTGTGGAAACAGCTTTGTTGTGTTATGATCAAAATTAGTATTTGCAAAAATAAGTGACTTAAGCAAAATTGTAACTGGATCAAAAAACCTCATTCTAGGTGGTTTCCAGTCAGAACTCATTCCCCCCCGCAGCTGAGCAAACTATAATGTCAGCCTTAAAGGTAAATGAATTTAATTTAATATTTGACTTTACCTAGCAAAGTGATTTTAGAATTGTTTGAGTAGGAGATGCTATATTCTTTGTGTGTGTGTGTGTGTGTGTGTGTGTGTGTGTGTGTGTGTGTATAAATGTATTTAAAGTAACATGTTGGATGATTATCCTAAAAAGAGAGGATACACGTGTTTGTATTTTCTAGAACTTAAAAATAGTTCCTTTTGGTATCTGCAGATACTGTTCTGCTTATGACAATTGTATATACATAAGCAAGAGCTTTACAGGTATTTACTGTACTTAGGGTAGATATTATCCTAGTTCTTCACCAGGGTGACATTGACAATATCTGGGAGATATTTAGGATTGTCGTGACTAGGGATGGAGTGCTACAGGCATCTATCAGTGGCAACCAAGGATGATGCTAAATACTGTGCAATGCAAAGGACATCCACCCTGACAACAAAGAATTATCTTTCCCCAAATGTCAGTAATGCCAAGATTGAGAAAACCTACTTTAAAGTGTAAGGCATAACATCAGGGTACATGCCCATTTTTAATATACTAACATAAATATATTCCTTTTCAAATAATCAGGAAGTTTAATGAAAAAAAATGTTGGTATGAGATTTAAAGCCATATGTAGTTAACATTCGGTAATACTTTTAAAAACAAGTAAGTTCACTGGGCACTGTGGTGCACACCTCTGATCACAGCTACTCTGGTGGCTGAGGCAGGAGGATCTCAAGTTCAAAGCCAGCCTTACCAACTTAAGGAGACCTTGTCTCAAAATAGAAAATAAGAAGAACTGGAGATACACCAGTGAAGTACCCTGGGTTCAATCCCTAATACCACCACCAAAAAACAAAACAAACAAACAAACAAACAAAAAAACAAAACAAAAAAATCCAGGTTATTCATTATTATGCCCATTTTATAGATCTTAGAAATAACAACTTGCCCAAGGTCATAGAACTGATAAACCCAGATCTCATTGACTCAAAAGAGGTGTGCCTACTGTATCTTGCCACCATCATTCATTCCTTATTTACTAAATATTTATTTAGTCCTAAATATAACAGACTCTCTGGAGCCAAAGTACCTGTTTATGAATCCTGCCTCAGCTATTTCACCAGCTGTATCATCTCAAGACTAATTAATAATCTCTCTTATCTTTGTTACTTACTGCATCTATAAAATGGTACAGTGTGCCTACTCAAGATAATAAACATAAACTGTTAGATTGGATTTAGATCACTAAGGAAGAGTTAAAAAAGAGGGGAAGGAGATAAAGGTCTACAAGTAAACCTCAAGGAGAACCACATTTAGAGAGTGAAAATAATATAAGGAAAGAATAGAGACTAAGTAAACTGGGGAAGTAACCCAGATTTTAAAAGAGGAGGAAATTTGTGAGGCTAAATACCATCCATATAATATGTGGATGGGAATTTAACAGGCAGCAAAATATAAGGACCCTAAACTCATATATGAGTGGATTTGATTCACTGAGAATAAGGAGACAGTTTTCTGCCAACATAGAAGTACACTTGGCTATTTTTCTGTAGCTTTTCTTATCCCCAGTATGTTCATCTCATTATGATTAAATAGTATGAAAGCTGCCATAATAAAATAATTGTTTTTAGTAAAAGTTGTCAACTTTATTATAATCATGCTATAAAACTGGGTCAATATGACACACAAACTTAAAAGGTTTTTAAAATCTTGGTTGTATGCGGGGGACAGATAGTTTTCTTTCCTGTGATTCCCCATGTTTCCCCATCTTCAAGCAGTAGATATAAAATGTTTTTTGATTACAGCCCAAAATAAGAAATGTTTTTCTTTGTGACCCCATACTTAATTAATAAGGATTTATAAATACATACATATATGTAATGATATTGAGGCTACCTCCATAAACATCTCTGTAATTGACCTGAAATTTTCATAATTGATATAAGTTTCACAAAATAATACTTCTCCTTATTTTGTATGATGTGCTCCAGTATTTTCTACAATGATTTTAAAACCATTTTGATAGTGACCCATTCACTACATGGCTTTTTTTTTTTTTTTTTTTTTTTTTTTTTGAGGGGCAGGGGAGTCCCTTACTGGTCATAACCAGTGGTTTAAAAAAGTCCATTCTCTAGGTTAAGACAGAGGGCCTCTCACTTTGCCTGATGGTAAAAATTACCTGGAAAAGTTAAAAATAGAAATTCCTCAGAGATTATAGTTCAATTTAGGATGAATTCTCTGAATCTGTGTTTTTAACATACAACAAAGATTATTTTCAATTTTAGTCACTCAGGCTGAGAGTTGGAACCAGTATAGGGAAAGTCCCTGATCATTGGTTGCATCCTTCACCATGAGGTTTGCTCGGAGACCAATGCCACATGTAGCTAGGTGCTGCAGTTTGTGAGAGACATTGCCAATTTTGCCTTTGAGAACTGGGTAAAGAGTAGTAGCTGTAAGTATAATGTCCTCCTGCAGTGGCCTGCTAGTTAGACACTTATTTGCTTATGTTAATATAGTCAATGAAACAGTTTTATTTTTTATTTTTAGTTAATTCTTATAAAAACCATAACGACTTACTAAGTAATAAACAAAACTCTCTGACTTGAATAAAAGGCAACTTTAAATTTCATAAAATTCTAGGAAACATTAAATCATTTTAAATTAGGGATAGAATGTTATGATGCATAGACTAAATCCTAAGAACCAAAAATCTCTATACTTTTATTATTTTATAAAGAAGACTTATACATACTTTTTTTTTTGGGGGGGGGTGCCAGGGATTGAACTCAGGGCACCCCCACTGAGCCACATCCTCAGCCCTTATTTGTATTTTATTTAGAGACAGGGTCTCACTGAGTTGCTTAGAGCCTGGCTTTTGTTAAGGTTGGCGTTGAACTTGTGATCCTCCTGCCTCAGCCTCCTGAGCCTCTGGAATTATAGGCATGTGCCACTACAACCAGCTTAAATGTAGTATTTTATTTACTGAAAAATACAGATATATTAAAGAAGTGTTTCTGTCAGAATGGGGTCTCCCTGCTCCCATCCCAGTCCCCAACTTACCCAGGCTGGAGAGTACTTAAAATAGGAAAACACCTCCCAGCCACTGAAGACTACTTAAAAAAAGGAAAACAAGAAATTAAGTAATAAAATCAGAGCGTGCATGCGCGTGCACACACACACACACACACATGTATATGTACAGGCATATACTAGTCTTTGCCTTGTTGAAATTTTGTCCAAAATTAAATGTTATTTTAGGCTTGAGATCCATCATTATATCTGTTACAAGATGTCATTCATAATTGAGTATACATTTACACTCATTTCATTATAATGAGTCTTAAGTGGCATTTAAATACCTTGGGCTCAGTAATTCTGAGATTATCTTGTACAAATAGTGATTGTATTGCTAAGTTTTTATGTGGTAATGCCTCATTTCTTCCTTGTTGTGTGGGTTTGATATTCTATATGAAGGAATTTTCGAGATTGCTGAAGTTCCAATATTTTTGTAATCTTGACTATTTTAGGGAAATCTTTTTTAAACGTGTGACAGACTTTCCTGCTTTACAAAGAGCATATGAAACACAATCTCCTCTCCTTTTTCCGTTTCCTTTGGTAGTTCTTTATTTCTTCCCTTCCTTGGTATGAAGGCATTCCTCAAGATGCTCTCTTCTTTTCCCATTTCATATTTCCCTAAATGGGAAACCAACTAAAAAGTTTTCTGTGTGAATCCTTATATGTTATGCAAATTGAGGACATTTTATTTCTTCATTTTTTTGACCTTGATACCTGTTTTGCATGCCTTGTTTCACTGACAGTGTTGAATAGAACTGAGAAAGTGGGCCTCTTAATTGGTTCCTGACCCTGGAGAAAGTATTCAGCATTTTATTATTTTGAGTATAATAGTAATTGTAGGTTGGGGATGTAATAATCTTAGTTACATATTTTTTGTAGATGGCCTTTACCAGATTATACAATTTCTCTTCTATTCCTAGTTTATTGAAACTCTTTAATAATAAATGGTGTTGTTTTATCAGAGAGGTTTTTTTTCTTTATCTCTAGAAATCAATATGTGGTTTTACTTTTTTATTCTGTTAAATATATTACAATCACTATCCTTTAATGCCTTGAAAAGGAAAAGGAGCACTATAATGATTAGTTCCTTTTTCAAATTTGATTTAGTTGATTTGTATCAGTTCTATTTTGTCCACTTGATTGATATACCTAGGGGTTTATCAACTTTGTTGATCTTTTTGAAGAACCAACTTTTAGCTTTTATTCTCACTATTTGTTTTTATTTCATTAATTTTTGCTTTTATCTTTTTCTCTTTGAATTTTCTCAGCTTTATTTTTAAAATGATTTTGAGAACTTATACCTCTGGTTTTAAACCTCTTTTTCCCAAAATTAAATGAAGTTGCATTCTTTCCTTAAAGCATTAAAATATTGATGTTGTACTTTTATTTTCATTCAGTTTGGAATATTTTTGAATTTCAGTTGTGAATTTTTTTTCCTTGAACCATAGATCATTTAGAAGAATTTTTTTTATTATTTCCATTTTGGGGGGGTAGTTTTCATGCATATCTTGTTCTTGTATATTTATTTATTCTTGTTTTATGGCATGTATTTTGTATGTTTGTTTTTATTCATATTTTTCATGTTTGTATGTATATCCATTTGTATTCAGGTCTTGTTCAGCATATGGTTATCTTGGTGAATGAACCAGGTGTGCTTTATAATAATGTGTAATCTGCAGTTATTGAGTATAGTTTTAAAAATATCAATTAGATCAAAAGAATGACAATGTATTCAGATCTTCTCTGTCTTTATGTAGTTCATCTATCAGTTGCTGATATAGAGGAGTTAAAATCTACTAAGTATATGAACTTGCTTATTTCTTTCTGATTCTCTCAGTTGTTATCTCTTCATTCTGTTCAAGGTCTTTTATGTAAGTATTTCTTATGACTATACCTTCATGATGAAATGACACTTTTATTTCTATAAAATATCTCTCTTGGTATTTCTTGACTTACATTGTATAACATTAGTTTGGTTACTCTATCCTTTGTATGCTTATTTTTCACATGGCATATCTTCTGTTTATTTTCAACTCCCCCTGGCCTCTTTTTTTTTTTTTCCTGTTCTTCTTCTTTTTTTTTTTTTTTTTTTTTTAATGCACCAGAGATTGAACCCAAGGGTGCTTAACCTCTGAGCCCCATCCCCAGCCCCATTTTTGTATTTTATTTTAGAGACTGGGTCTTGCTGAGTTGTTTAGGGCCTTGCTAAGTTGCTGAGGCTGGCTTTGAACTCAGGATCCTCCTGCCCAGCTTCCTGAGCCACTGGGATTACTACTTCTCTGTGTTATTATTATTATTATTATTATTATTATTATTATTAGTTGTTGTTGTTGTAGATGGACACAGTATCTTTATTTTACTTAATTATTTTCATGTGGTGCTGAGGCTCAAACCCAGTGCCTCACATATGCTAGGCAAATGCTCCAGCACTGAGCCACAACCCCAGCCCCTGTGTCCTTATAGACACTATGTAGTGCATCTCTTATAGACACTATGTATTTCAGCCTTGCTCTTTTTTTTTAATATTTATTTATTTACTTTAGTTGCACACAATGCAATGCATTTATGTTTACGTGGTGCTGAGGATCGAACCCGGGCAGTACACGTGTGAGGCGAGCACTCTGCGGCTGAGCCACAACCCCAGCCCACAGCCTTGCTCTTTTGTCTGTTCTAATAATCTCTGCCTTTTAATTGTTGTGCTTAGTCCATTAACATAATAAAATTATTATTAACAAGATTTTATTTAGTTTTGTAGTTTTATTTGCTTTATCTTTCTCCTTTTTTTTCTAATTTCTCTCTTTTCCTCCTTTTCTGCCTTCTTTTGGATGACTTTTTTTTTTTTTTTTTTTTTAAGAATTCTGTTTTAGCCGGGCGTGGTGGTGCACACCTGTAATCCCAGCACTTGGGAGGCTGAGGCAGGAGGATCACGAGTTCAAAGCTAGCCTCAGCAATGGCGAGGCACTTAGCAACTCAGTGAGACCCTGTCTCTAATAAATATATAAGAAAGGGCTGGGGATGTGGCCCAGTGGTCGAGTGCCCCTGAGTTCAATCCCCGGTACCAAAAAAAAAAAAAAAAAGAATTCTGTTTTATTTATTGGAAGTTTCACTTATACTTCTTGGTATGATTTTACTTTATTTAGTGGTTCCTCTGTGGATCACCATATATATCCTTAACTCTTTACAATCTTTTTAGAGTTACAATTGTACCATGTCATGTAAAATCATAGAAATACTTTTATATTTACATGCATTATAAACCCCTTAAGGCAGTACTGTAATTTTTGCTTCTAAAAATCATACATTATTGTTGTTGGTGGTGGGGTGTGTGTGTGTGTGTGTTGGCTATACTGGAAATTGAACCCAAGGGGTCTCAAATTCTGAGCTACATCTCCAGTTCTTTTTATTTTTTATTTTGAGACAGGGCCTCATTAAGTTAACCAGGCTGGCCTCAAACTTGGTGATCCTCCTGCTACAGCCTCCCAAGTAGCTGGAATTATAGATGTACACCACCATGACTGGCAAAATTATTGTATTTTAATACAAAAAGAAAAAAAGTTTATAACCTATACTTTTACATTTACTTAATGCTCTGCATTCATTTTTAAAGACTTGAAGTTTCCTTCTAGTATCCTTTTTCTTCAACTTGTTTTTATTGTTTCCAACAAATCCCCTTTATTTTCTCTTGCCACAAATATTTTTATTTAACTTTCAGTTTCAGAGGATATTTTTACTGGAAATAGAATTACAGGTTTGAGAGTCATTTTTCTTTCAACACTTTAAATATGTTGTTCCACTGTTTTCTGGAGCTTTCAGAGGAGAAGTCATCAGTCCTTAAAATTGTTTTATTTGTGATCTGTCAGCTCCTTTTTTTCTCCCCTAGGCTTAAGATTTCCCCCTTTCTCTTTGCCTTTTCTTTTTCTGTTCTTTTTTTTTTTTTTTTTTTTTTAATTTTGTGATGCCGGGGATTGAACCCAGAGCCTTGTGCATGTGAGGCAAGCACTCTACCAACTGAACTATATCCATAGCCCTCCCCTTTCAGTGGTTTTGTTTATGATGTGCCTAGG
Source organism: Tamias sibiricus (assembly GCA_025594165.1). Lineage (NCBI taxonomy): Eukaryota > Metazoa > Chordata > Mammalia > Rodentia > Sciuridae > Tamias > Tamias sibiricus. The sequence goes on from CM046664.1 coordinate 82,501,808, forward strand.
CATAGTCCTCTTCAAAATTATCCTGTTTGGTATTTACTGATTTTCTGAAATCTACAGATTAATGCTTTTTATTATTTTGGGAACTCTGGGACCCTTTTTTCCCTCCAAATAATTTTTCTGCCTCATTCTCTCTCTCTTTATGGGACTCTAATTATCAATATATTAGACCTTTTGCAATTACTTCACAAGTTTAATTATTTTTCATTTGTCTTTTCTCCAGATTTCTGTTGATTCTGTCTTCAGGTTCATTGACTTTTTCTTCTGTCATCTTATTTCTTCTGTTAAACCTTCTCAGTGAACTTTTGTGTTTCAGATAGTACAGTTTTTTGAGTCTTTTTCATTTTGAATCACTGAGATTTCCTATTACTTTACTTACTTACTGTGAGCATGTTTTTCTTTACTCACTGAAGTTCTTGCCTGATAATTACAGTCCGGGTCATCTCATGTTTGGCATCTGTTGATTGTCTTTTTTCCCCTGAGAATTGATTTTTAAAAATCCTATCTTTTTATATATGTAGTAAATTTTGATATATCCTGGAAATTGTGAGTGTTATGTTGTATAGACTCAGAAGGGTTTTTTTTTTAATATTTCTTCTAAGAATGTTGATGATTTTTGCTTTAGCAATAAACTTAATTGTATTCAAATTATACACTGTCATACCTGTAGCTGGCCAGGGTTCAAATCTCAGTTCACTTCTTTAATTAGTTGCAAGCCACATTTGGTTCACTCTGAACACGCATGGTTGATAAGTAAGCTAAAAACTAGTGCTGAGTTTAAACATAGGATTAGGCATTTTTCTTCTGGCTTTTTCCTTTTCAAGACTTCCCTCTTATTCTGCATCCCTGATTTCCTTCCTTCCTTGTTCCTTTGACTTAAAAAATAATGTGGAGTCCCTATCCCCCATGTTTTAGCCACTCAGCCCTGCTCGACCATGACTACAGTCACTGTAAGAACAAAGCCACAAAATATGGAAAACTTACTCTCTACTGGTTGCTTGCCTCATCCCATGCTTTACTAAAACTACCTGTGTTTTTCTATCTCCAAAGTGTTCCAGTAGGTTTTTGTTTCATTTTAGGCATTTTCTCCTGTAGTTATTTGTAGAAGGATTTATAGATACTCCTTCATACCATAAATAGATTTCCTTCTTGAAATCTTTTCATCTGTTTATTTCTACCATACTCCAGGGGCTCTTCTCATCTCTGCCCAGGGGCATAATAATGACCAGAAGCTCGAAGAAGCCCAATATAGTTAGATAATCTCATCTCTTCTGCTTGCTCACTTATGACTTTTAATAATCTCTTTAACTTGACTTTAGTTTCCATATCTATTTTAGATTCCCCATCTATGAGTTGGACATTTTAATACTTTTTTGATAAAAGAATAATTTAGTTCTAAGTGAAATTATTTTACATGAAGCACATATATACTCAATACATGTTTTACCCTTATTAATCCTTTAAGGGTTCCTCTTTCTCTGCATGACCTTAAAATGGAATTTGGCCTTAATCTCTGCAGCATCTCATTGACTCATTTGGGTCCCTCTCACATCTTAAAAACTAGTGACTACCAAATCTAATCAAATGTATCAGGAAGTACAAATTTAAATATCAGTACCTACCTGATAGCTCATGTGGATTTCCCATAGACACTTCAGATTTGTGTTCCAAACTGAACTCTTCATCTTTTTCTCTCTCCTTCCCCAAATCAACCCCTGCTGCTTCTGAATTTACATAGTTAATGATATCGCTAAACCATTAAAGAAAAATTTGTATACTCTCTAATATTTTCACTCCTTATGTCCTAGATCTGTTTACCAAGTTCTGCTGTTCCCTCATCTCTATTCCTGCTACCTCTCATTTATTTCAAGCATTCATTTTGCATCTGTACTACTATTGTGGCCTCATAACTATTCTGTCTGTAGTCTCATTTATCTATGCTACTGTTTAATGTGATTTTTCCTAAATTAAAATCTTTAGCCACATTTTTTTCATTGATTAAAACTCATCATTGGCATTCTGATCCCTTTGTCATGAATCCCTAACTCCTCAGCAGCCTACTCAGAGCACCTCTCTTATTGCTTCTTTCTCCTATAAATAGGTTAACACTGGTAGTTTCTGTGTACTGAGTGCTTTGCGGTTTGCCTAGTACATCAGCTTTATCTGGGTTCCTGTGCCTTTTAGCAGATGAGCTACCAATATCACCCCTCTTTGAAATTCAGTTCAAAGAATACTTTTTAGTTTTCAAATCTTGTCAGTATGAGTTGAAAGTCCTTCTGTGATCCCGTAGTACCGAGTGTTTATATCACTATAATGTTTTTTTATATGTGGTTACTAGACTGCAAATCCTTGAGGGCAAATGGTATCTCACACACTCAATCCTGTACTTAGTGTGTTTATTTTCCCCAGGGATAAAAGGCTACAGATGCTACTTAGGAACTTTAATAAAGAAGGGTACTTTTTAACCTTTTCTCATTGATTTCAACCATATGTATGTATGAGCCAGAGTCTTTATCTACCTTCATTATATGCAGTCATCATTAAAACATGTAAAGTGTACTTCAGTTTTCTATTACTGAGTGTTTACTGAGTCCTAGTCAATATTTCCACACCAAAACCCCGTAACTAACTTAGTACAGAGACTAAGGTCTGGGCTCTTACATTAACTAACCAGCAACTATGCCTCTCTATGGAAGTTTTTCACCCTTCACCACATGGACATTTCAGGCAAGGTAATTCTTTGTTGTGATCTATCCTGTAGGATGTTCAGCAATATCTCTGTCCTCTCCCACTAGATGCTAATGGCACATTTCTCTCCCTTTCTTGGTTGTGACAACCAAAAATGTCTTTAAGCATTGCCAAATGTTCCCTAGGAGCAAATTTGCCCACAGATGAGAATCACTGCTAAAGAACTCTCAGCAAAAAACAAATTGTTGGAGCTGGGGTTATAGCTCAGTGGTAGAGCACTTGCCTTGCCCATGTGAGGAACTGGGTTTGTTCCTCAGCACCACATAAAAACATAACGTAACATAACATAACATAACATTAAATAAAATTAAATAAATAAAATATATTGTGTCCATCTTTTAAAAAAATCTTAAAAAAATAAAAATAAAAAACCAACTTGTGAAATGGCCTAAGTGTTCTTCCCTGTGAAAATTACCAGTATATTTATTGTAGTCATTCTGGTTAAAAACATATGATGATGTTTCAGTGTTTAAATAATTACTTTTGGTCTTACCTCTTTTGAGAAAAAAAAGTGTTCATTTTTTCTTTGCTTCATAAGTGGAATCATTTTTCCCTTCTTTCATGTGTTGCTTTCTCCAGGGGCTCATTTATCCACTCAGCCTTTTGAAAAAAATGAGAAGAGTGAGAAATTTTTCAGTGCCATGTTCCACATATTTTAGGCTTTAAAAATTGTTACTGACAGGATTAGGGAGAGGAGCAGATTTATGTTGAGTTAAGCTATATATAGTCTAAATTCGATAGAATATGAAAACTGTTAGTCAAAATGTTTCTCACATTTTAGTTTCTTTGTGTTGATTTCTTTGATTTTGCCTCTTCTTTCTTTTTTTCTCTTTGTCAGACAATTCATGCTCTTATGGGGAATGCAGTACAGCCCTTACTGACTTCAGTGGGAGATGCAATAGAGGCCATAATCATCACCATGCATCAAGAAGATTTTTCTGGGTAAAACTGTTAATTAAAAATTTAACTAGGGTTTGGGGCTGTGGTTCAGTAGTGGTGCACTTGTCTGGCATGTGTGAGGCACTGGGTTCGATTCTCAGTACCGCATATAAATAAATAAAATAAGATCTATAAAAAACTAAAAAAATTAAAAAAAAAATTTAACTAAATGCTACTGCCTTTGGTTTCATCCCCCTTCACTCACTCCACCCCTTCCAGCTAGGCCTCATTCTTAGAATTGTATTAGCTCCCAACCTCCATTGTATTATTAACAGATTAAAATTTTTTTCTTCTTATTTTCATATCTCTCCTCAATTGAAAAGGAAGATGGGTTTATGGGATTCAGCTTGGCACTTAAGGATTTTTGTGGTTTGTACTACCTTCCCTTTCACTCTTCTCATTTTCTTTGCTTCTAATAAATACCCTTTACTTCAGCCTCTTTGTTACCTCCTGGCTCAGCCATAATATTCCTTATATAAAATGTCCTGCCTCTGCTACTATGTTCATCTGAATCCTGATTTAGCTTTGCGGGCAGATTCTTGCCAGACCATTCAAGATTGATTTCCCTTCCTCAGACTTTCTAATCACATCTAATGTAAAATGACCTCTTGCCAGATTATAGTTTGAGTGGAGGAAAGAAGGCAGGAAGAAGAGGACCCTAGGTCCTTAAAGTGATTCATGAGCCCCTCTGAGGAGGGGAGAACATATACACAAGGCATCACATGAAGATGACCATCTGCCGCTTCTCAATTATGCATATGTTTAATTCTTGTACCTTAAACTTCTGTATATAGTCTATAAAGATGCTTAGCTGGGTGAAGTGGTACATACTTGAAACCAGCTACTTGGGAGGCTGAGTCAGGAGGATCATAAGTTCAAGGTTAGCCTCAGTAACTTATTGAGACCATCTCAACATAAACACTGAAAAGGTCTAGGGATATGGCCTAGTAGGAAGAGTGCCCCTGGATTCAATCTCTAATACTACAAACATCATAACAAAAATAAGCAAAAAAGATGTTTTAAAATATTTATTTATTTCCTTTAGCTGTACACAATGGGTTTATTTGTACATGGTGCTGAGGATCGAACCTGGGCCACTGCACGTTCAAGGCGAGCGCTCTACCACTGAGCCACAACCCCAGCCCCAAAAAAGATCCTTAAAGGGCTGGGGGCTATGGCTCAGTGGTAGAGTGCTCATCTCGCATATGTGAGGCCCTGGGTTTGATCCTCAGCACCACATAAATAAAATAAAAAGATATTGTGTCTACCTACAACTAAAAAAAAAAAAAAAATCCTTAAGTTTCTACACAACTCAATAATACATCAGTTGAGAACTTCTTATTTAGGGATTTGGAATAATTGGGAAAACAGCATCTAATCCACAATGAGAATTTATAATATGTATTTTATTATCACCTTATTTTACTTATATTGACACATGATTGTGAAACTCTTCTTAATATTTTATTTGCTACTGCTCAAGGAAATAATTCCAAATGACTAAACCAAAACTCTTGAGAAAGTCCTTCAGAGTAGAATAAGATTATACTATGCTTTTTATAAAGCTTAAGAAGATAAGAGCCAGGCATGGTGGTGCACACCTGTAATCCCGGCAGCTCAGAAGGCTGAGTGAGGCAGGAGGATTGTGGGTTCAAAGCCAGCCTCAGCAACTTAGTCACTTAGCAACTCAGTAAGACCCTGTCTCTAAATAAAATATTAAAAGGGGGTGGGATGTGACAGTGGTTGAGCACCCCTGGGTTAAATCCTCAGTATAAAAAAAAAAAAAGATATGAAATACCACTTCTGTGCCACCTAAATAGGAGACTCATGTCACCTTTAAGGACACATATAACCTGAGAGTGAAGGAATAAAAACCAAAAGAGAGCAGGGGTAGCTATATTTATATCAGACAAAATAGATTTTAAATAAAAAACTAAAATAAAACAAGAGCATTATATACTGACAAAGGAGTCAATTCATCAAGCATATTTTAAATACATATATACCCAATATCAGAGTACCTAAATATGTAAAATAAATACTAAAGGATCTGGAGGGAGAGATAGATTATAATACAATAGTAGTAAGAGACTCAGTGCCCCACCTTCATCAATGAACGTATAATTCAGACAGAAAATGAATAAGGAAACATTGGACTTGAACTATACTTCAGACCAAATGGACCTTGCAGACATATAGAACAATTTATCCAGCACCCACAGAAAACTATTTCTTTTCAAGCACACATGGACCAATCTTCCTGGATAGAGCCTACGTTATTCACAAAGTAGATCTGAACAAGTTTAAGAGGATCAAAGACATGCCAAGTACCTTTTCTGATCATAGTATTGTGAAACTAAAAATCAGTAATAGTGGAAATATTCACAGATATGTGGAAATTAAACAATCTGCCCTTGAATAAACCAGTGGGTCAAAGTAGAAACCAAAAGGAAAACAAAAAGTCTTTTAAGACAAAAGAAAATGAAAATGCAACATACCAGAACATACAGGATGCAGCAAAGGAATTAATAACCTAATGTTACACCTCAAAGAACTAAGAAAAGAATAAATCAAGCCCAAAGTTAGCAGAAGGAAGGAAATAAGCATTGGAGCATAAATAACATGGAATAGAGACTTGAAAAAAGAAAAATCAGGCCAGGCGCAGTGGCACACACCTGTCATCCCAGTGGCTCAGGAGGCTGAGGCAGGAGGATCACGAGTTCAAAGCCATCCTTAGCAAAAACGAGGTGCTAAGCAACTCAGTGAGACCCTGTCTCTAAATAAAATACAAAAAAGGCTGAGGATGTAGCTCACTGGTCAAGTGCCCCTGAGTTCAATTCCAGTACGCCTGCAAAAAAAAAAAAAAAATAAGTAAAATGGAAGAAAAAAGAAAAAGAAAAATCAACACAACCAAGAATTGGTTTTTTTTTTTTTTTTCTTTTAAAGATAATAAATCATCAGGCCCTTAGCTAGACTAAGGAAAAGAAAAAAAGAATAAGGCTCTCAAAAATGAGAGAGGAGACACTAAAACTCATATCAGAGAAATACAAAGGATCATAGGAAATTGCTGTGAACAATTAATTAAATACCAGCGGATTTGATAATGTAGAAAAAGATACATATGTCTTAATGGCTATGAGTAAAAACACAAATATTAAATAATGGCAAGGGTGTATGGAAAAGGGAACCTCTATAGGCTGTTGGTGGGAGGTTCCTAAGCTCATATAACCTACATATAACCTCTGAATCAAGAAGAAATAGCCAGGTACAGTGGCACATGTCTATAATAACTACTCAGGAGGCTAAGGCAAGAGAATTGAAAGTTTTGAGACCATCCAGGGCCATTTATCGAGATGCTGTCTCAAAATAAAGTTAAGAAGGGACCTGGGGGTGTAGTTCAGTGGTAGGTCATTTGCCTAGGAAGACCCTGGCAATACAACAATAAGAAATAGAAAATCTAAGAACAATAATGAACAAATAATAAATTGAATCAGTAAATCAAATTCAACAGCACTTTAAAAGGATTATTCACCATGATAAAATGAGATTTATGGCTCAGATACAAGATGCATTAACATATACAAATCAATAAATGTGACATATCACATTAATAGAATGAAAGGCAAAAATCATGTGATCATCTCGAAAGCATTTTTCAAAAATGAACATCCTTTCATGATAAAAACTCTCAATAAATTAGCAATAAAAGGAATGTATCTCAGCACTAAAGGCCATATGTGACAAGCCTATAGCTAATATCAGAATCAATAGTGAAAGGCTAAAATCTTATTTAAAATCAGGAACAAGATAAGGATGTCCAATCTTACCACTAATATTCAGTATAGTACTGGAGTTCCTTGCTGGAGCTTAGTCAAGAGAAAGAAAAAGAAGGCAACCAAGTAGGAAAAGAAATAGTTCAAAATGTTACTGTTTACTGATGATATCATCTTAAATGCAGAAAACTCTACAGGCTCCATCAAAAAACTTTTAGATCTGATAAACAAATGTAGTAAAATTGCAGGATACAAAATAAGAATTTTTTAAAAAGTAGCATTTCTACACACTAACAAGGAGTTCTTAAAAAAATAAATCAAGAAAAAAATCGCGTTTTTAATAGCTACCGAAAACAAAACAAAACCCCACTAAGGAGTAAATTTAACCAAGAAGTTGAAAGATCTGTGTACTGAAATCTATACAGAACATTAATGAAGAAAATTGAAGAAGACACAATAAATGAAAAGATATTCTGTATTGATGGATTGGAAGAATTAATATTGTTAAAATATCAGTACTACTCAAAGCAATGTTCAGATTTACTGTAATCCTTATCAGTATTCCAATGTAATTTTTCACAGAAATGAAAATATTCTAAAATTCATATGGAATGACAACCCTCATAGTCATGGCCCTCTTTCACAAAAAGAACAAAACTGGAACCATCATACTTCCTAATGTCAAACTGTATTTTAAAGCTATTGAAACAGAATGGTACTGTTATAAAAACAGATACAATGGGACAGAATAAAGGTCCCAGAAATGAACCCACATACTTAGAGGCAACTGATTTTTAACCAAAGTGCCAAGAATGCACAATGAGAAATAAACAATATCTTCAAGAAAGAATATTGGGAACACTGGTTATCCACATGCAGAAGAATAAAATATCTATTTTTCATCTCTAGTTCATCACCACTTTCTTTATGTCATTCTCAGACTATGGAAACACTTAAGTTGTATTTTGGAAAATCATATATAGCCAGTGATCTCATCTATTAGCCAGTATCAGGTGATTTCTAATTTTGGTATGATTCTTTATCCCTATATTTCATATTCTTTTAATATATTCTTTAAAGGGCAATTGTAAACATTTATAAGTTATAAATAGTATATCATGGAGCATCAGCTGGCATCGTCTGTTGATCCAAATTAAAGCCTTTCCAAGCCTCATCATCTGGAGGAAGAAATTGCATACCATGTGTATTGTTACATAACCAGTTCCACAGTCAGAATTCTGCTGTTGTACTGATCTGATTAAATAGCACAAGAGCTGAGACATGACTGCCAAGAATTTGTTTAGAGAGGGCAGTGTTTTCTGCCATTGCAATGTATAAAATGCTATTTCAGGATCCATTATTGATGCATTCACCTACCAGGCAAAACATGGGCATGGATGGAGAATTGTGAGACTAGGAGGGACCTTGAGAGGCCAGAGAATAAGAATGGCCCTGTGTGATTCTTCTAGGACAGATGACTATCTTTTTCATTCTTAATAATCTTTTAGGTAAATGAGTTCGAAAATTCCTTCAATAATCCTCCTAGCATCTAAACAGTCTTTAGAATATAATTTTTTTAAATATCTTTTTAGTTGTAGATGGACACAATATCTTTATTTTCATTTATTTTTTTTTTTTAATGTGGTGCTGAGGATCAAACCCAGAGCCTTATGCAGGTGAGGCAAGCGCTCTACCACTGGGCTACAACCCTAGCCCTTTAGAATATAATTTAAATATTGTTCTATGATCTTTTACACTTAGCAAAATATGTGTGTGTGTATGTGTGTGTGTATACACATATGTGTGTGTGTATATGTACATATATATATACATATATATATATATGCCTTTTTACCATTACCATTAAGGGGGAAAATTGTGCAGACTTGAAATAGCACCCAAAAGTGGGGAAATCAAGGAATACAGTTCAGTGCATTGGTGCTGAAAATGGCTGTGTTTTATTCTTTTACAGGTCATTATCCAGCTCAGGAAAGCCTGATGTTCCTTGTTCTTTGTACATGAAGGAGCTACAAGGTTTCATTACTAGAGTTATGAGTGATTACTTTAAACACTTTGATTGCTTGGATTTTGTCTTTGACAACACTGAAGCTATTGCCAAAAGAGCAATTGAACTTTTTATTCGCAATGCCAGTCTCATAAGACCTCTTGGTGAAGGTGGGAAAATGCGACTTGCTGCTGATTTTGCACAGGTAAATTGATACATAACTACAAAGGGAGAAGTTGTTTTAGTCTCAATATTATCTATTGGGTAAAGACCTATTAATCATTGTCTTTAAAATGTTACAGCATGAAGAGGGCTAGGGCTGTGGCAAAGTGGTAGTGCACTTGCCTGGCATTTGTGAGGCACTGGGTTTGGTTCTCAGTACTGCATATAAATAAATAAAAGTTCTATCAACAACTAAAAATATATACATATATTTTTTAAAGTTATAGCATGAAGAAAAAATAAACCCACTTTAAACTAATTGATTAAATGAAAAACTTAAAGATATTTTTACATTTTGTTGTTTGTATTTAATGAAATAATTATCCCTTATCTTTGATCTTTCAAGGCTAAGGTAAAGTAACTCATTCCATAATAAAATAGCATTTTCCATTTTTTATGTAAAATGGGGATTTCTCATTCAATACTGATAAGAGTAATTGATTGACCTGGAAAATGATATGGGCAGTGAAATACCCTTTCGAATAATGGAAAGGGGCTGCTTGTTGTCATGAGAAGAGGAAGAATTCCAGCATATTTGTTATCCTCTAGAGACCAGCTCAACACTCCAGGACTGTGTTTCTGATTCATTGAGATGTACAGTGAACCAGGGAGATATAGAGTCTGATTGTTTGGTCTCCCTCTCTTAAGTAAAGTACATTTCTTGGCTCTGGCTAGCCTTGACATCATTCCAAGCTATTTGATGTTTGTGAGATAAAATGAAATTAAAATAGCAGAAACATAATCAGCTCTTATGGAAAGGGTTATTTAGGTAGATTTTAAAAACCTTTCAATACTATGAAAGGCAAAGAATAAATACCCCAAATATATACTTTCATTTAAAGATTCAGTAACAGAGATGATTTGTCTTTATATATAGCATGGTGAGAGTGAAGTCAATTTTTAAATCTTTCAAAGCTGTTAGCTTTCCTAGTCTAGTTATTCAAATCAAGACTCCATAGTGATTTGCCAGATCCTCCCTGTTTATGAAGGTAAAGGTTAATGTCAATATTTATTCCTGCCTGTGTCTGGGAGTGTGTCTTGGTTCATTACTCTTGCATGGAGGAAAGAATCTAGACTGACCGCTTATATCAGGGTAATGGCTGTCAGATGCTCCCTCAGACCAGATAGAATGTAAAAAGATGGAAGATTTCAAGAGCCAGGCTTTTTACCTAATAATTGATCCAGCTTTTTACCTAATAATTGTCATTTTCATCTCCAAATGATAGTCCTTTGTCTACTACACCACAAAAAAAGCTGCCTTTGGGAAATGTGCCTTTTAGTGGCCACACATAAAAACAAATTAATCAAATGTTCCCATTAACATGGCTTTTTTTTTTTTAACCTTGTTTATCTTTGTCAGTTTCATTCTTGGGCATCTGTAAATTTTGCTTTGTTTCACAGGTAAACTCAGTTTAAAGAGAATTATATATAAACTTTTCTCTTACTATGTTATAGGCTGTTTTTGAAATGAAAACACAGTGATGTCCTAGGCCCTGCCCTGCTCTTTTTTGTTAAAACATAAGCTGTACTCAGGTCTCCTTTTCCCTTTTCCTCCTTAATTTTGTTTTACTTTTCCTGTCCTCTTCCCTCCTTGGGGCTCCCTCCCCCACCAGCTTATTTGCATTCTGCTCCAGCTGGTTCTTGAGTCACTTTCCTGGAGGCAGCACTTCAAGTCCAATTAGAGTGGCAGCCGAGCAGGAGATGGCCAAAATGAGAGAGCTGTTGGAGAGAAGCTTGTTGTTTGGGGGTTTTATTTTAATGGTATATTCCCTTATGAGTCTTGAAAGATGGGAACTGTTGTCCTTGAAACCTTACCACTGCAGCTAGCACCTGCTCAAAGTGCAGGGCCCTCTGTGGCAGGAGTGAGCTGCTGCCAGCTCAAACTGCATTATTCAGAATTTTATTTGCAATCATTTTTTCTTGAGACATGTTACTCGGTAAACCAGATTTTTCCCTTCCCTGACGATAAATGAAATTCATCAGTGATTATTACTAATTTATGTTCAAAGGTTCTAGTCTGTGTTTCTTACATATAGAAAAGGCATCTACTTATACAGCATTTGCTTAAAGAGTCTGCTTTCCAACCCCCCTCAGTGGCCTTTGGTTGCTTCAGTCTGTGTAGTATTGAGAGGCAGATGCCTTAACTCACTGCTGTACAGTATGTCCCAATTTCACAACGTCCCAACACTTTCCTTGGGCATGGCTCCAGTCCTGTGGGTCACGGGCACAGGAAAGACAGGTGGAAGCACCATTATATATAATCATATTTATTTAAGACTAGTAGCTTTGGCAAATGTTGTCCAACAAGGGGGAAGATTTTATGATCCCCATTCCCACTTTTTTTAAAATTAAAATTTGAATTTGGGGTTTTCATTTCATTGGTTTGGTTTCTTGCCACAACACAATTGTGTGTTGTGCTTCATCTTTCTGAATTGTGCATAATCAGAAGTGTTTTTTCCAGGCTTAGTCAAAACACTTAAATAGCATTACCCTGACATTTATATTCATGACAAGCATCAACTGCCTACTAGAAACCCTTTTAACACCCTTGTTATTGAAAGTTCTATCAATTTGTATTCAAAATTAAACAAAGCCACTGAGGTCAGTGGAATCAAGAATACACAAATACTCTATGGGTTTGAAAAGTGTTCTTGTGATCAAAGTGCCTGCTATTCTGGCATAAATAACAGAAAGAGCTTAAGAAGGGCCTGGTAAAGTGGGTTTGGGAATGCAGGTATTTGGCATAACATCCAATAGCAGAGACAAATAATGATATATTTGAGGACTTTTTAAAGAATCCCAACCTCTCACTGGCACCAGTGCAGAAAAAGAGAAAGTAGTTGCAGGGTGCCATCTGGAGGGCTCATGGTGAGGGAAGTACCCAGCATACAGCCCCATTAGGAATCCAGGTCATGGGCATGAGGTGACTTCCTACAGGTAATTAATTCCCTGCTGTGACCACATGGTCTCTGTGTCTACACTAATCACACAACAGTTCTGAAAGCATTAAGCTTGTCCAAGGCCCTGGGGCTCTGCTGATTCTGAATCTTTGCAGACTTGCCCACAGTACCCTCTGAAGCACACACTCTCCCTGCACTGTCAGTTTCTTTTCTTCCCTGAGGGAGAGGACAGCCATTGAAGTTGGCATGAAATTATTTAGTGGTACTCCTAGCAGCTTCTATTTATAGTCTTCTGGGGTGCTTTAAGTATATATACATTTTTATCTCTCTCACTTTGCCCAAAAATATGAATTGAGAAAAGAAAACAAGGTACTCTAAATTCTAATTCCCATTGCCTTTTCTTCTCCTGAACAATGTCAGGGCAGGAGTGCCCTAGGAGTATCCAGAGATGTCCTGTGGTTAACCAAATGTCTGTGGTGGATAAGGAGCATCTAGTAATTAGTTCATCTACCTGCAGCTGACTGCTCATTGCCCCCAAATAAGAGGGCTAGAGACTAGTGGTTGTACATGCCATTTTGTTTCTACAGCTAATTGCAGCATCACCTCCTCTAAAACGAACACTCTTGCCCTTTTAAACATAGCCTTTATTGTTTAATGGAATTCTGGCAGAAGAAAATGATTTTCAGTATCCTAGAGGTCTTTTATGAATGCAAAGTATATTTTAAACATGTAAGATTTTGAAATTGTCCTATGAAATAGAGATCTTCTGCATCATCGTAGACTTCATAGCCCTTTGAGGTCATATTCTCTCATATAGTAACATTCTTAGCCATTTAATTGTTTTAACATTTAGTCCTACTCAAGGACTAGACCAAAGATTGATTGGTTTAATCTTTGAAGACAGTGACCCACTAGGGTAATTGGGGAAAAAAAATGACCTAGCATCTCATGAAAAAAAATCACATAATTTGTGCGTTAAAAAAAAAAAGCCTTCACACACACACACACACACACACACACACACACACACACAGGCTTATGAATGGAATTAGCAAATCAAAGATAAACAATGGCCTTTTTTTTTTTTTTTTACTTTGTGTTCATAGTAAAGTAAATGATGGATTCTGAAGGAAACCAGGAAGTTCAAGAATGTTGGCTCACATCTATTCTGTTTTGTGTTGTAGGCAAGAATCAATAATCCTAGCTTTTTCTTCCTTAGATTTTTCTTTTTGTTTACTTATTTTTCTGTATTTTGGAGTTTTCCAACCATGTATAATTTCCCTCTATGACATACAATGTATACTCCATGACTTCTATACAGTAAGAGAGAAATTAACCTGGCCACTTTTCATTCCCCGTCAAACAAACTGCCCTCCAATTCCTTGACATTCAGTTCATATATTTTGATATACCACTTATAATTTTGCCTAAAATAATGTTTGTGTATATTTGTGTATATTTATATCTGTATATCTGTACATTTATTCAAACAATGATTATTCAACAAAATCATAAGAATATGTGTATATATGTGTGTTATGTGCCTACATACACATACCTTTCTTTCAGTTTTATTAAATAATCATTATATTATTTGAATAATTAAATATCACCTTCATAAATTTGAAAGTTCCTTAAGGCAAATAATCTCATTAAATTCATCATTTTATTGCCATGTATGTGGCTCAGTACCTGGCAATTAATAGGGAGTTAAACGTGCTTCTCAAAGGAATGATTGTTTACAAATAGCAAGAAGATTTTGAACAGTTTTTCATAAGAACGACCAGCAGAACAGAGAGCTCACTTCTTTCCATGTGTTTCTTGAATAAAGATGCTGTTCTACCAGGGAACAGCTTATTCTCAGCCATTTTCTAAACTGTTCTTTGCCAGTGTATAAATTTATAGCAAGAAGGAAGAAGCAATTTATCATCTGAATGCCACATCTGCAAAAACTTTGCATGTGCACTTGGTAGATAAACAACAGGTAGCCCAGGTAATAATGACAAGTAGAATAAATAATGGAGGGAAATAAAGAGAAGCAAAACAAATATTTACTAAATTTCTATGTCAGGGAGCAGATGAGTTTACCAGTAATTTAAGAGAGGAAAAGATGTTTTAAATAGTGATAATTGCTGACATTTAACATGCACTCAGATGCCATGCACAGAGACCTTTGTGGAATTGTCTTTAATTTGCATAATCCTATTAAGTAGGTGGTATTATCTCATTTTGCAGAAGAGAGACCTGAGACTGAGAGAGGTTAAGAAAGTTGTTCATGGTCATGCTACTAATAACCATAGTTCTGGAATTCAGACACAGATGTACTATACAAAGTTCTAGAGTTAAAACTTGTAATGAGTTGGGCCACACTAACTCATAAAAATTCTCTTCATTTTTATTGACTATAAAAAAGACTTGACATAACCTACTTAAAATATGGGCACAGAGTCTTGAAAACTTTCTTTCCTAGTATTTTAGTTATTTCAGTGGAGAAAATGACCTTAACTTTTTTCCCTTATTTAACAACCACACACAAAAAATATATATATATATATATTTTCCTATTTCTGTGAAGGAATTGTCTCATCTTGGGCCCCTTTACTAATGTAAAATTTATCCAAGTTCTTATCATTTTAATAATTTTAATTGTTGTTTAAAACTGGCTTCACAGTCCAGGTAACATTACGTTTACTACAAACTACAACTTTTTTTTTTTTTTTTTTTTTTTTTTTTGGTACAAGGGATTGAACTCAGGGGCACTTGACCACTGGGCCACATCCCCAGCCATTTTTTGTATTTTATTAGAAACAGGGTCTCACTGAGTTGTTAAGTGCCTTGTTGTTGCTGAGGCTGGGCTTTGAACTCACAATCCTCCTGCCTCAGCCTCCCGAGTGCTGGGATTACAGGCGTGCGCCACCGCACCTGGCTACAAGCTAAAACTTTGTGTGATTCAGGTATGTCCAAAATTCACCTTAGGATTCTGCATAAAAAGCTGTGGAGTATCTTTTAATATTCCAGATGGAGTTGGCCGTGGGTCCATTTTGCAGACGAGTATCTGATTTAGGGAAGTCCTATCGAATGCTGAGGTCATTCAGGTGAGAACAATTTTTTTGTTGCTGTACTCATATCCTATTAGCAAATAAATCCTTTCCTCTTATTCAGGTTGAACTATGTAAATTTTTCATCATTCAATCATTTTCTACCTATAATAATAGCAATTTGATGTGAATCATCTTAGAAGTTTCATTCAAATCAGAACCCCATATGTAATTATATGAAATGACTAATAAGTTAGTGGGTGTGTGTGTTTTTTCTTTTTGAAGTATAATTCAGAAGATTGAGCTGGTAAATTTTATTATGCTCTTTGTAGGCTGTTTTAATTGTTTTGTTTTGTTTTTATTTCCCATTCTTGAAAAATGTATTTAGTACTAAAGCCAGGCAGTGCATAATAATATAGACATCTCTTTTTGAAATTTTCATTTGTACATTTATTATTTTTATTATTATTTATTACTTTTAAAAAGGTATAGATTATGTTTCATGATATGGATATAACCATATCTATTGAATGAAGTATTAAGAGAACTGAACTCAGTGATAAACTTCAGGGAATGGCTATAAGTGTACTGGATAAGTTAGGTTATTACAGTTGAGCACCAATCTTAGGAAGCTTCCTAGAAACCAGTTTAAAAAGAAAAACAAGATAATTCATAGTCATGATCTTAGAATATGCCAGTTCAAAGGAAAAAATATTCTTTTTGGTGCTGATCATTTAGGCTTTTATCAGTTCATATTTTATGGAACATTGAATAACTTAATTATTGGGGTCTTCAATAGCAGATTTTAGAAGATGAGATATTGTTTCTATGACTATTTATTAAACAGGAACTTGCCAATGTTTTTTACATCATGGCACATATAGAAAATATTTACACTCAAAAAGGTGACCAGCTCTGAGGGTTCAGAGGATCAACATAATATATATTTACAATTTTGTGAGCACAGCATGTCACATGGGAAGCCTTGATACAAATTAACCATTATATACAGGACCACAGTGATTTCTGAATGTAGTTTTATAAAGGTAATAAAGTGCAGCAATGCAGCTCTCTAAAAATTGACTCAGTATTGGAAACTAATCAAAAAGTAGTGTGTCATTTAAATGATCTCTTTGTTCTCTATGTCATCAGAATATTACAGTAGAAAATTCAAGTGTAATGTAAGAAATATAAGAATTCAAGATTGTTGATCAAGAGGGGAGCCTGATGCTTAACTTCACTTTGCCTGTTGATAATTCACAAAGATACTTTTTTTTTTTTTTAATGTCAATAACAAGCCTGAATGAAGAAATCACTGCCCATCTGTTCAGGGGTGGATTGCAGGAAAACTTGAAGTCAGATAGCAAGTATTTTCATAAATCTTCTTTTGATCAGCTCAGATCTTTATAAAAAGCATTTAAATTGTTTTGTTGAAGTTACAGAGTTCTGCACTATAACTATAGGTGAGTTGAAAGATCATAAGGTCCCAAGGTTACCAATGCATCAGTCATCTGTACCATAAAAGTAACCTTAATAAAACTCCTGTGGGGGCTATAGTTGTAGCTCAGTGGTAGAGTACTTGCCTAGTATGTGTGAAGCACTGGGTTCGAGTCTCAGCACCACATATAAATAAATTAATAAAATAAAGGTCCATCAACATCTAAAAAAAATTAATAAAACAAAACTCCTGTGAAGTCATTTACTTTGAGTAAGATGGTAACACAGCAATCCCAGCTGGGTAATAAAATGTTGCCCTGGCTGTATTGGTTAATATACTACGATTATGGTTAACATATTAGCCACACAGTTATTGGAAATGAGAAAAGCTGTTGATTTTGGCATTTGCTGTATTAAGCTTAGGCTATTATTTTTGATAATCCCATGTTTAGTTGTTTATTTCATGTGTGGGTATTAAAAGAGTATTAATTTTTCTGTCAACCCTCTCAACTCTTACACAAGAGAAAGGATTCCTAAAGGAACAGTTAAGGTCTGGGTGACATCTTCTACTACCTATTTATGGAATCAAAAATTAGTCATCAGTCTCGCTGACCTCCACTTGAGTGTGGCTGGGCTCAGGTCAGTCCCGCAAACCTCCGCTTGAGTGCAGGCAGGCCAAGGACAGCCCCGAGGACCTCCACGTGAGTGTGGCCAAGCCCAGGTCAGTCCCATTGACTTCCGCTTGAGTGCAGCCAGGCTCAGGTAAGACCCACCAACCTCCGCACAGGTGGGTCCAGGTCAGCCCAGCCGACAACTGTGGAGCTCAGGCACGCCTAGGACAGCTTCACTGACCTCTGTTTGGAGAACCACCTCTTCCAACCAGCATACCACCGCAGGAGCTCAAGATTCAACCAGTTATGCCCTCAAGAACCTGCATGGAACCCAGCCCCAGGGTAGGTTGAGAGTCTACCACCCCACCCCCACCTGAGAGCACAAACCTAACTCACTTCCATCTTGAGACACTGCAGACATAGCCATAGCCTTCCCCATGCACTAGCCCCTACCTTTTGACAATAGACAGGGCCTAAAAGCAGCCATATCTCAGAGCAGGCATCCCAAAGACATGATAAGGCCCACCCTTTCATCCCCATCTCTGGAAGTCGTTGCATTCATTTTGGGGCACCTGCACTGTTATCTTGAGTTACCTCCACTACTGACGACACCACCTTTAGTTGCAGTAGCATACATTGAGGGACACCTGCAGGTTCTGAAAGGCCAACATTAAGGTGAGGAACAGACAACCCTGCACGGATATTACAAGAAATTAGGGTAGAAAATGTATTATCTCAAATCCACACTGCAAGAAAGGAAGGCAAATCGACAACATGAAAAAACAAGGGAGGAAAGTACCCCAAACAAACCAGGATACTACAATAACAGAACCCATGTTCAGCGAAGTTTATGAAATGTCAGAGAAGGAGTTTAGAAGATTCATAATTAAAATGATCTGTGAATCAAGGAATGACCTAGATGAGCAAATGCAGGCAAAAATGAATCACTACAACAAAGATATAAGAGAGAAAATACAGGTAGCAAAAGTTTACTTCAAAAAAGATATAGAAACTCTGAAGAAAAAAAAAAGTCAGAAATCCTTGAAATGAAGGAAACAATTAACCAAATAAAAAACACAATAGAAAGCATCACCAACAGACTAGATAAACTGCAAGAAAGAACTTCAGATAATGAAGACAGAATATATAATCTTGAAAATAAAATTGACCACACAGTGAAGATAGTAAGAAACCATGAACAGAACATCCAAGAATTATGGGACAGCAGCAAAAGACCAAATCTAAGAGTAACTGGGATAGAGGAAGGCACAGAGTTTCAAACCAAAGGAATGCATAATCTCTTCAATGAGATAATATCAAAATTCCCCAAGCATTAAGAATGAATTGGAAAACCAAATACAAGAGGCTTATAGGACACCAAATTGGATCTGTTGTACAAAATTACAACAGATCCAAGACACATTATAATGAAAATCCCTACCATACAGAATAAGGATAGAATCTTAAAGGCTGCAAGAGAGAAATCAGATCGCATACAGGGGGAGACCAATTCGTATCACAGCAGAATTTTCAACTCCAACACTCAAAGTCAGGAGATGGTGGAACAACATATACCAAGCTCTGAAAGAAAAGGGATGCCAATGAGGAATCTTATATCCACCAAAACTAAGCTTTAGTTTTAAGGACGAAATAAAAACCTTCCATGATAAACAAAAGTTAAAGGAATTTACAAATAGAAAGCCAGCACTACAGAACATCCTTGGCAAAATATTCCATGAAAAGGAAATGAAAAGCAATGGTGAAAATCAGCAGAGGGAGGTATTACACTAAAGGAAAATCCAATCAGAGGAGAAACCATGTCAAGTTAAATAAATACAAAAATGGCTGGAAATACAAATCATGTCTCAATAATAACTCTGAATGTTAATGGCCTAAACTCACCAATCAAAAGACATAGACTAGCAGATTGGATCAAAAAAACAGACCCAACAATATGCTGCCTCCAAGAGACTCATCTTCTTAGGAAAAGACATTCACAGGCTGAAGGTGAAAGGTTGGGAAAAATCCTACCACTCTCATGAACTGAGGAAACAAGCAGGGATTTCCATCCTCATATCAAATAAAGTAGACTTCAAGCTAAAGTCAATCAAAAGGGATAAAGGACACTATATTCTGCTCAAGGGAACCATACACCAACAAAATTAACAAGTATAAATTAACAATTATAAAGCTATATGCATCCATGTTCATCAAACAAACTCTTCTCAAGTTCAAGAGTCAAATTGACCGCAACACAATAATTCTTGGAGACTTTAACACACCCCTTTCACCACTGGATAGATCTTCCAAACAAAAGCTGAACAGAGAAACTATAGAACTCAAAAATACAATAAACAACTTAGACTTAACTGACTATAGAATATTTCATCCTTCAGCGAGTGAATACACTTTCTTCTCAACAGCACATGGATCCTTCTCTAAAATAGACCATATACTATGCCACAAAACAACTCTTAGCAAACATAAAATAGTAGAAATACTACCCTGTATTCTATCAGACCATAATGGAATGAAATTAGAAATCATTGATAAAATAAGAATTAAAACTACTCCAACATCTGGAGACTAAATAATATGCTACTGAATGAACAATGGAGATTAAACAAGAGGAGATTAAAAAAATTCTTGGAGGTGAATGGGAACACAGACACAACATATTCAAATCTCTGGGACACTGTGAAGGCAGTTCGAAGAGGAAAGTTCATTGCATTGAGTTCATTCCTCTAAGGGCGCGGTGGCACACGCCTGTAATCCCAGCACTTTAGGAGGCTGAGGCAGGAGGATCATGAGTTCAAAGCCAGCCTCAGCAATGGCGAAGCACTTAGCAACTCAGTGAGACCCTGTCTCTAAATAAAATACAAAAAAGGGCTGGGATGTGGCCCAGTGGTTGAGTGCCCCTGAGTTCAATCCCCGGTACCACAAAAAAGAAAAAAAGAAAAAGTTAACAAATAAATGACTTGACATTACATCTCAAAGCTCTAGAAAAAGAAGAACAATCTAACACCAAAAGTGGTAGAAGACAGGAAATAATTAAAATCAGAGCTGAAATCAATGAAATTGAAACAATTGAAAAAATTGAAAAAACAAAAAGTTTGTTCTTTGGAAAAATAAATAAAATTGATAGACCCTTAGCCAGGCTAACAAAGAGAAGGGGAGAGAAAACTCATATTACTAACATACACAATGAAAAAGGAAATATCACAACAGACACTACAGAAATACAGAAGATAATTCAAAATTATTTTGAAAACTTGTACTCCAACAAAATACAAAACACCAAAGGCATCGACAAATTCCTAGAGTCGTATGATCTGCCCAAATTAAAGCAGGATGATATACACAATTTAAATAGACCAATTTCAAGCAGTGAAATACAAGATGCCATCAGAAGCCTACCAACCAAGAAAAGCCCAGGACCAGATGATTGCATAGCCGAGTTCTACAAGACCTTTAAAGAAGAACTAATACCAATATTCTTCAATTTATTTCATGAAATAGAAAAAGAGGGAGCACTTTCAAACTCATTCTATGAGGCCAATATCACCGTGATCCCAAAACCAGGCAAAGACACATCAAAGAAAGAAAACTTCACACCAATATCTCTAATGAACATAGATGCAGATATTCTCAATAAAATTCTGGCAAATTGGATACAAAAAATATAAAGAATACAGTACATCATGATAAAATGGGGTTCATTCCTGGGATGCAAGGATGGTTCGACATATGGAAATCAATAAATGTAATTCATTACATCAATAGACGTAAGGATAAGAACCATATTATTATCTCAATAGATGCAGAAAAAGCATTTGACAAAATACAGCACCACTTCATGTTCAAAACACTAGAAAAACTAGGGATAACAGGAATATATCTCAACATTGTAAAAGCTACCTATCCTAAGCTCCAGGCCAACATCATTCTAAATGGCGAAAAATTGAAAGCATTCTCTCTAAAAAACTAGAACAAGACAGGGATGCCCTCTTTCACCACTTCTATTTAATGTAGTACTTGAAATGCTGGCCAGAGCAATAAGACAGAAAAAAGAAATCAAAGGGATACAGATAGGTAAAGTAGAACTCAAATTATCACTATTTGCTGACTGAAGGAGCCCTAATCAGGGAGATGGCTATTAACGGTTAGCTGGAAGCCATAAGTTCCACCTGATAATAATCATACATTAAGTATGCACGTGACGCACCTGTAAATGCACGTGACGCACCTGCAAAGCTAAAGGTATATAACTGGGTGAAAGCGGTCAGAAGCGGCATTCATTCAGTCAGTCGGTCAGTAGGAAGAAGAGTTCGGGTCGGAGAAGAAGAAAAGAGTCAGAGCGGCCAGAACCTAGTCAGAAATTAAGAAATAAGAGTCAGAGCAGTTAAGAGTTCGGTCAGAAGAAGCTAGGGAAAGAAATGAGAAGCTAGAGAAAGAAAAGCTAGAGAAAGAATGAGAAGCCAAAGAGAAAAAGAAGAAAGAGTCTTAGTAAGATAAGGAAAAGAGTTTAGTAAAAAGAGTTTAGCTTAGAAGCCAAAGAGATAAAGAGAAAGAAAGAGACTAAGAATAATAGATTCCTGCCACTGAATCTCCTCCCGCGGTATTGTGGCTGTACGTCAGGCAGCTACAGCTGACAATATGATTTTATACCTAGAAGACTAAAATAATTCCACCTGAAAACTTCTAGAACTCATAAATGAATTCAGCCAAGTAGCAGGATACAAAATCAACACCCATAAATCTAAGGCATTTCTATATATCAGTGACAAATCCTCTGAAAGGGAAATGAGGAAAACCACCCTATTTACAATAGCATGAAAAAAAAAAAAAAAAAAACTTGGGAATCAGCTTAACCAAAGACATGAAAGACCTCTATAACGAAAACTACAGAACACTAAAGAAAGAAAGTACAGATGACCTTAGAAGTTGGAAAGATCTACCTTGGTCTTGGATAGGCAGAATTAATATTGTCAAAATAGCCATACTACCAAAAGCACTATACAGATTTAATGCAATTCCAATTAAAATCCCAATGCCATTCCTCATAGAATTAGAAAAAGCAGTCATGAAATTCATCTGGACAAATAGGAGACCCAGAATAGCTAAAGCAGTCCTTATCAAGAAGAGTGAAGCAGGTGGCCTCACTATCCCAGACCTTAAATTATACTACAGAGCAATAGTAACAAAAACAGCATGGTATTGGCACCAAAACAGACTGGTAGACCAATGGTACAGAATAGAGGACACAAAGACTAACACAGATAATTTCAGTTATCTTCTATTAGACAAAGGTGCCAAAAATGTACATTGGAGAAAGGATAGCCTCTTCAACAAATGGTGCTGGGAAAACTGGAAATTCATATGTAACAAAATGAAATTAAACCCCTATCTCTCACCATGCACAAAACTCAACTCAAAGTGGATCAAGGATCTAGGAATTAGACCAGAAACACAACACCTAATAGAAGAAAAAGTAAGCTCTAATCTCCAACATGTTGCATTAGGCCCCAAGTTCCTTAATAAGACTCCTGTAGTGCAAGAATTAATATCAAGAATCAATAAATGGGATAGATTCAAACTAAAAAGCTTCTTTTCAGCAAAAGAAACAATCAGTGAGGTGAATAGAGAGCCTACTAATTGGGAACAAATTTTTACCACATGCACATCAGATAGATCACTAATCTCTAGAATATATACAGAATTCAAAAATCTTAACACCAAAAAAACAACCCAATCAATAAATGGGCCAAGGAACTGTACAGACACTTCTCAGAAGAAGATATACAATCAATCAACAAATAGATGAACAAATGTTCAACATCTCTGGCAATTAGAGAAATGCAAATCAAAACTACTGTAAGATTTCATCTCACAGAATGGCAGCTAGTAAGAACACAAACAATAAATGTTGGCGAGGATGTGGGAAAAAAGGCAGACTCATACATTGCTGGTGGTACTGCAAAATGGTGCAGCCAATATGGAAAGCAGTATGGAGATTCCTTGGAAAACTGGGAATGGAACCACCTTATGACCCAGCTATCCCACTCCTCGGTCGATACCCAAAGGACTTCAAAATAGCATACTGCAGGGACACAGCCACATCAATGTTTATAGCAGCACAATTCACAATAGCTAAACTGTGGAACCAATCTAGATGCCCTTTAGTAGATGAATGGATAAAGAAAATGTGGTGTAGATACACAATGGAGTATTACTCAGCGATAAAAAGAGAATAAAATCATGGCATTCGCAGGTAAATTGATGAAATTGGAGATCATAATGCTAAGTGAAGTTAGCCGATCCCCAAAATCCAAATGCCAAATGTTTTCTCTGATATAAGGAGACCGATTCACAGTGGGGTTGGGGAACATAGGAGGATTAGAGGAACACTAGAATGGCCAATGGGTAGGGAGAAGAAGGGAGGGGCAAAAGGTGAAGAAAAAAAAAAGATGGAAGAATGATATCATTACCCTAAGTGCATGTGTGAAGACAGAAATGTTGTGAATATACTTTGTATACAACCAGAGATGTATAAATGTGCTCTACAAGTATAGTATGAAATGTAATACATTCTGCTGTCATTTATCACAACTTAGAAAAAAAAAATAAATTAAAAAAATTACTGATCAATGTATAAATTTAAAAGTTCTTTATTTTTTTATATCTAGTTTTTCCTGAAGTAATGGTCATTCTCGATGTGTTTCATGCTTTTGACCATTACTCGTGGTAAGAATCTTTTTAAATTGTATTTTTGGCATATACTCACATGCCAACCTGCAAACACACTCAGACCTATTGTACATTCATGTGCATACCCACATGTATGTTTCATGAACCAGTAATTACCCTTACTTCATACAATATTCTCTGACCTCTCTATTTCATTTGATTATTTTACTCACAAAATTAGTTTCATGACTCACTAATGGTTTTCATCTAGGAGTTACTCAACTTTTTCACAGGGCCCTTAATTCTTGAACTGTAATTGTTCTACTGACAGGGAACAGAATTTTTTTTTTCTTTCTGTATGCCCATTTCTCCTGGGATTCTGGTACCCGTGAATTTCCCCTGCAGCTAGTCCTTTGGATCCTAAGGACTCAGGAATACAAAGATAATTGTTTCCTGCCTGTGGAATATCTTTCATAACTTGAATTATTTGAAAAATTTCAACAAAGATTCATCTGTACCAAAATATTCCTACAGAACTATTGAATCTACAGAAATCTACTGAATTGATCCTACACTTTCTCAGTTATTTAATGAGACTGGGACAACTATTTTATCAACTTGATCAAAAAAACAAAAAGTGAAAGCATAGTCTATTAAGATGTTCAGAGAGTCCTTGCCTATAAAGAATGGGTTAAGTCCCATTGCTTGAAAAGAGGAAAGCTATGGACATGTGCTCCTCCCTATGCCCTGTGTTGTCATTGGGCAAGCTGTGGCTATACCAGATTTTCTGAATTGCCTTTAAAAGACAATTGACTTGGGAAAGCTTACCCATGTGGTAGGGTCTACCAGATCCCTTCCAGAAAGGAGGAAATCAGTACAGAACACCCTTTGTTCTAATAACCTAATTATAGGCATCTATTCTGCACACTCACAAAAACTTATTAGAGATCTAGCTCTTTTTCGAAATTAGTGTTAAGCAGTGCAGTGGAATGGCCCTCTCTTATTAATTAGTGCTTTTCTTCCATCCATGGCTGTGGGCTGTGGAAGAGGCATAGGCATCATCCACCGACCACACTTTGGCTCTCATTCATGGATCCTTTCAAAGGCTTTGAATGACACCATAAACAGCTGCATGGAAGACAGTAGGGATTGGCTAAATAAAATATGTACCATTAATAAGATCATATATATGCAGCAATTAACAATTATGTTGTCATTTAATATCTAGTAATATGAAAATATTCTCTAATGCATCACTAAATTAAAAACAGAGTACTAAGTGGGATATGTGATAGTCCACTATATTTTAAATACTAGTGTATGTTGTATGGAAAGGAAAGCCAAAAGGCATAGAATATCAAAATATTATCTTTGGATAGTAGTAAGATTGTCATTAGTGATTTTTCTTCTGGGTTTTTTTCTTCATTTCTCAAATTTCCTGCCTAGGTTGTTTTATTTACGTAGTCAGAAAAGTTGATATATTTTATTTTGAAATTCTTCTTCCATTGTTTCTACCCTTTAGAAATAACAAAGGAATCTAAGAATAATATAAAATATACTAAATCATTACCCAATAAGGTTAGGGCAAGCCAAACAGCAAAACCCAGCATGTTGTGGTATCAGAAGACCTCAGTCTGAATTAGATGCAGTGGTTGCAAGGGAGGGCAAGGGGCTTCTGCAGAGGAGGGAGGTGTGCTGGCCATGGGGCCTGCCTCCAGCTACACCCACACATACTCCTTAGCAGGCTCCCTTCCTTCTCCATGTAGCCATCTGCCTCAGGGTCCTCATTTTTGACTGTAATATTAGTGGACTTTTTAATTAAGCTGGCAAGCTTATTGCATATATTTACATTTTACTAGTTTATATTAGAGTTCCTCCAGCGGCAAGAACCTTTTCATCCCCAGGACAGAATGCTGCCTCACAGAAAAGTGCTGACATTAGTGATTTGCCCTTGGGTAATTTGTATTCTATAGAACATACCAAGTCAGAGCCGCAGAGATTGTCTCCTTGCTATCTCTCCTACAGCATGATGATCCCTGATCAGAGGTCATGTGGCTGGTTTCTTCACTCACCCTGTCCACAGACTTGAAAGCTCTGGCTTTTGACACTGTCAGTGCAGATCTGTGTGAGGCTGAAGACACATAAGTCCGAGTGCCCTTTACCAGCTTAGGGACACAGATTCTGCCTTCAGGCAGGCCCTACCACATTTGCTCCTGAAGGGACAATTTGTCCTACAGCCTGCTCAGCTGAAAGCCTCATTACCATCTAGGTTAATAACACAGTGGTGAAAATTGTCAGGACGGGTACTCTGTCAAGATGGAGCTTTTTAGGGGCTGGGGTTGTGGATCAGTGGTAGAGCGCTGGCCTAGCACGTGCGTGGCCCGGGTTCAATCCTCAGCACCATGCGCGGCCCGGGTTCATCCTCAGCACCATGTAAACATAAATGCATTGCATGTGTACAACTAAAGCAAATAAATAAATATTAAAAAAAAAAAAAAAAAAAAGGAAGGAGCTTTTAGCCAGGTGCAGTGCCTATAATCCCAGGGGCTCAGGAGGCTGAGGAAGGAGGATGGTCAGTTCAAAGGGAGCCTCAACAATGGCTAAATCATTACCCAATAAGGTTAGGGCAAGCCAAACAATGGCTAGAGACCCTGTCTCTAAATACAGTACAAAATAGGGCTGGGAATGTGGTTCAGTGGTCGAGTGACCCTGAGTTCAATCCCTGGTACACACACACACACACACACCAAAAAAATCATTACCCAATAAGGTTAGGGCAAGCCTCAACAATGGCTAGAGACCCTGTCTCTAAATACAGTACAAAATAGGACTGGGAATGTGGTTCAGTGGTCAAGTGACCCTGAGTTCAATCCCTGGTACACACACACACACACACACACCAAAAAAAAAAAAACACCAAAAAACAAAGATGGAGCTTTTAACATGAAGAGCGTTGTAACCTGATCATGTAACCTGATCAGTAACCAGATGGGGTGTTCTTGTCAGTTGCTTTTCATTAGAGGGAGAGGTAAGGGTTTTCCAGGTCCATGGTTTGTGTTGATGATACAGATGCTCCTTGAAATTCCAGACCTCTGTGTTTGAGTTTTTGTAGAACTGAAGAAAAGAAAAAAGCCATCTTTTAGTATTCTGTTCTTTCTTTCCACTTGTGTATTTGGACCCCTTAATCTATCCTCTGAAATAACCACTGCTCTGAGGTTTCTTGATTCCCTACTCTGTGTTTCAGATTGTTTCAGATTTCAGCTCAGCCACCACCTCAGATTTAGGTTGTTTCCATCATCCTCTGCTGCTGCTTTTACAGCTCAGGGGGTGCTCAGCTAAACATGAAGGGGTGAACATTGAGTTTATTATTTTTCACAATCATAATTTAATTATTGACTATACACCAAGCCAGTACTGGGTGTTTTGCTGATACTTCCTTGTGTATCCTCATTATACTTATGAGTCAGGAGCAATCTCTGTGAGGCAGTTGAAACTTAGACGGGGAGGTAGCCAGTGCTGCACAGCCAAAAAGCAGGAGAATACCAGAGTCCCATTTCAGGCTGAAAGCTGCCTGATTCCAAAACCTGTGTTTGTGACCACTATACCCTACATTTTATTCCAGAAATTCCCATTTGTTTTCACTTGCATTCATGTAACAACATGTGAATGTTTATAATCAACCAGGAAAATGTGGAAAAGTGTTTTTTATTGCTAGACAGTGTCAGTCTGAAACCTCTTTTTCTTCCTGGTCTTCTGGGATAGAGAAGGAGACTCCAAGAAAGGAACCATTCTCACCTCTCTGCATCAAACCCTTGTTTACCCCCAAAGCATTCTCTCCTGGGGTCCACAAAGCCCCTCAAGTCACAAACCAGGCCTTTCTAAAGTTTGTGTCCTATGGAGGGAAGATGGCCATCTGTCTCCCAAGTGGAATCATGTTTCCTTCACCCACCTTTCCACTTCTGTGCTATTTATAGAGCTCAATGCACATTGTCAGTGGTTTTGTTGCTTTATGAGGGCCCTCACCAAGAGGTTATGAAGGCATGGTGGCAGGTAGTATGAAAGGGGCCACCAGTGATTTTGGGTGTGGATGAAGGAATAGCAGGGCTTTTATCTTACTTTACTTTATGATTGACCATAACAAACTGTGAGAAAACTGATGACTACACAGTTGCGAATCACTTAAATGTGAATTTTCTTGACAGAAATACAGATTTTCAAAGGGACCTAATACTGGACTAATTAACACTACCTTCTGACTATGAAGTTTAACCTTGATAGTGATGTTTTAATTAGAATGTTATTCTCTAAGAATGACATTGTGGCATTTGGGATAACTGCTTTTTAGATTACCTTAATTAATTTTCTTTTGTTTCATAAAGCACTTCAAATGGTGATTTATTTTTTAACTTGGTGGTGTTTAAAATCCTATCTAGAATCAGAGAGAAGGGCGGGCACAAGTAGTGTTCTTTCAGTCTCTTAAAACCAACACCAGGAATAAAATGTCTACATTTGATGTTTACTGGCAATTATGTCAGCAGTGTATAATTCAGAATCAAGTTTTGTTTTGCTTTTCAAGGTTCTTTTGGCAATTCTGTTAGGGTGGCCAATGTGGGAGATTTAAATCTTGTCAGAAAAATAGCTTCTGTCTCAAAGCTCCAAAGGAACTGATTATTGACCAAAAGGTCCCATTTTAAAATGAGCTGGATTTTACCTGTCTTGGCTTATGTAGATGTTTTATCAGACAACTTCTGTATGTGCCAGGCTCCTAGATATGGCATGTTCCATGCATGTGTCCAGCTTGTTCCTCTCTCCCTGTCTCTTGTCCTCCTTCCCTTTTGCCCTTCTTTGCTTACTTGCCTTTCTTTCCATTTGCAGCTTATATTAAAATATGGAAGAAAGCAAAGAAAATCATGAATATTGAAACCATAAAACTAACTTCATTGAAACTTAAGTGTCAAATTTGGCTTTAAAATTTCTAAAGCCAAAGATAAAAAAGAAACAAATTGAGCTAATTGTCATTATCAAAAAGGAGGATATTTATCAGTTCTTAAGAGAAAGTTAAATGTTTTGATAGCCCTGATGGGATCCTCTTGTGTGTGATAAGTTTCTTATCTCTTGCTGCTCCCAGAACTGCCCCTGCCCCTTCTGCTGGGATTTGAATTCAGGGATCATGCATGCTAGGCAAGCACTCTACCACAAAGCCACATCCCCAGCCCCCAGAACTTTTGTCTTTAATTCTAAATAGTTTGTTCCATGTTTTAGTAAACTCCTCTTTGGGTTGAATTTGATTGCAGACCTGTTTGCTTTCTGTACCTAGATGTTGACATCTTTTCCCAGATTTGGAAAATTGAGGCTGTCTTTTCTTTTTCTCTCACTCTCTTTTTTTAACTGAATTATCTTAGTTCTCTTGATAGTGTCCCATGATTCCAATAAAACTTTATTTATTCTTTTTTTAATGCTTTTTGCTCTTCCAACTGTATAATTAAAATATTCTGTCTTTAAGCTCTGATTCTTATGCTTGATTACACCTGCTGTTGAAGCTGTCTGTTGAATTTTTCAGCTTAGTCATTGTATTTTTCATATCTAATTTTTTATTTTTATTATTTCTATTTATTTGTCAAAATTCTTATTTTATGTATTTATTGTTTTCCAAATTTCATTTAATTTCTTATGTGAAATTAGAGTTTGCTGAACTTCCTCAAGGAGTTTGTTCTGAATTCTTTGTCAGTTATTTCCATTTCTGTAGGATTGATTATTAGAGTTTCTTAGTTTCTTTTGGTGGTATCATAATTCCCTGATTTTTAATAATCCTTGTATCCTTGCACTGATATCTTCTGGCTTTCATAACTGTTCTTTTGGCGTAGGTAGAACTTCACTATCCAGCCTGTGATTCTGGATAAGCCAGCTGATACTGACCCTGAGCAAGCAGGATTGCTGCTGGGCTCTGTTGTCTGGCAGTACCAATGGCTGGGCACTGCAATCATCTCTGATCTGGCAGAGTCGCAGGGTATATTTCCTGGTTAGGCAGTATTGTTATTGGAATTGTGCAGACTTGAGTAGGGCTGTAGGCTGAGATTTGAGTTTAGGTAGAATCATTGCCCTAAATAAATGGGCTCTGAGGTTGGATGGAGCCACTGTTTATATTCCCAGTTCAGACAAGTCTAGCCCCTGTACTGTATAGATTATGCCCTATGTCAGACATCTCTGCCTAATTGGGGTTTTGAGGTGAGTTCTGAAGCTGGGCAGGAAGTCTGGCTTCCTAAGGACTCAAGCCAGGTTGAAATTTTCTGTGGGATTCTAGGAGCAACTCGCTTAGTTTTGTAAGTACTGTCATGGATTGGCATCACTCATCAGGCACCACTGCTGCCCCAGATCTGCATGCTGATTGCTGTGTGCCCCACCCTTCCTTGTTTCTACTTGACACCAGGGAATCCAGCCCTGCCTTCATGCCCATTGTTCCCTGTGAGGCAAAACTGAAGTGTGCTTCTGCAAACCATCTCAGAGTTCTAGGGAAACTGGATGTCTGCTTCTGGTTCTTTTCCTACTCAGAAACTGTGGGCCAGGGAATCTTCTGTGGTGCTGTGCCAGGGCAGGGAGGAGTGAGGCAGTCAAAGTAGAACCATACCTCTTACCTTTCTAGCGTAGTTTATATATGGTTCTGTGGTCCACATGGGTCTATCAGTCTTGTTCCTGAGTTTGGGGGTTTTCACAAAAGTGTTCTCTTCTGTGGATAGTTGCTGGTTAGACTTTGTGGGTGGAACATAGTAAAGCCTGGGACCTGTTCTGCCATCTTGCTTGCTGTCTAACCCTCTACACAGCTTTAAACTATGTCTGATATGTTGTAAGTGCTACCTGCATGTGTTAGCCATTGCTGCTAGTGCTGATACTGATGATGATGATGATGAAATTAGAAACTTTCCCATACATGAAGACAGTGTCATCCACACAGAGAAGGACTTAAAGGGATGCCTGCAGTCAAAACTGAAATCCCTCAGCAACATTTTCATACCTAATTAGGTGCTTGCTGATGACCCAAAGCTCCACATCATGGAACACTGAAATGATTTGGCAGATGTGACCACAGGAGGACCTTGATCACATTCCCATAGAGCTTGGATCATTCTGGCCTTCTAGTGAGAGCCAGTATGAGTGAACTGAAATATTTCCTCAGTAACTAAATAAATGATGAAATGATGTTATTTGATAAAGCAGTTAAAATTAGAAAAATCCTTATCAGAGAGAGATTGTACTTACAGAATAGTTAACATGAAGACATTTTTCCTAATAATATTCTGGATCCAATAAGAAGCAACTGTCTGTTGAGAGCATTCCTGACATAAACCTCCTTAGTGTAAGAAAGGAAGAAATAACAAGATATATTGCTACCAGCTCACTTTTCAACTTTCAACTTCCAAAGCTTAGCTTATAGTCATTAGCTCTTATCCATCAGAGCTCAAAAGCCAGGGAGGGATCAATAACAGTTTCAAATAATTCTTACAGCCTTTTTTGTTACTTTATTTTTCATATTTTGAGATGAGAGATCACTATTTTGCCCAGGCTGGTCTCGAACTGGTGGGCTCAAGCAATCCTCCCACCTCAGTCCTGCATGGCTGTAGTGTGCACCATTGCAGTGGACCTGCTGCACACTTCTATAAAATCATAATTGTGAGACCCAGAACTGTAGTGTATGAGAAAGGAGCTAGAGTTGGTCAGCAAGGTAATAACTTGGTATATGCAAAGACCGTAGTTACCATTTTGAGATGTGGAGAAATGTTTGAGTTTGTACTTAATGGATTATAGTCTAAAGAAGTATTCTATGTGAAATGAAAGCTGAAAGGATTGACCAAGGTAAGAATATATTACTTATAGGACTGGGGATATAGCTCAGTTGGTAGAGTGTCTGCCTTTGCATGCACATAGGCCCTGGGTTCAATCCCCAGCACCACCAAAAAAAAAAAAAATATGTTTATGTATATATGTTATAATTTGAGACTCAACTCAGTGCTTTATTTGATTTCAGCCTATTAATTAAATGAACTATGGGAGGGGATTTTGCTGAAGTTACTTCAGATCCATTAACCAATGGCCAGAATCAAGGAAGGAAAGAGCTGAAAGATGTATTAGCCACCTAAGAGTGTGAGCATGTGTATGTGGTGGGTCTTCGGGTTGAATGGGGCGTTACAAAATGGGAGAAGCATCCTTCAATAGCCACTTTAGGAAGAATATTGATATTTAAGTAGAACGATTCTTCTACCACATTACCTGTTTTGATATGGAACATCATGAATTAACTTGTGCCTTTTCTTCTTCTAGACCACTGCTCTTCCAGACAAGTGAACATGTGGCTAATAGTCCTGCATTGGGGGACATCATTCCATTCAGCATCATTATTCAGTTTTTGTTCACAAGAGCACCTGCTGAGCTGAAATCTCCCTTTCAGGTAATACAGCAAAGCCAGAACCCTCTTGTGAGTCTCCCCTGTTACCTTTGTGAATATTGAGCAACTTAACAACTTAAAAAATATTTTTTAAAAAAATTATCCATTGAATCCAGAATTAGCCCCTTAAATAATGGTGTCACAAGTAGGTTATGTTCATAAATTTTTTTGATGGAGGCCCCATTTCCTTTGCTCACCCACCATCAACTAGTAAGTTCTGAAGACTCTCAGGAGTTAGAAGGTGCCTGAGGCCTGTGCCACCTTTTACAAGCTTCCCTCAGACAGGTGTGTGAGGGAATTTCACCTTGAAAAGTCCCCAAGAGTGCTTATTTATGTATTAAAGTTATAGATGAACACAATACCTTTATTTTATTTATTTTTATGTGGTGTTGAGGATCAAACCCAGTGTCTCGTGTATGCTAGGCAAGCACACTACCATTGAGCTACAACCCCAGCCCCTGACAGTGCTTTTTGAAACAGTATTTACCACCATTTGCTGAAGAATGTATACACACTCTTCTCTAATTGTGTTTTGACCCTGCAGAGGGCAGAATGGTCCCATGCACGTTTCTCCCAGTGGCTGGATGACCATCCATCTGAAAAGGACAGGCTCCTCCTCATCAGGTAAAGCCCTGTGTTCCAGGGCCCCCACCTGGGCTAGAAGCCCAAGGTAGGTGGGGGACACAGTGGGGATGAAGGGCAGTGCCTAGGTAGATGTGTACACAGGATTGCACTACCTCAAGGTAGGCCACCTCATTGCATAGACCATGCATGCTGGAGTGCCTAGCTGTGAACCTTTGGGTATGGTAATTTTGCCTTTGATGTCTAATACTTTCAGTCCTTTGCATTCTCTTTTGTGTCATTCCATGCCCCATGCAGGGATGGCACCATGCACTTCCAACCCCCAAAACCAACCTGCACTATGAGAAGACTTAACTCCACATTTTCTTATGTTATTTTTGTGTGTTGCAGCTATTGAATTGGTGGAGCACAGATGTGAGTGAACTTTGAACACTGCACAGATATGAAACAGTTGTTAGTAGGAGACAAGGATGACTCAGTTATTTAGATTCTATGTGTCCTCCAGTAGTGCCCCATGAATTCATTGTGTATATATGTGTGCGTGAGAGCACATGCCCATGTGCAAACACATATACTATATATTTCAGTTGTGCCCACGGTGGGATGCTTTAACTGTTATCCTTCTTCCATCAATACTCTTCTCTGAAATCGCCCTCACCAAGTCATCAAAGGCCTCCTGCCCATCAGAAATCTCCATTCCTAAACTGAGATGTGGCCCTTTCCTCTTGGAGCCTCCCATGGACATGTTCATTTGTTTCTGTTGTAACCTCTCTGCCAGTTCTCCCCTCTGTCTCATTTGCTGAATTCTCTCCTT
Source organism: Tamias sibiricus (assembly GCA_025594165.1). Classification (NCBI taxonomy): domain Eukaryota; kingdom Metazoa; phylum Chordata; class Mammalia; order Rodentia; family Sciuridae; genus Tamias; species Tamias sibiricus. The sequence goes on from CM046664.1 coordinate 82,535,998, forward strand.
CTGTCCATTCTTTGAATAATATCACTTCCCATATTTTGTTCTTGGCTCTTTTTCAACTCATTCTGTCCAAATGTTGGTTCCTGGATGAGTTCATCCAGACCTATGCCTGTTGTGGTCTCTTTTGTACTTCATGGCATCTGATATGTGACTCACTTGACTGCACAGGCCCTCAGGCCAGTAAACGTGTTGTCATGTTACCACTTGAATACCCCAGAAAAATCTCAACGCCAAAGTGCTCAAAATTGATCTTTTCTTAACAAACCTTGTTCTACTGTGTTTCCTGTCTTGGTTGGGAGGTCACCATCACCTAATGGACCACCTAGAAAACCTTTAAATCATCATTTGACTCCTCTATCACCCTAGTCCTCCAAATCCAGTCAGTTGTCTCTCTCAAAGGGTTCTTGCAGCCACTGTCATCTCTGTCTAGGGTCTGGGGCCATGGCATCCAGTCAGCCTTTGTTTAAGCCACAGTGTGGGTGATAAGCTGAGTACCCTACAGCCAGAATGGGGCTCAGGTGCTAAGGTTGTTCTCAGCTCTGTTTGCACACAAGAAGCATTTACAAAGCTTTGAAAAATCCTACTGCCTCAGCCACACCCTTGACTGCCTCATAATTGCTGGTGCTATCTTACGAGCTCCCTAGACTGCTCCATTGTGCAGCCCAGACTGTCACCCACTGCCACAGCTAGATATTCCAGTTACCAGGTGAAAGACTCCAATACGGAAGCTATAAGTGATCATTCAGAAACATCAGCCTATCAGCTTCGGAGAGTGGCACTGAGCCCTTGGGTATGGTGTCCAGGCCTCTGGCTACTGTGTAAGCAGCATTGACTAGCCCAGACCCCTGCCCTTCTTTCTTGCCCTTCTAAACTTGGCTGTGAGCATCTGATCCAGAAGTGGGAAAAGTTGCAAGGGGAGCTTCCCCTCAGTTCCCATGACTGGTTTCAGATGCCCTCTGAAAAGGCTTTGGGTATGTGAGGGAGTCTGGGTCTGGCCTAACTCAGGCATTTACAGGGTCTCTGTGAATTTTTTCCTAGTCCCAAAGATTCACGCAGCTGCAAAACACTTGGTAATAGACAAGAATTCAGTGAATTGAGCAGGGCTCATTTTGTCTTCTTAACAAGTTGGAATGAGTTCATCCACAACAGTTGTCCTGCTGTGGGTACATCACAAATCTGTTTTCTTTTGCTTCTCTTTAAAAATGTTCCTGAGTGATTTCATCAGCAGTGCTGTTGCTAAGACTATATTTAGCAACTGAAAATCATGCTCAGAAATACTGTCATGCTTTTTAAATAAGGACTAACCATCCTTCCACAGTTGGGTGATACCAGAACCTTCTTGCCCTAAGCAGAAAATTTAGCCCTCCCTGGGGGATTCAGAAAAACTGCACTCCTGTAACCCAGGCTGTTGGCAAGAAAAGGACCTTTGTTTCAGACAATATGCTTTTTTATATATTATCACAAAACTAATTTTATTCCTGCATACCAAAGCATCACTGGATGAATTTCTTTCCCCTGTAGATAAGCCCAGGGTGACTATTGCTCTTTAAATGTCAGTACATTCATTTTAGCTTCTGGGGCAAACCTTGTTGTATGTACTCATTCTGTTTCTCCCAGCATAATCTGTTACTTGTCATAAAGTAGGGCAAAATGAGGCGAGTGTAAGTACTGCTGCTGAATAAATTGCAAATAGTGAACTCTCTCCTGCCTTTGTTTCCTTTTGACACCAGATGTTTTTTTTTGAAGCTTGAATGAATAATAGTCAAGTTATTTCTAAAGTCAGAGTAATCACTGACTTATGAGGCCAGGTGGGGTAAGTGGGGCAAATTGCACCTACTCAGACCCACCAGGCAGGTGCTGTAGATATGTGTGCCCCAAGTTCAGAGGTGACTGCCTTGCTCATACCTGTGGGTCTGCCTGTGTTGAATGTGTTTCAGTAAAGACGCAGTAGGAGTTTTTCATTAAGACATTTCTCAGGATCTGCAGAAGCAGTAGAACTGGCCTCAAACCCATTTACTTTTTAAAAAAATTCTTTAGTTGTAAATGGACACAATACCTTTATTTATTTATTTTTTATGTGGTGCTGAGCTCGTATGTGCTGGGCAAGTGCTCTACCACTGAGCTACAACCCCAGCCTCCCATTTACTTTTAGTATTGGTAGTACAGCAGCAACCCTTCTTACTGCAGTCCTCTTTGAGAACACTGAGGTCAGAATTGTTCAGGCTTTATTAACATAATGGTACTTTAGCTATACAATGCTTGGCACCACAGGCATTGAGCTGCTTGCCCTTTACCCTCTCATCATTGTCCAGGACACATGGGGTAGGGACCATATTAAGTATTTTTGCAAAATTCCCAAATCCCTGTTGAGGGTTGGTGAAGTTTGGTCTCCCCTTCTGGTATCATTCTGTCACTATATTCCAGTTCTGGGAACTGAGTGCCTGAGAGTCTGGAGCCAGGGAAAAGCCTGGGGTTTAAACTGCCATTTTAGACACTTGGTATATCCTTAAATCATGCATGTATTTCAGTACTAATCATACTGAATGTTTAATGCCTGACAAAGATCAACTTTGTTTCCTATGAAAACCTCTACAGGGTTTGTGTATGTCACATTAAGCAGTATTGCCATGTTACACAAGCCATTCCTCTAGTAATAATTTGTGTTTTGTTTTTTCCCATTAAGGATAACTTCAGTAATCTTCTTATTTTGGTTACAAACCAGAGTTGAAACTAACTCTTACATAATGCTTGGCCTGACTTCCAAGAAAGCTAATGTTTTGCTGAAGCAAATGAATTTAATAAGTGCTTGAAAATCTTGCTCTCATTTTATGTAGGAGGGCAGCTTCATCTGTTTTTCTCCCTGTAGTTCTGATGGTGTTTTTGATGAATACAAAAATAAAAAATAACTAATTTCTGAGCTGCTGAATTCTACATATTGTGTAATTTATATAATGTCTTTATCTTTTCAAATGCAAATGAAGCTGCCAAGTTGATTTTTGTATGTTAAATAGAATGGATATAATTCATTCACTCTGGCAGTTTCTATGAATTTCAACACACTTATTTCTTAGACCAATATATACATATACATATATACCATTGTCTCAAAGATAGATTTAGTCCTTGGGGGTTTCTCTATTATATAGGAATCTTAAGGACTTCAGTGTGGAATAGAGGCAATTGCCCGGAATGGCATGGCAACTAAAAAAGTATTAAAAGCAACAGGTTTTTTTCAGAGAAATAGTTCCATTAATAGTCAGATTTGACATGAATTGAAGCATTTCACAAAACATTGTGCTTGAAGAGCATTGAATTCCATGTGTATGCCAGTTAAGAATTATGTATTAGTGGGACTCGGGCTTGAGCATGTGAGCCAAGTAATGACATTACATCTTATTCAAGCAGCTGGTTTCTTAAATAGAGGCCTGCCCATTCCTCCACATGGCTGATTTAAAGGACTCACACCCTGAACAGAGCATGGAGCCAGCCTTCAGGAATCCCAAAATGCTGGGTCCTGCAAAGTCAAGGCTGTTGATACAGAAGTCAGATCTTTCCACAAATTTATGTGATTCGAAGATGATTTCCCTTCTTTTGTGCTTCTAGGAGTTAAGAGAGGCTTTACTAAAAAGGGAGCATTTGAAGCTGAGTTCTAAGAAAGAAAGAGCTCTGCAATGATAAAAATAACCAAGGAAGGACATTGCAAGGATAAGGATAATGCACAAAGGCCTAAGAGAACGTTATCTCATTTACCATGAGATGATCAAAAATGAACAGGCCCTCTGCCAGCAGCTAACCTATTAGGGAAATATTTCATTTTAGAGTAATGTATGAACAAACACCCTTGGTCTCTCTCTCTAGGTGGACAAGGGGTTGGACTAATAGTCACAAAGGCAATTTAGCTGCTTTGCACATTATTTAAAAAAATACCTAGTGATTTTAAGGATTTTTTAGCCAGATCAAACTGTCAGAAAGCCAGCAATTGCATAGAAAAGGACTGGGTGGAGGCCCATGAAAAAGCTGGTATTTCAGATGGGTTTGAGTCGGGCATTGTCCTGAAGGGACTCAGGCATGGCAAATGTTACTATGCTTCGGGAGGAGAGCTTTTGTTGTAATGTAGGGAAGAATGACCAGGAGAAAGGAGAGTGGGAGAGTCAGCACCAGGATGACCACCCAAGAGGTGAAAGCATTCTTCAAGACACAAGACAGTGGGAGTTCAAACAAGCAAAGTGAAAACTAGGAACTCTATGTGGAACTATGTGAGGTGAATTTATAGATATGAAAGAGAACTTCAGATAGAGACCTTAAGCTGCTGGTGTCCTCTGTTGAAATAAGGGAAGACAGGCAGAACACTGTCCTAAGTGTTTGGCAGGTGAGTTTGAGGGATACCTGGAAGCAAATGTGGTAACAGTGTCCAAAAGACAGGTGTAAACAGAAACCAGGAGGGTAGTCATGGCTGGAAGAAAGAGATATGAGAATTATTTCTGTATGACAGTGATTGATGGTAGGGACACTGCAGAGTGAGATGGGCGGACTCATTCCCACAGGTAAAGGAAAAGAAGGAACACACCTAACCAAGATTGAATGCTTTCAGTGTTTGGGAACACACAAAAAAAAAGAAAAACCAGTTAAAAGTTAAATGGGACTTGAGACTTGAGTATGTGAGCTAAGTAATGGAATTAACATCTTTATAGAATGCTCTAACCTCAAAGTGTGAAATTTTGAAGAAAACAGTATCACAAAAATTGATTTGTATACCTGGCATCTAAATAGGCCAATATCAAAAAATGAACAATCTTAGAACCATTCTTTTTAGCTTCTACTTAACCAGATGACCTAGTTCCAGGAATGGCAAACTTTGCATAAAGGGCCAGACACATTTTATTTTGGAGGCTCCGTAATCTCTTCCTCAACCATTAAGTCTTCCATGGTGGTGTAAAAGCAATTCTAAACCATAGACAGACAGAACAAGCATAGAGTAACATTTTGCCTACAAGCATTTTGCTGACCCTGATGTAATTCATGAAAATATCATCATGAATAACTTCATGGAACCACATACACTTTACTAAATTCAGACTGCTTCTCATCACATAATTTAACAAAATAAGAGTCCTACAACATTCTAGTTGTGGGTTGTGTGTAGTCCATAAAATATTGGGAATATCACGTACCTACTAGTGGTTACCATGCATGCCGAAGGACCCCACCCCCAGCACTCCTAAACATTTTTTTCCAAGGTGTCATCTCCTTCCTTCTGTGAATAGGCACAAGCTATGTGTAGCTTTCAGAGGCATCTTCAGGAGGGAGGCAGGGAAAAGGGAAACAGCACAGAGAGCCTCTGAGCATGTGACTAGATCACTATGTAAAATGCAGATTGACAGAGTTTGCAGTTTTGCACCTTAATTTGTAGTTACCATAGTAACACTACCATTAAATGTTTGAGGCTGTTGGTTACTTCCTATGTGGAACTGAGCGTAGCAGTTCCAGAAATAGGTTTATTTTTATTTTTTTCATATTACCCCCAAAACTGTTTAATTTGGGTAGTATTATAATACTGTTTTCAATTTGGTTTCAGGGGAGCCCTGGAAGCTTATGTTCAATCAGTGAGAAGTAGAGAAGGCAAAGAATTTGCACCAGTGTATCCTATAATGGTTCAGCTGCTTCAGAAAGCTATGTCTGCTCTTCAATAATAATATGAAACCTTTGTTATCTACATACTGCACTAACCCAAAATGTGCAGTTACTTGTGCACTATATTGTTGAAGATTTTAATTGATCTTGTCCCATTTAACATTATGACTTTAGAATGTCAAAATAGGATCTTCAGCACAACTAGGATCTTCAGCACAACCTCATGGAGCCAAGTTTTACAGAAATAATCCAACTTTTTCCTCCTGATTTCAGATTTTTATAATAAACTAGCTAAAATTTCTTTCCCATCACATTCCTCTATGGTTACATTCTTTACTGCTTTTAAAGGGATATGATCAAATGATAATACTAGGTACTCTGTTTCCCCCAACCTGCCTGCTTCTGCATTAAGTGTGTAGCCCAGTGGTTCCCAAACAGGGCTGCATATTCACATCATCAGGGAAGTCCTAACTGATATATGCTGGAGTCGGGACTAGGCATCAATATTTCTAAAAGCATATCCCCAAAGTGATTCTAATATGCAGCAAAGTTTGGTAACCAGTGGCACATCCCAAAGCTCAGACATACCACTAAATGTTCTCTAAATGTCAAACTATAATAAAGCAAGGCTTTCTTTATACTTTTGTCATTTTATTAAAAGCAGACATTGGTGGTTCAACCTTGTAACAAAGATGACAAGTTAAAAATAAATTTTCTTCTACCAAAGTCTCTATAAAGTCCTTATTTGTCTATTGCTCTTGCCCATTAATTTTAAAAATCCGTCAACACCCTCATAATTATAAAACTAAAAAAGTGTGTTTTCCATCTCCTGATCATGTTATTTTGACATTCATATATAAAATTTAGTACAGATCAATCAGAAGTCAGAGATAAACTTTTTTCATTTTATTTGAAATAATATACAAGAATATAGTGTGCAAAATTGAGGGGCAACATCATGAAGAAGTGTAAATGAACTGAAATCAATTTTACAGTTGTGATTCCTAACCAGAAACACCACTTGGTAAGTAACATGAAAAGCCATGATTGTAGCTCAGAGCAAAAGCAGCTGTATTGCCAATGTATTTGCTCTAATTTTAGACAGTTGGAGGAAAAGTAAAGTGCAAGTGTTGCACTGCAATAAGTGCAAAGTCTGCCCCCACCATAAAGATATGATGACAAAATATATTTAAGATACGTGGCTGAGGAGATATAGAACACAGAAGTTAAAAAATACAATGGTGTCGAACTGTTAATAGCACCATTACAGTGACTATATCCCAATGCTATTAACTAACTTCACCTTGGCCCAGGCTAGGTCTCTACTGGAATAATGGATGAGTGCTGCCACCTGCTGCATGAACTCAGCATGCCCGTGGTAACTGCAGCAGGTGGCATTTTTTGCTGGGACAGCCACACCATCCACCTTCCACATGTTACACAGTCTCTTGGCACTGGCCGGACTAAGAGGGCCTGTTTGGCACAGATGCTGGGCCACATGGTGGGTGCTCACAGAAAGGCCAACCCCAGCTTCTGCTTCATTTCATTTTGTTTACAATACAGATTAATAAGCAGTAAGGAGCCAATGTATAAACAGCAGTTACATATTTTTAAATTCCCCTTTGATACAATTTAAAACAAAACAAGTATACACTTCTCCTCTTTCTACTGTACTTTAGCACCACAGGATATCAATTTTCAAGCCTATATTACCTGATAGACATATATGAAGTTTGGAAGGAAAATAAGGCAATTTGGTTTACAATGTTGATAGTTTTAGCATACTTAATGCTCTAATGGAGAAAGCAAATCCTCACTCATATTATTAAATCATTTCAAGACTCAATGCTATCAGTATCTTATGGTCACACGAATTCAGGACATATGGTGAGACCTGGATCTTCTTAAGTCTTTCCATCAAGAGTCAATGTTTATGCAACTATAGACTTAAGAACATAAGCATCCTGGTTTAATGTTGTTGTGAGCCCTGTGGAAATAAAATTAAACTCAGTGAATGTTTAAAACTCAATACATAGTAATTCCATAATATGAAAGCTCAGATGTGTAAGATAATATTTATAAATTTACCATTTAAAAAAGATTGCTTTCTCAAAGATGATTTTTAAATTTTGTTAATCCTTTATGAAAGATGAGAGATGGATTAGGGCAAACATAAAAGAGATACAGGTCAAGTCCTACCACATGAAATTCTAAACTAATGAAGTTTAACTTCCAAAATCCAGTTTAGCCATCTTCTCACCTATTACTTTAAAAAAAATTCTTGAAAACTTTATGCAGATGTGACCTGCATGTTACTATAGAAAAAGGCATAAATATACAGAAGGAATTTAAAATATCCTTTAACCAGCCCTCCTGTTAACTACTGACCCTCTCTTCCTTTTTTTAGTAGTTTAAAAATTGAGCCCAATCTGTCCTATCATTGTGACATTTCCTTGTAATTAATCTAAAAACAGTGAACATAAAAAATGCTAGTCTAGTAATAGAAAAGTTCTAAGAAACAAGTCTATCCAAGATAACATTATTATGATATAAAACTGTTTGCCACCATTTCTGGGCCTATATCTTCTTGAGGTTTTTAATCTAAAAATTCCATGCCTATGGCAGAAGTACCCCCCCCCCCCGGATGTCAGTAAACATATATCCCCCACACCTGGTTTTTCTCACCAATTAAGGAAAGAAAAGCTGGTAAGACCTGCCACCAAAATTAGACAAAATTTCTACTGTGGTATTAATAGGTTAATAATGCTCATCTTTCAGTTAGAAATAAAAACTGTCTTTCTACCTCAACATTTAGGACAAATATTTTTTAAGCTGGCTTTGGATTTCTATTTTTCACACTAAGGGAGTAAATGCACAAGAAAGGTACTGTTTCCTCATATGATGATATGAAAACATTATTAAGTTTTGAAGTATAAAAATGCTAAGAAATAGCATCAGTAGAATACAACCTTTAAAGGTTGTAACAAATGATCCAACACTGCAGCACAACTATGGGGATAAGACAAGATCATTTGAAACAACTACTTGTTGAAACGTACTGAATTGGTTCTTTTCCTTTTCCAACAGTCAGGATTTAAACGTTTTTGTTCTTCAGCCAAAGCCTTTGCTTCTAATGTATACATCCTTCTCTCTTCATTCTTCATTTTCTTCCACCTGTCACCAAGGATCACACTTATGGCTCTGTAAAATAAATATTTGCACAATGCTGAAGACAAGAATTTTTCATGAAATTCACATCAAGTGCTGCTGCTTGAGGCAGAAATACAGTTAAAAAGCAAGACAAAAATCTTGTCCAACATAAAGAAGGAAAAAGGTCAAGGCTGTCACAGTCATTTCCAGCAAACTCCCAAGTCATATGGTCCACTTATCATAATCTTGACATTTAAAGGCTCCTTGGAATTGTGCCAAGATTCTCAACTGCCGATAGACATCTAAAAGGGCTAGAAATCAGGTATTTTAAAAGCTTAAATTTAAAAGAAAGAATTTAAACATTTTAAAAAGGATCAAGTTACTACTGGTTTTTAAAAGGTGTTTAAGATATGAAAGCAGACAATATGCACTATCAGTATAAAGTATTCAACTTGTATTAAAAGCTAGTTGTGCTTCTAACATATCAGTTATGATCAATGTCACTTTTTATCCATGCAACCACAGAGAAAATGTGGCATTAACTATGCTTGCCTTAATTTTATGTCTTATGATGCAGTAAACCTTAGATCTTATTTTGTACTTATCACTTAAACTGAATTAGAAGTCAAATTAATAGGATGTATCATGATAGAAATTTGTTAACTATTTACCTATTTATACTTGTCACTCTGCTACCAAACCTATTTAAATAGTCTCACCCAGGAAACACAGAGTTTCTTTTCTGTAAGAGTGCCTAACCACTCCATGACACTCACACAAGACAGAAAACCCTGGAATGACTACAGAAGTACAAACGAGATTTTATACTGACTGATAAGAAAGGTAGACTGCCATCTGTAATTTAGAAGATTGTAACCAAAAGAAATACACAGTAAGTACATTTGTCTTTTTGTCCACTATGTCAACGTAGTTAAAACTTGTACTATTTTCTTTTATTAAAAAAAATTTAATAGTTTTTTTAGGTATAGGTACCATGTTAACAGTTGATTTATTTGCCAGTTAAACCAGTAAAAACTACTCAAATACACACCCCTATTTCAGTTTTCCAAAATGAGATGTTTTTGAATGGGGTGGTTATGTACTACTTGGGAAACAATTTATTCCTTAAGTTAAAACACCATAGATAATGAAATATGCACAATGATACAGACTATAATCCATATTCCCTTCCTTTACAATTATAAAATAAACACACTGTCTAAATATTCAGTTTTGTAGTGAATTTTTCATCCAGGTTAATGTTTATACCAACTTAAAATGAACTACATCTCTCTCTGAACTATCTATTTCGTCTCCATCCCTCAGTTTGTCAAATGAGAATCTCTTAATTCACTGAATTAAAACATATCTCTACTGGAGAAAGGGAAAAATAATCCTTTTTTCTGTATGTGTGATACTGGAGATTGACTATAGACCTCGCACATGCTAGCCAAGTAGACCTCGCACATGCTAGCCAAGCACTCTATCACTGAGCTACATTCCTAGCCCTCCAAGTTCACAATTATGAGATTTTTTTCCCCGCTTCAATTTAAAGATAACCTCTGATATTCTTTGATTTTAGATGATTAGTAATACATTACATGGAAGCAATGCTAAAATGCAAAGAAAAAATAAGACATTCTAATATAATCTGACACACAGCTCCTAAAAAACAGAAAAAAATATATAAAGCAAAAATAAGACTTATACTCGATTAATTAATCGAAAACAGTTCACTTATGCAGAATTATAAATAAATTTAGAAAGCACCCCTGCTGACACTCAACTGTTGGGGGATAAGACTGATTAATGTGGTATAGGGACATGAATCTAGTATCTACATGTCAAAGGACACTAATAATTCAATACCAGACATGTGCAATAAAACAAGAAATGCAGCCCTCCACCTATCACTAAATCTCTATGGCTGGTTTCTCAGATAAAAAATTACTTAAAAAACAAGAAAAGGTAAAGGTTATTTTATAATATCTTTAAAATTCTAAAAATGTATTTCTATATTTATATATTTGTCACCAGAAAAAAGACTTCCAAACTGAATTTTTTTAAAAAAAAATTATAGTTAAACCCACTTTTTAAAAAAAGTGATGAAGAAATGCAAGATTAGAACTTTAATGTCCACAGTCATACAAATGACAAACCCAAGAGGTCAAGAAACTGCATTGATATTGAAAAGGCCCTTAGAATGCTTGACTCAGTAATTCTACCCTACAGATTCTAAAGCAATAACCAGATGCTAAGCCAAAGCTATTCATGTTATTTGTAATGTTTGTAATGGAAACTGATTGTGTGTGTTAATACAAAACCCTAGGATGAGAAGATTCTATTCAAAAACGCAAATACTACTTAAAATCTTAAAACGCTCAAATCTGAATTCACAACTGAATTATGTGATTAATCATTTAACTTAAGGTACCAAAGGTAAATAAAATGGTTGTTTTGATCTTTAGAGAAATAAGAAGACAGGAAGAAGAGAGCTTTAATATAAAAGAGAACATGATTGGTTTGAGAGTGACAAAGGACTCAGATGAGGTAAGGCTACAGGAAATAGAAAGATTTGAGCTTTATTTTTATTTCCAGGCTCTACTGAAGATGACTCGAAATTCAGTCTTTTGACAAATATGGCAGATTAGACAAATTGCCAATGCTTGCACATTCCATATTAAGACTCAATTATAAAATCCTTGAAATATGACACAAGATAGTGCTAGATTTCTTCTAAGAAGATGGAATCTACCAGGTAAATGAAAAGGTAGATCCTTGCCACTAAAGTAGCCCAATTAATTATCTGCCCATGTATTGTAAAGTCACACCTGACCCAAAAAATTCCACTTAAACTTACTTTAAGGTCAATCTAATAGGAATAATTCAATTAAGCTATTGAAAAATAATTTACTTAATATCCCAATTACTGTGAAGTGTTCTGAAATGTTAATAATTATAATCATTACTATATTTACCTGTTATCTTTCCCTGGATACATCTGAGTATATTCAACTCTGTATTTTTTGGCAAAAAGCATGAAGGCATTCATTGGTCTTTTGCACTTATTAGGAGAAGTGGCACTCACAGTCCCTGAGCTGTGGTTTTTGACAGCTTTAGCATACAAAGAATTGGAAGAGAGCTGTGATGATCCAGGTGAGCCACAGTTTTTACTGAATCCAGATCCTGCAAAGTCTTGACCACCAGGTCCTCCACAAGACAAAGATGCACGACGCTGACGAGCCATACTACTTAACACATAAACTGCAGAAGAATCCATAGGTGTGAAGTCATAGCTAGAAAATTTAAGAAATTTTATTAACATGGTTTTAATTCAATTTGGATTATCCAAATTCTAAAAAACAGGATTAAAAAAATCCTTAAATCTGATTAGATATTTAACTCATCTTTCCTTATACACTATTGCTAACACTACTTTAACTTTTGCCATCAAGTTGCTTGTATGATAAAACCTAATGTATGCATTGACTAGAATTATTAATTTTAAAAAACTCTGCAAATACTACAAAAGTTCAAAACAAGACTCCATATCACCCAAAAGAATCTGTTATAATTGGTGTATATTATTCATGGTAACTCCTCCAGATTCCACAAAACCCATTTATCTTTAAGATTCTTCTTCTTTTTCTTTTCTTTTTTTTTTTTTTTTGTGTGTGTGTGTGGTGTTGGGGATTGAATCCAGGGCCTTATGCATGTGAGATGTGAGACAAAACACTCTACCAACTGAGCTATATCCCCAGCCCTTAAGATTCATTTTTTTATAAATCTGACAATCTGATTTTGTAGCCTACAGGAACCTAAATCTAGAAAAATTAAAAAGGGGTAGCAGACATATACCAGGCCCAAGGACTAACTACTACAGAGGACGAAAGGTTAAATAAAGGCAGTCAAAACCTGATAATGTGGCTAAAGGAACTTAAAGAGCACCATAATCTGGTAATTTGAATAGGTGCAGAGTTCCCCAAACAGGCTCTTTCAAGAATTATAACAGCCTGGTATATTAAAAGTTCGTAGTAAAAATACACCTTCAATCAGGAAAGGCTCCATTTTCTTCTGTAAATTCTGTTTATATAATCATGAAGATAAGCTGTCCATATTCTCTTTCCTCTCTCCACTAAGTTTGCTTGGAGAATACCATTATCTCCTCTTTTATATGAAGAAATATGCTGAGAGATAAAGTATTATTCACCCAATGCCACACTACTAGGATCCAAACCCAAGAACGGTCCTTCTCCAAAGCCCCAGGTTTCTTCACCAATACATGGGGCATTGCCATTGACTAAACTCAAGGTAAACAAACATTAATTAAGAATAATAGCTGAAAATATGAGCAAATGTAGACCAAGGCCTAATGATATACCGGTCAAAAGAATTTTCATTTCAACTGTGTTAACTCTTACTATACATTCTAGTTTCTTGGCAAAAAAACTTTTATTCAGCATTTATTCTAAACACAGCTCCTCCTTTCCCTGAAACAGAAATTCTGGCAATGCATCAAAACAGGCTGATATTAGATATAGGAATAGCATCTGCCCAATGATAAAAGCATATGAGATTATGAAATACTCTATGAACAGATGGAAAGAGTTAAATGAAGCAGGGGCATGCCATTTACTATAGTGAAAATGATCTCTACCAATTTTCAGCCATGCAATCAATGTCTTTGTTCTTAAAGGTACTACATGAAATAAATGTACTTATACTATGACTACAACATTAATGAATGTTGAGAAATCTGTATTATTTTCCACAGGTAAAATAGCTTAAGCCTCTCCCATGTAAAGTTTAGAAAAACAGCAAACTTAGGCACTGTAAATGAACAGGACACAAAATTACTCATCTATACTGAAGAAAATTATAATTTAAAATACCAAAAGACATAGAGTACGCTAATTACTAAAATTTGAAAACTCCACCATCTAGTGGCACAAATCTATCCTCTATTTCCATTATGGATACAAATAAATCAATTTAAAATATTCAAAGAACTAGACTGCAAGCTAAGAAGCATGCCCATGTATTAGTTCATTTTTAAATTAATTCTAGAGAATGTAATAATGTAAAATTGTAATGGGTTCAAATCCCAGCTCTGCCACTTACTAGTAATATGACCTTGGGCAAGTTAAATAAAACATTTAGCCTCAGTTTATTATCTGTAAAAAAGATTGATACTATAGCAATGCTGCTGAAAGAAAATAAATGTAAAACGCTTAAGGCAGATGCTAGCACCTAGTGTACTCAGTTAGGGTTATCTATTATTATCGTAGAAGTGACTTAGATTAATAGGTGAGAGTACTAAATTCTTTATAAGGTCAATGCCTGAACTGGGCATGTTACCTTAAAATCCTCCCTCTCCCCAACCCCTACAACAAAGGGGGTGATGAAGTTTGAGTAAATTAACATATAGTAGGATCTCAGTAACTTATCACATTGCCTGAAAAAAAATGTTAGCCTTACAAGGTCCAAAGTGATTGTTATAGCCCTGCCTGGTACCAAGAAGGTTGGCCTCAATTATCAATTTCTCAGAATAGACTTCTTCAAATCCTGCTCTCACTTGGAGCTTCCTTTCTACAGCACAGTCTCAAATTGTGTTTACAAACTTATCAATTTATTGTTGACTTCTGGTTCTTACCAAGTTAGAAACAAATGTCCTTTTCTGTAAATCATGATCCAAAAACCTGCCCTAAATCCCTCCATGCAACTGAGAATTTATTCTAGGTTTCTCTCCTGGACTGTTTGTTCTACCTCTCTTTCTTTCCCTTCTGTCCTCCTATACCAAGCTTCATCTACTACCCAAATCATAATCTAATCACAATAAAAATTCAGTCAGCTTCATGCTCCTCAACTTCTTCATGGCTTCTCCTGAATGAAACTGCCAACTTCCACTCCTTTCAGGGAGAGGGAAGAAAGCACTGCTTTTATATTGCAGACACTCAACAGTAAAATGAGACCACTGGCTATGGTCATCTTGATAGTATTATTCAAAAGGAAGAGGGACGAAAACTTGAACTCTCAGAAAAACAGGAAGTAGACAGCCAAGTTTTCCTTTTTGCTTTAAAGTTTTGTATCATGCAATACTTGATATATTAAAATGTATGTATTACTACCCCCAAATAACCACTCTCCTAAGTGGTTTAACATTCCTTCACTTTCTCAGTAATTTTATTATGAAAATAATACACTGGTCATAAAAATACTATAGTAGCATTGTGTTAATATTCATCATTAACATGTTAATTTTTTTATTTTTAGTTGTAGATACTTTTATTTATTTAAGTGGTGCTGAGGAACAAACCCAGTGCCCTCATATGTGTGAGGCAAGTGCTCTACCACTGAGCCACAACCCCAACCCAATGTGTTCATTTTATTAACATAATGTTTTTTTAATATTTATTTATTTGTTTTAGTTGTATACAATGCCCTCGTTTTCACATGGTGCTGAGGATCTAACTTGGGCCACGCACATGCTAGGCAAGCGCTCTACTGCTGAGCCACAACCCCAGCCCCCATAATAATGTTTTAGTGTAAAAGACCTAACAGGTCAGGCTTGGCATGGTGGCACATGCCTATAATCCGTACTCCTGGGGAGCCTGAGGCAGGAGGATCACAAGTTGAAAGCCAGCCTCAGCAATTTAGCAAGTTCCTGTCACAAAATAAAAAAATAAAATAGGCTGGGGATGTGGGTCAGTGATAAAGTGCCCCTGGGTTCAATCCCTGATACCAAAACAAAAAAGATTTTGTAGGCCTGACAACTATCCTTGACTGACACCTAGAACTTGAATTTTAGGAGAATTCTCATTATTTCTACAAATAATAAGAGTACTTTACTGTGTTTAACTTGTGTACAAATAATACTCTGAACACCAGATTTCCTTTTGAAAGTTTGGAATCTGGGTACATGCCAGACATAGGAGGCCTATGTGACCAGCTCTCAATATCCTGGGTCCTGAGTGTCTAATAACTTCCCTGGTAGAAAACCTAAAAGTTGGCATAATTCACTGCTAGGGGAACAAAGAGTACCCTGAATGACTCCACTGGGAAAGGATCCTGGAAGGCTAGCTTCATCCAGACTTTACCCCATGTTTGTTCCCTTTCTTTATTTTGCTGTGTATTCTTTTGTCTTAATATATCATAGTCATGAGCACAAGTATACGCTGAGTCTTGTGAGACCCAATCTGACCAGCAAATCACTGAACATGAGGATGGTTTGGGAAACCTGACATGATTACATAATTTGTAACATATATAATATATAAAGTTCATATAATAAAAATATAATTATATTTATGATATCAGATATATTTCTGAAGAACAGGATTCCATAAAAAATGAATTATACTGTATATGTTTCTGAGACTAATTTTTATTTAACGTTGTTTTTAAAATAGATCCATGTTTTAAAACATGTAGCTAAGGTTGATCCATTTTTCCACAGATAGAAAGAATTCCATTCTAAGATTATATCACAATTTATGTGGAAAATCCAATAAACTGCTATTAATATTATTTCCACAGTTTTGCTGTCATGCATCTCCTTTCACAAATCTACAAAAATTTATTTCTCTATATATTATAGGACTAGAACTGCTGATATTCACTATTACAAGATAAAATCAAACTATCTCCCCAAACTTTTCTATCTGGTTACATTCTTACCAAAATATAGAATAATCACTGATGTACATACTAAAAATATATAATCCTTAAAATTTGTCTCATTTTCGACAGTTTTTCAAATAAAAGTATATTTTAGATCCAATTACTGAGTAAATGGCCTTTGTCAAGGCCTATGCTAATTGCTTTTTAAATAATAGTCTCACTTTTCCTTCCAATAAATGTATTAATCTTATATCATCAAATAAAATAAAATGAAATCTATATGCCAAGAAACTTTTGAGAATTCTCTACTTTGGGACCATACCTACCTATGGCTTTGGTAACTATCATAATGAAAGAATAAGTCTTAAAATCTCCAATATCTACATATATACTTTCTTTGGATAACTTCTGGGAATAGATGATCATCTATCCCAGTTTGGCCAGGATCAACCTTTCTGAGTTTTAGAATTTGTGGGGTTTTTTTTTTTTTTGTTGTTGTTTTGTTTTTTAGTTGTCAATGGATCTTTTATTGTATTTATTTATTTATATGTGGTGCTGAGGACTGAACCCAGGGCCTCACACATGCCAGGCAAGCACTCTACCTGAGCCTCAACTACAGCCGACTTGTGGGTTTTTGTCGTACTCTGCCACTACTAGCAAAATGATCTTAGGAAGAACAGCATCCCTCTCTTAAGTCTTTCTCAATGTCAATTTTTATTTGGTGCCAGTTTTATTATTTGTTAGGCCATGTAAGTAATGCCCTTGGTCAAAATGGATATTAAACTAAGATACAGTTAAGTATCCCCTGCCCTAAAAAAGAAAAAACAGAGACAAGAAAACAAAAAGGACACAGTTGTGGTCTGGTCAGGAACAAAGGCCAGATAAAGCTCTTTCTTTTCTTTTCTTTTCTTGTTTTTGTTTTCTGGGATTGAACCCAGGGCCTTGTGTACTTAGCTACATCCCCAGTGCTTTTTAAAATTTTATTTTGAGATATGGTCTTGCTAAGTCCGCAAGTCACCAAGGCTGGCCTCCACTTGCAATCTTCCTACCGTGGTCTAGGAGTGGCTAATATTTCAGAAATGTGCCAATGCACTGAGCTGCAGTTTTTTTTTTTTTTTTTTTTAATATACCTATGAAAGTTGATCTATAAATATTTGGTCATATAACGTGATATTCTTCCTAATCTAATCCTAAACATCTTATAAACTCACCTTTCCTATATGAGCACTTTATACAAAATTCATTAGCTTATATTTTTAATTACCTGATTTTTTTGTTTGTTTAATTGTGTGTGTGTACTTATATACTTTCCTCTGAGTAGTTCTTTCAATTCTGAAATCACTGAAGTTGTAATTTCCTAAATGTTTGATGTAGCAATTGCTAGGGATATTAAGGATAAACTTTATCAGAAAAACAAAAGAAAGAATTCAATATTACCTTTTAAATGTATCAAAAACACCTGAATCATCAAAATTAATGGCATCAGGGTGTCCAGGAGGTAGACATACATCGCCAATATGAATTTCACAACATGGAATGCCATGCTGTACCACAGTCAAGCTTGGATAAAATGATGACCAACCTGAAGTTAAACAAGAGTTGCATAAAGAATGAGAATTGTCAGAAAGAACCCAAAGTATGTTATAAAAGATATATTTATTTATCTTAAAAATAAATTATTTAAAATATGCAAAAGATTTTCTAACATTAAGTGACATATCATCCCAATAAAGCAAGTACTAGGTATTTCCTTTCAGCAATATAAAAGCCCTCCACACTGATTTAATTCAGTATTTTTATTTATATAAAGATCTCTACCAATCAGCCTTTCTATTCAGTCTACAAGACTGTAAATGATAAACGATGATGAGACCATGAAATATCCATGAATTATTAAAGTATGCTTAACATGGTATAATTGTAATAAGTCTCTGTAGAGTGACTAAGGTTTATAGCATATTTGGTAGCTCTAAACCAAACTGTGGTTATCGAATACTCCAATCCCCAAACCATACTAAAATTGTTATTTTTAAGCTTCATGAATCTGAAATTTGCTGTGTTCACAGGAAGTTAAGAGTTCTGCCCAATTATTGCTAAGATACTTAAGCACTATTAAGTACTATTAGAAGAATTTCCTATAGTAGTTTAGTTTGGAATAAATTTTCCCTTCAATTTGTTTTCTTAATCATCAAAGCCATAAGATAAAACTAAGAAGCAATCTTTTTTTTTTAAATGCACATATACTTGAAATACATTTGTTTATTTTTATGTGGTGCTGAGGATCAAACCTAGTGCCTCAGTATGTTAGGCAAACACTATGCCACTGAGCTACAGCCAAGAAACATTCTTTAAAAAGTCACTACACATTTGGGCTAGGGTTGTGGCTCAGTGGTATAGCACGTGCCTAGTATGTGTGAGGCACTAGGTTCCATTCTCAGCACCACATATAAATAAATGAATAAAAAAAAGGTCCATCAACATCTAAAAAAAAAAAAAATTTTTTTTTAAGTTATTGCAAATTCAGATGAAGCCCTACCTTTATTTTTAACATAGAAAGGGTGGTCCAGTTTACACTCTACGGTGAGTAAGCCATCTTCTACTGTACCAGGATCAAAAGTCAACTTCAGTACAGACTCACCAAATGATACACTTTCTTCATGAGATAACAACTTTAGACCATCAGAACCATAACCCTGGAAACATATGCATAGAGTGAATGAATTGGAAATGCTCAATTCAACACACAGAGATGTTTCCATTATGTGTAAAACTTAGTGGAAAAGGTAAAAAGAGCTTTTGACTCAGCAGTGAAGAAAGACACATACAAGTAACTAAAACATAGAAAGTAGCATGGAATAAGCATTTTAACTCAAGTATAATAATGCTGGTGGAGTTTAGTAAAGGAAGATTGATTCCAAGAGAGAGGTTCCAATTCTACTGGAACTAAGATTTAAAAGATGAATGAAATTTAGGTAGAAGGACATGTCTTACACCAGGAATAGTTGCATTCAGCAACTTCTTTGAGGAGTGCTAAGTATTTGCTAAAACTACAGTGAAGTCCAGACTTGGGGCAAACATGGCTGAAAAGGAGAGGTCAGTTAGCAGAGGAATCTTAAAGACAGTCAAGTGCTTAAACTTTTCACTTAGAAGGTACTGGGAAGTCAATGGAAGTAATTTATTAATATGACTATAAATTTTTTTTTAGTTATACATGGACACAATATCTTTTTTTTTTAATTTTTATGTGGTGCTGGGGATTGAATCCAGTGCCTCACATGTGCATAGCAAGTGCTCTGCCACTGAGCCACAACCCAAGCCCAATGACTGTAAATGTTAAGATGACAATGACTGTACAATATAAAGCGTACTCTCATATTCAATTATTTGAGGATACAATGAGAGATACACATGACAGTCCTGAACTGGCAAATGCAGTGGCAGCACAAACTGACTAAATTTTAATTTAATTAATATTTGTTGAGCATTTAGTACATGCCAGGTGGTGGGCCCTGAAAATACAAACATTAACAAGACATGATCCTTACCCTTGAATTCACAGAAAAATAAACACGCTGATAGCTAGATTATAGTATCCAATCACTATTACACCAGGGAATGAACAAAGTAATAAATTGACAGAGAATGACTACTGAAAATCTTTATGGAAACAGAATCAATTGAGTACAAAGGAAGAACAGGGAATAGTAAAAGACAATTTCATGCTTTTAAATATGATCTTCAAGAAGATAATAACTTTTTTTAAAAAAGACGGAAAGTAGGTCAGAAAGGGCAAGAACTAGGTGTGTCATGGTCATACTAAGCTGAGTCTGAAGAATAGAATGCTATTCATGTAGAGATGTCTAACATGCTGGAAATGTATATGTAAAGGTTTGGGACATATCTGTAAATAATAAAACTATACAATCTTCTCTTATTAGAGCTACATGAGACTTTAAAAGTAATCCAACCCTATTTTACAGATCAGAAAGCCAAGGCCCAGAGGGAGTAACCACATGCCTAAGCTTAGTCACAAAGTCTCTGGAAGAGCTAGAGAGAAGGCCCAGGTTCTCTGATGCCAAGTCCATAGTGTTTTCCACTGCATGCATGGAGGTGCTGCTGACATAATCACAAACAATGGTGAAGAGGGACAGAACTTTGTGTTAGGTATTGTCACCATGGGCAGACAGGCAGTGGTCAAAAAGACTGAGACCTATGGCAGTGTCATGCTACTTAAAGAAAACAATATCAGAAATTAACCCAGTGTGTCAACTGTTGCAGAATAAGCAAAAGTCTGTACTCCTAGAAATTAAAATAAAACCAGTAAACTCTTTGAGACAATTTTAGTAGGGTAGTAGAAACCACAGTCAGAATACTATGTACAACTTTATTAGAAGGAAGAGTAACAGCAAGATGGAGACAACAAAGGCAGCCAAGTTGAGACTAGTTTTCTAAGTTGAATAGTTGAGACTACTCAACAGCAGAAGAAAACAGAATCAAAAAAGGAAATTTAAAACAAGCACATTTCACATCCCTATTTTCTTTGCCTACAGTGAAGACAGAGAAATTTAAAGATTTCAAAGTGAAAGGTGTCAACAGATATTTACCCTAATGTTGCTCACTACTGCTTTTGCTTTCAATTTAGAAAGTGATAAGTGTTTTATGGACTCATTTTAAAAAGTAACAAAATAATCAATTGTCAATTACCTACCGAGGAATTAACCACTTTGTAGAAGATCTAAGACAAGGCTTTGATTAGTTTATTACTTATTTTTAATGTGAGGTTAGTTTGCCCCAACATAAAACATACAAAGTATAAAAAAGTGCTAAGATATATACTCTTTATCCTATATGAAAAAGTATAATTAATTTAGGTAAACCTATAGTCACTGCTACTGTCCATCAAGCTAGCTACAATGCGTGGTCATAAAACCTCTACCTAAAATGTAAGATGCCATTGAAACATAAATAAAATATTTGAAAACCTAAAAATTTTTAAACAATTTTAAGTCAACCTTGTGAGTGCCCATTTGGAGTTCCTCCTCATTATCACAGCCTTCAGCTCTAGCAAAATCTTCAACATCTTGCCATTCCTTATTGCTTCCCTTATGAAAGCACAGTCGTGTGCCTAAAGTTTAATTAGAAAACAAATATTAGACATGTGATTAGTGAGCAGCACAAGTAAGCTGTAAAAACTGACACATTTCTTTACCTTTCAAAAAACAGTGCCAAACAGTTGAAGGCCAGGAATTGCACCATCCCAAATCGTCGTCATCCGACAGGGAGGACATACAGAAAATGCCAGATTCTGACTCACTATTTGCCTATGGAGAAAAATATTATAAACTTTTTTATTTTCATTTTTCTAATATATATTTTGTGTGTGTGTGTGTGTGTGTGTGTTACTAGGGATTGAACCCAAGGCTTTGTGCACGCAAGGCAAGCATTCTACCAACTGAGCTATATCCCATCCCTTTAACATATCTTTTAATACCCATTTTTCTCCCAAGCTTCCAAATTACTTCATCATTCTAAGCTAAGGGGAAAAAAAACACACTTTCAAAAACCAAAGTTTCTTTACCTTTTGGTTAAATGTGCATTCCCATGTGTGTAACACACTTTCCTATCAGTAGAGCTGTATATATAATCCGATCCATATCACTAATAGAACAATGAAACAATATTTCCCATCTGTATAAGCTTCAAAAGAATTTCTTAAATGGTAATTTATTTCAACTGTTTGTATAAATTTAGTAAAAGATTAGCCTCATGAATAGACCCACCCTTTCATGTCTTACTGGTGTTTCCTCCTTCCAGTGGTGGTGAGGGAAGGATGGCTCACTCTTTGAAGAAGAGGACACTGGTGGAGGGCGTGCATAGGAATGTAAACTTTTGCTTGTAGCTATGATGTGTACAGGAGATGATCTAAAACAAAGCAGCAAATTTTACTATAAAGCATAGATTCTTAAAGTAGATCCTTCTTTCTGATGAAAAGAACATAATATTCTAAGTGCTGATTACATTTAATACAGCTATGCTAACACCAGTAAAGACAGCAAGATTCCATTATAAAAATGTTATTGCTTAACTTCTTACCCAAACCCTCTTCACATAGCAGATTTAACAATTTTTATTTATTTAATTTTTTGTAGTGCTAGGGATTGAACTCAGGACCTCACACACTCTAGGGAAGCACTCTATTACTGAGCTATAACCCCGGGCCTTAACAATAAATTTTTTTTTTTTTTTGGTACCAGGGATTGAACTCAGGGGCACTCAACCACTGGGCCACATCCCCAGCCCTTTTTGTATTTTATTTAGAGACAGGGTCTCACTGAGTTGCTAAGTGCCTCGTCCTTGCTGAGGCTGGCTTTGAACTCGCAATCCTCCTGCCTCAGCCTCCCAAGTGCTGGGATTACAGGCATGCACCACCACGCCCGGCCAACAATAAATTTTAAATTATCACTGTTTCATTTTTTTATCCCATTCATTTTTATCTCAATATAAATAAATGTGCATACTTTTATTCATGAAAGATTATACGCCATGCAGCTTCCCATTCATTTCCTTCTTCTTTGATGTACTCAATACATCTTAGTATGTTTACAGCATCTTAAGCTTATCGTGAGCAACACTCAACTGCTGCTTATCTAGCAACCATTTTATCACTTGACAGACACTATAAACTCCCTTAAAAAAAATGCTTAGACTTATCATAGAGAAAAGCAGCCTACTTGTCATTCCCTGCAACTGGACACTACATTATGTTTTCTAATATAAACCTGTTGAAAAGCAACTACACATTATGGTAAGGTCTAATTATTTCTCTCTTAAGACCACCTTTAAAAAACCTAACCCCTTCTCGTCAAGTCTCTTTACCAGGCAGTTCTCCCTTTAAAGAAGCTTCCAAGAACATTACTCTCACAAACAGACCCAATTTTAATGAGCAGAGTAACAGTAAAAAACAAACCTGTAAGAAATTAGAGTCATGTGTAAACACTGAGAAGTATGAAAGAAATAGAGCAGAAATGCCAAATAAGAATGTAGTCCTTGGGGCTGAGGTTGTGGCTCAGTGAGAGAATGCTCATCTAGCACATGTGAGGCACTGGGTTAGATCCTCTGTACCACATATAAATAAATAAGTAAAATAATGGTATTGTATCCACCTACAACTAAAAATGATTAAAAAAAAGAAAAGAAAAAAAAGAATCTAGTCCTTAAAAGAAGTTTTATTAGCCCCTCAATTTTCATTTTATCCTCAATAATGTTATTATTTATATCTATGCAAAAATGTTCTTTCAAGGAGAAACTATGAAACTATATTTTGTTTTCATGTTTATATCACTCCTTAAATTAAAAATCCCCTAAAGTTTCCACACATTTTAGCATACTCTCCAATCACTTTTAGATTGCAAGATATATGCTAATGAACATCTGCCCAAATTCTTTATTTTATTACACATTTAGATATACATGAAGTATTAGAAAATGGCCAAATGGCTTTAAATTCCTTTTGTTCATCCTTGACTTCACGACTAATGGATTTTTTTCAGTTCTTCCATTTAACAATTTAAAACAGAAATTGTTATATTCTAAAAAAGGTATGGACAGTACTGGGGTTGTAGCTGAGTGGTAGAGCACTTGTTTAGAATATTTAAGGCCCTGGGTTCAATCAATCCCTAGCACCACTGAAAATGTAATAATAAAATAAAATGTATGCAGCCTAAATATTCTATCAGTATACGCCATCTTTTTTTATTAACAATAATGCAAATCTGGACATTTCTCTATTATAAGCTATCATTTCTCTGTTACAAGCTATCCATGTGTTTTTAGAGATAAATAATGAAATGTTATCCACTTAGAGGTCTCCTGAGGAATGCTAGTGGGAAGCTTTCATAACTTCACAGCACAGCAGCTCATTTTCTTCAACTCTGATCTAGATGTATGAAACAGTAATTTTAAGCAAGAGAAGTCCATTTATTTAGTATTAAAAATATTGGGGGGGGGGTTGTTGTTCCTGCGGATTGAACCCAGGAGCCCTATACTACTGAGCTACAACCCCAGCCCTTTTGATGTTTTTATTTTGAAACAGGGTCTCAGTTGCTTAGGACCTCATTAAGTTTGAGGCTGGCCTCAAACTTGTAATCCTCCTCCCTCAACCTCCCAAGTTACTGGGATTATAGGCATGCATTTAGCCAAAGGACAGATAAGACTACATAGATTGAAAAAAAATAAACCTAGACCAAAAGGAATCAAATTCAAAGTTTATAAACACTTAAAATACAATGTTCATTCTAACTATGGTTCTTCAGCCAAATAAATTTTTATCTCTGGGCACAGAAATGTATAGTAAAAAGTATTTCTCAGTCTAATATATTTTGTGAGGACTTTAAAAACATTTACCAATGTTTTTACACTTTTTTAATAGCACCTTGATTCAGTTCTTAAACATATGAAATCATGATACTGAGTAAACTAAGTCTTTGATCATTATGAAACAAAGAGCTTATTTCTAATGACTTTATTTAAATTTTAGTTTATGCTAAGCACCCATTAGATGGTTAATTTAAATTTTAACTTAAAATTTTTTTTTATATAATAGCTTTTTGTAATTATAGAAGTTTTAAATGAAAATACAATCAATGCTCCTACCTGTTGTAAAATGAGCACTGCATAAGTGGACTTTGTGGACTCGTGGCAATATTTGCTAATTCTGTTAGCCAATCCACCTCATTTTCACGGTAAGTATTTTCCGATATGTCTGAGGTATTCTGGTTCCAAGACGGCCTTGGATATTCTTGATGAGAAACATCTGAATTTAGCTGGTATATGGCAGATTGGGTAGAATCACTTTGAACAGCCTGAAGTTCAGGAAGGTCATCTGCAAATATGCACATTCAAAATTTCAAAAAGCAAATTAATGATAAAATGAACAATATTAAAATTTCAGCTAAAAGTCCTCAAATTTAGCTAGTTCATTTTGTGAGAAGAAAATCATAAATTCAAAATTAAATTCAATGTATTTTCTTGAACAAAATTACAAAAAAAAAAATGACATCTTGTCTATTTAAAGGTTACAGAGTAAAGAAAAAAAACCAAGCCGGGCGCGGTGGCGCACGCCTGTAATCCCACACTTTGGGAGGCTGAGGCTGTGTTCAAAGCCAGCCTCAGCAATGGCGAGGCACTTAGCAAAAGGTCTCTAAATAAATTACAAAAAAGGGCTGGGGATGTGGCCCAAAGAATCCCTGGTACCAAAAAAAAAAAAAACAAAAAAAAAAAAAAAAAAAAAAAAGTAAAGAAGTAAACCCAACAAATGATGTGATGTGGAAATGGTTCATCACCTAAACCATGTAATTACCACAAGTGTTTTCACACTAACCAACAGGGTTCACTCTGTGTTTTCTGCTTTTCCTCCCAAGTTTTTGTACCTTACCTGGGAGTAATCTGTATACAAAGATGTTTTTACATTAAAAAGTTACTGAGGAAAAATGCATTTTATGTGTATATGTGTGTGTGTGTGTGTGTATACTTACATATATATGTAGTTATTACTTATACTTATTGACCTGTAATACAGATAACTGTAACACTGAAAACAACAATTTCCGAAGATGAGAATGTATATCATATTTACTTTTCAGTGTGCTTACACAAATCTGTGTTAAAGCTTTTAAAATGTTGCCGGGAATTGAACCCAGGGCCTCGCACATGCAATGCAGCCAAGTGCTCTACCACTGAATTACATCCCTAGCCCCCAAAAGTATTTCTTTTCACTAAGAAATTCTGAACTCAGTAATACTTACTGGCTATATTTTTTTCTATAAATACATTCCCCAAAAGTATACCATGATAAACTTTATGCTCTCCAAAAGAAAAAACTAGCCCTACTACCCAAATAACACTACAAAGAACAATGAGTTTGGAAAAGAAAAAAAAAAAAATTCTACAAGGGGAAAAAAAAAATGAGAAAAAAAGAATTCTACAAGGAAAAAAAAAAAAAAAAAAAAAAAAGGAGAGAGAGAAAATTAAAGAAAGATCATCTGACAGGCCTTGAAAAACCAAAAACCAGCCTTCTCTAGAAAACACATCTAAACTAAAACCTATATAATCTATTAGGTCTCTCAAAAACAAAAAAACTCTTCAAGTTGTCTTAAATGTCATCCAAAAAGTATGTACAGTTCCTATTCAAGCAAATATTTCAGCATAGCTTACTAAAACTGAAATAGCTTACTGAAACTTAGTAATTCGGTGTATCAATTCTTAAAACTGACTAGAAGTTATACCGTTTCATGAAGCAGCTAAGAATTTCTAAAACATCATACAAATTTAAGATAATTTGACCTTCAAATTCTCATACTGGTGTAGCTTCTTCCCTCCCCTCATTGCCAACACCCTTTAACCATCATTGCTTTATTATAAAGGGTTCCTTTCTGTCTTTCAAATATAAGAAATTAACTACTTTTGAAGTCATGGATGGAAGGGGCTGAATTTTTGACTCCCTGGGTCTGATTTCCTCCTGAAACCTAAAACATGATGGTGCTCCTTGTGCAATCGGAACCACTACTCAATGAATATTAAGGTTCAGAAAATCCTTGGCATTCAAACAGGTCCCAAGACCTTCAGGATCTCCAAATTCCCAAACATTACTATAGTATATAATCTCTTCCTTTTATTTCATCATTTGTAAAATAAGGACAGTCATCCTTCTCAGAGTTGTTATGAACATTAAAGGTAACTACACATTAAATGGGGACAAAGCCAAATTGAAAAGCTGGGCTTCAAGCCAAGGGCATCCATTAGCTATTTACTCCTGAACACCAGCCTCAAAGCAATACAATTCAATCACCCCTCAACAAATCTACACAATTCCACAGGCCACATATTTCTGGAGTAACTCAGCAAGAGCAATCACTTTAAGGTACAAGGTCCACAATCATTTCCCTATTATACCAACAAATCAGTCCTGGAAAGCTCACTGGGAGAATGTTTGAAAAGTGACATCTTTTTTAAAAAAATTAAATAGCAGGGTTTTTCTAAGGTATTTAGTAGTCTAATCTTTATACACAAAACAAAGCAGTTCAGTTTAATAACTTATTTATGAGTCTCTATGATAACCATAAATAGCTCAAAGTCACTGTGGTTTTAAGTAATATTTTAAAAGCAAGAGTCAGAGAATGTTGTGTATTCCTATTACACAAAAATATACTTTTTTAGCTAGTCAAAGTTAAGCAGAGAAGCTGACTAAATATGAAAATTAATCTGAATCTTAGTTAAGATTCCTAGATAATTTTAAATTTCATTTACCAAGCTCCATGTGCTCATCACAGGAGTTATAGCCAGGTGAAGATGGCAAATTTTCATTACACTGTAGCAACTCCAATGAGTCATTCATTCCTGAAGCTCTTTTGTCCATCACCAGCAGGAGTTTCTGTACTGCATTAGGCATCTGATTTGTCTTCACTTCCCACACCATGTTATGGTGCTCCGACTTAAAAATAATAAGAGGAAAAAAATTATCAAGTTATGTGATTTGACTATCACATAAATATAAGATCAAGGACATCACTATGTTACATTTTTAACTTAATCACCTATTGCCATTTATACTTTCCTCAATTCCTCTGGACCATGACAATTCCCTATCTTGGCTACAGCTGTGTATTTTGAACTAAATTATACCTAATTCTTAAAGGATTAACATCTTGAATTTATGAAAGCTTTTAGGTCTAAATAATAGCAGTTATATATATTTATTTCTTTAATCTTATAACTCTTTCAGATGCAATTATTAAGACTAATGAAACTTTTTTTCCCCACATGTACCTTCAAATTCAAAAGAAAATTAACAAACTTTCCTCAGTTAGAAACTACTGGAGGAATATTCTAATTTTTTTAAAAAGACTATTCCACTGTATTTATCAACTGTGTTCAATATTTTGTTTCCTCATATTCTGAAAGTGAACAACCTTAACACACTTAAAAGAAAATTACAATCTCTAAAGAATATTTAAAAGTTTCTTTAAATGGCCATGCTAAGCTTCTCATAAAAATAAAAATGCTCTTTATTTTTTTAAACAGAATTTGAGATCTAGCCATAATAAAAAGATATTGGTGATTCTGAACAGGCTATTGCTTTAAGAAAGATGAATAATAATCATCATAAATTTGGCTAAACAACCAGTAAAACTACCTTCTTCAAGTAAAGTCTACAACTTATCACAAAGAAAATAACAGAGGCTAATACACTTAATTTCCGAGCAAAGTCCACTCAATGTGTTTGTTATGAAAGGAGAATGTGGTTATACCTTTTACACTGGTCTTTGGACAATAATCAATATGCTACTTAACATGAGTGACAACAGCAGGAAGATTTCTTGATTCCTCAGGCTATACTCCAAATTTCATTTAAAAAAATATCAAGTTCTAACAGGCTAATAAGAAATAAACAATGGGCAGGGGTGTAGCTCAGTGGCATAGTGCCTGACTAGAATGTATGAGACCAAACCAGGTCACAAAATATCCTTACTTTTTCAACAATACAGTTTTTTCTTAAAACATAACAATAAAATACACTGCTAATGAAAGTCATTAACAGTTAAAAGTCAACTATCCTAGTCCATTCTGATAAAAAAATGCAAAGATCTTCAACACTTAGTATTTCTACCATAGCGTTCTAAACCATGATGTAATCAGAGATCTTTTTCCACAAACACTTTTTCATGATTGTGTTGATTATGAAATGTTTTCCTGACTATAAAATACACAATATCACTGTAAAAATCTGGGGGGAAAAACATAATGATAACTTTTAACCCCACCAAACAGATTTAGATACTGTTAACATTTTGGTGTATTAAAATCTAATCTCTTTATCATGCATACACACCCACACTTACTTCTTCATACTTCATATCAGAGTTGGTAACTTTTCTTAAGATAAGTTCATAAATTTTTTCCTATGTCATTGTGGAAAAATCTAAAAGTTAAATAGCATACTAGTGAGGATATACCAAAATATACCAACTGCTGTTATTCCCCATTTTCTCATTCTTCTACACAATACTGATTATAATAAAAAAGTATTTACTTACATAGGATTATTTTAGATTCCTTGATACAAATTAAGTGGATGGTGATCAAACATCTTAAGGTTCTTTTTTTAAAGATCCTATTTTTTATAATTATTTTATTTCATTTTTATTAACATGCATTAATTGTACATATTAAAGGTTTTTAGTATATTTGTATATTTCAATAAAGCATGCAACAAATACTAATCAATTACAACCTCCCTTTAACTTTCCTGAACCACACACACTCTTCCCACTGTCTGATTATCACTGTTGCACATTTGGGTTGACATTTTTTAGCTTTAACATATAGAAAGAACTTGTGGGACTTGTCTTTGTATTCTGTCATATTTTGCTACATAATGTCCTCCAGATCCATCTATTTGCTGCAATGATGGAATTTCATTCTTTATGGCTGAATAATATTCCATTATGTATATATACACCACATTTTCTTTATCCACCCCAACAGTTGATGGACACACAGGCTGATCACTTATTTTAGATATCATGGACAGTGCCACAATAAACATGTGCATGCATGTATCTCTAACATACATAGCTAAACTGAATATTGCTTTACGGTGTTTCTAACATTCTATTTTGTGTGCTTTCTGCCTGTACCCCTCAAAAATGACCCTTATCTTCAGATTATAGGGTATTATTATACTATGGTTTTTTGTTTGTTTTGTTTTCCTTTCATACTACGGGTTCTTAATGTCCTAAATACAATAGTATTTGAAATGGTTAATTGTAAACAACCAGACGGCTATTCAGTTTCAGCTGCTGCTTTCCTGGAAAATATGGCAATTCATCCAATACATCTCAGTACCAGTCATGTATTATGCCATTACGTCAAGCAAATAACAGTTTGTCTACCTAAAAGATGTTTAAGGCATTTAAAAGAAATGACCTTTTTATAAGTTAGTACAACATACTGAATAATCAGTCTTAATAGTTATAGCAAACCTGCTGAGGTACAGTAACTTCCTACAAAATGGATGGCTAGAGAAAATGCGATTTTTCAAGTTACAAATCATATTTTTGAGACTCTACCTAATCTTTAAATTTAAAAAAAAATTTAGTGAATTAAGTTTAACCACTGATTCTCAATTCAACTCTTGCAGCACAAAAAAACATGTATGCTTTAAACAAACGGTACCCAAGCCCCATTCCTAGGGGGAATGATTTGATCTGAGGTCCAACCCTGTGCGCTGGTTTTCATTTGTTTGCTTTCAAAGGAATCCCAAGTGTAGTGTATTAACAACTACTGGGCTAAAAATAATTGCTAAATTCCTTTTCATTAAGAAAAATGTCCATTTATTTAATACATATTATGTATATATGGCATATTAATTGTAACTTTATATCTCAATGGTAATAAATGAAGACTCTCAAGGAATTCTATACATCCATGGAAAAATACAAGCAAATGACCACCTTTCTACAGAGCAGGGTTTCCCTATGAATGGAAAAAAAGAAGGGTGATTTCCCAGTGAGAAAAAAAACTACATTAGTAAGCTCAAAGAGCTGGCCAAGTACTGGGTAAGACCAGAAATATGGAGAATCTAATATCACTAGAAAGTGGGATGGCCTTATGTGTCATGTGGTCAGAGATACTAAGCTCATAAGGTTATTAACATGGAAAGGTGGACTAAGATGTGAATCTCTGATCTTAGTTTAGGAAAAAAGAATTTTCTTTTTTCCTTCTTTACCCTTAAAGACAAGAGTAAGGACTATGAAATCAGACTAAGTTTATGTACCAGATTTTCCACTTACTAGCTACGTGACCTTAATTTGTTTATTTAAGATCTTCATGCATTTTTGTAAAATAGAAATAATAAAATATCTACCTCATACTTTATTATAAAAACTCAGTGAGAAGGTAAAATGCTAAGAAACACCCAACACAAAGCAAACAATGTGGCTACCGTTGTTATCAATTATGAGACAATGGGGAACCACCAAAGATTTTTGGATAGGGTTTTGACATGATCAGAACTACACTTGAAACATTCTTTTTTGAACTTATGCAAAATCATACTAAAACACTACAGGAATATGTAGGAACATTTATAATGTATTTAAGGTAGGGCGTAGTTAAGAAAAAGAAAAACACTCACATTCTCAATTTCTATGTAAGCCACCTGCCTCCAGCTTCTTTTGCAAGAATTCTCATAAAAGAAAAGGTAATTGGTAGTATCAATGCAGATTCCTTATTTAGTAACTCCTAAGACAAGAGAGGAACTAGTCATTCTGTGTGAGTTCTTTTAGCAACTAATATTAACAGTTGAGATAGCACATAGATAACTCTTGCATAGAAATCTATCCAATATCTTAAACATATAGAACATAATTAAACCTATATCTTGACTCAAAAACCTTATGAACAACTGTACCATGCTTTATATATAGATTTGAGCTGTGTAAGTCAACCCCAGTTGAAATCTTAAAGTTGAAAATTTTCCTTTTTTTTTTTTTTTTACCTTTGTTATTGAAATTCAGAAGCTGTACTACACATCTCTCTCTTTTCAGAGTTATCCTTTGTGCATAAACAGTGCTGTTCCTGGGGTCCACAGAGAATAGGTGCAATCTGTCTTGTCTGCCCCCTGTCTCTCTAGAACTCTTTGGTTTCCTCACTCTTCCCAGCTAGACTTTTTTTCTTCCCCATCGCAAGTTCACCAATCATCATTTACAGTACACTAACATCCCCTTGTAACTTTATCATTTCTTCAGCACCTTGTCTTAGCTATCTACCACTATCCCAACACTCCTTGAATAAAGTTGGAAAAAAGTATTATTTTAATTTCAAAACACAACTACCTATAAATAACAAAAGGGATAAAATATTTATTGAACTTAAATTCTATGTATTTGTACCTCTCCCTGCTCAAGGTAATCAAAATTTGGCTGTCAGATAGCTGAGGTTTTGCTACTACAGACCTACTATACTCTAAAAGAAAGCCTAGACTTAACAACAGAAAGCTTGAATTTCCCTCTTGCTGGCTGTGGACCTGGGGCAGGTAACTTAACTTTAGCCTCACAGTACCTCTACTTATTTCACAGGCTATCATAGAATTAAATAAAATACGTGAAAACAAAATATAAAAACCACATACAAACGTAAGCTGTCTCACTCTTCTCTGTCATACTATTTTTGCCTGTCAAACTATTTTGGGGAAAGAAAACAAGGACTCTGACCTGGGAAAGGAATATGGAAAGAGTCTCATTCAAAAATACTGCCCCTAGGGCTGGGGTTGTGGCTCAGCGGCAGAGCGCTGCCTCGTACGTGCCGCGGCCCGGGTTCGATCCTCAGCACCACGTAATCATAAATGCATTGCATTGTGTACAACTAAAGTAAATAAATAAATATTAAAAAAAAAAATACTGCCCCCCCATACATTATACCAATTCATTCTGAAAAACAAGTTCCTTTTTCAAATATCTCCTGGTAGTGCTAACCCTATTGTTCATTTATGCTTTTGTATTCTGCTTTGGGATTAAGATTCAACACAGCTTGCCTTGTATTTTACTTAACTCAGCACGAGTCATCTCTTCACTAAATCAGTGATTTTAAAAAGAGAGAATAAAATTTTCCTATAATTGTACTTTGAAAGGTCGTGTTCAATATTTCAAATTTTACTGGATAGGGCCTGGGAGGTCCTATTGCTTTTTGGTGTGCAAACTTTCAGAAGCAAATATCCACAAAGTCTAATAAAGGAGAGGAAGACTACAAATAGCTAAGTCAAAGAATGAAAAAGGGAAACAAGGATTAACAAATGCCTACTTACCTATAGAATACTTCCACATAACTATTTATGAAACTGTACTTATGAAAGAAGTTTATTTAATTTAAAATTCAAAACAGCTCTGTGAACAATATATTATTGTGGAGGAGGAAAAACAGGACTCTGACCACTGAATGGGACCATTTGCTTTTTGGAGAACCAAGGGAAAAAAGACAAAAGATGTAGATCAACATAGGTGAGACTCCTGCTTTTGAAATGCCTGTTCTCTCTGAATCTTACTTTTCCATGATTATGCTATGATCTTCTATATGCTCTCCTCTAATCCTGAAGACTTTCATACCAAGTCTAGACTATTTGCTCAAATTATTTTGAAAGAGGGGGTGAAGAGAAGGTACTGTGCAATTAATATACATCTCTTACAGGAAGAATTAAGGTATTTAGAATGGATTACAAAATACAACATGATTTAGCAAACAAACTTACATAAACTGTATCAAATGCAACTTTCTACACAAAAAGCAATTGTTATTTAATATTTTCAATGAAACTTCACTTTTTTACAGAACTGTCCCTACAACTCTTGTCTGCCACTGTGTAAAAAAAACAAAATCCCACAAACAGCAGTTTTGTTTTCTATACTACCACAGAATACCACTTAACAAACACCTTTATGGCCCTGAACATTTTAATTTCTATGCCTGAATTTTATTTGTAGACTGGATCTACCCATTCGAATTTTAGGTACAAAAGATACTACATCCCAAGTCCTTGACTTGGCTGTACGTTGCTCAATCACACCTATACAAGTTATCAGTAATTTCATGCTTATTCAACATGAAATGTTAATATTGATGAATGTAAATAAAACTCATAATACCATTAAGCAGCCAGCCACAACTCCATTTAAAAACAGTACTGTATAAAAAAACTTGAAATCACCTAAAAATTCATATTATGTAAACCTGTTTTCCTATATTTGTTATCCTAAACATTTTCACATTACTAGTAACTCATGAGAAAAGCTTTTCTAAGCTACTGTCCACAACTTTTAATAATTCAATTAACCAATATTAGAATTATTTTTCTAATTTTAGAAGAAAATACTATTAAATTATGATTGGAAGCACAAAGTAAAGGCATATCAAAATATGAAGGAATATTAATCGTCAGGCAGTTAACAAAAAAGAAAAAAAAGTGTCCATTTTCCTGAGTGTTGTAATAGGTTTTGTCAGTTTTAAATGTTTTATATTTTCTTGTCATTTATTTTCCCATTTAAATAGTCCCTTTCTTAGTTAAAACACAAAAATATTTAGTCTTGTCTCATTGACATGGTAGTAACTTCTTTCTGATGATGTATGCCTTATAGTTTCATTTCAGATTTAAAAGAAACCAGCTTGCAATTCACTGCAGAAGAACCTTCAGGGCACAGCAGTTTACTCATTCACTAAGTTCATGTTATATGCCTTCTTTAAGAGGACACTTGGATAAGGAGGAGAGTCCAAATAAGTTAAAATACAGTGAATACAATCTGATGCTATCATGTTTGCATTCTAAAAGATTCAAACCTTGACTCTGGTGAATGCATTCAGAAATCTTGGGAGAAAAGTGTCCCTTTTAAGCTAATTTATGCAGGACCTGGAGAAACTAACAATGGGAAAGGGTTTGTAAGTAGAAAGAAAAACGCAATTGGGTTTATGAAACAAAGATGAAAACTACAAAATGAAATAAAAATTTCATTCTGTAATTTACTAAATTAGAATAAGGAGGGGGCTGTGGCTGTAGCTCAGTGGCAGAGCACTTTCCTAGCATGTGTGAGGCACTGGGTTCGGTTGGATCCTTAGCACCACATAAAAGTAAAAACGAATAAAATAAAGGCATTCTGTCCATCTACAACTACAAAAAAAAATTAAATTAGAATAAAGAGCATTTTGCCTTAAAATGGTTAAATTATACCTTCCTCAAAAGTATAAAGTAGCTCAAAAACTTAAGTGGCTTTAATTCTTTTGAAAGTACTCAAATTTCTTTGAATCTTTATCAAATATTGCCAACCCAGCAAGAACTGAGTTTAATAGAAAAAACTGAATGGATCATCCTAATACTCTTCTTAGCAAAAAAAAAAAAAGTATCTACAAGTGTTAAAATTATTAATTCTCAAAAGGCAATTTTAATTTTCAAAACCACTGTGTTGAGTCATCGTTACTGTTATTTAGAAGAAAAAATAAATATAAAGAACTTCGCCAGAATGGGTGGTAGGACTCCATAGCTTCTCAGTGGGGAAAAATCCCCTCTTTGAAAAGCCCCCTTCCGTTCTAGCGTCAGCGGCATCCTAAGTCAATAAACTTTATGTGCTGCCGTGATGTCAGTACTCCTTTTGAAATCGCCTCTAGCTGAAAAATTCCCTACGAATGAACTCCAGAGAACTTAGAGCACACAGTGGAGAATAAGATCCCCCAGACAGCAAGCAGCGTTTAGAGCTACAAAAACCCGGCTGCCGACTTCCCCAGGATTCTTTCTTGTTTTGTTTTAATCTGCCTGCGGCAGCAGCATAAATTGAAAGGCGGAGACTCCAATCGCCTGCCAAGCCTCCTCTCTGGGTCAAACGGAGCAGCGCCTCCCAGTTCACGCCAAGTCCACCCCCACCCTCTTTCGCCATTCATAGCGCTCCCCTCCCCTCCCCCCATCATGTGACCGCAGCCTGGACGCCAGGCTTGTTTTTCCCCTCCGCTCAGCCCCACCGCGCAGGCGCCTCGGAGCCCATTCATTCGAACTGCGTAACAATGAGCCCCGGGGCCCAGCGGCTACCCCAGCTTCCCAGCTCGGCCTGAACCCCCTCTTGGCCCAGAACGAGATGGCACTTCACTAGGGTCCTCCACCCTGGGTCTGCCCCTCACTTGTGGCCAGCCTCCGACCCTCTGCCAACAAGAAGGGAGTTGAAATCAAACTTTTCCTAGGCAATCCCGGTGCCGCGCCGACCCCTTACCCCGCCCAGGCCCGTCCGACCTCCCCGCCCGGCCCGACCACCCACCGCGAACCCGGCCCGGAGCGCGGTTCTCGCCCAGCCTCTTCCTAGCCCCCGCCCCGAGACCCCGAACGCCACCGCCGCGAAGCTCAGGTGAGCTCGCGGAAGACGCCGGTCGGATAGGCTCGCCGCGCTCGGGCAGTAGTCTGACAGTTAACTGCCCCCACCCTGGGGGCAGCCCTGGAGAAAGAGGAACCCGGACCCGAGCTCGCCCAGCCGCCCAATCCCCTCGGGCTCCAGCCCCTCCCTTCCCCACCCCCACCCCTTCCGAACTGAAAGACAACAAACCCGCCGCAGAGTGCGGGCAGCTCTATCGCGGGCCTTTCTGGCGGCGACACCCCCACCAGAAGCCCGCGTACCCCCTCTCATACTGACGACGCCTTCCCCGGCGCGCGTTACTGCTCCCGTCGCCGCTCTTACTCCTCAACCGAAACTTTCCTACTTACCAAACCCGTCGCCATTACCAAGTCTTTCAAGCTTCGTCTTCCCCCTCCCCTCAACCCCCTGGGGGTTGAGCCTTCGTCTAGCTCTTTCGCCCTCTTATTGGTCTGCAGAACTGCCATTCTATCTTTCTACTTTCCCATTGGATGATACCGTGGTCCGTCTCGGAGGGCGGGCATGTATTGACTTTTGTGTTCTGTTTACTGGAGGAGGTGGCCTGTCAATCACTGGAGTAAGCTCTTCGGATTGGACTGATGCCGAGACTCTGGGGACCAGGGCCAAACTTTGCCCCCGACATGGATTGTGGGTTCGTAGTCTCAGCCTCATTAGTTAGCTCAGAAAACTGAGGGTTGGGGGAACCGGTTGGACTACACATCCCAGAAGTATGTGCACAGCGCAGTCTTGATAGTAAACAAGAGTCATAGGGACACGTGTATCAGCTCGTTTGTTTTGGTGTCTGAGACAAAAGGGAGGGGGCGGAGGAAGGGAGTGTTTTAAAGCTTAGGCCTCTTTTCCTCTGGGCTGCCTCCTCTAGCGCTCGGAGAAACCCCAACTTTTCGCAGAACCTAGTGCAGGCCATAAACTGCCAAAGTTGCTCGCTGCTCACAGTTTGGCAAGAGGCCAAGGTATTGTTTTAGTGCGAGGGGAAGGAGATGACTGCACAAGCGGAAGCAGGGCAGGTTCGCGAGGGACGTGGTCACTCAAAACAAATCAAGGTCCCACGCACCATGGGGATGGTGAAGGTGATGCTGGACTGCATCCGCTGTAGGAAGAACTAAATCCCTTTATCCCGAGGACAGCAACCTGAGAAGATTCCTCAACTCTGTTCAATTCATCTAGGATTTGTCTAGGGCCAGCTAAGTGCCAGGAGCTGTGAGCCTCCGGGATAGACAATGAGAGAGAAGTTCAGTCTAGAGAATTTACAAGGCTGTCGAGAGGGGTGAACGATCACATTGAAATTGAGGATTTAATGCTAAGTGAAGTTAGCCAATCCCAAAAAGCCAAATGCCAAATGTTTTCTCTGATATAAGGAGGCCAATTCACAGTCGGGTTGGGATGGGGAGCATAGGAGGATTAGAGGAATACTAGAATGGCCAATGGGAAGGGAGGGGGCAAAAGGGTGA
Organism: Tamias sibiricus; assembly: GCA_025594165.1. Lineage (NCBI taxonomy): Eukaryota > Metazoa > Chordata > Mammalia > Rodentia > Sciuridae > Tamias > Tamias sibiricus. The sequence continues at coordinate 82,573,799 of CM046664.1, forward strand.
AGGGGGAAAAAAAAAGATGGTAGAATGAGATGGATATCATTACCCTAAATGCATGTATGAAGTCACGAATGGTGTGAATATACTTTGCAAACAACAAGAGATTTGTAAAAAAAAAAAAAAAAAAAAAAAAAAAAAGTGCTCTATATATGTAATATGAAATGTAATGCATTCTGCTGTCATAACATCTTAGAATAAAAAATAAATAAATTTAAAAAAAAGAAATTGAGGCAAATGGTTGTTTTCATATTGACTTGCTTGCTTATTGTTTAAGGCCACATAGAGGAGTATGGAGTATGAGTTAAACTGATTTAAATTGTGAATTATTATCTGTAAGTTTCTCTGCTAAGTTTTTGTTAACCATTTTCCCCCTCCAAGAGGCTTCCAATTGATGAAAGAAAGAAAGCTGTCTTTTCACTCCGTTTCCACTAGGAGTTCCCCTTAAGTTCTAATTGTCTGACTCAACAGAGGATCGCTTCTCTGCTTTATAGTTTACCTTCACTTTTTGTGTGTGTGTGTGTGTGTGTGTGTGTGTGTGTGGTACCGGGGATTGAACTCAGGGGCACTCGACCACTGGGTCACATCCCCAGACCTTTTTTTTTTTTTTTTTTTTTTTGTATTTTATTTAGAGACAGGATCTCACTGAGTTGCTAAGTGCCTCGCCGTTGCTGAGGCTGGCTTTGAACTTGCGATCCTCCTGCCTCAGCCTCCCAAAGTGCTGGGATTACAGGCGTGCGCCACCGCGCCCGGCTTAATAGTTTACCTTCACTTTAAAAGAAGCTCTTCATCAGTTAACTGCATCTAGTCTATAATTGGTATTTTTACTATTCACATTACAAAGGCATTATTAAGCTTTTTTTCTTTGAACCTTTAGTGTTTAATCATTTAAGCTATGCTTTAGGTTTTATTTAGGTCACTAGACTGGATGCTTAAAATAAGTTGAGGAAAACGCATTAGTAAGAAGTCTGTAAAAGCAAACTTCTGGAATTACCCTGAAATTATAGCTAGTAGTTTCTTTAAAACTCACTACATTAGGGCTGGGGTTGTGGCTCAGTGGCAGAGCGCTAGCCTTGAACGTGTGCGGCCCAGGTTCCATCCTCAGCACCACGTAAACATAAGTGCAATTGCATTGTGTACAACTAAAGTAAAAAAATAAATAAATAAATAAATAAAACTAACTACATTACTTGAATTTTCAAATCCACATAACAAGCTAGAGAAATCCAGACTAGTTGGGTACCATGGCACACACTCATAAATCCCAGCTACTCAGGAGCCTGAGGCAAGAGGATCCCAAGTTGGAGGTTAGCCTGGGCCTCTTAAGTCAGATCCTATCTCAAAATAATTTTTTAAAAATGGGCTGGAAATATAACTCAGAGGTAGCGTTCCTGACAAACAAAAACAAAGAAATCCAAAATGACCTTTGTATGTTGAAACAAGTTTTAAATTTCTTTAGGGGTCCCCACTTGAATTCTTGTAAGTACTTATAAAATATATCCTCCCTACCATGTGATCAAAGATTTACTTTCTGTGTTCTCAAAGAGTAATCGAACATTTTTCTTAAAATAATTCAGAAAAGAAGCAATAAAATGTTTAATTTGTGCCCTAAGGAAAAAAGGACAGGATTTGAATTTACATCTTTCAGAGAGAGAGAAACCCAAAAAAAGAATGACCATTTTTGCTGTATTGTGTATGCTGGTTGTATTTTCTCCTTTTTTTTTTTTTTTTTTTTTTTTAACAATAGACAGTCATCTTACTCCATAATTTAAAAAAATAATAAATTCAACATTTAATTTAGTGACAATAAGAAAACCCCTGGTGTTCAGCTAATCATTTTAAATGGGATATTTATGTCTAGCTCAATTCTTCCAGAAAACTAAAAATCTTTCCTCTGTAAAAATGAGATCTCAAGAACTTAAGCCACTGTTTTATCCCTCCTGAGCACACACTATGAGATCTGCTTTCAGCTGTTACTTTAAAAAGTTAAAATATTTGAAAATTTTTACCAAAGCCTTAGTTAGTGGTGACTTTTTTTTTTTAATTGGAGGACACCAGGATGGGAAGAATTAATTCAACTTTAAATCTAGATATTGTACATTATTATAAATAAGTTATCCTTTAATAGCACTATAAAGCTTTACCCATTCATTTTCTAGTTCTATTTGTTGACCACTGTGCTAATTGATATGAATACAAAGATTAAAAAATATATACTTTTTTCTTTTTGTTTCCAAGTGTTTAGATATATGTCAAATTCAGATAGTTTAGTCACAACTTAATAAAACTATTAGAATTCCCTATGCCTTTTTTTTTCCCCTATGCCTTTTAATAGACAATTAGTTCCTTAGACTTTCCTGGAAGCTCAATAACCACATTAGTACCCTATGTGTATTTAACAGGAACATCATCATTAGTTCTTGAGTAATCAACAAAACCAGCCAATCCATAAGCCAGAACAAAGATCAAAGGACAAAACTAGAAAGATATACTTAGAAATTTTTATATATTGCAGGAGCCCTGTTTGGGGATTGGCTTGAATTGCAGTTGACTATGAGCCGTGGAGATTTGGGCATTGTCTCCTCCCGTAGTCTCACAAGACTTGTTGCGGGATCTCGAGTGACTTGGCCGAAATTGCTGATCGGGTCAGCGCCATTTTAGTGTTTGTGTTTGGCGTGTGTTAGTTGTTGTTAGAACCAGAGAGAAAAGTTATCAGAATAAAAAGCTGTTTGTCTCCAGTTTGCTTCTGAAGTTCTTCCCGCGGCTCCGTTGCTCCAAGCGCTTCAGGCGACTACAGGTGGCGGCCCGTACGGGGAACTTCGGAGCGGACAGGTAAGAACTGAAAGGTCTCTAAAGATGGGTTCGAATATAACTGAATCCCAAGTGATAGAGGCTATGCAAAGACTCCTTGATATACCTGACTCTGTTCTCAGTGAGGAGTATATAGACAAAAGTGAAAGTGATCAAAAAAGTGTAGATTCCACTGGGCCAACTGAGACCAGTAAAGAGAGTATTAGAAGAGACCCCAAAATGACAAAAATCCAAGCTATTAAAGCTATTCGGGAGTTATTGGCGAAAGCTGAAGGATACTTGCTCTCATTGGAACCTGGGCCTCAGGATATTGCTGTCAGTGAAATTAGCAGTGGTGAGGAATCTAGTAAAAGTGATCCTGAGAAAATGAGGAAAAAGAAATTTAAAAAGACCGAGAAAAAGGTCCGTCAGGCAGAGGAGTCACTTGTGTCCTCTACTCCCCCATGGGTGGAATCCATTACAGAAAATATGAAGGGTATTACTAGGCATTTGCATACCCTAGAAACAGAAATAAAAAGTCTTTCTGATCGCTTATGCGCTCTCGAGGACAACTCACAGATACATTGGGAACCGCCAGCATTTGAAAAGAAAAATGGACAGAGTGTCCATCAGTCAGTAGATTTCAAAACAATAAAAAATCTCAAAGAGGCAGTAATGACTTATGGGCCCCAAGCTCCTTTCACGTTGAGTATGCTGGAGTCCCTTAACACCTTTAGCTTAACCCCCTCAGACTGGAAAAGTCTATGTAAAGCAACATTAAGCGGGGGGCAATTCTTGGTTTGGCGATCGCAATTCCAAGAACTTTGTATAGAAACGGCTAAAAGAAACGCGGCTGCAGGGTTTGAAAACTATAATATAGACATGCTCACAGGAGAAGGGCAATTCGCAGACTTACAGGCTCAAACAGATTATGACCCAGATATATATGCTCAGATAAATGCAGCTGCCTTAGAGGCATGGAAAACTGTACAAGGACCTGGGGATCTACAAGGTAGCTTGTCAAAAGTGATTCAAGGACCTAATGAGCCGTATGCCGACTTTGCTGATCGACTTTTGAGAACTGCAGGTAGTGTGTTTGCAGATGTTGACCAAGCTATGCCATTAGTTGTTCAATTAACTTATGAAAATGCAAATAAATGGTGCCAAGCAGCCATCAGGCCATGGAGAAGTAAAAAGGATCTTTCCGTATATATACAACTATGTAAAGATATAAATGACGCCTTTGTCACAGGAAATGTGATTGCAGCCTCAATGAGAGGTGCTTCCTCTCGAAATTTCACAAAGGCTAAACGTAGATATTATAATCAATCAGGATATTCCAGGCAAAATTATCATAATCAATCAGGCAATTCTAGGCAAAATCCCAAAAGAGAAATAAGACCAAGCTCATATCGTGCCCCAGGCCGCTGCCCCAGGTGTAAAAAGGGAAATCATTGGGCCAATAAATGCCATTCAAAATTTGACATCCATGGAAATCCTTTGTTCAGGAATTCAAAAAACGGGGCACGGGGCCCAATACCCCGGGGCCCACAAATGTACGGGGCATTGCAGAAGGAGTATCCTCAAGCATCCACTCAGATGCTTCCCCGACACAATCCCTACTACCCATCCACTCCCTCGCCAGAGGAACAAGAGGAAATGCAGGATTAGACCTCTGTTCCACCTGCCCGAATAGTGTTAACACCTGAAATGGGGGTTCAACTGATTCCCACAGGAGTCAGGGGACCTCTTCCCTCAGGGACTGTAGGACTTATTATCGGGCGTAGTCCTAAAAGCTTATTAGGTTTGCAAGTGACCCCAGGAGTAATAAACTCAGACTACAAAGGGGAAATAAAAATAATGCTTAGCTCACCCCAAAGTATAACTTCTGTTAATCAAGGAGATAGAATTGCTCAGTTGCTTCTCCTTCCCAATTTACATAATTCATTTAAAATGGGTATGCCTCAAGAAGGGAACAATAGAGGATTTTGTTCCACTGACTCAAGTCCCATGGCTTGCTGGGTTCGAGACTGTTCAAGGAGGCCTATGTGTAAAATAAAAATCCAAGGAATAGAAATGGAGGGATTAATAGATACTGGAGCTGACTCTTCCATTATTAATTTACGCCAATGGCCCAAGCACTGGCCTCTGCAAAAAGCTTCAACCAGTTTAAGAGGCTTGGGATATAATAACCTCCCAGATAAAAGTGCAGTAATTTTAAAATGGGAGGATGATGAAGGCCATAAAGGAACATTTCAGCCTTATGTTTTACCTAATCTACCGGTTACTTTATGGGGAAGAGATATTTTGCAACAAATGGGAGCACACCTTGCAACCAAGCCTGCAGATGTTAAATGTGAAAACCTACAGGGTAATCTTAACCATAAAAGAACTCATTATCAAAAAGGACAGAGTAATCTTAACCCTAAAAGTAATCATTATCATAAAGGAAAAAGATATTTTTTTTCGGGGCCACTGAGAAAATAATTTTGAAAATACCATGGCTTTCTGATAAGCCAGTGTGGGTCCCTCAGTGGCCCCTATCTAAAGAGAAATTACAAGCGGCGGCCCACCAATTAGTTCAGGAACAATTAGAAGCAGGTCATATAGAACCTTCCACCTCTCCCTGGAATTCCCCCATATTTGTGATCAAGAAAAAGTCAGGAAAATGGCGATTGTTACATGATCTTAGACAAATCAATAAAACCATGCAAGTTATGGGGCCTACTCAACCTGGACTTCCTAGTCCCGTAGCTATTCCAAAAAATTTCCATCTTATTACTCTTGATATAAAGGATTGCTTCTTTTCTATTCCCCTACATCCTCTGGATGCCCCCAGGTTTGCTTTTTCCGTTCCTTCTGTGAACAATAATGGCCCTGATCAGAGATATCAATGGAAGGTTTTACCACAGGGAATGGCTAATAGCCCCACCATATGCCAAATATATGTGGACAAGGCTATCCAACCCATTAAAAATAAATATCCAAACCTCATGTGTCTACATTACATGGATGATATTTTATTGGCCCACCCTAATCAAAAAAATCTTATTTAATATATTCAGTGATGTGGTAGAAAATTTAAAAAAATATGGATTATATATAGCAGAAGAAAAAGTTCAAACCAGATCTCCCATATTATATTTAGGATTTAAAATCATGGATACTTTTGTTAGACCCCAAAAAATTTTAATAAATAAAGAACATTTGACCACCCTCAATGATTTCCAAAAACTACTGGGAGACATTAATTGGGTTCGCCCTACACTAAATCTCACTACTGGCCAACTAAAACCTTTATTTGACATCCTTCATGGAGATCCTGATCCATCTTCACCACGAACATTGACTCCTGATGCTAGGAAAGCTTTAAAGTTAGTAGAAAAAGCCATCGAAGGAGCTCATTGTGATAGATTTGATTTAACTCAACCGCTGATGTTGATTATTATTTCTTCACAATATACACCCACAGGAGTATTTTGGCAACAAGGGCCTTTATTATGGATACATTTGCCCGTCTCTCCTAAAAGTATAATTGAATCTTATACCTCCATGGTGGCTAAACTTATTCTTCAAGGACTTAAGACTTCTACTAAAATATTTGGCATTCACCCTGCTACTATTATTACTCCCTATTCATCATCACAGATTGAATACTTATGCTTCAATGATAATGATTGGGCTATAGCTAAATGCTCTACTTCTGCAAATTTTGATAATCATCTTCCTAAGTCCCCTATATTATCTTTTTGTATTAATCATCCTATTATATTTCCACAGGTAATAAAAAATCAACCTATTCCTAAGGCATTTAATGTATTTACAGATGGGTCCTCAAATGGTACTGCTACAGTAGTCACTAAAAAAGAAAATATGACTTACATAACTGCACACAAATCAGCTCAACTAGTGGAACTGGAAGCTGTGGTAAGAGCTCTGGAAAATTTTAGGGACCAGCCCGTAAACATTTTTTCAGATAGCCACTATATTGTACAAGCCGTCCCAAAATTAGAGTTAGCAGGACCAATAGCACCTCATACTCCAGCCTTTAAATTGTTTTATCAAATACAAAAACTTTTGTGGGCAAGAAAAGAACCTCTATTCGTAGGCCATATTAGAGCACATACTAATTTGCCTGGTCCCCTCCATGAAGGTAATCAAAAGGCTGATGAACTTACAAAAACAGTATTTATACTTTCAGCGCTACAACAAGCTACTTTATTTCACTCCCAGTTTCATGTCAACAGCACCACCTTGCAACGTAGGTTTAAAATCACAAAGGAGCAAGCCAGAACAATTGTAAAAGATTGTAAATCTTGTATGACACATTTGCCCAATCCTCATTTCGGCGTTAACCCTAGAGGATTAATGCCCAATCATTTGTGGCAGATGGATGTTACTCATGAGCCAAGTTTTGGAAAATTGCGATTTATTCATGTGACCATAGATACATGTTCAGGCATGATTTTTGCTTCCTTACATTCTGGAGAAAAAGTTAAAGATGTTACATCTCATTGTTTGCAAGCTTTTGCTGCATTGGGCATCCCCAAAATGCTTAAAACAGATAATGGCCCCACATATACGTCCTCATCTTTCAAAGAGTTTTGCGCAAAATTCAATATATCCCATAAAACAGGCATCCCATACAATCCTCAGGGTCAGGGCATTATTGAAAGAGCAAACCGAACACTGAAAATTATGTTATTAAAACAAAAAGAAGGAAATTGGAAAAGTCCTAAGGACAGATTGGCAGTTGCCCTGTTTACCTTAAATTTTTTAACTTTAGACTCTAATGGTTATTCTGCTGGAGACAGACATTGGAATCCACACCAACAACATAAACCTTTGGTTTACTGGAAGGATGTTCTTTCAGGTACATGGAAGGGTCCAGATCCAGTATTAATTTGGGGAAGAGGATCTGTTTGTGTTTTTCCAAAAGACGAATCCTCTCCAATATGGATACCATCTAGATTAATAAAACAGGTACCACATCAAAATGATCAAGATGAAGTTATTGAAGAATCAAGATTAATAAAAAAGGTACAAAATCAAGAGGACCAAGATGAAGGTACAGAATGATTCCCTCAAAAAGAGTCCTTCAAAATATTTCACAACTTAAGTGTCATTTCTCCCGGCCGGGACAAGGAGATCTCTCTTTAGTGTGCACACAATTGTATTTTTTTTTCTTTTTATACATGTCTTTATGTCTGTACATTTGTCTACATTTCATGTTAATGTGACGTCACAAATATATGTTTGTATGCTTGTTCGTCTGTCCAGTGTGACGTCACAAAGAACAAAGCGCTTATGAAAAAGAAAATATATATATATATATATATATATATATATATATATATGGATCCAAATAACTTTAATTCATTTTAGGTTAAGAGTATTCAATTTAGGTAAATAATTTTATAAATGAAGGTACTTTCAATTTTGATTTATAGGTGTCCCTGGGACTTCTCTTTAGCAAACAATATGACTAGTGCTATATAACCTGATATTTTGGTGTTTTGACATAAGATTGTTTATTTGTTATTAACTTCATTTGTTTAATAGCTCATTAATTTCAATTATCTCAACAGGTAAAAGATTGCTCTGTATACAGAGACTCAAGGGTTCCAGTTAACAAATTATTTCTCTAAAGTGCCTTTACCTTTTATTTAATCTATCTTTAATGCAGTAATTACCCTCAGTCTTTCTTTGTTTTGTTCTAAATATGATATTTTTCCAACTTATGTTTGTAGAAGCTCAACCAGCGATGTGTGTGAACAAAAATCAACTTTAATTTTCTAATCTAATTATTCTATTTTGTAGTTTGACAACTCGCCTCTTGACTCAGTGCTGCAATAGCACTGCCTTTCCTTTAATAATTGATGCTTGAGTTTCTAGGTAGCGGGCCCTGAAGATTTGCCGGTGGCATTGTCTAAACATAAAAAAGACGTCTGCTGCTACAGCTGCAGGGATCGTGGCTGCCGCAAGCATCCCTGCTGCTCAAACATCAAACAACCTCACCAACAGTGTGGCCTCTGCTCTACATGCATGGGGCCTCCTACATCAACATGTTACAACAAATGGACATTTTGATCTTTCATTGTTTGGGACTTTACAGGACAATGCCTTGCGGGTGCAGGAGCCCTGTTTGGGGATTGGCTTGAATTGCAGTTGACTATGAGCCGTGGAGATTTGGGCATTGTCTCCTCCCGTAGTCTCACGAGACTTGTTGCGGGATCTCGAGTGACTTGGCCGAAATTGCTGATCGGGTCAGCGCCATTTTAGTGTTTGTGTTTGGCGTGTGTTAGTTGTTGTTAGAACCAGAGAGAAAAGTTATCAGAATAAAAAGCTGTTTGTCTCCAGTTTGCTTCTGAAGTTCTTCCCGCGGCTCCGTTGCTCCAAGCGCTTCAGGCGACTACAGGTGGCGGCCCGTACGGGGAACTTCGGAGCGGACAGGTAAGAACTGAAAGGTCTCTAAAGATGGGTTCGAATATAACTGAATCCCAAGTGATAGAGGCTATGCAAAGACTCCTTGATATACCTGACTCTGTTCTCAGTGAGGAGTATATAGACAAAAGTGAAAGTGATCAAAAAAGTGTAGATTCCACTGGGCCAACTGAGACCAGTAAAGAGAGTATTAGAAGAGACCCCAAAATGACAAAAATCCAAGCTATTAAAGCTATTCGGGAGTTATTGGCGAAAGCTGAAGGATACTTGCTCTCATTGGAACCTGGGCCTCAGGATATTGCTGTCAGTGAAATTAGCAGTGGTGAGGAATCTAGTAAAAGTGATCCTGAGAAAATGAGGAAAAAGAAATTTAAAAAGACCGAGAAAAAGGTCCGTCAGGCAGAGGAGTCACTTGTGTCCTCTACTCCCCCATGGGTGGAATCCATTACAGAAAATATGAAGGGTATTACTAGGCATTTGCATACCCTAGAAACAGAAATAAAAAGTCTTTCTGATCGCTTATGCGCTCTCGAGGACAACTCACAGATACATTGGGAACCGCCAGCATTTGAAAAAAGAAAAATGGACAGAGTGTCCATCAGTCAGTAGATTTCAAAACAATAAAAAATCTCAAAGAGGCAGTAATGACTTATGGGCCCCAAGCTCCTTTCACGTTGAGTATGCTGGAGTCCCTTAACACCTTTAGCTTAACCCCCTCAGACTGGAAAAGTCTATGTAAAGCAACATTAAGCGGGGGGCAATTCTTGGTTTGGCGATCGCAATTCCAAGAACTTTGTATAGAAACGGCTAAAAGAAACGCGGCTGCAGGGTTTGAAAACTATAATATAGACATGCTCACAGGAGAAGGGCAATTCGCAGACTTACAGGCTCAAACAGATTATGACCCAGATATATATGCTCAGATAAATGCAGCTGACTTAGAGGCATGGAAAACTGTACAAGGACCTGGGGATCTACAAGGTAGCTTGTCAAAAGTGATTCAAGGACCTAATGAGCCGTATGCCGACTTTGCTGATCGACTTTTGAGAACTGCAGGTAGTGTGTTTTGCAGATGTTGACCAAGCTATGCCATTAGTTGTTCAATTAACTTATGAAAATGCAAATAAATGGTGCCAAGCAGCCATCAGGCCATGGAGAAGTAAAAAGGATCTTTCCGTATATATACAACTATGTAAAGATATAAATGACGCCTTTGTCACAGGAAATGTGATTGCAGCCTCAATGAGAGGTGCTTCCTCTCGAAATTTCACAAAGGCTAAACGTAGATATTATAATCAATCAGGATATTCCAGGCAAAATTATCATAATCAATCAGGCAATTCTAGGCAAAATCCCAAAAGAGAAATAAGACCAAGCTCATATCGTGCCCCAGGCCGCTGCCCCAGGTGTAAAAAGGGAAATCATTGGGCCAATAAATGCCATTCAAAATTTGACATCCATGGAAATCCTTTGTTCAGGAATTCAAAAAACGGGGCACGGGGCCCAATACCCCGGGGCCCACAAATGTACGGGGCATTGCAGAAGGAGTATCCTCAAGCATCCACTCAGATGCTTCCCCGACACAATCCCTACTACCCATCCACTCCCTCGCCAGAGGAACAAGAGGAAATGCAGGATTAGACCTCTGTTCCACCGCCCGAATAGTGTTAACACCTGAAATGGGGGTTCAACTGATTCCCACAGGAGTCAGGGGACCTCTTCCCTCAGGGACTGTAGGACTTATTATCGGGTGTAGTCCTAAAAGCTTATTAGGTTTGCAAGTGACCCCAGGAGTAATAAACTCAGACTACAAAGGGGAAATAAAAATAATGCTTAGCTCACCCCAAAGTATAACTTCTGTTAATCAAGGAGATAGAATTGCTCAGTTGCTTCTCCTTCCCAATTTACATAATTCATTTAAAATGGGTATGCCTCAAGAAGGGAACAATAGAGGATTTTGTTCCACTGACTCAAGTCCCATGGCTTGCTGGGTTCGAGACTGTTCAAGGAGGCCTATGTGTAAAATAAAAATCCAAGGAATAGAAATGGAGGGATTAATAGATACTGGAGCTGACTCTTCCATTATTAATTTACGCCAATGGCCCAAGCACTGGCCTCTGCAAAAAGCTTCAACCAGTTTAAGAGGCTTGGGATATAATAACCTCCCAGATAAAAGTGCAGTAATTTTAAAATGGGAGGATGATGAAGGCCATAAAGGAACATTTCAGCCTTATGTTTTACCTAATCTACCGGTTACTTTATGGGGAAGAGATATTTTGCAACAAATGGGAGCACACCTTGCAACCAAGCCTGCAGATGTTAAATGTGAAAACCTACAGGGTAATCTTAACCATAAAAGAACTCATTATCAAAAAGGACAGAGTAATCTTAACCCTAAAAGTAATCATTATCATAAAGGAAAAAGATATTTTTTTTCGGGGCCACTGAGAAAATAATTTTGAAAATACCATGGCTTTCTGATAAGCCAGTGTGGGTCCCTCAGTGGCCCCTATCTAAAGAGAAATTACAAGCGGCCCACCAATTAGTTCAGGAACAATTAGAAGCAGGTCATATAGAACCTTCCACCTCTCCCTGGAATTCCCCCATATTTGTGATGAAGAAAAAGTCAGGAAAATGGCGATTGTTACATGATCTTAGACAAATCAATAAAACCATGCAAGTTATGGGGCCTACTCAACCTGGACTTCCTAGTCCCGTAGCTATTCCAAAAAATTTCCATCTTATTACTCTTGATATAAAGGATTGCTTCTTTTCTATTCCCCTACATCCTCTGGATGCCCCCAGGTTTGCTTTTTCCGTTCCTTCTGTGAACAATAATGGCCCTGATCAGAGATATCAATGGAAGGTTTTACCACAGGGAATGGCTAATAGCCCCACCATATGCCAAATATATGTGGACAAGGCTATCCAACCCATTAAAAATAAATATCCAAACCTCATGTGTCTACATTACATGGATGATATTTTATTGGCCCACCCTAATCAAAAAATCTTATTTAATATATTCAGTGATGTGGTAGAAAAATTTAAAAAAATATGGATTATATATAGCAGAAGAAAAAGTTCAAACCAGATCTCCCATATTATATTTAGGATTTAAAATCATGGATACTTTTGTTAGACCCCAAAAAATTTTAATAAATAAAGAACATTTGACCACCCTCAATGATTTCCAAAAACTACTGGGAGACATTAATTGGGTTCGCCCTACACTAAATCTCACTACTGGCCAACTAAAACCTTTATTTGACATCCTTCATGGAGATCCTGATCCATCTTCACCACGAACATTGACTCCTGATGCTAGGAAAGCTTTAAAGTTAGTAGAAAAAGCCATCGAAGGAGCTCATTGTGATAGATTTGATTTAACTCAACCGCTGATGTTGATTATTATTTCTTCACAATATACACCCACAGGAGTATTTTGGCAACAAGGGCCTTTATTATGGATACATTTGCCCGTCTCTCCTAAAAGTATAATTGAATCTTATACCTCCATGGTGGCTAAACTTATTCTTCAAGGACTTAAGACTTCTACTAAAATATTTGGCATTCACCCTGCTACTATTATTACTCCCTATTCATCATCACAGATTGAATACTTATGCTTCAATGATAATGATTGGGCTATAGCTAAATGCTCTACTTCTGCAAATTTTGATAATCATCTTCCTAAGTCCCCTATATTATCTTTTTGTATTAATCATCCTATTATATTTCCACAGGTAATAAAAAATCAACCTATTCCTAAGGCATTTAATGTATTTACAGATGGGTCCTCAAATGGTACTGCTACAGTAGTCACTAAAAAAGAAAATATGACTTACATAACTGCACACAAATCAGCTCAACTAGTGGAACTGGAAGCTGTGGTAAGAGCTCTGGAAAATTTTAGGGACCAGCCCGTAAACATTTTTTCAGATAGCCACTATATTGTACAAGCCGTCCCAAAATTAGAGTTAGCAGGACCAATAGCACCTCATACTCCAGCCTTTAAATTGTTTTATCAAATACAAAAACTTTTGTGGGCAAGAAAAGAACCTCTATTCGTAGGCCATATTAGAGCACATACTAATTTGCCTGGTCCCCTCCATGAAGGTAATCAAAAGGCTGATGAACTTACAAAAACAGTATTTATACTTTCAGCGCTACAACAAGCTACTTTATTTCACTCCCAGTTTCATGTCAACAGCACCACCTTGCAACGTAGGTTTAAAATCACAAAGGAGCAAGCCAGAACAATTGTAAAAGATTGTAAATCTTGTATGACACATTTGCCCAATCCTCATTTCGGCGTTAACCCTAGAGGATTAATGCCCAATCATTTGTGGCAGATGGATGTTACTCATGAGCCAAGTTTTGGAAAATTGCGATTTATTCATGTGACCATAGATACATGTTCAGGCATGATTTTTGCTTCCTTACATTCTGGAGAAAAAGTTAAAGATGTTACATCTCATTGTTTGCAAGCTTTTGCTGCATTGGGCATCCCCAAAATGCTTAAAACAGATAATGGCCCCACATATACATCCTCATCTTTCAAAGAGTTTTGCGCAAAATTCAATATATCCCATAAAACAGGCATCCTATACAATCCTCAGGGTCAGGGCATTATTGAAAGAGCAAACCGAACACTGAAAATTATGTTATTAAAACAAAAAGAAGGAAATTGGAAAAGTCCTAAGGACAGATTGGCAGTTGCCCTGTTTACCTTAAATTTTTTAACTTTAGACTCTAATGGTTATTCTGCTGGAGACAGACATTGGAATCCACACCAACAACATAAAACCTTTGGTTTACTGGAAGGATGTTCTTTCAGGTACATGGAAGGGTCCAGATCCAGTATTAATTTGGGGAAGAGGATCTGTTTGTGTTTTTCCAAAAGACGAATCCTCTCCAATATGGATACCATCTAGATTAATAAAACAGGTACCACATCAAAATGATCAAGATGAAGTTATTGAAGAATCAAGATTAATAAAAAAGGTACAAAATCAAGAGGACCAAGATGAAGGTACAGAATGATTCCCTCAAAAGAGTCCTTCAAAATATTTCACAACTTAAGTGTCATTTCTCCCGGCCGGGACAAGGAGATCTCTCTTTAGTGTGCACACAATTGTATTTTTTTTTCTTTTTATACATGTCTTTATGTCTGTACATTTGTCTACATTTCATGTTAATGTGACGTCACAAATATATGTTTGTATGCTTGTTCGTCTGTCCAGTGTGACGTCACAAAGAACAAAGCGCTTATGAAAAAAGAAAATATATATATATATATATATATATATATATATATATGGATCCAAATAACTTTAATTCATTTTAGGTTAAGAGTATTCAATTTAGGTAAATAATTTTATAAATGAAGGTACTTTCAATTTTGATTTATAGGTGTCCCTGGGACTTCTCTTTAGCAAACAATATGACTAGTGCTATATAACCTGATATTTTGGTGTTTTGACATAAGATTGTTTATTTGTTATTAACTTCATTTGTTTAATAGCTCATTAATTTCAATTATCTCAACAGGTAAAAGATTGCTCTGTATACAGAGACTCAAGGGTTCCAGTTAACAAATTATTTCTCTAAAGTGCCTTTACCTTTTATTTAATCTATCTTTAATGCAGTAATTACCCTCAGTCTTTCTTTGTTTTGTTCTAAATATGATATTTTTCCAACTTATGTTTGTAGAAGCTCAACCAGCGATGTGTGTGAACAAAAATCAACTTTAATTTTCTAATCTAATTATTCTATTTTGTAGTTTGACAACTCGCCTCTTGACTCAGTGCTGCAATAGCACTGCCTTTCCTTTAATAATTGATGCTTGAGTTTCTAGGTAGCGGGCCCTGAAGATTTGCCGGTGGCATTGTCTAAACATAAAAAAGACGTCTGCTGCTACAGCTGCAGGGATCGTGGCTGCCGCAAGCATCCCTGCTGCTCAAACATCAAACAACCTCACCAACAGTGTGGCCTCTGCTCTACATGCATGGGGCCTCCTACATCAACATGTTACAACAAATGGACATTTTGATCTTTCATTGTTTGGGACTTTACAGGACAATGCCTTGCGGGTATTTGTCTAGAGAATTCAGTGTGTTACTTGATGGAACTTAGGGCAGCTGATTTGTTTAAACAATTTGATATGCTATGCAATTTGACTCATCACCAAAAGGCTTGTCGCCTTAAAGCCGCAACATCTCCTCACAATTGGACGGCTGTTAGTCATCATATATAGTCGATCCTAAAGGGCTCCATTGGATGGCTGGTTAGCCAATGACGGGTAAGATCCCCAGAGGGGGACAACCTAAGACAGGCACAGTCGCACGGGACAGTCTCATGTGGCCGACATATCAACCTAAGACAGGAGTCAAGGGCACAGCCTTGATTATCCGATGACGGGTAAGAATGTTGGTTGCACATAGACGTCCTAGAGCATTACCTCTTTTAAAACAAAAAGGGGGAAATGCAGGAGCCCTGTTTGGGGATTGGCTTGAATTGCAGTTGACTATGAGCCGTGGAGATTTGGGCATTGTCTCCTCCCGTAGTCTCACGAGACTTGTTGCGGGATCTCGAGTGACTTGGCCGAAATTGCTGATCGGGTCAGCGCCATTTTAGGGTGTGTTTTTGGCGTGTGTTAGTCGTTGTTAGAACCAGAGAGAAAAGTTTATCAGAATAAAAAGCTGTTTGTCTCCAGTTTGCTTCTGAAGTTCTTCCCGCGGCTCCGTTGCTCCAAGCGCTTCAGGCGACTACAATATATGTTAAGTTATATTCTTAGGCTAAAACAGATACACAAACTTTTTTATCTGTCCTTTAGATGTTTCCATGATAAAATTGACATTAAAAATTCAGTTTCTTTAACACCTACTCTTGGCTAGTGTAGTTATTTTATTTTATATAAATATTATGTTTATGTACATATGCACACATATGCTTATAATTATGCTAAAATGTCAAAAAATGCCATTTCAAATAAAAATATCTTTCCAGCAATTTATAAAATTACTTATATAAAGAAACATCAAGTTATAAAATGTTAAAGATAATTTTTTAAAAATAGATAAATCCTATTTAGGATTTATTTCACCTCCTATTTAGAGGTGAAATTAAACAATTTACCGTATCTGGCATACCAGTAACTACTTGGCTGGACTAAGAAGTACTAGCACATGACATTTGTCTGAATATTAAGTATATCACTGTTCAAATTGCAAAAAAAAATAAACAAATGAAGTCACCCAACAAGTACAAAATTGGAATATAGAGCACACATTTGACCTAAAATAGTACCCAAACATTTTCAGTAGTACCTCAGTAGATTATTTGAACTCTCACAAATATCATATATATATATATATATATATATATATGTATACACACACACACACACATATATATCCTACTTTTCTTGAAAATGAGTTAATTAACAGTTCAAAGTGTTTAGATAAACTCAAGTTTTAAAATGAAATGTTGAGCTAATGAGTGCTGTTTTAGAACTGAGTAGTAGTACATGTCTTGATCAACTAAATTTCTGATTTTGAACCATAAAGCAAGACCTTTCTTCAGTGGCTGATATGTGGTATCTAACTTAATGACCATTAGGAAGAGGAATCAATGGGAGATTGAAGAATCAAGAATGATTGTTGGGTTTCAGGCTTAGGTAATTGAGGTATGTTGATTCCATTGACTGAAGTAGGGAATATTGAAGAAAACAGATTCATGGTCTGAGAAGAGGGGGAAATGATGGATTCAACTAAAGATGCTAAGCTTGATATGAAGGCAAGACATTTGAATACAGGAGTCTTGTAGGCAGCTGAATATATTCATCTGGACTTTAAGAGATCCAAGCATACAAGAAATAAATTTGGACGAACTCAGGACATAAAGAAGACTATCTTTTTTGGTTGCCATTGCCCTCAAAAAGTTTTTGGCAAGTTGTCCAGTTTGGTATAAATGAAGATGTGTTAAACACACACACACACACACACACACACACACACACACACACACATATTTTGGTCCAAGTCTTTAAATAAAAAAGGCAATAAGTAATTCTACTTTATCTTACTTCCAGTTTTATAAAATCAAGCTCAAATGACTCATATCTTTCATCCAAAGTTTTCTGGAATAGATAATTCCTGTTATCTGGCTTGTTTAACACAAATTCTCAATTATTTTCCATTCATGTCTATTTGGTGTCTTAGACTCTTTTCTATATATTTTCTAATATTTGCTAGTCAAGAGTACCTCATATTGGGGGCAATTAAGTCTGATAAAGAACAACTAAAGTCATAGGAATAATATGTAGTTGTCTTCCCACATTTTAATTGGTGCATTATGGTCGTGCATAATGATGGGATTTGTTGTTACGTATTTGTACATGCACACAATATAATGATATAATTTGGCCACAGTCCTCCCCAGCACTTTCCCTTCCCTTTATTTTCAACACACTGTGCTAAACTTGGTATTTTTGTTTTATATATGCCTCTTCCCATATTTACATATTTCATCTTTCTCTCTCATTCACTATCTGATAACATCTTTTTTCTGGTCCATAAAAAGCAATTAATAAATAGGTGCCTACTAAACAAATGAATGAAAATTACAGGTTAAAAAAAAAAGCATCTTGAACTTTCTAATATACAATAATGTCACATGCTGTCTTGAATACTGAGTTTGTTAAATGCCTTCCATGTGCTTTAAGGTTCACCTCCTCCATGTAGTCATTATAAGGTTGAACATCCCTAATCTGAAAGTCTGAAATCCTCGATACTCTGAAATATGAAACTTTTTGAGCATCATATTTGTATTCAAAAAGTTTCAGATTTCAAAGCACTTTGGATTTCAGATCATCAGATTAGGGATGCTCAATGGGTTAAGTATGAAATATTCAGAAACCCACAAAACTCTGCAAACTGAAAACATTGGGTCCCAGTCATTTTAGATTAGAGATACACAACTTGTACTATCATCTGAAAATAGTTCTCATCTTTCAGCTACATTATCTAAGAACTGTTCATTTTGTGTCCCTCACAGTGCCAGTCACGTGAAGGCAAACAAAATATTTACTTTATTATAGTTTAGCTCTTCCAAGTTACATAGCAAATCATAATGCTCTATAGTAATAAAATGTTGAGGTCATTCACTTAATTTTTCAGTTGAGTTTTAAAGAGAAGTTATGAAAAAAAAAACTACAAAAGATGTCTTCAAAATGAGCACCAATCTGACAATATTTCACTTTTAAAAAGGTCATTTGTGTACACTTCATGAATATAGTCATTATATAAAGAGAAGCACACGTGTATTAAGTGTCAGCCTTTGGCCTAAAAGGCTGTGCAGTGTCACACACTTCGTTTGTTGCTCAGCAAGACCTAGGTAGGTTTCCAGTTAGGACAAAGATGGAAAACAAGAAATTAGAAGTGACTTTATCCAAGATTTCGATTGATCATATTTGCTGCTCATAACTCATTCAAGGGTTCTACTTTATAAGCTTTTGAAGTTTATAGTTTATCTAGGTTGTTGCAGTAATGAGCCAAGGTTTGTTTTGTTATTTCAGAGTCCATTTCCAGCTCAAACTTTCCCTTGCTCCTAGAAGTCATTTTTTTGTTTTTCCAGTTGAGAGTAAAAAAATGCCCTAACGTGCTATAAGGAGACCATTACAGTTGATGCTAACCAAATAACATTTCATGTATATGCAGTTTGCAGTATCAAGTTTTGTGTTTGGGAAAATGGCAAGATTCTGGCTATGGTTAAATATCAAAATGTGAGAAAAACCACCTCCCCAATTGGTAGCATTTTATTTTTAAGGTATAGACAAATTATTTCATATCATAGCATCATCACATCTTCCCACATATAGATGATCTGTGCAACTTCAGGTTTTTAAAGGGATTTTTAAAAAATATTTTTTAGTTGTAGATGGATACAATGCCTTTATTTTGTTTATTTTTATGTGGTGCTGAGAATTGAACCCAGTGCCTCACATGTGCTAGGCAAGCGCTCTACCACTGAGCTACAGCTCTAGCCCCTTTAAAAGGATTTTTTATTTACAGACTTGAGTGCATAAAAAGTTAAAAACCCACATGTATTGATCAAATAAAAAGTTTTCATCTCAAAATTATCTGACTCTGTACTGGAAATGTTATAAAATTTTCTCTATATACCCAGGCTCATGATTAACATTAGTTGGGAAACAGGCTAAGAATCAGATAAGAAACCAGGGCTGGGGTTGTGGCTCAGCAGCAGAGCACTCGCCTCACACGTGCACTGCCTGGGTTTGATCCTCAGCACCACGTAGACATAAATGCATTGCACTGTGTAAAACTAAAGTAAATAAATAAATATATATATAAAAAAGAAACCAAGAGTTCTGAATTCTTCATGAGTTCTGCTATCAACTCACAAAATAAATTTTAGTTGAAGTCACTGATTCTTCATGGTATGTAACTTGAACTGATTTAAACTCACATGGTTATTGTTGGGCATACAAGTCCCCTGCAAATAATGGTTGTACTTTGCTGCTTGCATTTTCATAAATCATTGCACTTGTAAAACATTTTTTAATACCTATGAAGATGAACAAACTATATATTTTCAGTTGCTCAGCCAGTCTTGCTGCCTTAGAAATATTCTGGAACAGGTAAGGTAGTCTCAACTCTTTATTCCAATTTCTTCCTTTTTGTCAAAATTCTTTGGTATTCAATATCAGCTTGTACCTCACACTTTTAATTTTAGAAGCCAGCATCCCTTATAACTGAGTGTTATACTTTTATTTAGATATTAGAATCCTCTCTTCATCTATTTAACAAAGCCTTGGCTTAATCCAGATATAATACCTCTAAGCTTAGGTATTATAGAATGCTGAAGGTCATCTAATCTTTATAAGAAATATAAGATTTCTTAAGAAGAAAAATATTTCAGAATTTTCAAAGATGCTTTAGAAAGAAATTCAGCACTTAATTGTATAGTTTTTAATGTCCTTGTTTTTATACCCTGCTTCTTTAGAAGCATTTTCAAACACTTTAAATAGTCTCCTAGCTGAGGTTATAATAGTAACCTAAATACATTCACCCAACTTGTGTTGCAGGTAGTATATATATGTACTAAGCCTTAATTCATATTGATATACAGGAAATACACATAACCATTTATATTGACTTAAAAACAAGAGGAAGCACCTTTGTTCTTCGGGAAGAATTCCTAACTGCTTCCCTAGCCACACATAATGCATCAGGAAACTCCATCCTTGCATGAAAACTTGCAAGGAATTCCCAATTAGTAAGGACTCTTGGATAGTGATTTAAAAAATGACATCCACAAGTCAAACTTGAGCTGTTTTAATTAGATAATTTACACATAAATTCTGTAGTTAGCCTGATTTATTTGGTTATTCTAGCATCAAGGTTTTTGTTTGTTTTAGGCATTTTGTTTGTTGTAGTACTGGAGATTGAACCCAAGGAAGCCCTCTACCACTGAGCTACATTCCTAGCACTATTTGGTTATTCTGAAAGTCCAAATTAATCTGCAACATAACCACAGTTATTTCTCTCACATATGACCAGTAGATAAAATCTTTAAACAACAAACTATTGCCATTAAAAAAAAAAAATTTCTTGCTGAGTTACACCCTGGGGCTTATTTGCGTTCACATGCCACATGTCTATCATGCTTTTCATTGTATTTATGCTGCAAGTCATATTAAGTATTAAAAACAGTAATTCACACATTTATTATAAAAGTGTGCTTTATTATAAGGAAAATTTAAATATAACCAACAATACTGAAAATAACATAACTGGCATTTATAGCCTTGGTCAAAGTTCTTTATTAAACAGGCATTTATTTACTGTTCCATGAATAGTTAACAATCAGCTTATGCAACAAAAGAGATAAATGGAAAAAGTAAATAAAGAATATGGAATGATGAACCAGGAATTTTGTTTTTTTTTGCCTCTTTAACAGACATGGCTTTTAAAATAAATTCTTAAATAAAAAACAAGTCATCTTCATATAGCAAACTCCTTTTCCCTACAAGGCTTTGCAAAAGTGTTAAAACAATATTCTAAAATGTGGCTGATATAAGTTACATACCTTAACTTCTTATATATACATTATCCAATTAACATTCTAACCAAGTTTTCATATACAAGTAGGACCATAAATATCCTCTAGTCGGACCACAATAGCCATAATAGTTTTACCCATGTAGGTATATATCCTTTTGATACATGTTTCCCAAAATGTGAACAACTGGTTAGAATTTATGTCTTTAGACACTAGGTCATGGAACCTAAAAAATCATATAAGATTATATTGCTTTGGTTGAATATAATTAGGTCCATCCTATATGGCAGAATATAAACATATCAGTGATCAATGAAAATCTGGTAAGTTTATGAGTAGACAGTAACACAAATGGCAAGGCCTAATGTTGTATGTGGTATGGACAAAAACTCCTTTTCTTGTTATATATTTTGCTTGCAAAATTTTATACCTACTCCCTTAAAGAAGTTTTAAGGGAAAAAAAAGACAAACCTCACTGGTTGCTGATCAATATGATTGCATGTTGGCAACCATCACAAGGAAGAACAGAAATGCATGGAGGCAGATATATGCAAAGGACTGTATCGTGTAGGTCAAGTGAAGAATAAAGAAATATACTGTGGGCATGTAAATAAGGATCTCAACATATTTTAGGTATAAGACTAAGGTTTTTTTCTTTAAGTATGAGACTTAAGCTTTTAGAAGATAAAAATCAGATTTAACAAGTTTAAATAGGTTTTTTAAAAAAACTTTGTGACACATCAAAATCAAACTCTTAAAGGTAAAGAATACAGGAAGTTGCAAAATGAAAAAAGGAAACAAAGATGTATTTGATGAGGGAAAAAATGCATTAATGATTACTCATCTTAAAAAGACTCTTTTCCCTATTATCATAATAACTAAATTGCCATTCCTTAAAACCACTGGAATATGTAGGTTACTGACATTATGCCAAAGAAGTCAAAATGTATTTTATTGCAAAAATATATAAAGTTTTTAAATTGCATATGATGTTTTTATACCATTTCACCAATAGGCCAAGGCCAGCACATAACTTATCAAGCCAAAAAAAAACTTTAAAGTGAAAATGATTAAATTTTTACTATATAATGAGTTATAAAAAGAATGTGATGCCATGCTGGTTGCATGATTCATTGCCAAGTTCTCTCTTACATGGGCATAGTCACTAACTTGATATCAATCTGAACAAATCAAACACACTGCCTATGTAGTATCTTTTAATTATCTTCTCAAACATGGATACTTTCAATATATTACAATCATTATAATAAAACTTTAAGTCAAATAATTTTGAGGAGTAGAAAGTCATTTTATCAATGTTGTTTTAATGAACTACTAATTAGAAAGTGATGTTAAAGCCTATTGACTATTAAATCACTACTATTTACCAATACGTTGTAAATGTAAAAAAAGGAAAAACCCGAAATCACAGAAAATGCTTGGCATCTACACAAACACATTCTCAGTGGACTAACCACTACTGTGTAATTTTGTCACTATAGGTCTTCTTGCTTCATACTTTGCTTCATGCAGTGGGTTCAACAATATCCATGTTTGTTCCAAACAGGGCAACTAATTGTTCTTCATAGGTGGCGATGTTCCTTTTCATAATTTCCATGCAAGGTCCCAGAAGCCTTTCAAATGCTTGCACATCCATGGCTAAGAAAAGAAAAGAAAAAATGAAAACCAACACTCTTTGAAAAGCCATGGAATTTCTGGGCCAATATAATATCCATTTCGTTATTCTATTTCATTATATCACAACTGTGAATCAATAATAAAAGTGTAAGTTTTAGGCAATACTGTAAAATGAAGAAAAACCATAAAGATTAAAATTCTGTTTCAAAAAGGAAGCAGCCAGGGTCCTCTCAAGCTACACTGTTGGATTCCTCAGCAGATAATATGCAAGGCTAGGTTGTTGGGAGGTTTCTGGTCTAAGCCAGGAAAAGAATGAGAGTGTGTCATGGCAAGGCTTTGGAATTTTAAAAAATAAATGTTAACATTGCTACCTTAGTAATATGAACCCCTTCAAAAGTAGCAAGGGAATATTTCCCAGTCTGTTCTGAGGGTTTATAATGTCAATGTTGTGAAGAAAAAAAGTTAACTTTTTTTTTTTTTTTTGTAGTAGTTGTAGGTGGACAGAATGCCTTTATTTTATTCGTTCATTTTTATGTGGTGCTGAGGAACCCAGTGCTTCACGCATGCTAGACAAGTGCTCTGCCACTAAGCCCCAGCCCCAGCCCCACAAGTTACCTTTTTATAAAAGTTTTTACTATTATACCATTGTCTATATAATCCAAAATAGCAGCCAACATAATGTTATTGTTTACTTCTATAAATATTACTATGCCACTTTTCTTGCCTGTCTCATGCACTTTAGAGATGAATTTACAATATACAGATGAAAAATATACTTTCTACCACAGATATACAAAATAAAATGTCTTTTGCCTTTCAAATTTGCAAAAGTAAAAAGGGCAGTGTTTATAAGAATAGGGTGAATGAGCATTCTTGCAACACTAGTAGCATGTAAATTAGTAAAACTAAAAGTGATCTATATCAAGCCATTTTTTTAAAGAACACTTCTGAGAACAATTTCTTAGGAAAATTTCTAGGTATGGAAAAGCCAGGTATGTACACACACACACACACACACACACAAAAAAAACAAAACAAAACAAAACAAAAAACCCTGGAGCTAAAACCCATAAAATATTTACCAGTAAGCTGGGCATGGTGGCACGCCTGTAATCCCAGCACTTGGGAGGCTGAGGCAGGAGGATCTCGAGTTCAAAGCCAACCTCAGCAATGGTGAGGCACTTAGCAACTCAGTGAGACCCTGTCTCTAATAAAATACAAAAAAGGGCTGGGGACATGGCCCAGTGGTTAAGTGCCCCTGAGTTCAATCCCTGGTACAAAAAAAAAAAAAAAAAAAAAAAAAAAATTTACTAGTAGGGAGTGATGGATTTATCATGTATATATTTACCTAATTGGATGCTAAGATTTGATGTAATGATAAAATTCCCAAGCTATAATGGATGAAAAAAGCAGCTTACAAAGTTGTTTTAAAAGAGAAACCCCATACAAATGAAAAAGACAAAAAAGAATTATAATAATAGAAATTGCTGAGTGGTGATGGTAATAATGTGGGTGATTCTGTGATTATTAGTTTTCCTTGCATTTCTGATATTTCTCAGATTTTTTTAATATAAGAAAAAATAACAGAATTTCACTCATATCACCTTTATTCTTACTAATAGCTCTACTCTGGAAAACTGCCTGTCTGTGTCTACTTGTCTTCTCTTTCGTCCAATATATTATCTGATTAATATGCTTATTTAAAGCTTTTTAAAAAGTTCCTCTCAGAGAAGTTAATTCTGAAGAGCCCTGCAGATCTTAAAAACTAACTTTATCCTATTGAACTGTGGATAAAGAGCACAGAAAGGCTAATTACTGTGGAATCAGTTTTCTAAAGTGTCATCTTTGTTGCTGCTTCCTGAATTATATTTTTCCATTACTATGGTGATTTCAAAGATATAAAATCTCAGATACATACAAATGTCTTCCAGCTGAGGATGGCATTTCTGCCAAGATCATCTAGTAGAAGAAAGGAATAAACTGCTGAACAAAAGAACGTTGATTGTGCTTTGATCAACCTAAACTTTGGCATCCCTGTGCTTGGATGAGTGTATGTTTTCACAGACATTCCAACTTACCTTGAAGAGCTTAATAATGAACTTTACACAATTATTATTTTAGCTTTTTCTTTTAAGGAACATAGCATATGTTATTTGATGGGTTGGATATAAAACTTGGCACGTGGGAGTTTTTTGTTTCGATGATTAAAATAAGGTGTTATATATACACAAAAGAATAATATATATTTGCATATGAATACTTTCAAAGAAAAAAATGGCTTCCACAAATTGATTTTATAATGCAATGTTAATTCTTACATTTTGTGGGGACCTCACAACATTTCTGAACCAAATGATTTATACAACATGAATACATAAAATGCAGACATAATTTCAATGCCCACTATTGTGATTCCTACCTAAGCATTTGACAGTCCCAATGGCATGTGCAGAAGCTGCTCGAGGTTTGTTAGTTACCAGGGCGAGCTCTCCAAAGTACTGCCCCCGAGAACATCGAGCGATCTCTACTGCACCATTCTCTTCCACTTCTGATTTACCCTGATGAAGAATTAAAAATATTAACTTTTGCTCAGCTTATGAAAATAAAACTTAAACTTAGGCTCAATATCAAAAAGAAAATATGTTCCTTGTTAATATGTGGATTTTTAGGACAGAATATTTACCTTTCTTTTCATAGTAATTTTCACTTCTCCAGATTCTACAATGAAAAAGGAATCAGCCAAATCTCCCTATCAGAATAAGACAAAAAGAGGATGAAAATGCAAACTTGACAATTCTGAAATCATACCCTTGAAATCCATCCAATCCCAGTGTATAGATATTTGCCTGAAAAGTGAAACCCCATAGGAGCAGGCAATTTCATTTTCTAAATCAAGAGGTTATAATTGATAATTATATAGTAACAGTTTCGTTTGCAAAGCTATTTGAAATAACATACTCTCTCCCACAGCATTTCTGCTAGCAGCCAAGAAAATATGGCAAATAACAGGTAAGAATCTCCTCCAAATTTTAGCCTGGATAATAGCATACAGAATTAGAAATGGCAACACTGCTGCATATCCCAGCAGCATCCCCTCACTCAGCAGGGGTATGTCAGCTCACCTTGAGATCCTTGGGAAGTGTTAAAATGTGCATGTGTCCTAAAGTAACAAGTGCTGGCAGGCTGACCCAAGATAACCCTCCACTCATAAAAAGCAGAAAGCGCCCAAAGCACCCAGGCGCAGTAGGAAGCAGTCCCTATGGCTTTTGTGTTTTTACTGCAGTTAAGGACCATGCCGAGATGCCAGACTACTGACACTGAGGTTCTGAAAAGACTACTAAAATCCTAAAAAGTGATGCTGTTTCACACCACATACACGTTTTTCTCTAGTTTTGTTTTTTGTTTGTTTGTTTCTGGATCAGCTGTGTCTTAATTTCCAATGACACCTTCTGAGTTAAACAGTACACTGTGGAAGATAATAACAGACATTTTATTTTTTACTTAGCTTCTCAAAATGACTCTGGAAAAACAGGTATTTCAAAAAACTCTTTTAAAAAGTATCAGATTGTATCATAAAAATAAAATGTTGAATCTATATTTCCGTAATATAGTACACACACACACACACACACACACACACACACACACATATATATATATATAATATACATTTATAAATGCTTAAGTAGTTATGTGAATCCTAAGGATAGCATATCTCCTCCCGCCCCCCGCCCGCCTTTCTTTGGGCTGGGGATTGAATTCAAGACCTTGTGCATGCTAAGCACACACTCTACCTGAGTTACACCCTGATTTTTTTTTTTTTTTTTTTTTTTTTTTTTTTTTTTTGTGGTACCAGGGATTGAACTCAGGGGCACTCACCCACTGGGCCATATCCCCAGCCCTTTTTTGTATTTTATTTGGAGACAGGGTCTCACTGAGTTGCTAAGTGCCTCACCATTGCTGAGGCTGGCTTTGAACTCGCGATCCTCCTGCCTCAGCCTCCCAAAGTGCTGGGATTACAGGCGTGCGCCACCGTGCCCGGCCCCTAATTTTTAAGTGTTATGAATCACAACAGGTCTCTTGGTTGCTGTGTAAATATGTTCCCAATGTATGTGGTGAAACTGGTGAAATCTGAATAAAGTCTGGATTGTGCCAATGGCAATTTCCTGTTTTGATATTGTACAATAACGATGCAAGATACATTGGGAAAAACTAGGTGAAGAGCATATGGGACTTCTCAGCATTATTTCTGTAACTTCTTGTGAATATTTCAAAATAAACTGAAAAGCAGCATATAAGGGGCTTAGGGTGTATGTATCTCACAGGTAGAGTGTGTGTTTAGCATGCATAAGGCACTGGATTCAATCACTATCACCAAAAAATAAATAAAATAAAAATAAGCATTTAAAAAATGCCCTATATTTTAGTTACCAATTTACATAGCTGAAACTTAGTTTTGTTCTCCAATTTGACTCTACTTCTTCCCAATCCCTAACTGTTATAATCTGCATGGTGTGTATATACCCACACACAGAGATTTTAAGAGATTTACTTATTTGCCTTATAAACAATGATTTTCTTCCTCAGCCTCAGACCTGGAACCTTGTTTCACATTTAAAGGAAGAGACAATAATTCAGATAAAGAGCACAGTGCTGTATAGTGTAATGATACTCAAAAAAAAAAAAAAAAAAAAAAAAAAAAGCCACTTAAGTCATTTGCGCAATGCTTCAGAAATGTAACTAAGAAATAAGGTAGCACTGTATGTATGCTTTATCTATGAACTTAAAACTGTCTTCATAAATCCTGCTTTTTAGTAGGCCTAGCTAATTGAAGTATGCAATGCTATTGGTTCCAACTGGGATCTTAGAAAAGCACTAGGGGTTAAAGAACTTGTTTATTTAAACGTTTAGTGCTTGGAAGCCAGTACAGCTTATGGTACAATGTGTCCCCTTCTTGGTGACTGCTGTCTGGAAGGAGCTGCAGGAGGTTTCATCATGAACTGATCGTGTAAAACTCCACAATATCTCCCAAATGACTTCTTGGTTCTTACTAATCTCATGGAGCACTCACCTTTTCCTCTTATAAATTAAATCTTACTCCCTATATGCATGTGAAATTTCATGTCACATATTATAAAACTGCAGAAAGCCATTTGACAGTTTAATACATATCCACTAAGGGATTCAAGATGGTGGGCTAGAGGAAGGCTGCATTCCTAGTTGCTCTGAAGCTTGGGTTTCAGGCAGCAGGAGTACTGCTTCTCTGTGAGTAAATGAAAGAGGAGTTTTATTAATATGATATTGAACAGTCCGAGTGTCTTAGAGACTCAGAAATTTGAGTACCTTAAAGAAGAAAGACTACACTGGAGCCAAACCTGCTGTGGCAGCATCACTGCTGGTTCAGCACAGAAGGAAGAGTAACAAAGAAACACAATGGATAGCTTTAGTCTGGAAAAACCTGACATCAGAAAAGCAGCCTGCCCTTAGCTGATCCAGAGGCTGCACTGTACAGTAGTGCTTGAAAAGTGCACATTTGCCAAGAGCTGAGGTGGGAGCCATCTTGACGTGGCCACACTGAAGCTGCTGCTGCTGCAGGAGCTGGGAGATCTGGACAAAGACACTGTCCTGGAAAGCACCTTCCCTGTAGCCTAGGGTGTACCTACCAGAATAAGAGCAAAACAGGCACAGAGATTATTTTACTCAGGGTCTTCAAGTTGGAAAAGAAAGGGAGCCCAACTTGCTTCCCCCTTTGAGTCTATAGGCTTATGTTAACAACCAAAGCGGTCAGGAATCTACAGGTAGTGTGAATACACTCAGGGACTAAGTCTAGGAAGCCTGGAAAGACTGGGTTCATAGGCAACAGAGGGGGTGAAGGACTGGCTCCCCGACTCCAAGAGTAGAATCCTTGATAGTCACCACCCAACAAAGACCCTGAGTCCCGATTAGACCCAAGGTAAGCCCCACCTGTGGGAACTCCACTCACAGAACTCTGCAGTGGCCCCACCCTGGGAATGCATCTATCTGGTTTGTACAGACAAATCTCCAGCTGACAGTACTTCCTATCCTACCCTACCTCATACTAGGGAGAAGAGAAACAGAATTATTTGAACCAGTTTCAGTCTTAAGCCAATCCAAGTGGCAGCTTGGTGAGCAACACAAAAAGAAGGATTTTTGTTTTGTACTGTTTTTCATTTGTCTATTTCTCATTTCTCTCTTCTTTTAACAGCCAAATTCTATTGTTCTCCCTTTACTTTGTTATTTCTATTTTTTCCCTCCTTCCTTATAACAATCACATGCTATATATCTCTTCTGCATTTTCTGTTCACTTTTTGAAATTATGAACTTTTCTACCTTCCTATCTTCTTTTCTCTAAATTAATTGTATTTTTACTTTTTTTTTTTTTTTTTTGGTACTGGGGATTGAACTCAGGACCACTCAACCACTGAGCCACATCCCCAGCCCTCTTTTGTATTGTAGAGACAGGGCGTCACTGAGTTGCTCAGTGCCTCGCTTTTGCTGAGGCTGGCTTTGAACTTGTGATCCTCCTGCCTCTACCTCTCAAGCTGCTGGGATTATAGGTGTGGGCCTCGGTGCCCAGCTATTTTTATCATCTTTAAGTACTAATTGGCTTACATAAATCTTGCCCCAACAATTAATGCTGTTTCAGTTATTACTATTGTGTATGACATATTTGACACTTGTTGTTTACTTTAATATCAGGCATAGTTCATGGTTACTTACTATTTTTGCTGTTGGCAATTGCTGATCCTACCATTTCTGTTTTACTGTAGCAATTAACATTGTAGTTGTCATAGTAGAAACCAAGTATTTAGTTTAATGCTGTATATTCTTTGCACTGGTTGTTGCTATTGTTTGAATTCCTCCTATTCTGTTTGGAACCTATAGGGGCACTACAGGTTCATAGGACAAAAACTCTGCTGCTGAACTAAATTCAACCAAAAGACACCACACCTTGCTCCACACACAAATTAATGGCACTCGATCTCCAGCTATACTTTAATACAAAGAATAGAAGAGACAAAAACCCAGACTAACAACCAGGCCCCAAGTAGAAATGCGAGGGACATCCATTGCTATAGCAAAAACAAAAAGAAATAACACAATAGATGTGGACACCTATAAGGGGGTCTCAATCTGGATCACTCTAAGACACTCTGGCAAATGAAGACTTGTGCCCTAAAAATGTCTACACATAATAATGGAAGACAAATCCCTTCCAAAAGATGCATAAAACCCAACACATGAATATAAGAAATATGAAAAAGCAAGCTAACACAGCACCTCCTAAAGTTCATAATTCACCAGCAAATGACCCCCAAAATATTGAATGAAGGAAATATCAGATAAGGAATTCAAAAAAATCATTATAAAAATGATCAATGAATTCCAGAGAGAAAACACACACACACACACACACACAACTGAATGAATTAAGGAAGTCAGTATAAAGAAATTCAATAAAGAGAAATGTGGAAAAAGAACCAAACAGAAATCTTAGAAATGAAAAACACAATAAATCAAATTAAATACTCAGTTGAAAGTCTCTCTAATAGAATAGACCATGCTGAAGACAGGACCTCAGAGCTGGAAGACAAAGTGGCCATCCTTAACCATTCAGACAGTATTAAAGAAAAAGAAAATTAACCATGGTCAGTATACAAAAACTCTGGGACAAGATGAAGAGACCAAATTTAAGAGTCATTGGAATTGAGGAAGGATGTGAAATATGACCTAATGGAATGGATAAACTCTTTAGGGAAATAAGAGAAAATTTTCCAAACCTTCAGAATGAGATGGACATCCAGATACAGGAGGCATTCAGAATCCCAAGTAGACAAGATCCAAAACAAAAAACAAAAAAACCAAAAACCAAAAACCTCTCCACAACACTTTATAATTAAACTGCCTAACATACAGAACAAGGATAGAATTTTAAAAGCCTCAAGAGAAAAACATCAGGTCACATTTAGAGGCAAGGCAATTAGAATTACTTCTGATTTCTCACAGCACAAACTCTACAAGCCAGCCGGGCGCGGTGGCGCACGCCTGTAATCCCAGCACTTTGGGAGGCTGAGGCAGGAGGATCGTGAGTTCAAAGCCAGCCTCAGCAATGGCAAGGCACTTAGCAACTCAGTGAGACCCTGTCTCTAATAAAATACAAAAAATGGGCTGGGGATGTGGCCCAGTGGTCGAGTGCCGCTGAGTTCAATCCCCGGTACCAAAAAAAAAAAAAACAAACAAACTCTACAAGCCAGGAGGGCTTAGAATGATGTGTTCAAAGTCCTAAAAGAAAATAACTATCAACCAAGACTGCCATTTCCAGCCAAGCTATCATTCAAAATTAAAGATGAAATAAAACCTTCCAAGATAAGCAGAAACTAAAAGAATTCATGACTATAAACAGATACTACTTAAAGAAATGCTGCACACAGAAGAAAAAAAAAAAAAACACCTCAAAGCTCACAAAAAAAAAAACAAATCTCATTTGAAGAATAGCTAAGCAAATGAAAAACAGGACCAAATTAAAGATTACCAATATAACAAAATGGCAAGGATTAATAAACATCTCTCTCTAGTAACATTGAATGTAAACGCTCTCAACTCTCCAACTAAAAGATATAGGCTGGCAAAGTGGATTAAAAAGACCAAAGTATTTTTTTTTTTTTTTTTTGTGGTTGTAGATGAACACAATATCTTTATTTTGTTTGTTTACTTATTGTTGAGGATCGAACCCGGTGTCTCACACATCTAGGCAAGTGCTCTACCACTGAGCCACAGGCTGAAAGTACAAGGATGGAATTGATATATCATGCAAATGGAACCCAAAAATAATCGGGAGTAGCTACTCTTGTATCAGACAAAGCAGATTTCACACCAAAATTAATCAGAAGAGACAAAGAAGGTCACTTCATGTCAGTAAAGGGAACAATGCAACAATAAGATGTAATAGTAATAAATATTTATGCCCCAAACATGGGTGCAATTATTTACATAAAAGAGACATTACTCAAATTGAAGCTCCAGGTAGACCCCAATACAATAATTTTGGATGATTTCAACACACTTCTCTCACCATTAGATGGGTCATTCAGACATAAAGTCAGTAAAGACTTTTTAGACATGAAAACTAAGTCAAATGGACAGCTATGGACTATTTCATCCAACAACAGCTGAATACACTTTCTACTCAGCAGTTCAGGGAACCTTCTCCAAAATACATAATATTTTAGGCCACAAAGCAACTTTTAACAAATTAAAACAAATAGATATAATTTCTTGAATCTTATTGGATCATAATGAAATGAAATTAGAAACGAACACAACCAAACCCTACAGGAACTATATAAACATGTGGAGATTGAACAATACTCTTTTGAATGATGAATGGGTGATAGGAGAAATTTAAAAATGCTTAGACTCAAATGAGATACAACATAGTGATACAAAAGACCAGAATCTCTGGGACATTATAAGGCAATTCTAAAATTCAACATATAAAAATCAATAGCTTTCATATATGCCAACAACAAATCTGCTGAGAAATAAAGTAGGAAAACAATTCCATTCACAATAGTCTCAATAAAAATAAAATAC
The DNA here is from genome assembly GCA_025594165.1 of Tamias sibiricus. Taxonomy (NCBI): domain Eukaryota; kingdom Metazoa; phylum Chordata; class Mammalia; order Rodentia; family Sciuridae; genus Tamias; species Tamias sibiricus. The sequence goes on from CM046664.1 coordinate 82,606,367, forward strand.
CTGTGAATAAGAATGCAAACAATAATAAATGTTGGAGAGAATGTGGAGAAAAAGGAACACTTTTACACTGTGGTATACCTTGAAGTTGAGTATTTCCACTATGAAAATCAGTATAGAGATTCCTCAAAAGACTAGGCATGGAACCACCATATGACCCAGCTATACCACTCCTCCATATTTATCCTGAAGAATTCAAGTCATACTATAGTGATACATGCATACCCATGTTTATAGCAGCACAATTCACATAGCCAAACTATGGAATCAGCCTAGGTGTCCATTAACAGATGAAAGGATAAAGAAAATGAGGTATATACACACAATGGGGTTTTATTCAGCCATAAATAAAAATGAAACTATGGTATTTGCAGGAAAATGGATGAAACTAGGGATCATCACGTTATGTAAAATAAGTCAAACTCAGAAGGTTAAGGGTCATATGTTTTCTTTCATATGTGGAAGCTAGAAGGGAAATGGAAAACAAAGGTGGGGATGGATCTCCTGTAAAAAGGGAGATGGACAGAGGAAAAGGGACCAAGGGGTGGGAGGGGAGGCAGGGAGTGGGGGCAGCTAGTGCTAGGGAGTGATATTGGCCAAATTATTGTGTTATATTGTGTGTATGTACAAATATATAACAATAAATTCCATCAGTATGTACAACTATAACACACCAATAAAAATGTGGAAAAAAATCAACAAAGTAAAGAAAAAAAGGGAGTTAATTATATAAACAAAACATTCAAATTGATTTATGGCTGTAGATTAAACCACTTTTTTTTCTTCTTTTTTTTTTTTTTTTGGTACCAGGGATTGAACTCAGGGGCACTCAATCACTGGGCCACATCCCCAGCCCTTTTTTGTATTTTATTAGAGACAGGGTCACACTGAGTTGCTAAGTGCCTCGCCATTGCTGAGGCTGGCTTTGAACTCGCGATCCTCCTGCCTCAGCCTCCCAAAGTGTTGGGATTACAGGCGTGCGCCACCACACCCGGCTGATTAAACCACTTTTTAGTTATAGGTGGACATAATACCTTTATTTATTTGTTTACTTTTATGTGGTTCTGGGGATCAAACCCCATGCCTCATGTATGGTAGGCAAGTGCTCTACCACTGAGCTACAACCCCAGCTCCCAATTAAACCACTTTTAACAGGTCATTTAGTAGGAATAATATTCATATAATATCATGTAATGTAGGGCTGGGGTTGTGGCTCAGCGGCAGAGCACTCGCCTCGCACATGCATGGCCCAGGGTCGATCCTCAGCACCACATAAACATAAATGCATTGCATTGTGTACAACTAAAGTAAATAAATTAATATTTTTTAAAAAAATATTATGTAATGTAAAATAATATTCATTTTCATCCATCACTGCTTATTAATCTTAGTGACAAAGTTTGTCAAGATTTATATATGTATAAAAACCTTTTGGAATATAACCCTGAAGTGGATTACACTTAAAAAATACATACCTGAGCAATAATTTGTTCTCCATCATTGTATACTTTGGTGCCTATCACATCTACCACTTTCAGGCGTTCAGAAAACTATAAAGAAAAAAAGGTAGTTACTAAGTAGAAAAAGACTAATTGGGTAATCTTACCTATTTTACATGTTAAAAAGTAGCATCCTAGAGGCTACGTGAGCAGTGTGTAGATTACATGTTCATTATATTAGCTGGCAACATTTTAAAATAAATTTTGTATTTCTAGCTTCTCTTGAGAAATCAGAAGACTCAGGAACTTTCAGCCTATATTTTCATATGGCAACAATAAAACTATGGTGGAATAGCAGCTGTTTCTTTAGATGGAGCACATGTTCTCTCTAGCTTGTCACCATCCTTCCTGGCTTGGTTTTCACCTTTATGTTGCTTGCCTAGCTCTGGAGGTACTGGACTTCCATCCCTTCGACTTCTATTTAAGGAGATATGCTGCTGGAGAAGATCAGCTGTCTAACACACATTCTGAAAGGTGGCCAAGGTTCTCCCAGGAACAAACCTACCATCCAATCTTAGAATGGAGAAGCACTATTGTGTTGACATTTGCCATTTCATAAGACCCTGTGGGTTCATATATACGCCCCTCCTTCATTAATCTCAAAATATTTCAAATATGAGGATAAGATATCTAGTAAAATACTGAGCTTCACAAAGAAGTATGGAAAGTAAAGCTCTCATGGTTTCTCAAAAGTTTCTACCATCAAAGAGAAAAACAGCTGATGAAGGAGATGAGGGAATGAGCCATGGGGCTGTGCAAAAGGACATTCCAGACAGATGGAAGGCACAGAAGACCTGAAGCCAGCGAGTCAGCATGTTGGAGGAACAGCAAGAAGCTGTATGTCTAGGGCAGGACAAGGAGCATGGAGCAGTAGGAAATGGGCCCAGGGATACAGGGCCTTTGAGGCCTATAAGAAGAGGCTTAAACAGAAGACTGTTATGATCTAGGTTTTAAAAGGATGATGCTGGCAGCTGATACAAGCCAGGCAAAAGGAGATGATGACACAGACAGAAGGTAATAGTGGTGAAGTTGGTGGGAAATAGATACTGGATATATTCTGAAGATAGGGCTGATCAGGTTACTGATTGGACATGGGTGGGGAAAACAGCTGAGTTTACTGGAAGGATGTTATTGCCATCTATGAAGATAAGGAAGAGAAAGGAGGAGATGGTTTGAGATGATAAACAGTTGGCAATGTCAATTTTAGGAGTTATCAGCATACAGACCATATTTAAAGCCATGGAATTTGACATGTGCACCAAGCCTAAGCTCAGAAGAGACCAAAAGACATAGGCCTGGAAAGCTAATTGTAAAAAGGAAGGAGAAAAGAAAGAAACAGCAAAGATGACTGATAGGGAGAGGCCAGATACATTCTGTATTTAGATAACTCTTCCCTGTAAGGTAAAACTAGTAGCTCTTACTGACATTTATATGATTATTTTAACTCTGCTCTTAAAGAATACACATAAATATGCCAAAAGAGCCTGTTACTTATGACTAACAAAACAAATGCAGTTATAGGTGGTAAAAGAACGAGTTATAAAAACTTAACACCATGATTTGGTCTTTTCTTTTTTTTATTCAAAGAAACGTTTTTATAGAGCTAATTATTCCTAACAAAATAAACCTTTAAAGCAGAATAAAAGCATAAATACACTCACCTCCAAAGATTTAAGAAATGGCAGTGACTCAATAAAGCTTTCATACATTTTTCTCTTTTTGGCATTGTTTTTCACAATTATTCTCCTGAAGGTTACCCTGTCCTAAAGACAGAATATCAAATACAAAGAAGTTAAAATGTAGGTTTTGTGGCAGGTGGAGTAGTACTGGGGACTGAACCCAGGGATACTCTATCAATCACTGAGCTACATCCCCAGCCCTTTTTTATTTTGAGACAGGGTCTCACTAAATTGCTGAAGGCCTCACTAAATTATTGAGGATGGCCTCAAACCTGCAATCCTCCTGCCTCAGTCTCTGGAGTCATTGGGATTACAGGCATGTGCCACCATGCCTGGCTTAAAATGTAGATTTTATGGAGGAAAAAAATCTAAATAAATAGTTGTCTTTTTATTTTAGTTGTTTGTTTTGTTCCAGAAATTGAACCCAGGGCGCTTAAGCACTGAGCCACACAGAGTCTCGCTAAGTTGCTGAGGCTGGCTTTGAATGTACAATCCTCCTGCTTCAGCCTCTCGAGCCTCTGGGATTACAGATATGCACTATTGCACACAGCTGAATAAACAGTTTCATTCCCCATATAGAATAAATAGTAATTGAAGATTTCAAAATAAAAGGCTAACAACATAATTTTACTTTTAATTTAACTCATTTCATAATTTTTTTTTTATTTCTTCAGGCACAAAATTAATGTAGAACCACATAAAATATCTTCATTTTTTAAAAGGAAGTATCAGGTTTACTTACTTTTGTTCGTACATCTTACTAACATATCCTACTGTGCACCACCAGGTGGCGCCATGAAACCATCTTAAAAAATATAGACTAGGATGTTCCTTTCCTATGGATGGCAACCTTAGAGGATTGCAAAATCAGTTGGGACATGACAAGAATTTTTATTAAAAAAAATAAAGTAGGACAGAAAATCATGGAGTGCATTCTTTGCAGTAAAGTGGAGTTTTTTTGTTGTTGTTGTCATTGTTAATTATTTCAGTCATACACAGACACAAAAGTAAATATCCTGGTCTTGATGTTCCTAATATAGACTAATGTAAAAATCATATGAAAAACAATAGAAAAAATTTTTAATCATAAAGAAATTACAAAGTAAGAGATTTTGGAAAATTATATACTCTAGGTTAATTTTCATATCCACATTATGATAACAGTTTCTTTAAATGTGAAGGCTCAGAGAAACTACATTTTCTTGAATAAGATCTAATTCTAGAGCTTATTATGTTTTATTTAATTTTTATGATCTAAAGTCCTCCCATTTATTTATACTACATGATCTCAAGCATGCAGAACTTAATTAATGAACTAGGGAAATTTTTAAGGGTAAGAGCTCAAAAATCATTTCCCTAAAAATTTTATTCTGAAATAATATTGACAAAATATTATTTTAATTCTTAAAGTCCCATAATTACATAATTTGGTATTTATTGGTAAATAATTATAATATTTCAGCAAAATTAAAACTTAAATGTTAATAAATTATTATGCCAACATATTAAGGCTGAATCTAAATGTTCTAGTGTAACAGAGAAAAATTCTAGTATATATGGAAAGTCTTTAGGTGTGATGGACTGAATGTTTGTGTGCCCAAAATTCATAATCCCCATTGCCCAATCAAAGTTCCTCCGTTTTTCCCATGCCCCTTGTTTTATTTTTATTGGTTCTTTTTAGTTACACACAACAATAGAATTCATGTTGACATAATTATAAAACCATGGAATATAATTTGTTCTAATTCAGTCCCCACTACTTCCACTTCCCCTTGCTTCCTCCCATCCTGTTGCCTTCCTTCTACTTATTTTATTGATCTTTCTGCTATTTACTTATAGTTTTTTAAAATTAGTATTCTATGGATGTACATGATGGTAAGATTCACTGTGGTATATTCACATATGAACATAGGAAATTTAGGTCAGTTTCATTCTACTGTCTTTCCCTATGCCATCACTCCTCCCTTCCCTTCATTCCCCTTTGTCTACTCCACTGATCTTTCTTCTATCACCCATACCCCACCTCCAGCTTATTTTGGATTAGCTTCCGCATATCAAGTAAAACATTCTAACTTTGACTTTTTGGAACTGGCTTATTTCACTTAGCATGATAGTCTCCAGTTCCATCCATTTACCTGCAAATGCCATGATTTTATTCTCTCTTATTGCTGAGTAATACTCCATTGTGTGTATATACCACATTTTCTTTACCCATTCATCTGTTCAAGGGCGCCTAGGTTGGCTCCATAGCTTGGCTATTGTGAATTGTGCTGCTATAAATATTGATGTAGCTGTGTCACTATAGTATACTGATTTTAATCTTTTGGGTATATATCAAGGAGTGAGATAACTGAGTCATATGGTGGTTCCATTACTAGTTTCTGGAAGAATCTCCATACTGCTTTCCAGAGTGGTTGTACCAGTTTGCAGTCCCACCAACAAGATATGAGTGTACCCTTTTCCCCTACATCCTTACCAACATTTATTGTTATTTGTATTCTTGATAATTGTCATTCTGACTAGAGTGAGATGAAGTCTCATTTCAGCATTGTTTTAAGTTGAATTTCTCTAATTGCTAGAGATGTTGAACATTTTTTCATATATTTGTTGGGTCAAGAGGATTTTTTTAAAATACCCTAGGTAATTCTGATGTAAAATACCCTAGGTAATTCTCCAGGTGAGAAGCATGTGTACAAGTATTTTTGCTCCACGTAGATGCTCTTTAAAAAAAAAAAAAAAAATTTTTTTTTAATTGTCAACGGACCTTTATTTTACTTATTTATATGCAGTGCTGAGAATTGAACCCAGTGCCTCACACATGCTAGGCAAGTGTTCTACCACTGAGCTACAACCATACCCCTATATAGCTGCTCTTAAATAAAAGTTATATCCAATCAATGGATCCCAAGAGAATCAATTTCTAGTGAATTTTTTTTTTTTAGACTCTAGCACTCATCATAATCACCTAGAGGACTTGCTCAAATACAGATTGCTAGGCCCCATCTCCAGAGTTTCTGATTCAGAATCAGTAGGTGGGGCTCTATTGAATGTGCATCTCTAACAAGTTCCCAGGTGACACAGATGCCAACATCCAGGGAGCACACTTTGAGAACCACTGATTTATTGGATTGTATACCTCAGAGAGCAATCTGAGAAAAAGCACTGGAGACTATGTGGCTGGTTGTTTGTTTGTTTTGGTTTGTTTTTGCTTTTACCACTTGATTTTTTTTTCTTTTCTGTTTATTTATTTATTTTTACATTTCATATTATGCTTATAGAGCACATTTTTACATATCTCTGGTTGTATACAAAGTATATTCATACCATTCGTGACTTCCTACATGCACTTAGGATAATGATATCCATCTCATTCTACCATCTTTTTTTTTTTTCCTCCTCACCCTTCTTACAGGAGAGGGAGATGCCTGGCAGATAGAGTATAATGTATTACTTGCCACACAATAATAGCAAATTGAATTGAAATAATAGCAAAATATAAAGATAGTGTTATTGGGAATTTATGAGGCAAAAAGAAATGAAATCACTTTTTTATTAAAAAGATTCTGCAAATTCATTTAAATTAGCATAGATCAGTCTACAATTATAGTACTAATTTATTGAAATAAATAAATTGAACTCCCTATTTGGGATGTTTAGAAAAGAAAAATTTAAAATAACTATTTGGGGGGCTGGGGATGTGGATCAGTGGTAGAGCGCTTGCCTAGCATGCACAAGGCCTTGGGTTTAATCCCCAGCACAGCAGAAAAACAAAAAAGACCATTTTATTTTATTTTTCCAAAGGATTGAAACAGCTGGTTTCTGATGTAGGGTGTAATGGTAATAAGTGGAGAATGTCTTTTCTTTTTCAAGTTGCTGGTTTAATATAAAGTATTTTTACAACAATTGTGTCTTCATACATGTATTTAGGGTAATCATGGATAACTCAGGCTGGTTGCTTTTTAAGAGTGGGTAAGAGAGGAGCATTTCAAATGAGTTTCTTTCCTGTCCCAGGGTTGGCAGAGTTCCTGACTCGACTGGAGGAGTGGGGAAAAGGACATGAAGATCTGACTTAGTGCAGTCCCAGTGCCCAACAGTTCAGCATCCAGCTTAATAAACTGCTTAATAAGGTGCTTTAAAAAATTCCCTAGTGACTAATGATTCCAAATAAATGCATTGTGTACCTATTAGGAATTCCAAATAACACACAGTGTAACAATTCTTACAAATAATAACATTCAGGTCAAACAATTGTTTTACTCACCAAACCCCACAGAGCACCAGGAGAGGTAGCAGTGATTGTAGCTGCTCTGGGTGTGTTGTACATTAAGGCCAGTTCGCCGAAACTCCCCACGATTATCGTAGTTACCAACACATCTTCCCACACCATCGCATTTTACATAAATATCAAATGTTCCTCTGTTGGACATATATAAATTGGAGGTAAAAATAATTCAAGTAAAATCCCATTACAATAAGACATTACTTCAGAGAAGAACCCTATGCAATAAAATTTTATTCCTGGCCTGTCTAGCCCCTCTGGTGACAAATTAAAAAAAAAAAAAAAAAAAAAAAAAAAGGCATCAATATGTTGATCAATACATTGTAAAGAGACCATCAACTAGAAAAGGGTAGGGGCCACATATGTGCCTCCTGGGAAAAATGGGACTAACCAATAAAAATTTAGAAGAATCAAGGATAATAATATAAGACTACAACCATATAGTATAGGCATAAAAAAAATCACCTAAAGGAACATATATCAAATTGACTAGTACTCATCTCAGACCATAGAACAGTGAAGGACTTCCACGATGATCCATGTAACTGAAGAGTTTATGTTTTTAAAATGAACATGTATTACCTTTTGTCATCAGAAGAAAATGACTGTTTTTTTTTTTTTTTTTTTTTTTTAAGAATACATCTATAGCAATTTAGTTATCCACTACTCTACAGAACTTAGTAAAGGCCTTTACAATCTATAGCAGGGGTCAGTCCACAGACTGGCTGCCTGCTTTTGTAAATAGTTTTATTGGAATATAAATATATTTATTCCTTTATGCTTGATCTATGGCTGATTTGACTACAATAGCAGATTTGAACAGTTGCAAAGACCACAGTGGCCCACAAAGCCTCAATAATTTACTCTCTGGCCCCTTTACACAGTATGTCCCTTTATTTTAGATCAATACCCTCCCCCCAATCTAAAGCTAAAAAGCAATAAAAATCATACTAAATATCTGATTCTGGACTTGTACATGATTTTTCCATTCCTTTTTTCTTTGGTGATAGTGGGTTACTGGGGATTGAACCCAGGGATGCTTTACCACTGAGCTACATCCTCAGCCCTTTTTACTTTTTGAGACAGGGTCTCACTAAATTGCTGAGGTTAGCCTCAAACTTGCAATTCTCCTGCCTCAGCCTCTGGACTCACTGGGACTACAGGCATGCACCACCCTGTGACTATACTACACATTATCCAGGCCCGCTACTATATAAACTATCCTTCATGTGGGTGACTGTCATTCCATGTACTGTACTTTATCAGAGAGAATGTGACTTCAAGACTTGCTCAAGCACATGTGAGGGCACACAAGAGAAATTCTTTGGCTTTATTTTGTTGTTTATTTTGGTGGCAAAAAAAAATGTAATGGCTTTTAAAATTAGAAAAGGATTATGAATGATAAATGAAAGCAGAAACATAAGATAATAGATGTTAATGAAGAAAGAATAAAGAATAATAAGGAAGAAAGTAAGTGATGTTTAATATATTTCATGGATAGAATGACTATTTTAAGGATACCTTCTAGAATTTATTCTATGGATAATTATCTTCCAAGTATAGATCATACTCTTCTATTTATTTTATTTATACTTTTCCCACTGAAACTGTTTTCTATATTTACCACTTTGAATAGTATAAATCATAAAATGTGCTGATGAGAAGTAAAACAAGCTACCAATTCAGTTGAAATCAAATCAATCTAATGTCTGTTAAAAAAAAAAAAAAAAAAAAAAAAAAAAAAAACTATGGGTTGCTTTTCATATGGTCTTCTTCCTGATAATGTGAGGTCTCAGGTAGTGCAGAACCATGGGAAAAGCACGCACACAGACCAGGAGAGAGGGTTATGAGGTCAGCTCCACATTGGCCATCTGGGTAACCTAGCCCCATCACTTCCATGTGCCTGAGTATTTCATCTCTCAGTGGGTGATTGGGGTGTAACTGAAGAAAGAGCATACTATTGTCAAATCTAACCAGTTTGTATAGTAAAAAATACTCACTAAAAAAAAGATTAACACAGTATCATATTTGGGTTCCCATATTCCCTTATAATTAAACACAGTTGAGTGAATTTCCAAGCTATTCATTGATAAAAGCTTGTAATAATAACAAAAATTATGACTTTGATTCCATATGTATATGGAATAACTGGTTTTATTCTATTCCCAAATCCTGGCTGGTGTTTTGGCAATAGGTCACCCAGGCATCAAGAATGAGGGAATGGAGAAATGACTGGAAACCTTGATTAAAAAAGCATGTACAAGCCGGGCGTGGTGGCGCACGCCTGTAATCCCAGCACTTTGGGAGGCTGAGGCAGGAGGATCGCGAGTTCAAAGCCAGCCTCAGCAATGGCAAGGCACTTAGCAACTCAGTGAGACCCTGTCTCTAAATAAAATACAAGAAAGGTCTGGGGATGTGACCCAGTGGTCGAGAGCCCCTGAGTTCAATCCCCGGTACCACAAAAAAAAAAAAAAAAAAAGCATGTACAATTCATGTATAAAAGACACCATCCACAGAGCCAAGGTTGGGAAATGAGGCCCAAGGAGACAGAAGAAAAGAAGACCTCTCAGCTGAATACAACTCTACCCAGAAAAGCAGTAGAATCCAGTAAATCAGGCTGGGAGATTATCTGTGTTCCATGCAAAACTGGAGAGATTAGGGACACCAATTATCACATGAACACTTCGTCATCACTTTACAAACATGAAGAAATGAGGACTCAGCCCAGGCTGCTCCCGTTATGCTTCCATTCTCATTTATTTAATGTATAAGGCACACTGTTCTTTGATTGAAGTAAGACACAACTTAAGTTTTCTGCTATTTGATTTTCAGTAGAAATAAATGTGTGCACTCTCATTTTAATAAAACAATTTCTCTAGAGCTTTTGTTACAGACAAATATAATAAGGCACAAATAATTTCTGGAAGTACACACAAACCTTGCACTATACTGAATGGATATACTAAAGCAACAGGAAAAAAAGACTGGCTTTTAACTTTATGACCTCAAAATATCTGAATTCTTTTAACCATGAGGATATTTTACTTTTATAGCTAATAAAATAGCTTTTAAAATATTATCAACATAGATTGAGTTCTACTGTGATTTAACATGTTAGACATTGTATTTTACTTCTATTCTCCTTCTATTCTCACTATAATAGTCGTCTACTACATACTATTACACACTATCTTCCAAATGCAAGCAAGCAAATGAGGAAGCTCACATTAAAGACTAAGATTTACACATTAACCACTTATCATCTATAAACCACGTTCCTCTATAAACCATGCTTCTTTTCATGATCCAGTGTGGTTTCAATGTAGGTACTGGCAGCAGGTTTACTGTGCCTATTATTACTAATAACAATAAAGAAGCAATAGCAACTATCATATGTTAACTTGTCAGTTGTCATAATAACTGCTGGGATTCTACACAAAAGGTTCTTTAAATTTCAGTAGTAAATTAGATAAAACTTACCTATCAATTACATAAAAGTTGTCACCATCATCACCTTGATCAATTACATGTTCCCCTTCTTTGACCAATTTTTCAAACATGGCATCTAATACTTGAGACATCTGCTCCTATTTTTTAAAAAAAATAAAACATAATCTTTACATTTATCGAGAACATTTTCTTAAGTAACCATAATGACCTTTATGTTTCTGTGAATGATCTCAAAGAAGTGGAAATATCATCATTGCCATTACATCTTGTCAGAAAAATACACTATACAGTTTTCTGTATCACATACAAATAAGATGATTATATAGTCAGTCTCAGATTCAGTATTTGAATAAAGTTCATTGTAATTAGTCTAATTTCAGAATATTTGCAAATGTCACCACTTTAAAATGAAAAATAAATCACCATATATGTTGTGAAAATAAAATTTAACAACTAAAATGACCAGGTTGGTAAAGAATTCTCTCAAAATGCTTTTAAAGATACCTGTTTTTAAAACTTCCTATTAATCATCACTAGAATTTATGTCAAAATTACCCAAACACCTGATGAACTTAGATCCTCATCCCAATCCTTCTTTTCATTTTAGCATCAAAAACAAAATAGAACAAAATAGAAACAAAGCAAAATATTCCATTACTATTCTTTATTATTAAGCAACCATCTACCTCATCAGGGCAGACTTATCAGAAATATAAAACTGTTACTCAACAACTACTTAAACTATATAAAATTTTTATCCTGCTCAAGAGTGATTGACAAGGATTAAAGATAAACTTCAACAAATGAGAATAAACTTGTAGGTGAAAGAAATCTTTCCTCAGAATACATACAGAAACAATTTAGACCTTTGAACAGAGAGAGCAAACAGATGTGGAGAAGAACATGGTACAATAGTAACAGAAAAGTCAGGAGCCCAGAGCCTTATGTGTTCTACCACTTCTAAGTTCTAAGCTCTTGGTCAAGTCACTCTGGGTACAAAAAAGGTGTATCACCTACTGCCCAGGTCCAAATCAATTATTATTATAACCAAATTAAAGAGCTGATAATAGATTAGAAGTGCAAATGAAAAGAGTTTGGAAAAAAACAAACTGTTTTGGATCAAGAGAATAACAAGTCACATGTGATCCTCCTCCTTTTGAGTCTCCATTCCAATTTTAAAGGGAATGTCAACATTTGAATCTACAACAGGATAGAGTACGGGAAGGAGCACTTGATGGGTGAGAGTTCCAGTGCAGAGATGGTGAGTTAGATGTGGCAGAGGGAGCTGCCCAGAGTAGAACAGATGGGCTGCAGTGTAGAGGGACCAATGTGCATAGCCCAGCACCAGAAAGCTCCCAAGTGGGAAAGCCCTGGTTCTATCAGGATGGGACTGAAACACAAGGCTGAAAACAAGTGGAATGGTTAAAGCCCTACAAGGATGGATTCATATCTTCCTCCAAAATCCTTCTACTTCGAACACAGAATGCCTAGTGTTGACCCAACCCTTCCCAGACAAGAGAACAAATTAAAACTAGAACAGACAATGTGAACACTGGTGCCCTAGCACCAAGATCTTCATTTGCTGGGATTGAGGGGTTGGTTCCCCAGTGTAACAGCTGGCTCCATAGTAGCGCAGCCCATACAGCACACTGGCTGACAGGCCCGCCCTACTTACTCAGAGCTCTAAGTCCCTCTCTGCTGCCCCTCTGGCATCCTAAAAGACTAAGACAGCAAAAGAGCACCACAAGGGATGGCTACTCCAAGAAGAGTAGAGACATTTAGAAAGTTCTGCTAGATATTATACTCATGAGATTAAAAAAAGGGGGGGGGAGGGTTTAGAAAAAGAGCAAAAAGTGTAGAGCTTAGAAATGCAGAACATGATTGCCAATTCCCCCCCTTCTGAATAGACTTTTTAGAGCAGTTTTAGGTTCACAGACACATTGGGCATATATCCCATACATATACCTCCTGCCCATATACCTCCCTGGCCTCCCCCATTATCAAAATCCCCACCAGAGTGGTAATTTTTACACTTTGATGAACCTACACTGACACATCATCATAACCCAAAGTCCACAGTTTGCATTAGGGTACACTCTTGCTGTTGTGCATTCTAAGAGTTGGGACAAAAAAAAAAAAAAAAAAAAAAAAAAAAAAAAGTCTAATGACACATATACACCATTGCAATACCACACAGAATAGTTTCATGGCCTTAAAATACTTTGTACCTCACCTACTCATCCCTCTTTCCCCAACTAATGGCAAACTGATTTTTTACTGTCTCCATAGTTTTACTCTTTCCAGAATGTCATACAACTGGGAGCATAACAGCAGGTAGGTAGCCTTTGTTTTTTCTTGGTACGGGGATTGAACTCAGGGGCACTCGACCACTGGGCCACATCCCCAACCCTTTTTTGTATTTTTATTAGAGACAGGGTCTCACTGAGTTGCTAAGTGCCTCGCCATTGCTGAGGCTGGCTTTGAACTGGGGATCCTCCTGCCTCAGCCTCCCAAGTGCTGGGATTACAGGCGTGCACCACCACGCCAGGCAGGTAGCCTTCTTATACTCAATAAGATGCACACAAGGTTCCTCCATGTCTTTTCTTGGCTTAATAGCTTAATTCTTCTTCATGGAAAATAATAGTCCACTGCCTGGATATACTGCAACTTGTTTATCCATTCATCTGCTAACAGACATCTTGGTCACTTCCAAGTTTTGGTAATTATGAATAAAGCTGCTATAAACATCTACACAGATTTTCACATCAATGTTTTCAACTTCTCTGAGTAGAAACTAAGGAGTTTCTTTGGAGTTTTTGATAAAAGTAGTTTTGTACGATACTACTAAAGCATCTTACAAAGCGTCTATAGCATCTTGCATTCTCACTAGCAACAAATGAGAGTTCCTGTAGCTCTGCATCTCCACCAGCACTTGGTGGTATCAGTGTTTTGAATATTGGCCCTTCCAATACGTAATAGTATCTCATTGATCTCATTGTTGCTTTAATTTGCATTTCCCTGGTGACATAGGAGGTGGCACATATTTTCATATATGCTCACTGGTCAATCTGTTCATCATCTTTGATGAAGTGACTGTTAAGGACTTTGGTCCATTTCTCAATCATGTTATTTTCTTACTGTTAAATTTTAAGACTTCTTTATATATTTTGGGACAACACTCATTTATCATATGTATCTCCTGAAAATTACTTCCAGTCTTTGCTTTTCTTTTCATTCTGTTGACAGTGTCTTTTGCAGAACAGAAATTTCTGGATTTCATCCAGCTTTTTAATTCTTTCATATATTGTGCCTCTAGTATTGTATCTAAATAAAAAGTCATTGCCACTCCTAGATCATCTAGATTTTCTCCTGCATTATCATCTAGAAGTTTTATACCTTGAACATTTAGGTCTGTGGTCCATTCTGAGTTCATTGTTTTGAGGGGTATAAGATGTGTCTAGATTCCTTTTTCTTTGCAAGTAATGTATAGTCATTCCAGCACCCAAAAATAAAAACTGAAAATAAAAAGACTATCTTTGCTCCATTATATTGCCTTTGCTCCTTTCTCAAAGATCAGTTAATGTATGTGGAGTGGTTTGGGGCTATTTTGTTCCATTGGTCAATTTATGCATTCCTTTGCCAATATCACACTGTCTTGATTATCATAGCTTTACACCAAGTCTTGAAGTCAGTATCAAGTCTTCTTTGTCCTTCAATATTGTATTTGCTATTCTGGATCCTTAATCTCTCCAAATTTATCTATTTGGGGTATAAACTTAGAATCAAATTGTCAATATCTATGAAATAACTTGCTGGGATATTTTCCTGGAATTGTATTGAATCTACAAATTTAATTGTGAAGACATTACATCTTGACAATATTGAGTCTTCCTATCCATGAACATGGAGTTTCTCTCCATTTTATTTAGTTCTTTGTATTTTTTTTATGATCAGAATATTGTAGTTTTCATCATGTAGATCTGATACATATTTCTGTTAAATTTATATCTCTTGTTTTAGGGTGTGTATGAATGTAAATGGTACTATGTTTTTAATTTCAAAATCTACTTGTTAATTGTTGATATATTGTAAAGTGATTGACTTTTATATATTAACCTTTGTATCCTACAACCTTACTCTAATCACTGTTAGTTGGGGGAGTTCTTTTGTGGATTCTTGCAAGATATTATGTCATCTATGAACAAAGGTAGTTATATTTCTTCCTTCTCAGTCAGTATGGTCTTTGGTTTTTATTTTTTATTTTTTTTTTTTAACTTCCTTTTCTTATTGCACTACCTAGGGTACTATGTTGAAAGAAATGGTGAGAGGGAACTATATTTTTTTTATTGAGATAAAATTCACATAATATAAAATTAACCATTTTAAAGTGAATGATGCCATGGCCACAGTTGTGTAACCACCATCCCTATGCAGTTACAAAACATTTTCATCACCCCAGAAAGAAACTCTATGCCCATCAAGCAGTCACTTGCCATTTTCATGTCCCCCTCTCTCCTAGAAACCACCAATCTGTTTCCTTTCTCTACAGATATATCTATTTGGATGTTTCAATATAATGGGATCATAAAATACATGACGTTTAGTTTCTAGCTTATTTCACTTAGCATAACATTTTTTAAGTTCACCCACATTATAGTGTGTATCACACTTCATTTTTATTTTTCAGTCTGAACAATATTTCCACAATCTGTGTATCCACCGTCTAAATGAACATTTGGGTTGTTTCCACCTTCTGACTATTGTGAATAGTGCTGCTATTACATTTATGTATAACTATCTGTTTGAACAAGTATTTGTTCTCAATTATTTTGAGCCTATATCTACAAGTAGAATTACTAAATCATATGATACCTCTGCATTTAATTATTTTAGGAGCCACAAAGCTGTTTTCTATCTGGATGCAGTGGCACACACCTATAATCACAGCAACTTGGAAGGCAGAGATAGGAGGATCGTAAATTCAAGACCAACCTCACCAACTTAGTGAGACCCTGTCTCAAAATGTAAAAGGACTTGAATTAGGATATAATTCACTGCTAAAGCAGCCCTAAGATAGATTTCTGGTACAAAAAAAAAAAAAAAAAAAAATCCATTTTCAACAACAGCCAAATCATTTTACTTTGCCACTAGCAATGTATGAGGGTTCTAATTTCTCCATATCCTTGCCAACATTTATTATTTTTCTTTTTTTAATATTAAAGAAAATGGTATTTTATTACCACTGTCCCAATGGGGATGAAGGGGTGGAGTGGTATTTCACTGTGGGTTTTTTGTTGTTGTTGTTGTTTTGGGTACTAGGGATTGAACTTAGGGACACTTGACTACTGGAGCCACATCCCCAGCCCTATTTTGTATTTTATTTTGAGACAGGGTCTGACTGAGTTGCTTAGCTCCTCACTTTTGCTGAGGCTGGCTTTGAACTCGCGATCCTCCTGCCTCAGCCTCCAGAGCAGCTGGGATTACAGGCATGCACCACTATGCCCAGCTCAGAGTGGTTTTGATTTGCATTTTCCTAATAACCCAGCCCTATTTTGTATTTTATTTTGAGACAGGGTCTGACTGAGTTGCTTAGCTCCTCACTTTTGCTGAGGCTGGCTTTGAACTCGCGATCCTCCTGCCTCAGCCTCCAGAGCAGCTGGGATTACAGGCATGCACCACTATGCCCAGCTCAGAGTGGTTTTGATTTGCATTTTCCTAATAATTAACCATGTTGAGAATATTTTATTTAGCTTGATGGTCATTTGTATATTTTGTTTGGAGAAATAATTACTCAAGTGCTTTGCCCATTTTTAAAGCAGATTTTGTCTTTTTGATGTTGAACTGGGTTACTTATAACTGCAAACATTATTTTTCCATTCCGTAGACTATCTTTTTACTTTCTTTTTCATAATATCCTGTGATATACAAAAATGTCACGTTTCTATAAAGTCTAATTTCTCTCTCTTTTCTTGTTCTTGCTTTTAGTATCTAAGAATCTGCTGCTAAATTCAAGGTCATGAAGACTTACCCCTGTGTTTTCTTCTAAAAGTTTCATAGTTATATTACGGGTCTTTGATCCATTTTGAGTTAGTTATTTAATATGGTGTGTATAGGAGTACAACTTTGTTCTTTTGCATGATATCCAGTTGCCCTGGCACCATTTGTTGAAGAGACTGTTCTTTTTCTGTTGAAAGGTCTCTACCCTTTTGTTGACAATTAACTGGCCATAAATGTGTAAGTTTATTTCTGGACTCTCAATTCCATTCCATTGTTCTGTATGTTTATCCCTATGCCAGTACCATACTGTTTTCATTTCTGTAGCTTTTTTTTTTTTTTTTTTTGGTACTGGGGATTGAACTCAGGAGCACTCGACTGACCTCTGGGCCACATCCCCAGCCCCTTTTTGTATTTTATTAGAGATAGGGTCTCACTGAGTTGCTAAGTGCCTCACCATTGCTGAGGCTGGCTTTGAACTCTTGATCCTCCTGCCTCAGCCTCCCAAGTGCTGGGATTATAGGCATGTGCCACCGCACCTGGCTCATTTCTGTAGCTTTGTAGTAAGTTGTTGTTTGTTTTTTAGTTGTAGATGGGCACAATCCCTTTATTTTATTTATTTATTTTTATGTGGTGCTGAGGATCAAACCCAGTATCTCACTTGGGCTAGACAAGTGCTCTGCCACTGAGCCACAACCCCAGCCCCTATAGTAAATTTTTAAATTGGAAAATGTGAGTCCTGAAACTCTTCTTTTTTAATATTATTTCAATTACTCGAAGCCTTCTCTATTATGTATATAATTTTAATACAATGGACAAGAGCTAAACCCCAATGTGTCTTGTGGCTTAGTTCTATAATACACAAAAGCTACCAGCTCAAAATTTCATAAATAAATTAATATTGATAAAAAATAAATTTAGAAAGAATTATAAATCTATATTGGCATAGATATATTCTAGTAAAGAATCTATGTCCACATATCTCTGTGGAATCTGATATATTGCTAAGTAAAAAAAAGACTAGGCAGAACACTTGTGTAGATTTTACTGCCACCAAAATTTAAAAAAAGAATATATTTTTATATGCATTGCATAACCCTGGAAAAATGTACATAATAGTGCTAAAAGGACTTGGCTACTGAGAAACTGGGTTGCTGGGAGACGGAGGTGGAGAGGAGATTTCCTTTCACTATCTTTTGTCCATTTTGAATTTTTGTAAATTTTGTATTGTACAAATTTAAATTTCTTAATTAAAAAGCAAAAAATCTATTTAAGCAGAGAAGATAATTTTACATCTTCATGTAGGCTAAGAAAACCTTGGAAAAATGATGATGACAGGTTTGCAGGAAACCATCTCCTCCTTGGGTGCCTGTGTGAGCTCTGGCACCTATTTGTAGGCCAGCAGCCAGGGGCTGAAGATGAAGCCAATGTGACAGTAAAACAGAGCTTTCTTGATATGGTGTTAATTGGCCCCATGGGCACCCTTTTACCCAAATGACTTCATCAACTCAGGCAACATATGGTCACCAATCAAAATTCTGAAGGTTGATTAAATGGTTTACTAATATTTTACTTTGCTTGCTATTTCTATTTCAATTCTTTTAGTAAAGGAGGAATATTAGCTTTATTGATTAGTTTCCACTCTAAATGTCAATTGAGGGAAAAAGATGAAATCAATTGCTCTAGTGAATTTTTTGGTTACTAGAATTGTCTAAATTTTAAATTATACAGCTTTTAAATTATAAAGCTCGAGAATTCATACTTGGGCTTATGAAAAAGTAATTCTGATAAAATACAGAAAAATTATTTCTTTTACAACTTCTCTATGTGACAGGTGTCAGTTCTACTCAATCAAAATGTAATTTCCCCATAATTATGCACAGAGTGAGAAGAACTTAGGAAATATTTAATATGCATAGGCTTATCATGATGATTGACAACTGCTATAGGAAATCCACATCTAATTCTCCTACAGAATGCAAATTCAAGACCAAACTCAGTAAAGGGCTCTGACTCACTTAAGAAATAACAATTTACTCTGCATTAATGAAAGAGCCTATCATATACCATAGGAAAATTATTTCATTTAGTCTCAAATTAGAAATGTTTCAGAAGGAAAATGGCCTACTGAGTCGAGTGTTAAAATATTCATGAAAAGAATATCTTTAAAGAGATTGATAATTATAAATGCTGTGGCTCAATGTGTGAATATACAGTACTCCACGGGAAAAAAATGTTCTGAAGTTGAGGAAGTGCAAGATTTTCAAGCTAAGCAACGATGTCAGGAAATTCAAATGAAACAGTAGATACAAAGCCAAGATCATTCTTCTTGCTAGTTAGTAATTACTATTTCTCCTTCCTTCTTCAAGTTTTCCCAGTTCTGGAAAGGAACTACCTTCACAGTCATTCCGGCAGTCATATTAGTCTTTTCTTTAGGCCCCAATTAATTCAACTACCAAGTACCAAAGTCTGTTAATAATCATATTTGTCTAACTTTGGTAGCAGTGTAGAGGGTAGAGTTAAAGTGGGGAGAGTGATGAGAGACTTGGGAGAGAAAGGAGTGGAGTAAGGAAGCCATGGAATGATTCAGGGAAAAAACAATGGACCTGAATTAGGGAAAGGAGAAAAGGGAAAGAAAGGAGTGGTTTTACAAAATACGCAGGATTCTTTGCTGAAAACTTTAGTTATGCCCACTACTTAAAGAATGGCATTCAAAATGGTCTTTTATGAATAGCACCCACAGCCTAGCTGCCATCACTGGATGGCATCCACCTTAGGCTCTAATGGCATCACTCTTAGTACCCTGACTGGGGACCAGAATCTATCCTCACTGTGCTTTGTGTGTGTGTTTGCATTCCTCATCATAGATCCCAGGAGGATGAGATCATGTCTAAACATCATTGTGACCAATGCTTATACAAGCATTGGAACACAGTGAGAAGTCAAGAAATTGAATGGAAAGGAGCTGCATGACAAGCAGAATATATACTGTATATATAATTCAACTAAAATGTATCTGGGTTACTGGAAATAATGTGTATCATAAAAAAATGAGGAGGCTGCTTAAATTATGAGCTCAACACAGAAACTTCATCTACCATGTTGAAGGCTACATTTCTTACTCCAGGTGGTAATTTATTGAGGAAAATAAATGTTTACTTTTTTATATCCTGCATCATCTCTAAAAGGAGCTGAGATAGTAGGAGAATAAATAAAGCTGATTTAAGCTCAAATTTTAAAAATGATCTTTTGGAGACAACTATGTAAATATGTCTGCTTCTTCCCTATAAAACATTCCATAACAATCCATGTTTTAGGGCCTTTTCTTCCCCTGCCCATGAACTAGTTTTTAAAATTTATATAGAAGACCTTTAGCAAAGCAGTAAAAGAAGTCTTAAAAAGTCCTGTGTTTATAAAAATAATCACTTTAATTATGTAAAGATACTCCTTCCCAGACTACACCAGCAAAAGCCTTTAAAAATAGTTTTAAATACCACCATAATTTCACAAAGCTTTAAGAGTTTAAGTTGAAAGGGCAAGGTAAATCAATTTGACTTAGAGGATAGAAAAGGCAGGATCCCAGGAATGTATAACTTGGAACTATTTCATTCATGCTTGTTTATCACTTAGTGTATAGAAACCAGAATATCCCTGCTTAGTCACTTCTGAAACATTAAAATGCCAGTTCAATGAATACAAACAAATTAACATATGGCAGTACCAAAATACTGAACTTGAACATTTTTATATCTAGCTGTCTAGTCCTTGCTACCATGTTGCAGACCAAAAGTGTCAACATTACCTGGGAGCTTGTGAAAAATGCAGGCCTTCAGGCTCGCTCCAGACCTACTGAATCAGAATTCATTCTAACAAGTTCCCTTGAGGATATATAGGCACATTAGAGTTTGGTAGGCACTATTTTTTTTTCTTTTTTTTTTTAATTATTTATTTACTTATTCATAATGTACAAGTATATCATCTTTTTACATACAACTGCTTGTATACAAAGTATATAAGTACCATTCAGATCTTTAATCATGCATTTAGGATAGTGATATCCAAATGACCTCTGAAATTCTCCCATTTAAAATCCCAGTCAAAAAATAGAGAACGCTTAATGGGGGCCTACCCCTAAGTATAAAACAAAGGACTGATTTTAGAGTTCTCTAATATGTGCATTTGGAACCAAAGAATCAAATGCCTAATTGGTCCTTGTCTTAGAGAACATCTGATCCACAGGCTGGCTTTAACAACAGCTCAGGATGTTGACCAAGTTTTTGTTTCCTCAGCACTGATCACCATTGCTAGTTTAGTGGTGGTACAAGTAAATGTGGGGTGACAGGACTCACAACAAACTTGGATAGACAAAGACATACAAGGGCTACTCTTTTTTTTTAAAATATTAATTTATTTGTTTTAGTTGTACACAATGCCTTTATTTTTACGTGGTGCTGAGGATTGAACCCGGGCCACGCACATGCTAGGCGAGCGCTCTACTGCTGAGCCACAACCCCAGCTCACCAGGACTACTCTTGAACAGCTAAATTCATGATGTGAAAGTGTAACAGTGTTTAGTGGTTCACTGTAACTTCTTTTTTTTTGGTACCAGGAATTGAACTTAGGGGCACTTAACCATTAAGTCACATATTCAGCTCCGTTTTTATATTTTATTTAGAGACAGGGTCTCACTGAGTTGCTTAGGTCCTCACTAAATTGCTGAGGCTGACTTTGAACTCATGATCCTCCTGCCTCAGCCTCTCGAGCCACTGAGATTACAGATGTGTACCACCATGCCTGGCTTCGCTGTAACTTTTTTTATTTTTAATAATTTGTTTTAGTTGGACACAATACCTTTATTTTATTTTAATGTGGTGCTGAGGATCGAACCCAGTGCCCCACACTGCTAAGTGAGCACTTTACCGCTGAGCCACAACCCCAGCCCCTTCACTGTTACTTTTAACAAGACTTGAGTTAAACAATATTTAAATGTCATCATTTTATTACAAATAATAAATCTATCAAAAATATTATTCATTAAATATGCACACTCAGATTAATATGAAAGAATAACTCAAGACATTCCTATTTTAGTTCCAAGTTTTTTAGATACTGATGCATGCAGAAAGCTCTTGAGTAGCATATGTCTACCTAAAGAGAGACAGGGATGGAAAAGACATAGCTCCTGCCTCAAGAAACTGATGGATCCTTCACATGGTCAGGTCAGTCCTTTCAGAGAAAATAATCTGGACTCAGACTATTTGTAACATGAGGCCCTAAAATCCAGATTTTCAAAGTCATAAACTATGATTCATATTCCTGGATGAAAAGTATTAGAAACCAATAGAGATTTTTTATTATTATTATTATTATTATCATTATTATTATTGTTATTATTTCAGGGTATAAATATGACCTAGTGTTGGAGGCCATGTATGAATTATGGGTTTGTCTAAGCGATCACAAGTCAGGGAGGTTGCTTTTCTGGGAACTCCTGGATGAAATTCCCCAGTTTGAGAATGCCCCGATTATGCTAACACCCTGCCTTAGCTCACAGGCATAGGTTCAAATGCAGCCACCCCGGAGGTAGAGGAGGCAGGCCCAACCTGCTAAGCTCCAGCCATTTTTTTTCTGCCACATTCTTCCTGTTTCCTCAGGAAGTTCTTTACACTGAATCCGACTGGTGTTCCCACTCATTTAAGGACTCCATTGGGGGAGTTAGACCTAGTCTCCATTAGAGCTGATCCCCATGGGATCCTGCTGTTTCACTTATTTTTGTGTCTTATTTCTTAAATTCCTCATACCTTTAATATTTCTAATCTGACTCACCACCCTAGCTCAGGGAAACTGAGTAAACGTCACGTGGGTTGTGACTACCTAGTATAGAAGAATTGGTATGATGTAGTACCTTAATCTTTCAAAAAATGTCCTTTTAAAGAGTAAATTCTTGGTTTAATGCTTTCTCCTCTAGGGCATTAATCTGAAAACTAGAAGATGCAAAGTTTGACCAAAGAAAACAAAACACAAAATATAGAGGTAATTACAAAAGTTAACTCAGTTTTCATATATGGAATATGGCAGGAATTCTTTCCTAAATGACTAGGTAGCAAAAATATGCACAATCTATGATGAAGGAGGCAGAACATCCAGGTGGAGAGTGTAAGGCAAAATGCAACTAGTACACTCACTCATACTGAGAGTGGGTGTACTGGAAATACCCAAGCAAAGACTAGAGATTTCAAAATCCTTACAGAGAACAAAAAGTCCCCCCACTTTATAGCCAAGTAAAATGTTACTTTAAAAATATAGAATTTTTCATTTGAAGATTTTAATGAAATTGCATACTATATTTTATTTTTAAAAAATATTTATTTATTTGCTTTAGTTGTACACAATGCATTTTATTTTTACATGGTACTGAAGATCGAACCCAGGCTGCGTACATGCTAGGCAAGTGCTCTACCGCTGAGCCACAACCCCAGCCCCCCCATACTATATTTTAGTAACATTTTTATAAAATATAGTTACTATTACTGGCTGTTGGGAAAGGCCCTCCACCATGGGTCCTAAGTATCCCTGCACATGCTGGCTGGGTGCATTCAGAATGCAAGGTTCTGCCCTGTCTTTACCTGGGTCATTTCTCAAGGTTGTATTTTTGTAAAGCAACCTGAAGGGATAAAATAATACCCCCCCCCCAAAAAAAAAAAAAAAAAAAAAAAAGCCTAGGCTAGCTTACTCCTTGCTCTAACAGTGTATAACTTCCCAAATTTAGTATCCTTCTCCTATAGCACAACCCACGGCATGTGCAGGTATCCACACTGGGGCCTCTGTCACCTCTGCCATCATCCTGGGGTGATGTGAAGTTAGCTTAAAATGAGGGTAAAATTCAAGCCACTGCACAGTTCTTGACCCTTGCACTGGGACAAAAAAAAAAGACTCATTCCTATTTTTAAGATTAATCTTACCGGATCCAGGTTCTTAAAAAGCAGGATGTCTTTGCAAGCCTCTTGCAATCTATTTCTTTGATCATCAGTTTTGGGATGTATAATCTAAAAGGACACCAAATTAGAAAAACAAAGACAGTCATCAGAAAAAAACAAAATCCAACAGAAATCAACAGGAATGCCAAAAGGTGTTCACTCTAGGTTAGCACTGAGGTTCACTTTAGATGACTAGTAACTATCACCCACTAAGTAGGGGAATGCAGTACAGTTTGTCTCAGGGGGTGGTATACAGTCATCAATACAGCACTCCAGCATTCTTCAAAAGAGTGTTTCCCCGAGGTTAGCAAGTTGATTATGTAAAGGTTCATGACTGGCTATAAAGACTCCAAAGTTCCCAGCCAGCAGGGGCAAGTATAAAAGAAGTATTCATGTTACAATGAAAACTTAAAGACTGCCTTTACTCTGTTTCTGAGTTTAGTACTCTTTTAGGATGTAGCACTTTCCTTTAAAACTTGATGAACATTGTTTCTAGAAGCAAATAGTTGTATATTGCATTAGATGTGGGATTTTCAGAAAGGAAAAAGCAAGGATGCACTGCCAATCCAAGACAGCATGTATATGTTCAAGAGAAAGTGAATCCAAAGAGTGCTGGCCTACTATAGTCTCACCAAATTTTTATTCCAAAAGGACAAAGACAGCAGAATGTCCTCTGTAAGAATAGCTCATCAACTTCTGAGTTCCTTTTGACCAGCAGAAGGCTCACTAAATAAAAATACCTATTCTTTTCCGTTTGTTTGTTTGCTTGCTTGATGGGAAAAAACTCAGGGCCTTCAACATGCTATGCAAGTGCTCTACTATTTTAAGGGCCCTACAAATACCAACTCATTTCCTCTCAGTAAGACCCCATTAAGCAGGCACCAACTCAGAGGCAGGAAAATGACCTTGCCCAAATGACTTCTCCAGCATCTCCCAGTCTATTGCTGCAGAGCTAGGATTCATCCCAGGCAGGCAATGATCTCTGAACCAGGGATCAGCAAACTACACAGGCAGGCAAATCTGTTTTTCTAAGGTCTCTGAGTGAAGAACATACACATTCTAGGGAAAAAATTGAAGAATATTTTCCAATACATAGAAAGTATATAAAATTCAAATTCAATTGTCTACAAATAAGGTTTCAATGGAACACAGACATTTATGTGTTGTCTAGCTACAACAGTACAGTTGAGTACCTGCAAGAGACCTTATGACCCCCAAGTCCAAAAAAGTCCAAAATATTCACTCTCTGAAAAGAGAGAATTTTTAGTAAAAAAATAAAAAAAAATAAGCCTGTATAGAAAAATTTTGCCAACTCCTGCTCTTAGCCTCTGCTGCCTTTCAATTAGAAGAATTACAACACAGTCAATAAATAAGGTTTACTCACATGTTTTTAAAGAGCACTGTGTATCTTGTTATGCAAGAGAAATCTGTACAAGATATTTTCATATTTGTCTAATCCATTCTCCACAAAGAGCTGAAAGTCATCTTTTAAAACTGTCCATCAGAACACCTCATTCTCCAGCTTTAAACCTCAACAGACTCCATCCGTCACATCTGTTGATAAGTAAACCCACTGCTTCCTTCTCCACCCTTATCTCACCCACTCACCCAGCTACCCCTCACACTCCTCCTAAGAGTCAGCTCATGCCAAAATGCACCACTGGCTCTGGCCAGATCCTCCCCAATCCATCCTTTTGTCTCAGCTCAAAGAGGTCTTCAACCACTCCAGAAAAGCAGGGCCCCTGTTTGCATTAGGGGATTTTAATTCTTTCACTGTTTTATTGCCCCTTTATCACTTCACAGTTTGTAATTATTCATTAATTTACTTGTTTGTCTGTATCTGCCACTAGACTCTAAATTCCAAGAGGGCTGGGACCTATTCATTTTGCTCACTGTTGTATACCTAGCACCTAGGCAGATATGCAAAATACACTCCAAAAGAAATCTGTGGAGTAACAGAACAAAGAAGCACTCCACTCTTAAATTTATCAGTTCTACTCTTCCAGCAGCCACATGTTACATATATAAAATCCTTAAATTTTCAGTTAATAAAGGTATTCCAACTGAAATCTATTATTTTCCAAAATGAGTCTTCAGTGTCTAGATTTTCTTTGAATTCACATCAGAGAATATATGCCTAATTTATACTCGAGATTTAACAATTTGGTGATATACATAGTCTCAAATTTTGTATTATATAGAGAAATAATACAAAATGTCCAGATAATACAAAATGTCCAGATGAAATGTTATTCCAAACACAGTGTACATTTTTCTCACAGCCATTTTCCAATATCTGCCTAGATCTAATTAATTTTGAAATGTGTAGTAATCATTCCTAAAGGCAGTCTGCCTTATAGTTTCTATGACAAAAAGGTAAAGTTTTTAGTAATGTGTTTAGAGAATACTGAGAATAAGGAAGAACCTAAAGCACCTTATCAAAATCACTAACATATTATTATCAATACATTACCAAAAAATTTCAAAGGAGGGGCTGGGGTTGTGGCTCAGTGGTAGAGAGCTTGCCAAGCATGTGTGAGGCACTGGGTTTGATTCTCAGCACTGCATATAAATAAATAAAAATAAAGGTCCAATGACAACTAAAAAAATATTTTAAAATAATTAAAGGTATTATAGGGGACAAGTCTTGGAGTGAATGCCCAAACCCACAAAGACTCTCTTAGGAACTTCTCTAGGAACTGCCTGCCCTTATTTACAGAAGTTGTTCCTGAGTAGCCAACTTGACCTCCTAATCCTGTCCCCACTCTGGCCAACACTGGGTCCATCAGAAACTTCTGGGAAACTAGAATTCTGAACAGAGAGATACAGGAATAAAGAGAGACTGGAAGCTGGATGTCTTTCAATGACAACACTCAATTCTGGTACCCTTGCTGCTGAAAACATCCCAAAGATGGGCTGCCTGCTAGTTACAGCTTCATCTTTGAACTCTTTCTGAACTTCATTAAGATCTCTATACAACTGTCCAATAAGCTCTCCCCAGTATTTTCGGTTTTTTTTGTGTTCATCTCAACGTGAATGGGCTCTTTTATGCAGCCAAGGGTGTGTGTGTGTGTGTGTGTGTGTGTGTGTGTGTGTGTGTGTGTATGTGTGTGTTTGCGTGTTACTAGTTACTAGGGATTGAACCCAGGAGCAAAGGCTCCTTCAGTGATGTATCTACTCTCCAACTCCACTCCTTTTTTTATTTTTTATTTTGAGAAAGAGTTTCACTAAGTTACTTGAGATCCTCCTGCCTCAGTTGCTAGGACTATAGGCAAGTGCCACTGCATCCAGCTAGCAGAGCAAATTTTAACAAGGGAAGCCTCTCCATCAAAACTGTTAGCAATAAGTTAGGGTGAACTAGCCAACATTTATTTATCTCATGGGTTCAATGGACGCTAAAATTCCTCTCAAGATCTCACAGTGTTTGGGTCAATGAGACAACACATAGTTTTCAAACTGTACTTGCTAAATGCTCTTTAATTTAGATTTTTATTAACTTAAATTGCCTCATCAAACTTACCTTTATTATTATATTTTATCATATACACTTACAAATATAAAGAAAGTGAGTAGTTTTCAAATGCTGCTAGACACATAGATATATGATAGGCACAAGGTGGGGTTTTTTTCAGACTACACAGAGTGGTAAAAAATGTTACAGATTAGCAAAAATATCTGAATCCTAAGGCAACATAATTTCCAGGCTGGGATTTGAGGACTTCATCAAAATAATTTAAGTTCTGGTAGTGAGAAATGATACCTAGTGCTGGAAATCTTCATAGGATCAGTAGTGAAATGAGACTTCAAGATCTTCCTACCACTGGTTTTCATGTGTATTTCAGAGAGCTTCATGATGTAATGACTTAGGGATCTATCATCTGATTTTCTTTATTAAAACTCAATCTGATTGAAGTAGTTTTCAGAGCTACAGAAATAGGTTCTTGTTTATACCTTTTAAGGTTAAAGAGACAAGGGGGACTTTTACAAAGCATGTACTAAAAAAAAAAAAAAAAGTAAATTATTCCTTTTTCACTTCCAGGCACAGTAATCTCTTATTTAGTTTACTTTTGACTGAATAAATAAAAGAAGAACCAAGTTAAAGGACACAGCTTAAAAACTGCGTCAAACCACACTGGACAAGTTCTTACAAAAACATTAGGGCCTCCAAGAAATCAGTTGCTGGGCAAATAATCAACACATTGATTTTTTTTTTTTAATGGTAACTGCTATACTGACACCTTCAATGTAATTTTACTGTGACTTGTTTCAGAGTAAGCTTCTATTGTTATCACTTATAGGAACAGCAGGTCTTCCCCAGCATTTTTCTTTACTAGAAGCACTTTCTAAGAAAAAATAACATTATCACTATGAGAAAGACAGCCGAAAACATTTTTCATCACCAGGATGTATTTTGCAAAAGAAATAAAACCAGAAATACAGTGAGCAATATGTTCGTCTTTCCTTCTATCCAAGGAGACATATTTTTTGGATAAAAATAATTCTAAAGAATTTGAAGCAGAAGTAGGCTATCAGAGGTAAGAATTGAAAAAGTAATAATTAAACTAATTCCATTATGTCTCCTGTTAACCTGTATGCCCACTGGCATCTTTTCTATTACTCTTTTCCTTATATGAATATCAACCTAAAATTAATTCAGTCAGTAAATTACATACCCTGGACTCTGCATCATCTTCTTCTTCATCAGGATTATAGGCTTCTGCACATACTATAAATATAAAAAATATACATTTTAAAGATTTGTTCATCAAAAAACATACTACAATAAATACATCTTTAAAAACTAATGTACAAAGAGTACCATGTTGTTAAAAAAAAAAATTAATTCCAGGGCAAGCAGTCTACCCCCTAAAACTGATTTTATAACATAATTTATAAGGAATTTCTTAGAATATAATGTTGTATTTTAAGACATTGACAAGTGCTTTAGCTTTCTTCCATTAAAAGCTTAAATCCTTTTGTCTTCATTTCCAAGGCAAAGAAATGCTTAAAACCTAAAAAATTACCCAAAAGGACACACATACAAAAAAGTCCAAATCTGCTGTGAAATTTTATCAATTTAATCATATTGCTATGAGCAACTTTCATAAATTATCCACAATCTAATCTTTCAAGAACAATATTACCGAGCTGGGCATGGTGGCACATGCCTGTAATCCCAGCACTTGGGAGGCTGAGGCAGGAGGATCCTGAGTTCAAAGCCAGCCTCAGGATTGGTGAGGCACTTAGCAACTCAGTGAGAACCTGTCTCTAATAAAATACAAAAAAAGGGCTGGGGATGTGGCCCAGTGGTCATGTGCCTCTGAGTTCAATCCCCGGTACCAAAAAAAAAAAGAACAATATTACTAATATTTTGCATATTCCCTTCATCTTTATTGTTTATATGCACCTACAATTTTAAAAAGCTGCTTTTTCATTTAACACTATAAGAATTTCACACGTCATCAGAAACAGTAAATATTGTTTTTAAGGACTGAAGATTATTTATCAAATGCTATAATTAACTACTTCCCTAATGCTGAACATTTAGCTGGCTTTTATTAAAACAACTTTGCAATAAACATTTTCATACATAAATATTTGTCTACATTTCAGATTATGCCGTAGGCGTTACTCCCAAATGCTATTTTGGGGGGCTAAAGGGCATGACAAATATTAAGGCATATTTATTATCATATTTCTTCCAGGGGGTTGTACCCATCCATTGTCCTACAAAGAATGTATAAAAAGGCTCCCAGAACTAGATGTTACTGTTTATAATCTTTACCAATTTAAAAGGAAAGATTTAAGTTTTTCAAAATTATTAAATCTGAACAATTTTCCAGCGTTCATAGGCTGACCATATTTCCTCCTTTGTCTTTATCCATGGGGGAATATTCGATTTCCTTTTCAAGTTAACTGTTTCTTAATCCAATTTTAACTGTTATATGAATTGTTTAATCCAATTTGCTTTTTAATGATATTTACAAAGTTTTTACAGATCATGCATATATATTTTTAACATAGTAACATCTATAAGGAATAAAATACCCCAATATGATTTAAACCCAACATTAAATATTATAGGAATACCACCTTCTTTTGAGATTGGACACCATTTTCTTATTTGCAAATCTGAAGATCTGCTAGTTGCTGTTTCTTTAGTTTTGTTTTTTTTTTTAATTTTAACTTTTTTTGTTTCAATTAGTTATACATAACAGTGAGAATGGATTTATGCACTATGATATATCATACATAGATGGGATATAATTTCTCATTTTTCAAAGTGTACATGTTGCAGAATCATATTGGTTATGTAGTCACATATATACATAAAGTAATAATGTCTGTTTCATTCCACTATTTTTCTCATCCCCACATCTCCTCCCCCCCCTTTACTTCCCTCTACCTAATCTAACGCTATTTTGCCCTAGTGTCCTCACCCACCCCCACCTTATTGTGAATTAGCATCCACATGTTAGAGAAAACATTCGAACTTTGGTTTTGTGGGATTGGCTTATTTCGCTTAGCATGATATTCTCCAACTCCAACCATTTACTGGTAAATGCTCTAACTTCACCCTTCTTTAAAGCTTAGTAATATTCCATTGAGTATATATACCATATTTTCTTTACCCATTTATCTATTGAGGGACACCTAGGTTAGTTCCATAGTCTAGCTATGGTGAATTGGGCTGCTATAAACATTGATGTGGCTGTGTCACTACAGTATGCTGATTTTAAGTCTTTTGGGTATAAACCAAGGAGTGGAATAGCTGAGTCAAATGGTGGTTCCATTCCCAGTTTTCTGAGGAATCTCCATACTGCTTTCCATAGTGGTTGCACCAATTTGCAGTCCCACCAGCAATATATGAGTGTACCTTTTTTCCCCACATCCTCGCCAACATTTACTGTTGCCTGTATTCTTAATGATTGCCATTTTGATAGGAGTGACATGAAATCTTAGAGTAGTTTTGATTTGCATTTTTAGCCAGGTTGAATTCTGCCCTCCACAAAGGATAACTGGTAATAATGTCTAGAAACATTTTGATTGTCACACCTGTGGAGGGTTGCAGAAGTCTTCTAGCATTTAGGTCAGGGATGCTACTAAATATCCTACAATGCACACACAGTACAGTCCATACTCCTCCACCCCCCAAAAGCATTATCTGACCCCCACATGTCAACAGTACTGAGGCTGAAACCCTGACCTAATGTATATTATCTTACTCAATC
Organism: Tamias sibiricus; assembly: GCA_025594165.1. Taxonomy (NCBI): domain Eukaryota; kingdom Metazoa; phylum Chordata; class Mammalia; order Rodentia; family Sciuridae; genus Tamias; species Tamias sibiricus. The sequence goes on from CM046664.1 coordinate 82,637,474, forward strand.
TCAAAGCCCTACAGTCGATGATTAACATCATCATTTGACAGAAGAATGACTAGAGCATGAAGAGGCCAAGGTCACACAACTTTGAAAGTAACAAGACCCATTTCTGATCCAGGATTGCCTGACTCAAGACTCCAAAACCCTGCTCTCAACCACTGTTGTACACTTGAATGCTCTGGCGAATTGACCAGAACAATGCTTGGACTTCAGCCTAATATCTCAGAAATCCAACAGAAGCAGACCTGTCTCTCAGGAGCAGGCTCACATGGAAGACCCTCAGTGATGCATGTAACCAGAATGCCAATTTAATAACTAACTTCCAGGATGAAGTATGGAGTCAGCATGACCAGCCAATTCTCTCCCCGCAGGAAAACCAAAGAAGCAGCCAAGTCACAATTAAAAGATTGCTTGGTGAGCAGGAAATGGGGAGTTAGGGGGTTTGTCAAATAAATTGAATGACTAATGGCATAAGGCTGAACAGCCTGAGGCACCACACACACAATACAGATGGTCCTGCTACTGTGGCCAGGAATTGTAACTGTTATAGCCACAGCTCTCCAGAGGGCATGAGGAAATCTACGTCTAAAGTGAGGCTCTGTAACTTTCTGTCCCCATGCATGACCAACCTCATAGGCAGGGCTGCTACAGGATTTGTAGGATCCAGTGCAAAAAGAAAATATGGGCCCACGTTCAAAAACATAAGACTTTCCAGAAGACAATAACAGCAGAAAATTAAGCCAAACGCAGAGCCCTGATGAGTATGAGGCCCATGAAGGTGGCCCAGTTCACAGGACCAACACATTCAACAAGGTGATGCAGTAGGAAACACACTTGGTTCTTCAGGTGACTTTTTGTATGTATCCTCTGACCCATTAGTATTGATCTGAAATTTTTAATTCACAGAAGGATCCTGATCCTCTAATTTCTAAACTTCTAGCCACTAAGTTCTGATTAAAAATCATATAAGAAAGAATCTATTGTTTTCCAAATAGCTTATCAGCTGTCCCACTGTTGTATATTACTTAATACCCCTCTAATTTGTGATACCTACTTTATCATAGAGTATGCATGTTTGTGTCTGGAATGTTTTATTAAACTATTTATTGGTCCAGTGTTATAAGGACTTAATTCTTGGCCTTTATGTTGCAATTATTTTCCTATATTAGAATTCACCTCCTATACCCAAATCAAAATAAAGCACTTGGAATTGTGCAAAGTTGCCATAGTGCCTTATAACTCCTTATAGTCATTTAAACTGTTTTCCTCTAATTGGAACTCTATCTCTACATTCTCCTTTCCAAATCATCTCTCTTCTCCAGTTCCAACTAAAATGTCAGATCAAGAGTGTATCTTGGGCTGGGGATATAGCACAGTAGAACACAATACACATTTTGTGGCAACTTTTTTTCACATGCTCGCATTTATGCCCAGTTAGAATGGCACAGTTAGGATGTAGCACAGTAGAACAGCACACATGAAAGTCCTAGGGTTCAATCCCTATCACTGAGGGAAATAGAAGAGTCACATCTTGACCTCTCACTTACACAAGGCGAATTTGTGAAACTCCACTTCTGTGCTCCTCCTTTGCACTCATCCAACACTGTGAGTAGAGCTCATTATTATCACTTACCACATTGTACTCTTCTAAACATGTTACAATCTGTTTGCCTCTCCAGGCTGGGACTTGCAGCCCTTCAGGGACTTACAGTATGCCCTTGTTTATCTCTTATTCCCCTAGCACTGACATGGCACATTGCCTGGCTCAATGCACATTTCAATGAATGGCTGACCAATGAACAAACAAGCATGCAAAATCCTTGAAGACACAGATGATGTCTCTTTTTAATGTCTCACAATAATGTATCTGTATACAGACTCTTAGACACATGGAATGAAAGCATGCATGCATGCATGAATGAATGAATGAATGACAAGTTGCTGTGTTAAAATATCCTAGATTATTTGTTCAAGAAATGGGAACTGAGAGGATAAGTGAAACTGAGTGCCTTCTGTGTTTTTAAAAAAGGGCCCAGCACAGAGGTTAGGAGTTCTGTAAATATTTGTGCAACAGATAAAATGAATGACAGGCTCTATGTCTGGATGTCTGGTCAAACTAAAGCCTTCAGATAACTTGTTCTGCCTTTTATTCTTTCTGAAATGTATTTGCCCTGTATCTTCTAGGCAATCTGAAATTTAGTTTGAAACTATATATTTCATTCTTTAGTAACTAAATAGTAGTAAGAGACAGAGCCCTATTCTTTAAGTAAACTCTATAGCAAAGTTTTACTGTTATGTCGTGCATATATGTATTCAGATACTGGTTTTTTAGTATAGTCCAAAAATTTAAGCAGATTCCCACATTGCAGACAGAGTAATATGTACTGGTATAGCCAACTGTCACAGATTGCAGAACAGACAGGAAAGTAAGAACTATATTGACTTTGCATCTTGTGGGACTTGGCCCTCAATCTTTTCATGCAGTATATATATATAGATAGTGTGGTAGACAAAGGGTTATGCCAACTCTCAAAATTTTCCACTAAGAACCCACTTCACTTTGTTGCTAATGGTTGAAAATCAGTGCAGTCAAAATAACTTTGAACTCCTCAAGTATATATAACCCTAGTGGCAATCTAGCTAGCAAAGAAAAAAGGAACCAGACTGAACTCTATAAGCCACTGGGTCTTCAGGTATGACACATGCTTTACACAACAGCAAACCCTCCGTAAATATTTATTAAAAGAATAACAGACAAATTTATGAAGATTTTACACAAAGACTTCACGGTTTAGAGGCCTTCTATCTAGCCCCAAACTGACTTCTATACAATATATAAAAGTGAATTTTCCAGTGCTTATTTAAATAACAATCAGCTTAAAAATAAAGTGATTATAAAAGCACAGGTGTGTTAGACAACAAAGTTCTGACTCAATATAGTTAAACTTAACTTTTGAAGTGGAAATACCCTCCTACAAAGGAAAAAATTACCTTTCATAAACATCAGTTTAAGGAATGCATCTCAACCAAGAAAATGGTTCTTAGGGGGCAAAAAAGAAAAAAAGTAACTCTTTTTTTTTTGTATAAAGTACAAATACATATTAAATACACAGATATGCAGTCTATCTGTGGTGGTAATATTTTATTGGGATAATTAGGAGAAATAATGTCTAAAAAGAGTGAGGGAGCCGGGCGCGGTGGCACACGCCTGTAATCCCAGCACTTTGGGAGGCTGAGGCAGGAGGATTGAGAGTTCAAAGCCAGCCTCAGCAATGGCAAGGCACTTAGCAACTCAGTAAGACCCTGTCTCTAAATAAAATACAAAAAAGAGGGCTGGGGATGTGACCCAGTGGTCAAGTGCTCCTGAGTTCAATCCCTGGTACCACACACACACACACACACACACACCCAAAAAAAAAGAGTGAGGGAGAGTGATAATGCAAAAAAGACTGAGGAACTCTGGTATAAAAACACAATAGTTACAGCTAGTGAAGGAGTAGGCACCATGAGGCCAGCAGGCTTCCCCTCCCCTATTCATTCACATTTCTGCCCAGGTAATTTGATATAAATCTGGTCTCACCCATTAGCAATGATTTTAAATTTGAATTCACACAGTAGAGACATTTAGAGAAATGCCAAAATACCAAAGGTTACATTTTGATCCTAAATCACATTCAAGCAAAAGTCTTCACGGGAGAACTTATTCTTCCAAAAATATGTTTTTTTGAAATATGGGAAGAACACAAAGAATAAAGGAATGTTAGATAAATATATAAATGCACAAATAAGAGAATGGATGGGATTTTTATAAACATTCTCTTGTTGTACATTAGAAAACACATAAGTTGTTCAATCCACATCTTACCTTAAATGTTATGAATGTATACCATCTGTAAAACATTTTTTAGCCTAGAAAGTGAGATAGAAACAGAACCGTCATGATAGCATCAATGTTATAATGGAGGTATGTACGAAGCACTACAGGAACACAGAGGAGAAAGGAGTCACCAGAGGACTGGAGGAGAGAAGGAGGCTTCACAATGAGGGAGACTCCTAAATAGCTAAGGAAGAAAGGGAAGAAGTTCACTGAGAAAAGGAGAGAGCCTTTTGTTCCTTGCTATATTCTTAGCACAAAGAACGGTGCTAAATGGCACACAGTAAATGTTAACAAAATGGTGGAAGAAATAATTATTATTCAGTTTGTGAGAGATGTCTTTTCCTTAGTGTTGGACATACAAAAACCACACATCAGGTTAGACGGGCTTGACAACAGGAACAGGCCGTCCTCAAATCTCAGTGACTCAAAACCAAGTAAGTCTATTTCCTGCTCACATGGTACATCCATCTCAGGACAGTGGTACTTTGTTCCATGTGGTCTTTACTGAGGGCTGCAGGTTGACAGAGCCTCCATAGTCTGGAATGCCACCAATCCCTAAGGCAGTGACAAACTGCTCCTTGGCTCCGAACGTTTCTGCCTGGAAGTGATTTGTGCCTTTTGTGCCAAGAAGGAATATATATCACATTTCACTGGCTATGTGACATCGCCATTCCCAACTGAAAGGAGATGGGGAAATGCACTATTACCATGACTATACCAGGTTAAGAAACCCAGCATACTAAACCAGCTGATGGCCCTAACCCAGAGTCTCTCTCTACCCACTCCTACCACAGGCTTAGAAGGTGAACGGAAGGAAGACTGAAATCACCCTCACAGTTTACATCAAAATGGGGAAGGGCTGGAGGCCTAGCTCAGTGGTACAGTATTTGCCTAGCATGTGCAGGGCCCTGGATTCAATCCCACTAAAAAAAATTAATTTTTAAAAAGGTCAAAAAATTCTTAACCAATAAATACAGAATAAGGCTATCTTATAAGCTCTGACCAGAATTATTAGAATTTTCTTAAAACTACCTCTCCAATTTTAATATCTAGTTATTTAATTTACACTATTTTACTACATCTTGCATGAAAATATTAACCTCTTATAATCTACCCTATTATAGACTACAATTTAGGTACAAAAAGAGTGATATAAATGTATTCTTTAGCTATCCTGCAGAAATTTTGGCATCTTTAATTAAATAGTACCTAAGTGAATATTTAATTTCCAGATCAGCTATATGTCAGCAGACTTTTACTATAAAGATTTTAGCCAAAGCATTTACCTTTATAACCCTGTCTGGATGAGATGACAGAAATATTTTCCACTGAATCTAGAATGTTTTGCCTTTGCCCCCAAGTTATCAATGGCACTCTAAGAATCAACCATCCACAAACCCCCTTCTGGTTCCCTATAAAACTCTGTTTTAAACATTCATACTCAGGTAGATCCTAAACTATCTCAGATACATAATTAAAATCCTAAAAAGTTTCTCAAAACTTTTTTCTTATAATTTCCTCTATATAATATCCAATTGTATCCTCACGTTAAATATTTCAAGTATTTTACTATACTGCCACAATCTCAAACTATGATTTTTTAATGTCATTTAACAGGAGAGGTATTCAGAATTAAACTACAAAATTGGCTGGTTCCTTTTTAAGATTATATGTTTCCAAAGACAATTTTCCTCTACATATATACCACTCCTCTTTTAAATGACTGCATAATCAAGAATCACTAACAACTCACAGATAAGCTGTCACATTCAGAACACTATTGGGATGGGTGTTGCTAAAAAATACATAATGAGCAGCAACAGAGAGCTTCAAGCAAGTAAGATTTTGTTCATCATGTGCTATTTCCCTATTACTAAAGCTAAAGAAGCCAAAACAATTCAAAAATTGTTTTTTAAAAAAGATCTCCAAAGGAAAAACAAAAGACACCTATGTTTGCTAAGTGAATTTTTATTCTAGATTTGGCTTCCAACATTTTTTAAAACTGGTTATTTAGCACGTATATTCCATCACTGGCTCTCTCCCCAATATGTTTTCTTCCTATCACATGTTCTACATATATGCATTCAGGCTATAAAACATCAACCACTCCTTTAAATAAAAAATTTATTTGCAGCATGGCACATTAAGAGAACAAAGTATTCAACAGGTTCATAGAAAGAAATCTAGCAATATGGGACATTTCTAAGAGCATGATTCCACTGTTCAAACATCATGAAAAGCTTGTGGGATTATAAGAGGAAAGGACATAAGGAACTTCACTTCCTTTCACAATGTAACAGGGCTCCTGTAACTCCCAGTGCTTTTAGGCTGTAAGAGAATTAACCACAAGGAGCCAAGAAAAGATAGATGCATGTAACCTGGGAACCCAATTTCTGAGTATGTTATAAATACTCTTCAAAGTAAAGCAAACCATCTTTTTAGAAAAAGAGTAAAAACTCACAAATGACCAAGAGTAAGATAAACAATACAGCAAAAAGAGCCTGAAGAACAAATGAGGAGAATATATTCAGAGAAGCATTAATTTTTTTAAAGCCCATGTTACGTATTTGTTACTAATCATCAGAATTCAAGGACGATATTCTCCAGAACATAGTTAAGCAGCAGAGAGCAAATGAATCAATGTGTACTGGAGAACAGTACTGGAATAGGAATTGTATTTGCATCTTTCTGAAAATGGTCCAGTGAAGATTTCTGAGCATTGTATTGGATGAATATTGGGCATTTTAAGAAATTAACAGCCAAGGACAAATAAAAATTAATTCTGATCCTTTGGTTTAAATATCAACAGACAGTCTTCCAAGAGTATATGCAAATAAATACTCTGTGATCATCTCGTGGCAGTTATTCTGTTGGGTCTGAAACCTTCAATTAAATTAAATGTAAAATATTAGCTGATAATAAACAATATAGTCACATTCACCAAAATACAATTTTGCTCTTCAAATATATAGTAAAGTTCCACTTAAGATTTCTGAAATATTTTATTTATTTACTGTTTGTGAGACTAACAGTGCCTAACATACATGTATGAGAGAATTATATGGACAGAAACACTACAGAGATTCTTGTAATTTACTAACCAATTTTCAGATCAAGTATCATTTGACCAGATTGTTCTAGGATAGGAAATTTGGACTGAAACGTAACCAGGATTATGGGTTAATAGTTTAGTAAATTCCTAGCTTTCAAACTGAGGAATAAAGCTACTAGATATGAGTATTAGTTACATATGTTTCCATCGAGCATCTCCATGTGATTATTAGAAGTCTAGTAAGAATTTTGATGCTATTAAATTATTACCAAATTATGATAGAAGGCAGCATATTGATTTCTAAAGACTCACAATATAGAACACATTGAAAAGAAAATGCAATTCAGTCTGGTTTATTCATTATTTAAAGTCAAAAGAAATAAATCCATCTAACCTAATAGGATTTTTCCTGAATAAAAGACACACTTCCATTTTTTAAAGTGAAACACACCAGACTTTTTTCATGCATATTTTCTTTGGGTTTAAGCCACACGATTTCTTGAAAAATGCTTTTAAAAAAACTTATAAGATTTGGTGAACATTTTCTCTGTTATTAGATATTTATCTAAAACATAATTTTCAAATAGCCACACTGAAATCTACAGATATCAATATAAGTAGGTATTTATTTTAATTATTAATAGATGTATTAATTATTAATAGATATGAAATATTAATAGATATTTATTTTAATTATCCTTTGTTGGTAATTCAGATTTTCTTTACACTATTATTTCTTCAGATCAGAATCTGAATCAAGATTTGTGAGGTGGTAAATGACAAATGACTTTTGAATTTAAATTTATATGATGATTAACAAGATGAGACATAGAAGTAAACTAAAATACTACACACTTTTTAAGTCTAATAAACTAGCAAACTTGTTTGTTTGTTTTGGGGGGTGGGTAACAGAGATTGAACTCAGGTGCACTCGAGCACTGAGCCACATCCCCAGCCCTATTTTGTACTGTATTTAGAGACAGGGTCTCACTGAGTTGCTTAGTGCCTTGCCATTGATGAGGCTCGCTTTGAACTCATGATCCTCCTGCCTCAGCCTCCTAAGCCGCTGGGATTACAGGTGTGCACCATCCTTAGAGGATGTGTTGTTTAAATGTACTTTGTCATAGCTGCTTACCAGTTACTCTAAACAGGATGGGGGTGGAAATGGAGAGATCAGTTTGGAAATGTTATTAAAAGCTCTGGAAATTTTCATGTCCAATTCAGGAAGTGTTTTTCAAGTAATTTTGTCTGAAGAAATGACAGTTAAAAAAGAAAGAAATCTAAATTCCCAACAATAAGCAATATATCAAGATACTTATCCACATATACTATTGATATTTATGCAAGCATTTAAAAATTATTTCTATAGGAATATCTAATGATAAACAAATGTTACCAAATCATACTAAGTTTTTTGTGTTTGTTTGTTTGTTTGTTTGTTTAAAGCAGTTTTCAAGACAGGTGAATACTATGAACACAGAAAATATGCATGAAAAGAGCCTGACAGAATAGAAACAAACACTTACACAGTAGCTATTGCATGATAGTTTTCTTTTTGTGCCTTCCACAGTTTTCCTCATTTTCACCAAGAATGTACTACCTTTATAATCAGAAATAAAGGATTTTCTTTTTTTAAAGAGATGATCAGGGGCTGGGGTTGTGGCTCAGCGGTAGAGCGCTCACCTAGCACATGCGTGGCCCAGGTTCGATCCTCAGCACTACATAAAAATAAAGGCATTGTGTACAACTAAAACAAATAAATAAATATTTTTTTAAAAAGAGAGATGATCATAAAACCCCTTAAACATTCATATCTCAAAGGGAGAATGGTTGTAAAATTCTCTGAAACATTCATATCTCAAATGCTAAAAGGGATTAAAAGCATAAAAAAGGTTTCTTGCTAATAATCAATCTTTTAAAAAATCTATCTAATCCTTTTTCAAAATTAGCTTAAATTTAATACTTCCTAAAAACAATTCATTTACTGAATTAACAGAATTAAGATGTTAAAATTTCTTAAAAACAGTTCTGAAAAATATCTCACTAGCAATGCTATGGTAAAACTAAAAACTCTACTTATAGTAAAAAAAAAAAATCACATCAAAGAGAATACATAAAGGGTGAGATTATAGCTCAGTGGTAGAGTGTGCTTAGTACTTTGCAAAGTTCTGGGCTCGATCTTCAGTAACAAAAAGACAAAATGGCTACTTCAATTCTTGTAATAACGTGTGGCCTTTTCTCCACCTTGCATACTTAAAAACCATCTTTTCCTTTCCTTTCTTTCTTTCCCCACCCCCCTTTTGGTACAGGGGTTGAACCACTGAGTCCTTTTTATTTTTTATTTTGAGACAGGGTCTCATGAAATTGCCCAGGCTGGCCTTGAACTTGAAATCCTCCTGCTTCAGCCTCCTGAGTCACTGGGATTACAGACATGCACTACCACATCCAGCTCTTAAAAACCATCTTCAGAAGTATACCAGTACAACAAAGTGAAGGGTCTGGTAAATCCTTCCTACAAAAAGCAAAGACAAAACTGAAAAAACAAAAAAACAAAAAACAGGGCTCTGGAAATCAACCAAAGAACACACAATAAATTAAGAAGAAATTAATCATGAAAAAACACCAAATTTGGGCTGGTGTTGTGGCTCAGTGGTAGACGGCTCGCCTATCATGCATGAGACGCTGGGTTCAATCCTCAGCACCACATAAAAATAAAATAATGATATTGTGTCCACCTAAAACAAAAAATTTAAAAAACCCACCAAATTTCAAGTTAGAATAGCAGGAGCCTATGGCATTCCTGCCCAGGGCTGCTATTCTTCGCCTTGAGCTTGGCCAGCATGGTGTTTCTACTAGCTTTGCTGCAGAGGAAGCTCACTGGGTAACTGGGTTCAGAGAATACCACACAATCAACAACAACAACAAGAGTGCCCTGCAGCACGGCTGGTTATAGTGATCTGGGTCAAAGACAAGCAGGGAGGCTACTAGGAGCTCAAACAAGATCCCCAAACTAACCAGAAATTTAACAGAAAGTGAAACAGTCATGGATGCTTGATAAACCCTCCAAGCATCGATGGTTGCCTAGAAGGCTGTGTATATGCAGGAGAGGCTGGCCAGGACCCAAGCCGTTCCTTTCTCCAGCTGTCCATGAGGCTATAGCATATGCACAGGAGACATGAGATGGCTTGGCAGAAAGTAAAAGCTAGGGCATACTTGAAAGCTGCCTGAAATTTCAATGTCTCCAAATTCACACAAAATTTATCAGCTCTATGTATAGTATAACCTCTGACCAATCACTGACGATCAAGTAGGACAGACACAGGTGAACCCGGAGAAGCCAGGATTAAGAAGAAAATCAAACCAACAAAAATCAGAGACATCAGCAGCCACATACCGCGGCAGAGACACACAGCACACAGATTCAGAACACAAATTACCAAAAAAAAAAAAAAAAAAAATGCAATGACCTGAATGGGGAATTCAGAATCCAGAATTGCTACCATATATATCCAAAATGTCCAATTCTCAGCAAACTTATAAGGCACACAAAGAAACAAAAAGTGTGACCCATACTCAGGAAAACAGCAGCCAACATAAATTGTCTCTAACTAGACTTGTCTAGTCTTTTTTTGTTTCAAAAAGAATATTATAATATGTTGAAAGAGGTAGAGGAAACCGTATTTAATCAAGTAAGAATAATGATCACAACTCAACAAATAAGACTCAACAAAGAGACAAAAATTATGAAAAAGAATCAAATGGAAATTCTGAAGTTTAAGAGCACAACCAAGATGAAAAATTCACTAGGTTGGCTCAATAGATTTGAGTTGGCAGAAGAAAGAACCAAGGAACCTGAAGACAGTTCAGTAGAAATTATTCAATTTGATCAACAAAGAGGAAAAGCATAAAAATAAAGCATTTCAGAGACCCGTGAAACAACATTGAGCACACTAGCCGGTGTGTGATGGCAGTTACACAAAAAAGAGGAAACGGGCAGAAAAAATTGTCATAGATGATAGCCAAAAACATTTCAAATTATATGAAAACATTAAGATTAATGTTTTAATCTAAGGAGCTCAATGAACCTCAGCATAGAAAAAACATAATGAGGGGCTGGGGTTGTGGCTCAGTGGTAGAGCGCGCGCCTAGCACGTGTGTGGCCCGGGTTCGATCCCCAGCACCACATAAAAATGAAGGCATTGTGTACAACTAGAACAAATAAATAAATATTAAAAAAAAAAGAAAGAAAAAAACACAATTAAATCTACATCTAAACATGTTTTAGTCTAACTGCTATATGTCAAAACCAGAGAAAATCTTCAAAGCAGAAAGAGAAATGATTTATCTCCAACACAAAACAATAAAACAGTAACTAATCTCATCAGAAACAAGGGACCTCAGGAGGCAGTGAGATGGTGTTTACAAATAGCTGATAGAAAAAACCATCATCCATGAATTTTATATCTAACAAAACTATCCTTTGAAAAATGAACTAATTCCCAGGTAAACAAAGACTGAGAGATGTACCTAAAAATTAAAATTAAAAAAGAAGTTTTTCAGGCTAAAAGGAAATGACACCAGATAAAAACTCAAATCAACAGGAAAAAATGAAAAAACACCAGAAAGGGTAAATATGGTAGAAAATATTTGTAGCTTATGTATCTACTAAGGAACTAATAGCCAGAGAAAAGAACTCCTATAACTCAAAACAGAAAAACAAGCAACCTAATTTTTTAAAAATGTGCATAGGAATTAAATCAATATTCTCCAAAGATATATATATTGTCAATAAGCACATGAAAAGATATTTAGCACATCACTAATCATTAGGGAAATGCAAATCAAAACAACAATGAAACACCACCTCACATTCATTAGGTTGGTTACTATTTAAAAATCCAGAAAACAGTGCTGGTTAGGATGTGGAAAAATTGGAATCCTTGTGCATTGCTGGTGGGATATAAAATCATACAGGCACAGTGGAAAACAGTATGACATTCCCTCAAAAACTTAAACATAGAATTACCATATGGTCCAATGATTCCACTCATGAATATATACCCCAAAGAACTGAAAGCAGGGCCCAAACAGGTATTTGTACATCCATTTTCATAGCAGCACTATTCACAATAGTCAAAAGGTGGAAGCAACCCAAGTGCAAAATCAACAGATGAATGGATAAACAAAATGCAGTACGTACACACAATGGCATATTATTCACTCTTAAAGAGGAAGGAAATTCTGACACATCATAACACTAGTGAACCTTGAAGACGTTATGCTAAAACAAGCTAGTCACAACAGGACAAATATTGTACAACTACTTATATGAGGTAACTAAAGTACTCAAATGTAGAGACAGAAAGTAGAATGGTGCTGCCAGGGGCTGGGGTCAAGGGGAATGAGGAGTTCAGTTTTGAATGGGTGCAGAGTTTCACTCTGTGAAGGTGAAAAACTTTGTGGATGCATGGTAGTGGCTGTTGTACAACAAGGTGAATGTACGTGGTTAGTGGCTGTTGCACAACAAGGTGAATGTGGTAACACAACCAGACACTTAAAAGAATGGTTAAAATGGTAAATTTTATATTATGTTAAAAAGCAATAAAATGTTAAGATGTTTTAAATGATAAATATGTGAGTAAATATAAGGCTCTATAAATATATTTTTGCTCCTCTCTTAATTTCTTTAAAAGACAATATTCACAGACAATAATTATAACATTAAATTGTTGGTGATAACATAGTAATGTACAGTCAGTAACCACACAAAGGACATAGTCTGTCTTCCTGGTTTCCTCCTGGTCCACCCACTTTAGTAAGGCAGCCTGATCACTGCATGCAGCTATGCCCTGGAAGAGATCCTCTCTTCTCAACTGCTTCCTGGAAAATAATCCAGTGGAAAGGGGTGGGAAGGATTATAAGGACCTATTTTGAAACCTCAGATCCTATCTTGATCATCCTGAAGATGATACATATGCTAATTTCATTCTCTGAAAAGAAAAAATTATTGGCTCCCCACATATAGAACAAAACCCAACTGTTGTGGCTTTCACAGGTCCCTCCCCAGTAATCTGAACCAGACCTCAGTTTAGTGTGCCTTCTCTTACTATCACATAGTACAGCCCAGGTACTTGAGCCTTGTTAGACTGCAGGAGCCCTGTTTGGGGAGATGGCTTAAATTGCGGTTGACTACGGGCTTTGGACATGTTTGGGCATTGGCGCCTTCCGTAGTCTCACGGGACTTGGCCTGGGATCTTGCGAGACTTGGCCGGAGATCTCGAGGGACTTGAGAGAGATTGCGGAGGAGGTCTGCGCCATTTTGGAGGTTAGAGGAGCGTGGACGGCGTGTCGGGGGGTGTAGTTAGAGCCAGAGAGAAAAGTTATCAGAATAAAGGGCTGTTTGTTTCCAGTTTGTCTCAAAACTTCTTCCGGCGGCTTCTTTGCTCCAAGCGGCCATCGCTTCAGGCGACTACAGGTGGTGGCCCGGACGGGGAATCGGCACGGCAGGTAAGAACTGAGGAACCTCGCAGGAGTCTCTAGTCAGAGCGGTTAAAATGGGTTCGAAAATAACTAAGACCCAAGTGTACAAGGCTCTTGATGGATTCTTTGATATAGCTGAGTCAGTTATTAGTGAGGAGAATTTGGAAAAAAGTGAAAGTGATCATGAAAGCTTGGCCTCGGCTGAGTCAGTTAGGACCAGTAAGGATAGTATCAGTGCGGGCTCAAAAATGACAAAGATCCAAGCTGCTAAAGCTATTCAAGATTTATTAGAGATAGTTCAAGGATACATGCTCTCAATTAAATCTGGGACTCAGGATGTTACTGAGTCAGTTAGGACCAATGAGAGTAGTAGTAGTGAGGAGGAATTAAGTAAAAGTGATTCTGAGAAAATGAACAAAAGGAAATTAAGGAAGACCAAGATAAGGGACCATCAAGTGGAGGAACCTATGTCCTCCACTCCCCCATGGGTGAAATCTATTACAGAAAATATGAAGGGTATCACTAGGCGTTTACATACCCTAGAAATAGAAATAAAAAGTCTTTCTGAGCGCTTATGCACTCTCGAGGGTAACTCACAGATACGTTGGGAACTGCCAGTATCTGAATATGAAAATGGAGAGAGGGGCCACCAGTCAGTAGATTTCAAAACAATAAAAAATCTCAATCTCAAAGAGGCAGTAATGACATATGGACCCCAAGCTCCTTTCACGTTGAGTATACTGGAGTCCCGTAACACCTTTAGCTTAACCCCCTCAGACTGGAAACGTCTATGTAAAGCAACATTAAGTGGGGGACAATACTTGGTTTGGCGATCGCAATTTCAAGAACTTTGTATAGAAACAGCTAAAAGAAATGCAGATGCAGGGTTTGGAGACCATAATATAGAAATGCTCACAGGAGAAGGGCCATTCGCAGACGTACAGGCTCAAAAATATTATACCCCAGGAGTATATGCTCAGATAAATGCAGCTGCCTTAAAGGCATGGAAAACTGTACAAGGACCTGGGGATCTATAAGGTAGCTTGTCCAAAGTAATTCAAGGACCTAATGAACCATATGCTGAATTTGCTGATCGACTTTTGAGAACTGCAGGTAGAGTTTTTGGAGACGTTGATCAAGTTATGCCATTAGTTGTTCAATTAGCATATGAAAACGCTAATAAATATTGCCAGGAAGCCATCAGGCCATGGAGAAATAAAAAGGATCTTTCCATATATATACAACTATGTAAAGATATAAATGATGCGTTTGTCACAGGGAATATGATTGCAGCAGCTGTTAGAGATGCTGCCCCTCAGAATTTCACAAGGACTCAACCTAGACACTATAATCAGGATATTCCAGGAAAAATTATCATAATCAATCAGGCTATTCTAGGCAAAATCCGAAAAGAGAAATAAGACCAAATTCATACCGTGCTCCAGGTTGCTGCCCCAGGTGTAAAAAGGGAAATCATTGGGCCAATAAATGCTATTCAAAATTTGACATCCATGGAAATCCTTTGTTGAGGAATTCAAAAAACGGGGCATGGGGCCCAATGCCCCGGGGCCCACAAATGTACGAGGCATTGGAGGAGGAGTATCCTCAAGCATCCATTCAGATGCTTCCCCGACACAACCCCTATTACCCATCCACTCCCTCACCAGAGGATCAGGAAGAAATGCAGGATTAGACCTCTGTTCCACCGCCCGAATAGTGTTAACACCTGAAATGGGGGTTCAACTGATTCCCACAGGAGTCAGGGGACCTCTTCCCTCAGGGACTGTAGGACTTATTATCGGGCAAAGTCCTCAAAGCTTAGTAGGTTTGCAAGTGACCCCAGGTGTAATAAACTCAGACTACAAAGGGAAAATAAAAATAATGCTTAGCTCACCCCAAAGTATAAGTTCTGTTAATCAAGGAGATAAAATTGCTCAGCTGCTTCTCCTTCCAAATTTACATAATTCATTTAAAATGAGTATGCCTCAAAAAGGGAACAACAGAAGATTTTGTTCCACTGATTCGAGACCCATGGCTTGCTGGGTTCGAGACTGTACTAGGAGGCCTATGTGTAAAATAAGAATCCAAGGAATAGAAATGGAGGGACTTATAGATACTGGAGCTGATTCTTCCATCATTAATTTACGACAATGGCCCAAACACTGGCCTCTGCAAAAAGCTTCAACCAGTTTAAGAGGCTTGGGATATAATAACCTCCCAGAAAAAAGTGCAGTAATTTTAAAATGGGAGGATGATGAAGGACATAAAGGAACATTTCAGCCTTATGTTTTACCTAACCTACCAGTTACTTTATGGGGAAGAGATATTTTACAACAAATGGGAGTACACCTTGCAACCAAACCTGCAGGTGTTAAATGTGAAAATATACAGGGTAATCTTAACCCTAAAAGAAATCATTATCAAAAAGTACAGGGTAAGCTTAACCCTAAAAGAAATCATTATCATATAGGAAAAAGACATTTTTCTTCGGGGCCACTGAGAAAATAATTTTGAAAATACCATGGCTTTCTGATAAACCAGTGTGGGTCCCTCAATGGCCCCTATCTAAAGAGAAATTACAAGCGGCCCACCTACTAGTTCAGGAACAATTAGAAGCAGGACATATAGAACCTTCCACCTCTCCCTGGAATTCCCCCATATTTGTGATCAAGAAAAAATCAGGAAAATGGCAATTATTACATGATCTTAGACAAATTAGTAAAACCATGCAAGTCATGGGCCCTACTCAACCTGGACTTCCGAATCCTGTAGCTATTCCAAAAAGTTTCCATGTTATTAGTCTTGATATAAAGGATTGCTTCTTTTCTATTCCCCTACATCCTCTGGATGCCCCCAGGTTTGCTTTTTCAGTTCCTTCTATTAACAATAATGGCCCTGATCAGAGATATCAATGGAAGGTTTTGCCGCAGGGAATGGCTAATAGCCCCACCATATGCCAAATATATGTGGACAAGGCTATCCAACCCATTAAAAATAAATATCCAAACCTCATGTGTCTACATTACATGGATGATATTTTACTGGCCCACCCTAATCAAAAAATCTTATTTAATATATTCAGTGACGTGGTAGAAAATTTTAAAAAATACGGATTATATATAGCAGAAGAAAAAGTTCAAACCAGATCTCCCATATTATATTTAGGATTTAAAATCATGGATACTTTTGTTAGACCCCAAAAAATTTTAATAAATAAAGAACATTTAACCACCCTCAATGATTTCCAAAAACTGCTGGGAGACATTAATTGGCTTCGCCCTACACTAAACCTCACTACTGGCCAATTAAAACCTTTATTTGATATCCTTCGAGGGGACCCTGATCCATCCTCACCGCGAACACTGACTCCAGATGCTAGAAAAGCTTTAAAGTTAGTAGAAAAAGCCATTGAAGGAGCTCATTGTGACAGATTTGATTTAACTCAACCGCTGATATTGATTATTATTTCTTCACAATATACACCCACAGGAGTATTTTGGCAACAAGGGCCTTTATTATGGATACATTTGCCTGTCTCTCCTAAAAGCATAATTGAGTCTTATACCTCCATGGTGGCTAAACTTATTCTTCAAGGACTTAAAACTTCTACTAAAATATTTGGCATTCACCCTGCTACTATTATTACTCCCTATTCATCATCACAGATTGAATATTTATGCTTCAACGATAATGACTGGGCTATAGCTAGATGCTCTACCTCTGCAAATTTTGATAATCACCTTCCTAAGTCTCCTATATTATCTTTTTATATTAATCATCCTATTATATTTCCACAGGTAATAAAAAATCAACCTATTCCTAAGGCATTTAATGTATTTACAGATGGGTCCTCAAATGGTACTGCTGCAATAGTCACTACAAAAGAAAATATGACTTACATAACTGCACACAAATCAGCTCAACTAGTAGAATTGGAAGCTGTGGTAAGAGCTCTGGAAAATTTTAGAGACCAGCCCATAAACATTTTTTCAGATAGCCACTATATTGTACAAGCCGTCCCAAAATTAGAGTTAGCAGGACCAATAGCACCTCATACTCCAGCTTTTAAATTGTTTTATCAAATACAAAAACTTTTGTGGGCAAGAAAAGAACCTCTATTCGTAGGCCATATTAGAGCACATACTAATTTGCCTGGCCCCCTCCATGAAGGTAATCAAAAGGCTGATGAACTTACAAAAACAATATTTATACTTTCAGCGCTACAACAAGCTACTTTATTTCATTCCCAGTTTCACGTCAACAGCACCACCTTGCAACGTAGGTTTAAAATCACAAAAGAGCAAGCCAGAACAATTGTAAAAGATTGTAAATCTTGTATGATACATTTGCCCAATCCTCATTTTGGTGTTAACCCTAGAGGATTAATGCCCAATCATTTGTGGCAGATGGATGTTACTCATGAGCCAAGCTTTGGAAAATTGCGATTTATTCATGTAACCATAGATACATGCTCCGGCATGATTTTTGCTTCCTTACATTCCGGAGAAAAAGTTAAAGATGTCACATCTCATTGTTTACAAGCTTTTGCTGCATTGGGCATCCCCAAAATGCTTAAAACAGATAATGGCCCCGCTTATACGTCCTCATCTTTCAAACAGTTTTGCGCAAAATTCAACATATCCCATAAAACAGGCATCCCATACAATCCTCAGGGTCAGGGCATTATTGAAAGAGCAAACCGTACACTGAAAATTATGTTATTAAAACAAAAAGAAGGAAATTGGAAAAGTCCTAAGGACAGATTGGCAGTTGCCCTGTTTACCTTAAATTTTTTAACTTTAGACTCTAATGGTTATTCTGCTGGAGACAGACATTGGAATCCACACCAACAACATAAACCCTTGGTTTACTGGAAGGATGTTCTTTCAGGTACATGAAAGGGTCCAGATCCAGTATTAATTTGGGGGAGAGGATCTGTTTGTGTTTTTCCAAAACACGAATCCTCTCCAATATGGATACCATCTAGATTAATAAAGCAGGTACCACATCAAAATGATCAAGATGTAGTTGTTGAGGAATCAAGATTAATAAAAAAGGTACAAAATCAAGAAGACCAAGATGAAGATATAGAATGATTCCCTCAAAAGTGTCCTTCAAAATGTTTCACAACTCAAGAGTCATTCCTCCCGGACGGGACGAGGAGATCTCTTTTTAGTGTGCACACAATTGTATTTTTTTTTCTTTTTATACATGTCTTTATGTCTGTACATTTGTCTACATTTCATGTTAATGTGACGTCACAAATATATGTTTGTATGTTTGTTCGTCTGTCCAGTGTGACGTCACAAAGAACAAAGCGCTTATGAAAAAGAATATATATATATATGGATCCAAATAACTTTAATTCATTTTAGGTTAAGAGTATTCAATTTAGGTAAATAATTTTATAAATGAAGGTACTTTCAATTTTGATTATAGGTATCCCTGGGACTTCTCTTTAGCAAACAATATGACTGGTGCTATATAACCTAATATTTTGGTGTTTTGACATAAGATTGTTTATTTGTTATTAACTTCATTTGTTTAATAGCTGATTAATTTCAATTATCTCAACAGGTAAAAAACTGCTGTGTATACAGAGACTTGAGGGTTCCGGCTAACAAATTATTTCTCCAAAGTGCCTTTAGCTTTTCTTTAATCTATCTTTAATACAGTAAATACCCTCAGTCTTTCTTTCTTTTGTTCTCAATATGATATTTTGCCAACTTATGTTTGTGTGAGCTCAAACAGCAATGTGTGTGAGCAGAAATCAACTTTAATTTTCTAATCTAATAATTCTGTTTTTTAGTTTGACAACTCGACTCTTCACTCAGTGCTGAAATAACACTGCCTTTCCTTTAATAATTGATGCTTGAATTTCTAGGTAGCGGGCCCTGAAGATTTGCCGGTGTTATTGTCTAGACATAAAAAAGACGGCTGCTGCTACAGCTGCAGGGAACGCGGTCACCACAAGCATCCCTGCTGCTCAAGCATCAAACAACCTCACCAACAGTGTGGCCTCTGCTCTACATACATGGGACCTCCTACATCAACGTGTTATAACAAATGGACATTTTGATCTTTCATTGTTTGGGACTTTACGGGACAATGCCTTGCGGACATTTGTCCAGAGAATTCAGTGTGTTACTTGATGAAACTTAGGGCAGCTAATTTGTTTAAACAATTTGATATGCTATACAATTTGGCTCGTCACCAAAAGGCTTGTTGCCTTAAAGCCGCACCATCTCCTCACAATTGGACGGCTGTTAGTCATCATACACAGTCGATCCTAAAGGGCTCCATTGGATGGCTGGTTAGCCAATGACGGGTAAGATCCCCAGAGGGGGACAACCTAAGACAGGCACAGTCGCATGGGACAGTCTCATGTGGCCGACATATCAACCTAAGACAGGAGTCAAGGGCACAGCCTTGATTATCCAATGACAGGTAAGAATGTTGGTTGCACATAGACGTCCTAGAGCATTACCTCTTTTAAAACAAAAGGGGGGAAATGCAGGAGCCCTGTTTGGGGAGATGACTTAAATTGCAGTTGACTACGGGCTTTGGACATGTTTGGGCATTGGTGCCTTCCATAGTCTCACGGGACTTGGCCTGGGATCTTGCGAGGCTTGGCCGGAGATCTCGAGGGACTTGAGAGAGATTGCGGAGGAGGTCTGCGCCATTTTGGAGGTTAGAGGAGCATGGACGGCGTGTCGGGGTGTAGTTAGAGCCAGAGAGAAAAGTTATCAGAATAAAGGGCTGTTTGTTTCCAGTTCGTCTCAAAACTTCTTCCCGCGGCTTCTTTGCTCCAAGTGGCCATCGCTTCAGGCGACTACATTAGACCATTCACTATTCCCTGAGCACCACAGAACCTTACATGACATACTCTTCTGGAAATTTATTCTTTCCACTATTAAACTTACCCTTCCCTCAAAGCTCTGCTCAAATGCCATATCCTCCCTGACACTTTTCCCCAAACCAAACACACCAGTTAGGATTAAACACTCCCTTCTAGGTTGAAACAGAATGCACCTTATTCACCTCTCTATTTCTGTGGAATCTCATCTTCTGTGGGGGTCTAAATTCTAAACATGATATGAAGCAAAAATCTCCTACAGTCAATTTTATTCCTGAAAATCCCATAGGTTACTGGAGATGGACACGTGGTCCCAGAAGTCCAAAAGAGTAGATTTTCTCTCCACCACAAAACTAATTTTTCTCCTGTGAGCACTAGAGATAATTGCTAGCTTACATTCAGAAGTCTTACTGTATGGAAAATGAGCATCTTGAAACCCAAGAACACTCACACTCTGAGAGTCAAGCAGGAACCTAGCAAGCCTGCAAGAAAGGTGCGTTCACACCCCACCTCACACACTGTGGAGCAACAAGCTCACTAAACAGAATTCAGACATGGCTCCTTTGCACTTGTGCTCTGTGTGGAGTATGTACAGTGGAAGCAGAGTAGGTGACATTCATGACGACTCTGCTGTGCTGTTCCTGCAGGGCTTGGGCACAAGCTACACCTTCCTCATCTCTAACAATCTCAAAGAGTGCATACAACACTATCTTGCAAATAGTGACAAGTAAGTAAATGTTTCTTAATTTAACTGAAATGATAGCACAATCCACGAAAGATAAAGCCATCTCTTCTACAGTTAGAAAAGTACCATCATTTTACAAATAAACATTTTGCCCAAAGATCTGACCTCTTACAAATAAGAAACCCTCACAACTTCAGAAAAAATCATTCAATCTGATTTTTAAGATGCAATTATTTGGCCAAGCACAGCAGTGCACAACTGTAATCCCAGCTACCCTCTGAAGGCTGAGGCAGGAGGAATGCAAATTCAAAGCCAGCCTAAGCAAATTAGAAAGACCCTCTCTCAAAATAAAAAAAAAAAAAAAAATTATGAGCCAGCAATGTTGCTCAGGGGTAAAACACCTCTGGGGTCAATCCCCAGTACCTAATATCAAGAAACCAGGTGGGGACTAGGATTGTAGCTCAGTGATAGAGTGCTTCCCTAGCATGTGTGAGGCACAGGGTTCGATCCTCAGCACCACATAAATAAATAAATAAATAAATAAATAAATAAATAAATAAAATAAAGGTATTGTGTCCATCTACAGCTAATATTTTTTTTTTAAAAGGAAAGAAACCTGCCGGGCGCGGTGGCGCACGCCTGTAATCCCAGCACTTTGGGAGGCTGAGGCAGGAGGATCGCGAGTTCAAAGCCAGCCTCAGCAATGGCGAGGCACTTAGCAACTCAGTGAGACCCTGTCTCTAAATAAAATACAAAAAAGGGCTGGGGATGTGACCCAGTGGATGAGTGCCCCTGAGTTCAATCCCCGGTACCACAAAAAAAAAAAAAAAAAAAGGAAAGAAACCAAGTGGCTGTTTGCTCTTAATGTTTTAAAGAAACAGCTAATTTTTTTTTAAGAAAGGAAAGAAACCAGGTGGCTGTTTGCTCTTAATGTTTTAAAGAAAATAATATCAAAAAATACTTCATGGGGTTGGGGCTGTAGCTCAGTGGTAGAACACTTGCCTAGCACGTGTAAGACACTGGTTCAATCCTCAGTACCACATAAAAATAAATAAATAAAGGGCTGGGGTTTTGGCTCAGTGGTGGAGCGCTTGCCTAGAATGTGTGAGGCACTGGGTTCGGTCCTCAGCATCACATAAAAATAAGTAAACAAAACTAACACTACATAAATAAATAAATAAATAAATAAATAAATGAAATAAAGTGTGCATCTACAACTAAAAATATCTTTAAAAATACTTTGTAACATAAAAGATGTCAGTGACCCTTAGCCTCTGACTTTATGTCTTTAAAACTTGTGGTATAAATGTAAAGTAATATTTGGGAAATTTTCCTTCAATAACTAGATGAACACATATGCAAGATAACTGCCCCATTCTTTAAAGAGAAGTGACATTTGTCATTCTATGTGAAGTACTGTTCTGTCATAAACAGTAATGTTTCTTAACAAAAAAAGACACATCCAAATGGGTCACCTGCAGTGGCACAGGGCAGGTGGTCAAACAGGTGACTTGAGTTTCCCTGCAGAAGGAGCTCAGGACTTATCAGCTATCTTTTATTTGCAAATGTGCTGAGTAAACTGCAGATGTCCCCTCAGGCTGGAAATTCAGTGGGCCAAGAGACATAACTACTGATGACAAAGATAGATTCAGGGCTTCTTCAGGGCAGCCAATCTGAACTAATAATCAGCTAGCAGACGTGATTCTAATAATCATACGCTGGTCAGCCAAAATTAGTCCCAGGCACAGTCAAGATTTCTCAGCCCTGTCCCATAGCAGAGCCCAGATGGGCAAATGAGACAACTCTCAGGTCAATTCAGGATGGCTGGACCCCTTCCTGGGATATTGGGGTACCTGAATCAGAGGGAAGGTGAGGTCTAGTTCTTTCTGGCAGCTACTATTATAAAATGCAGAGGTGTGCTGGTCATTTCTCCCACAGCAGCCTAAAGCAAGAGAGAATCAGGCCAGAGATGGAAAGTGTTCAAAACCCAGTTCTGGTGGCTCCTGAAGTCCAGTGGCACTCCAGCCCTTCCTATGGCTTGGTGATTCTGTGAGAACCACACACCTACACTACTATCTCAACAGACTTTGTTCCATTGATTGAATTAATGTGAGTTTCACTTAAAGTCAGAAAGAATTCAAGAATTAAGGAGAACACTAGTTGACAGAGATCAAGACAACAAGGAAAACAGATAATAAAGGTTCAACAAATCACCCAAAAAAACTAAGAATAAAACTACAGGACAGTCATTAATAAGGAAGTAGTATTTGCAAAATAACAAATTTAAACTCCAGTGACCATTCGATGGAATCAAAACCACAAAAACTGGATAATGCATGACCCAGGGAGCATGTGTGTTCTGTCAAGAATACCCACCACAATCTGTTTATCTATGATATTAGTGTAAGAATATAAAGATAATGGGCAATATTGAAAATTTTCTCTTCCACCAAATTTTGCGGAACAAATTAAATTTTCCAAACAAATAAGACTGGCCTTATGTCTTCAATTTAGTTTTTATGTTCTGTGGATTTCAGAACCATTATATATCTTTTATATAGCTTTATTGTTTTTACGAAAATGATGAATGTAACCTGCATATAATTCAATTTTTACCTAATAAAATTTTGTTTACTATATGTAAAATGCTCTGAAATGCCTCTAGCAAAACTAATACATGGAAACAACTTTTATTTGCTGAAGGATACAGAAAATAACATCCTCCAAGAAAAGGGGAATGACAGCCCCCAGGGAGGAGGGTCCTGGAGAGAGGAGGTAAAGGTTAGGCCCTGGGCTCTGGTCTTTCATCCTTTCCCAAGGACACTGAGTCCTGGAAGGGAAGGCAAACAAATGGGCTCTGGGCTCTGGACTTTTGTCCCCAGTAACAATGAGTTTCAAGCTTTTATAACTGTTCCCCTGGGTTACATTTTTTTAAGTTTTTTTTTTTTTTTTTTTTTTTTTTTTTTTTTTTTAAGTAGTAGATGGACACAATGCCTTTATTTAGTTTAGTTTTTTTTTTTTTTTTTTTTTTTTTTTTTTTTAAATGTGGTGTTAGGGATTGAACCCAGGGCCTCACACATGCTAGGCAAGTGCTCTACCACTGAACCACAACCCCAGCACCGTCGCCCAGTTAAGATTTTTAACCTGCAGAACTAGTTTCCTGATTGCCCAACTAACACGTCCCAAATCTCTAATGATTAAGTAACACCAGATATTCTGCTATGATTAACTCTCATTAACATCTATAAAAAACAGACCCCTCTTGTAACCAGTCACCATTTTCTCCCCTGAAAATGTGCCATTCCACTGCTGCTCAATAAAGACAGCTTGCTGATCCGAGGTCTGCTTCCGTTTTCCGGTTATTTTTGCTTACATTTACTGACTACTCAGTGTATAGCGGTGGCTGATGTTTATGAAGGAAGCCAGCACCATGGGGTCCCTGGACTCTTACCCACTTACAATTTGGCTACAAAGATAAATTCATTTGTTAAGGC
Organism: Tamias sibiricus; assembly: GCA_025594165.1. Lineage (NCBI taxonomy): Eukaryota > Metazoa > Chordata > Mammalia > Rodentia > Sciuridae > Tamias > Tamias sibiricus. The sequence continues at coordinate 82,661,912 of CM046664.1, forward strand.
AGGGATATAAATTAGTATTATTAATAATGTTAGGAATTATTATCGTTATCCCTATTAATATTTAAATTGGCTAATTTACAATATGGAAAAAGAGTACAGAATCAGACAGACTGAGGTTTATCTCAGCTGTGTCATTTTTCCCCCTGGTCTTTGCATATAATTAAGCATTATGCATATCAATTTTTTCTCACCTGTAAAGGAAGGGACCACCTTTGGATAAGTTTTTGATGTTGACACAAATTTTGTTATACTTTATTTAAAAGAGCACAGGCTCTGTAGACAGACTGCCTGCATTAGAATTCTATCTCTGCCTCCTTGAGCAAGAACTTATCCTCTCTGTGAATCAGTTTCCTTACCTGTTATTAGTATAATGTAAGTACCTGTTGCACAAAGCTGCCTTAAAGAATAAAATGAATTATATATGCAAAGCACTTAGAAAAGTTCCTGGCTCATGGTAAGTACTCAATAGTTAAAATTGCAGTTATTCGAAGTATTTCCCATTTTGTGTTTGTTTGGAATGCCAGGTTCTAATCATACACAAGTCTGTGTACAAAAGGAACTCATAGCGTGGAACCCACAAAATACCTTTTATCCAATGCAATACCACATTTCTAATGTTCTTAGTACTTTTGAAGTTAAAAAAGGAGGAAATAAGAAGTCAGTATCTGATGAATGAAAATGGTTTTAGGAAAGAAAATCATAAGAAGTGATCTGCACAAATACTTTCATTGTATTTCACTTTTCTGCTAGACTTCCAATCTAAAATTAATCTCAATAGGACCTGTGTCATCAAAATAATATACTATTTCAGAGGAGCATATGCCCTTAAAATAGGTGCAAATTAGAACATGTAACACTTTCTGTTTGAAAAAAAATTTTCCGCACTTAAAACTATACCATGATTATTATTTTAAAAGCTATAACGTGTACATATAATCTTCATATGCTTAAAAATGAGGCAGACAAAAAATGTCATGTATCTATGCAGCTTCTTGCTGCATACTATGAATGAAACAATGGCTGCTCATTATACACACTAATTAGCACATGCGACATATGATAAATACCCCTTATGGTAATCAGTAGGTGCTTCAACAGTTTCTAGCAGGCTAACTCTTAGCTCTGATCACTAATCATTCACTTAAAACAAGAAAGCTCATTCAGCAATACTTTCTGAAATTGCCTAAAATTCAAAACTGAACTCTGTGTTGAAATGTGTTTTGATTTGTGTTAAACAGTAGTTGTTACATGCTTGTTATATTTTGAAGAACATGATTAATAATCAGTGTTTGACCAAGCAAAGTTCTTTCCAGGAATTATGAGGATAGTTCAATACCACAAAATATATTAATACAACTTACTGTATTATGATGTTAAAAGAGAAAAACTAAATGATTATATAGAGATGTTCACAAATTCTATTTTTAATTTCTAAAAAAAAAATCTTACTAGTATTAGTAATGCTATTAGACAAACATATATCATATTCTCACCATACTTCTGGAAAGTGTTAAGTACTTTACATTCATTATCTTATTAATCAATTAATAATATCCATGAATTTAAGGACTTCTATCACCATATTTTACAGATAATAAACTGAATTTCCCTCTCAAAGTCAATCATCTAGTGAATAGCAAAGCCTAAATCTGAACTCACAGCCTTCTAATCTCAGAGCACAAACACTTACAAATCAGTAAGGCAAAAAACCAAACCAAACCAAAACAAAAAAACACACTCAAATTGAACTGGCAGTTCACACACACACACACACACACACACACACAAAATGCTCAACAATAATGAAGAGAGACTAAGCTGCACCCATAAACAAGAAAATGCCAACTCAAACATAATTGACCTATAAAACTGAGAAACATTTAGAAATTCTGTAATGCTGAGTGTTTTACACTGTATTAAACATAAGAGAAGAATATGAATTAGTATGCTATTTTAAAGGTCAATTTGACAATGTTTAGACAAATTTCACATGCTTATGCCTTTGACTAAGCAGTTCCACTTCTAAAAATATATCCTATAGATACACTTGCACAATTGCACAAAGATATAGTGCCTAAACTCAACACCCCTGTTATAGAGATTTTAAAACATCCATGTAATGAAACACTGTTCAGTTCCCAAGAAGACTGAGGTAGCTCTAGATGGGAGGATATGGAAAGCAGTACACAAAACACAGTTAAATGAACAAGGATACATGAGTTCCAACCAATTATGTATATGCATAAAAATGTCTAAGAAAGTACACAAGAAACTGTTAGCTGTGGTTATTTCCAGAACCACGACTGGGAATAATGGGAGACAAGCAGCCTTGTTTTCATTTTATACCCTTCTGAACTAAAAATACATACGACTGTATATTTAAAATTTTAAATGACATAAAAGATATATTTACACACTGATCACAACTATAAAAAACATGGATACTGATTCATAAAGTTTTCAGCTGGAAAAATTTTGATAGACTTATTATTGCTTAAGATATGGAAGCTGGAAATTATTTCAAATTAAAGTGGAGAAACTGAACACAACCATCATCCCCTCTCATCCTTCCCTCCACCAGGTCCATCTCCAAGCCCTTCGGCCTCACCTCATCCTCTCCCTTCCAAATCACCAGACAGCACCTACCACATATGGCTTTGAGAGTGCTTAGAGGGCCGGTCTTATCTGTTTCTAGGTTATACAAACTGATAGAACTGGATCTTTTTATTTTTTATAGGATCCATAACTACAAAGGAATATAATGTTTAATAATTACAATGCTACAAACCAAGCAAAGCTGACTAATGCCGGCCCCAGCATTATCCTTCAGTGTACCCGGATCAACCTGTTTGATTTGCAGACATTTGAAAAGTATAGAGATGGTAGTCATTATATCAATTTAAATGAATTTTCCTGATGTTAATTTTTTTTCTATCTCTCCAAAGAAGAAACAAAGAGCAATTACAAACCTGAATAAACTACAAACAATATTATAGTTCAAAATATTTCTGGATATGTATCCATTAATTTGGGTAGCAACATGGTATTTTCAGACTTCTAACTGTAAAGGGAAGTAAATAATCCTTAAATTTAGACCAAAATTAATCTGAATCAGTCAAATCGACTGCTAAAAGCATAAAACATAAACTATTTTGTAATTTTGGATACAGAAGTTTTGAATAATGAATTGTTAAAATATAAAGAACATCTTTAAAACACTAATCAACATAATTTAAATGTTTCACCTATAGGATGTGCAGAAAAACAATGTCAGCACTAGAAATTACTCAATTGCTTTTTCATTGGAATTTAGTGTAATAGTTTCAAAACTCAGGGAAAAAATCATAACAAAAAAATAGCTAGAACAATTCACAATGGCCAAGCTAGGTGCCCTTGAACAAATGAATAGGTAAAGAAAATGTGATATATACAACAGAGTATTACTCAGCCATAAAGAAGAATGAATTTACGGCATTTGCTGGTAAATGAATAGAACTAGAGACTATCACGCTAAGGGAAATAAGCCAGTCCCCAAAAGACAAAGGTTTTATCTGATATGCAGAAGCTAATCCAAAATAAGTGGAAGGAGGGGGAAGATAGAGGAAAGACCAGTGGAGTACACAAAGGGAAATGGAAGGTAGGGAGGAGAGATGGAATAGGGAAAAACAGATGAATGAAACTGACCTAACTTTCCCAGGTACATATATGAATGTGCCACAGTGAATTTCACCATCACGTACATCCATTAGAACACTAATTAAAAAAAAAAAAACTATAAATAACAGGGCAATAAAGTACAGGGAAGACAACAGGGGTTGGGAGAAAGGGAGGGGAAGGGAAGTACTAGGGACTGAATTAGTACAAATTATAGTACATGATTTTATAATTATGTCAAAATGAATCCTATTATTATGTACAACTAAAAAGAACCGATAACAAATATCTAGAAATGATTTGATTTGATTTCCTATAAAATATTTACAAACACCCGTCTGATGTGACGATGAGGTATCAAAGATTTTTATAGTTCTACTAGTCCATACTTTCATTTGATATTTAAAATCTAGTTTTAATGACACTAAAAAAAATTGGCTAAGGATTTTTTTTTCAAATTTATTTTTTATTCTAAGTTGTTTGAAATGACAGGAGAATGTATTACATTTCATATTATACTTACAGAGCACATTTTTACATATCTCTAGTTGTATACAAAGTATATTCACACCATTCCTGACTTCATACATGCACTTAGGGTAATGATATCCATCTCATTGTACCATCTTTTGCCCCCTCCCTTCCTCTCCCTCCCCATTGGCCATTCTAGTGTTCCTCTAATCCTCCTATGCTCCCCATCCCAACCCCACTGTGAATCGGCCTCCTTAGAGAAAACATTTTGCATTTGGCTTTTTGGGATTGGCTAACTTCACTTAGCATTATATTCTCTAACTCCATCCATTTACCTGAGAATGCCATGATTTTATTCTCTTATTGGTGAGTAATACTCCATTGTGTGTATATACCACATTTTCTTTATCCATTCATCTACTGAAGGGCATCTAGGTTGATTCCACAGTTTAGCTATTGTGAATTGCGCTGCTATAAACATTGATGTGGCTGTGTCCCTGTAGTATGCTGTTTTAAGACCTTTGGGTAAAGACCAAGGAGTGGGATAGCTGGGTCATAAGGTGGTTCCATTCCAAGTTTTCCAAGGTATATCCATACTGCTTTCCATATTCACTGCACCATTTTGCAGTCCCACCAACAATGTATGAGTGTGCCTTTTTCTTCACATCCTCACCAACATTTATTATTGTTTGTGTTCTTAATAGCTGCCATTCTGACAGGTGTGAGATGAAATCTTAGAGTGGTTTTAATTTGCATTTCTCTAATTGCTAGAGCTGTTGAACATTTTTTCATGTATTTGTTGACTGATTGTATATCTTCTTCTGAGAAGTGTCTGTTCAGTTCCTTGGCCCATTTATTGACTGGGTTATTTGTTTTTTTGGTGTTAAGATTTTTAAGTTCTTTATATATTCCAGAGATTAGTGCTCTATCTGACGTGCACGTGGTAAAAATTTGGATTTTAAAAATAAAAATATGACTTTGGGCATGTTAAACTCTTTGACTCAGTTTCTACACCTACAAAGTGAAGATGACAAGAAATCCTCCTTCAAATGTTGTGGCAGAGGTTCTCCTACATTATCATGAGGGAAAATAGCTGAGAAACTCTTTTACAAACTATGTGCTCAGGTTCATAACCAAAACAATCATCCTTACTCAAACTTTTAAGCTACTCCATTAGAGAACTTTACTTTTTGACAAAAGTGCAGGAAAAAAAAACAAAATGAACTCACAGGCCATCTTCAAAACTCATGAGGATCTTGGGCTGGGGCTGTAGCTCAGTGGTAGAGCACTTGCCCAGCATATGCAAGGGACTGGGTTCAATCCTCAGCACCACATAAAAATAAATAAAATAAAGGCATTGTGTCTGGCTACAACTTAAAAAAATTAAAAAATAAATAAAAACCTCCTAAGGATCTCTGCTCAGAATCTGTCATAAAGAAAGAAGTGCATTATACATTACTCCTGCATCTACAACCTCCATCCAAAGGGACTTCTGTTCACCAGCCAGTTCACTTCTGTTCACTTCAGTTCACCTCAAGTCAAGTCAGTTTAAGGTCAAGGATCCCTTCTAAAAGTATCACTTAATTAAAGAAAACTTTTTAATTTCATTTAACTCCTAACTAGTTGTCTTGTGTAATACATCATGTTTTTTAGTCAATAATATGTAATTCTGGATTTTAACTCTTTTTCATCATTCCAACTCCAAAACCAGCTTTCAAATCTACTTGAATGTACTTAAAATACGTTAAATAGATCCCCTCAAAAAAATGTGCTGGGAAAAAAAAAATATATTCTAGTAGGTTCACAAAATCTGAATAGAGAGAAAATGCCAAATGGAAAGGCAATTTGAAAGTAGCTATTTGTTTTCAGAAAGCCACAGAATAGATATGGGAAGTACAAGCTTTCAGTTTCTGCTGCAGATTACCACACACAGCAAGCGGCTGAAACTTAGCACAGAAACTGGGGAGTCTCAGTTCAGAAAAGGCCCTCACAACCTAAAAGCCACATGCACATGCCAGGTGTCCCCTATGACTCTATCTTATATGACAAGAATATTATACCATCTACATCTGTTTGTAAGAGATATAACTTGGAATTCTGTTTTTAAATATTTTTGAATGTCAGTTCTTCCTTTTCTGGTGAACATCAGTAAAGAAAACAATCATAATTTCTTGAAACAGGTCTAACTATAATTTTTTAAGCTCACTAGTCTTTCCCATGAAAAGCCCCTCTTTTCCATCATTTTGAAAACAATATTCCATTAAATTTATACTTCAGTTTTTTGGCAGTGTTTTATTGTCTTCCATAAAACATCAAGAAATCAATATTCTCTGATTTTAGTAACTCCTGACTGAAGGTAGGGGAAAATAGTGGGGTTGTAGTGGCTGGAAGCAGGAACAACCTAATTCATACTGGGAAATAAAAGGGAACACCTGAATACACATTTTGTTTTTTAGTTGTAATATTAATTTTTTAGATATAAGAAAACATGATCAAATGATTAGTTAACATAAAATACATTGTTGAGCCTCAGTGACTTAGGGCCCAGTGATAGTAGCATTCTTTAAGAATTAGCTTCAAAGCAGCAGCTGGTGCGCACTGATTAAGGGGGTGGCTGTATCTACATATACCTAAATTTTAAAAGGAAGCTCAATTTATTTTCAAAATAATCATCTATGGATCCAGCTTATAAATTAGAGGAGAATGAGATTGTACTTCTGTTTTTATCTTAAAAAATCTAATGGTTGATATTTAAAAGAAATCTCTGCTGCCCCAAAGACACCAATACAATGGTAAGCCAATCCACATTTGGGGTAGGGGAGTTCATGGTGAGATACACACAAACTATGTACTTTAATCAATTGAAATTGAGTATGGTAAGTTATAGGAGAAAAAAACAGAGTTGTTAACATTATAGCATTTTATTAAATTAAAATTTGATTAACTGAGCTGAATAACGCATAACAGTTTATTTAGCACTCACTGTGTCAGGTATTATGCCAAAAGTTTTGTGTGTGTTCTCCTCATGAATTACCACAACCACCCAGTTTTAAAGAAGACACTTTAGGTAATATGTCCAAGTCACACAGCTAATAAACAATGGACCTAAGATCATTAACTTGTCTGTCTTCCTCAGAGCCCAGTCCATGCTCAAACACAGTGTAGGCCCTTGTTAAATACTTACTCAACAAATGAAAAAAATAGCCCCCAATCCAACCTCTTCACTCTACACCAAACTGCCTTCTTAAGGTAAGTTAAAGGAAATATCAGAAGGCTGAAGTGCTGTCTTGGGAAGCTGACAAAGATAGTTTTAAGGAAAGCTTAGTTTAACAAGTATTTATGGTAAATTAATTATAAGCTGAACCCCATCAGATCTAACTATGTCCTCTGTTCTGTCACCCTTGATCATACACAAAATACAGATCCTCCAGACAACCATGTTTTTGCCAATTTCATCTCCCCACTCCTTGTGCTTCCCAGTCAGACTTGAGTTTCTCAAGAACTCAGTACTTATTGCTGGGTGTTAATACAGCCTCTGGGAAAGGCACTGCTCAGTAAATACTTGCTCAGTTGACTGCTGACCGTGGATTCCTCCTGACAATCACTATCCTCCTTTTCAACACCTTCCCCCCATTCTCAAATTCTTCCATAAAACTTTTCTGACATTTCTCTGCCTTGGCTGAGAAATGGTTCTGCTCTGGTACTCCCAGGCAAACACTGTATTCCTCTGAGATACCCTTCCTGTATCTGGTTCACCTTTCTTTTCACTCCAATTTTGCTGTCATTACTGAAGACTCTGTTGTCCAAGTTGACAACCAATGTGAGAGCCCATCTTCAATTAAAAAAACAATTTTTTTGTAGTTGTAGATGGACAGCATGCCTTTATTTTATTTGTTTATTTTTGTGTGGTGCTGAGGATCAAACCCAGTGCCTCACATGTGCTAGGCAAGCACTCTGCCACAGAACTACAGCCCTAGCCCCTTAAATTTTTTCCATCTTCTGTAATTGCAGTAAAATTTCATCCAATTCCTCTTCAGCATCTTTATTCTATAACTACTGTCACACTTGTCCTTACTCCATCACACTCTATCTCAGAAATCTTACACCTCACTACACAGGCACCTGACCAAATTTTCCTATCCTACTATCACTCTCATTTCCTTATTCCTTCCTCACCCTGCCTTTTTTTTTAAAACTCATAGTGCTCAGGAAGGAATATCCAGGGTCTCACATATGCTAGGTGCGCATTCTACCACAGAGCTACACTCCCAACTCTCCATTTTTATTTGGACCTCATTCAGAAATATATCTTTCTCACCTCATTAATGATAAACCTCACAGTTTAGTAGAGGGAAAGAGACATGTGAACAAACTATAGTATCAATAATGTGTAACAGTAATATAAGTACAGGCTCCCTATATTGATAGCACCCAAAAAGAAAAAATGCTGAGGATAGGGAATGTAGTTACAAATTAAACTGTAGTAAGACCAGGCAAGAGACAACTGTGGGGTGTTCCAAACAGGAAGAGGCACATATGCCAGGCTTTAGAAATGGCACGTGAATTGCATACCTGCAGCAGAGCTGCCACATGCCACCAACTACAACTCCAAGGGGCTCCATTCACACACTTCAGCCTGTTCTACCAAAATGCCAAGAAGGTTTAAAAAAAAAGAAAGAAAGAAAAGTTGTTTTACATTAATTTGTAATTTACCTTATAAAAGGTTTTCATGAGAATTCTCATATGTAGATCATACCAAGGTCAAGTCACCTAAGCCATGGTAGTCCATAAAAGTCAGAGATTAAAATTACTGTTGAAAAATTATAGCAATTTGATATATGTGGCAATTTTATTTCTTATAACAGTGCTGGTTTATAACAAAGTGAGAAAAAACAAAAAAACTGGTCCTTTACATATAGAGTTTGTGAGGTAGTAACCTAAACTCAATAATAACTGAAGAATGGTTGAACCAAGTCCAAATGTCCATTCTGTCTACTCATGTCTATTTTATGTATCTACCTGACTCCCTGACTTTCTCCCCCAGCTCCAGAGGCAATGAGTAATGAAGACTCACAGGGGTTCAGTGGGTTACATATGTCCCAGGCCATCTCCTAAGCCCCTTGGCATCCCCTGGTGCAGCTACTGATAAGAAGGCTCTGAGGAGGCTGTAGGAACAGAAAGATACTCCCCATTCCACCTGCCCCCACCTGAACTGGTGGTCCTGCTGTTTTACCTTTGCTCTCCCTGCCCTGGAAGCTCAAGGAGAATTCTGGGAGAAATATTGGTAGGTTAAAGAGATAGTCTAATTCCTCATTAGCCTTGGAAAAGTTAATCTACATTTCTAGGCCTAACAAAAATGAACCAGAGACCCAACACTTCCATAAATTCCAATGGGCTCCAAGACCCACAGCATGCTAAGACGCAGAAGAACACAATATGCTTAAGAAATATCAGCCGGGCGCAGTGGCATGTACCTCCGATCCCAGCAACTCAGGAGGTAAAATAGGAGGATCACAAGTTCAAGACCAACCAAAGCAATTTAGCAAGGCCCTAAGCAACTTAGAGGAGACCCTGTCTCAAAACTTAAGAAAATAAAAATAAAAAGGGTTGGGGATGTGGCTCAATGGGAAAGTGCCTCTGGGTTCAATACTCAGTGGAAGGAAGGAAGGAAGGAAGGAAGGAAGGAAGGAAGGAAGGAAGGAAGGAAGGGAGGAAGGGAAGGAAGGAAGGAAGGAAGGATCAGTAAATCAGGGCTGCAAGGGTATGGAGGACAGACAAGTGGCTGGAGATGAGATGGGAGCAGCACCTGCTCCATTCACTTGCTTTTATTTGCAACAAACTATAAGGAAGAGTATGTTTTAATATTAATCTGGGCAAACAGAATTAATAGGTGCATGAGTTGGCTGGGAGCCCTTAATGGACTTCCATTCCCAATGAGGAAGAAGCCTGGACGAAGGCACCTGGACTCTGGCATCTCCAGGTCCCACCCTCTCACGTCTCTTTTAAACTCCCTTGCCCAATACTGGCAGCTCTGGTTTCATCTGTTGCCTCAGTGGAACTGACCACGGATTTCAGCCATACCCTGGGTGTCATCTTTCCATCTAATTCTTCATGTCAAACTCTGAAGTACACAAGCTGCTTCTAACCCACCTCCACATCCAGCCCGGGTTCGTCCTGTGAGACATATTTAGACAACAGGCCAACAGTGTCACGCTACGCTGGAAAGAATATTGTGTTACATGTTTTTTTTACAGATTATCTACTGCTCAATTACTACAATAATCTTGTGAGTTGAGTATTATCTTCATTTTATAATGAAACTAAGCTTACAAAGGTCACTCCAGAGCCTATATGGCCTCCCCTGACAAAGCAGACACTAACACTTTGAAGTGATAGTGAATTAAAGGCAGAAATCATTCCAGGCCTTAAGTCCTGCTGTCAATGGCCATGGGCATCTACTTACTGCATGCCAGAGGTGCCTGACGGCAGAGGCAAAATGCCTAGCAGCATACTGTGAAAATGGAATTTATACAATAATACTTAATAAAAATAACTAGCTATTAGCGATAAAGCACAAATATTCCCTTCCCTTATTTTCCCAGTGAAATGCATGTTAAAAGCTTAAAGACCAGCTCAAATAGCACCCTTTCTGTGAGCCATGCCCTGGGAGAACATGCTCTTTTCCTTTTGCTTCATGGATATTATGGCATGTACCGCAATATGAGTCATGGCCAGGCTTCCAGCTGAACTTTGAACTTCTTGAGGGCTGCAAACTTTTGCTTGTTGCACCCCTAGTACTACACCTGGCACAGAGGAGTCAGTTCTCAGTAAACATTTGCAGAATCAATTAGTAATGTAATTGGTGAAAGTAGTATGCTCCCAGCATGCATTGTCAAGTACTGGTGATCACCAAGCTCAAAATGTTATACAAAATGAGGCTGATTTCAAAAAACAAAATATAAACGTAACTATAATCACACTGGCAAATTGGTTTGATGATATGAGAATGACCTCTAGGGGGAAGATGATAATTTGAGGGTTAAAAGCTCTTATCATCAAGAAACTTTAAAGTAGAAACAGTGAACACCAAGGCTACAAAATATTTCCAAAACAAAACAAAAGGAAGCATATGTTCCCTGAATCAAGGAAGCATATGGTCCCCGAATCAGATTCAAGACAAATCTGAACTTCTCCTATTTGACTACTTTCTCAGAGACTGATCATTTTCTGTTTGGGGTAATTTTACTGAGATTGTTAATATGTTTCACAGTGGGTGTGTGAGATTTAAATGCTTAAATTTCACCTCTGAGTTTTTCTGAAGGCTAGTTTAGATAAAATTACAACTATGTTAAAAATATACTCTAAAGTCCAACGTTCATGGTAAAACTTTGATGAGTGGATTAATTATTCCCACAAGAAAACTCTCAATTCATGATTTGGAGTTCCATTTTCACTTCTGTTTTAAGAAATAATTACTTTAGAACAAGTAATGCTTAACCGTAGCACTACTAAATGCCAATGGAAAGATTCATGGATGCCAATGGGCACACTGACTAGGTAGTGGCTGGGCCCATGCCAAGCAATAAAGGAAACTGTTTCATTGTTAGGGATAAAAACTCTGAAAAAGCAAATTTCAAAAATTCCAGGAAGTCAATCTATGAAAGACAAGAAAAGCTCAGTTATGACAATTAAATGCAATATAAATAAATGAACGGACTTCAATAAAAACAGGGGAAGAGAACAATTAGTACAACTAGGGAAATCTAACTCTAGACTGTATATTAGCCAACAGTAGTGTAGCAAGGTTCAATTCCATGAGTGTTCTGTTATATTGTTCTCAGGAATTATACACTCAAGTATTTAGGATTCCATAAAGGCTCAATAAAAAAGTGTATGTGTAAAAAAGGAGGGGAAAGATGTGGCAAAACATTAACAACTGGGGAACCTAGACAAACGTACTCACTGAGCTCTTCTTTAAAGCTTTCTACAAGCCTGACTTTTATCAAAATGAAATCTTGTAATTAAAAAAACTTCAGAGAGAGAAACCTGACCTCGTGACACAAGGCATTGTTTCAAGACTGATCAGGTCTTTCTTTCTTTCTCTTTTTCCCAAGTTCAAAGAGATAAGACCAGAGGGAAACCATTCTGTATACATTTTAACAACTGGTAGTAGACAAACAATAAAAAAGAGATGTCCTTATTAAAAATTAATATCAAATCATGTTATGACCCTCCAAGGCTTTTTTCTGACAGGCTAAGATGCAAAACTGAGGGTTTTATTGTTTTGTTTTAAACCATTTTCAAGAGAAGAGGGCTGAGCACTAACATTTTTAAGAGACTAAACACTCTGCTGGGAACTTTATTGAAACCATTTAACTTAGCTCTCATGACAAGCTTGAATATAGGTGTTAAGATCCCAAACTGGGCAGGGGGGAGGGGGAGGAAAAGAAACCTCAATAAGTAAACAACTTTATGTATGTATTTCTCTGTATTTTTAAAGAAATGATTACTAAGACTTGAAATAGGTTTAAAGGAGCAAAAGCGGTATTTCTTCTTAACAATGGGGTTATAGGGTGCTGTTGAAAACTAAGGTTATGAGATGCTATTGGAAGACATGAAGATGTATACAGCTACATCTCAGAAGGCGTCTGGCTGCTACTCTTCATGTTTTGTGGTACCTGCCCAACCTAACCTGTGTGGTGGGGCCCTGTTCTCCCAGCACTGTTCTTCACTCACGCCCACTCATCACTCTATCAGGTGACTCTCATCCCTGCACAAAGTGGAAAACTGGCTTATGAAACCCTGAAACCTCTACATATTCTTAAGATTCTAGAAGTTCTGTTTGGAAATATTAAGAGAAACTGATCTTTTTACTTATAAAAATGATGACTGACAGGTTTATGGGTAGACACCGAACACACATAAAGACAGAATTTAGGGCAAATAATACTATTAGAACTGCAAAAAGGATCCTAAATAATGTATTTGGTAAATATCTTCTAACTATAAAATTCCTCTTCATGAAGCTAACAAAAGAAAAAGGCAAAGGGGGGATATTTTATTTAAATTATTCAGGTTTGAAAATTTTAACAGATGCAGTACGACTATCAAAAGCCATAAACCCAAAGATTTAGGAAACTCAATCAGAACATGTAAAATGTAATTCATATTAATTTTTTTCATTCTTTCAGCAGTAACTGAATACCCAGTGCTACATACTTATTGTTGTAATATACAGCATATATTATGTAACATGTAATACATGTAATCTAGCATTTATTTTTTTGAATTTTTTATTTTAAAATAGATGAATAAGAAACAAACTTACATACATACTTCTGGTTGATTTATCTCACTATTTTTCCCCTAAATTTCAGTTCTTTATTAAAGTTTTATAGTTTACTTTGGAAAAGAAAATATTTCTCAAATAAAACTTGATGAGAAAAAGATATATTAAGACATATTCTTAGTTGTCACAATTGAGCAATCGCTTATTTTTTTAATTTTCTGGAAATGTTACTTTCAAAGAATCTGATGTATATCTCTCCTCTTCTAAACCTCACTTTTGGCCACTAGATCAAATTTTAAAAGACAGCTGTAGAATATCCTCCTTAGGATGTCTTAAGATGGTTCCTATATCCTCCTTGGCCAAAAACAAATTTTAGACAAACTTTCATAAGAAGAAAAATAAGAAAGCCAAAATAAATTTTAGACATGTAGATAATTAAGTAGGTCGCATTTAGTTTTTTGATTTTTATGCCATTGTTCTTTTTATCTAAGGTACTAAATATAATTTCATCTCCTTGTAACCAAAGATTTATAATGTATTTAAAATGCTTAGCATGGGTATTCTCCATAAATCAGTTCCCTTTTCCTTCCAATAATGTCAAGAATCATTTTCATAATGGTTCTCAGCATTCTCCATTATTGGATAACAATTTTACCCATTAAGGCTTATTTTTAAATATAACAAGACTCCTGAATTTGATATCACCTTATTTATATCAAGCTGTATCCTACTGTTTTTAATTAATATTTCTAAATGTATGTCATTCTAGGAGTAAATGCAACATTGATTTTATTTTATTTTTCTAGTATTCCATCATTTCTACATTCTCAGTGAAGTTTTGTTGAGATATAATGAACACATATTTGGGGGAAGAGGGATGTAAAATAATGGAATAATGATGTTTTGAAACTAACCTATAAACTGGAGCCCTGATCAATTAATGATAATGATCAATTAATGATAAATATGTTATACAAATACTAATGGAGTTTACCCAGAAATAAAATTCACATGTCATACAGTTTGAGGCAGAAAGGGAGATTATTTATTTTAAGACTCCTAAGTTTCTCTTGAAAGGATTTCACATCATGAAGACATGATAATACTGATTCTTATTCTTCCTTCCTTGTTTCCATCACTGTTCATAAAGGTCAAGTTTGATATCTCTGCTTTAGATAAATTTGATGCTTTACTGACATAAACATAACTCATTCCACATAAGGCATTAAAATCTATACTTTTTCTTCATTATTTAAAATAAATACACTTTGATATTACAAAAACCTCAGAATGGCAATGTAGATACCATACCAATGTAGCAAATCTCCCTCATTCCTGTCATTATAGACCTGATCACTACATAGCAAGAATAAATTGAACCAGAAACTGCTAATAAATTAAAAATAAAATTCAACCTTAAAGCATCTTTATTATAGCACAGGAGTAAATAAGGTAATTTTATGGAATAAATTATTTATTTATAATATCCAAGCTCCAAAGGTCATCTGTTTGAAATGTTTACCTTTTGTTTTTCAAAAAAAATAATTCTACTTATATTTACAAGGGAGAGTGATTTTCTCAAACCAAATATAGTAAGTACTTCATTTGTCCTTTATCTTCAGAGAAGAGGGGATTCTACAATGTGAATTTTCAAATAATAGTTTATTCATTGCAATGACCAAACTCACTTTACTTAAACTATTTTGGACAGAAATTGCTCTTAATTACATCCCATCCTTCCCTACCAGTTCAGGTAGAACACTATAATAAACCTAATTTAAGTACTTGTTATAGGGCTCTCCCATGACTATTCATGAAGTTACTATGGTGTATTTAAGACAGCAATAGCCTCAGGGACATTAACAAATACAAAGCAATATGCTCCTATTCTAAATGACTCCATAAGGATAAGTTCTTCAATCTGCATTTTAAGAGTCTTCCTGCCCCTAATTAAAAACTCTCTCTCATTACTGTTGCTAGGTCTCCTTCATCCAGCTTCTAAAATCACTGCTTCTAAACTGTAACTGGTAAATCAGATAACCATGCAAGTAGTAATTTTAAATGAGGAAGTAACACACTGGGATGAGAATCTCCATTTAAAAGGTACATCAGTTTAGGTCATAGCATAACTTACATTTAGTTACTCAGAGAGCATTTTCAATTATTTCCTAATTCATGATTATATCAGTTTTCTGGGAAAATGACAAAGAAGTTATTAATCTACAGCAATTATTCTCTTTGTAACTTCTTGCCCATTTTGTACATGTCACCATAAGTAAGCAAAAGCCATAGCAGAATCAGACTTACCTGAGGCACGCCTTGTGAATCGATTTATTACTGGAGCTAAAAGAAAAATGCAGAAAAATATAATTAGATTAAAAATCTGATTTTTCCAAACCCCACAAAGGCTCAGATTAGTAAGTAATCTTACAATGTAAACAGAGAAAATATGAATTAATAAATATAAGAAATACAAAAGATATGAAAACTAAATGTTTAAATTCATTAATAAAGAAATGCAATTTAAATAAATATTTTACCTATTAAATGAATTTCCCCAAAACACTTTAAAGAAAATTCACTGGTTCGAGAGAGCTGAAACTACTTAACTGGGACAGTGTAAATCTATATATCACCTATACAAAATCTGACAGTTACATCAAGTACCATAAAAGGTTTCTGTCTGTAGATAGAGTAATTCTACTTTTAGAGATTTATTCTAAAAAAACTACAAGAGAAGAAGAAAACAATATATGAATACTTTTAGCATTATCATTTTTAAAATGAAAAAAATAGGAAACAAAAGCTAAAAGTGCTCATGTATACTAAAATCATTTTTAGGTGAAGGATAGTCTATCCTTGAACATTTCCGATTTAATATCTGTGGTTTTGATATTTTTGTGCAACCCAAATGTCCATGACATGCAAATCTGTACACTGAAAGCTGCGACTCCAGGCTGCTGCGTGCATCACTCAGCGGCAAGCCTACCATCTGCCCACATGCCTGACTCAACTCAGCTCTGTGCTGCTGCTTAGGTTTGCTGACACAGTTATCTCAAGAAGTGGAGGGCTCTTTTTTTTTTTTTCTTGAGACAAGTAAGTAAATTTATGGTTCATATTATATAAGATAGGACCTCACATATTATACTGTGTATATTTTGTTTGCAGAATGTCATGGATCTACTATAGTACTTCAATATTTTCAAAAGAGCAACTATGAAAGTTGTTTACACTATGTACTCACTTGGGTCAAGAAAAAGACATAATTTTTATCAGCACTATGGTCACACTGCATGATGAATATATAGGAGTAAGTATTAGGAGAAAACTGCGTCACATTTTTACCTTTATCCTCACAAACATACTATTAAACATCAGTGCCTTCACATACTGATGAGGAAGTTTTATAGGAAAGCTTAGAGAAATTGATTAATTTGCTTTAGATTAAATCCACCCTGCAGCAAAGCTGGAGAATTTGAACCTAGGAGTATCTAATACCAAAACAATGCCTTAGAAAGAACAGAAAGTGAAAACACTGATTTCCAAAATCACATAATAGGAAGTGAATCCTTTCTTTCATACTGATCTTCACTGTCATTAAAGATTAACTTCGTTAAATAATTCACAAATCCAATTATTAAAATAGCATACAGTTTGCAGCAAAATATATCCTCCAGACTTATCAAGATAAAATTCTTGTTATTTATATACCAAAATATTTTAGCCATGTATTTTGCGCAGTCAAAAATTACTTACACAAAGAAATCAAGTTCACCAGGTAAACTGCAAGTATTTTAAAACACAAGGGTTCTTCAGTTTTCTTGGATGCTTTCAATCCCCCTTTTCATAACTCCTCTGGAACCCAGTCTAAAAAGAGTCTCCCCAGCAGAATACAAGGACAGTAACTAGAGATAATGTTACAAAGACATTCAACTACAGGAATGCAGAACAGAATACTTCAGATAAAGAAAGATGAAGATTAAAACCCTAGCTAGAGCTTGGGGCAAAAATAAGAGTAGACATTCTCTGCCCTCCTGTCCAGATGAAACCACAGGGCTGTGAGCTTCAGGCTAGATATGCTGGGAAGTCTATTCTCCTGAGTCCTTAGGTTTATGCATCTTTCTGAAGCAGCTGCAGGAGAGGACTTCCGCACCAATGGTCCTGTCATCTAAAACATGTTTTCTTTTTTCTTTTTTTTTGCAGTGCTGGGGATTGAACCTAGGGTTTCAAGCATGCTAGGCAAGTACTTTACCACTGAGCTATACCCCAGCTCCCTACAATGTGCTCTCTAAATTTGTGGAGATAATCTCGATTGTCACACTAATTCAGAGACCATCCTTGGCATTTGGCAGGCAAACTCCAGAACAGTCCTACACTAGAAAGAACTGTCCTACATTCCCAGCTTTTATCCCATATGACTTTTAAATATCCCACTGGGCATTCCTAAAGGTAAAAAAAAAAAAAAAAAAAAAAGTCCATTGGTAACCATCTGAGCCTAGATTCTAACATTGCTTTTATATATATATATATATATATATATATATATATATATATATACACACACACACACATATATATACATATATATATACTTAATTACTTTATGCTTTTTAAATATATATCAAATTTTCTCAAACAAAACTATGTAAATAAAAGGAATTACATTTTCTTTTTTGTACTTTGATTGGAATTATACTACTAGATGTTCACTCTTTTGGGAAAACTGTGCCACTGCAGCAACGTCATTTGTGTTATCTGGATACCAGTACAGTATGTTTGACCAGACTCTGCAAAGTAGTGAGTCTAGGTACAGGTGGGAGAATCTAATTGCATCTTCCTGTTCATATACTGAAATATAACCTAGTGAAATACATTTTATTTACTATAAATTTCTTTCTTTCTCCTTGACATTTTTCTTAGTCACCATAGCCAATTTCTAAGTTGTGGGCAGACAGGTCACATGACTCCTCTGATCTTTATTTCCCAACAGTGAATGGGACTGGGATGGGACAATTTTAAGAAGACTGATGCACCAAGCATGTGGTATGCAGTGGTCAAGATAATGTTTGGACAACAATTATAAAAATCCCAACCCATATCCCTTCTTATCTTCTTAGAGGGATAAAACACAAGTGTTTCCTGCATAAACTTCTGGTAATTAAGTCACCTACACAATTTTTATAGCTTTTAGTCTAGCTAGTCAAATAGGAAATAAGCTTGATTCAGGGTAGAGGCCACGCTGGAAATTAAAAATATGTGCACCTGGCCACACAACGTCAATTTCTCCCTCAGGAACCTAAGTCAGGCAAGGGAACCAGGTGGGAGGTGAGGTCAGTACTGCCAACTTTCTGACCCTCCACATCACTGGTGGTGTGGTGAGGGTGAGGCAGGACAGCAGGCAAGAGCCGTGGTCTCCACAACTGGCCCCATAGCCTCCCTTGAAACTGAGGATAATGCTTGTAGCTTAAATTCTCAGCTCATGAAATATGGATACTAAGACCTGCCTTTCTTCTTTCAGAGGGTTTTTTTGAAGGAAAAAGAAAACATATCTTTGAAAGTGCCTGTCAACTATGAACTCCTATTAAATGTAAAGGACTGATGCTTATTCACTGTGAACTAACATTACCATTTTTAAAACATACTAAGTAAATAGCAATACAAACTCTCATAAAAGAAAGTTTACAAGTAAAGGTGTTTTAAAATGTGACAAGTCAAATTAAGTTTACTCCGGAATCTTGGTTGCACCTTAAGATTTTCTCACTCGTGGATATTCTGTGAATATGGACATGTGTGTCATACAAATATGTACACATATTCACAGAACACACACATATGCACACACACATTGGGGAGGGAGAAAATGAATATTAGAGACCAGATCGTGTCCAGCGAAATAAATATGATTTAAAGATATACCAAACTCCTACATTTTCAAAAGCTATAACCTAACATCTTAGGGAATCCCTGAGGACAAATACAGAAATATTTATGTAGGTTTGACTTTCTCCCAAATGCCTGAGGGTCCTGTGTGTTATTGGGAGTATTTTCACACTGTATAAGCAGAGATCCATTCAGTTGCCAAAGTATATTCTACTAGATTGGCTTTAGCTGCTGAGCTCCTGACAGACCAGAAGTGTAACTGATTCAAGTCCTCTTTAATCCTGGAGCATCCTTAGAAGAAAAAGACTCCTTTACTTTGGGTAAACTGAAGGAGTCTCTTAATACCTAGCAGTGAAAATAGCCTCCCACATCTGTTTGCTCTGAGCTCCCCACGGTGCCAACAGGAACTGCTTATCTTTCACCTCTTCATGCAGGTTCTGAGTTAATAACCACAGAGTGAATCAATAAACTTTGAAAAGTACACAGAGCAAGTCTCCTGTCTCCACTTATTTTCTGGCCATATTGAGTGTAGAGGACAGCACTGGAACTGTAACAGTCTGTTACAGAAGGGTTCAACCAAGCCTGCTCCTATTTACAACAGAAAGGACTCTAAGGGCTTAGGCCGGCAAGTGGCCTCCTAGATTTAAAATAAATAAATAAATTAGGTAAAAGAGAATTTCAGAAGATTAAAAAAACTTAAGCTAGTTCATAAATATAAAAGCAGTCAACTGAAAGCATGAAGCAGTAAGTCTGGTATTTAAAAAGGAAGCCCAGGAGACACCAGTCCATGTAAGTAGTTTGCATCTTTGAGCAAATGGGCAGAGAAATCACAAGTTGAAGAAATAAGAGCTCTGAGTGGTGATCTGTGGTCATGCGCGTGCGCGCACACATACACACACACACACACACACACACACACACACAAAACAAAAAATCTATTAAAAGAATACATTCTCTCCCTACTGAAGTCACCTTAGCTAAATGGGCTTTTTACAGAAACATGTTCCTATACCCTGAAGTGAAATACATAAGGCAACCTTAGATTCAGCCAAATGATTACCATCCCTGTCCTCCTATCAGCTGCCTTTTCCAGCAATAAACGCTTTCTGAATCTGTTAGCTGCCTAAATAAAAGACCATACAAACTGTAAATTGAAACCATGTAAGCTAATTACTTTTGACAGAGTAAATTAATGCTAATCTCAGAATAAATTAATTTTTCCTATGCTTCAAAAATTGAAATGAAGCTCACCCCTGAACCAAGGAAGAATTAACTTTTTAAAAAAGATCAACAGCAAATAAGCAAATAACAAAGTAAATTTTACCTGTTTTGCTAATTAACCTAGCAGACACAATTTGCACACATTTTTATACTGTGCAATTATTGGTATTGAAAACACCACTTATTTTCTACATTTTTGTTAAGGGATGGTGAGCCTTAACTGCTTTCAGAAATAAGTGGAGATACTCATTATTGTCCTGCAATACCTTGAGCTGTATTCCGATACATGGCACCTAAGAATCTGAGCTGTGGTTTAATTCTGGAGGACAGAATTAATTGGAGAGTATACTCCAGGGCTTTCAGGTCTTGGTGCTAAGGTGGTAAAACATGTAGCTCAAAGCACTCCACTGGACATAATGCATAATGGCAACTGTGAGAAAGGAAGGCTTGTGGGAAGGGACAATTTTCTACTGCCTTTTTGATTACACAACTTAAAGAACTGAGATCATGTCCAACCCACCTATTCACATGGATCAGGGCTTGAGATGGGTCATAGTGACATGAAGTATAGATGTTCTGGCTTTTAAAAAGTGCCCATTTTAATGATCACTAAAAAGATACACATTTTTTGTTCAATTTATAAACCAAACTCCCAAAACTGTAAGTGATATTTTGAATTATGAGGGTAATACGTGTAATGATTAAACTAGAAACAACACATTTACTTTTACTTATGAATGAACGTGATGCTTCACTTTTTAATTCATGAGGATTTTACCCATGATTCTTTCTTACAAACAGAATGAAAAATACAGTTACAGCTAAAAAAGTCCCACAGTGGCTAACCACACAGATTTTTTGGATTTTAAATACAGAAGGAGATAGGAAAAGGATGTTGTCAAAACTACACAAACTCAGTATCTGTTTCTCCAAATGATAAAGTGTCTCTTTCAAAACTATATTGTCAGATACAACACATAAAAGACAGATTTATTAGAGGCCAAAGTTCTGTTGCTAAGAGTAAATAATCCAGACTAGACTACCAGGAAGGCCAAATTCTGTTGCTAAGAGTAAATAATCCAGACTAGACTACCAGGAAGGCCAAAAGCTGCAAAGAATTCAAACTGCCACACATTATAAAGTCACAACAAAACTTTCCAGAGAAGGGTAAATTTAGAATAATATGAAGGCTTTGAAATGAAGATCAACTGAGAAAACAGGGGATGTGATAAAAGTTCCTCTACACATAAAAGTAGTCATAGAAAAGTAGTCATAGAAAATAGTATACAAGATCTTCCCTGTATCTTCCCAGAATGAAAATGTTCCTGCCATTCCAGCCTCAGCTCACATGTCCTCTCCTCAGGAAGCCCCTTCTTGAATAACCTGTGTAACAAGTAACCCCTCCAGTCATTCTCAATCATACCATCCTGTTTTCTTCTCTCCAGGGTGATCAGTTATCTAAAAATATCTAGTGTTTTACACTTATCCTCTATTTCCTTTCATGCTAGACTACAAGCTCCAAGAAGGTGGGATTTCCTTGTCAGGGCTTACAACACTGCATATATAATTGCATGCAGTGTATATATATGTATATTAGTGTATATAGATATTATAGTGGATTAGTGTGTGTATGTGTATGTATATGTATTAGTTTAAATACCTGAGCAGTGCTAATGAAAAACTAATGTAATAGGGGATACTCCCTGACACCTAAAGATTATTTGGACAAATGTGATATTCACACAAGTATTAAGTTTGTGAAACTCATAAATTAAAATACAGTATTAGATGAAAACATACAACTGATTTTAAAATAGTAGAGATTGACTAGCCTTTGGACTTTTTTTCCCCCTAAGTAGCAAAAAGCAATCACTTCATATTACTGTTCTCAATTCCTCATGTTTTTCCTGCTCTAGAAGTATATGTATATACCCTTTGCAGTACCTCCTACTACCACGGGTGGAGTACATTTCCCTCCCCAACTGTTACTATGCTTTGCCTGGGACTCTCAGGCCAAAAGAAAGTTAGCAAGAAGCACACAGTGCTTTTTAAAATGTGCCTGGATGATTCTGGCCTGGCTGCTTGTGTTTCTAACATCACCAGGAAATGAAAGGATCCAGTTATCACTTATCCCAAAAGGAGGCTACATGAGGGGCAGAGCAGAACTCAAATTTATAGCCTGGAGCCACATCTGACTGAAATCACCCAAATCACAACCAACCACAGACTCATGAGAAAGTATGTGCAGTTATAACCAATTACATTTTAAGTCTGTTTCACAACAAAAAATGGACTAATAAAAAAAAAAAAAAAAAAAAAAAAAAGAGCAATCTCATTTATGCTCATAAATCATGAAAATACTTTAATCTCCAAGTAATGATGATGATGATGATGATGATGATGATGATAAAAGATTAAAAGATTTCACAAGAGTAGCTGGGGCTGAGGCTCAGTGGCAGACCACTTGCCTAGCACAGTTGAGGCACTGGATTCCATCCTTAGCACCACATAATAATTAAGTAAATACATAAATAAATATATAAATATATTTTTAAAAAAAGACTTCCCAAGAGAGTAGAAAGCAACATTATTTCTCAAAGTATGAAAAGGAGGAGTTAAATAGCATTCATGTTTCCAATTTTTCTTTAATTGAGTGAAACTGACATATAATGAGATACAAAATTCAGTGAATTTTCACACCCAGGTACACAACACTCCAATGAAGATAAAGAATATTCCAATATCTTGGAAACTTTCTGTAAGCCCCCTTCAGTCAATTCCCACTATCTCATAAGCAATTACTGAGACAATTTCTACCATAATGGTTTACTTTTGACTGTCTTTGAGCTTCAGGTAAATATGAGGTTCATTCTTGCTGTTGAAAGCATCAACAGCTCGTTCATTTTTACTGATAAGCAACATCCCTTTGCATGAATATGCCTCAACTTATTTATTCGTCAAATGTTGCTGGACATTTGAGTTGTTTCCAATTTGGACTATTTTGAATAAGCCCTCTATAAATATTCTTACACAATAAGCTTTTTAAACATATGCTTTTATTTCTTGATTTAATGCTTAGGAGTGAAATTGCTGGGTTACGGCAGATGAATGTTTAAAATAAGTCCACAGTTTTCCCAAGTGTTAGTATCATTTTATGCTCTTACAGGTTATATAGAAGAGTTCCAGTTGTTCCACATCTTTGCCAACATAAGGCATGTCTTATTTTAGCCATTCTCATATGTGTTTAATAGTGTCTCTGTTGTTCCAAGTTTCACTTTCCTGATACCTAAAATACAAAACATCATTCCCTGTGCCTCTCAGCCATGCTTTTCTTCTGTCTTCTTTACTGATATGCCCCCAAATAGTGTTCAATTTGATTAGGGCTTTTTTATTATTGAGTTTAATACTTCCTTTTATACATAATAAATTAGAATACATAATAGAAAAAAATTCCCAGGTATAATAACAATAAAAATGATAAGTTACTTAGGAATAAAACTGACAGAATACAAAAATTCTTTGTGGAAAAAAAAAATCACAAAACTTCACTGAAGAAAAAGAAGACAGACATACCACATTCATGGATAGAAGACTCAATATCATTAAAAATGTCTGTTCTGGGCTGGTGTTGTGGCTCAGTGGCAGAGCACCTGCCTCGCATGTGTGAGGCACCGGGTTCGATCCTCAGCACCACATAAAAATAAATAAAAAATAAAGGTATTGTGTCCATTTACAACTAAAAAATATATATTGTAAAAAGAAGTCTTTTCTCTCCAACTTGGTTCATAAACATAATGCAACTTTAATAAAACTCCCAATAAAGACTTTCCACAAAATATAAGTGTATCCTAAAATTGCTAAATAATAAAAGCCTTCAAATAGCTAAGTAATTCTGAAAGAAAAAGGTGGGAGTTATTTATCATAACATATATCTAGACCACTAAAAAGTCATATTGAGAAAGAAATTGGTGAAAAGATAGATAAACCAGTAGCAGAAATTACAAATCTTTAAAATTAGAGAGATTAGAAATATACATTTGACATTTAAAGCCATTGGAGGGTTGGGAATGTAGATCAGTGGTAGAGTGCTTGTCTCAGTACCACAAAGAATAAAGGCAGGGGGAGAGGGTTAAGTATGGTGGCACATGTCTAGAGTCTCAACTACTCAGGAGGATGACACAGGAGGACTGCTTGTGCCCAGGAGTTCAAGATTAATAAGGGCAATGTAGTGAGACTTTCTCAAAACAACAGCAACAGAAACAACAATAACAAACCAATAGGAAAAAAAAAAAAAAAAAAAGAAATAACATTTTTTAAAAAGTAAAAGGAGATTCCCTATTTCATACAATATATAAAAACAAATCACAAATAAATTAAAGCTTTAACTGTGAAACTGAAGGCTTTTAAATGTTTACTAATAGTGAAGAGATTATCTCTTTAATATGGGGTAGAAACAGATCCCTTAAACAAAGCACAAAAAGTAAAGGTAAAAAGGAAAGGATCCATGTTAGGCTACATTAAAAAATTCTTTTCAACCACAGTTACCATAAACACAAAAAATAAAAATAAGACAAAAAAACTTTTCAATGCATACTATGCAAGTGATTAGGTAACCAGGCCATCCAAAAGGAAAAAAACTGAAAAGAACGATAAAATTTTTTTCACAGGAGATGAACTACAAATATGGCCAATGAACATGAACAAATACACATTAATAGAAATAAGAGAAAAGCAAACTCAATTCACAATGAGATTCCATCTAACAGTCAATCTAATGGTTTAACACCTGCTAAATTCTGACAATATTCAATGAAAACTTAAATGTGGAGATCCAGTAACTCTCATCCAGCTGTTGAGAGTACAAACTAGAGCAACACCTGCATATGGCAATGTGGACTGGAGTAAAAGCTGTGCACCCCAGGATTAGGTGTAGATCCTAGAACAGCAGTCCTCAAGACGTTTTAGTCTCAATACTTCTTTACACTCTTGGAAACTATTTGCTTATGTGGATTATATCCATTAATATTTACTGTATTCAAAGTTAAACACTGATAAATGTTTAAAATGGTATATAATTTAAAGCTAACAATAAAAGTTACCTGTTATCATAAATAACATACTTTAATAGAAAACAATTACATTTTCCAAATGAAACAAAAGTTATATTTAGAATGACTTTGTTTTACATTTTTTCCAAAACTGGTATAACAGAAGATAGTCAGGTTCTCACATCCGCACCTGCATTCAATCTGTTGCAGTATCATACGTCATGGACCCTCCAGAAAATTCTGCAGTATATTTTTAAAAGCATGACAGAAAAAAAAATAAAGTTAGTATTATTTTACTTTATATCCTATGGACTCCCTTAAAAAAATCTAGGGGTGGGAGTCAAATAGTCCTCCAGGGGTCTCTATTTGAAAACAATCTTTAAAAACTAGTATATTTCAAAACACACTCTCTCTCTCTCTCTCTCTCTCTCTCTCTCACACACACACACACACACACACACACACAATGTTCACTATAGCACTATAAGAATAAGAAATTGGGAACAACTGAAATATTTACCAAAGAATGAATAAAGTGTTTATTTATATGAGTATACTATGTAGCAGTTTAAAATAAATAAACTGGAGTTTCATGAATCAATTTAACATCTCCAATACTGTTCTCAAAAACAAGTTAAAGGCCAAATGTTTTCTCTGATAAGTGGATGCTGATCCATAATGGGCGAGGGGAGAATGGAGGAACCCTGGATTGAGCAGAGGGGAGGGAGGAGAGGCATGGGAGGGGAGGAGGAAGGGGGGATATGGTAGAATGAGGTGGACATTATTACCCCTATGTATGGGTATGATTGCACGAATGGTGTGACTCTACATCAGTACAACCAGAGAAATGAAAAGCTGTGCTCCACTTGTATAAAAAAATTAAATTAAAAAAAGTTAAAGGATAATAATATACATAAAATAAATTTTCATAAGGGCAAATTTATACAAACTTGGACTAAATTTAAAATAACACTATTTCTGACTAAATTTCTAATTAAATGCCTAAAAAGTACTTGTACAAAACAATGCACAGGAAATATAAATACCAAATACTGTATATGTGGTATATTCTTAAAAGAAAAACAAACACCACCAGGGCCTTTCTGATATAAGGAGGCCGATTCACAGTGGGGTTGGGATGGGGAACATAGGAGGATTAGAGGAACACTAGAATGGCCAATGGAGAGGGAGGGGAAGGGAGGGGGCAAAAGGGTGAAGAAAAAAAAAAAAAAAAAAGATGGTAGAATGAGATGGATATCATTACCCTAAGTGCATGTATGAAGTCACGAATGGTGTGAATATACTTTGCATACAACCAGATATATGTAAAAATGTGCTCTACAAGTATAATATGAAATGTAATACTTTCTGCTGTCATTTCTAACAACTTAGAATAAAAAATAAATTGAAAAAAAAAAAATAAAATAAAATAAAATAAAATAAGAAAAACAAACAAACTGAAGGGTGCCAAACTTTGTTGGAGCTAGGGATGGCTCTCATGAGTGTTATTTAGTCTCTGTTTCTCTTTGTATATTGGAAATACCTCACAATTTTAAAAAGAGAAAAAATCATTATCTGCTCTATTTAGAATGGGCAGGTAAAATCAGTTCAAGGAGATTAGTTCACATTGTATTTTTATGCTAAATGTGCTTCTAAAGTATTTTTCATACAATATCTTTTTCTAAAATATTGTTGTAGATGGACAAAATACCTTTATTTTATTTATTTATTTTTATGTGGTGCTGAGAATTGAACTCAGTCAGTGCCTCACGCATTCAAGGCAAGTACTACTCTACCACTGAGTTACAACCCCAGCACTCAAACAATATCCTTTTTACAAAGAAATTTTTGCTAGAATTCAAACACTAAAATACCTTTTAGATTCTTTTTATACAATTATAATGTAATTACTATTAAAATAATGACAAAAAGTCCTAAAACTGCTTAGTTGGTAAACTGTTTTAATGACAATCAAACAAAAAACAAAAAAAAAACTGAAGACCTTTGAACAATTCAATGTGAATATAAAGATACAAAAGGACTGTCTTTCTTCCCATCTAAAAATAGATTACATTGGCAATTTGTAGTTAAATGAGTATAGAATTTGAGTTTCTTAGTAATTAAGCCACAAACGAATGTAAAACTTGGAGAGGTATACATTTGTCCCACAAGAGCTTACTTTTATAAATATTATGACTTGAGAAAAAGGCAACAAGCTGTCAATTTAATGCAACTAATTTTTTCCAAATTAATTTATATTTCAGGCACACGGTCATGTTTTACTACAAGCATCTGCCTCATTTAAATAAAGTACTATTTTCAGTGTTCCTACCTACTCTGTCCTAAGTTGTTTAAAACTGACTTGTAGAACTTAAATGTAAGACCATAAATTTGGAGACTGTATACATACAACTTTATTTATTCTACCAGTTTAACAGTTATTCTCAAGGGAAAGAATGGTGTGAAAACAAAGCAAAGCTTTAATCCATCACGTTTTAATTTTTTTTAAGTCAAACTATTTACCTTGAATTTGAAATGGAATTAAAGGAGGCCCTGAGTTTTAAGAACAATGGGTATTTTAAAAATTGAGACAACTATAAGACTCAAAGATTTTACTTTTATATTTTCATTACTAATTTTTTAAAGCACTACTACTAAGATGCCTTGAGAGCAAGCTCTAGCTTATTACATTTCCAATCAAACCTCATTAAAAAAAAAAATCTGTCACATTCTCACTAACTTCTAAAACTTGCAACGTGTTTCTTTTCTTTGTTTTTAAACTGACCCACAAGTGACACTTAGTGCATGCCAGGCCCTGTGAGCTCATTTAATTATTACAGCAGCCCTCTGATGTAGATACTGTCATTACTCCTATTTCATAAATGAGGAATCCTAGGCACAGATCATAGGTACCTTGCCAAAGGTCCCAAAAGTTATAAAGGGCACTACCAGGATTCAAACCCAGAGTCCACGTGAAAATTAAAGTCAAACTTTTTAAAAGGTTCCATGATTTCAGATTTTTCATGCCACTACTCTTAAATTTTGGGCAATTAAAAGCAATCTTGTTTTGTGTGCATCTCCATAATAGTAAACTACTGCATATAAGAACTGTGAGGCAGAGGTAAGGGGCTTGGTGGCCACATTTCTCAAATTAGTAGAGGAAAACATAAAAAGAATGAAATGACAGTAAAGATAGGAGGAAGATAACATGCAGTTTAGGACAAAATTATCTGCAGGTCATTGAAGAACATGCAAATAAAGAACCACCAGGAGTGAGTAGATATGTCAATACAATCCTTAGAGGGAGGTCTAAGCTGGAGCTAGTGGGAAAAACTGGGGTCCCAAAGAGCAGAGCAATAAAGGGAGGAAGGCAGCAGCTTGCAAGGCAGCAGGAAGGAGGAGCGAGGGCAGTGATGAGAGTGGACAAAGCAGGTTTGGGACACAACCCTACTGTAGAGTTAGCACAGGGTTCACATGAGCAGAAGCAGTGACATAGCATCAGAGGCTCACATGGGGTCAGAATATCACCTCAATCAGAATGTGAAAACTTTCGAGGGACGACAAGCCTGTGTGCCTTTATTCTCTGCATTTTGTATGGTGATCACATGTCAGGCCTAAAAATAAGCCTCGTTTTTTTAATAAAATGAAGTTTACTTCTATTAATTGAAGAAAAACTAAAGCATTTTAAATCTCATGAAAACATTTTAAAATGCATTCTAATTAAATAATTATTAGGCTAGCATTATTAGACTAGCATTTTAAAATAGAGTGTGACTAACGGCTTCAACCACTGTACATTTGTAAACATTTACTATTAGTCATTTCAATATTCAAATAAGTTTTAAATGTAAAATGATTTGAGCACCCACTACTGTCAAAGCACAACACAGAGGAAAGGCTCAGGGATGGGTCTGCACTTCCTGCCTGCCTGCAGTGAGGACCCCTGATTTGCAAAGCTTACGTGACAAAGAGTGTCCTCTGTATTCATCCTACTGTGTATTGACACTATTAACGTCAATGAGGGAAACTTGGGAAGGTTTTTTGGTAGGGTTTGTAAACTAACCTTTGGAGAAAGAGTGAGATTTAGCAAAACAACACTCAGGAACAAGAGAAAAACTTAGGTGAGAATATTTGGCTATATCAACTTACAAGCATGCCATGTGCTTCTATAAATTGTGTTTTATTTGCCATTTAATAGACCTTTACAGAAGAATTGCTTTTATAGCATATCTTTTTTTTTTTTTTTTTTGGTACCGGGGATTGAACTCAGGGGCACTCGACCACTGGGCCACATCCCCAGACCTTTTTTGTATTTTATTAGAGACAGGGTCTCACTGAGTTGCTAAGTGTCTCGCCACTGCTGAGGCTGGCTTTGAACTCGCGATCCTCCTGCCTCAGCCTCCCAAGTACTGGGATTACAGGCGTGCGCCACCGTGCCTGGCTTTTATAGCATATCTTTTTACACTTAAAATTACTATAATAGGTAATATAATGCATGATAAACATTTTTTTGAAAGTTACAAAACAGAAGTCTTCCTCCTAACAAGTACCATCCCCAAACTAAGCTACAATCCCAACCCACAATTTAGTGATTCTTAAATATCTAGAACACTTATTACACTGTACAATTTGTACTCTTTGTCCCATCAACAATTTTTTTCCCCATTAATGGAGACTCTACTACTGAGCCACATTCTCAGCCTTTTTTTTTTTTTTTTTTTTTTTTTTTTTTTTTGAGGCAGGGTCTTGCAAAGTTGCTTAGGGTCTCACTGAGTTACTGAAGCTGGTCTTAAACTTGCAATCCTCCTGCCTCAGCCTCCCAAGTCACTCGGATTACAAGTGTGCCACCATGGCCAGCTCTACTACAAAATTTGCACCAAGAACATTAGTAATCTACAGTCTAGGTCACAGTTCAAAATGCATATAGGAATACGAGTTTAAAGAAAAATCCAGGATCTTCCTTTTTTAGGTAACATGATTTATTTCCTTCTCATTAGAGAATTTTCCTCTATATTCCACCAAAATTCTGTTGAGTCAATTAACTTACCTAATGAATGTTTATTTAAAAAGGAGTGTGCGCACACATACAACTAGGTCCATGCCTACTTGCAAGTCCTTCATAATCTAGGAACTTAAATCTGGGAACTAATCAAAAGTTGATCACATCTTACACATCAATAGAGATCAAGTTAAGTTGTTTTATAAGTTGTGGTTTCCAAAATGGAGTTCATAAACCCTGAGCAACTGTATAAGGCAATACTTTGAGGTCCAGGACAACATTTAGTACTTGCTCACAATTAATTTTTGCTTCTTCCCTTCAAAATTAATATTCTGGGAAGCTTACATATAAACAATAAATTAATATACTGGTACATGCATAGAATTTACAAGGACATTGGGAGTATATTCCACACTCAAATATATTTGCTAACAAGGATGTATAATAAAATAAGTTTAGAGAAATAAACAGTATATGAGGTGTTTATTTCTAAAATATTTTATTGAGTTTTTAAAGTATATAAAGTGGTAATCTGGGTGGGACCGAAAAAGTCAATTGTAAAAGGGTTAGACCACAAGATTTTAGAGGAAAACTAGGTAGCTTATTTTTTCGTATGTTCTTTTCAGCCATGTTATTGCTAGAAGAGTTACTGAAAATGAAGTGTATGTACCATGGTTCAGGAACTGGGCTCTGAAATCAGAATGCCAGGTTCAAATCCCAATTCCACCATTTACTTTGGGGAAGACTAAATGAGGTACGTAACAGCCTTGTTCAACATCTGGAGCATAAGCAGCCAAAAATGTTAACAGTAATTATTATTAAAGAAACAAAACACGATTTAACAAACATTAGCATTCTATAAAGATGGGAATGAAATGGCTGAGTCATGTTTTAATTCAACATGACATTTTGAAAAATGCTTTTGGGGTCTAAAATGTATTTAAGCAAATATGGGGTTTTTTTCCTTCTTTTTTTGTACCTTCCCACCCCCAATCCCCTTAATATCACTCCCATGAACTGTTTCAACTTGGAACAGCTAATGTAAATTAAATAATGTCAGTCCCTAGCCAAACGGATACAGGAATAACTGTATACAGTATATCTTCTTGGCTTGGCTTTTATGTGGAACATGTGTTTATATTTTGACCTTTTGTCTTTTTCAAAAATTAGGAAACATTTAAATAGCAGCAACTGGAATGATTTTTTTTTTTTTTTCCGTTTCCAAACAGTATTAAGCTACACATGGCAGAACCTATTGCTGAGACATTTATAAATGTTACACCAACTGTGTTTATATTTCTGATTTTTTTTTTAGATTGTTTTGTTTTCATGTAAGCCATGACCTGAAAATTTTAGCTCAAATTCTTTCCACAAAATAATTACATAATGGAATGGTCTGAGTCATTTTGAATTTCTGAGACACAAAATTCATTCCCATAAAATAAAGATAATGATCAGCATCGCAGTGAGGTTTTCACAGTGGGCTTTGTCATCACAACAGACGGTGTGGATAAGACAAGAACAAGACCCAACAGTAATTCATCCAACTCAGAAAAACTGCTGCACTCTCCATTCTCCTCCACTGTCAAGTATGGTCTAATATGAAGTTTCACTGCCCTGAAAAAAGAATCAAAGAGCAGAAAACAAAAAAACACAGAAATTTTGAAGGCAAAGTCCAAAAGTACTTTTCTTGAGCCCAGCAGTTCAAACCATATCTAGCACCTGGACAGAAGGCAGGAAACATTCATAATATGTAAGCTAATATAAATACCACACAAAATGTTAGAGACAGTTCTATGAACAAGACAAAATTTATAAAACCAAGACCTACTAAATTTAAGGAAGGAACTTCTCTGTCTCTTACCTGCCTCATCTATTCAACAAAACAGATCACATCTACACTCTGTGAAATTGCTTCTTAAGTCTAGACAGCAAACTTAAGAATAATATTTTTTTCTTAAGAGAAAAAAAAGGGGGGGAGGTGTTGTCACTCAATAAATATCTGTGCTGTGAGTAAATGTGAGTGATTTCTACACATTCCTTCTCCTAATTGGCCATTCCAGTCCTGGCCCCCTTCTGGTATTGGGACTCTGTACACTTCTAACGCAGACACTGTGGTCAATCACTTCAATCTCCTTCACTGAGTTCCTTACTCGAGAATATCCCACAAATCCCCAACTTCCACCATAGGCCTTCTCTATTACTACTACTCTGATAAATGCTTTTCTTAAGGGGTCATAAACAAACTCCTAATTGACAGATTCAACGGTCTCCTGTTGGTATTTGCATAGGTGAAAACGAAACACACTCGTTTTCTTAACACAGATATGAACAAAACCTTGACAGCTGGAAATTACTGGAATCCATGCAATGAGATTTATAACAATAAATAATCATTCAGTATCTACTTCTGTTCCACCAAGACACAGCAAGCACATCACTATGTACAACCTCAAATGAAAAGCTATTACTGTCTTGAATGAAATAAGTTTGGTTTTTAACATAGGCAAAAAATTAAAGTATCTAATGCTTCAAATTTTGCCTAAGTAATTTTATTGTATGCCCTCCCTTCAGACAAAGTATGAGTTACTTAAGGAAGCCTTCACATGTCTCAGTTGATTTTCCTTCTCTGGCTTTCTCTCTCTCCCAGCCCCTCTGGCTTTTCTCCTTTTACTTTCCTTCTCCAAAACCCAAAGTAATAGGTGGTTAAGAGCAGAACACGATTTCAAGTCCTTTGATGTCCCAATTTCAACCCCTAAAGCAATCCACTTAATACTGCTATTTAAATGAATAATGTTCTTAACAATTCTACTTCAAAAATTACCATCTCTAACTCAAAATATTTTTTAAATCTTCTCTAATACTACTGTGTTATGCTCATAACTAAAAGAATGGCTTCAATATTTTAGCCATTGTCATGAATGATGTAATCCATTTCAAGAGGATTTAAAACTATCACGTAAATCTCTAAGAGCCAAAGACTACAGAGTGTCATTAATTATAAAATCCTGGAGCTCTTAGCTACAAATTATAAGTTGAAAGGATGTGGAATTTATTACTGTGCAACAGAACTTCACATTAAATCCTAAATGGAGCTGCTGCTTGAGAACATTTCCTACTTCAGCTCTCCCAAAAGTACAAATATTAGATTGATGTCCATGAAACACTATGAAATTACTGTTCTACAAAAGCTGATACTTCTGCAAGGTTTCATACCAATTAAACAATTTATTTGAATGTACTCAATGCTTGCTATGTACACTGTCCAAATGATCTTACAAATATCAACCCTTTTATCTTTGTGACAACCATGAGGTAAGTATTTTTTTTTTTTTGGGGGGGGGGGGTACAGGGGCTCAAACCCAGAGGCGCTTTGTCACTGAGCTACATCCCCAGACCTTTTGAGACAGGGTCTTGCTAAGTGGCTTAAGGTCTCACTTGTGATTCTCCTGCCTCAGCCCCCTGAGTCACTGAGATCACAGACGTGTACCACCACACCTGATGAGGTAGGTATATTAATGCAATAACATGCCAATGTGTCTAACACAGTGATTCATGCATAGAAGAAATGTATGAATATTTAGTTTATCCAAAAAGCTAAAGTTCATGGATATTTCTCAGCTTGATAAAGTATATTTGAGAGGTTCATAACATATTAAAAAGATTTAACTTTCGGTTGGTACAAGGTAACTATTACTACTAAAATAATTTTTTTAGTCAGATGTTGATTGCCACAGGCTGCAGGAAGCAAGAGCTAACATTTGGCTGCTTAGTCTCATAAAAGCTTCTAGTCAAAGGGAAGGGAGGGGAAGGGAGGAAGCAAGGGAGGAAGGGAGAAAAAAAAGTGGTTGAATAAGATGGATATCATTATTCTAAATGCATGATTGAAGACTTGAATGCTGCGAATATACTTTGTATACAAATTGTTTTGTGTAAAAAGATGCTATATATGTATAGTATGAACTGTAATACATACTACTATAAATAAAAATTTAAAAAAAAAAAGCTTCTAGTAACCATAAAGAGCAGATTCTTAAAAGGGGATAAGGAGGTGAGCCTGATAAATTGGCCAACAATTCTTGAAAGTTACACCTACTGTTTACAATTTCCTGCTACAAAACCATGAACTCAAAAGTTAGTTAACAGAATGAGCCAGTTAAGATCACTTTCAC
The DNA here is from genome assembly GCA_025594165.1 of Tamias sibiricus. Taxonomy (NCBI): domain Eukaryota; kingdom Metazoa; phylum Chordata; class Mammalia; order Rodentia; family Sciuridae; genus Tamias; species Tamias sibiricus. Next base: position 82,696,646 of record CM046664.1, read on the forward strand.
AACAAATTCTTGGGCAGTCAGTCAGTCTATTGCCACTACCACTTCTGCCACCTAATTTTAGGGAAACCACATAAACCATTCAGCCAGATTTCTGACTTTTATTCAAGTTACAGTGAAAGCTGGTCCTAGTTCTGCATCTAATAGGGATGAAGAACATTTGCTCATAGGCACCTAAGGAAACTTAGACACATGAATATTCTCTCGACTCTCCTTCAACGATTTCTTGTCATGATAAATAACTTTATTCTCTAGTCTCCTACCATCACATGCTCTAACTTACCAATATTTTGCACAATCTTAAGGATCACTTGTAGATTCTCTATAATCTCTTTAAGTTGTAAAAAATCAAAGGTAGATAAGGTTCTCCAACAAAGATTTGACAAAGGTCAGAGTTAAAAAGATTAGGTCTCAGTTATTGTCTGGTAAATTTCAACTTAAATATCTTTGATGTGCTTGTTTTATTAAGTATGATTCTATATTTGTGGTTTGTATATACACACAAGACAGAAAAATCAGTTTTTTTCCACGTTATTTCCCAGACTGACTGCTCTGCATGTACCCCTAGGTAATTTATTTTGTTTATGCTTGTCAATTTATTGGAATAATCTGAATTGTATTTACTTCATTTTTACTTTTGACATTTTTCACTGCAGAAATTGGTGAACAACACAAGGTCTCACAATGATGTCTATATGAAACTATTAATCACCACAGATTTTACTCCAAATTAATAGCGATTTAACTCTTTGGGCAAATATAAATGCTTCTAGTAAGGTCTAGACTTAAGGACACTACTCTTTCAGAAGTGACACATCAAGCTTTATGTGCTTCCTGTAGGACGAGGAAGCAAGAGGCAGAGTAGATGCCAAGCAGCCTCCATTATAGCTTCTTTCCAGTCTTTAGGAGTTTCCCTAAAGAGGGTCGCCATAAGCCAACATGTTGACCTTTAGGTATTAGAATGATAGTAAACAGAAAGTAATAATATGAACTGATAAAATTAGAAGAGAACAGGAGTGGAATAGGAAGCTATCAACAAAGAAAAGATTCCTTTGGAAAGGCAGTAAAGAAGTAAAGCCTACTTTCACCCATCTGACCAGCTGGCTTGGTGCCATCTACAGCCATGGCACTGGACCCTCAAAGACCACTGAACCCTGAACTAGACCAGATTTTTTCCAGAGAACTGTAGGTGCCTGGATTTCTGATAAAACCTCCACATTATGAGGCCAAAGTCAGAGGCTTGATCCTTATGTCAGTCATTGAGCACCAGTTTCATGGTCAACAACTTTTCTTTTAATCTCAACATAACGTTATAAATACCATCACTTATACTAAAGGGGTTCGTGAGAGAAGATGTGAACCAATAATCCATTATGAATACTGGAAAAATAACTAGGAAAACATGACGTGTGAGTCGGCTCAAGGAACAAATTTCAATTAAGAACTCCTCGGTGTCTTGGGCTTCAAGGTCAGATAGATGTTACAGAACCAATATCTGCTACTTACCGGTTCTGTACACCATCTTGGACAAGTTGATTTTTCAAAGCCCAAAACACATTCAAAGTCTCAAGGAGAGCTTGATATATAAGCCGCTAGCACAGGTTATGATAGCCCCAGCCCCTTCTGCAGATAAGCCTGGTAAGTCAAGAGCACAGGGATGAAGCCAGGCTCACCTGTGTCCCAATCCTGGTTTTACAGCACATTAGCTATGAACTAGTCAACTGATGTCTCATCTTTCTCATGGAGCTAGGATAATGAATGAGAGCATCCAGATAGTACCTAGTACACAGCAAATGTTAACAAATAGCATTCTTTGTAAATGTTAATAAGGAGGCATTATTATCACCATCTATGTTCAATGGTTTTCAAAGTATGGTCAGTAACTATAGGTATCAGTATGCCTGGAGATGTCTGGTGATCAATAAGCAAACAAAAACACCAAAAACTATGTACCACCCTAGCCTACACATATTGGCAAAAGCCCTCCAAAATAATACCAAGTAACGTTCATTTCTGAATCAATCTTCCTTGAGATGCCTGTGAAAATGCAAAGCAAAACTTACTGATCCAGTTGTTCTTGTGCGCTGTCAGTAAATTAAGACTTTTTTCCCCAACATTTATTCTTCACTACGTCAAGAGAATTGCCCCAGTATCTGATGGGTTTTCTTTGGCACTATTATGGATGCAGACATAAAACTGATGATTTTGTGTTGTTTAGGTTCAGTCCTGATATGTTCTTTTTCTCCAGTGGAAGTATTTTGACTCCCCATCCCCCAACTGCATCCACCAATTCCCAGTGGGCAAGATTGGTCTGCATTTTTGTACAACCTCAGCCTCCAGAGTGAGTGTGTGTTTAAAGGGTTGTTAAAAAGGGGGTGGGGGAAGATGATGATTTGATCCAGAGCAAAGTCTAAAATATTCACTGTTTGGACCTTTACAAAAAAGTGTGCCAGGGGCTGGGACTGTGGCTCAGCAGTAGAGCACTCACCTAGCACGTGCATGGCCCGGGTTCAATCCTCAGCACCACATGAAAATAAACACATTGTGTAGAACTAAAGCAAATAAATAAATATTGTTTTTTAAAAAGTGTGCCAGACACTTTGTAGCTTACAATTAAATGTTTTTAGCCAACTATTTATTTAAAAAAAAAAAAAAAAAAGGCCGGGCGCGGTGGCGCACGCCTGTCATCCCAGCACTTTGGGAGGCTGAGGCAGGAGGATCGCAAGTTCAAAGCCAGCCTCAGCAATGGCGAGGCACTTAGCAACTCGGTGAGACCCTGTCTCTAATAAAATACAATAAAGGGCTGGGGATGTGACCCAGTGGACGAGTGCCCCTGAATTCAATCCCCAGTACCACAAAAAAAAAAAAAAAAAAAAAAAAAGATTAGAAAAGAAAATATGAACTGATAAAATTAGAAAAGAAAAGGAGTGGAATAGGAAGCTATCAACAGAGAAAAGATTCCTTTGGAATCAGTGCACCTAGAAGGAATACTGTGGCCAAAGCTTCAATGATACAGGTAAACATGTATGTCCACAGCATAATGAACAAATTGTACTTGATTGCAGTCAAAAGTTGTTAAAGTCCTTGATGGTCAGGCATGGGAATAAATAGCACAACCAGTTAACAAGTATTTACTAAAACTCCAGTTGAATAATTTTTACAGTAAAAGTGCCTTGGAAAATATAAAGCTCAATAAAATATTCTGCTGCTTACAAGTTAACAGCTTGTTTCTTACATTACGAATTAAAAATGCATCTTTTCTGTGCACAAATACCCACTGTTACTAGGAGAAAATGGACTCATCAATGCACAGTACTTCAAGAGCATTATAAAAGCAAAATATTTTAGTTACATTAACAATACTATAGAACATATATAGGTTCAAGTCCCTTAGTTCCTAGTTCCTTCCAATCTGGGAAACAGGTCCTTTCCTTTCTTTGTGTGTATGCATGTCTGTGTGTGCATGCCTGCTTGCTCATACATGTGTCAGAAGCATAAAGAAATATTAGATGCCTCTGTCCTTTCTATGGCATCCATCATTGGCTTCTCCTTTTCATCTACATAAAATAGTATTCTTTCTCTTGCTTCTAATAAGAAAAGCATTTGATTAATTTTGTGTGTGTGTGTGGAAAAAAAAACAACTAAGACTGATTACACTATCCTGGGAAACACTAAAAAGTGTCCACAATTGAAAATTTAAGTAACAATATTCCCTTTTATGAGGACTAATTTCCTGATTTCTGTGATTGTTTTAGACAAGCTATTAAAAAAGCATTAATTTTATAACCATTTCAATGTGTGATTAATTCTGCAAAGAAAAGAAATATCTTCCTAGGAAAGGACATGAGAAAATGAAAAGACACTTGAAAATGTTTTCATTATACAAAATGCACTGCGCACACACAAACCACAAGCAGTATAAATAAATAAAAGCTGGTGCAATGCTGCATACATGTTTGCCTTACACCACAAAGAGAAAACACTTGTACATTTGCACAAGTATTTTATTTTAGCTTGGGACACCATAAAAATGGAATTCAGGCATGTTGTGTAAATACAGGAGGCTGTGAACGTGCGTGTGTGACTGCGTGTGTTAGGCAAAGAGGGTTGTAAGCAGAAGGGGTGGGACTTGCCAAAAGCAGCTATTTGAGAAAATTCCTTTTCTTTCCCATTCATTCTTTCTAGCTTCAGTGTCTGGCACAGTCCTTACAATTACTCACTGGCTTTTCATTCTAAAGACAACCAACAAGCTTTCAGAACTTCCTACAGTGTTTTTCACACACTTTTCATTTTTAAAAAAAGCACCAAATCATTGAATATGTGTTTTATATTAAAACAGCAAACCATTAGCCCATTTCCTCATTCCAAAGACCCCATGGGTTACAGGCTAAATAGGATCCTTTGCTGTGTGTCCAAAAATAACACAAGACGGTACTGGTAAATTGGAAAATAATAAATTACCGTTTCCAAAAATGTCACAGCTATTACCATAAATTTTGAATTGCCCCCAACGAGTCCTATTTCATGCTCCTTTTAGTGAATCTACCGTCCTGACAACAGTAAAGCCAATCACATTGAAAACTCTGTCTGCCTTTTCTCTTTGGACACCCCATTAGTAAATTTAAGGGCTGAAAGAGGACGCCCAGTGGGCCAGGTTCCTTTATACACAATGGTATCCTCCAAGCGAAATATCTCCAACCACAGTGAACGTTGTCCTCCCAGCAGATGCCCACCCCGAACCGGACCAGGAAGAGAGCAGGCAGATGGGCAGAGGGAACCGTAACCTTTCAGCTCTCGCACCTCCAAAGGCGGGGAAGACGGGGAGGGCATGACAAGAGAGCAGAGTAGGAAAGTGGGCGAGTGGGAGAGACAGAAATGGATGCTGAGGGGGTGGGCGAGATGGGAAGGTAGGGAAGGTGGAGAACGCGGGGAGAGGTGGGTGAGCGAAGCTGCATGATTCAAGAGCAAAGGCGGGGAACGCCGGTGGGCAGCGAGGGGGCTCGGGGGCGTGGAGGTGTCCGGTCCTCACCGTTGAACGCTCCGGCGTCCGCGGCCTCCTCCTCCTCCTCGCCGTTCTCGGAGTCGGAGCGCATGGGCTCCTCGGCGAAGTTGACCCCCTTGCTGGGGGTGCCGCCCCCGGCAGCTGCGCCCGCTTCCCCCCAGGTCCTGCCCTCATGGCTGAAGCGTGCGGCGCCTTTGCGCTCGTTCTCCTGCTGCAGGCGCGTGAAGTGCTGCAGCGCGAACTCCAGCAGGTCCGCGGGTTGGTGCCTCAGCACCTCCACGGTGAAGCCCTGCAGCAGCTCCGTCAACCCCGCCGGGATCTCGATACTCATCCTGCCTCCGGGCGGGCGGGCACCAGGGCGCCGCCCTCGCCCCTTTCCGCGATGCGATCTCGGGCCCCGCGGCCACGAAGCGAGCGCTGAGGGCGCAGGAGGCGCTACCCGCAGCGAGCGCGGCGCTCTGGGCCCCGGCGGCCCGGCTGGCCCGGCCCGCGGCTCCCGGCGCGCGGCTGCTCCGTGCGGCTGCGGCGGGTGAGCGAGCGCGGCCCCGGGAGGGCTGGCAGCATCTCCAGCTCCTCCCGCTCCTACCGCGGCCGCGCCTCTCCTCCGCTCGGCGCTCCGCCCCCGCCCCGCCGCGGTGCGCCCACGTGACCCCCAGAAACCATGGCAACCCCCGCCGGCGAGCGCCGAGCACACGCCGCTCAGACCGCGGCAGGGCGGAGGACGCTGACGGGCGCGGGCGCCCTAGCGGGGAGTGGGACTCCAGCGTGAGGCCCAGGGAGGCAGCCCCGCTGTCCACCTGTGTGCAAGTCTGGGAGCCGCGGGCCCGTGGTCAGAATTCCCATACGTCATTCACCAGGGGAAACCCACTCACAGCTGGTGCCTTGCGATTTGTCCTGAAACCAGCCACCACCTCAGGAATGACATTTTATTTTCCGCCCAGAATCTAGTTGCATTGATAGATGGTGATGTCTTTTGTCTAAAGTCAGGTAGTGGTACTGGTTCTCTTTTGGTCAAAGAAATCCCATCCCATCTTTGTGACATCTTCCTGTTTCTTTCGCCACATTTTATCCAGCTCTTCCCCTATGTATTATGGTTTGCCTTGCTGATGCTATTCCATTGTGCCGTTGATACACTATTACTGAGACAAAGGCACCATTTGGTGGGAGGCACTTATCAAACAAAGTTGATACCCTTCAAACAGGACAGTGCAATTTGGGTAAAATGTCAGGATAGATGGTCCCAAAGCAAAAAAAAAAAGAGCTTTGCCTGATTAGGCTCTAATTGTTTATTTTATAACGTTTTCTTATGGTTTCAGTAATTTTTAATTAAAACTAAAAAAAAAACCTGAATATTTCAATATAAAGAGAAATAAAATTGCAAATTTTTGCTTTAAAGTAGAAGTCCTTGACTGCAATGAGGCTAATTCTGCAAGTGTTTACATTTTTGAAGTAGTGAAAGTTGTCTTTTGTCAATTAAATGCTATTTAAATACACAAATACTTAATTTTCTTCAATGACCATATCATTGTAAATAAAATAGTTCAAGTGCAAGCTCACTCCTTCTTTTTTCTTTTTTAAGTTTTATTTTATTAACTTAGTTATTCTGATTTCTTTCCACCCACACAAATGAGAAAATACATGACATAGGAAACGCAAAAATTAGAAATCAGAAATATAACAAACTACTCCCTTTTCCAAAAATGCATCTTGATATTAAACATATGTTTATGATGCTTCTTGTATTTACTCCATGAGTGAATGTATTTCTCTAGTTCGGTTTCTTAACAACCTCATAATATTGCTGTTCTGTTGTTTTTAAAGTCCAGCTGACTGTAATAGTGAAGCACTTTAAAGAAGTAAACTTTTATAAAATATGGTGATCCTCACAAATGACTGATTGGACACAATATTAGTTGATGTTTATACTAATTATGATTAGCTTTGTTCACCTATGGCAGAAAATGTAAAATATCGTAGCTAAACAAGAGAGACTTATTTCTCTGAAATGTAAATGTAGGCCATTCAGGCTGGTTGATTACTCCATGCATTAGGGACTCAGACTCCTTTGATCTTATTGCTCTGTAATCCTTGGCTTGTGGTCCAAAATGGTTGTGTGCTAGTCACTTTGTCCATATGTCAGCTAAGAGAAAAGTGAAAAAGAGAAGGGAACCTCCCCTTCCCCTCAACATACACCCTTTAAGAACACTTTCTCACCTATTCCCCATCTATTCTCTTGGCCAGAATTTAGTCAACATGGCCACACCTGTAGCGTAACAGATGGCACATATGTTCTTCTACAGTGTGACCTTGCCACTCCCCCCATGATGAGCTGAAGCCTTAACTTCCTCTAAATGGGCTTATGTATTGCTTCAGACAACAGAGCATGATGGAAGTCACGCTGTGGTGGATGCCCTATTAAAAGCCTGATCCACAGGCTCCATGAACATAAAGAAAAGATTATTTTAAGCCTCTGAATTTGGGGGTAATTGGTTACTCAACAATAGCATCAGAAATACATGACTATAGGGAAAGCTTGGGAATGTAATTTTTATTTTGTGCTGTTAGGTGCCATGAAAACATTTATTTGAGGATTAAGAACTGAGTCAGGGCAATTATCAGTCTCTGCCACAACGTTTAACACTTTTTCCCAAGGAAGAACAGAAGAAAGAAGGCACTAGTCTTCCAAACATTAACAGAGCCATATTTAATTAAAAGAGCCATATTTTAAAGTGTCCTTCTACATCTTGTTTCCAAATTCATTTATTTCTTTTTGTAGATTTCTAAGACGTGGTAGATGGCCCTCTGTCATCAACCACAATGCCACAGAGACTCTCATTTCTTTAGGAGTATAGAAGTGACCCAAGCATTAAATGTATAATTGGACTAAAACACCTATTGGTCTCTGGCATCCTGGGAGATTTACAATAGTGTAATATTAAAAAGAAGATACATTACATTGAAAATATCTTCACATACAGCTCTCTGAAGATTTTTATTTGCATCAATTCTTAAATCAATAACCAGGACCTGAAAAGGTAAAACTTGATCCTTATATTAAAATTATTTTAGTATTGTTCCCAGAACAAACATTTCTCAAATCATGTTCTGGCTTTTATTTACTACCACATAACCTTTTGGTAGTATTATATGATTTTCTTTGCTTTCATTTTCAAAATATTTGCTTTTGAACCTTAGAGTGCAGTGACAGTGACTTAGTGGTACTTTTCATCTTGAATTCTTTAAAAGAACATCTTTGGTTGTTGATTTACAAAGCAATTTGTACTAGTTTCTCAAAGAATCAGACTGTGAAAGAACTCGGAGCTCATCATTGAAATAAAGAGTTCTAACAAATGTGTTTTCACTCAGGGAAATTAAACATATTGGACAGAGATATCAATTTGCATGTATGTGGCTGCCAAACCAAGAACAAGCCAACAGTTTGGAGAAGTTTACAATGCAGAATAATAACTACAACCTGTCAATCATGCAGCATTCCCTATCAATAGTTAAAATGTGTTCTGATCAAGTCTTTCTGGTGCAAGAAATATATACCCGCTCAAGGCAAAAAAAAAAAAAAAAAAAAAAAAAAAAAAAAAAAAGCAGTTGACAGGATACAGGGGCTGTGCTTGCTCACTGAAGCCATCACAGGTCATTTTTATGTACTTTATATTTTTATTCAGCACTGACTACAGTTTTGGTGTCTTTAATATTCTCAAGAGAGAAAGAGTGCAGTTAGCTGGTCTTGACTATCCTAAGGATTGCCTTGCCTGGACTGAGGTAGTCCAGTGATGCCATTGGAGTGCATAATGAACAATGGGTCAGGTAGTGTAGACTTAGCAAGACCTGCCTCTTCAGCAGAGAAAAGCCCAGAATGGTACAGGTACCTTACAAAATGTTTGCTAAAGGATGGTCAACTCATTTTCATAGCCTGAAAATCTTATAAACATTTAGACTAAACATTTGGATTAAAATGTTTAATCTTTAGATTTTTAGCTTTTAAAGAAGTACCTCTAGAAGACAAGGAGTCCCCAGATTGTGGCAAACATCTGAATCACCCAGAAGACTGGTTAAAATATAGTTGCTAAGCCCCACCCTTAGATTCAGTAACTGTGAGGTAGGACCCAAGAATTTGGATTTCTATCACATACCCAGGTGATGTGTATACTGTGGGTCTGGAAAAGACACTTAGAACCACAGAGGCACTAGATTCCCTATACAGGAGTTTGTACTCATGCCGAAAAACGAACATCTAGATGTAACATTTTGCTTAACATCAAAGCATGAACTTTCCTCTGGTTAAATGAAGACAATGCAAATTCATTCTGTATTCTGTTCTCCTTTAAGGGGTCTTTAAAAGTTAAAGAGATTTTTAAAAAGCATCAAAGACTATCTCCTTAAACACCACATTTTGCAGATAGAATATGGATTTCCTTTTGAAGACCAGATTGGATACACACTTTTCAAATCTCTACTTCCTGAAAGCTCACCAAAATAATAGCTAAAGGAATAGGGAAAATTCATAAGTTCAAAAAGAACAGGAGAGCCACAATAAAAATTAAAACACTTTTTAAAAAATTTAAATCTTAAAAGGAAGGAAATTCTTACACATGCTTGAAGACATTATGCTAAGTGAAATAAGTCAGTCACAAACAGATCAATCCTGTATGATTCCACTTATATAAGGCATTTAAAAGAGCCAAATGTCATAGAAACAGAAAGTCGAATGGCGTTTGCCAGGGCTGGCAATGGAGGAATGGAGAGTTGTTGCTTAATGGGTAAAGAGTTTCAGTTTTGTAAGGTGAAAAAGTTTTGGAATTGGTTGCACAACAATGTGAATATATTTAATGTTACTGAATTGCCCCCTTAAAAATGGATAAGATGGCAAAATTCACATTGTGTGTATTTTATCACAATTTTTAAAATATTTAAAAATATTTTTTTAAATGCTTACTTTTTAAAAAGATCAAGGGAAAAAGACAAGAGCAGATGAAAGTTGTCTGCTAAGGTTTTGGAACAAGTTTAGCAAACCAGAGAATGCTGAAACCTAAGCCTGGGTGAGGGGTCAGTGAGAGGAAGCCAACAAGAGGCAAGATCACATCTGTCTCTCAGAGTGCAGAAGGCATCTGAAGACACTGGGTGCCTCTGAAAGGATGCGAGGGGAGAGGATTGGCTAAATGTACCAGGGGCTGGTAACACTCTTCACCTTTCAGGCCCCTATCTATCCTGTATAAGCAAGTAACTGCTGCTTCCCATTTCCTCTGGCTCTCTTGAGAAATTGTCCTGCTAGTGTCACCTCTCTCACCTTACATCATTGTTTGCTCTGCAATTGAGCTGTTCTAAGCAGATCTAGGGTGATCTGCTTCCGTCCCACTGCTATTCAAGCCCTGTATAATTCCCTCCCCCTAGTGCCCGTAGTTAACTGTGACTTTCTTCTACTAATAGAATATGACAAAAGAAAGGGATTTTGCAGATGAATTAAGGTCCCAAAGCAGTTGTTTTGCAGTTAATCAAAAAGGAGATTATCCAGGGCCTGACTTAATCAGGGAAAGCAGCTACAGAAGAAAGAGGTTTTCCTTGTTGGCTTGCAGGGAAAGCAGCCATGCTGAGGAAGCCCATGTAAAACACCTTCTCCCCTTAGCTTTCAAGTTGCCACTTTTTCCTTATTTTCCTCCTGTCACTGGCTTAGTGAATCCTTTAGCTTATGCAGGATAGAAATCAAACATGACTAGGCTGGGGTTGTGGTTCAGCAGTAGAGAGCTCTCCCAGCATGTGCGTGGCCCGGGTTCAATCGTAAGAATAAAGGCATTGTGTACAACTAAAACAAATAAATAAAATATATTTTTTAAAAAATAAAACATGACTGACAAAGAGAGGATTAATAAGAATTATTTATTGCATTTTTTTTACATAGCCAGGTGGCTATCCTGTAGGCATAGTAGCAAGAAAAGATAGCTACCACCTAGGCTATATATATGTTTGAGAACTAGAAATTAACATATCCATAAGCTATGTTGCAATGTTATTACTGTGCCTGGGCCATTTTGGACTCTGCCAAAAATGTTTGCACCTGGTTCAAAATATGCCTAGCATTGTGCTTTTCTCCCTCCTGGGTGTATCTTTTAGTATGTAAATGCATTTAAATGAGGGTCTTGGTTACTTTGGGTATGCAGTTGTTGTCAGATCTGCTTGCACCAGTGCTATACTTTCTTGCTTGACAATGGATATGTTGAGGAAGGTCTTCCTGCCATTCATCTCAAGCTTTGAGTATGTACTTAGTCCTTTCCTTTAACAGTACCCCAAGCAGAGCCTATACTCTACCTCCATGTCCACATCTTTTCAGTCTCCTTCAGTGGCATGTCTTACTCTCCTGAGCTCTAAACCCTGAAGCATCCAGAGGATCTCCTTTCTCTAAACTCACTCCCCAGTGATCTCCTCTAATTCAGTGACTTAAATACCATTTATATGCAGATGATTCTTAGAGTAACGGTGAAGAAGGCACAGTATAGCTGAGGTTCAGCAAGTCTAGAGATCATCTGGGTCCAATGGAGCCGGAAATCAAAGACACATCAAAGGAAGTCCCCAAGGAAAAAAGGAAAGGAAGTAATGAATGATCTAAAGTGCTTGATTATATTGAGAAAAACTAAACCTCTGTTAAAGCATTTGGGAAATGAATAAATAATAGTTTCTGAGAAAACTAGACAACTGAAAAGAGAGCAGTCCACTCCAGGGAAAACAGGTTAAATAAGAAAAAAAAATCATAGAACACTATATGGCTTAGCCATAGCAATATTTATATAGTCATAATAATAGGGGGAGATAAAAGAGTATTGATGCAACCAGAAAGTGTGGTATGACATTTTGGGGAGAAAAAAGAGAAGCGTGTGTATGGGTGTGTGCCTGTGTTGGTCCATATCTGTATGTGTATGTGTGTCTGTGTGTATTTGTGGAAACTTGGAAAAGAACACTAAATCCTCTTCCATAACAGCCAGTCAATGGAAATACGAAATCAAAGAATCAAGAATAAAAACATATGTATCACCTAGAAAAATGACATTAAGTAGCAAAAGAAATAGCTTACATAATTCAAAGTGCTTCTGAGAAATAGAAACAATATTCTACTTTGATTAAATTAAGGAGTCTGAATTTCTATGTCAGGTTACCAGAATCCCCACCTTTCATGCAACCCTTTCCTTTTTTTCTGGGTTTAGGGAATCATAGAGCTGAGATTTTTCAGTTTCTATATTTAGTGAGCTAAATGTTTAGTGGGAAATCTCAAGCCTGCATCTTCAAGCTCTATGAGTTTGATAAATCAGAGGCTTTTAAAACAGAGAACCACTTTTTACAGGCCAGGTCTTCAAGGTATTCTCTAACTATCCTATTTATTGCCTTACTTACTTGAATGTTTATGAAGCTTTCCTTTGTTTTATAATATCTTGTTCTATTTCAGTGGTTTCTTTTTCTGCTCCTCGTTTTCCCTCTCCAACTTAGTCTCCATTGCACTTGTGAAAGTCAAAACTCAAGATTCCCAGGTGTAGAATTCTCTTGCTAATCTGTATCCCTACGGAGTAGAATGTTCCCTTTTTTGCTTTCAGTCTTCTTAGAGCAAATGTGTCCTTTATTTGAAGAACAGTTTGCCATTTACCCTGCTTCAGGGTCATCATATCTCTTGTTTGCTGAACTATAGGCTCTACTAAATTCTGTTTAGTCTTTCTCTTGCACAGAAACAAATTACACGTGTCAGAATAGAAGGGGATACTTAGGGTGTCTAAGTTATCTTTTGTTTACTATTTTGAAGGTAGACCTGCCTTTTCCAATTCTCCTTTAGTGCCCAAGGTCTAGAGCTTGTGTAAACACACATAAACCAAGCTACATTTTACCTGGACATTTAGGTCTTTCCATCTGCTGCACATTATACATCATTGTACATCCATGAGAAGACTCTGGTGTTATTCCTTAACAGATTATTCCAAAATAAACTAGATTTTTAGTTCAGTCTTCTCTCTTATCCACAAAACCCACAACTCCATTCATCTGGAGGACTATAATTAAGTTCCAACACCTCAAATTCAGCAACAAAATGCATTAGAAACAAACATCAAGCTCTGCTCCCTTTGTTATTTGCCTATAACATCATCTAGGTTGTGGTCTAGACTCTCAAAGCCATGGTTGACTTTTGTCTCTCACATACCTAAATGCAAGTGGTCCAGCCCTGTCGATCCAACCACCACGGGGTCTTGCTGACCTTTCTCCTATCCCTGCCTTCCTAATGTCTCTATGCATCTTTGCCTGGGCTGACAGAACAGAAGACCACAGACTGGGTGGCTTAAACAACAGAAATCTATTTTCTCAACATTTTGGAGGAAAGAAGTCCAAGATCAGGGTGTCAGCATGGTCAGGTTTGGGTGAGGGCTGTCTTCCTGGCTCATATTCATGTAACTTTTTCTTGGCATATGCACAGGGAGAAAGAGCTCTGGCGTCTGTTCCTCTTGTTCTGAGGTCACCAATTCTATTGGATTAGGACCTTTCCCTTATGTTCTCATTTAACATAACTGCTCCCCACAGCCCTGTTTCCAAATGCGCTTACATTGGGGATTAGGGCTTCAACATATGAATTTGGGGGTGGAAGCAGACACAATTCAGTCTATAACACTGCCCTAGAATGGGTCTTAGTTACTTCTTGCCAGGATTGCTGGCTCCTAATAAGCCCTCCTATCTCCGGTCTCTCCCATTTCTAGTTATGCATTATCTTTTCTAGGAACATTTCTGCTTATGTGACTTTCTGCTTAAAAAAAAAAAAAAAAAACAAAAAAAAACAAAGCAATAAAACCTCCAATGGCTTTTTATTTCCTGCAGAATAAAGACAAACCCCATAATGATGAAATCTGATGACTTTCATAATCTGATTACAACCAATTTTTCTGCTTTAATTCAAAATCTCATCATGTCATTTATATCACAACCAACTGGATCACTCCCTTGCCTTCCTCTGAACAGTGACTTCAGACTTCCCACCTCCAAACCATCACTTACCATGTTTACTCTACTCCACTAGAAACCCTCACCTTCCCCAATCAAACATCCTACCTCCTGGTCACATGCCTCGTCCTCATGAAGACTTCTTTGATCCTCTGGCCAGAAGCAACCACTTCCTATTTTGTGCATTCCTTTGTACTTGTAATTTTTATTTATTTTATTTTTTTGACATGGGTTCTCATCAAATTGCCCAGGCCGGCCTCAAACTTTCGATCCTCCTACCTCAGCCTCCCACATAGCTGAGATTACAGGCATGCATCACTGCACTAGGCATATTATAACTTTTTATTTTATTTGTTTATGCAATTATTTAGTTTGTCTCTGGAAAATAATCTTCTGGAAGAAATGAGTCATGGTCTGGTTTGCTCACAAAATATTGCAGGAGACTTACAGAGTCTAATAGCTGCAAGCATCCAGGGTGTATATTGTTAATATGAACCATGAATCTATTAATGGAAATTATAATATATCTTAGTCAAATGGACATAACATAGTGTTTATATTAGTGATTTTCAGGCTATGTTGATTGGAGTTGTGTTCTATTCCACGCCTCAGGTTACAACAATATTTTATTTGAAGAAAGTGTTTGTTGCTAGATATTTTAAGCCATTGCTTTTATTTGACATCTTCATTTTGTAGATGAGAAAAAGAGACAGACCAAATAGGGGTTTATCATGACTTCCCCAAGGTTTCCCAAATGTTTGGTAGCAGAAACAGAATCAGCAGATTATACGTAATCACTAGCAATTGGAAAGATACATTTGCAGAGCAGCTTAGTGACCTCATCTTTTCTTAAGACATCACTCTGTCATGGGGAAAATGAAGAGCTGAAGGGAATTGCAATAACTCAGTGAGGACACCTGAGGTTGAATCTCGATGATTTCTTTTCTGTAGGTACTGTTGCTACAAAACTATGAAAGATTTAATTTTCTCAGGAAATGTGTTATTCACCAAAGTCTTATTTTAAAAGGATTGACAGAAGCTTTAGAAAAACCCACATAAATAGTATTTCCCAGGATTTCTCAGGGACTATATCAAAGCAAGATCATGCAATATTTTAGAATATCAAATATATCCACTGCTTGTGTATACTTGCATGTGTGGTAAAATCAAAATTAAGATGTCATTTCTAGCTGTTGCTAGTACTTGATTCCTTTTGCTTTGAAATTTCTCTTATGCCAGGCATTAAGTTCACAAGGTCTCCCACAAAATGAGGAAGGATGGAAGAAACAGAATGCTAGCAAAACTATTGTTTTTTTTTTTTTTTTTCTTCCTCAATGTTACTTTACACTAGTAGTTCACTCTTAATAGCAACACAGCCTGACAACGCTTATCTCCGTATTTAAATAGAATCTGCCACTTAAAGAGCTCTGTGAAGCATGCCTTTTTTGGCATGAAGTAATCCAGGGAGGATGGGAAGCTACTAGGTAGAGAGCTGAAACCTGGGTTTATCATCAATAAGAATAATAATATGTCCAGGATGCTTCTTCCTGGTCCAATTTATGTATTTAGATTAGATTTCCTATTTTTGGCACACATCCCAATGAATCAGAAATATTAATGCTGAGAGTGGCACTAAGCAAATGAATGAGAATAGATATTTGAAATGCAACCATTTTCCAGGGTTTAAAAAAAAATGTGGAAATTTACCTGTTAGATGTAGATTACGGAACATTTCCTTTAATAGCTTGCAGTGGTTTTCCAAGAGAGAATTCACACATGAAGCCAACATTATTTGCAGCACCTACTCTGTGCAAGGTGCCAGGCAAGGAGTTGTGGTTACAAAAAGGGATGATTAGGATAGAGGTAAAATGCTCCCCACCTTATATTCAGATTGGGGAGATGGACATGAAATAAATAAATAGGAAGCAAATCCCATAATTATGAAGAAATATAGGACAGTCTGAGAGAGTATAAATTGGAAATGCTTCCTCTTTGTTGATTGCTGGTCTTGGGTCCGGGCACTCCATCATGTGCTCTTCAATAGAGCACAAGAATGTTATGGGCAGGGCTGCCACAGGGAGAAAAGCTGATACCATTTAACAGATCCTTGGCTCAGATCCACCCCACCCGGCTAAGAAAGCAGTTTAGCAAAATGTAGCCATCCTCCATAGGATGCCTCCCTTGAAACACATCTATCCTCTCCACAGCTTGCTGGGCTCCTGTCTGTTCCTCCCAGCTGGCTTTATTGCATAATTGGAGGAGCCTCTGATTCCAACAGGAAGTAGGCCACAGGTCAGCGTGAGTCCTGAAAAAATATACTTGACAATTTTCTTTTTTTACTTTTAACTCGTCAGTGCTTTATTCATAAAAATTCATAAATGTATTTCATTTAAAATGCTTTTTCTGGGTGTTATAAAAAAGAAGAAATGTAAGACATTATAATTGTATTGATCAAATACCATTATTTTCTCTCTTCATTATTTATATATATTGTTGAGCATTTTCAATGAGTTTCTTTCTTGTTCATAGTTCACATTTATTGTTAATGGAACAAAACCTAAATATAAATATCCCAACCTACTTGTTACACATTCTTAATTATGAATTTTTATTTCTATTCACTAGAAAGGGTTTTCTCTCTGAAGTCTGGTTGCACTATTTGGGTTATATAATTCTTAAACATTCCAAAGTTATCCAGGGAGGATGGGAAGCTACTAGGTAGAGAGCTGAAACCTGGGTTTATCATCAATAAGAATAATAATATGTCTGTGTTCTTGTGTTGTGTTCTTTGTCACACGTAGCCTGCTTGCATCTCCTCTTTTTCTACTTCCTACTTTTTATTTAAGTAAGTTTCCTGAACAGAAGAACTCGTATTAACCCTCTGTTCTCAGTTTGAAGCTTCCAGAAAACTCTGCTATTCGGCTTTCCATAAAGAACTAGTTCTGGCCGGGTGCAATGGCATACACCTGTAATCCCAGAGACTTGGGAGCCTGAGGCAGGAAGTTGGCAAGTTCAAGTCCAGACTCAGCAACTTAGCAAGGCCCTAAGCAACTTAGTGAGACCCTGTCTTAGAAGAAAAAATAAAAAGGTGTGTGGATGTAGCTCAGTGGTAAAGCACTCCTGGGTTTAATCCCCAGTACCAAACAAAAACAAAAACAAACAACAAAACACTGATTTCTGAGTATCTATGCATCTTTCTATAAATGTGGACCTTAAACACCTGAAGTTACCATTTCACTGACCATAAACTTCCCACAGAGTTGCCATATGCTACCCGTTCTCTCTCTTTGATAAGATGGTCTCTATTGGTTAATCTTTTACCCGTGCCTTCAAAGTTGTGTTTGATTGATTGACGTGCACTCTCTCCTTGTGTCCACCCCACCACTGTCCATTTTCTTCATTGAACCTCAAATTAACTCATCTCTTTCGTTCTTTCTTCTCCCTCTACTTACCCAATACTTTTCAGTTTTAGAAAGATTGAACACATTTTTTTAAAACACTGTCTTTATGGCATCATGGTCCAGCCTGAATGCAACTCCTTCTCTTTATTGGAAGTTGTAGGTAGATGATTATTTTGTTCACATACAACATAAACTACAATAAAATCAGACAAAAGGAGTTCTGAATACTGAGGCCTTGTGTTCAAATCTCAAACTCACTCTCACTAGGTTTGGGTCACTTTGCTTCTCAGGAGGTCATCTAGTCTTATAAAATGAAGGAAGTGGACACCAGAAAATCTCTAAGATTGCTTTTAGCACTAAAGCTCTTAATTCTATTTATGTCTTAATAGAAACACCTCACAGCCTATACAATGCATATGCATATTATAATTTAAAACTCTGCAGGAAGTCAACTCTATTCTCCCAATACTTTATTTAATAGCCCTTTTAATTTTTGTTTTGTCATTTTACTATCTAAAAAAACCACACTCTTATGATTCTAATGAAGATTTATTTTTTTTCTCATTCCTTTTATGTTTTCCCCTTTTCCTGCTCAATCTCTCTATAGTTGTTCATAGCTAAATCTAGAACTACATATTGTCACCAAAATGGAAACAGAATCTGTTCCTGTCAACCTTATAAAATTATTTTTATAGGCTACAACTTACATATGCTCTTTCCTTTATTTATATACAATACTAGCCCTAAATCTGAAGTAAAAATTTAAAAATAATATTTTAAACAATAAGAGTTGCTCATAATAGAGTTGATATTTGAATAAGAATATTTTAAACAATAAGAGTTGTCATTTGAAAAATAAGACACTTCAAAGAAAAATACAGAAATTTGCATATTCACAGTATCCAGAGACAACACTATTATTTTTTAAAATAAAATTTGGGTCATACCTTATTTATTATTTTCTCCTGATGTTTTGCTAAAATAAAAGATTACCTCTGTCATTTCTCATTCTCTCCTCTTTTTATTTATAAAGCCTCACTTTTCCATAAACAATAGATTTCTCATCTCCAGTAACCCTCTACTTTCACTGATTCTGCACAGAAATTTTTGCTTATTAATGTTGCATTAGCATTTCCCCGTGCAGTGTATTTTCAGTTTCTATTGTTATGCATATTGCCGAGGGTTGCATGAATATTCTTGCCTTATTTCCAGCTTTATCCATAAAGTATCGGAATTCTAATCACATTTTGCCTAGCAATTTTGTACATTTCACACAGTTAGAAGATAACCCATATGCTGGCTCTATTTTTAAAAGACATATGCCTCATTGTATTGATGTCTTCTAATACAAAAACAGTAGTTCAAGCTCTTTTTAGTCATTCTGTTATTATCTTTGTACTAATGGAAAGTTTAGTCTGTCATCTTCTTTTCATAGCATAATTTTAGACCTGAGGTATTTTCCTGTCACTGGCTACCACTGTCTTTGCAATGAAATTATGGAAATAATTTAATCTAAATTCAAACCCATCAAGCGCCTGCAATTACTGCTATTCTTATTAGTTTCTTTAAATGAGATTGTAAAAAGCACTTGTGTTATGGATTTTATTATTTCCCTTTTCCCCAGAATCTAACTGAATTTATCTGCTGGAGCCTTATTTAACAGGGGGGAATTATTTGCAAATGCTATGATAAGCCAGCCTGTTCCAGGAACTCTCTTTTTTTCTCATGAACTTTATTATGCTTTCTAACTCTTAGACGTTTGCCTCTGCCACTTAAAATCCAGTCTCCCATTAGGAAAATAAATGGCACAATCCCAGAGCATTAGAAGGAGTCCTATTTCATCCCTATTCCTTGCATAGTCCTAAGAGGCTCTGCAGAGCTGAACTGTTGGACACTGGCCATGCTGTAGGGGGCTTGCTGTCACTCTCAGCTCTTGCAGAGCTTTATTTTCTCCAGGGGCAAAAAGAACATGAGGCCTGGCTCAGTAGGCTGAGGCAGGAGGATCTCAAGTTCAAAGCCAGCCTCAGCAAAAGTAAGGCACTAAGCAACTCAGTAAGATCCTGTCTCTAAATAAAGTACAAAGTAGGGCTGGGATGTGGCTTAGTAGTTGAGTGCCCCTGAGTTCAATCCCAGGTCCCTCCCCTTCATAATGAGGCAACCTCTCCTACTGTTTCTTTCTTTACTTTTTACTGATATTTATTATTTATCTATCCAAAGATCATTTTCTCCTTTATCTGACATACATATTTGAGTCTGCCTTTGAGTAAAAGTTCTGCTTCTGACTGTGCCATTCTTCACCTTTTGTAAACGTGCCCGCTCCTCTCTTCCTCATTGTCAGTGATTTCATCCTCTCCCTGATGGAGTCCCACCCTTTCGACTCTTGCACTCCACAGATTCCCCTCCAGACCCCACCTTCCCCCTCCTGGCCATCTCTTTCTTTATGGTCTGACCTCTCTCCCCAATCTCGTTTACTCTGTTAGGCATTTTCCACACAGACTCTGATTCCAAGCACAAAGTACAGCTACTCTCACCACCTACCCCTGCTTGTCTGGGAGCAAACTATTTTCTTTCACATTACAGTGTTCACAGTTTTTTTTTTTTTTTTCTTTTTATGATATTTGTACTTCTTTAGTTTTGATATTCTCCTAAAATCTTTGTCGGTTGTTGAGTCTGAGAAGATGAAAGTGGAATAGAAAATAAATCAAAGATTTTTTTTAACCTATATTTAGAATGAATGATTTTCACAAAATATCAGAATGAGCTAGGGACCTTTAGGCAGAAACTTCAGCGGATCCCCTCACCCTTTATTAAATATAACATCAGGCCCACAAAGCAAGGCTCATCATAGGGAGGCATCTGTACTTAGCAAGAAGGAAGGTGTGTGTGTGTGTGTGTGTGTGTGTGTGTGTGTGTGTGGTGAAATTAGTAATGGTGCAGGTATTCTCTTGATTTTGGAGATCAGTGCTATAACCAGCAACCATATTCTCTTACAAAATCTTGTTCTACTATCATAAATACAATACTGGTCCTCTATAGACCATGGTTTGACCTGAGTGCCATTGTGCAAGTTTTTCAACTGTCAGGCTTTTTTTTTTTTTTTTTTTCTTCCAGAAACCATGACATTCTGTGCTCCAATATGATGATCTGGCATCTCCCCAACTCATCAACTTTCTGTGTTAGTTATTTTCTGAACTTTTTTTTTTTTTGTGGTGCTGGGGGTTGAACCCAGGGCCTCATGTATGTGAGGCAAGCACTCTACCAACTGAACTATATTCCCAGTCCTATTTTCTGAACAATTTTTACTGGATGTGTATAAGAATGTTTAACGCAGCATTTTTTTTAAACCTTTTTCCTCTTTGTTGGTCTTTTTCCGTCTTCTTTCTTTTTCCCTGTTGTATTAATTAACTATCGCCCTGTAACAAATTACCTTCAGATGTACCAATTTAGATCAACTAACATTTATGATCTCACACTTCTGGGGTTAGGAATTTAGGAGCAGCTAGGGGTGGTGGTTCTGGTTCTGGTTCTCCAGGCTATATTTATCTGAAAGCTGGGTGGAGGCTGGAGGTCAGGCTCTAAGTGGACTCACTGAGAGGGCTGCTGGTGGACAGCCTCCATTCCTCTCCACAGGGCAGCTTGAGTATCCTCATAACAGGGCAGCTGGGTTTCCCTATAACATGTGTCCAGGAGAGAGCAAAGAGGAAGTCACATTTCCTTTTATGACCTAGTTTTGGAAGTGACACACCAACTCTACCACCATGTACTGTTCATTAGAAGTAACTCAATAGATCCCACCCATACTCGGAAGAAGAACCTGGCTTTTCCTCTTAGAGAAAGGATTATTAAAGAAATTGTGAACATCTTAAAAAAATCACTGCACCTACTTCCTTCTCCCTCCTTTTATGGAAATTTTCATCTGATGAAAGAGAACTATAAAGCATCAGTTTGCTTTCTTATTCAAGGCATCCAAATAATACCTTATTGGAAACACAGCAGCAGAGGTCCAGGAACCAGAAAAACCAAATTTCCTGTCAATTCCTTACTTAAGGAAGTTTGTATTCCTGGGTGAACCCACTTAAACATATTTGTCTCAATTTTACCCATTGTTAAGCAGCAGAAATTCTTGAAGTTTCCTTTTAAATTCACAAATTGATTTCATTTCTTATATGCATTTTTAAGAAAAATATTACTTAACATTTGTTCTTTCAGAGCGCCAAAGATGAAATTCTTAATCCAGTACCCACATATTTTTGTTCAAGTCTTATTTACTTCTCTCTCCCACTAGAATATGTGGGCTTAAAATGAACATCTCACCTATATCAGGGTCCCAGCAGAAAAGAGACGACATGTCTAAAGTGGGTAATCGAGAACAGTGTAATAAGGACACTATCTACCATGGTGTGGTCAAGGTTTAAGGAGACCTACAAGGACTGCAATATCTTGCAGATTGCAATGTCAAGGAACTGTTAACCATTCTGAGGCCAATAGGAAAAGGGAGATGTCACCAAAATTCAGTAACAGAGAGAGAACTACTGACAAGAGCTGCATCCTTTTATCTAAAGATTTGCAGTAACCCCATGGGAGAAGGGAGTATATATTCCAACCTCGTTTCCCTCTTTCCTTTTCCCTCTGCCATCCCATTTGTTGGCCAAACCCAAACACAACTGACTATAGAATAAATTCTCATAAGTAGGAAAGAGGCAGCACACTCCCAAAATGAGGTTAAAATTACGTTTCAAACATGAACATAGGGATTATTAAAACACGTAGATACAGTCAGACCTAGGTAGAGGACCAACAGGTTGTGGGTATCCGGTATAATCTGGATGATCTGTGTGTCACGTCAGGAGGACAAAACTGAGTTGTAATTATGTTTAAGGAAAGTTCTATTCAGTTAATTATATTGTACCCTGTCTACTTTGTAAATAAAAGTCAGGGATTCTATAAAAGGGATATTGAGGAAGACAGTTTCTCCAGAAGTGTCTAGAAGGAGACTGCCCTGACTCAGGATCCACTGCTGGGCTCTAAGCTCTGTTATTAAGCCATCTTAATAACTGTGCATGAGGCCTTCTGGGAGGCAGATAATAGCCATGGAGTGCAGGTGCACACACTGAGCTATCTCGCTGCTTGCTGACGCTGGGCGTTAGGATCATCCAGCTCACTTCCTTCACTCCAGTCCCTTCTTTTTGAGCAATCCTTTGATGGTAATCTGTCCTGCCTAGATTTGTCTGTCATGAAATAATGTACTGATCAGAGTACCTAAATATCCAGATCATTTATATTTGCTTTTCTTACTACAAATTAATAAGTTGGTCTTCTGATGGTTGTTGTGTTTGTTAGCTTGGTTAAATTACGTCCATTTTCAAGAGATGAATGTAGAGGTAGGAACAAGCCAGATTTCTGTACCTACAGAGCCCCAGGAACAGCCTCTGTATTGGAGGACACTGAGCATGGGAATGAAAATGGCCTTTGAGGAGCTACCATGTGCCTCCCAGGCCCTGCAATTACCCTGTCTTGGCACTTATCACAGTTCATTATAATTGCTTGTTTAGTTATACATCTCCATTGCTAGGCTCTAAGCTCTGTTATTAAGCCTTCTTAATAACTGTGCATGAAAATGAATGAATGAATGAATGAATGAACTTGTCAAAGTGTGTATGTGGATCTTTCCAAAATTATCCTTCCTCTACAAAAGCTCTTTAAATCAGTATTCTGCAGTGAGGCTTATTTGGAACTCTTATTCTCTGTACTTGGTTACCTTAGGGAGCACCCTTCTGTGTTATCTGTCACTGTTCCACTGTTTGAAGTGGAATTCTAATCCCTTTTCATCTCATAATTTTTGCTTGTGCCTTTGCCTTTTCATTCAGCTTTACCATAATGCTCTTATCCAGGGTTGCTTTGATCACGTGTTTTGTTTTCCTTCTTCTTTCTTCTTGGTTATTGTTGAGGGTTTTGTTTGTTTGTTTTTCTAAGTGGCTATTCAGATTTTCTGGTTTCTATTAGCTTTTCCTTTTTGGCTTCTATTTGTCTTTTCATCTCTTCCATGACCCCTTGCCATCACCCCCTTGCATTGTCTTCTCAAGTCTTCACTCCTTCCTGTTCTTCCACCCACTCTGCCACCCCTGTTTAAGGAGGCACAATATCATTCTTTTGTCTAAAAGCCTGTGAGTTCCTGGTTGTGGCTATTGCCAACTGTTTCTTTGCCTGACTGCTCTTTTCTGGCTCTGAGAAATTAGATTGGACATGCCATTAAAAATAGTTTTATAGGGGCTGGGGTTGTGGCTCAGCAGTAGAGTGCTCGCCTAGCACGTGCTCGGCCCGGGTTTGATCCTTAGCACCACGTACAAATAAACGCACTGTATACAACTAAAGCAAATAAATAAATATTTTTTTTTAAAAAAGTTTTATAAAGTAAATTTTGGAAGATACATAAGAGTAGAGAAAATAATAGGAAAAAATCCTATCAACTTTGGCCATTATTAACTTTTGCTAGTTTTGTTTCTGGACATGGCCTTCTAAGGCTATGTATTACTGAGCTGTTCTCGAGACCTTCAACCTGCAAGTATGGAGCAGGTCATATTTAAATGCCCTCTTGAGCCATAGAAAGTCCAGGTGGATCTGACTGCCAACTGCTCTGTTCCCAGCACACACTCTGAGCGCACCTCATGTAGTGCTCACCGCTGATACCACTGATAAGCTGCTGATACCACTATGTGATTTTGTCTCCCTCTCTCCTCCTCTAGCCTGTGAGCTCTTTGTATGTATCCCTAGCACCTTGCACACAGTGCCTGGCACTTAACGGCCCTTAACAAAAAGTTCTTGAATGGATGAATGAATGAAAAAATATACTGTAATAACATCTCCATTTCAAGTTAGCAGCTATTCTGATCACTTCCTTTATAGTCTATTATTCCTTATCTATAATTACAATTTTTTTCCTCTGAGACAATAGAGTTTCTTACTTGTTCTGATGTCATCATTTATGAAATATCTATATTGCACATTGCAACCATTTTGTTTCTAAATAATGTTATCACTGTTAGGGTTTGGATATGGTTTTCCCTCAGAGGCTCCTATGCTGGATTATTGGTCCCTAGTATGAAGGTGAGACCTTTAAGAGATGGAACTTAGTAGGAGAAGATTAGATCATGGGGTTCTACCCTCAGAAGGGATTAACTCTCCTCTCTCAGTGGTGTGTTCTTGCTTTGGATTGGTTACCATGATAATGCGTGGTTATAAGTAAGTTTGGCACATCCCTTAGCTCTCTTATCTCAAGCCCACTTCTTCTTCTGCTTCTCTCTTGTGGTATAATGCAGCCACAGGGGCCCCAGCCAGACACTAGTCTGCCATTTGGACTTGGCAGTCATCAGAATAGTGAGCTTTTTTCTTTGTAAAGTACTCAGTCTCAGGTATTTTGTTATAGCAAGACAAAACAGACTGAGACAATCATTAACATTTAGATAGCACTTAAGTGGCAGGCACTGTACAAAGTCTTTGCACATAATATCTGTAACTCCTAAATCACAAAATCCCAGGAGCTAGAAACTACTATTATCCTCACTTTCTAGATGAAGATGCTAAGGTCCAGGGAAAATAAGTAACTCATCAAAAGCATATCACAAATGAGTCAGTATTAAACTTAGATATATTTGATTCCAGAACTGGTGCATCTACCCACTGTGTTTACTAACTTACTACCATGGAAGTGGTTTTCCTCTTGGGTTGGATAAGTGCTATTTGAATCTAGCCAACAGCTCTAAATCTTTCCCTTTAGCTACTTTATCCAAAATAAATAAGAAAATAAATGAGAAATCACTGTACTTGTAAAGCTTAAGTCTTGCTCTGCTCTTTCACCCTTGGCAACCAAATCACTGCAAAAAATGTCTCTTGAAGTCTTCCCTAGTGGCTTGATAATCTAGGTTCCCACACAACATCCGCATGCAGGAACTTGTTGACTACTTTTCATCTTTTCCTGATGATAAATAGTCCTTTGGGTGGCTTTACAATCTCTTGTGGAAGCACAGTCCACACCACGGACAGGACACATCTTTTATCTCTTCCTCTTTCCTGACTTCTTCTGCCTCTTTCTTGTCCGTTAGCCCACCTGGTCTTCAAATCTTC
The DNA here is from genome assembly GCA_025594165.1 of Tamias sibiricus. Taxonomy (NCBI): domain Eukaryota; kingdom Metazoa; phylum Chordata; class Mammalia; order Rodentia; family Sciuridae; genus Tamias; species Tamias sibiricus. The sequence continues at coordinate 82,722,143 of CM046664.1, forward strand.
CTGTCTTGGGCTTGCTTACCACTTCATGTCCTGATCACTAGCCTGCTCAGGATTATTTTGGGACATTACCCTTCACACTTGCCATTGTCAATCCATATGTTATGGTGGAAATGGCCTGAGTTAGGGCCATAATCCAGAAAGACCCAATCTCAAATGCCATAATCTCAAAGGTTCATATATGTAAAAGCCAAAATTGCTAAAGTTTAAAATGCTCTCCAAATCACAACACACAAAATAAAATTTTGGTAAAATGATTTAACAATTATTTAAATGACGTTTATGTAAAGGTACATATATGTACCAAAATCTTGAGAAATTTTATTTTTATTTTTTATTTTTGGTATTGGGGATTGAACCTAGGGGCATTCAACCACTGATCCACATCCCCAGCCCTTTTCAATTTTTATATTTAGACAGGAACTTGCTAAATTGCTTAGGGTTTCACTAAGTTGCTGAGGCTGGCCTTGAACTTGTGATCCTCTGGTCTCAACCTCCTGAGCCGCTAGGATTACAGGCCTGTACCATTGCACCCAGCGAGAAATTTTATCTTTTGCAAATGCAGATGTACAAAAAGGACATATCGTCATTTACTGAGGAAGTTTCAACACTTTACAAATATAAACAATGCTTACACACAAAACCAGTGTTGTGATATGCATTTTCACTAAGTTAAATTCGAAAAAAATGTGCAGAAAACAAACTAGCAGTATGTCTTAGAACAATTTATTCCTCCTGTATTGGAAGTGATGTGAAGATAAAATAACATAACACATTGAACTGTAAAGAGCAAGGCTGACAATTTAAATTTGTCAGAAAATACAAAACTAAAATTAAAAAAAGGAAGAAAAAGAACTTCCCCTCCCCCCCAAAAAACCCCACTAATTTGACATATGAAAATGTGTATCACAAGGGTAGATAATTGGCAATAATTGTCTATAAGAGCCGGCCCCATTTATGATCATTAATAATATTTTGAAGTCTTGAATTGCAGTGAATTGCTACTTTTTGGGGGTTCAATTCCCAGTACGCGCACACACACACTCACACACACACACACACACACAAAGCTGCTTTTTACTTTTAAGGCATGGCTATCCTCAGAGAATATATTCACAATCATTTTATTTTTGAATTTCTTATGTGATTTGATACACACAGACGTGAACATTCTCTATTAAATTTTCCCACCTTCTGTGCCATGCTCTGTGTTCAGGGTCTGCAGGAACCCATGCTGCATGCATCATGTACAGATGAAAGATTTGCTGGTGACTGATCAGCAGCTCTGTTCTTATGCCACTATGCACATAATTATTTTTGAACCAGTCAGTAACTTCTTTGATGTATTCAGGCAAATGCAATTTTAATTCATTAAAAACTCCTTAAACTTTGTCAGCTAGAAGGAATGTTGGTGCTGACAAATGATGCATTTCTAAACTGATGTTTTCTTCATTGCTATATTACCTGGTCAGTCCCGTCCCTGGAAGTTGACTTTGTACACCTCTCGTAGAGCTTATTTCCCCCCATGGGTTTTGTGGTTTTGGGATTTTCAGCTTTTAGGATTTCAACAGTTAGCATTTTAATCTTTAAGAATTACAATTTTCAGGATTTTAGACTTTAATCTTTTGGAATTTCAACATTCAGGATTATGGTCTTTGGAATTGTGTCTTTTGGGATTATGATCAGCATCTAACTGGTCTAAGCCCCTGCTCCCTGGGTGAGCACATAAACCAGGCCTGGGCAATTATAATTTGGAATTACCCCAACAACAGCAATTGGGTGAGGATGGGCACATGACTGATGATGTGCCTTTCAAGTCCTTTAAAGGACTTGTGCTATCACTCTATCTGGAAATTGCAGGTACCAAGGATGATAGAAGTTGAAGATGCCCACAGCTACTTTTACCACAGGTGGAAAGAATCTGCTTGAGCATGGAAACTTCACAGAGAATTCAATGTCAACGAATGGAGAGATACATACTCCTGAATTCATAAATTAAAGCCTGGATCAAACCATGCTAAAGTCACCTGGGCCTCAGACCATGACATCATCAACAGGAAAGCACTTTACAGAGTAGACCTCTGTTATGAAGAGAAAGAGAACACCCATTCTTCCTTAAATGTCAACATATCTGGGGCTGGAGATGTGGCTCAGAGGTAAGGCACTTGCCCAGCATTCACAAGGCCTCAGTAGTGATCCTCAGTATCTCTCTCTCTCTCTCTCTCACACACACACACACACACACCACTGCATGTGACTGGGTGTTGAGAAGGAGGCTCATAAAGAACAGGAAGTTTCAAACCATGCCCTGAGCTGGCCTAAAGGGTTCCATGAAAGTTCCTTAGGGGACACCATGGAAACCAAAAAGCAAGGCTAAGAATAACTCTGTATTTGTTTTCTATACTGGGCTTCAAAATAAGGTTTCTGAAGAAAGGCTCTGTTGCTAACAAAAGCAAAAACAAAAATTCTTTGGAAATGATTGACATAATGCTTACGTTAGTTCTTCTAGAAACCCAACTTCTTCTAATCTCTAAATCCTGCTTTGCATCCTATTTTGGCTGTATTTATATACCCAACTACACAATCATGTGATTGCATTTCATACTTTATTTTTTCTCTCTCTTGTAGTCACATAGGGGGTGATAAATTAAGCGTTTCTTCCCTATACTCCTTTCTCTTTTCTCTTAGTGTCCGCCAATCCATGAGTTCAACAAATTCAAATTCAGCAGATATTTATTGAGTGCAGGGTAGTGTTATGTGCTGTATCTTGCAGCATTCATGGATTCTTTCAGCTTCCTGAGATGTGGGTAGCTATTTATGTTTGATGAATGGGGTGAAGTGATCATCACAAAGGTCACAAGGAAAATTGTTGGCAAAGCCAGATATATAACCCCCACCACAGTCAGGTATAGTATAAAGAGCCCAAAGTTAAGGAAGAGCTAGACTTGGTTTGTTCCTTACTAATTTTTGGAACCTGAGCAAATTATTCACCTTTTGTGAGCCTTGGTTTTCTGTCTATAAAATGTAATATTCTCTACCTTGCAATGACATGTGTATAATAAATAACATGTTAAAAGTACAAAGTTGGATCAGGAACTATTAGTTTCCTTCTACTCCACCAGGAAATACCTAGGTTCCTCTATCCATGATGATTTGCACATAAAAGGGATCTCTATTACTTTCCTTTACATACTGATATGTAGCCGGGCGCAGTGGTGCACGCCTGTAATCCTAGCACTTGGGAGGCTGAGGCAGGAGGATGGCAAGTTCCAAAGCCAGCCTCAGCAATGGTGAGGCACTTAGCAACTCAGTGAGAACCTGTCTCTAATAAAATACAAAAAACAGCTGGGGATGTGGCTCACTGGTCGAGTGCCCTTGAGTTCAATCCCCAGTACCAAAAAAAAAAAAAAAAAAAAAAAAAAAAAACCTAAAATACTGATATATATTATAAACATTGTGTGTGTGTGTGTGTGTGTGTGTGTGTGTGTGTGTGTGTGTGTGATGCTGGGGATCAAACTCAGGGCCTCATGCATGCTAGGTTAGGTAAGTGCTCTATCACTGTGCTATGCCCGCAGCCCCAAATACTGTTCTTCATTTAGGTGCTTGTACGTGTAGAATGTAGAATGCATCGTGTCACAAGTCATAACATTTAATCATCTCATTGTTAGTGAGACTCTTTCTGGAGAGGGCAAAGGCCAATTACTGTGGATTCTCAATAATAGGACTCATAGACAAGAACCAACGCCAATTATTTTGTCATTTTGTCCAACAAGGATAGAAAGGAGGATCTGCAGACTTCAACAAATCATGACTCATTTCCATCCATCTGAATCTAGCTATCATTCACTAAATGGATAATGCCTTCAGGCCTTAATACATGCTAGGCAGGCACTGTTCTAGACTGGAGTACAGTGTGAACAAGACAGTCCAAGTGTGGGGAAAGGACCAGCTGGATGATCTTTTCATTTCTTCATTCCACCCTCCTGCCCTTTATGGCCCTTATTGCTGGGGCAAGAGCTTAGGGCAGGAGGCAGCAAATTATGTTTTTGTGTAGCTGAGCTAAGGATGACTTTACGTTTTTTAAAGAGAGCCTCTGTAGGAGCTGGGGTTGTGGCTCAGTGGTCGAGCACTTGCCTGGCATATGTGAGGCCCTGGGTTTGATCCTCAGCACCGCATACAAATAAATTAATTGATTAATTAAATAAAGGTCCATTGGCAACTAAAGAGAGAGAGAGAGAGAGAGAGAGAGAGAGAGAGCGCCTCTGTAGCTTGCAAGCCTAAAATGTTTGCCATCTGGCCATTAACAGAAAATATGTGCTGATTCTGGTTTGCAGAAATCTATATCATTCATCATGACCAGAATAAACAGTTTAATCATATGGTTATTAGTGTCTTTTTATTAATAATTTGTTATTTATGTAAAGAATTATTATTTTAAACCACATTCAAGTGTAAAAAGTGATGGATAGTGGGAGGGCAGACTTTTATATCAACTTAGTGTGATAATAATTTAATTCTCTCTTTTAAGTCATTTGGTTGTTTGTTGCCCTAGACTGTAAACTCCAAGACAATGTGAGCCTTCTCTCTCGTTGTGTTTTTTTTTTTTTTTTTTTTTTTTGGCCTGTACCTAAAATAGAGCATTAGAAGATGACTTGTAGAAACTATCCCAAAGGAAAGGAAGAAGAGATACTACTTTGCTATTACTTCTGCCCTTGGAATTATCACTTAATATTTCTTAGCCTTTTCATCTAAATACTTTCTGCATTTCTTTACTGAGCTATATTTATTAAAACATAATAGTCCTCCTTTTAAAGTCTAAATATTTCCTAGCACTTTCTCTCATTGGTGCACTCATAGATTTCCTTTCCTTCCTGTTGTCCAGGCTTCTCCTGCTTGGTCAGGGAGAGTGACTGGCTAGTCACTGACTTTCACCTCTAAGGTTAATTCTGAGCCATGGAGGTACACCTCCCTCTTCCTCTTGTAGACTGGCTCCAGGTAACAAGGCAATCGGCTCCCACACTGAGCTTGTGATAGGCTGTCCTAGGATCACCCTAGCATGGCATCTGTTTCACACCAAGCTTACACTGTGAATGATTTGAAGAGTGTTCCTGCTCCAGCTACCAGTATCTCCATTTGGGTGTCAGCTGACTAATTCCAGCTCTTTTTCCTCTGATTTGTTGTTGGATCTGGGCCAGCTACTTAGCTTCTGAATGCCTACATTTTCACATCTGTAATATTAAGATAATGCCAACTTTCATTCCAGCTTCTGGGAATAGAATTAAACTGTAGATGAACATTGATGTTTCCATGGTAACAGTCGTGTCAGGTATCCAGCATGCCACTGGAGGCAATAAATTATTTATGATAAGCACTTGTACAAACTCTTAACTGTCACAGTAATAAAAGATTTTTTACAGGAAATCCTGGGGATACACTATCACATTAATTTGCATTCGTTATTTCAGGGAGAGTTCATCATTCTGCTCCAAACTACCTCACTCTCAATTCACAGAATAAAATCAATTAGCACATCCTGGAATTGCTGAATTCAAAAGCAATATGAAGTGCTCCCATAGCTTGTATAAGCAGAAAGAGGAGATTGGCTTCCTGGGGGTATTCATTAAAACCAGGGAAGAGTCCATGGGTGTGGCTTGTTTGGGAAGAAATCATTCCAACTTGGGACCATTAGAAGAAAATAGGAATGCTAGGAAGACAAATTTGTTATAATATTATTGCTACTATTATCTGGGGGATTTTTTTTCTTTCTTCTTTTTGGTACTGGGGATTGAACCCAGGGGCACTTTATCACTGAGTTACATCCTGAGTTTATTTTTTACATCCTGAGTTTATTTTTTATTTTTGAGACAGGCTCTCACTAAGTTGCTGAGGCTGGCCCTTGTACTTGCATCCTCCTGTCTTGGGCTTCTGAGGAATTTTAAATATCTAAAAGAGCACAAATATAATAATAGTCACTCATATTATTATCATTCAGAGATAACCAATATTAACATTTTTGACTATAGCCTTCTGTCATATTTGCATATATATGTACATATATATGTACACGCACATGTATTATGTATATGCATACACACAAACATTGTATTATTGTATTATAATCTTTTTGATCTATGAACATTTTCACAAATGATTAAATATTTTTGTAGACCATAATTGGCTGATTATATCATCATATGGATATAACAATTTATTTAACCAATTCATAATTATTAAATTCAGATTGTGTTTCAAATTGTCAATTAAAATCAATTCATGTATTAACTTGAGACCTTATACTAGTTAATCTGACACATTCTAGACCCACAAATATTAAAAAAAAATTTTTTTTAGTTGCAGATGGACCCATACTTTATTTCATTTATGTATTTTTATGTGGTGCTGAGAATCAAACCCAGTGCCTCACACTTGCTAGGTGAGCACTCTACCACTGAGCCACAACTCCTGCCCTGACCCACAAATATTTTTGTCCATCCATAATAGTTCCATTACTAATAACAGTTTCTTTCTCCCAGTGTCTTTGCTAACAGCCAGATAAAGCAAATATACACCAATTCCTCTTCGATAACAATTCCCATAATAGTCTCAAAAAGAAAGAACCTCTGCCTGAGTTTTGTTTTTCCATACTCTTTGGTTTTGCATATGGATCTTTTTTTTTTTTTTTTTTTTTTTTTTTTTTTTTAGGTACTGGGGATTGAACTCAGGGGCACTCGACCACTGGGCCACATCCCCAGCCCTTTTTTGTATTTTATTAGAGACAGGGTCTCACTGAGTTGCTAAGTGCCTCGCCATTGCTGATGCTGGCTTTGAACTCTTGATCCTCCTGCCTCAGCCTCCTGAGTGCTGGGATTACAGGCATGCGCCACCGCGCCCGGCTTTGCATATGGATCTTTTGTCTAAAATGTTACTTTTTTTTTCTTCATTCTGTTGAAAATATTTTTATGAATTCTTTCTCCTTTAAATTATAACATTATTTTCTTCATTTTAATTCCAATTCATTCTTATTATTCACTTTTGATAATGTTATTTTTTATTTTCTCTTTCAATAGAGGTTTTATTTCTAACTCATCAGATCTCAAGCATTTTTAGTATGAAAATCCTTTTAAATTTGGGCTGGGATTGTGGCTCAGCGGCAGAGCGCTCGCCTCCCATGTGCGCAGCCTGGGTTCGATCCTCAGCACCACGTAAACATAAATGCATTGAATTGTGTACAACTAAAGTAAATAAATAAATATTTTTTTAAAAAAATCCTTTTAAATTTTTAGAGGATCCCAAAGAGCTTTCGTTTCTGTGAGTTGTATCTATTGCTATTTATCGTATTAGAAATTAAAACAGAAGTATCAAAAATACCTAGCACTTCATTTTAAAGTAATGTTATAAAACCTAACAACACATTTTATGAAAGAATTATATTTTGCACAGCAAAGAACAAACAGTGAAAATTTACAAGACTCTTTAATGTCTGGCCCAACAAAAGGCAGCTGGATTCTCCTATCTGCTCTGCTTTGATGATGTTGCTATATATTGTTCTGGTTGAAGCATATGAAGAAAATCCTGCTTCTCACAAACATGTGGTTGGTAAACGAAAGACCTGGCAGTTCCCCTGAAAAGTCTCAGGGACTCCCAGGGATCCTCTGCCCACATTTGAGGAACTACAACTCTAAACTAATTTCTGGGCAGCCTTTTTATATTTCTGTTTCCCTTTTTGTGAATGTGGTAGTGAAAGTATTTCAAAGTGTTGTTAAACTATAACATGAAAAATGCTATAGTGACGGGCGGAAATCTACACCTGTACTGAACACAGCAAAACACTTCCTTTGGGGGTATTTGGGAGACAAGGTGCTATCTGAAGTAACATGGTAACTAAAGCAAGTTGTTCTTCCTAGGGGACATTTAGGTTTCACACTTAGACACTTGAGTCAAAACTAAGAATTTTCTAAGTAGAACTTAAAATTTTATTCATGTAATTTTGGTTAATTTTTTTTTTCCCCAGGAGAATAAAATGCAAATTCTGGCTCAGTTTGGAAATGGATGTGTATTTCTCTAAAATCCACTGCCAGGTTATCTTGATTTCCTTTGATCTGTAAAATGGACTCATTCTTTGTTTCTTGGAAATGTTGAACATGTCATGTTTTAACTCAATGAGGCCAGAAGTAGAACTAATCACTACAGCACATTTAAAAGCCAGAATATGAAGTTTTCTGTGGTGGACCTCATAATGAATCCTGTGTATTGCAATGGATCAAATATGAGATCCAGTGATTCTTATATAACATATTCTGCAATGGGTTGATTGTGTACACCCTGTTGGCAGATGTGAGAAGCAGAAATATTTGCATCCTCATGGGGCCTGTGTCTCAATAGTGCATATTGTGCTTAATTTGATAGAGGAACTTGGCTTGTAGAGGAGGATTGGGAACAGGAGAGCACCTGGTGATCACATACAACCCTGCCCTTGATCCCCACCCATAGGTCCAATAGGTTGTCCACCCTTGTAAGAACCTCATGGTAGTAGTTCTGCTCTCAACCTTTGAGAGGTAGGGGAGAGACCAGAAACAGCTTTTTTCCTCCTAATCCTCCCCAAATTCTGATTGTACCTAAACTTGGCATCCCATGTATTTGCAGCCCAGATTTCAGAGAGAATTTGTGTTTGCATTTGGAAAATTGAGACAATAGTCACTAGGGCTGGCTGAGGACAAAATAAAAATTGATATGAATGCTTTGAAAACAATATAAACCCCATATAGGTGTAAGAGTTTTTATTTTTAAGTGCCTAAAATCTCCTTATTGTAAGGCATTTTGGTCATCATAGACACACTGGGTCTGAGGGGATTCTTTCATTGCTTTGTGTAAGTTTTTCATCACTGTGACCAAAATAACCTGACAAGAACAACTTAGAGGAGGAAAGTTTATCTTGGCTCACATTTCCTGCAGTTTAATCTACTGTCCGTTAAGTCCATTGGGTGGGCTGGAACCGAGACGAAGCTTAACATCATGGCGGAAGGGTGTGGTGGAGGATCATTGCTCCATTCAGGTAGCCAGGAAGCAGTGAGTGGAAAGGGGAAGGGTCACAGGGAAGATGAACCCTTCCAGGACACCCCCTCAGTGACCTACCTTGTTCAGCTATACCCCATCTGCCTACAGTTACCACTTAGTCCATTCAAACTAAGATCGACTGATTAGGTTACAGCTCTCACAATCCAATCATTTTTACCTCTGAACATTCCTGCATTAACACAGGAGCAGGACACCTCACACGTAAACCAAAACAACATTGTCAGACCAAGGACAAGAACAGGCTAGATTCTTTCCAGATCATCCTATGATAATCTAGACTGTGGAGATTTTGGAGTTGACATTCACAGGAAAGCCAGCTGTTGATCCCTTCTCTTCCCTTGTGTCATAAATGAGTGGTATTGAACTTTATTATCTTCCTATATAGCCTAATGACTTGTTCTGTCATACAAAATTGATTGCAGCTTCATTATCATTGACTTTATTTTTCAAGTCCTTCATACTTTGCTATCAAAACATAGTTAATAAAAAACCACTAAAGATTGCTTTATGAGAGTATATCAGTGTGTGCATCCAACATTTAAAAAATCCTCTATCAATTTTTTTTTTTCAGTTAAAAGTAAGCAGGTCCTTGGCACCAAAATAATCTTTGAACTTAGAAATTGGTTCTTGAGTGAAACCTCGACTTCTTTGTGTTTAATTAGACTTCAATTGCTCCACTTAAAAAGGTCACCTAAATTTGGAAAAGACAACTGATTCTAATTGTGACAATCTAATGCCTGCTGAATTTTATTAGAAAGGATCAAGTACTTTTTGCCATCCACTTAGTGACATTTACTCGTACTTTTCACCATTAGGGCACACCAAAAAAAACTTGGATTCTTGAGAAATGAAGCAATCATCATTTAATGGATTAGGCTTTGCTTCCTTGTATCAGCATTATCAGCTCTCTGTGGGCAAATAGTCTAGGCTATGTGCACCTAATTTTCTTTGCTGCAGTAAGGGAACTATATTGCCCATGGGGTCGATTAAAGGTGTTGCAGGTTGAATAAGAAATTGTCTACAAGCACTTAGAGTCTCTAGAGAGAGCTGGGTCATACATGAAAATGACTTTATTTCTAGGGAGTCAAGGTAAAACGAACTGGGTAACCAGGGGAGAGGACTCAGCAGGAGTTAAGGCAGAGGAACTGGGAAGAAACTCGTGGAACCTGGGCTAGAGTTATGTAGGCTCGTTTCCCATGGCAGTATGGGTCTGTCAGACAACATATTCTTCATATTATTCTTTGGTTCACATGGATAGTGGAGGTCCATTCTAGATTGCAGCTAAGAACTAGACAAAAAGCTCCAGATATCCTCTGAGACATGTCAACTTGTCTTACGTACAATATTGTGCAAAATGAGAAAAATAATTTGGCTAAAGATTGTAACCCTGAACCTCTCACATAGACCACTATTCAAACATAATCTGGATTATTATTATTTTTACTCCCAACTATGTATTTAGCCACGTATTTTTTCTTTCCTTTATTTTAAAATATTTATTTGCTTTAGTTGTACACAATGTGTTTATTTTTATGTGGTGCTGAGGATAGAAACCGGGCCGTGCACATGCTAGGCGAGTGCTCTACCGCTGAGCCACAAACCCAGCCCTCTTCCTTTTATTTTTGCTGAAGCTTGAATCCAGGCTCTCATGCATGCTAGTCAGACGTTCTACCATGGCAGTCCTGGAATTTTTCTTTTTTTAAGCAAGTATTACCTTTATTTTTATGATCTGTTTTTTTTTTTTTTTTACATATTTTCATGAAAATTTCAAACACTACAGAATTATTGCAATACTTCTTTCCGATTGCTTGGAACTACCAATTGAATGAATTTTGCATTATAGGAAAATAACAGCCTGGACTCTCACATTCCCTTGGGTGTCTCTGAGAAGAAAGGGTGACTATATCCAAGCTAAGAATTAGGGAAAGAGGGGGCAGAAGTGCCACCAACTGCTGCTGTGGCTGCCCTGATAAAGATGGGAAGCAGTAAGCTAACCTGAGGTCCTGAGGCTGAAAGCTGTTGATCTACTGGCAGGAGAGGAAAATTATAGCTCTGAAAGATTTATCAGATAATAGTTTCTTAAGAGCAGTTGAACAATGTTATGGAAGATGAACTGATTTCTGTTCTCCAGTGTTGCTAGCAAAAAAGTTTGTGCTCTTGTTTTAGATAAAATGGTTATACTAGGAATTTGAAGTATCTCATAGGGATATCTTTCCAAAGCCTCTAGGATGTGAGTCATTATAGCAGAATCTTGAGGAAAAGACAACTCACTTATAGGGACTTGCAAAAAATGACATTTTATCTCTGTGTCTAGCTAACATACTCCTTTCTTGAAAGGACTGGTTTGAGGATACTTCACTGTTCTATTCATGATGATGTTCCAAGGACAAATGAACCTAGCAATTATGCATGGTCCAAGAGCATCCCCTCCTGTTTTCTCCTTACTCAGTAGTCCTTATTCTCTTAAACTTTTCTTGGGAAAAGATTAGATCTATTCCTTGCTCCAAAGGAGCAGAAAGAGCAAATAACAAATAAAGGTTTAGTGTGTTTTTTTCTCAGGCAAATTTTCATTAGGGTGTAAGAATAAACTACTTGTAGAGTGGCAAACATCAGCTAAGCTGATGGGGAGGCATTTGGGGCTGCAAGGAAGAGGCCTTTTATCCTAGCTAGCTGTCTCTGCCTCTGAGCAAGGCAGGACCTGGTGGGTTCCCACTAACACAGTAGACATCTCTGTCAAAACCACTTCAGAAGTCAGAGTTAGATATTTATGTTGTATGTCAGGATAAATGGATGCATGGGGAGGAGCTTCCTAATGTCCTGTCTGGCACCATCTCAAGGGTTGACGCTAAGGTGACTTTCAGCAGTTGTAGAGCAGTTTTCAAGTTGATGCCCATCCTTGGCAGGGCCGTGGAGGCATTGTACCTGGAAGAAAGACCAGTTGCTGAGGAAGGTATCATCTTTTCTCAGAATGATCCTTGTAAAGAAAGCAAAAAGAAATTTTCATTATATAGTTGCAACCGATTGTGGTAGAAAATACCAAAGCAAAAGTTGAACATGAACCTGCTTTCTTGCTCTTATTCAGAAAATGCAAGACTTTCTTACTAGGATTGTTCCTTCTTACATATCACGGACTTATTTGACTTTGCCGCCTTGTTAAGCTTGTGGAGTAACATCAGAGGAAGCCCCCCAAATCTTGGAGCCATCTGCACAATATTTATTTCCCTGACAAATCTACTAATCAAGGACACCTGTTTTCTCTAACCATATTCTATTTTGAAAATGATACCTTGGGTAGTTTAGGTTGAAAAATTAAAAGTCACATTGTTTTTGAGGGAATATAGTTTATAATATGTGCCATTAGAAGCATTTGAACAAAATGTTTTTGGAACGGAAAGAAGGAAATAATCAATTCTAACAGGGGAAGGAAATTGTGTTAACAATAACAATAATATTAGTAGCTGCTATTTATTCAACTATTCAGTTAGGTCCCAAATGTACACCAGTGCTTAATTTTGAGATGGAAATGTGCTGTTTCAAATGGGGAAGAACTGTAGGAGACAATGGTTCTGTGACAATGTCACCATTGATTGAACAAGGGACTTTCAGTAAGTCATTTACTAACCTTCTTCATATCACCTCCTTCACCTATATAATGAATACATGTGTGTCATATATTTCAGAGGGAAAATTCAAATACAAAATATATGGAAGCACTAATTTATTTCCTGATAAATAGGTGTAAGCAACAGTAAAGTGTTACTATGCATATAGACATTGCCAGTATGTCATAGCATTGGTTATGTGTGTTGAAATACATTTCACAAGCATTTTTGGAAGTGAATTAAGGCTTTTTGAAATATTGGCACATTTTTAGTAATTTCAGATGGGAAAATCTCAAAAAAGCTTTTTTATTAGGCTCTGATATATTCTGCTGAGTTCAGTACTTAATAAAACCACCCACCCTGGGAATGCCACACGAAAAGGGTGGGGGACAGGTACAAAGATGAAGTTAACCAGGCCCCTGCCCTCAAAACCCTTCTAATATAATAGGGAGGGCAGATGTTTAATTAAAATGCTAGTGTCAAAAGAGGCTTACTAATAAAATATTGAATTGGCAAGGAGAAAATAGAAATTCTAGGCATGAGGATTAGAGAAGGTAATTATGGTGACAGTAACAACAACAGTGATAGGAACAGCTACATTTTTTTTTTAAAGAGTTTATTATATTCAAGATACACTAAGAATTATTTTGTTTACTCATTGCTACCCACTGAATGCTTGTGTCATTCTCCCCAAAAAACTTACATGTTGAATTGGTAATTCCCAATGTGGTGATGGGATTAGTGCCCTTATAGGTAAAAGACATGAGTGGGGCTGGGGGGAGAGAAAGAGAGAGATGGTAAACAAGATGGTAGCGGTCACCAAACTAGACCTAGGATCTAACACCTTGAACTTGGACTTTAAAGCCTCCAGAACTGTGAGAAAGAATTGTTTGTTGTTTAAGCCAGTCACTTATAGTATTTGTTTTAGTAGCCTAAGCTAAGATTCCTTTACAAAAATCTATAGAAAATTTATTTTCCTTTTTTCTTGAAGATGAAGAAACAGAGACTCGGACAGGTAATATGACTTGGGTAAGGTGATGTGGCAGTGAAAGGTGGATCTAAGATTTTGAGTTTGGGTCTGTCTGATGTCAAAATCCATGTTCTTTCCACTTTGCCACATTGCATCTCAGGAGCAATGCCATTTTAGAAACATACTGCAGTGATGTCTGAACAATCTGACACTTTTAGACAGACCACTTCTCCAACAGCAGCCATGACTGTGTGACACCTATGCAAAGTTTACATCTTTTACAATTTAAAAAAAATATTTATTTATTTATTTTAGTTGTACACAGTGCCTTTGTTTATTTTTACGTGGTGCTGAGGATCGAACCCAGGCCGTGCACGTGCTAGGTGAGCGCTCTACTGCTGAGTCACATTACAACTTGGTAATCAGAAAAAACTCCTGTTATTTAGAATATTTTTTTTTTTCAGAAAACAGTCATTTAAAATATAATAAAGATTCCAAGGTGACTATGTGAACTGGATATTTCCAAGCAAAATATCACAATGAGACAAGCAAAATATCGCAATGAGATAGTTTTTACAAGGCCATTCAAAGGTCATTGAGGTGAGAAGATAGGAGCAGGCACAAGGTCCACAAGGTCTAGTCTCAGGCCTGTACAGTTTGACCTGACCTAGTAACAGCAGCCAGCTGGCTTTCCCCCACTTTCTTTTAGAAAGAGAATCTAGTCATTCTCAAGGGCAAACCAGCTAACTAACATTTGCACATGCTCACAAATGGTTTGTATTTCCTAATCGCCCTACTGGAGCCATTTACTTTGAATGTTTTTTAGGGGATTCTTCCCTAAGAATAAATAAACACATTTTGGGGATTGGGAATCTTTGCTATATATTAAATGACTATATTTTCCAAGATACAAGTTCTGAATCAATCTAATTACAAAGTTTATTACAAGAAAATTCTTAACAGTGATATAAAAAATTTATAAACATTTGGCTGTGGTTTTAAAATCAACTGTTTTTATTAACAAGAGTAAAAAATAATACAAAAGTGGAAGTAGTTTGGTAATATGCAGTATTTATAGTATGCAAAATAAGTTTAAAATCTAACAACATGATAGTTTTCTTCCTTTATGTGAAAAAAAACTTGAAGAACAACATATTTTGATTCTATTCTTATTTTAGGATATGATAGCAAACAATCAAACAAAACAAAAACAAAAAAACCTTCCAATCAATGTGATGACATTTTGGAAATGTTAGTGCAAAGCAAGAAGAAGTATTTAAAATATAATCCTTCTGTGATCAGCACTAGGCCTAACTGTGGTATCAGGCTGGTGTACTGTTGGTTTTTTGAGGCCTTGAAATACAGAAGAAGCAAGCTTTGTTTTCTCCATCATAGTCAGTGACCTGAATTCCTACCCAAAGCCACAGGCAACAGGCTAATTCCAAGATGGCTGCCATAGTTACGAAGGGTGGTAAATGACACTGCTATAGAAGTTCAGAGTTTTCCTTCAGCCTTTGCAGTGGAATTCAAACTGTGCCAGTCATTTTATATTAGTCAGACCCAGGGGATTTTTATTGTTAGTGTGAACCAGAACTATTTTTGTTTAATTCTATGGGAACCACACATAATTTGTACATTTGCCATAAATCTATTTTCCAATGAGTATTACCCAATTCTAAATAAGAACATTCTGCATTTTTAGGCTGGGTGATATAGTAGGGGTGAGTTCAGTTTAAAACACCATTTTAAATGATACAGTCTGGGATTTTTTTTCTTTTTATAACTCTAACATTTTGCTATATGAAAGTAAGTTAAGATTTTGCTTCTTGTTTTTGTCTTTTTAGAGATATATTTTAAACAAAAACATACTTTTTAAAAGGACTTAAGAACTGATACAGCACTGTGGCTTATTTGTTGACTTGTCACATTTGAATTGTGCAACTGCTTCATGTGTTTATGCACAGAGATGTTCACTCTATAAATTCTAGAATATTAATATCACTTGTTCTTTCGGTCAATGGAGAAAATGGGAAATTTTCTCACTTAACTTTTGAAGCATGATTTGTATGGAAATTTGAACTTGTTCCCAGAGATGGGAACTACTCGACTAGGTATCAGAATGTGTATGTATGTGTGTGTACAGATGTATTTTTGTACTTGAACCAGGAAGGATCTCAGGCATGCTAAACAAGTGCTATACCATTGAACTATACCCCCAGCTCTTAGAATATGGATATTAAGACAATGGTTCTCTAACATGAGGAAAGCAGATTATTTTTACTTGCAACAAAACTTTACACCCAGAACTGGACGGAGAAAAAACAATAAGTGGCCTTATTATAAGAAAGAACCCTCATGTGTCTCAGATTCTGAGGGATTCATAAATTTTATGCTTTCCTCAATGGAACAACAGAATTTTTAAGTGAAATAATCCAAGGAAAATTGATAGAAAATGACTCCTGTACTAAAGCTTTAAAAAACACAAGTTAAAAAAATTATAAAGATTTTACAAAACCATTTTCAGAGCACTAAAGAGAAAACTGAGGAATTTTTAGTGACTATCATTTGTTCCTCCAAACAAAAGCAAGTTGTTTTGTTTAGTTTGGTTCTTTACATAGATGGAGACATAGAAGACTGTATGTTTTATTCTACTTGTAAAAGTAATTATTTGCCCAAATGTTTGAGGCATGAAATAAAATTTCATGTTTTATTTTATTTTTCAAATAGAGATTTTCTTTACAACATATTTTGGGGGGTTGGGAGTATGTTCAGTGGTAGAATGCCTGTCTGGCAAGTGTGAGGCCCTGGATTTAATCCCAGCACTGAAAAAATTAAAAAAAAAAAAAAAAAAGTAGGGGTTGACTTTTTATGTAGAAAAAATGACAAAGGAGTAAAATTTAAATGGTCCATAGTCCCATTGACTAAATAATCTTGTTGACATTTTGAAAAACTTAAAGTAATATAATCACGTTTTTTTTTTTTTTTTTTTTTTTTTAATTCAAGTAGTATTGAGAGAGGAAATGAACATTAGGTGCATTTCTCCCTTTTCCTCATCCTACCCTAATGACCAGTCTAATTCTCCAAAGGAGAAATAAAGGAGAAATGCTAACAATTGCTTGTTTGTGAAAATGGATTATATCCCAGATATCAGCATTATATGTATATGCTTGTGTACATGTATTTAGTATATAAGTAGGATTTTTTCCACAAGTGAGTATGTTATTCCATTGTATTCTGATTTTTTAATTTAATTATATATTTACAGATCTTCCTATATCAGCATACACAAAGCTATCACATTTTTATTTTATTTATTTTTTTAAAGATGTTTATTTATTTGCCTTAGTTGTATACAATGTGTTTCTTTATTTTTATGTGGTGCTGAGGATCGAACCCAGGCCGCACACGTGCTAGACGAGGGCTCTACCACTGAGCCACAACCCCAGCCCCAAAGCTATCACGTTTTTAAAGATGATTTTTATGGTTCATTATTTTTAACAATTGTAAAATATTTCTTTAAATAATGTACCATAAATATATAATTAGTCCTCTATCCATTAATATTTATTTCTAATTTTCAACTTGCCAGTTGAATAGTTGTTTAAAAAAGTCCATATTTTAAAATTTGGTAGGATTTTTTTTTTTCCAGTTCGGGGATTGAACCCAGGGGCATTGAACTATATCCCCAGCCCTTTTGATTTTTGTATTTTGAGACAAGGTCTCAGTAATTTGCTGAGGATTGCCTGGAACTTGTGATTCTTCTACCTCAGTCTCCTGAGTAACCGAGATTACAGGTGTGTACCACTGTGCCTGGCAGATAAGATATTCTCTAATTTGTTAAATCAGTTTTCTTTCCCATCAATGGTATTTGAGAGTTATTTTTACTTTAGAAGAGGTATTATCAAACTTTAAAATTTTTACTCAAGAGAAATTAAGTTTATAGTGGCCTTTTAAAAATGGACCAACACTTTATAGAAAAATCGGAGTGCATTTGCTTTTGGAGTATAGATTTCTTAGTTCAGTAATATGTAGACCTATGTAGGAAAAATAAAATACTTTGATGTAAGTAAGACTGGATTGGCAAAGGGGCATAACACCAGAGTAAAACTTTGTAGGCCAATAAGTTTTAGGGGACTTTTTAAAAAGTAAAGTAAGCTTATAGTTCTCATGTTTAAAAGGTAATGCGCAGCTGGGGAAAGGGAAGTAGGGAGTTATTTAATGAATGTGGAGTTTTCAGTTTTGTAAGATGAGTTCTGAATATTGGTGGCATAATAGTGTGAATATACTCAACACTATTGAATTGTGCTCCCCAGGATGGTTGGCTGGGGTATGGCTGAATGGTAGAGCACTTGTCTAGTATTCATGAATCATGAGAACCTGAGTTTGACCTACAGCACTGAAAAAAAAAAAAAAAAAAAAAAAAGGTAAAGATGGTACGCTTGATATTATATTTATTTTACCACAATTTGAAAAAAAAAGAATAATTCACAAAAAGTATACGTCTTTAGAGAAAGAAACAACTACCTAAATATAATCTCAAGAGTGGAAGGGAAGACTCTCTACTGGAAACTCAGTTGAATACCTTCACAGTAGGATAAGACTCAGAACGCAAAAAGTGCTGGTAATGGACTTAAAATTAATTAATCTAAGGCACAAATGACTAATTTCAGCAGCAGTAATCTCCCCATTCTGCCGTGGAACAGTTGCCTGCTGTACCTGACAGGTACCAGGATATTTCTCCAGCTGGGAAAGTACCTGTTCTCTGGAGCCTCAATTGTCTCTGCACTAAACTTGCACTCACAGCCTTCAATTGCAATGCCCAGGTTTGGGCCTGAATGCACACGACAAGGATGCAGACCACGGTGAGGACCAGGGAGCTCAGTCACTCTGTCACATGCACTGTTGATTCAAAGTGCTCTGTCATTTCTCATCCCTCATAGCCACCTGGTGAGAAGAGGCAGGCTGAATGGGAGAGGGCAGTCACCAAAACCTAGAGAAATAACACTTTTGTTCACAGTGACTGATTACCAGGACAGACAAATCACTGTTATAAAAATAAAAATAAAATGTTTATCTTGGAAAGGTGACTCACAGTGAATACTAGGGAATTAACTAATTAAAGTGCTTCACAAACTTCAGCCTATTTCCCAACTATTCAATGGAAGTTGGACAGCTGCCTGATGGGTCTGTTTTATCTTAGTGGAGAGCAGAGGTTCTCATCCTTGGCAGCATGTTATAGTCATTGGGGGAATTGTAGGGCCCAGTGACACATGCCTGTAATCCCGGCAGCTCAGAGGATGAGGCAGGAGGATCCCAATTTCAAAGCCAACTTCAGCAACTTAGTGAGGCCCTAAGCAACTTAGTGAGACCCTGTCTCTAAACAAGATTATAAAAAGGGCTGGGTCAGTGGTTGAGCACCTCTGTGTTCATTCCCTGGTACTTAAAAAAAAAAAAAAAATCATTGGGGAATCTTTTAAAAGTCTGATGCCCTGGGATCACCAAGACCAATTAATCAGACTCTTTGGGTGATTCTCCTGGTGGTTCCATCACGATCATTTTTATTGCTTTGCCCTGGAATGTGCCCAAGATATGCACTTATTTACAATTAATCACTCCAAAGTAGTCCACATAATCCAGTGAAATCCTGATGGGCTGAACAAAATGGAAAGATTATGTCATGGTTTCTCCAGACCATGCTTTTGCTAACAATTTCTAGAGTCAGACTTTTAAAAACAAAAACACAAGCTGGGTGTGGTGGCACACACCTGTAATCCCAGCTAGTCAGGATGTTGAGGTAGGAGGATCACAAGTTTGAAGCCAGTGTGGGCAATTTAGCAAGACCCTATCTGAATTATGGAGGACTGGGGATGTAGCTCAATGGTAAAGTGCCCCTGGGTTCAATCCCAGGTACTGCAAAAAAAAAAAAAAAAAAAAAAAAAAAGTAAAAACAAAACAATAAAACAGACAAGCAAACAACCAAACAAGAACACAACCTTCAACATTATCACCAACATCAAATATATCATTAAGGTTGTTCTGCTGAGTCACAATTAACTCGTTGACAACCATGAACCTGAAGATAGCTTTAGTTAAGCTTACACAGAATTCAATCTCTGAAGTTTGCATTCATGCCTGTCCTTTTGAAATTTTGTCTTCATTAAATTTTGCCTTCATTTTTTTCCCCAGTGCTGGGGATTCAACCCAGGGCCTCGTGTATACTAGGCAAGTGCTCTGCTATGTAGCTACATCCCTGGCGCCTACCTTTATTATTTTTAACCACTGCTCAAGTTAATGTCATCAGCAAATGATGAGATGTGTATGTTCCCTGACTCATGTTGTCAAGAGAAATGTTGAGCCTGCTAATGCCCAGAGCAGATTCCACATGTTAACACCTGATGATATCTCCAGGCTCACCCGCAACTCCACATGCCTACTTGAATATCATAGCTCCATACAAGATGGTCAGAATCAACATTTTCTAGTGAAAATACAGCAGGCTTTGGGGTGAGAGAAATCTTCTTCGAGCTTGCAACTCAGCTTCTCGCTAGCTGTGTGACTTTAGGGAATAACTTAATCCCATAGAGTCTCAGTTTCCCCCCTCTTTGGAAATGTTCAGTTACAATAGCTCCCTCAAAGGAGTGCTGTGGTAATGATGAAGTGAAATACAACAGCATTGAACACACTGGCTGACATATACCAAGGTGCTTAAGAAATATTAAGTTTTCTTTCCTTCCGTGTAATGTAAGATGGATCACATGAAAAGCTGAAAATATAAATATGAACATTTTTCTGACTCAGTTTGCTCCAAGATATTATGGGAAAGAAAAAATAATTCAAACAAGTGTTGTTTGAACCCTTAGAAGGTCATTCAACCAAGGGTGACTGGGTTATACGACAGCATCAGTCAATGTTGGGCAGGGGGCACTCTGGGTTATGGTTGGGATCCAGGCCAGCATGGCTAAGGCCACGGCCAAGAAGGAGGCACAGAGTGAAGCCAAGGAGACCAACCAGAGCCAAGGAGAGGCAGGTGCCATGCTTGAAGACAGCAGGAGGTCACTGAGCAATAGTGGCTTTCAGACAACCTGGAAGATGCCATGAGGAGTCAAAGGGTCAGCTACAAAAAGAGGTCCAGAGGCCAAGAGTCTGTATCAGGGGAGATGGTGGAGGCTGGCACGGAGCAGCTGCACAGCAGCAAGGCCCCAGCCAAGGTCACCCAGAAGGCACTCTTGCCTTCTTACATTGACCTGGATGAGCTCTGTTCTTATAGTCTTTCTTGTTGGTAGGCTTTTAAAAAGTGTCTATAAATGTATTGTTGTATAATTAGACAATATACTAGGAAGAATGGGCTAAATTAACTAAAAAATCTCAGTGTCTTAACACAATAAAAGTTTCTATCCAGCCCACTGTAAGTCAGGGAGGTGGCTATGAGGGGACTAGGTTGCTCTCATCAGATGGCCCTGCCACCCCCAGCAGGAATTCTTAATTTCTTTTCCTCCCCCCCCCACAATTTTGCTTTCTTTTTGGATATTTTCATCAAGTTGTATGGATACCAGCTCAGCATGAAGTTTTTCAACTATGTAAAATAAAATACTGTGTCAAATGACAAAAATATGAATTATGACAGGGTAAGAGAAATGCTTCTTTGTTAATATACATTTTTTTTGTCCATGTGGGATATCATCATGCTGCAGGACTTCCAAAGAGTTACAGTGTGCTCACTGCTAAGCCTGAAGTAGGGTCAGCACCATACCCCAACCCTTGTCACGTGTGCTGTACATTGGCATCTGTGACTGCCTAGCAAACTGGTACTCAAACTTGGTGGTTTCAACACACATCTTAATTTACTCGTGGTTTTGTGGGTCAGGAGTTTGGGAAGGTCTTAAGTGGACATCTCGTCCAGGGTCCATGTGGCCTCCGTTAGGGTAGCTCCAGATGATACTGCTCCACGATGGCTCCCACACTCACGAGTTGGTGCCTTGGTCCGTATCTGTGGCTCTGGTTCCTTCCTGGCTTGGGCTTCTCCCAGCATGGTGGTTTCAAGGTAGTCTTGCTTATTAGATGGCAGCTAGCTTCCAAAAGCAAGAGTGGAAATATGAATATGGATATTTTTCTTATTTAATCTAATGTAGGACATTACCAGAAAGGGCGAATAATCCAAATTTGTGCTGGACCAGCCCTGAGAAGGTTGCTCCACTGAGGGTGACTGGGTTACTCTGCAGCATCAAGTCGTGTTGAGTGGGGACCACAGCATCTCTTCTGCTGTAGTCCAGGAGTCAAAGCCATCAGCCTACAGTTCACCAGGTTCAAGGAGGAAAGGACACAGACCTCATAGCTTAAGGAAAGGTACACCAGAAATGTGTGGCCATCTTTAGCCTGTATAACAACATTGGGAAATAGATGTCACCGTCTCCATTTGACTGATGAGGAGACAGAACCTTGAAGAAGTTGAGTAGGTTGTTTGGTCGCAAACAAAGTGAGTTTGAAACTATACCAGCCTGGTTCCAATGACAGAGCTCTTAATAACAGTATCTTCTTTATTCCCTTGGCTTGGGTATACTACTGTTAAGTAGTAACTAGCAATGAGCAGTGAAATGCAGACAAGGTCACAGGTGTTCTTTAAAGTACTTTCGGGTCCTTTAAACTACTTCCAAAGTAGACAAGAAAGCAAAGGGTGGTAGTTAATTTGTAGAAAATAAACAGAAGTAAGGGAGCTAGTTGGAAATTGTGTTAAGAGAAAAGGATTAATGGGACTAACTCTTGACAGGGTCTATTGATGTTGATATAAAGCTAGGAATTATGGCTATACGTGTCTCCAATTGTCTGGGAGTGAAGATTCCTTTAGTAGTGCAGGTCCACCAAGGTAACTTCTGACCAGCAACTGACCCCACTGCCCACATTAACATGGGATTTACTTGTAGATGAAGCCACCCTAAGTAGGATGGCCACCATGACTGTTCCAGAGAGGACAAACTAAGGTCAAAAACTCCACCGCCTGATGTGAAGGAAGAGTTGAACACCTGATTGGCAAAGAGTACAGAAGGTGGTCCCCGGTGCTGGTGAACATCAAATAGTAATAAAATTGGGGAAAGCATTGTCTCCTTTGTCATTCTCTGCTTGGAGACAGCCCACTCTCCCTTGAGAGTGCTTTTTGTTAAGCCTCACTTTTCTTTTACTTTGTTTTCACCTCACTTTCATTTCTAATAAAGTTCTCTTGCATGACTTTAGTGTCTGACTTTAAATCTTCTTTTGTGGGAACACAAGAACTGAGGTTTGGAGTTTAAGCTCCCTGCTTTCCCATGACATTATTGTAAAGCAACGCAGATTGCATTCCCAACATCCATTCTTTCCCACCTCCCAAATTCATTTAGAAGAGCAATGCACATCAACCACTAAAGGGCCAAATTCCCCAGCACTGCAGTTAGGTCTGACCATGTTTTGTCTAATGACTTCATCTAAGATGCGTTGTGTGTAATTTTCAGACTGATCTTAAAGAGTTCTTTCTCTCTTCTTTCTGAGTGCCATGTAGATGTGATCACTGGCACTCAAGCTGCCATTTTGAAACATGAGGGAACCTGCTAAAGTGGTAGAATTGAGACATAGAAGGATCCTGAGTCTTGACAGATATGGGCCATCATTGTTGGCATTGGACAGTGCCTCTGCACTCTTAAGAGGGAAATAAATTTACATCTTGGTCTAAGCTACTGTTATTTAGGGGGTTTCTGTTTCTTATAGATGGATCTAACTCTAAATAATATAGAAGATGCATGTATTTGGGGATCTAAGTATAAACTTAGTCATAGCAGCTTAATTTTAATAATATGGAAGTATAAGTAAGTGGAAAATCACTAGGAAACCATGACAGCTTTTTAGAGAAGAGGAATCTGAGAGCAGCTCAAGAAAGAGAAAAACTTTTTTATTTGTTCTTTTTAGACATACATAACAGTAGAGTTTATTTAGACATATTACACATACATGGAATATAACTTATTCTAAGTAGGATCCCATTTCTTGCTGTTGCACATAATGTGGAGTTGCATGGTCGTGTATTTATATCTGAACATAGGAAGGTTATGTCCAATTCATTCTACCATCTACCATCTTTCCTATTCCCATACTCCCATCCCTTCCCTTTATTCCCCTCTGTCTAGTCCAATGAAATTCTATTCTCCCTGCACCCATATTCTGTGCTAATATCTGCATATCAGAGAGAACTTTTGGCCTTTGGTTTTTTTGGGACTGGCTTATTTTACTTAGCATGAGAGTTTCTGGTTCCATCCATTTATTGGCAAATGCCATACTTCCATTCTTCTTTATGGCTGTGTAATATTCCATTGCATACACACACACACACACACACACACACACACACACACCACATTTTTGTTATCCATTTATCTGTAGAGGTTGGTTCCATAGCTTAGCTATTGTGAATTAAGCTGATATAATTGATGTGGCTGTGCCACCATAGTATGCTGATTGTAAGTCCTTTGGGTATATACCAAGGAATGGTATAACTGGGTCAAATGGTTGTTCCATTCCAAGATTTCTGAGGAATCCCCATACTGCTTTCCATAGTGATTGCACCAATTTGCAGTACCACCAGCAATGTATGCATGTAATTTCCCCCCACATCCTCACCTACATTTATCATTACTTGTATTCTTGATAACTGCCATTCTGACTAGAGAAAGATGAAATCTCTCTGTGGTTTTAACTTGCATTTCTCTAATTGCTAGAGACATTGAACATTTTTTCATATATTTGTTGATCAATTGTATTTCTTCTTCTGTGAAGTGTCTGTACACTTCCTCAGCCCATTTATTGATTAGGTTAATTATTTTTTTGGTGTTGAGTTTTTTTAGTTCTTTATATGTCCTGGAGATTAATGCTCTATCTAAGGTGCAGATGGTAAAGATATTCTCCCATGCTACAGGCTCTCTCTTCATGTTCTTGATTGTTTCCTTTGCTGTGAAAAATTTTAGTTTGATTCCATCCATTTATTGATTCTTGATTTTACTTTTTGCTCTTTAGGAGTCTTGTTGAGAATGTTGTTTCCTAAGCTGAAATGGTGAAGATTTGGGCCTATATTTTCTTCTAGTAGGCACAGGGTCTCTGGTCTATTGCCTAGGTCCTTGATCCACTTTGATTTGAGGTTTGTGCAGGGTGAGAGATAGGGGTTTAATTTCATTCTGTTACCTATGGATTTCCAGTTTTCCCTGCACCATTTATTGAAGAAGCTATCTTTTCTCCAACGTATGTTTATGGTGCCTTAGTCCAGTATGAGAAAACTCTCTATATTAGGGTTTGTGTCTGTGTCTTCTATTCTGTACCATTGATCTTCATGTCTGTTTTGGTGCCATGTTGTTTTTATTAGTATAGTTCTGTAGTATAATTTAAGGTCTGGTATTTTGATGCCACCTGCTTTAAGAGAGGAAAACTTAACATAACTGACCACTTTAAAATATTTCAGGTTGATTAACATATTTTCCAAGGAACTGGAGATACTTTGAGATGAGATTGGGTGCATTCAGGGTGCATTCAAGGTGGTATGGCTCTACACTAGAGATACTTTGAGGCAAACTCAAAAGCTTTTTTTTTTTTTTGTGGTACCAGGGATTGAACTCAGGGGCACTTGACCACTGGGCCACATCCCCAGCCCTTTTTTTGTATTTTATTAGAGACAGGGTCTCACTGAGTTGCTAAGTGTCTCGCCATTGCTGAGGCTGGCTTTGAACTCGTGATCCTCCTGCCTCAGCCTCAGCCTCCCAAAGTGCTGGGATTATAGGCATGAGCCACCGCGCCCGGCTTCAAAAGCTTTTTTAAAATACATATAATTAAGACTGCCCTGAGGAAAAGTCTGTGCATTGTCCCATCCCATGTTACTTGACCATTTCAGCTACTTTGCTTCACTCAGTCCAGATTTAAAGTGTTAAGCAGGAGCATCTGACTGGCCAAGATTGAGTCACAAGGATTGGCCTAAATTTTCAGGGGTAGCAAAAAAATCAAGGATCAGACTCCTCCACTAAGAGCTACACAATGGGGAATTCTGCAAACATCAGAAAGGGTCCCTTCAAAATCCTCTATAAATTTCCAATGTACCTGGCAGTCATTTTTCTTTTCTTTTCTTTTTTGGCACTGGAGATTGAGCCTGGGACACTTAAACTACTGAGCTACATCCCCCAGCCCTTTTAATTTTATTTTTTTTATTTTGAGACAGGGTCTCTCTTAGTTGTTAAGGAGGGCCTTGAACTTGTGATCCTCTTGCTTCACACTCCCAAATCAATGGAATCACAGATGCACACCACCATGGCAAGCCCAGCAGTCATTTTTATATAAGAAATCCCATTCCCAGGCAGGGTCCAGGGAAAGAGAATCAATAAAAGTTAAACACGCCACCTAGCCCAGTGTGTGGAATCGAGGGGCATTCTCTAAGCATGTGAATTAGTGACATTTGGTGCATGGGCGGAGCTACAAGGAAGGTCAGTGAAGAGGGTCATTCTTCAGTTTGCAGCATCAACTTGTGAAGGAAATTTGAGCTACTTCCCTTTCCCTTACCACCTGCTTCCTTAAGCCATTTGATTTCATTCTTCTAGTAAACATGCTCATTAATGAATGCAGAAAATATGGTTTTAGTTGAGTAAATTGAGAAACAGGTGCCAAACTTGGGCTGAATAGCAAGCAAAACTAGTGATGTTTTCTTTTTTTTTTTTTTAAGGTTTTTAAAAAATATTTATTTATTTGCTTTAGTTGTACACAATGCATGTATTTTTAAGTGGTGCTGAGGATCGAACCTGGGTCGTGCTGCTAAGCCACATCCCAGCCCACTAGTGATGTTTTCTTAGGATTGATTTTGGGCCCAGTATTCTTGTTTCCTGCAATGGTTTGTATAATGGAATACAGAGAGGTAACTCGTTACATTTCCAAACTAAATTTTCAGTGTGAAAAGAGATGGGCCCTTAATTTGGAATCGTCTGCATCCCAAACAGTAGGAGAAAGAAGATTCATCTGGGCTGGGGTTGTGGCTTAGCAGCAGAGTGCTCACCTAGCATGTGCCAGGCGCTGGGTTTGATCCTCGGCACCACATAAAAAATAAATAAAATAAAGGTATTAAAAAAGAATAAAGATCTATCTTTTTAAAAGAAAGATTCATCTGCAAAGATGAGACATAAGCTCTTTGAGTCTCAATTTTCCTTCAGTGAAGGAAAATAACTAGATTCCCAGGGTTCCTTTCAGTGTTAAGTCTTTAAGTAGTATGAAGATAAAGAAAAACCATGTGAATATGATAGTCAAAGCTGAAAAATATCCAGTAGTTTTTAGTGGTTTATATTTGAATATGTTACAAAGTGAAACAGTTATAATAGAAAAAAACATAAACACAGTTCAATGTAGTGGTTAACTCTTAACTGTGGGTTGCAAACGAGAGAAATTCTGAACCATTTAGACAAAAAGGCCAGGAATTGAAAGGAATTGAAGGGCTCTGGGGTCACAGAATCTCCAACAAGGCCAATCTCAAAACTCAGGTGATGATCAGACCAAACCATGCCACAGGTTACACCATGAGGATACTCCTGGCATTGTCACCAAATGCTGTGTCCCTGTTGGCACCACAGAGCACAGATGGATTCTCGACCACCAAGGTATCTTTGCTTCACTTCTTCTAGCTTTTAAAGCCTTAGGCAGGAACACCTGCTTAGCCAAGAGGGGGTTACACACCTGGTCCTAAATGTCTAGGAATGGTAAAAATTAAGGAACAGAGCCTTCCACTAAGGCTATCTGATAGGAAATTCTGAAAATTTAGGAAAGGGCCCCTTCAATTATAATTTCCAATACATTCAGCATACTAAGGATAATGCATAACAGTCCCAAGGTGGATAGAGAAAGGATAACTTTGTCTAGCTGTCATTATACTCTTCTGCAAGGAAGGAAGAAAATATCTCCTTTTAGAATTTCATCTGCTACAAAGGTGCAGAACTGAAAAGCACAGTCTTCTTTTTTTTAATATTTATTTATTTGTTTTAGTTGTACATAATGCCTTTATTCTTAGGTGGTGCTGGGGATCGAACCCGGGCTGTGCACATGCTAGGTGAGCGCTCTACTGCTAAGCCACGACCCCAGCCCAGCACAGTCTTCTTGATGCATTCAAATTGAACAGTCCCACAGGTACAGAAAGGCTGCTTAGTAAAACTGCTTCAGGATAGTAACAGTGGACATTTGCATTTGTTTTTGGTAGTCCAGTTTCTGACCCTCCTTAGGTTTGTGGCATTCTTCACTTTGTGTTTACTGTGTTGCAAAAGCTGCTAATACTTGATAAGCTGAAGATTCAAGATACTTCCTTTTCATTTACCACTGCAGCTGTGTCTTGGGCTTGTGGAGAAAGCACCACAATCAGATGGGTGTGCACAGACCTTGAATTAATTACACAGGAAGGGGACAGTCAGGGAGTCTTCCCAGCAGCAGGGCAGTCAAGGTGGTGGCAGCTCCAGGTGCTGAAAGCCACTAGTGTTGGCAGTACAGGTGTCCAGTGCTGTGTGCTGGTTAAGTAGTGTCCTCTCCAAACCAGTTCTGCAGTGTGATTTTGGGTGGTTTTCATGGCTGCGTAACCACGATCTTGGTTGTTTAGTCATCCTGGTGATTCTATGCTACCCAATGTTCTTTTGATAATTTAATGAAGGAGAATGGGTTTCTGTTGCTGGCAACTAAGAACTCTGACTGACATATATCGGCCCCTTAGTATCCTCTCATGCTACCCAACCCAGTCCTGATATCCAGCAGGAGCACAGTAACTATTTGTTGCTGACAGGCAGGCAGGCAAGAAGAAAGGAAGGAAAAAGAGGTAAGCATGTAGTTTGGAAGTTAATTCTTTTATCATGCTTTGGAGGGTCACCTGGAGAAAGTTTATGGGAAAGTCATAAGAATACAGAAAAGTAGAGATTTATTTTGAGAGAAACAATGGAATAGTTGTGATGTGGCCTTAAGAGAAGATTTAGGGCCAGAGAACAAATGTATTTATTATCACATAGGCTCTGTTGTACATAGCAAACAAAGTCACTGTTTCAGGTAGAAACTGTTTAAGATAAAAATGTATTTTACCCTCGTGTGACAGTCAGAAGTAGATGGTACCAGAGGTGGTATGGAGGTCTTGTTCCATGAAGTCATTCAGGGACATAAGATTCTTCTCTCTTATAATCTATAATACTTAGAATATTGACCTTACTTGCATGGTCCAATATGGCACACTGACACATGCATATCCACAAATGAAGCAGCAGAATAGGAAGTGGAGGCATGATGGGCATGCTCTTCCATCAAGACACAGCCCAGAAGGTGAACACTGCACTTCCCATCACATGCAATCCAGCAGCTCTTAGTGACACAGCCACACTTAGCTGACCAATGTAATGGTGATCCTGAACCTCCATGGAAATGTCTACCAATTAAAGGTTCTATTACTATAGAGAAAGGAGAGAAAAGACATTTGAGACAACCAGCCATCCTTGCTTCAACAAACAGCAGATCAAAACTTTAGCACGTGGAATTAGGTGAGAATATGATAGACTTTTCTGAGTTGCTGAACACAGTTACTTTTGAATGAGAGAATGACTCCTGATGTCTTAAAATGGGACAATTCTTCATTTATAATGAAACCAGTTCAGTAAAGAGACAGCTCATGTTCAGTCTCAGCCTTAACATCTACATTTAAAAAAAAACGAAAAGGTAAAAGACAGAACTGAAGAAAAGTTTAAAGGTCTTTCTCAGGGCAGATTGCCATGACCAGAGTTGTGTGCTTGGCAGAATGTAGCATGCCTATTCAAACGTTCCTCTGGGTTTTTGTAGAAAATCCAATGGCCCATAAGGAGGTCAGAGAGGCCTTGGGGCTAGAGAAGATAGAGAAAATACCAAGGGAAATTTACAGATGACAGATTCAAGGGCAAACTGGGTGCAAGTTCAGAGCTGTGGTAATAGCATGGACAGACGGAGGGCACGTGTATGTCTGGGTTTTCTTGCAACATGCTAGTAGGGGTAAAGAGTAACGGGGCTCTAAGTCACTGGTGGCAAAGGCAGGAGGAGGTGTTCAGAGAGTGACTGCTGAGTCAGCACCTCCTGGGGCTATTGCTGCCCAGCTGCTGAGGTCCTGGGCTGACCCTTGTGAAACAAACTTTCTGAAGCGAAGTCTTCAGGCAGCCTGTTTCTAGTGGCAATACTTGGCCCATGTCCACTACTGTAAGTGTCTGTAAAAGCTCATTTTAGACGTTCACTCTCATGCTCTCAGGGTTATTATAAAGACAGACATGCCACCCAAGCCACCTACGTGTGTCGTAGAGTGCTCTACCTTAGTATTAGTGTTTTTGTTTCTTTCCATTTGTGATCTACTGTAATTAGTTAGGGTGAGGCAAATCCAAGGAGTATATTTGTCAGAAAAAAAGAGAGCTGCAGGTCTGTTTATTGCTGGTAAAATAATATCTTCTAGATTCTTCCCTACTGTACCACTGCACCACCACAATACATCAATAGCCTCTGGAGAGATCCCAACTTAAGATTGGCCTACTCAAGTTTCCCCTGTTATTTCTTTTCTAGAACTCACCTTCAGACTTTTCCAGGTAGTGTTTTCCCCATACATGTTCTAAGTGACTGTGGGCTTTGACAGCTCTATACCTGCTGTGTGGGGATGGAACCACTCCTTTTCTATGGCTTCCTTCATGCACATATACACACTCTCTCTCTCTCTCTCTTTTTTTTTTTCCCCATTTGGCTTTATTTTTATTTCTCACCTAGCTACCTCTTGCAGATCCTATATCAACAGCTCAGGGCTTGAGTCTCTGCCCTACTGCTCACTTCCTGTGTGCCTCTGGTTAGTACTTCACCTACCCACTCTGCTTCCTCCTCCATACACTCGTGATAATAATAGCACGATAGTGTTGTGAGTTTTAAAGTGTTTGTGACGGTGGCTGTCACATAGTAAGCACTCAGTGAAGGCCAGCTATTATGATCATAAGGTTGACTGTTATTATTTCCAGAAGTTCTCCACTGGAGTCTTCACTAGGGAGAATCTGTTGAGGTGCCTTGTGAGCCTTCCCTCCCTCGTTCTGGCAACGAGACATCTCTTTACTTGGGAGAACCCCCATTCCAAGGGCTTCTGCTAATCCTGGTCCTATTCAGATACATTTTAGAAGCTATTAAGAAATGTAGGGGCTGGGGTGTAGCTCACTGGGTACAGTATGTACTTGGCCTGCTCTGGCCTTGTGTTCAATTCCAAGCACGAGAGAGAGAGAGAGAGAGAGAGAGAGAGAGAGAGAGAGAGAACAAAAACAAGAGAACAAAAGCTAATACTGAATCCAAAGGAAATGATTTCTAAAGGCAAAGTTTCAAATACAATATCTTCCAAAAAGAAGAGCTCTTACATCCCTCAAAACAGCTCGGGGAGTCAGCACCAGGGCACGGGGATGAGCATTCAATCCAGTCCTGGCCAATCCATGATACTCATCCCTCTAGTAGCAGTGACTGATTCAAAGTGTGGATATGGGATCCAAGGAGGGCCAATAGCAGTGACAGGCAGATGCATCCCTAGTCTGGAAATCTGAAATCAGTAATTCTCCAAAATCTGAAAAAATTGAGCACCAACATGATGTCACAAGTGGAAAATTCCACACCTGACTTCAGGTGATAAGTCACAGTCAAAATGGAAGTGCACAAAAATTATTGGATAAAATTGCCTTTTGGCTATGATAAAGTGCATACAAAATAGAGGTGCATGTCATGTTTAGATTTGGGTCCAATCCCTAAGAACACTCATTATGTATATGCAAATATTCCAAAACCCCAAAGAAACTCTAAATCCAAAACATTTCTGGCCCCAAGCATTTTGGATAAGGGATACATGGCCGATAGATCTTTCCTGTCTAGATACTTATTTCCATTATACTTGTTTTTCTTAATGGGAGACATGCCACTCATTCTAGACCTCATGGCTAAACTTCTTCTTAGTCTCTGGTTCAAGATTAAAATTTGTCTTTGGACCCACTTTCCCTAGCCACCCCAGTTTCTTCTCTGTTAAGAGATTACTTGTATACTTAAATGGTCTTCAGCTTTAAACTATTAAAGAAGGTTCAATCTACCTGTAATACCTCAGCTGCAGTCCAAGAACTATACCATCTAAAGAGCAGGAAAGGGACTCAATTCTCAACCATGTTTTCATTCTGAGCAGTGGCTCTTATCCATCGATGTCCCTTCTCTTTGTGATTTTGAAAAGACTTTGCCATATTGCTCATATCTGCAAGGTGGTACTTATTGTGACAAAAAACTCTCTTTCATGTAACAACCTGCTTTAAAACCAATGTTATTATTAGTAGAGGTATAATTAATGAGACCACTTATATTTATGTGGGAGCATGTTATAGTCCAGATCTTTAGTATCTCCACAAAAGCTCATGTTTTGAAAGCATGGTCTCCAATACAGCAAGATTCAGAGTTATGGTTTTAAGGCAATTATTAGATCATGGGGCTGTAACCTCATCAGTGGATTAATCCACTGGCAGATTAATAATTTGAATGGATTACTGTGTAATAATGTTAGGCAGGTAGGCATGGCTATAGGAAGTAGGTTGATGGGGGCATGAACTTGGATTATTGTTGCTGCCTGAAGTGATTGCCACTTGGAGCAACAACGCCACGGGAATAAGTTCAGAGGTGGACTGGAAACAAACAGGCTCTTTATTCTGCCAGCTTCTCTCTCCGGCTCCAACAACACCCCAACACGCAATCCACGCTCCTCCAACCACCACAAAATGGCACCTACCTGATCCACAATCCCCCGGGCCAAGTCTCACGAGACCATGCAAATGGCGCCTACCCAATCCACAATGTTCCAGGCCAAGTCTCACGAGATCATGGAAGGTGGTAATGCTTATGGCTCACAGCTAACCGCAATCTTAGCTATCTCCTTAATTAGGGCTCCTGCAGATTATATCTTGTCTCTGGCTCTTCTTGGTCTCCTTGTTTCCTGACTGCCATGATATTCTGCCTTGCCTTGGGCCTAGAGATATGAAGTTGGCTGACCATGGACCAAACCTCTGAAACCAAGATCCCCAAATAAACTTTTCTTCCTCTGAGTTTTTCTTGCCAGATATTTTGGTCACAGCCACAAAAAGCTGACTACATAGAGCAGTTCAGTTTTACAG
Source organism: Tamias sibiricus (assembly GCA_025594165.1). Classification (NCBI taxonomy): domain Eukaryota; kingdom Metazoa; phylum Chordata; class Mammalia; order Rodentia; family Sciuridae; genus Tamias; species Tamias sibiricus. The sequence goes on from CM046664.1 coordinate 82,754,962, forward strand.
ATAAACCATTGATTCAGCAAAAGTTCTAGTGAGATAGAATCTCTTACTTCCCCACATCCCCTGCAAAGGCAATGGAAAATGACTGAGTACTTTTTCAGTTCAGCATGTACTCTCTTTGGGAATTTGCCATTGTTGTTTTTGAAGATAAAAGCATTTATACTGTAGAGTTCAGGGAGAATATTGTCCAATTTTGCTGCTTTCTAACTGAAGTTTGGGCAAGGACCTATCCATTTCTTAATGCATTTGAGAGATGGAAATTGGCCTGTCTTTGTAAGGACTCCTTATGTCTCTCTTTCCCTCTTTCCATGGCTTGCATGCTGACTATCCAAGCTGATTTGAGAGGTGTAAGAGCTCTTCCATTTGGAAGATATGGTACTTGAAATTTACCTTTAGAAATTATTTTCTTTGGATTAAGTATTATCCTTTTCTTCTCCTTCTTTCCCTTGTGGTGCTGTGGATTGAACCCAGAGCCCACGAATGCTAAACACATGTTCTACCAGAGAGCTACACCCTAACCTCTACATTTCTTAAGGGCTTCTAAAATGTAAATACTTTCTGGAAGGAGACAATACATTACACATTAGTGAGTTTAAGCACATCAATCTCTATTTGAAAGAATGGGCAGAACGAGCCCTAAATATCTCTTACAGGGAGGGAAGCAGAGAGCCTTGAAAGATAAGGGGGACCGCCAAAGGAACCAGATATGATAGTCCCAAGGACTAACAAGGGGCTGGCTGACCCTTTGTGATTACAAAGGATGTCAGTGATGCTGGTAGCGCAAGGAGAGACTCCTGAGGGTTGTCTTTTCTGTCTTAGGGACTTGGGTTGTTCTACTTCCTCTGAGGACATAGGTAATGCTGCTTCTCGGAATGAGCCCCTTGATTGCACCTCTCCAGGTTCAGGAGCATTGGTTAGACTTTTTCTCCACCCTGAGACAGACCAGGCCACTGAAGCTCCTCTGGGTTCGAGAACAAGCAATACCAACAAGTTGGCTTAAATAGAATGGATTGTACTTTGTTTTTCTCCTACAGGAGTGAAACAGAGTAGCACCAAGGATGTAGACAAGATAGGCTTGCTGGGGTGTGGAAAGGATCCCCAGTGCCTCCCTCACCTTACTTACAGAGGCCTTTCCAGAGTGCAATGTTAAGCCAGCCTGCAAGATGCCTCTTAAGCTGCAAGTCATGAAAAAAAACATACACTAGCATGTGGGGCAATGATTTTATTACCCCAGCAAGCTCCATGCCTCAGACTTTCTGTCTGGTTTACGGCCTTGAAATTCTTGTGTCAGTCCTGGGACAAATCTCCCCTTATCTACACTTGTGCTTCTGAGGTTTTCTGTGAAGTCCACTAAGGATGATGGCCCCCTGCATGTGTCTGACCTTCTAGGGGTGGGACACACTTCTGTCAGTGATGGCAGACTGTTCTATTGATGATTTAATTGGATAGAAGAGAAGGGGAGAGTATCTGTGGGTTTTTCCTGGAAAAGGGAGGCATCTTGTGCAATCCCCAAGAGAGCTACGACTTGACTCCACGCAGGATTTCTTTTAAAATGCATTTTTTTTGAGTGTTAATAGAAAAAAAAAAAAAAAACCACGACAAACTTACAAGATGAATTACTTTATATAGCTTAAACTGTTTTCCAATTACTACAAGTTGTACTGAAGTTGGTAGTAAGTATATCTATAATTTATTCTCTTAAATAGAACTGATTGTACATCTGTCCACATCCTATCAGTTAGGAATCACGTATAATTATTTCAAATGTCTGAATCTGCAATGCTTGAGAAATATAAATTGCCTTTAAAATTGTGATTTTGATGGTGGCTTTGTTTTTCTTGTTGATGAACTTTTTAAAAAATGCCTGTAGGGGCTGGGGTTGTGGCTCAGCGGCAGAGCGCTCGCCTCGCATGTGCGCGGCCCGGGTTCGATCCTCAGCACCACGTAAACATGAATGCATTGCATTGTGTACAACTAAAGTAAATAAATAAATATTTTTTAAAAAATGCCTGTAGCAGTCTAAGAAATTATCTGTACTTAGAGGGTAAAGACATGACGACAGTTTTTCTTCTTTCTAACTCCCTCTCCCCTATCTTTTTGGAACAGGCTGTAGCTGTGGGCGGATTGTTCTGATACCATTGCTTTGGCTGTGCAATATTTTGCAGCTTGAAAGTTTTATCTGTTGCCATTGAACATGCATTTTTCTAAATATACAATGGGAGTTCTCTAGATATAAATAAGTTCTTTAGGTTCTGTTATTTCAGTTCAATGGCTCTCAAATTTTGCCATGCCTAACACCACCTGGAAAGATTTCTAAACTGCACATATATGGTGTTACTCATGGATCAGATGATTCAGTAGAGGGGCTTGGGTCCCAAGGATCTGCATTGTAAACTTTGTCTTGAGAATCACTATCTACAGGCAAATCATTGTCTTAGAGCAGGGTTTTTCAACCTCAGCACTATTGCTATTTTGTCTGGATGAATATTTGTTGTGAGGACTGTTCTCTGCATTGTACACTATGTAGCAGCATCTCTGGTCTCCACCCACTAGATGCCATAGCATTCTCATCATCCTCCCAGTTGTGACAACCAAACTTGTTACTTCACTTTGGCAAATGTCCCTTTCATTGGTGGATTTGAAAAACACTGCCTTAGAATCTTTGTTCTCCCCATTTCTAACATCCTGGTCACCTGAGCATTCTTGTGATAGATTTGTATATGGGACTCTAGTCACAAAGTTACTTTTCTTAGGACTCTGTGTAATAAAATGAAATTTTTGGCATGTAGGGCTCAAACTAATGGTCCATAGCCATTTCCAGCATCCAAATTTTATTTGACCCAAAGCTTTTCTTTAATTATTAAAATAAGTTTTGGGGGCATGGTGGCTCATGCCCATAATTTTAGCTTTTTGGGAGGCTGAGGAACCTCAAGTTCAAAGCCAGCCTCAGCAACTTAATGAGACACAGTCTCTAAAAAATAAAAAAAAAGGTCTGGGGAAGTAGATCAGTGGTGGAGTGCACCAGGGTTCAACCCCCATTACTGCAAAAAAAAAAAAAAAAAAAATTACTAAAATAAATTGCGAACATGTTCAATTTGGGATATATTTATTTCTAGATTTACTTAAAAATTTAGACTCTCTGCCTACATCTGTCCACATCCTATCAGTTAGGAATCAGTAGGAAAGGAGTGTACTTAGAAAGAGCTGCACTCAGAGGAGGATCGCGAGTTCAAAGCCAGCCTCAGCAATGGCGAGGCACTTAGCAACTCAGTGAGACCCTGTCTCTAAATAAAAATACAAAAAAAGGGCTGGGGATGTGACCCAGTGGTCGAGTGCCCCTGAGTTCAATCCCTGGTACCACAAAAAAAAAAAAAAAAAAAAAAAAAGAAAGAGCTGCACTCAGACCCTGAGTTCTTGAACTTCAGAAGTCCCTAGTTGGTGGACTTCAATCATGCATAGTACTGTTTGGCTTCTATAGGCACTGGATTTGCAATTCTTTTTTTTTTTTTTTTTTTTTTTTGTGGTACCGGGGATTGAACACAGGGGCACTCGACCACTGGGTCACATCCCCAGACCTTTTTTGTATTTTATTAGAGACAGGGTCTCACTGAGTTGCTAAGTGCCTTGCCATTGCTGAGGCTGGCTTTGAACTCGCGATCCTCCTGCCTCAGCCTCCCAAAGTGCTGGGATTACAGGCGTGCGCCACCGCGCCCGGCTGGATTTGCAATTCTTGTTTTAAAGCTCCATAACCACTAGCTGAGGATGGAGCAGTCCATACAGAATAATTCTGAAAGTGCTGGCATTTTTTATGCCTACTTGTTAATGTATTTAATGATTAATTTTTATTATAAGGCTTTGGGTCGAGTGTTTTAATCTCCTGTGATAATGCTATCTTCTTATTTCATAATATGCTTACGAGGAGTTTTGTGTTTCCCCTTCTGGATTAAAACCTGGATCTAAGGCACTTAGTCCCCTTCGCTAATTTATCATATTCCCAAAATACTTTTTGTTGTTAAGTGATTCATCTCTACCATGTCTGTTGAGAATTTTATCAAGGGTTGGTTTTTGCTCTGGCTGATGAACCATTTCTAGAGAACAGAGCAACAAAGGTAAAACAGGTGTGTGATGCTCTTCCGGTTGCCCTGCTCTCCCCACACCTGAACCCTTGCTATCATGGGAACAGATATCTCATGTGGATGACTCGAAACTGGACTTGTGACTGATCTCAGAAGAGATTATGAAAAGTGCTGTGGGGTAGGCTGGCTTAATGGGTGTGTGGCCATGCCGAGAAGGGTGCTTGATTTAATGCTCTGTGGTTGCCATCTTGAAATTCTTAGTAATTTTTGAAAAGGAAGTCCTGTAATTTCATTATGAACTGGGATCTGAAAATTATATAACCTGTCAGGGAAAGGGGCTTTGGTTTAATTTTGTATTATTTTATTATTGTAGGAGGTAAAGCTGTTCAAGAACATCAGATTTAGGAATTCCAAGAGAAGTCTTGTCCTTTTCCCTTGCTGGGATAGAGAATATATTTTTTCAGGAAATTAACAAGTAACCTCTGAAAACCAGATGTTTGTTGGAAAACTGTTAGAAAGCAAGAAAACACAGTTGATAAGGGGAGCAGTGTTCAGGTGTGGAGCCAGATAGAAATGGATACTAGTGAACTTCCACAAATCATATACTTTCTCCAATGCTTGGTTTCTTTGTGTGTAAAGTAAGGATAATAGATCCAATCTTAAGAAGTTGTAAGGTTTACATGAAATAGTTGTGAGTGCTTGCTGCAGTGTTTGGCACATAGTAGGCCCTCAGCATATGGCAGTTATATTGACATGGGTCTTTCCTCTTAAGGAGATAGGTTCTAGAAGGGAAGATAGTTGTATCTAATCATGGCAGTAGACCCTGATGTATTAGTCAGCTCAGGCTGCCACAACAAAATACCACAGACTGGATATTTCTGAAACATTTGAAATGTATTTTCTCACAGTTTTGAGAAGTCTAAGAGCAGGGTGCCGGCACAGTTGGATTCTGGTGAGGGCTCTCTTTCCGACTTGAATACAATCGCCTTCTCACTGTGCCCTCACCTGGGGAAGAGACGGCTCTGGTTCTCTCCCTTTTCTTATATGGATACCAGTTCTATCAGATTGACGATGGAGCAGAGTGATTATGCCCTCATTTAACCTTAATCATTTTCTTTACAGCCCCTATTTCTAATACAGTCACGTGGGGAGAGGGAGCTTAGGACTTCAACTTATGAATTTGGTGGTAGTAGGGAAGAATCCAGTCCACAGCACATGGTAGTATAAGTACAACTAGGGCATTAATGAAAGGGCCCAACTCTTCTTGTGGAGGAGGTCCGAGAAGGCTTCACAGAAGAGATGTTTTCTAAAATGCATCTTAAAATTTTTTTGTCAAAGAAGTATATATTTTAGATAAATCAGAGCATATAAAGTAAAAAAAATAACAGTTTCCCTTCCACCTCTGCCCATAACAGTCTTTTTGGTTTTTGGTTTTTTTTTTTTTATTTTTTTTTTTTTTTTTTTTTCTTTTCTTTTTGTTGTTTTTTTGTTTTTTTTTTACCCTTTTTTTTGTTTTTTTATGTTTTTTTGGTTTTTTTTTTTTGTTTTTTTTTTTTTTTTTTTTTTTTTTTTTTTTTTTTTTTTTTTTTTTTTTTTGTTTTGTTTTTTTTTTTTTTTTTTTTTTTTTTTTTTTTTTTTTTTTTTTTTTGTTTTTTTTTTTTTTTTTTTTTTCTTCTTTTTTTTTTTTTTTTTTTTTTTTTTTTTTTTTTTTTTTTTTTTTTTTTTTTTTTGGTTGTTTTTTTTTTTTTTTTTTTTTTGTTCTTTTTTTTTTTTTTTTTTTTTTTTTTTTTGTTTTTTTTTTTTTTTTTTTTTTGTTTTTTTTTTTATTTTTTTTTTTTTTTTTTTTTTTTTATTTTTTTTTCTTTTTTTGTTTTTTATTTTTATCTCCCCCCCCTGTCCTTTTTTTTTTTTCTGATTTTTTTTTTTTTTTTTTCTCTCCTTATCTTATATGGATACCCGTTCTATCAGATTGACGGATGGAGCAGAGTGTTCCCTATGCCTCATTCTAACTTAATCATTTTTCTCTTACAGCCACTATTTCTAATTTCCCCACCTCCCAGCCCAAAGTTCACTTTTCATAGTTAATGCTACAGATTAAAAATTTGTATCCCCTCCAAATCCATATTTTAGAACCCTGGTCCCCAGTGTAATGGCATTTGGAGATGGGGATTTTGAGAGGTAATTAGATCACAAGGGTGGAAGGAGAGACACGAGAGAGCTCGCCTCCACCCACCTCTTTCTAGGCCATGTGAGGATACAATGAGAAAATGGCTGTCTCAAACTTAGGAAAGAGAATTTACCAGACACTCTATCTACCAGCACCTTGATCTGGTACTTCCAGTCTCCAGAACTGTGAGAAATAAATGCTTATTGTTTAAGCTACACAGTGTATGATATTCCGTTATAGCAGCATAAATTGACTAAGTCAACATTCAAAACATGTTGCATACTCCCTCCTACTCCTTCCAATGCTGGATGTCTATTTGCTTTTGATTTAACTACTTTTTTTTTTTTTTTTTTTTTTTTTTTTGTGGTACCGGGGATTGAACTCAGGGGCACTCGACCACTGGGTCACATCCCCAGCCCTTTTTTGTATTTTTATTTAGAGACAGGGTCTCACTGAGTTGCTAAGTGCCTCGCCATTGCTGAGGCTGGCTTTGAACTCGCGATCCTCCTGCCTCAGCCTCCCAAAGTGCTGGGATTACAGGCGTGCGCCACCGCGCCCGGCTTGTTTTTGATTAAAAAAAAAAAAAAAAAAATTGGTCACCTCTCTGACTATAGAGTGGTGTCATTTAAAAACAATGAAACTATAAGAACAAGGTATCTAAATATGTAGCAAGCTCAAACGCGTAATGGTTTTAAGGAACTTCTAAATTGTAATGAGGAGAGCTCATTTGACCTAGAAGAAAAGATATCATCCTACTAATCAGTTGGATCAGTAAAGAAGTATTTCTTCTTCTTGTGTTTTTTTTTTTTTTTTTTTTTTTTTTTTGGTACTGGTGATTAAAGAAACAGGGCCTCTCTGAGTTGCTTAGGACCTCGCTAAGTTGCTGAGTTGCTTAGGGCCTCACTAAGTTGCTGAGGCTGACTTTGAACTTGCAATCTTCCTGCCTCAGCCCCTGCCCCACCAAGCCTCTGGGATTAACAGGCATGCACCGCTGTGCCCAGCTAAGAAGTCTTTCTCCACCCCTCCCACTCTATTTATCCCTCCCTCCCTCCTTTACTCCCTCCCTCCCTTCCTTCCATCTTTCCTTCCTCCCCCACCCCTCCCTTCTATTTGGGCCAAAATAATTTCATTATACTCTACTCCATTATGAATTGCCTGAATTGTCACCAGTGCAACATTCTATTCTATTTACTATTCCATTATACTTTTTTAAAATTCACATGCTAAACAAAATATCACATGCTAAATGGAACTGAATGATTGAACATTTTATTAATCTCACACGAGCAGAATATAGCTAACTGAAATTGTCTTTCATGTAGCATTTGGATATAAAATCCCTCATGCTAGTTTGAAAAAGGTGAAGGCTACCAGACATTCATTTAGCTGGAGTGTATGTGGGAGACTTTCAGACAACGTCCAGGTGCAGTGCTGCCCACCTTGCAAGATGGTGGAGGACTGAAATGTGCAACTTACACCTTACCTGATAAAGCAGATTCAGTCCTAGACAGAGCTCCATGTCTGCTGTGTTTCAACTAGTAGTGATTTAGACTTTGTTCAACAACAACAAAAATTATTTTCCCTAAAGGAAAAAGAGGGCTGGGCGCGGTGGCGCACGCCTAAAATCCCAGCACTTGGGAGGCTGAGGCAGGAAGATTGCGAGTTCAAAGCCAGCCTCAGCAATGGTGAGGCACTTAACAACTCAGTGAGACCCTGTCTCTAATAAAATACAAAAAAGGGCTGGGGATGTGGCCCAGTGGTTGAGTGCCCCTAAGTTCAATCCCCCGTACCAAAAAAAAGAAAGAAAAGAAAAGAAAAAAGAAAAAGAAAAAAGAGGGGCTGGGGTTGTGGCTCAGTGGCAGAGCACTTGTCTCGCACATGTGAAGCACTGGGTTCAATCCTCAGCATCACATAAAAATAAATAAATAAACAAAATAAACATATTGTGTCCATGTATAAATAAAAAAAAATGTTAAAAAAAGAACAAAGAGTAAACTCAATTACCTGTGGCAAATTATGCCATCTTACTTGTTTAAAATTGCTTTCCGAGCTCAAAGAACTAATATTCTTTGCTTAGAGAAGTTTTTGATAAATATTTATTATACCAAGGTTAGCCAGAAAATCCTGAATTTATTGGGCCATAAGAGAGATCGTAAGTTGGTATTACCTTAATGACAAGTTATAGGAAACAAAAAATGTTTCTAATAATTTCAAAAAAAAGGAAGGAAAATGTCTAACATTATTTAAAATAATTATGATGTCCTATTTACCATTTGCACAAATTCCTGATGTTACTGGTTAGTAGTTGTCCATCCACACCTCTATTTCTTGTGTCATCAATGTTCAGCATTATGAATAAATTCCCAGCTTCATAAAAAGACATTGGTGTCCATATTGGTGCTCATATTCTTTTCTCTAGTTTTCCTTCCCCTTCCATTGTCCTTCTTCTGCCAACTACCCTTTTGAATGATCAAGATTACAGATTTGAACTCTGTTCTGCAAGACAAAATGCAACTTTTATGTTGTTAACCCTGTACAAATACTCAAGTTATGTCCTAGAAATAATTTTACTTCTTCACTGATCTAAATTGTATAAACTCAGGGTCAGTAGGATGGTTTCTTTTTCTCTAGGTCAAATGGATTCTCTCTTATCACAATTTAGAAATTTCTTAACACCCATTATGTATTTGAGTTTGCTACATATTTAGACATTCCGTTCTTGTAAAATTTCATTGTTTATAAATGACATCTGTCTCCCCCTTCCCCTCCCGACATCTCTGCTTTTTCTTAAAGCTCCACCTTCCACAAATCCTTTCTATCATATTGTCTATTAGATTATACATGTTTCCCATCAAGATAATCTTTTTAACACAGACTACTCTCCCAAAACTTCCCTCTTTTCTAGAGACTCTATCTTCCTGCTCCTGTTGGAATTACTTACTTTCTAGGTCTTCACTAAAGCCATAATATGGCAATACTAGGACTCTACTGCTCTTCTGAATCTACATTTTCATGAATTTCACATCTTCCTCTTTCTTAGTTCTCCCTCATTTTGTTAAAAGAAATCAATAAACTTTCTACAAATGATATAAAACTAAGATTTGAACACCTCAAATACCTTAGTTTTGTCAACACATTTGATAGTTTGGTTGGGAATAGAATTGCTCATAAGGCAATTTTCAACTGCTTCTGCCCAGCCCTGTCTTGATCAGATGAAAATGCTTTCTGTTCGTGCCAACAGCATCCCACAAAATGTTTTAGGTATCCAAAATCAGACTGTGATGGTCCACTCATAACCACGAGTGTCCCTTTGAACCAGACACTTAATGGTTGGTGACCAGCCATCTGACCAAAAGGATGGAAGTTTTCACTAAAAACTACAACCAGTGTGGACTGCTCAGCACTGCCAGTTTTTGGGCACCAACTGATATTTGTAATGAAAGGCTTTCCCTCTTCTACCTCTTCCTCTCTTAAATTTAGAGTTTTCTTCATTTCTTTCTGAAATGATCCCTCTGCTTTTCCTTCCCCTTCCCCAATAATTTTACTTAGACTTTGGAAAGGAAATACTAGCTCTGCAAGCATGCAGGCATATCATTTCATCTGTTCTTTGGCTAAAGACTTCATCCTTTTAATTTTATAGTCCTTGTTGATGCTTCCAAAGTGGGTGACTCATGTGCATCTCAATAGAACTGAGGGGAAGGAAAATAAGACCCTTGGGGTTGAAGTATGTAAAAAGGGATAGAAAAACACAGGAAGCATACAAGTTTATAGTGCAAGTTGCAATTCTACTGCAATAGGTTGAATAGTATTTTCCCTTAGACCTTTGAAAAAGTAGCTCTATTTGTTTTCAGCATCCACAGTTGCTAATAAGAAATCAGTTAGTCTGGCTGGTTCTTCTTGACTTGGCATTACTTCCTGGAGGCTTTTAAGATCATCTCTTGATGTTTGGTGTTCTGTAATTTCAATACCATGTGTCTAGGAAGAGGCATTTATTTTTAAATTCTTGAACTGGGCATTTAACAGATCCTCTCACTCCCAAGACCTGTGACCTCATGGCTTTTGATGTTTCCATTACTTCTTTGCTAATTTTGTCTTCTTTATCTTTGTCCTCTGTTCTAGCATTTGTCAAGTGCTAGACTTGCTAAATTGTTCTCATATCTTAATTTTTTAAAAACTGTGGTAAAATACATAAAATATTTTATTTCTTCTTATCTTTTATATTATTTCCCCCCATTTCTTTATTCTTTTGTCCTACTGTCTAGGAGGGGAAGGAGATTTCCTCAATTTTCCATTCTTTATTTTTTATATCAGTAACTAATAATTTCTAATGATTTTTTTTCTGGTTTTTGCTTGCTTCTTTCTAATAGTACCTTATCCTTGGTTTACGAATATCTCATTTTTGAATATTTTAATTATGATTGCTTTGGTTTTCAAGTCATTTCCGTTTTTCTCATTATTTATCATGATTTCTCTTTCTTATTGCTGTTTTTTCCTATGCTTGGCACTTCTAACATTGTCTACTCATATGTAAGAAGGAGTGAAGCTTTTTCTGCTGTACTGTGGACTCTTCAGGTTGAGACTGCATGGGGTAGAGCAGGTAGGGCTGTGGATGATAGGCTTTGCTCACAGCTGAAAGAGCAGGGGCTGGCCAGTAGGCTGTGCATCCTCCCAAGCCTCTGAATGAAAAGGACTTTATTCAAGACCACACAGATTACACTAGATATTTAACCTTTGCCAGTTTGTTCCTGTGCAGGTAGATGGCTCAAATTCAAAGTTGAAAATGAAGTACATATATTTAGAATTTTTTCAGCATCGATGCTTCATTTTAAATGAGGAAGCCTCAAACTATTTTCATTCTTTTAATGGAACTGAAGACATTCTTTAAATTTTGAATGTGGATTTGCTTGCAATAGGAAACATCTCACAGCTATAATATATAGATGTAGAAATGGATTTAATGCTATCACTAATTTTCTAAAGAAGGATTCACCTGCGTATTAGGCTTCTATTGCTGTTTGGGTAAGCATTTTACAAACAACTAAGGCCAAATTCTGAAGGTTTTATCACCTTCTACCTATGGGATGTTGTTTCATGGTATAGCTAGAACGTTTTATATCTCGAAATTTACACACACCCCCACCCCCACCAATTAGTCAATGTAGTCTTGGTAGCTCCACTGATTTTATAGTTCTGTTTTTTTTAAACATTTATTTATTTTAGTTGTACACAATGCTTTTATTTATTTTTATGCGGTGCTGAGGATCAAACCCGGGCCACGCACATGCTAGGTGAGCGCTGTACCGCTGAGCCACCATCCCAACCCCTAGTTCTGTTTATTTATTTTTTTAAATATTTATTTATTTGCTTGTTTTAGTTGTATACAATGCCTTTATTTTTTACGTGGTGCTGAGGATCGAACCCGGGCCACGCACGTGCTAGGCAAGTGCTTTGCCGCTGAGCCAAAACCCCAGCCACAGTTCTGTTTTTAAAAATGAATAAAGTCTGATATATTCAAAGGACAAAATATTTCCTAGTCTCTCCACTTTTTCTTCCTTTCTCCTACCCTAGAAGTTTAATAATGTTCTGAAAATACCTACTGGATTCAATTTTTCAAAACAATGATTGCAGGAATCCTGAAGCCTAGCATCATTGTGCTTCTAGATTGGGAGGTAGAAGGCTTCAGGAGGCTCATGTTTTGTGGCCTAAAATTGGTCAACTCTTTCTTACCTATTAGAGTTGCTTCTACCCACTTCTTAGGCTCTCATTTTGTGTGGGTCCTGAAGCCTATCGCATCCTTTCCTTCTCTTGGTCACTGTGGAAACTGAGGAGCACCTTACCTGGTTTCTGTAGGTCCTTGGAGTTATCTCCTTCTTGGTCCGTCTAGACTGGAACAGCAATCAATATAGACAGTTGTGTTCCACAATTCCAGCCTTTTCCAGCAGAATCTTAAGTCTCCTTTGTCTTTCTCATCCAGGTTGGACCCCCAGTTTTGGAGACGGCAGAAACCCATGCTAGAATTCTCTGTGACATTAGATTGATGTGAGGCCCCACAAATACTGCACAAAGAGAGCTATGGTCACTCCAGAAGTCCACCATCTCTCTCCAGGGTGAATGCTACATGTTGGGCTCCTGCTGTTTTTGCAGAAACCCTAGTGAAGGCCCTGTAGCCAAGAGTTGCAGGCTCTGCTTCACATGAGACCCATTAGCATAGACCAGGAAGATTGGGAGAAGAGTGTGCTGGGGCCCTCCGTGGAGGTTCACACCCCTTTCTTCTATATCGCTATCTCTGTTTTGGAATCTAAGGAGTGAGTGGCTCTGGTTTTTGTTTTGTTTTCTTTTACTTCAAAAGAAAACAAAAATGGCTCTGGTTTTTGTTTGTTTTGTTTTGTTAGCTTTTATTTCTGGGTGGTAGCATGATTCCAGGGTAAAGCTTTCAGAAGAAGCGGAGTCCCTGGCTCCCAGGAGTAAATGGCCCCTACAGACTATACAAAGTATTTGTTCTCCTTTTCCTTCTGCTTTGCTACAATTTTCTTGAAAATGAATAAATTATGTGCAAAATTAGGCACATTCATGCACTAATTGTTCAATCTCACAAGTAAAAACATTTTAATAGAACACAAATTGAGATTAAAAAAAAAATGCTGTTACTGGCCTCTTTTCTGTGCCCCCCCCAAGACTGGCCCCAGGGAACCCACTTCACCTTCTGGTCTCCTTTGCTCATCTCTGCTTTATACCCACTGTGAGGCCCCACAAATACTGCACAAAGAGAGCTAGAAGCATATGTGTTTATCACACGAGACACTCCTCATCATCCCTGGCTCTCTGTGTAACACCCAAGTATTCACTTAAGTGAATAATTGGCAGTGGATGGATGGTAACCAGAGAAGATGAGGAAGAAAAATAAGGATAGCATCTTGAACAAAGTTACCCTGATGTCCTTGCAATGACATTTGAAAGTGGCTCAGCCTCCATCTTGGTCTGATCTGAGCCAAATCCCTACTAAGGGAGAGATGGAGTGGGAATTCATTACTGTTTTCTGAAACACAAGCTGGAGTCCCTTGCTCAATGGAAGACATGTAACACTGTACTCAGATATTTTGCCCACCCATAGGGAGCTTTGGAAAGGTTGCTCTCAATAAATTGAAATAAGGGAACTGACACACAGAAGAGTTAAACAATGAAATCAACAAGGAATGGCACAGAACAGAATGCAGAATATGGAAGATGTAAAACCACTTGAAAGAAAATTCTCCCCAACCTACGAGACGGTAACCTGACTGATATTCAGTGTATCTAAAGAAATAACATGAAAACCAGGAACATGGTGATCAGCATGGAAACACAGAAAATCGAGGCACTAGACCAGTTAGCAGGGTCTCAAAGCATCATCCAGAGGAGAGGGAATAGTCCCAACTGTTGGCTGGACCCTTCCCTGTGTGTAGGTGGAAGCATCAGGCTATCTCAGCCGATGCCATCAGGCATTGGATTTATCTGAAGAACTCTCTTTGTTCTGGTTTCCTGCTCTCCAGGCAATCTCTGCTTATTATCTAGCTTCCTCCATAGTTCTGCCTACGGAGATGGATCTGTTACAAGGTATTTCATTCGTTACAATAGTGCTATTTTTCCCTGATCATAAATGAACAATATCGCATTTTGACCACTGTGTTATTTGGCTTCCCTTGTAGGTTTGCTAACTGAGAGAGAAAGGCTAGTTAAACAATATATAGTGTACATGTTCCTTTGAGAGGTGCTTCTTCATGGTAAGTGATTAATTTGGCAGTCAGTTTTGGGGTTCATGGATGTGAGTTTGCCCTGGAGGAGATTAATACACTCAAGTTGCACTTGGGTTTCTGTGCCTGGAAGGGAGAGGCCTGATCTGGAATGTGGGAAGTTCTCTTGCTGAGGACATGGCCCACTGAGCCTGTTTCCTATGTGATAAACACATATGCTTCTAGCTGCTGTTATTTTACCATTTTTAGGCAAAGATAAAATGCTCCATTCATAACACAAGACAGTGTTGCTGTGCCTGGGGTGTTCAACATCAACATTTAGGTTTCTGAAACAGCAGAGGGGCATTGTTTCTCTCTATTTAGCCTTTTCAAGTTTTACCCCAAACTCAGTGTAAACAACATGTCTAAAATTTTTACCCTAATTAAAATCCTGGGGCAGATGCATTTTTACTAGTCATACTTATTAAGCAGGGTGAGGAGGAAGGCAAATGAATTATTTCAACTCCAAACTCAAACCCTTTTCTTCCCCTACACTCAGAGGCAAAGTGCGATTTGTACCTAGAGATGAGAAGAATTTCCATCCTGTTCGGACTATGCTGGGATGCTTTTGAGACACACAAAAGAAGGAAACAAGAGTAGTAGAGAAATAAATTCCCTATGTACTTTTTTTGGGGGGTGGGTACATATTTATAAACTCCATGAACCATGAAAGTTCCTCCAAGAAAGCAGGATTCTAATCTGAGGTAAGCAGAAGCAGGAACTTTTAAAACAGAACTGCGGTTGCCTATGAGGGGATCCTATCTGGAGAGAATGGCTGCGGTTTCCATGGCAATTGCAGATTCACCTGCACACCACATCACTCTGCTCCTTTGTTCAGAGCAAATTCCCATTAAGCCACAGCCAGCATTATTAGCAAGGCAAAAGCATTTAAGTAAGCCTGTTGCCACCATTCTTCCTACAGACCTTTTGTTCTGTAATGGATCTGCAGCTCCCTAGTGCCTGGTTGTTAACACAATAGCAGGAGGGTGCTTGGGGGAAAAAAATCCCTGCCTAAAATGTTTGTGATCTAATCTGGGCCAATTTTTTTTTTTTTTTTTTTTTCCTGAGAAAGAGTTTGGATCTTCAATTTTTCAAATCCAATGATTCCTAAACCATAGTATGCCTCAGAATCCCTTATATCTTCAAAAACAGATTCCCAGGTCCTACCTCCAGAAAATCTAATTTAGTAGGTGTCATGGTCCATTTGGTGTCACTATAGCTGAATTCCACGGATTGGACAATTTATAAACAATAATGGTTTATTCACCTTGTGGATTGGGAGGCTGGGTGGTCCAAGGTCAAGGGGCCACATCCGGTGAGGACTTGTTTGCTGGTGGGGATTTTCTGTAGAGTCCCAAGGCAGCTCAGGCCATCAAATGGCAAGAGGGGTGCAAGCAAGCCAGAGAAAGCTCACCTTCATAAAAAGCCACTCTTGGGACAACCCATTAATATGTGAACAAATTAACCCAATCACGAGGGCAGAGCCCTCAAGGCCCAATCAACTTCCAAAGATGCCATATCTCAAATACCATTAACATATGGTGCTGGGGATTAATATAACATGAAATTTGAGGGAACCATAGCAGTAGGTTTGAGATGGGTCCTATGAATGAATGTTTAATGGGTCCCCTAGCTGATGGTGGCAAGACCATACTTCTGCAAATTCATGTTTGGGGGACTGTCCAAATATCCAGAAGAGGGCAGAATTGGACACTATCCTCTTCATGGAAGATCATGTTTTAAAGAGAACAATCTAATTTCGAAGAATTTCTCCAGCAATGAATCTGCTGTGAATGTGTTCAGGAGGATTCCTGTCTTCCTCAGCCCCCAGGCCTGTTTCAGAGGTGACTATGGTGTGCATGCTTCAAAGCGCTGCAGGGGGTGCTCCTGCTTTTATTCAAATGCAGTTTCTCTTTGAAGAACTGAGTAGATCTGAATAAAAGTCCTATTTTTGGAAAGGAGAAGCAATGCACTGATAAATATATACAACATAAAAACTCTTTCCTAAGGGGAAACATCCTCAATTATTTAATTTTCTTATAGCAGGGGGCTCAGGAAGAATCCCAAATCACAGAGGGTGGCCCATGACCCCTCAGATTGTTGAGTTGTCGAGAGGCTTTTGTCATTCTCACAAAATAGGAATGAAAAAAAACTGGTTTCCACTGCGATATATAGGCAGTTGTTGGCAACATTTTCTGGGACCTGACTTACACCAACAACTGCAGGGCCAGCTTTGTAAACAAATCACAATTTTGATCGGAGCACAGAAGAGCTGGGTTATTATCTCTGTCAAATGAACTACAGAGAGTTGCTTTATTATGAATAGCAGTGAAAGGAAGTAGTAAAACATGATAGTGAAGCCTGCAAGTTTTGGAACCAGGCTGTCTGACCACTAATCCATGCTCCCCCACGTACTCCACAGGCTCCTCATCTGCCACGTGGGAAATGACAACTACATCATGTGGGTTTGGAGAGAATTAAACAAGGTTATGCATGTTAAACCTTTAGGGGAAGGACTGCACCTAGAAAGGGCCCAGAGCAAGGTTGCTATTCAAAAAGAGACTATTGAATTGGCTGTCCACTTAATCGACATGCTTGGCTCTATTTGGAAGATTAGGGAGACATGCTTTCATCCTTTGGATGGGAAGAGTTAGCTCTCTGGTTGCCATCTTTCATCCATAGGATGATGTTGGAATTATCCTCCGTGAATCTCTTCATTAAACAAGTGAGAGCACACCGGTAGGGTTGGATTTGGTGCTAGCCATTCATGCTTCCCACTGACCAGGAAACTTCTTTCCTGTACACCCATGCTCCATGATCAGATTCTTGTTACCAGATTCTTGTGCCTTGCCCTTTTAATATCCAGAACTCCCATTCTTCTCAAGCTATACTCACTGTCTAAAATAGAGTGAGGGGACTCTAGGAATACAACGATTCCTCAGTGGAATTATTTCCTCCTGAGCAGCTGAACAAAGCAAAGAGGTTTGGAATAAACAAGGAGAGATCCAGCTCTCTTTTATGCCTGCTGCTCCTGCCGCTCTCCCACCTCTTTATCTATCTTTCCTTTCTCAGACACTTATATAGTACCTATTCTGTGTACTAAGGTGTTTCAAAGAAAAGAAAGAAGAGGTTGAAAGAAGAAAACAATGTAACAGAGAATTGGATGCTACAATAGATGGGGTGGTTGGGAAGGGGCCACTGTGGCTGGAACCTCAAGCTGAGAAAAGGCTGCTTCTTTGTATGAGGACTGCAAGTGAGGTGATGTTCTCAGTAAAGAGCCAGACTTGGGTTGGGATGAGAGGGAAAAAGGATTTTGGAAAAAGCTGAGATTATGGCAGTGGTGCTGAGGTCAGAGCAGGTATCCCAGGGGGCTCAAGGGAGTGTGTTTAAGGACTGGGTGTCTGGTGGATTAGGGACATTCAAAACAGTGCAAATCCATCAGTTCATTCGGTTACTCTCCAAGTGTTTATGGAGCATCACAACATGTCAGGTACAGTTCTGGGTGCTTGAGTTACATCAGCCACCAACATAAAAATTTCCACTCAATGGAGCTTATGTTCTAGCTGGGGGAAGTAGAAAAACAAAAAAAAAAAAAAAAAAAAAAAAAAAAGTAATGAGCAAGTAAATTATGTCCTATGTTAGAAGGTATTAAGTGCTATGGAAAAATATAAGACAAGATAGAAAGAGGTAAGAGGAGAATCAAGAGTGTCATGTACTAGTGTGTGTGTGTGTGTGTGTGTGTGTGTGTGTGTGTGTGTAATTTAAAATACTGATCAGCATAGGCTGTGTTAGAAGGAGAGATTGAAAGAGGTGAGGGTTTTAGCCTTATAGGTACAGGTGAAAAAGGGCCAATCAGGCTGAGCAGCCCCAAGAAGCGGGCTTAGACTCCAGGATCATGTCAAGGTAGCTCAGTATTTGATAGGCAAGTCAGTTGACCTTTGTGAATTCTATATTCCTTTCTTTTGGTGAATTCTATATTTCTAATCTGAAAAAACTAGCTTCGTATGATGGTTGTGAGGCTCCTATAAAATAATGCATTCATGAAAGTTCATTGTAATTTTATAATGCAAAAAAATTGTGATATCACTATGGAATGGTCTCAAGTTCCTCTTTCCTATTGAGTGTTGCACATCTTGCTGGTGGATGGGAGCCCATCTCTGTCCTGGAGGTTTGTGAGGCTCAACAATATGGACTCAGAAGCAAACTTATTGGTGAATGAAGGTTGTAAACACAATGCTGCTAAACAGGATGGTGGGCACTGAGAGAAATTTCTTTTCAACAGGGAAGAAGGAAAGAAAACAAATAGGCCCTGCATCACTGAATTCAATGGAGTCTAGGGCTCCTATTTGGGCTCAAAATGTGGGAGAGCAGGAGACCAAGGAAAGTGGAAGCCAGTGGGGCGACATGTTAGTGCACAGGGGCCTCTAGGAGGCCAGGGACTGGAGAGCCTTGTCAGGATGGGACAGATGGCAAAGTGGTACCAAGGGCTGCAGCTTGAGTGGTAGAGGGAACACGAGGCAGGACTCAGCCTCCTCTGACAGCCCTCTAACAAGTCATCTGTCTTTGTGCCCCAAGGGAGTCTCCAGAGGATCCCCAAAGTTCCCTAAGAGACTGAAGTGCTTACTCGACCAGCACAAAAACCATGTCCCCACTGCCCCACCATCCTTGCTAAGGCCACTGAAGGAAAGGCCTCTTTTCATCGCACTCAAAGGCAGAGGCAGATGGAATGTGCAGGGGTCCCTGCAGCAGGCCATTTTCCATGAGTAATGCCATTAGTGGGAAAGTGAGGAGCTGAGGAACTTCAGCAGAAGGAAGCAGGTGAGGCGTGCAGGAGTCTAGTCTGTTGCTGGGCTCTGAGGAAAGGAGAAAGAGAGAAGCGCAGGCCTGGGCAGAGGTCTGCCATCATTGTGGCTACAGCTGAGCCATGGCTCAAGCTTGCCAGGAAGAAGGTGGCGTGCTCCTTGGCTGAAGACAACTGGGTGAAGATGGCGAGGCCTCAGCTCATGCTGATCTAAACTTGTACTTGTGCTTCATGCAGGAGGGGATGTGGACTCCGTGGAAATCCTGTATTGATAGTAACCATTTGTTTACCACTTTTTCATTTATGACATGCTTTATCTTTGTGTGTGTGTGTGTGTGTGTGTGTGTGTGTGTGTGTGTGTGGTGCTGGGGATTGAACCCAGGGTCTTGTGCATGCAAGGCAAGCACTCTACCAACTGAGCTATATCCCCAGCCTGAGACATACTGTATCTTATAATTCTTTTGATTTTCACAACAACCGTGCAAGTGGAGCCAGTATCATCAAGTCCATTTGGTAGAGAAGAAAACTGGAGTTCATGAAAATGAACTGAATCATCGAAGAGTCGGGATTTCTAAGTGGTAGAACTGGGAGTTGAACACGCATGTGCCGACTTGGAGGGTTTGGCGCTTGCTCATGTTTCTTCTTTGCTTCTCCCTCCAGTGCTTTGGATTTGGGCTTACCAGTTCTGCAATGATGCTGTCCCTCCAGTCTGGCATGCCTTCATCTAGCCCAGCTAGGCGAGCTCACAATGTGAGCACTTGAGAGTCTTGGCTCCTCTGGTGAGCACAGGTCTGGCTGATGTGTGAACTTGAGATCCTGCTTTTGCTCTATGCGTTGTATATATTTAGTCATGTTTGACATAATTTACGTTAGTGCAAGTTCAGGCTGTTAGCCTTTTTCCTCTCATTGTTTCTTTCATTTTTACTCAGGCTTGGTTCAAACGATTTGTCTTCCCTTCATCTTCAAATACACAGTCCTTCTGTCCTTGCCACCCCGACAGTCACAGAAGATGCTATCCTTTGGAAAACCCTCTTTCTTTCCCTTGGAAGGGGCATTCAGCTTGGGGATGGACTGTTGCCCTTGGAAAAGGAGCGGCAGTTCTCTGAGCTTTTTGGCTCTTTCTCCTTTCTAAGCTGCATATTTGTTTTATTTTTCCTTTCCTTGTCTCAGTTTTTCCAAGTTTTCCTCCTGCCTTGACTTAAGACTTCCCCTGCTGAGGTTGCCTGAAATTTTCCTGCTGCTCTGAACCTTTCCTCATTTAATTATTTCCACTCAAAATCATAGAAATGTTTTGTTCTGGTTAAAAAAAGAAAACTAGGGACTATCATTTATAACATGCAGCTCCCTTTGGGGCTAACGCTGTAGGCAGAGGCCCCATCCGCTGATGCCTGCATTTTACGGCACTTCTGTCTTTGCAGAGTGTGTTTTCACCCACTCGATTGTCACAGCGATGCAAAGTGGGCACAGTGGGAATTATCCTCCCCATTTTATAGAGAAGGAAATGCAGGATCACAGAGGTTGGCTCATCAAAGTCATCTGCCTTCATCTTTTGGCCTTGAACTATGATTTTGAATTTTTCATACGAAAACCTATTGTTTTAGAGTAGATTATAAAGGTTCATATTTGAGCCTCGATATTAAGTTGATACTGAATGTGTGTCGGAGAGACAAGCCTGGCTTCTAACACATCAAATGTCTTAGTAAATGATCACTTGGTCCAAGAGCTGGCAAGTCCTGGGAACTGAAGTTTAACAAGCTCCGCCTTGTCTATATTCTGGGAGTGATCAGATATTGATTCCTGACTTGTTGTACCCAAGCTCCAGGGTGACACATTTTTAAAGATAAATTAATCGGGGGCTGGGGTTGTGGTTCAGCAGTAGAGTGCTTGCCTAGCACATGTGCGGCCCTGGATTCGATCCTCAGCAACACATAAAAATAAATAAATAAAATAAAGGTATTGTGTTCAACTACAACTAAAAAATAAGTATTAAAAGAATGATAAACTACTCAGATTGCAGTGAAATTTTGCAGGTGTAAGAGCTAACTGCTTTCTATGCCTCCACTCTCATCCATTAAGTCTTGACCCGTATTTACTCTGAGAGAGTCAACTCACTTTTGTTTCTTGTGGGACAGCTTGCTGTCACTTCCATGTTCCATGCACCACTCCTAGGGTCAAGAGAGGCCTGTTCACTCTCAATTAAACTTGATGTTTTCTCTTCTCTTTGCTCCAAGTATCCTCCTGTTTGGGGAATCTCATTGATACATATTGACTCATTTTTTGCATCAGAAAAGACATACTTGCCTTCTGCTTTATTATCAATGTAGGGTTCTTGCTCATTGTTTCCTTGAAAAATCAGAGAAATTGTTATTCCCATTTTAATTTAATGCTTTTCTCCACCAAGGGGGTGTTGTCTAATCCTAGATTCATAAGGAGCCCAACACAGGGGTGGTTAGCTTCTTTATCTCAATAAACATATCCTCCCACTCTACCTGAAAAGCTTGTTTCACTTTACTTATATTGCTTATAAGTACTCTATCTTGAGGGCCGGGGTTGTGGCTCAGTGGTAGAGTGCTTGCCTAGCACGTGCGAGGCCCTGGGTTCGATCCTTAGCACCACATAAAGAATAAATAAGTAAAATAAAGTTATTGTATCCAACTACACCTAAAAAACAAATATTAAAAAACATGCTTTAAAAAAATACTCTACCTTGAAAAAGGTGATAATATCTAAATTGATTATTTTTTCATTAATTCAGCAAATATTAGTTGAACATTCTTTATGTGCCAGATTCTGTGCTGTGTGTGCTTTGGGTATGCCAAGGCTAGGATATACAAGGTCCTCTGGAAGCTTTAGGCTTATGCAGAAGCTGGATGAGTGAACAAACTGCTACAATAGTGTGAAAAATCCTATGCTGGAACATTCTAGTAGGGGAGTAGGAACACTTGGTGTAGAGGTGGGCATTCCAATCCTCTGGCAGTAGCTACAGCTCCCAGTAGCTATAATTCCAAATGGTTGCACCTCCCTACCATGACTCCACCTCTTCCTGGTCTCTGACATCACTGTTTCCTCCCCTTGTCTCTTCCGCCCTAGCTGGTGATGGTTTCCTACCATTGCTGGTCTGTGGGTACTTCATCTTTCCTGGTTGAGTCACTTAACCCTTCCTATACCTCCAAAAGTAGTTCTTCCATTCAAGTATCTTCATGTGAACTCTCTTGGGTGAGTTCTATTTCTGCTAGGCATCAGAACATGGAGGAGTTTTGCCCAAGCAAGGAATTGAATGTAGGTAGTCAAATAGGTACAGACTGTGAGGTGGATGAAGGGCAGATGAATTGCAGGGATGAGGCCAACAGAAGCCAATTTATGAATGTTGAACTTTCAGGTTTTTGTTCTGAAAGTTCGAAATTGAATGATTTTAAGCATGAGAAAGAGATATTTGTATTTCTATGTTAGAAAAAGAGACTATTCAGGGGCTGGGGACATAGCTCAGTTGGTAGAGTGCTTGCCTTACATGCACAAGGCCCTGGGTTCAATACCCAGCACTGCCCCTCCCCCCCCCAAAAAAGAGACTATTCTCCACTGTGCTTAGACTGTAGTTTGTATTTGTCTTGGTGGTGTGGAAGGGGTTAAGACAGATTAGTTAGAAGGTACTTAGAAGCACAGGGTAATGAAGCTGAATCAGCTAATCGTACACCTTAGAAAGTCTAGTAAGTTTTTCTTCAATTTTGGGAAATTGTCCAGTATCCTGACAACATACACACACACACACACACAGACACACACACACTCCTTATAAAAAAGTAGTCAGATCTAGTTTGTATGTCTATTTTTATTGCTAGTCTATTTGCAACCAAGCACTCCTGATTCAAGTAAGTAATGAATAGGGTCCATATGGGGTGGATGCATTTCATAGATACTTAGAAATAAGCGCAGCTGGCTAGACTTGGTGCTTGCAACATTGTGTGTGGCTGAGGGAGACAGCGGAGTCGAGAATGACTCTTGGTTTGCAGTTTGGGTAGATGATGCACCCTTCACTCGGATGAAGGATATGGAAGGAGGATCACATTTCCCACTCCCACTGTGGGGGAAGGATGAGTAACTCAGTTATGACAAGCTGAGTTTGAAGAGCGTATGGAAATGTCCAATAGACACTCCAGTTATGTGGCTCTGGAATTAAGGGGAAATACGTGGTTGGAGATAGAGATCTGGGAAGCATCAGCTTATCAGTAGCAGTGAAAGCTGTGGGAGGAGATGAGGTCACTCAGGAAGAGTATGTGACTTGCAAACAGAAGAAGGAAGTGCTGAGAGAAGGAAAAGGAGTCCACATGGGTGAGGAGTTGGATAAGGGAGAGTAGGTGAGTGGCAAAGGATTGCACCGATTGAGCAGAGTCTGGAGTGGAAAGGAGTGAAGGAACACCAAGTAGGCTTGACAGCTGGGGCGAGTGGGTGGGATTCAAAAGGAGAGGTGCCAGTCTAGTTGAATGGTGGCTCTATTGTCATCTGGAAGAATGGGATGTGGTGGTGGGGGCGGTGTTGGAGTTCAACATTTCAGAGATGGAGCAATTCAGGGAAGTAATTAATTAAACTCAGGTTGTGGACATGAGAGGTCAAGGTACTGTGATAAAGGCGGCTGGTCATGGAGATCAAAGCCCTCCAGAGGGAAGTGGTGACCCAAGTGACTGAGGTTGTGGTGAACGTGTAAGTGAGGTCAGAGGTGAGAAGGACACTGAGAGAAGAACGGATGCATTAGTGGCTTGGAAGTGGGAACAGGCGAATTCTGCCTTCCTGCCATCCACACATCAGGGCCACTTCTGTCCCAGAGGACTCGGGGAGTGAGTTTCCCTCTCGGCAAGGAGACTAGAGCAGGGAAGTTCTTTGAATGGGTTGAGAATAAGATGCAGTTTGTTTACAATCACATGAGGAATCCAAATGACAATAAAACTTAGGAAGGAGGAGAATATAGGGAAATTGGGATCTTGGGAGTCGAATGCGGAAAAAGATAAATGATTGGAGGTGTCTGGGAGGTGGTATTGTTCCAGGGTGACAGGGGTTACTGGAACACTGATGAGAGTTGGGTAAATGCTGGTGCTCAGGCTTCCTTATTACCCACGCACAGTGGCCTTTGCTTTACTCTGTCTTTTCATGGGACAACAGTGAAGTCAAAACTGGGTTGCAAGAAACTCTGGGACATTTGTTCGCCGTCAAAGGAATGGTTTTCATTGTAATATAAAGAGGCAACTCTCTAATAGGACTATCCTCCAAGAGTATTGAATTAATTAGTAATCGGAATTTTAATACCATAAGCATTTTAAAGAATAAGCAATTCTCTCTCTCTCTCTCTCTCTTTCTTTCTCTCTTTCTCGCTCTCTCTCTCTCTCTCTCTCTCTGTGTGTGTGTGTGTGTGTGTATTTGCATTTTCTGTAATCTAGAGTTGAGGTCAGATACAAAGTATATGTATATATTTATATATAGTAATGGTTTATTTCTAAAAAGATACATTGTATCAGAGTGGTTATAGAATCTATTGGAAAATCAGCAAAGAACATTATTTCTTGCTAAAGGATTTGGAAAGACTTAAAATAGTTATCAAAGTTGTCAAGTCAGGAACATTTTTGTGCAATATACAAAAGGTTCATTAGCCTACTCACGGTGATTTTGACGTTTTCTTCTCTTTTAGTCAACTTAGACCTACTCCTGTAACACCAGGTGAATATAATTTAAAAAAATCCTTTTCAGAGCTCGGTGCAGTGGCACATGCCTGTAATCCCAGCAATTTGGAAGACCAAGGAAGGAGGATGGTAAGTTTGAGGCCAGCCTCAGCAGCAACTTGGTGAGAACTTGTCTCACAACAAAAAATAAAAAAGGACTGGGCATGGTGGCGCATGCCCGTAATCCCAGCACTTTGGGAGGCTGAGGCAGGAGGATTGCGAGTTCAAAGCCAGCCTCAGCAATGGCGAGGCACTTAGCAACTCAGTAAGACCCTGTCTCTAAATAAAATACAAAAAAGGGCTGGGGATGTGACCCAGTGGTGGAGTGCCCCTGAGTTCAATCCCCAGTACCAAAAAAAAAAAAAAAAATAAAAATAAAAAAAATAAATAAAAATAAATAAAAATAAAAAAGGGACATAGCTCAGTGGTAAAATGCCCCTAGGTTCAATTCCCCAGTATCACCAAAAAAAAAAAAAAAAAAAAAAAAAAAAAAGGAAAAACCCAAAACTCACAAAAGATAAGAGGTGACTCTAAAGGAATAGCAGAGAGGGTTCTTGAGCTGTTGACTAAACCCCCAGTTTATTTCTAACTTTGTTAATTCTGACCCCTGGGGGTCGGTTTCTGCAAATGCATCTACTTAAACACAAAAGCAGGACTCATATGATCATGAACTTTGGCTGGCAATGCCTTTACAAAGAACCTTCATAGAGCTGGAGCAAGAATGTGGGGCCATTTATTATGAAACCGAAGAGAAGAAATGATGCTAAAAGGCAGCTTAATGCAGAAGACAACTCATTAAAAAACATTAAAAACAAACAAAAGTCTTCATAATTTACTGGCAATTATTACCCAGAAAATAATGCATTATCGACAAAATTATAAACGTGTCATTGTCAATTTTCTTCATAAAAATATTGATTGGTAGCTGGGCATGGTGATGCATGCCTATAATCCCAGGAACTCTGGAGGCTGAGGCAGAAGGATATCAAGTTCAAGGCCAGCTGGGACAATGTTTTATTAAAAAAATAAAAAGGAATGGGGATGTAGCTCAGTGGTAGAGCGCCCCAGGTTCAATTCTCAGTACCATTAAAAAAAAATGACTGGTAAATAGCAGTATTTCATTCATTAAAGACATTAAGCATCCGCTGTGTGCCAGGTACATGCATATGTATTGTTACATGGGTCATATAACAAGGGGAACAAGAATCCAGCCATTAGCTTTGGAGAAGTTTATATTGTGATCAACAGTATTAGTAGATTCATAGTAAACATTCTCTTCTATAGTATTCTTTTTTCTATTAAAATATATATCTTGGACATTTTCCATG
The DNA here is from genome assembly GCA_025594165.1 of Tamias sibiricus. Taxonomy (NCBI): domain Eukaryota; kingdom Metazoa; phylum Chordata; class Mammalia; order Rodentia; family Sciuridae; genus Tamias; species Tamias sibiricus. Next base: position 82,780,805 of record CM046664.1, read on the forward strand.
TCAGTACATGTAAACATATACATCTATCTTAATTTTATTGATGACTGTATAGTGTTCTACAATATGGGATTTATTCAACAAATGTTCTATTAACAGGCATTTATATGGTCTCCAGTGTTTTATTCTTACGAGCAATACTGCACCAAAATCTTTATATATAATCATGCATTTCCCCTAAATATCTAGAAATCAAATTGCTGCCACAGAGGACCCTAGTGTTTGCTTTAAGAGAACTCTATGGTGTAAAAAAGGAGTTGGAGTTTTGCATTTATCTGGGAGTGTCTTGAATATTTATGTTGTAACATTGGCAGACTTTAAGTGTTGGTATTACGTGTGTTTTGCGGAAAGCTTATCTAAAGAAAAATCCAAATATTGAGGAATCTCAAAATACTTGGATCTTTAAGATCATAAAGAACGAAATAGTTTCCATCCATCTCTTTCTTACTTTTTAAACCTTCCTCTGCTTTTTGGCTTTTGATTGTTTTTTCTTTTAGAGGATACGAATCTCCTACCGAAAAGATATTTGAATGCTAGAGAATTAGAGGACTCAAATGTTGCTTTTTCAGATTAAGAAATGGAGATGTGGAGAGTGGAGTAGAAGACCTCATCTGTGGATTACTTTAGTATTTATAATTTCTCAAATTCTCAGGAGCTATAGGGAGCATTAAAGATGGAATGAAAGCTTTGGGAAATTAACCAGATACCAATGCGGATGGATGATACTCTGTGTCTGGTATCAAAGTTATCTAAGCCCTTTATCCCATCATTAGATCCTAAGTGTCTGAGTCATCTTCTTAACCCCACAGCACTTCATAAAGAATTCAATAATCTTCGTGCTAAAATGGAATTTCATTTAAAGACAAAAATTACATTATCTTAAGGAAACTAGTATTCTATCACCCCAGAAATGTAGGGGGAAAAGAACATATTAAAGCCATCTGGGGAAAAACCTATCTTAGTGTGACAAACTCTTATCATTTTAAAATAATGTATAATCATTTTATTATTCATTATTGAATCCTTATAGATGGAGAGATATCTCAGCTAGAACTTTCTAGAAGAGCTTTATGAGATAACCCAATATAAAAGTATAACCTGAGGGAAGGTTACCATCAAAGTATCCTGGGTAGAAGTGATAAAAAGTGATAAAAACCCCAATTAAAAAGTCACACGCTAGTTTTTATCTTCCACTCTTCTCTTCCTCCTATCTTCTTTGAGAGCAGCTCTCCTCCAGGCAATTATCTTTGCAGCCCACTTCCTCATATCCTCCTGTCACTTGTTTCAGATTTTCAGAATGCTTCAATGATAGGAACATTGATATTTTCTGGTATTGTCTCTGATCGTTTTTAAAAAAATATTTTTTCCCCTGTTACTAGGGATTGAACCCAGGACCAGACTATGCTGAGCTACACCCACAGCCCTTGCAAGATTTTTATTTTGATGTAAGATCTTGCTGTATTGCTCATGCTGGCCTCACACTTACCATACTCCTGCCTCAGTCTTCCCAGTACCTGGGATTCTTTGCCTGTGTTGCTGCGCCCAGATAGTGATATGCTTTTTTTCTTTGGTGGTGCTGGAGATTGAATCCATGGCATTGCCTCTGCTAGGCAAGCCACTGAGCCATGTCCCCAGCCCCTACTTTTAAAATAAAAGATTTTTAATTAAATCTCAATTAGATATAATTTTCATACCATAGAATCCACCCATTTAAAGTATGTGGCTTTGGTATATCCACAGAGTTGCATAACCATCATAATTACTTTTAGAACATTTATATCACACCAACAACAAACCCATGGGCTCACCATTTCTACCCAACCAACCCCAAACTCAGGCCTAGGCAACTACTAATCTACTGTCCGTCTCTATAGATTTATCAGTTCTGAACAATTGTTTGTTTTAGGTAGCAGGGATTGAACCTATGGGTGCTTAATCACTGAGCCATATATCCAGCCTGGTTTTTTATTTTTTATTTTAGATATAGGGTCTCAGTAAGTTGCTCAGGGTTTCACTAAGTTGCTGAGGCTGGCTTTGAACTTGTGATTCTCCTGCCTCAGCGTCCTGAGCTGCTGGGATTACAGACTTGTGCCACTGTACCCAGCTGGACATTTAACAAAAACAAAATCACACACTGAGCAGGAGCCATCAAGGACAGACCCACTAACTCTGCTTGAGTCCAGGCGGTTCCAGGGCAGTCCTGGGATCCTGCATTGGAGTGACGCCAGGCCCAGGTCAGTCCCGCTGACCTCCACCCCAGAACTATCAGCCCCAGGTCAGTCCTGCTGACCCCCACTGGTGTGTGACCAGGCTCCAGCCAGTCCAGACAACCTCGGCCCCAGAGCAGAAGACAGCAAGGACAGACCCGCCAACTCTGCTTGAGTCTAGACGGGCCCACGGCAGTCCCGGGATCCTGTAATGGAGTGATGCCAGGCCCAGCAGACCACCACAGGAGCTCAGACTCAACCAGTTGGACCCACACCAACCTGCGTGGACCCAGCCCTAGATAGCATACTTTGAGGGACAATGGCAGGTTCTGATAGCCCAACACTAAGGGGAGGCACAAATAACCTGCAAGGATTTTATAAGAATATAGGGAAGAAACTGTAATATCTCAGATCTACACTGCAAGAAAGTAAGGCAAATAGATAACATGAAAAAACAAGGGAGGAAAGTACCCCAAACAAACCAGGATTCTACAATAACAGAACCCATGCTCAGCAAAGTTGATGAAATGTCAGAGAAGGAGTTCAGAAGGTTCATAATTAAAATGATCTGTGAATCAAAGAATGACCTAAATGAATAAATACAGGCAAAAATTGACCACTACAACAAAGATATAAGAGAGCAAATACAGGTAGCAAAAGATTACTTCAAAAAAGAGATAGAAACTCTTTAAAAAAAAAAAAGTCAGAAATCCTTGAAATGAAGGAAACAATTAACCAAATAAAAAACACAATTGAAGGCATCACCAACAGACTAGATCAACTGGAAGAAAGAACTTTAGACAATAAAGATGAAGTATATAATTTTGGAAATAAAGTTGACCACACAATGAAGATAGTAAGAAACCATAAACAGAACATCCAAGAAGTATGGGACAGCATCAAAAGACCAAATCTAAGAGTAATTGGGATAGAGGAAGGTACAGAGTTTCAAACCAAAGGAATGCACAACCTCTTCAATGAGATAATATCAGAAAATTTCCCAAGCATGAAGAATGAATTGGAAAACCAAATACAAGAGGCTTATAGGACACCAAATGTACAAAATTACAACAGATCTACACCAAGACACATTATAATGAAAATGCCTAGCATATATAACAAGGATAGAATTTTAAAGGCCGCAAAAGAGAGGAATCAGATCACATATAGGGGGAGACCAATTCGTATCACAGCAGATTTTTCAACTCAGACACTCAAAGCTAGGAGATCATGGAACAACATATTCCAAGCTCTGAAAGAAAAGGGATGCCAACCAAGAACCTTATACCCAGCCAAATTAAGTTTTAGATTCGAGGATGAAATAAAAACCTTCCATGATAAACAAAAGTTAAAAGAATTTACAAGTAGAAAGCCGACACTACAGAACATCCTTGGCAAAATATTCCATGAAGAGTAAAAGAATAACAATGATGAAAATCAACAGAGAGAGGTATTACACTAAAGGAAAAAACAATCGGAAGAGAAACCATGTCAAGTTAAATACCAAATATAAACAAAAATGGCTAGGAATACAAAACACATCACAATAATAACTCTGAATGTTAATGGCCTAAACTCACCAATCAAAAGACAAAGACTAGCAGATTGGATTAAAAAAAAAAAAAAAAAAACAGACCCAACAATATGCTGCCTCCAAGAGACTCATCTCATAGGAGAAAGACATCCATGGGCTGAGGGTGAAATGTTGGGAGAAATCCTACCACTCACACTCATATGGACTGAGGAAACAAGTAGGGGTTTCCATCCTCATATCAAATAAAGTTGACTTCAAGCTTAAGTCAATCAAAAGGGATAAAGAAGGATACTATATACTACTCAAGGGAACCATACACCAACAAGATTTAACAATTATAAATATATATGCCCCAAACAATGGAGCATCCATGTTCATCAGACAAACTGTCCTCAAGTTTAAGAGTCAAATTGACCACAACACAATAATTCTGGGTGACTTTAACACACCCCTTTCACCACTGGATAGATCTTCCAAACAAAAGCTGAACAAAGAAACTATAGAACTCAAAAATACAATAAACAACTTAGACTTAACTGACTTATATACAATATTTCATCCTTCAACAAGTGAATACACTTTCTTCTCAGCAGCACATAGATCCTTCTCTAAAATAGACCATATACTATGCCACAAAACAACTCTTAGCAAATATAAAAAAGTAGGGATACTACCCTGCATTCTGTCAGACCATAATGGAATGAAATTAGGAATCAATGATAAAATAAGAAATAAAACTACTCCAACACCTGGAGACTAAATAATATGCTACTGAATGAACAATGGGTTGCAGATGACATCAAAGAGGAGATTAAAAAATTATTAGAAGTGAATGAGAACACAGATACAACATATCGAAATCTCTGGGACACTATGAAGGCAGTTCTAAGAGGAAAGTTCATTGCATTGAGTTCATTCCTTTAAAGAAGAAAAAGTCAAGAAATAAATGACTTAAAATTACATCTCAAAGCTCTAGAAAAAGAAGAACAATCCAACACCAAAAGTGGTAGAAGACAGGAAATAATTAAAATCAGAGCTGAAATGAATGAAATTGAAACAAAAGAAACAATTGTAAAAATTGACAAAACAAAAAGTTGGTTCTTTGAAAAAATAAATAAAATTGACAGACCCTTAGTCAGGCTAACAAAGAGAAGGAGAGAGAAAACTCAAATTACTAACATATGCGATGAAAAAGTAAATATCACAACAAATACTACAGAAATACAGGAAATAATTTGAAATTATTTTGAAAACTTGTACTCCAACAAAATACAAAACTCTGAAAGCATCGACAAATTCCTAGAGTCGTATGATCTGCCCAAATTAAAGCAGGATGATATACACAATTTGAACAGACCAATTTCAAGTGGCGAAATAGAAGATGCCATCAGAAGCCTACCAACCAAGAAAAGCCAGGACCAGATGGATACACAGCCGAGTTCTACAAACCTTTAAAGAAGAACTGATACCAATACTGTTCAATTTATTTCAGGAAATAGAAAACGAGGGAGCACTTCCAAACTCATTCTGTGAGGCCAATATCACCCTGATCCCAAAACCAGGCAAAGACACATCCACAAAAGAAAACTTCAGACCCATATCTTTAATGAACATAGATGCAAAAATTCTCAATAAAATTCTGGCAAAATGGAGACAAAAACATATAAAAAAAATATAATACACCACGATCAAGTGGGGTTCATTCCAGGGATGCAAGGATGGTTCAACACATGGAAATCAATAAATGTAATTTATCACATCAATAGACTCAAAGATAAGAACCATGATAATCTCAATAGATGCAGAAAAAGCATTTGACAAAATACAGAACCCCTTCATGTTCAAAACACTAGAAAAACTAGGAATAACAGGAACATATCTCAGCATCCTAAAAGCTATATATGCTAATCCCCAGGCCAACATTATTCTAAATGGAGAAAAATTAAAAGCATTTCCTCTAAGAACTGGAACAAGACAGGGATGCCCTCTTTCACCACTTCTATTCAACATAGTAATTGAAATGCTGGCCAGAGCAATAAGACAGACGAAAGAAATTAAAGGGATACAAATAGGTAAAGTTGAACTAAAATTATCATTATTTGCTGATGATATAATTTTTTACCTAGAAGATCCAAAAAATTCCACCAGAAAACTTCTGGAACTCATAAATTAATTCAGCAAAGTGGCAGGATACAAAATCAACACCCATAAATCTAAGGCATTTCTATATAACAGTGACAAATCCTCTGAAAGGGAAACGAGGAAAACTACCCCGTTTACAGTAGCATAAAAAACAAAAACAAAAACAAAAACAAAAACAAAAACAAAAACAAAAAATACTTGGGAATCAACTTAACCAAAGACATGAAAGACCTCTATGATGAAAACTACAGTACACTAAAGAAAGAAACTATGGAAGACCTTAGAAGATGGAAAGATCTACCCTGTTCTTGGATAGGCAGAACTAATATTGTCAAAATGACCATACTACCAAAAGAACTATACAGATTTAATGCAATGCCAATCAAAATCCCAATGATATTCCTCATAGAAATAGTAGAAATAGAAAAAGCAGTCATGAAATTCATCTGGAAAAATAAGAGACCCAGAATAGCTAAAGCAATCCTTAGCAAGAGGAGTGAAGCAGGTGGCATCACTATACCAGACCTTAAATTATACTACAGAGCAATATTAACAAAAACAGCATGGTATTGGCACCAAAATAGGCCAGTAGACCAATGGTACAGAATAGAGGACACAGAGAGTAACACATATAATTTCAGTTATCTTATATTAGACAAAGGTACCAAAAACGTACTTTGGAGAAAAGATAGCCTCTTCAACAAATGGTGCTGAGAAAACTGGAAATCCATACGCAAGAAAATGAAATTAAACCTCTATCTCTCACCATGCACAAAATTCAACTCAAAGTGGATCAAGGATCTAGAAATTAGACCAGAGACACTATACCTAACAGAAGAAAAAGTAAGCTCTAATCTCCAACATGTTGGATTAGGCCTCAAGTTCCTTAATAAGAATCCTGTAGCACAAGAATTAATATCAAGAATCAATAAATGGGATAGATTCAAATTACAAAGCTTCTTCTCAGCAAAAGAAACAATCAGTGAGGAGAATAGAGAACCTACTAATTGGGAACAAATCCTTACCACACGCACATCAGATAGAGCTCTAATCTCTAGAATATATAAAGACCTTAAAAATCTTAACACCAAAAAAAACCAAATAACCCAATCTATAAGTGGGTCAAGGAATTGAACAGACACTTCTCAGAAGAAGATATACAATCAATCAAGAAACACATGAAAAAATGTTCAACATCTCTGGCAATTAGAGAAATGCAAATCAAAACCACTCTAAGATTTCATCTCACACCAGTCAGAATGGCAGCTATTAAGAACACAAACAACAATAAATGTTGGCGAGGATGTGGAGAAAAAGGCACGCTCATTCATTGTTGGTGGGACTGCAATATGGTGCAGTCAATATGGAAAGCAGTATGGAGATTCTTTGGAAAACTTGGAATGGAACCACCTTATGACCCAGGTACCCGACTCCAGAGCTGAAATTAATGAAATTGAAACAAAAGAAACAATTGAAAAAATTGACAAAACAAAATTTGAGGACTTTGTTTAAATCTAAGGACTTAAAAGAGCATACTACAGGGACACAGCCACATCAATGTTGATAGCAGCATAATTCACAATAGCTAAGCTGTGGAACCAACCTAGATGCCCTTCAGTAGATGAATGGATAAGGAAAATGTGGTATATATACACAATGGAGTATTACTCAGCAATAAGAGAGAATAAAATCATAACATTCACAGGTAAATGGATGAAATTGGAGAATATAATGCTAAGTGAAGCTAGCCAATCCCAAAAAGCCAAATGCCAAATGTTTTTTCTGCTATAAGGAGGACGATTCACAGTGGGTTTGGGATGGGGAGCATAGGAGGATTAGAGGAACACTAGAATGGCCAATGGGGATGGAGGGGATGGGAGGGGGCAAAAGGGTGAAGGAAAAAAAACGATGGTAGAATGAGATGGATATTATTACCCTAAGTGCATGTATGAAGTCACAAATGGTGTGAATATACTTTGCATTCAACCAGAGATATGTAAAAATGTGCTCTACAAGTATAATATGAAATGTAATACATTCTGCTGTCATTTCTAACAACTTAGAATAAAAAATAAATTTGAAAAAAAAGTAAAATGTAAGAAAAAATGAAAACTAAAAAAAAAAAAATCACACACTATGTGACTGGCTTCTTTTCTGCTGTGCATGTTTATAAGGCTTATCCATGTGGTAGCACATGTAGAACTTCATTCTTTCTGTTGCTGGATAACATTCCTTTGTATGGCTATACTTTATTTATCCATTTATCAATTGATAGAGATTTGGGTTGCTTCTAGATTTTGCCCATTATGAAAAATGCAGCTGTTTGTGTAGTAGTTTTTGTATGAACATAGGTTTTCATTTGTTTTGTTATATATCTAAGAGTAGAATTGCTGGGTCCTAAGATATCTAGATGTTTAATCTTTTCCAAAGCAGCTGTGTCATTTTATATTCCTTCCAGGTGTACAAGAGTTCCCATTTCTCTGCACTAACATTTATTGTCTTTTAAATGACAGCCATCCTGGTAGGTATGATGTGGTATGTCATTGTGGGTTTGACTTACATTTCCCTGGTGGCTAATGATGTTGAGCGTCCTTTTCATGTACTTATTAACCTTTTAATATGCTCTTTGGAGAAATGCCTATTCAGATCTTCCCATTTAAAAACTGAATAATTTTTCTTTTTATTTTTGAGGAGCTCCTTCTATGTTCTATATGCAAGTCCTTTATCAGATATATGATTTGAAAACATTTTATTTCATTCAGTGTTTTGTTTCTTTTTTATGTTCTTGATATTGTCTTTAGAGGCACAAAAGTCTTAATTAAATACAATCAAATCTCTTTTTTTCTTATGTTGCTTGTTCTTTTGGTGTCTGAGCTAAAACCCATCACTTGATCCTGATGCCCCAAAGGCTATACTTACATTTCCTTCTAAGAGTTTTATGATTTTTGTTCTTAGATTTAGATCTTAGATTCATTTTGAGTTAATTTTTTTTTTTTATGGTTTGAGGTAGAGATCCAATTTAATTAATTTACATGTGGGTGGCCAATTGTCCCAACAACGATATTTGCTGAAAGTGTTGTTCTTTCCTCATGGAATTGTAACACCCTTGTTGAAAAGTGCTTGATCATAAAGGTGGACATTTGTTTCTGGACTCTTGATTCAAGCCGTAGATCTATATGCCCATCATAATGCTAGTACCACATGGTCTTAATTTCAGTAACTTTACAGTTAAGTTTTGAAATCAGGAAATAGAAATCCTCCAGCTTGTCCCTGTATCTGCATTTTAGGATCAGCTGTAAATTTCCAAAACAAATGCAGCAAGGATTTTCACTGGGTTTGTGTTGAATCTGTACATCTATTTGGGGACTGATCTGTGAACGTGGATGTCTTTTCATTTATTTTGGTCTATTGAAACGGCTTTCAACAAGACTGCCAATATCATGCTGCAGTTAGAGAAGGAAGGGTGGGGTAGATACTGCTGTGTCATCTTTGGTAAGTGCAGTCTGCCTCAGGCATAGACCAGTGACTTTTAACATTCTAATTCCTTCAACCTGTTAGAACAATATTTTACCATACACTTTGAAACTGCTGTGTTTCTTGAAGATGTGCATCTCCTCTTCCCTTCACACATCTCCACCTACCTGTATTTTGTACTTCTCTCTGGAGTTCTATCATGTGTACTTTCACACTATCCCACAATGGATATATGTGTGTGTGTGTGTGTGTGTGTGTGTGTGTGTACATGCTGAGACCCAAGTTTCATATAATTAAAATCATACTAAGTTCTTCTACAGCTTGACTTTTATTTCCTTAGCCTAAGATCCATCTACACTATTGCACATAGCTTAAAAACATATTTTACATACCCTATACTATTATACAGGGTCTTTATTTTACAAATGATCCATTTTATTGGTGATGGAGTTTGGTTGTTCTAGTCTTGTCTTATTTATGTGACTACCACTGGGCCGCTATGAATATTAAACATTCTTGGGCATGTTTCTTTGTGCTCACGTGAGTGTCTCAAGTCAATATTCTTCAGAATAGAATATTTCCAGCAATAAAATTATATACTCTCCAATGTTTATATTGTCATATACATTTCTTTGACTTCTTCATATTAAGGCTTTAATATACATTAAGCTTACATACATTATATGTAATAAAGTATATTCTTTTAGATGAAAAAAATGGCTTTTAACAACGTTTTGTAATTTGAAAAGTACAAGTTGTGCACTTCTTTTCTTCAATTTATTCCTAAGTATTTTATTCTTCTGGATAGTATTGAAAAGTGGAATTATTTTCTTTATTTCATTTGCATATCATTCATTGCAAACATATAAAAATGAAATTGATTTTTATTACTTGATGTACTTTTGCTCTAAGGTAACACTTAAGCTGGGTAACAGAAAACATCTTGCTGAGGGAAATATTATTTGTTTTAAATAACATTATAGCCCCAAAGTGGATTTATTTGTTTTGAGGACTCAAATATCTAATTAAAAAGCAGAAGTATAATGCAAGGCATTTAAACCTATCATATCCATCTAAAGAGGGTTTTTGATGCTCAAATACTCCCAAAATATGTGAATACCATTGTGTATTTCTATACGTACTTAATTTTATCCAGTAACAGAAAATAACTATTGGCAATCTACTTCTCTTCTTTCAGGTCTCAACTCAGAACCTAAATCCTCAGAAGGCCTTTCCCAGCTCATCTATGTATGGTTGTCCTCCTGTATAAATACAGGAAATGCAATTAAAATGGGTAGCACATTCCAAGTTTATTTCCTCAATTATACTTTTTATAATCTGTAATTGTCTTGTTTATTGTTCTCTTCCTCACAGGATAATTTCACGAGAACAGAGACTTTCCCTGCTCAGTGTTTGTTCACTGCAGAATCCCCAGTGACTGACACATAGTCACATAGTGGTTCCTTCTAAAAGTTTTTGGTGTAAAGTGAATAAATAGATTTTCCAGCTACAAAGAGTTATCATAGAAAACCAGTAAACATGGCAAAGCAATAAACAAATGACCCTGACCTCACACTTGTCTCTTTTTCTGACTTGGAGACTTATGTTAAGATTGACGAGTTTCGTAGTTGCGTCTGGAGGAGCCAATTGGTATTTTTTTTTTTAAATGAGACTATTTGGTTATAACAGCCTAAATCCACATATTACTTGGCTCATTTATTGTTATATAATCGGTCAATATTTGAGAGAGTTGCAAGAGGTCTCTAAAAGAAATGTCAAGTTTCTACAATAGAAGGGATCCTTGCCATGGTCAGAGGTAAATAGGGCAATCGGATTTGTTAATATCACATATCTGAGCCAATGCTAAATTAAAGATCTCTATCTACATCTATAATTTTGGCTGAGAACCTTTACCACCTAAGTCCCCTTAACATTTACTCTCCTCTGCCCCATAGCCAGCACTAGTATTTGGTATTCTTTAGGTGACCCCCCCTTTTTTAAATTAAAACAACAACAAGTTGTTTATTAAAAAAACAACTTCAAGAAGAGTGATGCACACCCAAAAGCATTGTAAGGAATAAGAATATGATGGGTCAGAATGACTCATTCATTTAGCTAAAGGCCTCAACCCTCACTCATATCAGCCTTAAAGCCTGGATTCAAAGTTGTTTTCCTACAAAAACTGATCCGTTATTACTTATCAAGGACCTAAAAGTTGCTCTTCAAAGTTGAAATCTTGGATGTCAGATCTGCAAGTGTCCATGGCATACTTTTTTTTTTTTTTTTTTTTTTTTTTGTCTCAGGAAGGTTAAAGAAAACATTTTTTAAAAATCTGCATATATTTAGATACTAGTATTTCTGTTGTCAGAATAATAGCAAAAGCTTGATTGCATAGCCCAATTAGACATTGTGAAATCTTTCATTGTATTCTGTAGTTTCTACGTCCAGATTTATGTAGCTAAAATAGCCTCAACTCAATTGACATACTTGATAAAGACAAAATATTTTAAGTATTCAGAATATGCCCTACTTATCCAAGATAAATATAAGCATTTAAGAGAGTTCTGGGAATTTTGAGAAAAAGGATTTATGGCCTTTCATTATGAACCAGTGCATATCTTATTTCTGATTTACAGAAACCAAGGGTTTATTTAGAGGACAGGGTCACTAACAAAATGATGAGCCTTAATTGAACTTAGCAGGAGGGCTGAGGGCAGTTGTTGCTCACGCAAACCCTGTGTTAGTTTGAATTACAGGCCCTGTTTTAATGCTAAGAGCAAAGACCAGTAAGGATGAGAATCATTCACCAGTCATAAACATTTGAGGAACTTGAGATTTTGTGTTTGAGAAAATTTAGCAGGTCAAAATCAATTTGAGAACATTATTTCTAAATAATATTTTATCCAGAGTAATTGGGAACATGATTCAATTTTCCCTAAAAGTGAGTGAGGAAAAGATACAGGGAAGAGACCTAAAATTACCTTGTGTTTGAAGGAATTAAATGTTATTAATTCTGAATTTCAGAGATTTCACATGGCTCTGGGCACATCAATGTTTGATAATTACACTGAAAGAGAAGGGACGTTTTTCTGAAAATATTGAGCATTTTCAGTCATGGCTCCATGGAATCCTAAGTGCTGAGGATGGTTTCAAGTGGAAACAAGGATACTTTTTTGAAGGCCTTTCTTAATAAGGGAGTCTGGAGTAGGCACTACTTTGGCTGATATTTCTTTTCTAAGTCCTTATTCAAGACTTTCAAAGTTATAGTTGCACTGTCTGTCCTGATTTACTGAGGCGTATTATTCAGTCTCTTCCATATCTTAGAGTGATACCCTCTTTCCTATGTGATTTGCTTGAATTCCATCTGTTCTGTTGGTGCTAGACATGGGACAGGGTCAGACTTCCATCCCAGGACACACAGCAGATCCCTTAAAATACCAAAGTATCCAAACTCTGAAATAATGGACCTCTCCAAATAAGGATTCATAAATTAGAGGTAACAGAAGAAGGATAATTTCTTCTGATGAAAATCCTGGTTGTTATAGAGATGGGATAGGGAAGGAAATGGGAGGAGAATTGTGAAATGTTGTAGAGGAAGAAGGGATTACTTATTGCTAGGGTCTAAATGTTTACGCCTTCCCCAAATTCATATGTTGAAACCCTAATCCCGGTGTGATGGTATTTGAAGGTGAGATCTTGGATAGTGATTAAGTCATGAAAGAATCCTCACAAATGGGATTAATGCTTTTATCAAAGAGGCCTGTGATGATTAATCTGAATTGTTAAGAGATGCCTAAGATTAAGAGGCTTCTGGGTGTCTCAATGAGGGTGTTCCTAGGAATGACTGGCATGTAGGATGGTGAGCTGAAGCAGAGACCCACCCTAAGTGTGGGCAGCACAGTCCAATAGGTTGGAGACTTGGATGGAACAAAAAGTTGGAAGGGCAAGGAAGCTTCTAAAGACACAGGTTCAGTTCTTCTTGAATGGGATCTAGATTACTGCTGTGATCACCCAAGGACATCAGACTCCAGTTCCTTCACTCTTCCAAAGTGGACTCTGCCCAGTGACTCTCCAGGGAGTTTCCAGGTCTTTGGTCCCAGACTGGGGTGGCACCATTGATCCCTCTTGTTCTGAGTCTTCAGCTTCTTGGACTGAACAGCTACTGCTTCCTCCAGCCTACAGTTGGCCATTATGGGACTATCCAGCTTCTGGTTGTGTAAGCCAATCTAGTAAATCCCCCTTTATAATTCCTTCTCTCTCTCTCTCTCTCTCTCTCTCTCTCTCTCTCTCTCTCTCTCTCTCTCTCTCTCTCTCCCCTGTTCCTCTAGAGAACCCTGATGAATACAAGGCCCAAAAGAGACTCATCTCTTCTGCCAAATGAGGTTACAGTAAGGACACACCCTCACCAGATTCTGAATCTGTTGGTGGCTTGATCTTGGACTTCCCAGTCTCCAAAACTATCAGCAATAAATTTCTGTTGTTTATAAATTACTCTGTATATTGTATTTTTATTATAGTAGCTTGAACAGACTGGCCTGGTGGTACATAATATATCTCCTTAAGCTAGGTAAGAACGATTTCCAGCTTAGCTGGTTTTGTGTGTGTTGCTGGGGATTAAATCCACAGTGCATGCTAGCACTCTACCACTGAGCTATATCTCCAGCCTTCCCTTGGTACTTTTCAAATCAAGGTATCAATAATTGCCTAAATCTGAAAATCTGATAGCCCTTTGTCTCCTTTCTTCCTTCTTTCCTTCCTTCCTCCCTCCCTTCCTTTGTCACTCCTACACTCTTTCCCTTTCTTCCTTCCTTTTATTTTAACCTACCTCTCTCTCACTCTTCCTCTTTTTCTTTCTTTCATGTTACTCAAAAATGTGTAGGATGATAGCTACTGAAAAAGGTCCTGGGACAGATAACTATATGCATGATGCCTTTCCAGGTCATTTTTATCCTAATCTGCAATGCAATCTGAACATGACTGCATTGAGAATTCAGATTCAACTAATTTATAATAATCATTGAGTGATCTCTTCTGGTTCCCTAGGGAATCCCCATCACCCATTTTGATATACACACAATAGCGCTTCCTCTGCTTCTCTTTGACATGCCAGAACTTAAATAAAATGCTTCAACAAATACCAAAATGAATCTGAGCACATTTTTTTTCATGGAACCATCTGGTAAAGAAAGACTTGATATTAAATAATCTTAAGCAAATAAACCCAACCTCTGCTTCTGGAGCTATAGTCGAGGAGCCTTGGTCTTGACCCACTAATGAATAGCCGAGGGCAGGGAAGAACCCCAGGTCGCAGCACCTGCTTCCTAAGATGATGCATGAGCAAGACCTTTAGAAAAGGTTTCCAGGGAAACCATATCACTTCTATTCTTTTTTTTTTTTTTTTTTCCCTGAAATTTATTAAGCACTAAACGTGCCTGCTAGTGCCTGGGGTTCTCATTTGAAATCAGGAGCTGCTGAAGAAAAGTGTTTGCCTGAAACACACCCACATGCCGAGAAATCATTTTTATGCTTCCCTCACAAAATGTCAGCTGCATGCTCAGCTGGGAGAACTAAATGACCTGGGTTCATTTGTGGGATGAAGTGTAGGGAGGATTAACTCCCATTGGGTGAATTGCTTTTTTTTCTTGTTATTGTGATTGCTACTAATGAGTGATAGTCGTGTTCAGATTGAGTAGTTACATTTTTTCCTGTTAGATCTTATGTACATTAAGCTAGGTAGAAAAATGGGAGTATCAGAGAATGTCTT
This sequence comes from Tamias sibiricus, assembly GCA_025594165.1. Taxonomy (NCBI): domain Eukaryota; kingdom Metazoa; phylum Chordata; class Mammalia; order Rodentia; family Sciuridae; genus Tamias; species Tamias sibiricus. Next base: position 82,795,923 of record CM046664.1, read on the forward strand.
CATGGATATTTTATAATATAAAACAAATACTTGAGCAAGAAAATCACAGAAAAATTGGCCAAACTATTTTTCACATAGCTCCATTGTTGGTAAAAGATATTGAGTTAATTGGTCTGTTACCCTACCTGTGTTTCCAGTATGGGTAGGGTAGATCCTGGAGCCGTGTTTCTACGCGGTGATCCCATATCCCTGATCATAACTTATTGGTCTTGAGGTGGATTCCTGACCAAACAGCCAATGCCATTTGAGTTGGAATGCAAAGGTGAAGGAGGTTTAAACCTGATGATTAAACCAGAGGAGAACTTAGAGGCAGCTGTGCTTAATGGCTTGCTCAACCCAAAGCAGGAAGCTCATATTCAGGAAGAGAAGACTGAAGAACACACAGAGAAAGATAAGGCAGAGAGGGGAGAGAGAAAAGACAGATTAGAAAGATTTTTTGATGGCTTTAGTTCCTGTTGTTCCCACAGGGAGACCTGGGTGTACTTTCTGATCTATGGTTTTGTGAGACAGATTTACATCCTCAATATAAATCCCTCTTTGTTTTTCAGCGACAGTGGTTTTCTGTTGCTTTCAACCAAAAGGCTCCTCATTAAAACACCCCGTTTTCCTAGAATCAGCTTTCACACCATTTCTTTCCAAATGGGTTCATAGTCTTGCCGTTTGTGATCTAAGCCAGTGCTGTGATGGATCCTGCCTCTTCTATCACTAAAGAAGTCGTCTTCCTGCACTGGCCTTTTGGGAATGCTCTTCACATTAGGTGTGGCTGGGTAACCTGCACAGGAATACAGCTCCCTAAGCATGTGCTGGTTTCTGATGGGGGCATCAGTGGGCTTTTTATAGAACTGACACAGAACAAGCTGACCCCACAGGGAAATAGTGAAGGAGTTCAAGGTTTTCCCAAGGAGGGAGACTACCAGGCTTAGGGATATTTTGGGGGTAGATATGAAAGAAGTCGTTCAGAGTCCAGCTCCATCTAGCTCTTCTTTGTCCAGATGAGAATCCTGAAACCCAGGGAGGCAGTCATGGTTTGCCATTCAGTGGAGCCTGAATTCCTATTTCCTGGGTTCTTTTTCACCCTGTTCTTCTTCTAGTACTTTCTTAATGAAAAGAGATTACTAATCTCTTTGCTTCTGCACTATGGTTGTAATATACAAAATATATGTGGGCTATGCTTACAAAAGTTCAGAATAATGTGGCTATGTGTCTTATATTATTGTGATGAACTTAAAGTCATTTATTTTTAAAGCAAATTGAAGAAAAATGAGTCCACAGTTAATACAAATGATTTTTTAAAAAGATAGCCTCTTCAATAAATGGTGCTGGGATAACTGGAAATCTGTATGCAGCAAATTGAAATTAAACCTCCATCTCTCACCATGCACAAAACTCAACTCAAAGAGGATCAGGGACCTAGGAATTAAACCAGAGGCCATGCATCTATTAGAAGAAAAAGTAGGCCCAAACCTCCATCATATTGGATTAGGCTCTTATTTCCTTAATAAGACTCCTATTGCACAAGAATTAAAATCTAGAATTAATGAATGGGATGGATTCAAACTAAAAAGCTTCTTCTCAGCAAAAGAAACAGTCAGTGAGGTGAATAGAGAATCTACTAATTGGGAACAAATCTTTACTACACGCAAGTCAAACAGAGCACTGCTTTCTAGAATATATAAAGAACTTAAAAATCTTAACACCAAGAAAACAAATAACCCAATCAATAAATGGGCCAAGGAACTGAACAGACACTTCTCAGAAGAGGATATACAATCAATCAACAAACACATGAAAAAATGTTCAACATCTCTGGCAATTACAGAAATGCAAATTAAAACTATTCTAAGATTTTATTTCACTCCAGTCAGAATGGCAGCTATTAAGAACACAAACAACAATAAATGTTGGAGAGGATGTGGGGAAAAAGGCACACTCATACATTGCTGGTGGGACTGCAAAATGGTGCAGCCAATATGGAAAGCAGTATGGAGATTCCTTGGAAAACTGGGAATGGAACCACCTCATGATCCAGGTATCCCACTCCTGGGTCTATACTCGAAGGACTTAAAAGCAACATATTATAGGGACACAGCCACATCAATGTTTATAGCAGCACAATTCACAATAGCTAAACTGTGGAACCAGCCTAGAAGCCCTCCAGTAGATGAATGGATAAAGAAAATGTGATATATATACACAATGGACTATTACTCAGCAATAAAAGAGAATAAAATCATGGCATTCGCAGGTAAATGGATGAAGTTGGAGAATATAATGCTAAGTGAAGTTAGCCAATCCCCAAAATTCAAATGCCAAAAGTTTTCTCTGATATAAGGAGGCTGATTCACAGTGGGGTTGGGACAGGGAGCATAGGAGGATTAGAGGAACACTAGAATGGCCAATGGGAGGGAGGGAAAGGGAGGGAGCAAAAGGGTGAAGAAAAAAAAAAGATGGTAGCACGAGATGGATATCATTACCCTAAGTGCATGTATGAAGACATGAATGTTGTGAATATATTTTGTATATAACTAGAGTTATGTAAAAATGTGCTCCAAATGTGTATTATGAATTGTAATGCATTCTACTGTCATATACAACAACTTCAAATTTAAAAAATAAAATCTGTATGTGTGGTATTCTTCTAATTTCAACTCAAGTTAACTCGGGGCTTGCGTGTCCTGATATCCAGTAAACCATGATAACTAACCTACCATGGTCACCTGAACTTAGTTAACATGGTGTGTTGGTTAGCTTTTCATTGCCGTGATCCAAATACCTGACACAAATTACTTACAGGAGGAATGATCTGTTTTGGCTTACAGTTTCAGAGGATTCAGTCCATGATCAGCTAGCTCCATTGCTCTGGGCCTGAGATGAGGCAGAACATTAGAGAGAAGGGCATGGTGAAGGAAAGCTGCTGAGTTCACGGTAGCTATGAAGAAGAATGAGAGAGAGAGAGAGAGAGAGAGAGAGAGAGAGAGAGAGAGAGAGAGAGAAGGAGAGAGAAAGGGAGAGAAGCAGGGAGGGAGAGGCTTGCAGACCTCTTCCCCAGTGACTACTTCCTTCAACTAGGTCACCTTTCAATAGGCCATTCAGCTAAACACGAATCAATCCACTGATGAGGTCAGAGCCCTCATGATCCTAAAAACCCCACCTCTGAACACATGAGTCTTTGGGGAACATCTCAGATCCAAATCATAACACATGGGCAGGAACATGATATTAAGCTAAGCTTTGATTTTGTATCACATGCCACCTAAATCATATTTATTTCATAGATGATTCCAAATCTACTTTTTAGAACTTCTCCTTGACCTCTGGGTGCTCTGTGTGAGATTTTGCACCACTACTTCTGTCCTGGCTCATACCATTTCCAGGTTTACCTTGTTTATTGCAGAAGTTTCCTTGCCTCTGGGTATCTCTCTTTCTTTTATTCTTCAACAGAGTGTATCTAGAATTATTTTTCTGTGTTGTCATGGGGGGGGGGGGAGTCATTTTTGTACTTGTTTCTCCTTCTTTTGAAAACAGCACTTGGATTTTCCTTTGAGGACCCCTTCCCCCCAATGAATGGCATTTGTGTGGCCTGATCCCACCCTCTCTTTCCAGAATGGGCACTATATTCCCTTGGCCATAGTGTTAATGTCCATAATGTGTGATCCAAGTTATCCATTGACATCCATCCTCAGGCTCTCGATGGTACAAGCTAGAACTGAGCAGGCATCAGTAGATGATGATTTATCACAGGTTTCCCTCCATTGTAGTGAGAAGTGAATGCACCTGTTCTCTCCATCAGATGGTGCCTGACTTAGGTCAGTTTTCCTGGGATTGCCTAGTGCAGCTGAGTGTCATGCACACAGTAGACATGGATAAAGTTCTGCTGAGAAGAGTGGATTTGGTCTCAGGGGCTTCCACAGTCATTTTCATATAGGTTTTGGTAGTATTGAACCAGTTTCAACTACTGGTTTCATTGCTTCCATCTGTGACTCTTTACTCAGCCCCTTCAGTATTGCCTCATTAGTTCCCTGTCAGTTCTGGGTGCCTTGGAGTGATCTGTAGTGTTGTTGGCTAAAATCTAAATGAAGGCAAAAGCAAAAACATGGCCAACAATTCTCTAGGTGTGACAGGTGTGTGAGTGATGGTCCTGGTCTTTCTTTCCAGTTGAGAGTTGAAGAGCTGTGAAAGCTATAGAGAGTGATATCTCTGAGCCTGGGACTGATTTCCCTTAAATGTTTCTTGGTAGTTTCCATTTGGCTTGATGCTTGCCTTTGAATGTGTCTTTGAAAAAAAAAAAAAAAAAAACAAGAAGGTAGAAAAGAGAGAATGAGAAGAAAAAGTGGGGCCGCCACTTTGTAGAAAGAACATGGCTCAGTGGGAGTTGCTCTTTCTCATCACTGTCTCTCTCCATCACCTGAGTGCCTTGTGGGGCATGTGATCCAGCTCTACACTGGAGGAAAAATCTTACAAAGTGGGATTGTATGGGACTTATGTAGATGAAAGTGGGATTGTCTGTATATCTACACATGGGCATTTAGCTGTGTCTTTGTATTTATTTGTACAAGATAGCCTTTTCAGTCTGAAGGTTTCCTGACAAGGTGAAACTAGGACTTTATACACACAAATTATTTTTCTTAGGTTAGTGGCTGTGGCTGCTGTTTACAAATTCTGGTGATATTTGTGACTCTGCTGTGTCTAGATTTGACTGATTACCAAGCAGTTACTCTGTTCAGGGCACAGTGCTAAGTTCTGTCATATACACTAATTACTTTGTCTTCTTTAACTTTCAAAGAAACTCTGACCAGTATTCGTTATCTATTGCCATATAATAAATTACCCCCAAATGTAGTGGCTTAACACTACAATATTTACGATCTCATTGTTTCCATGAGTCAGGAATCCAGGCACAACTCAGTTGGGTCCTCTGACTTGACCTCTCATATGGCTCCATTGGAAAGGATACATGTCCTCCCTCACTGGTGTGTGTTTTGACAGTTCAATTACTCACAAGCCTGTGGCTGGAGATCCCTCTGGCTTTCTTGCTCCATGGACCTGTCCATTGTTCATTTTATAACATGGCGGGTGGCTCCATCAAGCTGAGCATTTGGGAATGAGAGAGCCAAAGGATTCCAGCAAGATGAAAGACACAGACTTTGATAACCTAGTCTTGGAAGTGACATTGTATATACCTTTATCCTATTTTGTTTTTGAAAGTCAGATCACACTCGAGGGGTAGGGGTCACATAAAGGTGTGAATACCTGGAAGCAGAAATCACTGGGGACGTAGCAGAGGTCTTTCTACCACAGAGGTAGAGATAGATCTCATTTTACAGATGAGAAAACTGAGGCACCATTCAAAGAAACAGAGATGATCGAGGAAATATGTACATATGCATTTCATCATATATGATAAAAGTTCTTGTCTCTGAGTAGTATTTCTCAAGTACAGTTTGGCACCTGTTTTCAGTCTTCTTGTTTGTTTGACTTTCCTTGCTGACAGAATCTGCTCTGTGTCCTGTCCAGCCTTGCTATGCAAAGTATGTTCCAGGAACCAGCAGCCTTGGCCTCACCTGGGAGTTTGTTGGACATGCAGATTCTCAGGCCTCATCCCAGACCTGTGGAATCAGAATCTGCATGCCCAGGAGATTTATGTGCATGTTAAAGTTGGAGAAACATTGCTCCAGAAGTCTCCTTTCTTGGGGTCTCTGCTGACTACAAGTGTCTGCATGCTGGTCTCTGCTGGCCCTGCTAGTTTGTGGTGGAGCACGTTAGGTTCTATCCCTGCACTATTTCAACACCAGAGGAAATGAAGCCTCTGAAACGAAGGCTTCTTATCTTTTCCCATCTTGTATAAACAGCAAAAAAGTAAGAGTAATAATAGGGTTCCCCTCAATAATCAAAGTTATAACAGCAGTCAATGGCATAGATTATCATCGACAGCAGACAATTCAAAATGAAAGTTGGCATTTGGCTGTAGAGGGAACCACAGCAAAGCTGTTCAGACATGAGCCTTCCTAAATTTTATTTTATTTAGGTAACACAGATACATCTCAAAAGTATTGTGCTATGTGAAAGAAGCCAGGCACAAAAAGTAACATGTTGTATGAGACCGTTTATATGAGGATCTAGGAAAGTCAAAACCATAGTGATAGAAAACATTTCAGTGGTTATTAGGGGTTAAGAGAGGGGAGAGAATTTTCTGCAAAGAGACATGAAAGAGTTTTCTGGAATGATGGAATTGTTCTTTATACTTGACCATAGTGGTAAATACATGGGCATATACATTTATTAAAACTCATGAAATTGTACATTTAAAATTGATGAGTTTATGTAAACTAATATTCAATAAAGCTGATTTTATTTAAAAAAAAAAAAAAAGTAAATGGAGCTGGGTGCTGTGGCGCACGCCTGTAATCCCAGCACTTGGGAGGCTGAGGCAGGAGGATCGCGAGTTCAAAGCCAGCCTCAGCAATGGCAAGGCACTTAGCAACTCAGTGAGACCCTGTCTCTAATAAAATACAAAAAAAAAAGGGCTGGGGATGTGGCCCAGTTGTAGAGTGCCCCTGAGTTCAATCCCTGGTACAAAAAAAAAAAAGTAAATGGGAGTCAGTAGCATTGTCAATTGATTATAGTTTCTCAGCCTAATTATCTTTAGGCCCAGAACCCAGAAGCTAATTTGCATTGATTAGAATAACTCATCAGAGAAGGATGCTATTTAGAAGATTTCTTAGTATCTGATGTTGACAGAAAATGGAAATTATTTCTCCTTTGAAATCCTCCTGGAAAGATACCATACTAGAAAATTGTAAGATTTCCATCATTTAAAGTACTCCTGAAAGTCATGCTCCAAGGATGAAGCCACTGAACTTTTTGATTGCCTGAGATTTCTTTAGCCTTCCTTAAAAAGGAACATAGAAATGATAGCTATCATTTACTGAGCAACGACTCCAGGTCAGACTGTAGGCCTACTAGTGCTTCACCTTTATTATCTCATTCATCAGCACAGCCATTGTTTACAGAGGTTCTCCTGTCCTCCCTAAGTTTGCAAAGGAAAAAGCTGAAATTTAGAGATTAGACAACTTGTTTAAATAACAATTAACACTTGATTGGGATTATCTAAGGCCAAAGCCACTTAAACACTCTCTTTATTTCCCATTTCTTCTTAACTCTTCCTGTACCATCTTGCTCAGACTCTAATATGTACTGTCTCCAAGTTGCTGGCTTAAGGTATACCCTATGTTCACAGCCAGACATGCTTACTCTACATTTCTTCCAAGATCTTGTGAGTCCCAGACTCCTTTAAATCTCCATAGATTAAGAGGTCAAATCTATTTATTTGCTGAAAATTTGCAGATGTACCCTGCCACTTTAAGCATTTAGCACCTGGGCAACGAGTTGCTTCAAATACGAGGAATCGTCTTCTCTGGTTTCCAAAACCACTGCTCTAGCAGAGCAGAACCCAGGAGAAATCAAGGACTTGGCAGTGGGTTATGGCCTTGGGATTTCCCCAGGAGAATTCCTCGGTAGCCACAGGGCTGGTTGTTTTTAGAGCAGATGCTTAGTGATGATGCACAGGAAAGGTGCATAGTATGTGTGGGAGGTACTGGGGATCAAGATGGCTTTGGCCACCACACACATCAGGTGCTGGAAGGCACTGTTCAGCCATACATCTTACACGCAGCTGGAAATGGTGGGGGTAATGGTGAGTGGAAACCCATTTTACTTCTTAAGTACAAGAATCAAAAGATTCTTCTGAGTTTGGTTTTCAGAAGATTGCTTATCTGCTGTGAGAGGCAAAGAAGCGCTATTAAGGTGTTGCAAATGTACTCTGCATTCTCAGGTATGTCCCTGTCCCCTAATACATCTTCCAAGTCACGGTGCCAATTGCATAATGAACCCAGATTCAGAACCCAGCCCCCAGATGGGAAGATTCTTACCAAAGCCCCAGGAAACGAGGTTTACTCACTTGTTCTAATGAGCAAATGCTTAGACAAGAAGCTGACATTCATATGAAGTGAAAATGAGGCTGTTTACACCTCCAAGGGGGACCTCAAATGTGAGCTTGAGAGCTCAGCATGGCCACAGAAGCTCTGCTGCCTGATAAGAAGAGCTGTGCCAGCTAATGCATCCCTTGCTGACTGAATAGGTAGCATCCTTAGAAGCCCTCCTTCTCCAACAGCTTTGCCATGCTAAGGGAGGAATCAAGGCCCGCCTTAGCAGTAACATCACCATCAGGTAGGGTCAGGTAAAGCAGGAAAGTTTAACATAGTCATTTTTTATGCCAAAAAAATTCTGACAATAGCTTTGATGTTACTGTTTGATAATTATTGACTTCACATAATTTTTTTAGAAACAAGTTTTTGAGCTTTTAATGAAGTATGATATAAGTGAAAGAATATTATTTTTATGGAAACTTCTTTTTTCCCCAAAAATGAAAATACTTAAATTTCTCTCCTTGCTCAGAAACTCAAATAATAGAAAGTTAATTTCTCCAAAATCCAAGAGAAAAAGTAGATGCAAGATTACAAAAAAGAAAAAAAAGATTAATGCTATCGTGGGAGTACATCCTCCCAGCCTTTTTTTTTTTTTTTTTTTTTTTAATATTTTTTAGTTGTAGATGAACACAGTACCTTTATTTATTTATCTTTATGTGATGCTGAGGATTGAACCCAGTGCCTCACCCATGACAGGGGAGTTCTCTACCACTGAACCACCACTCCAGTCCCCTCCCAGCCTTTTTTTTTTTTTTTTTTTTTTTTGATACCAGGGATTGAACTCAAAGGCACTCGACCACTGGGCCACATCCCTAGCCATTTTTTGTATTTTATTGGAGACAGGGTCTCACTGAGTTGCTAAGTGCCTTGCCATTGCTGAGGCTAGCTTTGAACTCGCGATCCTCCTGCCTCAGCCTCCCAAGTGCTGGGATTACAGGCGTGTGCCACCGCGCCCGGCTCTCTCCCAGCCTTTTAATGCATGTACAAACCTACCTTTACCTTGACTAAGGTCTAGTGTAATATTGTTCCATAACCACCTTGTTTCATTCCTCAATATGTCATGGCTCTACACAGATGTCAGTACATTCTGATCTACTTTATCTTTTCAAGGGCTTCATTGTAGTTCTCTTATGGATATAATTTAATTAACTAATCCCCTGAAAGACTTTTGGGCTATTTCCAATATTTGGTGACTACAAAGAATTCTGGTAACTATTTTTCACCATAAGTATTGGCACATTTGTGCAATAATCTCTAAAGGATAAATTCATGGATGTGAACTTGCTGGTCAGAGACTAGATACGTTCTCAATTTTAATAAATTTTGTCAAAGTGGTATGACTTTACTAACTTTCTCTGGTTTCAATGTGTGAAACTGTCTGTCTCTCAAATTAGTATAAACTCTGGGCAGTATCAATCTTTGCTAATAAGATAGGGAGAATGAAATTATATTATTTTAAATCACATTTGTTTAGTTAATAGTGATTTGGGGTCTATGTCATATGCTCGCTGGCCATATGTATTTCTTTTTTTGTAAACTCAATATATTATGAGGATATGTTTAAGGTTTAATTATTGAACTAGAACTTTTCTTACATTAAGAATATCATTGTCACATATTTTGCATGCAATCAAATATTTTTAATAACAGGCTTACTTATATACTTATATAAACTCTATTTCTGTTGCTGTGACCAAAAGACCTAACAGGAAAAATTTTAGAGAAAGAGAAGTATATTTATTGCTTATGGTTTCAGATATCTCAGTCCATGGTTGCTGACTCCATTGCTCTGGACCCCAGATAAAGCAGAAGGGTGTGGAGGAGGAAATGACTCCATACATAGCCAACCAGAAGGAGAGAGAGAGAGAGAGAGAGAGAGAGAGAGAGAGAGAGAGAGAGAGATGCAAGGAAAGATATATGCCCCAAAGTCATACCCCCAGGGACCCACCTCCTCCAGCCACACCCTGCCTTTCTACAGTTACCACCCAGTTAATCCCAATCAGGATTAACATACCAATAGGTTAAAACTCTCATAACCCAATCATTTCACCTCTAAACTTTTTTTGCATTGTCTCACACATGAGCTTTTGGGTTATGAGAGTTAATATGAGAGTTAACTCATATTTAATATGAGTCAATATTTAAACCATAACACTCTGATCTCTCTCTTTACCCTCACCTCCCCCATAAAGAAAAACTACCACAAAACTTTTAGTTATTGTATTATTTCCCCAGGCATGCTGTAACAAAGTACCATCAAGTGGATATCTTAACAAATAAGACATCTTTCACAGTTCTGGAGGCTATAAGTCTAAAATCAAAATGTTGACAGTCTTCTTTGGAGACTTTTAGGGAGGATCCTTCCTTGCCTCCATGTGTTCTTTGGCTGGTAGATGCATCATTCCAATCTCTACCTTCACCGCAAGGTGCTTATCTTTATGTCACTTCTCTGTTTATAAGGGTACCAGTCACACTGGATTAGGGCCCACACTAAAGATGTCATCTTAACTTGATCATGTGTGTAGGCCCTATTTACAGGTAAGATTGCATTCACAGATTGGGGTTAAGACTTCAATGTATCTTTTTGAGGGACACAGTTTAACCTATAACAAACACCCACCTATTACAAAGTGTCTGCTATCACCAGCACTTATAAACAGGGAACCACAGGGAATGGGTCAGTCTCATTGCATACTTTAATCCCCAGTACTTTGTACAGTGTCTAGTAGATAGTGGGCAATCAATATGTTTTCTTAAAAGAAAGAATTTAAGTTTCAGGAATATCTGGTATTTTCAATATGAAAAGATACTGAATATATTGGATTCTTTCTTTTATTTAAATTAACATTTGTAGGGGCTGGGGTTGTGGCTCAGTGGTAGAGTTATTGCTTGGCATGTGTGAGGCACTGGGTTTGATCCTTAGCACCACATTAAAAAACAACAACAAAACAAAACAAATAAACAAACAAAAAAACAGCATCGTATTCATCTATAACTAAAAAAAAATTTTTTTTTAAATTAACATTTGTAGTTATACTATTTGCCAGTGGGGTTACCTAGACTGTACAGAAGAGATGGTCTCAGCTTTCTGAGTGGGCACGTTAGTCAAGATGTGTGTTTAAGGTTTCCCTGGCACCTGCCCTAAAATGAGTCTTTGAGAATATGCAGACAAGCCTTCTCTAAAATCAAATTTATTTACCAGAATTATTGAGCTTGATGAAACTGAAAATAAGCCAACAGAGCCCTTAAGAAATCCCAACTTCTTTTATTTTCTTCATAGTGTTAAATATAATTGCCAATTTATTACATAATCAGGGAAAACAGAGCCCAGCATATCAAAGATAAGAAATTGCTACAGAAACTGAAGTTTTTAAATTTATTTAACCAAAATAATTAATTTCCATTAATAGTGAACACTTCCAAACTATTGTACAGAATTTCTACATTTAAACTTTTCTAAAAAAATTATTATTTAAGCTGGGTACAGTGGCACACACCTATCATCCCAGAGGGCTCAGGAGGCTGAGACAGGAGGATTGTAAGTTTGAGGCCAGGCTCAGCAATTTAGCAAGGCCCTAGGCAACTAAGTGAGAGCCTGTCTCAAAATAAAAAATTTGGAAGGGCTGAGAATATAACTTGGTGATAAAGTGCCCCTGGGTTAAGTCCCTAGTACCCCAAAATATTTATTATTTTAAAAATAATTATATACATATAATTACTATAATAAACTTTTTGGAAGACAAGAGTATTCTCTAGTTATCTATAATGTCTTCCTTCTACTTTCTCCAAAGTATCACTAAGGTTAGTTAAATGCAGTCCTATGGGGCTATGTCTAAATCTACTTTGCTTGGCTTTACTTTCAGTGACCACAGTTGTGTTACAAGAGCAATGTTTTAGGTCCTAGTGTACAGCAATAAAGATGAGGTATTTCAATTCCAACAGAAGCAACATTCTGATCTGGGCACTTTTTCTGCACTCATGCAGACATGGCCTACGTGTGCAAAACTGGGCCATTATTCAGATATACACCAAAGGCATTATTCAGTTGTGTGTGACCTAGATGCCCAGTTCCTCACACTCAGAAGGGCACTTGGTTTAATGTGCTGCTGTTACCATCTCCAGTTTCTTAATCATTTTTAAACAATGGGTCCCATGTTTTCATTTACACTGGGCTCTGCAAATGATGTTGCCAGTCCTAGATACACACAAAAGTTGCTTTGGCCTGATTCATTTTACTTGTGGTCTGTGTTTTCATTTGGCACTGAAGATAGAGTTGTGGGTAGTTCCCCATTGGCAGGATGACCCCAGTTCTAAAAACTTTTCAAAAGTGTAGAAATTCTTAGTCATGCAATTCTCTGGAAACAGGAAAGGAAGGAAACATACAAAGATAATTTTTGATTTTTGTTTAGCTACAAGTCTGTAGAGTTGAATTAGGCTCTCATTGGCATATGGAAGAATAAAGCTCAATGTATATATACATGTGCACGCATGCACACACACACATATATATCAGCTTCATGAAATAACTGGTTCACTTGAAGAGCAAGTATGTATGCATATGTGCCAATAGGCTAAACATAAATCCATTCCTTTCTCCTTTATCATCAAGGTGATTATTTCAGCAATTCAAATGAAAAGCAGGATTTGTACAAGGCCTGAGCATGGCTGTTCTTTAGAAACACAGTCAAAGCTGCCTGTTCTAAATCAGGAAGCACCTTTCTTTTGGTTCTTCTTCAAAAGAATGGTGGGGGATTGTGGTCTAGAGATTCCGTGAGATGTCTAACCTCCATTTATCAAGAGAAATGAAATTCAGTACAGGACGTGGTCCTCTGTACAGGGGTTACAGTGTGATTTTGAAAGGACGAGTTGTGCTGGGCATGGTAGTGCACACCTGTAGGCCCAGGGACTGTGGAGGCTGAGGCAGGAGGATCACAGGTTCCAGGCCAGAGTTGGCAACTTAGTGAGATCTTGTCTCAAAATTAAAAAAAAAAAAAAATTTTTTTTAAATGGGGCTGTATGTAGCTCAGTGGTAGAGTACCTCTGGGTTCAATCCCTAGTAACCCTTACCACACACACACAAAAGGATAATTTTGCCAAAGAAGAAGATACCTAGGAGCAAGGAGAAAGCTCAGAGGGCAATGAGCTACCCATATCCTCAAAGGCCATGCAGGCCTTCTTACTCTGGCTGAGAATTAGTTCACCTTGGAGTACTTAGAAAAATACTTATGTCTGGGTCTCATCTGGTGTTAATTAGATTGTAACCTGGGAGTGGGGCACAGGCAAGGGTTTGTTTTGTTTTGTTTTTGGTACTTGGAAATGAACCCAGGGCACTTAATCGCTGAGTCACATCTCCAACTCTTTAATATTTTATTTTGAGACAGGATCTTGCTAAGTTGCTTAGGACCTTGCTAAGTTGCTGAGGCTGACTTTGAACCTGTGATCCTCCTGCCTCAGCCTCCCAAAGCTGGAATTATAGGTGTGCACCACTGTGCCCAGCAGGCAAGGATATTTTTTTTACAGTGTCCCTGGCGGTTCTTATTTGCAGCCAGGGTTGAGCATCCGTTGGCTTTTGAATAAACAAAAGAAAGGTCTGCGCTACATCAAAGTCCATCAGGTATCTATTTTGAAAATTAAAAAGATTAGAAATATATTTATATCTGATTATGCTTAAATGTGGACATCATCAACATAATTATTTCTATGTAATTTATTAACTACAGGTAATTAAAGATATTATATAAATAATTTAATAATCTATCTCTAAGGTTAATCGTGGCAAGATACTTAAGAGATGAAAAAAGAAACTTTTTAAAGGAAGATATTTTAGTTGTTTTTAGGAAATACAGGATGTGTCAAAGTCTAAAAGTCTTTGAAACTGAGAAATAGGTAGGACAAGTAGTGTTCTTCCAAACTCTTTAAATAACAAATATCTTCATCCATTAAAAAATAAAAAAACTATTAAGACCAAAAATTTAAATTAAGGCATGTGGAAACTAAATCATATTTTCTAGAAGGCCTCCCTCAATAACATACTTTTTAAAAAATATCCACCAAACATCTTCATAAACTAGTACTTATAATTCTAGTAATCCTAGAATACAAATCCCTTTTCAGCCAAGTTTTGAGTTCTAAGGTAAAGACGTCCTTGATGTTTTCACAAGTCCACAAAGGGTTGTGGAAAGGTAGCTCCTGAAGAAGAAGGGAGTCAGGGAAGAAGGGAGAGAGGGAATGAGCCGTGGGTGCAGGCCAGCAGAGCCCTGTTGGTGACTTCCTGTTTCTGTGCTGGTCACAACACTAATTGTACTGGATAATAAAAGATCTCATCTTTGTTTTTGATATCTACACCCTGGAGGCAGACCAGAAGAGGAGGCCCAGTGCAAAGTTCAGGGTTTCCTCTTTGTGCATCTTAGTGCACAGTGTAAAAGAATCTGATTGCAAAAGACACTGAAAGGACTAATATGCTTTCCTTGCTTTTAGCACACCACTTACATCTGCCAACACCAAGGGGGGAGGGGTCTGGAAGCATCATTTGAGGAATGAGACAAAGGTTACAGGTTGCATCTTTTTTCGTGGAGAGCTTAAAGCACACGAGGAGAACGAAAATGGAGAGTAAATTCAGATAGGCGTCATCAACTATTCTAAAGAATTTCCAGAAGCACTCAATAAGACAGTCAAAACATCAGGCCCCATAAGGACATTATCAGTCTGTCTCAACTTGGAACGTCCTCCAGCATCACTGAGACTAATGAGAAGAAACAAACCTGCAAAGAAGCCCAGCGCTGAATATGATTTCAGCAGCCAGCGATGCCAATCTTTTCTTTCCTCCAGTGAGGAGTTCAGCTAGGGAAGGAGCTCTATTCTTAAGTGCCAGCTTTCACAATGTCCTATTGAATTTTAAATACAAGTTTGATGACTCCGATGTGCTGTTTAAAATGTTTAGAACATGAAGTTGTTTTTCATTCCAGCCCAGAGTATTAGGCTGAGTGTTTCTCTCCTTGCTTGATGCCAAGAACAAGGTGTAGGAACCAGTTAAACTGTACAGTCCATCCTTTGTCTCTGCAAACTTCAATCTGATCAAGGAAGTACTTTTTAGCGTCCTCCTCGTTTTTCCCCACTGTCAGGGCATCCCGGATGTACTCAATATCTTCTTTGCTGGTTAACTGGGGCATTCCTGTCATCAACATCATGGAGAACAGGATGATCAGCAGGTTTGTGTGATGGCGAAGGGCTAGGTACGCCTTGACACAGACATCCTGGATAAAGGAAAAAAACTGCTGTTACTGGTGTTAGAGTAACTGTAGGCTGAAGACTCCTGGGCTGTCCTGGCATTTATGTAGCATCACTGTCATGAGAAGAAACCAACAAGGCAGCTCTCTGCCCCAGAAGAAAAACTTTATGAGAACATAAGCTATTTTTATGATTTCCTCAATACTGCAGTGTGGTCGCATAGAAGCAGGGTGTGCTCAAGAAAAGCTAATTGATTCAGGTATTTGTTGTTTGTTATTCTACATTTTAAATTCAATTTCCCTCCTAAGAAATTGAGGGTAGAAATACTCATTGTCTCTGAAGAGGAATGAGTCACTTTTTGAGCACCATACTGGAATCAATAAACTTTATGTAAGCAAAAAAATGTTTGCCAAGAGCTAATGAAATCCAAAGAAGTGAAAGAAACATGGTGTCTGAGATTTAGTTTTATCCCTATTTTGTACTTTGTTCTATTCTAAGAAAGCAGATGAGTTAGCTTTTTGCTGCCTGATTCTCAAAATTGTTGAGTGAACTTTGAAATTTTAATACAAATTCTGAATACTGAGAGAGAGGGCTTTAAAAAATATGATGGCTGATGCTGTCCCAAAAAAGCTTTGGAGCAGGTGATACAGGTGAATTATACCTACTTAGTAAACAGCAGGTAATAATTATGTCTTTAAATTGTCCCAAAGCATAGGAAAAGATGCAAAGTTCCCAATTTTATAAATTGAGAACATAAGACTTAGAATAAACACATACACAAAAACATGTGGAACACATTTAAAAAAACAGTAAGACTTGACTGAGTCACATAAAATAAAACTTACCTACATGGAGTGACATGGCATGTTCTTCAAAGATAAAATTGCTAATTATCAAGATGTAAATTATTCTTGGATTAGTCTATAAACATAATCAAATTTCAATAAAAATCCTTATCGGTGTTTAAACTAGATATAGTTTTAAGTCCATCCAGAATAGTTAGGGCCCGAGAACATTTTGAAAGAGTACAGTAATGAAAACCAAGGTTTGCCATAGCAGATATTAACACACCTTATCAAACTATAATATTTGATTAATTATGCTGGGCGCATGCCCATGATCCCAGCTTGGGATGCTAAGACAGGAGGATCGCACGTTTGAGGACAGCCTGGGCAACTTAACAAGACCTCGTTAAGGCCCAGAGGGCAGCATGTTGTGAGAGCTCAGGACACGTCAGTCCTTTCCCTCTCCTACCATCTCTTCTCTGCTTACTGTGAAGCAGGAGACTTGAAGAGTCTCAAAAGTCTATTTGGATAGTTCCTGCTGCAGCCCAGGCCTCAGCTGTCCCCTGGCCACAGCCCCAGTGCATTAGTGCTCTTGCATTCTTTATGACTCCACTGATGTCCGGAAATCGTTTCCTTTTGCTCATCGGTAGGACCAACTGAGGTCTTTCTTGGTTCTTGGTAATTACAGAGGCTAAGTACAGACTTCACCTCAGGCTACAGTCTCATCAATTTGCCAACTTTTGAGATTCTCACACAGGCTTTGTGGGGAATGCCTGTCAATTCTGAATTAGAGTACGTTCTGATTTTTAATTATTTTCTATCCCTTTGACATACTGGGTGCTCCAGGCAAATCCTGTGCTGGAAGAGCCCACTCAATGTGTGGTCAATCTCTTTTTAATGGGAAATTTTCATGGAGGGAAATTAACCCAAGGCTAAGTTATTACCACACCAATCCATAGGTGCTCAGTAAATAATTGGTGGGTGGTGACTGACATACTGATTCCTGCAGAACCCAAAGAGATGCATTAAGGGAAAGGCACTGTCCTGCATCTCTTAAAGACCCCCTCAACCATGCAAATGAAATTTTTTTTAAAAATAGTTTTTGTTTTTGTGATGTTGTGGATGGACAACCTAGGGCCTCATACTAAACTACATCCCAAGACTACATGACTGATATTTTTTGGCTCTGATTTATTTGGGCAATTCTGATTTTCACACATAAGGACCTGTTATTTGAGAAAGAAAAACTTCCTCCTCAAGTTTAACTGCATGTTCCTTACTTGTTGAACACAATGTACAAGTTCTGACTGGCTGCACAGACTTAGAGATTCAGTGTAGATTTAATTATCCTTTGCTTAAATTAAGACATTGTGGAGCAGTGGTTAACACCTTGCTGTATAAATTCGGAGCTTGGCTTTCTTACTGACAAGCTGTCTGTCATCAGGCAATTCACTTAGCTTCTCTGGACCTCAGTTTCCTTATCTGTAGAATGACAATAATAACAACAACAAACAGCATCCATTTCATAGAGTTGTGGTGAGATTTAAGTGCTAGGTAACAGGTTGGCCATTATTCCTAAATACTCTGCAGAGTTGTATTATTGAACACATACACACTTATCAGTGCTAAGGAGGTCACTTTCCCATCTAGACCATCTGTCTGTCCAAAATATCCCCTTAGATGGCAAAGCTGTAGGGGGTGAGATAGGCCCCACTTTACCGAGTGCTGCGGGGAGGGTTGACTTCATGCTGACCCACTGAAGTGGGTTGGATGGAAGCCTGTGGCACCTGTCAACACCTGCAGGTGGTTCTTCTCTTGCCTCAGGGGCCTGGTTGAGCACCTGCTCCAACCACTCAAGACCTAGAAGTTTCATTTCTGTCCTCTGCGCTCAACCAGTGCATCTGTGAATCTGTCCTGACCATGCAGCTTGGGCCCAGGGGACTGTGGTTTGAGGGGCCCTGAGGATGTGGCTTGGGAACTCAGGGGAAAATCCAAAACACAGATGTTACTTGGTATCAAAATAGAATTTTCCCTTCTGCCAGGGCTGCCTGTAGTTGACCTCAAACGTTCCTCCCAACTATATTTTGAGGCTCTTATTATTGAGTGGAGAAGAAGAGGTGAGGGAAGAATCTGATCTGGGGGACTTGGTTTCATGTACTTGTTAATGAGAGTGAATTATTGTTAATGTCACTAGGCGAAACACTCTAGTAGCTAATAAATAGGTCGAGCCTATGTAGTACATCTGCTCTTAATTTCATTGCTGATTTAAATGCCTTTATTATAGCAGCTAAGTACCCAAAGAAAGGATTGCTTTTACAAAGCTACCAACCCCCATAAATTTTGGAAACAAAAGGAATGTATTACCATTTCAGGGCCCAAAACTTTGACTTGATTTGCTAACTGCCCCACCTATCAGTTTGCTAAAGAGGAAGCAAATGACTGCTATACACTGTCTCCTAGTTTCTTAACCACTGATGACTGTGACTGCTGCAGACTGTCCAGGGTCACAGGGAATACTTGTTCTTACAGTCAAATCCCCCATTCTCATCTACAAATGAAGTGGAAGTGAAATATTTACAAAAATGAAGAAGTTATATTAGGAACATAAAATAGAAACTCCAGGGAAAAGATTCTAAGACTAGGGGAGAGAGAGATGCTGACAAAAATTCATCAATGAAAAAAAAAAAGAAAAAGTTCCCACCCACTGACATTTCCTAAATAGTAATGCTATCTCTGTCTGCCAAAGAAAGGACACAGGAGAGAGGAAAAAAAATTCAGTCTACAGTAAAGGATTTTATTTACTTATTTTTTAGGAGTTCTTTTGGCCAACCAGAGAAGATCATTGATTAGTAGACCTAATAATGCAGGAAGCATCACTCTCTGGTAAATCTGAACTAGAGGGTGCCTAACACTTGGCCATGCACTTGTTGAGTTTGTATTAGGATTCATATCTTCATAGACTCGAAAATAATTCTCAAACTAGCTGTTTGCCAGGGAAAGGACTATGTTGTCATCTCAAATATTTAGCTAGAAACTCATTAGAAGCCTAAAGGCTACAATTAAGCTGTTCTACTTTAGTCACTATTCAGAACAGCCTATATGTAGGAGGGACTCTCTCTCTGTGTGTGTGTGTGTGTGTGTGTGTGTGTGTGTGTGTGTGTGTGTGTGTATCTTCCAGTCTTGTTCCAAAAAGGATTTAAGGTGAACTATTTGGATACATAAAAGTCAAAACAACATTAGTGAGAGGTGGATGGAGAAAGAAAAGAGAATAACAAAGGAAATGGTTCACAATGGCCAGGAGACAGAAACTAATTTAAAATCACACATGGTAAACCCTGTAGACTTGCTATAGGTGGTCTCCAAGTAAATCTCTAACCAAAAGGAAACTAATCCATTTCTTTATCGATTCTTAGAGGACTTTAAAAAACCTATTTGTTTAGGAGAAGCACGGCTTTTCTAGAAACCAAGATCAATAGAAATTTCACAAGGGCATCTATGGAGAGTCTATTTTGTAAAGTGGCAAAAGAAGTCCTCAAAGTGTTCTCATGGTGACAAAATGATTCTCTTAAAGAAACTGAAATCAAGAGGCTGATGCTAGGTGAAAGATGGTTCTTGATTAGTGTTTGAAAGTAACAGGCACTGGGGGATGCTGCATGCCCATTACTTAGCTTATACATCAGATCCAAGGCCATCTCCAGTCCTGGATTCATTCATATCTTTTCTAGAAGAGTGATCAAACTCAATTAGCTAAATGAAGTCCGAACAACCTGACAAGCTCATACAAGTCTGCATCTAGTGGAGATTTCACACCAACATATTCAACCCCCTATATATAGCTGTGGCTGGGCCTTTCTAGGCAAGTGTCTTTCAATTCATAACACAGAGAGTGAAGTACTGAGAGTCTCCTCACTGGGATTGAGGAGACCTAACTAATGGGTCAGGGTAAAAATCCCAAGAGTGAAACCTTAATCAGCTCAGCACATTTTGTGTAATGTGACAGATGAACTTGTCATCTCCCACTTGACCTATGATAGACCTTAATTAGAGTAATTGTGGTTAATCAATTGAGCTCAAAATGACATCGTGGCTTTGCACTGCTCTCCACCCCCAGTCCAGCCCATGCACTATTTTAAGTTGGATCCAAATTTCCTTTCTTGACTCAAGTTCTACTACACATTCCATAGATACCTATGTTCCATTCATAGTGGGGTATTGTACTTTTTGTTCCTAAATACAGATTGTATGCACTTTTCTAACTTTATGCACTTGCTCATGCTGTTTTTTTTTTTCTGTCTAGATGTTCCTTCTCTTCCCTGAATCAGTCTGACAAAATGAAATTGAATTCAGCCCTAAAGGCTCAATAAAAACACTTCCTTCTCTGAATAGTCCTGTTCTATCCTCTAGTGCAGGATTAATTGCTTCCTCTGCAAACCACTGTTAGCACAAAGTATTCCTTAGCACAAAGTAATGTATATCTCGGTCTTACTGCATTCTGGGGCTGTGCCTCTGCCCAGCAGTGTCTGGCACACTGTAGCTGAGCTATGTATGTGAGATGGACAGACAGATGCTTGATATGCAGTAGTCAAGTTCAGTCTTGGGCAAGATTCATCTCTTTAAAAATCAGGAGGAACTGGAGAACAATTATATTGGTAGGGGATTAAGCTGGAAAGGTACCGTGCCTTTTTGAGGGTGATACTTGACCCTTCTTTGTGCCTGGCACAGCTCCTGAAATAGAGCAGGTATTTAGTAAGAGTATGAGAATCAGTGTCCTATTTTGGATGTGGTGAACAGGGCCTGGTGACTGCAACAGGATGGAGTAGGAGGTTGAGAAAGGCCAGCTGGCAGGTTACGGGTCACAGGTATACGCAAGTGCAAGGACTCCCACTTGAAGGAAGGGGAGACGGAGAAAGGAAGTAATGGTGAATGGCTGCAGTCATTAGAAGAGTGTCAGGTGGTGAGGTCTCTGTGGTCCCTGGGGCTGGCATAAGACAGGGGCAGGGCCCTGGTCATAGAGGTAGGTAGGTTAGGCCTCTGGTGGAGGAATGGAGGTACAAACAGACCAACCTGGGCTCCAGGGGTAGAATAGGCTATAGCAGAGATAGACTTCAGTTGGGTAAGGGTTCTTAAAAACTTCCCGAGTTAGGGGCTGTGGTGGTAGCTTGGTGGTAAAATGCTTGCCTAGCATGTGTGAGGCACTGGGTTTGATCATCATCCAATAAGTAAATAAATAAAATAAAGGTATTATGTCTATCTACAATTACAAAAAAAAAAAAAAAATCAAAACTTCCCAGGTCAGGACTCTGCAAAGGGACTCGGCATGCAGCTGAGTCTGGAACCTGTAAGGGCACCTTGGAATGGTGACAAGACTGCTGGGACTGGAAACAGGCAAGGCCTGGTCAAACTGGCAAGGAAACTATAGTCAGCCTAGGTTAAAATAACACAATAAATAGACTCCAGACTATTTCATGAAATGCTTCTTAACAGTGACATCTAGGGGCAAGCCCCATTTAGGGACATTCCTCAAACTGCCTGTTTTTTACAAATGTGGCTGCAAATGTTATTCACCTCACCTGATGACCAGATTCATCTGACCTACATTTGCTTAGGGTCTGCTGTGTGCAAAGAACATCTTTAAAATAATCATTTATAAGAGAACAAGTTGTTCATGCTCCTGGAAGACTGTCCCATATTGGATGCCTCCCACATGTGTGTGCTCCATGTCCCCTTCTCTGTGCATAGATTACTGTTCTGCTTGGGGGGAAAGGTAATATTTATTTCAGTAAGGAAATCTCCACGCAAATGTGAATAGACATCAAATGATACTTCCATATTTGCATTATTTAATGAAACACTGGGTTTCGTAATTAGAGTTAGTTCCTCATCTGATGTGTGGATGTGTTGTTACCTGCGTTGTGAAGACTTACTACCTTCCACGTGAGGGTGGTTTGTCAATCTGTGCCCGAGTAACTATTTCATAAACTCAAAATACAACATATGCTAGGGAAGGAAGACGCCCTGGAGGGGGACCCGTCTGACCCCACCCCTCCCTGTGCAGGAACTGCCCCTCCCCCTTTTGCTCCTTCACTCAGCAAACACCTTCTGAGAGCCTACTGAGTCTCAGGCTCCACATAAGGGACACAGGACACATGTGGCCTGCTGCACATAGCCAGCTGTTTGGGAAGGGAGAGTCCAACAGTGAACTGGCACAAATCACTATAACCTGTGATAGTGCAGGAAATGGTCAAGGGGCTGTGGCAAAGCCCAACAGGAGGGGACCGAGGTTGGAAGGCTCCCCTGAGGAATGGTATTTAAGTGAGACCTAAAGGCAGTGAAGGCCTTCTGAACAGAAAGCCTGACCAGTGAGACAGCTCGGGATGGTGGGAGATGAGGAAGGCTGTGATTGACTGACGCGAGGGGTGGGGGGAGTTAGGGGATGAAGGCAGCCGTGCTGAGCTCAGGGTGGGGCTGCAGTGGGCAGGCCCCCTGGCCCTTGCAGGCCAAACTTCCATATTCAGATTTTATTCAAGGTGACAAACTACCACTATGTGGCCGTCTGAAGGGAGGGATTAACATATCTAGTCCTTAAGTTCAACTTTTGAGAAGATTCTGATGATCTGCAACCTTTTTTCAAAAAAAATATTTTTTAGTTGTCAATGGATTTTTTACTTTATTTATTTGTATGTGAATAAATGAGGATCGAACCCAGGGCCTCACACATGCCAAGCAAGCGCTCTACCACTCAGCCACAATCCCAGCCCTATCTACAACTTTTTAAAAGACCAAACACTACTTAATAAAATGAAGGAAAAACACTGAAATGTTAGAAGGTGGGACAATAGGGTTTTGATAGCTTACTAATATTTTAGAATATGCTGCTGTCTTTTTTTTTTTCATAACTTTATTTTATTTATTTATTTTCACATGGTGCTGAGGATCGAACCCAGGGCCTCGCAGGTGCCAGGCAAACGCTCTGCCGCTGAGCCACAACCCCAGCCCTGTCTTTTGTTTTTAATAAAGAAGCATTCACTACTTTAAAACTTAGAAAAAAACTCATCGAATAAATACAAATAAGTGGGAAATTATATTTCATTTGCCATTGATGTAAATGCATTCATGTGCTATATATGTTCTATAACTCTTAATAGAAATGTAAAATAAAGTGGTCTAAAATAAAGTATCAGTGGGTAAACCATGGTTTACCTTTAAAAAAAAAAAAATCTCCTCAGTAAGGGTGAGATTTTTCTAAAGAGAATTTTTTTTTTTTTTTTTTTTTTTTTTTTTGGTACCAGGGATTGAACTCAGGGGTACTCGACCACTGGGCCACATCCCCAACCCTTTTTTGTATTTTATTAGAGACATGGTCTCACTGAGTTGCTAAGTGCTTTGCCACTGCTGAGGCTGGCTTTGAATTCGCGATCCTCCTGCCTCAGCTTCCCAAGTGCTGGGATTACAGACGTGCGCCACCGCGCCCGGCTGAGAATTTATTTTTCAAAGTTGTCATCACTACACCCTGTGTATAGGAGGCTGCTCCAAAGACTACAGATACTCTGAAGTTCACATGGTGGGCCTTGGTTTTATCTCATTCTAGCTTGTTCCTGAACTCACCCCTATTCAAAAAATAATTTGTGAATACAGTCCCAGGCGAAACTAGCTGCCTGGGAAAGGAGAGAGATGAGATAAAGCACAGCCTTCCTTGTTCAGTTCCCTTACTTCCTTCCCCTGGCCACCAGCAATGCATGTTTTAATTCTTGGTGGACAAAGTTCACCCCACCCTTAACAAAAAGTGGGTCACCTTCTCTCCACCTTTTTGACAGATTAATCAAATATGCAGCATGTCTTAATTAACCTTATGGGGTCAAACTTAGCCACTGGCTGGAAATGAGGACACCTTTAATTCAAAATACTGGATACGATATTTCCCTAAACCTGGCTGCTTTATTCTACGAGTTTATGAAACACTGTTGATAGAGTTCAGAGACGTGGTCCCTGAGCTTGAAGAACTTAAATTCAAAAAGGAAACATACAATGCAGTAACAGAAACCCCTGGATTAGCAGTATGTAAAAGGAGGCAAAAGAAAATGAAAAAAAAAAAAAATGGGTCAAGTCAGAATTGAACGATGAAGGTTTGGTTGCCCATCTTTGTCACTGAGGAAACTGGAAATTCTGTGTGTGTATAATTTCACCTGGTGGTGTTCAGCCTTTTCTTGTGAGGGAGGAAGACGGCGGGACAAGAAGGGAGGGCAGCAGAGAGGGGAGCGTGGAAGGGGAAGCAGAAGGGGGGGTGGACTCCGCCTGCTCTTTAACCAGAACATGTCACTTGGTCATGTTCTACATGTGGCCTCATTTTGAAAACCATTTCTCAATTTAAAAGTTTTCAAAGTCTGAAAACCTACTGTGATGTATGTAACCAGGCTGGCAGTAGCTTACTGAGCCTTTGCTACCGTCTAGGGTCTGGGCTAAGCATGCTCCACATTTTATTTAAATAGCCCCTACCTCTGCCTTCTGCCTGCAGAGGTGAGCAGTTTGCCCCCACAAGTGCTCCTTGACATTGCCACCAAGTGCCCTCACCTGATGCTCCCAGACGTGCGGCTGCCTGAACTTGGGCAGGAACCCTCAGAACTATGAGCCAAATAACACTTTTCTCTTTATTAAAAGATAGCAAACAAATAATTCCTGGCAAAACCACATGAGGCAGATCTTCTTCCCCTTTCAGATGAAGAAAGCAAGGTTCTGAGAGGGAAAGTAATTTTCACAATATACAGGCAGTTAAGGAGTGGGCCAGGATTCAGACTCAAGTTTGCTTCAAAAGCTGTCCTTTCCCCCACCATGCTACCTACACTCTGCTCTGTATCTGTGTTTAAGGCTCAATGTGGGTACGTTCACTTAAAATGCAGAAAAGTGCTCTTGGGTACATGGAAGGACAACGGAATTCACAAAGATGTGTTTTTGGTGGTGCCCACTGACTAGGTGTTGCTTTAATGAAGGACGTTTTAACAGCCTGAGAAACAAGCTTTGGTGACAAAGGATGGAGAACGGCTCTTCCCAAGAGGACAGACTGGCAAAAGCTCACTGCAAGCTGGGCCCAGTGGCACATGCCTGCAATTCCAGCAGCTTGGGAGGCTGAGACAGGAGGACTGCAGGTTCAAAGCCAGCCTCAGCAACTTAGTGAGGCCTTAAGCAACTTACTGAGACTTGTTTTAAAATTAAAAAAAAAAATTAAAAAGGCCTTAGAATGTGGCTTAGTGGTTGTGTCCCTGGGTTCAATCCCTGGTAGGAAAAAACAACAACAACAACAACAACAACAACAACAAAACAACTCAGGGCAGACGGATATTGCTTTGGGTGGAAGTTGTTGGTAGGGGCAGGAAACCTTTCCTCGGCCACCTAATACCAAAGATCTTTTGAATGTTTTGAAACTGAACAACAACAACAACAGTAGCAAAAAAGAAAGTCAAGGGAGGTGTTGCGGGGATCTTATGGGTGACGTGGGCCTGTGGAGGTCTACAGCGACATGGATAGCAACAGGACTGATGGGCAGTCAGCCTTGAGAACACAATTGGAAAAAAAGAAGAGAATGTACGTACAGAGAGAAGGAGAGCCTGTTGACAAGGTCAAGTTCCTGAGTTTGGTTCTCTGAATCACAGTTCATCACGGCTGTGTTTGAAGCTCGTCAGATGAACTCCCCCTTCCAGGAGAGTAGAACTGAGTGTTTTTCCCCCGTTAAATGGTGAAATTCTTCCAGGTTCTTTTTTTGAACCATTTTCTCTTCCAGTAAGTTGTCAAAATATAAGATTTTTAACTTTAAAGAAAAACAGGACTGAAATGTGTCAAGTCCTTGGAAACAGTCTAAAACTCAATTGAGTTTATACCGAAAAACACACTGTGAAAATCCTAAAACCATCTGGCCACAGAGATCTCAGTTTCTCTGACAACACCACTGGAACTGTGGGAGGGTGAGTCTTGTAATTACCAGATGGAAAACCAGCCAGAACAAACAATAACACACAGGTTACAAATCAACACATCTGAGTACCTGTCCCACGGAAGTTCAAGGGCCATGTCATCTCCCAAGGGTCACAATGGACTCAAGAGGTGACTCAGGAAAAGCACTTGTCCCTGGGATGTCCACTGCAAATCAAACTAAGCTTAAGACTGCCATGGTGGTGGAGGGTGCGGTTGGGGTGTTGTGTTGTTCATGAACAGTTATTAAGTTTGCAAGTGCAAAAAATGTTCTCCATTGGATATTTGAAATATTCAATAGTCAAAACTGGGTACAGACCAGGCAGGAATGAGAAAGGAAGTAGAATCTGAACACTCCCAGGGAGATGGTAGAGTCATGAGGAAAGCAGGACAAACCAGAGTTGTTTGTAGAACCTGTGGTCAAGCTGATGAGATTGCCAAGGAGAGAAGGGACTGTCCTTTACAAAAGCAAGACACGCATATGGGGGCACAACAAGAATCCCGGGCTAGTAGTGGGATAAATACACACGGGTGGCAAAAACCAAGTGAAGCTCACAATTGTTTGAGTGCCTTGAAAAGTATTTGTGAAGTTTGAATCTTTTGTCAGTGTCTTCAATACATAAATATCCAATGGCCAAATTTCTCACGAGGTGCCCTTCCTTAAAGCCCTCTGCAGTGCCAGCATCATCCTGCAGCTCTGTATGTGCCAGTCCCACTGCTTATGGAAGGGTTTTACTTGCTGTTTGGTTTTAGGTGGGAGGATGGCTGAGAAGCACAGTCTCGCACTGGGGAATGAATAAAGGTGACAGGGAGGAGGCAGGGGGGCCATGCCAGAAGAGGGTGGAGGCAGAGGTTAGATGAGCCTCCAAGTGGGGTGAGAGGTGAAAGCTGCAACAGGTGCACACACCACCTGCTTGGCTGGCACTCTCAGCAGGAGATAAAGAGGGAGGTGACATACCTGAAATTTCTGGAAGTGTGGGCTTGTCTTCTTTCCAGAAGTTCCCATCACAAACAAGAAGTCTGGGGTTAGCACAAATGGCACTCTCTCTTTATTAATGCCCAGGAAACTTTTGTAATTCCCAAGAATGTGCCCAAAGTCAATATGAAATAGGTTTCCTTAAAAGAAAAAAAAATCTGACATTATTACACCAACACACATGCTTGTAATAACACTTCACTTCTTGAGATAATTTTTAAGTTGCCCGAAAATGAGCTATCTTGAGTGAAAGCATTTTTTACATTTCTTATTAGCCTGTCATATTTTCGGTCTTAGCAGGTGTGTGAAAGTAGTAACCACAAAGCATTCTTTGAACCAAATATGTTTGTTCTTGATATCTTTCTGGTGTTCTTTAGATGACAGACAAATGGCATTAAAAAAATTAAAAATTATCACCTCAAAATTATTCTTAGAAATAGAAATCAAAACTCTCTGCCTAATGTGTCACCATCATACCTAAGACTCCCTTACGCCCTTCATGTAACTCAGGATAGCCTGATGTTGTACTCTGGCTTGTACTTCCAAGCCCTACAATAGAAATAAATCATTTTGAACCTCCTTTGGATCAATATCTACCACCCCACCATCACCACATCACTTCTGCTCATTTATTTGGCCCTTTATCATTTCTATAGTCCAAAAATGCATGGCCTATTTTGTCTTATTCCAATGTTCACAGGGAGTAAGCAGTTTGTTACCCTCTCGTGTTTTTTCCAGACTCTACTCTGAAATTGATTCAAATTATGTTTAGAAAAGTCTCATGGTGTGGTGGCCACTACTGGGCACTGTTAGACTGGACGGTGAATGGGCAAGGTGGGGTGAGTTAGGCAGACAGAATGTTTCAGATTTTTACTTTTTTTTTTTAGTACTTGGAATTGAATGCAGGGGTGTTTAACCACTGAGCCACATCCCTAGCCCATTTTATTTTTACTTTTTTAGTTTTTGGTACTGGAGATTGAACTCAGGGGCACTCGACCACTGAGCCACATCCCCAGCCCTATTTTGTATTTGATTTAGAGACAGGGTCTCACTGAGTTGCTTAGCTCCTCGCTTTTGCTGAGGCTGGCTTTGAACACGAGATCTTCCTGCCTCAGCCTCGTGAACCACTGACCTCACCCAGCATCCTTTTTATTTTTTATTTAGAGACAGGATCTCACTATGTTGCTTATGGCCTTGTGAAGTTGCTGAAGCTGGCTTTGAACTTGCAATCCTCCTGTCTCAGCCTCCTGAGTTTCTGGGATTACAGGTATCTGTCACCATGCCCAGCAAGTTTCAGATTTAAGGGTATCTCAGTTTTTTTTCCCCCTTTTACTGTTTCTCTGAAATAGCTGATACTGTTGATCACCCCTACCTTCATTAACTCTGAGATATGCCCTACTCTACTTTTCTAGCTCTCTCTAACTGCCTCTTCCTCCATTACTCAGTCCTCAGCCCTCAAGGTGGGTGGTCTCTGTAGAGTGATCACAGCACTAGAGTCCCTACACAATGATAACTTTTAAGTTTGTGCTCTGGCCTCAAACTCCCTTCAAAACTTTCTCTGCCATGGAGGATGGGGGTTGGGGTGGGTGTGTTTAATGAGAACAGTGTTTCAGATGGGGAAGATGAAAAAATTCTGAAGATGGACGGTGGCGATGCTTGCACGGCAATGTGAATGTGCTTAGTGTCCACTGAACTGCACACTTCAATGGTTAGAACAGAGAATTTTGTTATGTGTGTTTTATCACAATAAAATAAGTTATTCTGCAATAGATAAACTCACCTGTCTCTGAGATCATAATATTGTCATTGTGTCTGTCGCCTATTCCAAGAACAAAGGTTGCCACGCAGTAGCCTGCACAGGAATAAACAAATCTCTCCACCGCTGCCTGAAACTAATTAAAATGCATCAGAATATTAATTGTCTTCTAACTACAAAGAGCAGCATGAATCTATTACAGATGACTTCCAGTAAGACACTATTCTGGGAACCATTTTTAGAGAGCAAGTTACTTGCGCCTGATTTCATTAGCATTATATCTACCAAGCGCCAATTTTCACATTGCTCTGCTTATATTTTAGGTGAAGATTCAATACATTACAAAAGCACGAGGAGGACACATGAGTCAAAGGGCAACAGAAATTTAATCAAAGGGCTTGCTTCCTCTCCATGCATCACTTGCTCACAAGAATGTGGAACCCATAGTAATTTCTTCTTCATCAGTGAACATATTTTGCTTGTGACCATTTACAAGTATGCATGGGTTCACAAATCCACATGTATAACAGATTAATAGGTACTGCTAATTATATTTCCTCCCCAAAAGGCTGCTAACCATGCAAATGAGAAGTGCTAATCCTGTGCAGTAGAACTTTAGACGACAGCCAAACAGCCCAACCACGCAGCTTGTGAAGGATTCAGCATATGCACTTCAGAGGATGGTGGAACTGACATTTTGCGCATCCATAATTTACCATTTATATTAGAGTGCAGTGGTAAATTATAAATCATGTTGTTGGGCATGTGGTATTTTCTAGGTAGGAAAGAATTTATACAGGGTAACTAAACTTGATGCCGAACAACAAAAAAAAATAGATAGCCATAAAAAGTGCTAACAGATTATTTTACAGAACCAAATTGTATACAAAATGTGCCTGGGAATCAAAGCACAAGATAATGCTCGTGGGGTTGGGAACAGAGCACTTCTGTTTTACATAGATGTGCTATGTCATAGGGAAAAGCCCTCAAATCTCCCCATCTCCTCACCAGTAAAGGACTCACCAATATATGGGGATGCAAGACATTGGAAGATCCTTTGAAAACTACTGCTATATAAATGACAACTTGTAAGGGGCCTCTGCAGTGGGGAGGCACAGCTCACCTTTTCTTCAATGGGGCATTTTTCTTTGAGCCAGTGATTCAGGACTTCGTCTTTGAATGCACCCGTGTTGCCCACTGTGCTTTGCTGGATTTTGGCAATTGTTGTGGCGTCTTTCACGATCTCGATCATTCCTACATTGAGGATGAGGAGTTTGATAGTAAAGGAGGCCTAGTGCCTGACCCAGAAGGGGAACAACTTGTCTTTGTTGAGTAGGGGGCTGAGGGGCCTTTTTTTTTTTTTTTTTTTTTGTACTGGGAATTGAATCAGGAGCACTTGACCACTGAGCCACATCCCCAGCCTAATTTTGTATTTTATTTAGAGACAGGGTCTCACTGAGTTGCTTAGCTCCTTGCTTTTGCTGAGGCTACCTTTGAACTCATGATCCTCCTGCCTCAGCCTCCCGATTGATTGTTTTTAAATAAATAAGAGGGCTGTTTTCCAGATCTGGTTTTTTTTTTTTTTTTTTTTTTAAGAAAGTTGTATGGGATATTCTTGCAATATCCATGAATGAAAGGGGAAAGGGTTGGTTTTGATCAACAGTGAGTATTTATGTGCTGAGAATAACCTACATCACCCAGTGATCTGCACCTTTTCCTTTTAAAATTACATGGTCAAAGTAAATGGTTTTGTACTGTTCTCATATCAGAAACTTATATAAAAGTATGTTTGATTGAAACTAAAATCTTAAACGTCTACAAAAGTACTTAAGAGTAGAGTGTGTAATAGCTTTAATAACGTGAATTCTGGAATATAAAAATAAATGACAGATCTTTCTGTCTAATTTTAAATGTTATTTGTGAAAGAAAAATGTAATGTGTAATGAAATGAGTTAAAGTTTAGAGGTGAAGAAAAGAGAAGGGAACAAGTTCTTACTGAAATCGTTTCCATGTACAGTCACAAGGACTTGAATCATGCATTCATGTATTTTCAACATATCCGTATTAAATTGAGAGGCACATTCACCAGTCTGGGAACATTTTCTTCTTCTTTATATGGATTATGATCCTATTTTTTCAGTTATTAAATGCCTACACTAAGGGAACTATGATCTTTTAAAATTAGCTGAGTGGTATATTCATCTCCTGAGGTAATCACATACCTATTTTGTCCCCAGTTGAAATGCAACCATATGGCAGGAGGCACAAATCCAAAGATTCAGTCTCCCAAATGGACTCCATGATTCGTAGAATCTGGGCATCAAAACAGAAGAGTTGTTATTGCGTGTATGTATATGTATATATATATATGTATATATATATATATATCTATATATATATATATATGAACACACACACACACACACATGAGTATATTTACTTCATATATTTTTTTCTCCTTCAAAAAACAGCAGTCGTATCTGGTAACACAAAATATCTAAGTAAATGTGAAAATATATAAGTAAAAACTACCTTTTTTTTTTTTAAATCAACTTGGTACTCTAAAATTTCCTCTCATTGCACATCTGTTAATTTTAGTCTGAGATGTACTTTGGATTTCTTCTGGAGTAAGTTTTAGTCATGTTTGATTATCTACCTGTTCAACATGTTCTACTCTGTCATGGATATTTTTCCATCACAACTCTAATATCCTGACGCATGTCTATTTCTCTAATATCCATAAAACACTTGGGCTAGACCTAAATAGCAACAATATGATAATAATAGCTAACATTTATTGGGTTTTTTTTTTTATGTGTGGTTCTTGCATTAACCTTATACTGGGAATATGATGATTATTCCCATTCTGCAGGTGAAGGAACAAAGGTTTAGAGAAGTTAAAGAACTTACCTTTAGCTGCCAAACTTGTCCTTCAATAATAAAGCAAAGGACACAAAAGACAAGGGCAAACTTTCCCTCAGAATGAGAGAAACAACAGACAAATTTTTGTGTTTTTGAAGTGCTCATCTTTGAACAATTCAAAAAATTCTACAGATTAATTTGAAATTGAATTAACTTGAAAAAGAATTGGAAGATTTCTTTTTCCTTTCTTTTTAAAAAATTTTCCTGGAGGGAGACCAGTAGAGGAAGGGGATCAGAGGGAGTGAGGATGGGGGAAATGGGAGGTACTAGGGAGTGAAACTGAACAGATTATGTTATGTACATGTATAAATGTATCACAATGAAATCCAAGATTATGTGCAATTATGATGCACTAACAAAATTAATAAAAAAAAAACAATGAAAAGAACTAGAAAAAATATTTCTTGGATAATATTTAGACCATTCTTGACAGAAAGCAAAGCAAGGGTATTATTGTTTCCGTATTAGAAATAAGTTAAAACAGAATCTTAGAACTAAAAACACGACCAGTTCTTAAATAGCTTACTTTTAAGTCAATAGAATTTTTCTATTTCAAATAAACCACATTAAGTTCTAGAAATTGTTACCTATAAAATGTTGAACAATTAGAATCTGGGGAATACAACTTTACAGATTTCTGAAGCTAAAGTTTATAGAGAAATGTTAGAAAAATGAAAATGATCAGCATTGATACCTTGGCCATTCAGCTTTGCTGTATTAACAGGTCAGTCTCGTCACTTACCTGCACGATTTCTCGTCACCTGTTCATCTTCTCTCTCCTTCCCATCAAATCATTCTCTTGAGTTTGTGTATGTGCATCAGAGGGGATGTATCTAAGGAGAGTGCCTATGAGTGTGTAGATATGTCTATGAATAAACTGGGTGCTGCAGGTAAATGTGGTTACATTTGATGTTACCAAGCTCAGAAGGGGATGCATGAAAAAGAGGTTTGGTGTGGGAGGTATATCTGGATTCTTGGGAATGTTGGATAAGCATCTTCGAGAAATGGGCAGAACTGTGATGCTCGTGAGATTGGGTATCTGATATTCCACAGCCATATCCCTCACACTAAAACTCTATATTATGTAGCTTTTTTTTTAAATATTTTTATTTGTTTGCTTTAGTTGTACACAATGCGTTTTATTCAATGTGTTTTATTTGTATGTGGTGCTGAGGATCGAACCCGGGTCGCCCACGTGCTAGGTGAGTGCTCTACCACTGAGCCACAATCCCAGCCCTTATGTAGCTTTTAAATAGTGTTTATCATGTGAAAGAACAGAATGGGAATGGAATCGGTAGAAGGCATGTTCTAGGTCTAATACAGAATTATTTTTTCAGATAACTGAAAATGTTTCTTAACATCAGCATACCTGTAAAATAAGCATGTCTTGCCGCAGATCATCGCCATGTTTGAAGATGATTCCGATTGTTTCATTGGAGAGGGCTGTAGGATCTGCACATTTAAACTCAAGCCACAGGGGCTTTTTCTTGGAGGCCATCACTTTACATTTTTCAATCTGTAAGAAAGCGCTCACATGTTTCCTATATGCACTGCATACACATTGTAGAGACACAAATGCTCTGGCAAAGCCTCACTGTAAATAACCAGGACAAAGTCCTAGGTGGGAAATGATTTTCAGTCTTTGGGTAAAAATACAGATGTTCTCACCAAATCTAGAAACGTTTTTTTTGATGGCAAATTCACCACACTTCAACCAATGGTTCTCAAACTGTGTTCCAAGGAAGCTCAAGGGTCTATGGAGATGCTGACACCATGAGGTGTGACAGATTCTTCCCTGTGCTTCTCCCACAGGACACGGGTACTCCCATATCCCCTTTAACTCAGAGCAACTTCACTATTAGCTATTTACGTATTTGGCCTCCCTTTAAGATTTAGTTTGAAAAAGGGGTTCTAATGCTACCACAGTGTCTAAAAAGCTATTATTGCAGAACCATATGCAATAGGCCAAAAATGACAAGATAAAATTTAACTGAAGTTAATGGAAAATCGGGTAGTCAAGTACAACACTCCGCTCTCCTCTCTCTACCCGACACACTGAAACAAATTTAAGGTAGAGGAAATGTGATTTAGTATCATTCAAAAACCAAAACTAAAACTAGACAAACACCATGGGAATTTTATCCAAAGGTGAATTTACCGTGGATCAAATAAATTTTTCTTATTTTATTGGTTCTTTTTTAGTCATGCATGACCCATTTTGATATAAGCATACAAGTATGAAATATATTTTATTCTAATTAGGACCCAGTACCTCTCCTTCCCCTTCCCTCTATTGATCTTTCTGACATTTACCCATAGTTTTTTATTATTTATTTATTCATTTGTTTATTGTTAAATTAAGTATTTGTGGATATACATGGTGGTGAGAGTCACTGATTTTTTTTTTTTTTTTTTTGTACCAGGGATTTAACTCA
This sequence comes from Tamias sibiricus, assembly GCA_025594165.1. NCBI lineage: Eukaryota > Metazoa > Chordata > Mammalia > Rodentia > Sciuridae > Tamias > Tamias sibiricus. The sequence goes on from CM046664.1 coordinate 82,829,969, forward strand.
GGGACACTCAACTACTGGACCACATCCCCAGCCCTTTTTTGTACTTTATTTAGAGACAGGGTCTCACTGAGTTGCTAAGTGCCTCGCCATTGCTGAGGGTGGCTTTGAACTTGCGATCCTCCTGCCTTATCCTCCCAAGTGCTGGGATTACAGGCATGTGCCACAGTGCCCGGCTGATGTGGTCTTTTAAAAGAGCAAACACTTTGAAATCTGTATTGATACATCATAATTCTAAATGGACAGTAGACAATGTGTGCTTTTGCGGTAGGGCCAGTTAACTAGTAACTGCATATAAAGTTAAGCACGCAAGGGAGAAAGGCTCTCCTTTCTTTGCAGTTTAACTGTGATAGGAGTTGCTGTCCTGCCACCCACAGCTATAGGACTAGGCAAAATATATGAAATAACTCTTTTCAGACATTGGGTGGCAGGCAATGGAGGACTGTGACCCCTGAGAGAAGGAAGACAAAATAAAGTGAGCCTGGTTGTTGCCTCAGTTGACTGCTCAGGGCCCTTTTGAGGCTAGACAACAGAGAAAGGCAACCTAGACTGAGTCCATGGGCAAGCAGTCCAGAACATACCAACTGAAGTCTCAGAAAGAGAGGAGAGAAACAAGGGGACAGGAAAAACATTAGTTGAAAAAGTACCAGATGTGATAGGCTGTCAACCCCCAAGTCAAAGAAATTCATTAGTCTCTAGGAGACTCGACATAAAGAAGGCACATCAGATTCAATTTTATGAAAACCAGTGGTTAAATAAAATCTTAAAAGAAGCCTAGAGAAAAATAAAAGACATATTATATAGAGACAGTTAAAGATAAGGACAGAGACTTAGCATCAGAAAATATGCAAGCCAGAAGAAAATGTTACAAAAACAACAAGAAGCAGCACCAGCAGTCAATCTAGAATTCTGTATTTAGTGAAAATATTTTTAAAAATGAAGGTATAATGAAAAGTTTTTCAGATAAACAAATGCTGAGAGAATTTATTAGTAGCAGACTGGCAGTATAAAATGGTAAAGGTCAAAAGGAAATGACACCAGCTGGAAAGTCTGAGTCTATGCAAAGCAGTGAAGAGTAGCTCAATGGTAATATATGGGTAAATATTTTAACATGGCTTAATCTTTTAAATCTATTTTTGTTTAAAGCAAAAATAATAACAATGCATTTTGGGTTTATAACACTTGTAGAAGTTAACAGCATGACAAAAAAGCACAAAGGATTGGGAGGAGGTTAATGGAAGTGTACTGCTATAAGATTCTACATGTACACAATGAAGTTTGTTATTTGAATGTAACCAAGGATGTGTGGTGTTGAGGTGAGGACAGACATTTAGATTAATGTAAAAGAACAGAGATCCTGTATGTAGACTTGCACATAATATGGTCATTGATTTGTGACTTGAAAGAACTTTTTCCATAATATTTCTTAAAAAATACCTTGATTATTATGGTGGTTATATGGCAGAATATGTTTGTCAAAACTCATTGAATTATACACTTAAAATGCACAAATTTTATTGTATGTAAAGGATATCTCAATAAGCTAATCTGAAACAAAATGGAAGGGAAATTACCTGGTTTTGAAGCTTTCAGAAGCTAGGGATTATTAGCTCATCCATGGACTCTCCAGCTTCCCTATCTTTATGTAAACATCAACTTTTTAGCACTGGACCCTAGGAAGCATGCCAGACATTGCAAGACACATAAACCACACATAGACATCAAGTGATACCTACCACCAGGGTTCCTGCTTTCAGACCAGGATCATATGGAACTCTAAAGCTTTTGGGGAGATTAGAATTCTGCAGGGTTTCAAGCTTTTGCTTCAGTTGCGAAATAACTGTAATTGTCAAAAGCGCACAAGAGTTATATGCGTTCAAGAAATTACCAATGTTATCTACAACATTTCCTGAGGCCATATTTACTTACAACATTCTATATATTTGGTCTGGGGTAGAGCAGGAGAAAAGCAGGTAGGACCCTGCCTTTAAGGAACTAGCCACTTGAAGTGGCAAGATAAGCTGGGCCTCCTGTGAGCAACGTGACCAGGCCCATGTTTCACAACGGGGTATGGAAATATGTGAACATACGTGGGATAGCACACACATGCCATACAGGATATGGGGAGGAGCTTTTGAGGGTAACGATAAGGACTTAATTCTAGTTTTCTTTCCAGCATGTGAAACTTTCAACTACCATCTGATTTGGGGAACAGACGTTTGAAGACATTATTAAATAGTTTGGTTAAAGTTCTGTAAATTCTTTTCAAAAGAGGAAGTTAAGATGTGTATAGAAGATGTGACAACCTCAAAATTTTCAAGGCAAAATACATAAATTAAAAATTATTCTCTGGACAGCAGATAGAATGGAGGCCAGCATAAACAAAAGGTTACTATTATTACCATTATCATTTTTAGGAGATAGCATTATTTGTGTACCAGGAAAGGGTCAAGGGAAAAAGTAGACATTTGAAATATTCAAAAGTTTAAAATGTGATTAGACACATGAGTAAGAGTTCTCTTATAAGCCACAGTGCTAGGTTTTGGTGCAGAAAGTCAACAGATATTCATTCCCTAGTTTCAAGGTTCATACAGCTTATCAGATCAGAAAGATGTGTTAATGACCATGATTTAATGTGGTATCAACCTGAACCTATGGGACTACAAAGAAGAAGAGGTTAATTTTCTTAGGGCAGGCACAGGCCTTCTTAGGGTAGGGATAAGTGGACATTGGAAATGGCTTCAGAGAGGAGGAGGTGGCTTGTGTGTATGTGTATATACAAAGGATTATATATATTTATTATTATTATACATTAACATATAACGTGTTACATATCATCATAACATATAATTCATATATTATAACATTAATATATAACATTATATATTATTATATATTATTATATGCATATATTACTCTGAGATAAGTATGAAGACATGTAAAAATATTTAACATAGCTCTTCCAGAATTTATTGCCTTAAAAGACTGAACATTTAAAAATGACATGTATATGTTTAAAGATAGGGAGGAAAGGTAAAGATTTGAGAATAACTACTCTTTTATTTTGTGTGTGAAGGTGTTCTTAAAACTTACACCTTTATTCTACATAATGATTTTTAATTTTCAAAGAGTTTAATGTCTGTTATCATAGCTTCATCATTAACAATATATGTTTAGTTTTTAAAAGTCATTAACTTATACAAGGAGAACTTGAAATTTGCTTACTCCATGCAGACAAGAGAATAAAAAATGTGTTCTTGGCTGCCTTTAGGAAGCTAAAACTTGGCTTCCCAAAAGAAGAATCATAATGATTCTGGCATTTGGAGATGAAGGCATTTGGAAAGAGAACCAGGAAAATACAGCCGCTGTACCTTGGGAACTGACGTCATACTTTTCAGCAGAGAGTGACTTAATATCAATGGTGACTTTTTGTAACATCTCGATGACTTGGACCTGCTGGGTAAAGTCCTGCAGCATGGCTGTGCCACAGCCCCTCAGATAGGCTTCCAGGATCACGGCGAATCTCTGCTGATAGTGCCTGGACTGAGCTATCTCGCTTCTCAAGAACCAAAACAAGAAGTGACCAATTCTTTTGTTCTGAGGTGGGTACAAGAAGGTTGAAATTATTATGACTAATGCTCTAGGTCTATTGGTCAATTCTCAATGACCTAAAATGTCACGCTATTATCAAGGTGGAAGTACTTACCCTTAAGCCACGCTTCAGCAGAAATCTTGCCAGGGCACTGTCATGGTATGGTTCAAATTTTACAGCCTGAAGGAAGAACATGTTGGCATTAGTAGGACTGCATTCTGTGTTGGTAGGTCAGGAAAAAGGAAATGGAGGAAAACTGGCAGTGTGCTTGAGTGGGTCTTTATGGCTAGGGTGATGAGAATCCGATGAGTCACTTAAATTAAATCCCTTCTTCTAGCAGACGCTTTGGACCAGAATGAACCACTTGCTTAGGATCACAGAGTAGTAACAGAAATGGGATTAGAGGCCAGACGTCTTCACTCAGAGTCACGTGCTTTTAGTAACTTCAGAAGCGGAGAGGCAGGGGCATTTGCTCCATTAGGGGCTGACCTGATTCATGGGAGGATAGAGGGGAAAGATGGAGGTGGCTAAAACAAACCCATGAAGTAGAAGAAAGGAGACTTGTTATATGAAAAGGACAGTGGCAAGTAGTGCATTTAAGGAGAAGAATATTCTTTAGATGTGAAGATCCTAAAAACCCTATAGCTTCCTTTTCAGCATCTCATGGCAGATCACTGAGCTGCCCCACAGGTTATCATTGCAGGTAGACAGCAGGTCTAGATCAATCCACACAGAACAAATCACTACCTGCTGCCACGCTGTGTAAAAACAGAGCTTTCTCTCTCTCTCTCTCTCTCTCTCTCTCTCTCTCTTTTTTTTCCCCCCAGAAAAATCCCTGCTTTTATGTGCTTCTTTAGGTAGAGCTTGCTTTTCATCTTTAGCATTTAGTATTTTTCATGTTGTTGGTTGATTTTTATTTCTTTTGCCATGTTGGGGATCATGCATTCTACCACTGAGCTACACCCCTAACCCCTAATGTAGAGAATATTGGTTTAAGTGATAGCACTATTGCTGAAGAAAAAAATAAAATAAAATGAAATAAATAATTAAATCTCAGTGAGTACATGTTTGTTAAATTATTCTCTCTACTTTTTGATAGGTTTAAAATAGTTTATAACTTTTAAAACTAACATAACTGCATATATAAAGTTAGAAGGTATACGTTATGTGTAAAACTGAAGAGGTTTTACTCAGAGTATTTCTTGTATAAATGCAAACAGTCTGTCCTTTTTTTCTAAGGAACAGGGAGAAATTCCCATTCTAGTTAATATTTTGGTGCCTGGAGTTTTCTTGGTAAGATTCATAATTCTTACTCTGGTTTTGCAATTTGGAAATGATAAATACTAACCATAATGTTTCAATCATAACCCATGCTTTCGAAAATGTTCTTCATGGGTGTGGTCAAATAGGTGCCATTATAGCTGTATCTAAGGCCTTAATTCTGAGAATGTGGTTATTTAGCCACTAGTACTTACTTTAAATACATTTTAAGTTTCTAAACTGAACGTGAGTCTTTCTGACCTTTGTGTTTCACTTCTGTAAAGTCAGCTAGGAGACCATTTTAATTAGGAATGAGTCATTTAGTCTTATGTGAAAATGTCTCAAATAGTTTTACAAATGACTACTCTTCTTCAAATTTAAGACCACAAATTCAATGTTAACATAACTTATTGACCTATTTCATTTAAACATTTTCAAGAAGAACATTATTTACCTTCTAATTCGAGAAGGTTTACTTATAAAAATGATAATGCAAAATAATTTATAGTAGCCTAGGGATTTAGCATAGTGATTATGCTAATTTGTATTATGTTAGTTTTGTCATGGAGAGCTAGAAAATTGAAGCTCCTTTAATTATTCTAAAATTCTCTACTGTTATGCCAGTATCTGAATTAATGGGCAGAAAAAAATAGTGGATATATTTAATAGATGAAAGTTAGAGCCAAACATAACGTTTCAAGTATCTGACTAGGGGAAAGTGAAGGTTTAAAGTCGAGAATATCCAAAATGCTTATCAGAAAATTCTAGGGACTTCCCATAAATATTTTTAAACTATTTTTTTTTAGTTGTAGATGGACACAATACCTTTATTTTATTTATTTATTTTTATATGGTGCTGAGATTCAAACCCAGGGCTCACACATGCCAAACGAGCTCCCTCCCACTGAGCCACAACCCCAGCCCTCCCATAAATAGTTAGAGTGACAGTTTGGAGTCTAAAATTTAGTCTTACTGACCCTAAAGATCTTGGGGCAAATATCACTCCAGACTATGCCTAGATCCCTGAGGTGAAATTAAGCATCTCTGGCCCCCCCTTTTCTCATAATACTCTGTTTTTTTCCCTTGTCACAATCTGTTATTAAACATGTTTGTGTATGTACTCATTTAACGTCAGTCTTCTCAGTATGGGTTGTTGAATTAATGAATGAACATGTCTGGGCTCTAACGTGACATTGCTATGCCAATTCCTTTATTTCCTTATCTTTTCAAGTAGTACAACATAATTTGAGAACTGCTATAGTGAGCAGGAGAACTGCTGCTCTTTAAGTCTTTAACTTCCTAGCTAAACCTCAGGCACATCACTGAGCCTCTCAGGGCCCCAGGGAACATCAGGAAAACTGGAGTGGAAACATAGCCTTGGACCTGTCTAATGAGAGGAGCTTTCAAGACTCTACCTAGCTATGAGCTCTTATTCTATGAACTGGAGTCCTCATAGCAGGGGGGAAGATCTCACTCTTTAGGCCAGTGAAAAGGGCAGGGCTTGGAGTCAGACCTCCTACATTTGAATTCTGGTCTGCTTCTTTCAAAGTATGTGGGTTTGGATTACTTAGCCTCTTTGTTTCCTGATTTCTTTATGTATAAAATGCAAATACTAATTTGACCACCGTCATAGTCTTTGGGAGAGTTAATAAGATAAAACACAAAAAGCATATAAATCACTTGGAAACTTGACACAAGAAAGCCTTCAAAAGGTTGAATCTATCCTTAAAATAATAAATGAAAGCAAAGTATTTCCATGGGGCCAATTTTCCTACAAAACAAAATATCGTACTGTTGTCTTTAAAATGCTTGCCAGCAAACCCTTAAAGACAGTAAATGGAAGAATTTACTGCTTTTTGAGGTGGCTTCATTAGATCTGTTTTGACCAATCATGAAGCTCGGAACAAAGGGTATCTGATAACAACTGAATGGGGTGCCTGTGTACATGCAAATAAATTCCTGAGGACAGTTCCCTTGATAAAGCCAACATCCCCTACCTGTACCAGCTGCAGCAGGTAATGCAAAACATCATCATCCTCCAAGCTCTCCAATTTCTGAACTGCAATGGCTCTGACATTTTCATCTGAAAAGTTGCAGTCCAGGAGTTGCATTGTTAACCCAACATCCAAAACACTTTGATCCCAGACCTCCCTTCTGGCTAACAGTTGGTATGTTTTGGCCACAATTTCTTGCTGTCCCCATTTCACTGAGCTAAATAGCTTAGGGTATGCTTTGGGATGCTTCAGGCTTTCATATCTAAAATGCCAGAGCAATTCTTTGTCCTCTGCTGTGAGGGGATTAAGTGGATCAGTAGCTATGATCGCCTCTAGTTGCTTTCGAAGCTGGTTGGGCATTTCAGCTCGAACTCGGTCACCTTCGGGGTCAGGACTGGGCCGATGCTTAGGCAGGGCTATTGGGTGACAGTAATTGTCTAGAAGAATGGAGATGGACATTGAGTTCTCTTTGTCTGGGTTGGTTGCGGACGTGAGCTTGTCAGCATTAAAGCTCCCTTGGTCTTCTCCCTTCCCAGATATCTGCCACATGTGGAGCACATATTCCCCATGGCGCAGGAGGAACCTGTGGTCTATCAGTAGCAGGTTCACATAGTAAAGAAGCTGAGCTTTGCCCTTGGACTCAGAACTGGGAGTGTCTGCAGAGGCTTTGGCTGACAGTGCAGGAGTTTTGCCACAGAATATCTGGAGGTTCAGTAGAGCCCCTTTGGGCAAGTCTTTGATCTTGATACTGAACTCCAGCCATACATTCCAGAGCACCTCTTCTGTGAAGGGTTTGGGGCTGGTTCTCCTTTGGCAAAGGACTTGCTGCCCATGCTGGATGTTTGCTTCCACGAAAACTGTGAGGTCTGCATTTCGGGGTAGGACAGGGATATCGATGCCTCTGATCTTGACCCTGAACTTCCTGTCACAGTCCCACAGGGATACGGTAAACACACTCTCATGGTCCTTGCCGTGGATGGTCAGCTGCTCATGGTAGCCGGTGACTCCCGTGCAGTCATCTACCAGTGGCCACTCTTCTTTCCTCACCTCGTCCAGGCCTGGGTCTGGAGGCGTGTCCAGCACTAGGTGAATCTCTTCTCCGTTCTTAAGGCAGTGCCTAACCCACTGGAAGTTTTTGATGGGCGTTTCACCAACCAGGTACTCATCCCGGCCACAGACACGCAGCACGAAATCCTGCTCGTTTTGGCTTTCGGGGATATCCATCAGTGACTTCTTTTTGGCCATCTTGGTGAAGAAGCTCTGGAGGATGGCCCCGGGGGTGTCATCGGCTGAGACCTTGATGGTCTGGCTGGTGGTGCTGCGATGGATGACAATGAAGATGCAGTTGTTGGCGATCTTCTTTGACAGGTACTCTGGGAGGGGCTTGGACGTCACCCAGGGGTGCATGGCGTAGAGCCTGGCATCGCGACTTGCCACCTCTGCCATGCGAGGTGTGACCAGGCGGCGGCGTGTGAACTCCAACTCGTCATCATGCACGTTGCTGATGTCAGTTACGTCGTAGCCGATGAGGGCGGTGAGCTGCTGCTGGAAGGCCAGCGTCTCCTCGGAGGGCGCATGCCGCTGCACTACGTGGATCTGTCCTGGGCTCTTACTCAGCATCTTCCAGTACCGCAGGCAGTCCAGGGTCTGCACCACCTGGTACTTGTCATAGATCTCGTACCATTGCCCCTTCTTCTGGTAGAGCAAGATGAAGTGGTCCGGCCCCAACCGGTGGTAGAAGTCAGCGGCCACGCTAGTCTCCATGGCGCGCAGCCACACCTGGGCTTTCATCTGCTCCACGTTGCCGTGGCCCGCCACGTGCAGCAGCGCGGTTTCGGGAATCTTGCAGTCCCGCTGGCTGGTGGGCAGCACGAACTCGATGGGGATGAGCTCCATGGAGGACAGGCTGGCCGCCGCGCTGCGTGGCTTCATTCTCCGACGCCTGCGGAGGTTGTCCTCTCTCAGAATCACCGGCTGCTCATAGTTCTCCAGCTCCATGCCCTACACAGTCTGGGAGCAGAGAAACAGAGGGCTTTGTCACAAGGAACGCCTTTCCCTTTCCGTTTCCTACAAAATGGCAGAAGAAAAGGTGTAGAAGATTGACGTGCACCTGAGGACCCAGAAGGATCCTGTACTTCAAGTTGGAGGCAGCACAGCTTTTAAGAGCTTGGGCTTTGAAGTTAAGGCACGTGAATCTTGGCCCAGCCACTCACTATCTATTTAAGTGACGCAGGCTATTTAATTTCTGAGCCCATTTTTTATCTGTCAGATTGGTTGGTAATACCTCAGTGGGTAGAAGTGAAAGTTAAGTAAGGTAGTATACTTTTTTTTGTATGGACAGTGAGCATATGGGAATTCATCATTTTCTCTATTTTTGTATGTATTTGAATATTTTAATTAAAAAAGAAATATGCAAAAGAATCATCTAGTACAGTGCCTGACTTAAAAGCTCAAAATGTTGTTAAACATACTAAACATGGTAACTGTTGTTAAACATACTCAAACATACAGATAAGTAATGTAATACAGTTAAGGATCAAGTTCTAGTTTACAAGGTGCAACTGAAACATCTCACTTTGAAAACAAGCCCTGAACTTTTTCCTTTGTTCAGTCTGACACTTCTCCTCTAACCTAGACACCTTACCCAACCTCATTTCATGTTCTCTATTTTCAAACTGTCTGGACCTGCTACTCCCTAGTCAACTTCCTGTCTTTCTTTTTTCTTTTCTTTTTTTTTTTTTCCTTACCTCTCCTCTAAGCATGGTAGTCATTTCATTCATAAAATTAAAAAATACCAGAAATAGTAAAGTTGCAATCAAGACCATTTAAAGGTACATGAAATTTAGAATCACAAAATGTGTAAATGTTCTAGCCATCAGCCCTTTTAGATTAAACTGCCTTTAGAGTACTCTCCTAATATAAACATATAGGTACTTTTAACTTTGTACCAATTCACTTGATCTGGCTCTGCTTTTGATAGTAGAGGGACCCCAGAATGGGAGGCAGAATTTCTGGACTCCAGTCACCTACTAATTTGACCCTAAATGATTACTTAACTTTTGCTCTAATCTTTTCATGCATATATCAATAATTCACAAATTTATTCCCATGAAATTATCCACTTTCGACAAGCATTTAATAAAAACCTCCCCTTCACAAAGCATTTAAGTATAAATATGACATACTGAATTAAGAAAACCTTCAAATGTTTGAAATTCTATAAGTTTTAAAATTGAAAGATGAATAATTAGGTATTTTAACATTTAATGTCACCACCTTATAATACATTATATTCTAAATAGGACTCACCATTGAAACAAAAATCAGTTTCTCAGAAAATATCATTTACTCTTAAATAACTAACGTTAATAAGACTCACAACAGTTTATTCCCTTAAGAAATAGGAGGACACTTAATATATACCAAAAAGGTGGTATATGTTTTTGATTAAAAGCTAAGTAAGTGAGTTTCATTAGATCTTATGTTAACTTAACTTGGCTTACCTTATTTTTAAAGTCAATATTCCCTGCCTTAAAATATAATGAAGTTATACTTAGTAAATGAAATCAAGAGAGCCCCAAGGAGCTCTCTCTTGTAGCTTAAAACATCCATTTTGGACTTTTGCAACATTATAGAATAACAAAGAAGAGAATCGTAAGGTAGACCCCTATTGACACTAACTTGAAATAAAACATGTCCACATTAGGCAGCATACAAATACACGTCCATATCTACCTCAATGACACCAAACAATCTTATAAGAAGCAAAAACAGGCTGAGCAAATAAATACTCACTGGTTTTCTTCATGGTTGAGGCTATGAAGTTTCCTCCTTTTATGAAAAGACGTAAGAAACACTATAAGTACAGTAATTTCTACATGCATTTGTAAGAATATGAAGCCTGGTTGGCAGAGGCTCCCAGGCCCTCCCTCTTCCTCCCAAACAAAAACAAAAAAGAATCCATGCACCTGCAAACTATTGCCGGAACCTTGTGGATATCCACAGTCTAGGTTGGACCAGACAATGAAACTTGGACATTCAGTGGTAGGATCATCTGAAGAACTGACAACAGTTCCAGATAAAAATATTCTAGCTGAGAAGGAAGTGTCTCTATTTCGAGTCAGACCCAACAAAGCAAAAAATAGAAGGAAGCAATACCTGATAGAGCAGCGGAGGCAATGATGCTGAAGGATCATTTGTTTAATTTTTGAAAACAAAACAAATTCAAACCTACCCAGTGTGCCTCTCAACTCTTCCGCTTTTCTGGGGCTCCCTTCATATCCAGATGCAGAGGAAGTGTTGCAGTTACCAGGAAGGAAGTTTTAACCAAGTTGATTATAAGTGTGATTGCTCATTTTAAAAGTGTCAGAAATGCATTTCCTGCTATAGCACAGAGAGAGCGAGTGACAGCGAGAGAGCGAGTGTGTGCATGAACTGGAGAGTGAGCAGCATTTGCCTTATTTTCTTTTTACTCTGAATTAATTTTTCAAAAATTGTGACAGACTGAGACAAATTAAAATTACAGAGATTCAAATCAAAAATACACATGAGACATAAATAAATGAAATATTTTTGTAACTAGTTATAATTAGATGAAAAGGCCTCACAGCTGTAATTGTAAATAACTTGTTGGGGAGAGTTGTGAGAACTAAATCAGACCTGTTACTCTTATGGAAATTCACATAAACTCTGGTTCATGAGACATAACTGAGGGACAGGGGAAGAGAAACCTAGTGATCTAGGGGTCTGAGTTATCAAGCTGGGCGTTTTCAAAGGCAATGTCTGGGAGCTCACTTCCTCAGTGTGGTGAGAGATTTCTCTATTTTTTTTTTTTTTTCAGAGAATTTAGGGCCCAAAATATCATGAGCTCAAACTGAAAGTCCTGCAGTATGTGTGTGTGTGTGTGTGTGTGTGTGTGTGTGTGTTGGCGTATGTTGAGGGTGGAAGCTTACTGTGAACAAAGGTTGCTTGACTGCAGACAAAATAGAAGGAGGTTTTTTGGTATCCCTGGGAAATAGGGGAGCCGAGGACTGTCAGGCAGGCAGGTAGTCAGTGGGAGATGGCTTTTGGTTCCTATGCTAATACAGAACACATAGAAAAGTCCTCCCAAGTCATTTTTAGGGAAATTCTATATCTTCCACATTAACTCAATTCCTTCAAGGACCACCCCCCCCCCCACCGGCTTGGATCCTGAGTGCTCCTTCCTGTCCATCCCAGTTCTAAGGTTTATCCTCCAAGCTGGGCTTTCATGGACTATAGCTGGGCTTTAGAAATAACTAGAAGAATGGAGTTGGCCTAATAAGTCTCTTGGAAGTATATAATTAATTAAGAGTTCCTTGACTTACTCTGATATCAAGATAATTGATTGTTTGACCTGTTCTGTGTCTTTTCACTTAGAACCCCTGAGATCTTAACTTTTCGATAATACTCCAATAATACTCCATCACCAGGTGAAACATTTAATCAAAGTTTTCTCCCAAATATTTAGAGGGGGCTTAGCAGCTTCCCAAAGTATATTCCTATATAAGAATCTTCCCTTAGGAGTCTGACAGCTTTAGAAAGCTCAAGGATGTTTCTTTCTTTCTTTTCTTTTTTTTTTTTTTTAATTTGGCTTGAGGGAAAACCACCACATTCTCATCATCAAGTCACAATGTAGAAGCTTGTCAAGCTGTGTTTCACTGAGTGTGGGACAGTTCATGGGGGTCCGGAGGAGAAAGGTGAGTTTTGGGTAGGAGGGCTAACCTCAGAGGGACCACAAGCTTGGCCAGTTCTGCCCCCAAACCATTCAACAGATTCTTTCCCTGGCCTGCTGACACTAAACACACACACACACACACACACACACACACACACACACACACACGCGCGCGCGCGCGCACGCGTGCGCGCGTGCCTTTTCCCAGAAATGCTAGACTCAGGCTCTTGGGTCTCCTTGCTTCTGAAGGAACTATTCAGTTAAGTTCAATTATGCAACTTTGTTGGTGGCTTGAGATTAAAAGTACCCTGATCTTCCCCCATTCTTAATATAGCCACCAAAATTTGCCTATATGTAGTGAGGGTTCCCAGGGAGAAGTAAAGGTCAATGTCTCCATCTGGTATGTGGGTATTTACATCATGCCAGGGTTGTCTTCATTAATATGAATATTTTATTCCCAGAGTTTTTAGGTTAGAAGACCCCCCTAGGCCTCATCGTTGTTTTGTTTACTAATATGTTTCTTATTGTTCCCTTCTGTGAATCTCCATGAATCTATCACGGTATTTTACATAGCATAGACATATAAGTTATTTCGGTTGAAAAAAATGGAGTCTGACCTTTTATATCACATTCAACCATTATATAAATGACAAGATGGAACACATTAGAAAACAAAAACATGATAGGAAGTGTCCATGACAGAGAAAAAGATAAAGAATTAGTTGTGTAGTTGGGCATGGTAGCACATGCCTGTAATTCCAGGAGCCAGGAAGAAAGATCATAAGTTTGAGGCTAGCCTCAGCAACTTAACCTTAGCAAGGCCTTAAGCAATTTAGGAAGACTCTGTCTCCAAAAAATAAGATATAAAAAATAAAAATAAAAAAGGAAGCCTGGGGATGTAGCCCGGTAGTAAAGTTCTCCTATGTTTAATCCCCAGTATCCCCTCAAAAGAGAATTAGATATTTGCTATGAAGAAAGCTCTTTACAGTGACCTTCAGAGAGATTATTTATGGTCTAATTAGAGAAACAAAACATGCAGATGCATTTTTTTCATCATGCAGATGAAAAAAAATGTGTTCAGTGTGATAGTACATATAGTTCCCGTGGTTTAACTATATTACATAACTGTCATTACACAATCCAAAAGTTTATTGGAGGAAGTAACTTCCGATGGGATTTTTAAAGTTCTGTTTTAAATATGGAGGGGAAAGCCCAGGATTCAAGGCAAGAGGAATCACAAGGCAAGTAAATACCCCAGCCCAAAAGATATTTGGGACTAGCAAACAATTAGTTGGCTGAAATGGAGAGTTTGTGAAAAAGAGCAGAGGTGGCTATGGGCAAAGTATATGCTTACAAATTTATGTCTTGGCACATGTAAAGGGTAACAACATGTGTTGGCACACTGGGGCAAACTGAAGAGGCTGCTCAAAGCATGAAGTAATGCCTGTACCCCCAAGGCTCTCCAACCCCCTGGAGCACACTGGTTGCAAAGCTCTTTAACTGGTCATTGTTCCTGAGTGGAGTAGTTGTCTGACTTAGTCATGTGGGTACCTCTCAATTTGAAAAAGCACTAGATCCATCTTTTCACATTCTTTAGCTCAGCCTCAGGTGGTTTATAAATGAACAAAAATGCAAAAAGGCATTTTAGTCTAATATAATGTTTAGTTGACATTCATGCCTTGCTTTGTTGTCTGGGCACAAAAGGAAACCTTCATAAAGTTGTGTCCCATATTTTCTGGTCTGGATTTGATAAGATTAAAGAGAAGCATCCTGGTATTATAGAAGCACCAGCATCATTCATCTTTAGGTGCCAGTTCATCTCTCTCAGCTTCCTCATCTACCAAAAGGATAACAACCACCCTACTTATCTCCTAGGAAGTTGCTGTAAATCTTCAATTTTCAACGGAACAAAATCTTATCTAGCTATACTATGAAAGATATTGTGTAGATGCTCTAGAGGACATGCAATTCTGGGTGTCACACATCAGTACAACATACAGAGGAAGAAGAGGCCATGTCATCTTGTGTGCTTTTTTCCAGAGAGAGAAAACTTTTCCCAGAAGCCTCCTGTTTTTCCTTATGGCTCTGGCCAGAATTGTGGCAAGTGTCCATCCATACCTCAGCCAATCAATGAGAAAGTGGATAGAATTATGAGGATGGTTTTAGCTAATCAGAATGTACCCCCTGTATTCTCAGCTGGCCAGGGAATGGTATACACCAGAACAAAATGTCCGGGCTCTGACAGTAAGAACAAAGGCAGCCTTGAAGACCACTGGGAAGGCAGGTTATTAGCATGCCTGTGGGTAGAAAGGAGCAATGCAAATTCTGAGAAAAGAGGCTACAGGAAATCAGTCATTGTCAACACAAGCCCAGGGATCTACAGCCCGGCCCAGGTGCCTATGGGACATTCCTCTTCATTCTCTATTCTTATTAGCAGACTCTGGCCATTGACTACCCTTTTCTTAGATTTCCCTATTCAGTTAAATTTTGCCAACATAGTTTAGGAAACACTTCAGAAATTTCTAGAAATGTTTTTTCTGTAAATTGACTTTTAAAAATCCAAATTCCTTATGTATATTGGACCCTTTTTGGTCTATTCTGCTTCATCTTTCAAATCACCTCCACAATTGAATGAAACTGATCCCACTCTTGCTGGGCTCCTCCACATTAAGTGCCTCTGTGTGCTGCTCCCTCTGTCCCCTTCCCCCCATTCTTCACTCTCTCCTACCTTTTCTCTACTCCCTTTTTGATCAACTCCTGCTTTGTCAATACTTAAATTGAGTAACCTCTTCTGGGAGAGCTCTCTGGTTTGGAAAAGCACAGGGTCAGGGGGAGATTTCCCCCACTATTAACCATGGTAATAACAATCATGTCACCATCATAAGCACAAACTCTTTTATGGCTCTTTCTATGGGTCTTGCATAGTTGTAAGCGCTTTAAAACACACTTACTTATTCATCTAATTATCACATCATCTCAAGAAGAGGGTACTACAATGTTCCTCATTTGCAGACTGAAGCATGGCACAGAGAGGTTACATGGTTGTCCTGGGTCTCACACCTGGCTAGTGACAGTCATTATAAGGCTCCTCCCAGGATTGGACATCTGTGCACCTGCTGCTTCCTACACCAGTCACTTAAGAGACTGCTATGTTCATTATTCCTCTGTTCCTCCAGGCTCGGCACACATGAAGATAGGGCCTCGATGGGTCACTTGTATAGAATGTCTCCTTTTTTGAGAATCTTGGGATCCCTTTGCATTTACAGGAATATTGAGTGATATTCCCAAAGCTGTCCAGACCAACCAAAATCCAGACAGAGCCCTTTCCTTCTATCTAACCACCTGACCTAAAGCCCTGAATCTATCTCCCTCATTTTCAATCATCAAAACGGGAAACTTGGGAGAAAAATAGTCTTTGGAGTGTGGAACCTGGGAAGAATCCCAATTTAACTAGCCGAAGGAGTTAACCCTTTGTTGCCCTTCTGTTGATCCAATCTATTAGTTGTCCTCAGGTTCTCTTGCTAATATTGACTGAAATTTAGGACTAAAGGCTGCCTGTACCATGTCCTTGTGAGCAAGAACTTCTGCTTTATAACTTCTCCAGACCCATTTCTGGGACCCTGGTTCAGAGTTATCTGCAGACTGCCAAAGGTTTTTATGTATCTGCTCACACACCTACACAGTCGCCTACCTACCTGCCTCTACCTCTTTTCCCGCGTATGATGCTGCCAAAGACGAAGCAGTAAAGGAATGAAGTTTCCAAATCAAGGATGGCTCTTTCAATCATGGGTTCTTTCCCGATCAGGGGCATTGTAGAGGGTCCGAGCCGCGAGGAAGACTTAGTGGACCGGCTTGAATGGAGCCTGCTCTCAAAGGTCTGGTCCTGAGGCCGCAGGTGACATTATAAAATGGGAGTTGCTTCTCAGGTCTTTCTATGCAACATTGCTCCTTCCAAAGCCCTGTGTTCTCAGCTTAGAATCTGGCAGGAGTCACATCCCGCTGGAAAGGAGCCCAGGGGATGCCCCGCCTCTCCAGGTTCAGAGAAAGGGCGCAGAGTGCGGGCCGAGGGTCAGCCGGGCTGGGAGCGGTCCTCTTTCCTGGCCCGCGGGAGGGCGAGGGCGGCGGCGGGCAGCCCACAGCCGGGACGCTCAGGGACCTCGCGGCCCGGCCGCTGCGTTCACCTCTGCGGGGAGTTGGCCGACCCCAAGCGAGAGGTCCCAGCTGCAAGGGACCTCCTCTCTGCCGGTCTTGCCCTGTGCTGGACCTGAAGCCCTGTTCGCCTTCAAAGCTGGGCCGACGTTTTCTGGAATTACCCTTTGTGTAATCTGTTTAATCACAGGAGAATGTTTTGCAGATTGGGAAATGCCCTGCTGGGTGTGTCCCGGTGAAGACTTGAGTTCCCTGGAGATGTGTCCCCCTCCTGTGACTATGTCCTGTTATTTTTTAAACAGATGCCAGGGCAGTCTCCCTTCCCAGTGTTTTGTTTTGTTTTGTTTTTCTTTTTTTCTCTCCATCTCTGCTCTTGCCTTCTTTAAAAAGAGTATGTAAGGGCTTAAAGGGGAGGGGCTTCTGGGCTGCTGGTTATGTGGTTTCTTAATGGGATGCTGACTTCAGGGGCTATTAATTTGCAAAATCCATCAAACTGCACACGTGATGGCCGCTTTTCTGTATGTGTGTTACATGTCAACAGAGGTTCAAAAAAGTTTTACCTAAAGTTATTTTTACTCAAAAAATGCCTAAAAGTTAAGCTATTGCTCCTATTTTCTTAAACGAGAGTGTTTTCCCCAGTGTTCTGGGCAGACTCCTCTCTCTGTGAATCTTTGTTTTCTTTTTCTTTTATTCTAAGTTGTTATATATGACAGCAGAATTACAATTGACAGCATTACAATTCATATTACACTTATAGAGCACATTTTTACGTATCTCTGATTGTAATCGAAGTATATTCACACCACTTGTGTCTTCATACATGCACTTAGGGTAATGATATCCATCTCATTCTACCATCTTTGTTTACCCTTTTGCCCCCTCCCTCCCCACTGGCCTTTCTAGTGTTCCTCTAATCCTCCTATGCTCCCTGTCCCAACCCCACTGTGAATCAGCCTCCTTATATCAGAGAAAACATTTGGCATTTGGATTTTTGGGATTGGCTAATTTCACTTAGCATTATATTCTCCAACTTCATCCATTTACCTGCGAATGCCATGATTTTATTCTCTTTTATTGCTGAGTAATATTCCATTGTGTACATATACCACATTTTCTTTATCCATTCATCTACTGAAGGGCATCTAGGTTGGTTCCACAGTTTAGCTATTGTGAATTGTGCTGCTATAAACATTGATGTGGTTGTGTCCCTATAGTATGCTGTTTTTAAGTCCTTTGGGTATAGACCCAGGAGTGGGATGGCTGGGTCATAAGGTGGTTCCATTCCCAGTTTTCCAAGGAATCTCCATACTACTTTCCATATTGGCTGCACCATTTTGCAGTCCCACCAGCAATGTATGAGTCTGCCTTTTCCCCCACATCCTCTCCAACATTTATTCAGGGACAGGCCAGTTCTGGACTGTTGTGTCTGCTGCTCACAAGCTCTCATCTCTGCTCACTTGCTCATCTTTATGTTAGCTGGAGGGCCATGGCCTAAGCATGGTTACCTTCAGACTCGTTTGGAAAGAAAGGAGACCTCCCATTCAAGCTCATGTTGTGGAATTCATTGACTTGAGAATTCATTCCCATTTGCTTACGAATTCATATGACATTTATTAGCATATCTTTTATGTGCTGGCACATGAAGTTCCTGTCTGCAAGGAACTTGCAACTTAGCAGGACAGTTTGCCTGTCATCATCACGAAGCCTGGAACATAGGATATGCCCTCAGAGCAGTACAGGGAAAGGGCTGTAGGCGTTTGGAGCAGGATGCTGTCATTCCCAGCTGAGCCTTCTAGAGGGAAAGCCTTGGTGAGAGTGGCAGGGGAAGCAGTAGAATTTGAGTAGGCAGAGGTGATGGAAAAGAGCTTTCTAACAGAGGGAATTGTGTAAGGCAGTCAAAACTTAAAAGAACGAAGTTCACCTAAGAAAGGCCAGGAGAGGATAGCTCATGGCTAAGTCTTGGGGTTCCTTAGAGGACCAAGGCAAGAAGCAGAGGCTTTATCTTGTTAAATTGTTATTAAGAAACAAATAAAACAGGTTGGGAGTGGAAGTAGGGGCGCCTGTTACAGTAGTACATCTCCAAGGCCAACTCTGCTTGCTTTCTTAAATTAGTGGCCTTTTAAGCTTTATTTAACATACTGTCCCCTCGGTTTCAACCTTGACATAGTTCTCTGAGATGAATATATTTGTTAGATATGCCGTGTGCTAATCACTATAGCAACTCTCCAGTGCTCTTTCTCTCTCACCTTGCTGCTTCATGCATGTAGGACAGGGGAGATGCTGTTCTAAGCATGTATTGGAAGCCACCTCCCTCCAACTGTGGTTCTGCTCTCCTCTTGGGCCTCGAGTCCTCCATTGGGTCTGAGAATAACTCAATATCTTGTGCCCGCTTTCCATTGGCCAGAACTCTGATATGGAACCCACCTAACCATAGGGGTAGCTGAAAATAAAGCCTATCCTTGTGCCCATAGGGACAAAGAAAATAGGTTTGGCATGGGAAGTTATACTCCACGTATGTATAATATGTCAAATACATCCCACTGTCATGTATAACTAAAAAGAACAAATAATAAATAAAAAAGGGGTTGGGGTTGTGGCTCAGTGTTAGAGCACTCACCTAGCACATGCGAGGCCCTGGGTTCAATCCTCAGCACCATATAAAAATAAATAAATAAAATAAAAGTATTGTGTCCAACTACAACTAAAAAAATAAATATTTTAAAAAGAAAAGAAAATAGGTTTGGCAAACCCATAGCATTATGGTTACTATGTTATAGATAATAAAACTTCAATGAGCACAATAAGATCTAAGCACTATCATACATCTAATTTCATGTATCATGAATTATTTGTATCATGAGACATCAAGAATATGATCCTCTAGCCTGAGGCTAGATTATATCCAGTCTATATATTTAACTGCTGAAAGCCTGGGTTCTTTTGTCATCATAGTTCAACTTAATATGTTACAACAGTTTAAGGGTGTTTTTGAAAAAAATAGGCTGCATAATATTTTGTATCAAATTTTATAAGGTTAATTTTTACTCAGTGGGATTAAAAACCTTTGTAGTGGTGATTTCGTTGAAATCAAATTTAAGTGATATAAAAAGATTATTCACTAAATACAATACTTAGTTTTAAAATGCTTCAAAAATGACTATAGACTTCTTCATTAAATAAATATCAGAGAAACAGCAAACATTTCATGTAATGCTTAAGATACAATTTACCAGTGACTTTAAAATGAGATCTAATATTTAGGGTTTTATACATAGTTGTTTAGTAAAAGTAAATTATACTTAATTATTTTTGTCTTTTTTCATGAAAGCTTTCCTTCTCACTCAGGGATTTTATGTGGCTTTTCTTAGAATCTCCTTCTTCTTCAAGGTATTGAAATAACTAGAATTAATAACAGAGAAGCCTTTTTCTCCTTTTGTCTCCTCAGTTCTGCTTTAAAAATTCTGTGATTAGCGTATTTAAATTGCAGTATCAGAGGCAGGCAAGATGGAGGCCAAGATCCTCTGGTGATCTTCTCCTCATAGGTACACTAATTTGAGCAGCTAGTCACACACCAAACCACTTTCATAGGAGCTAAGGAAATAGGAGAGACCCTGGTGCCTGCTTTTACAATAACAAAGTGAAAAGCATAGTGAAGAAAAGCAGGCAGGAAGGAGTTGCCTGTGTTGTCCCTCCCCCAACCTGAAGCAGTGAAGAGGTAACTCCCACTTGCGGAAGAGAGAGAGAATTAAATCTAGGCCTTAGACTTGAGTCCCATTATCAGGTCCAACATGTTTTAACACAATGTTGGGCAAAGCCCCATGGACCCTACACCAGGCTGATACCCAGGGAATCATGTTACCCAAGCCTGGAATTACTCGGCAGGCTGCGATGGCCTCCAACACTCCTCCCCCAGCCTCAGGTGGTAGAGCAGGGGGCAAGACTCCACCCGCTGAGGAGCAGGACAGGAAGACAGTATTGGAACCCAGTGCCAGGTCCACTGTGGTGAGACGCCACATCTTACAGAAACTGAAGGGTTCCATAAGCAAACCAGAGCACACAGAGACTCTGGACTGGCTGTGGCATCAAGTTAGAGACCTGTGGATCCGTGGGAGAGACTCCAGGTTCAGTCTACATTGGGTCTAGATTTGGAGTGGGACTGGACATACCTGCCCTCCTTTTGGGACTGTTTGGGCCCTTGTAGTTGTGAAACTCATTGTGACCCAGCGTAGCATCAGCCAAAGAACTGTCTCCGCCACCCGTGCGTGCCCCATCCTTGGATCACACAGCTATCACCATGTTAGTGGTCACAGATGGGCCTCTAGAACTGTGCTGGAACCAAGCAGAGACCTATGCCCTAGTGGGATGGACTCATGTTTCACCTTTTATCATTGTCAGCTGTGGTG
Source organism: Tamias sibiricus (assembly GCA_025594165.1). Classification (NCBI taxonomy): domain Eukaryota; kingdom Metazoa; phylum Chordata; class Mammalia; order Rodentia; family Sciuridae; genus Tamias; species Tamias sibiricus. The sequence goes on from CM046664.1 coordinate 82,851,059, forward strand.
TGAGCCTCACGGCACCCCTGAGACTGTGGGGGACCTTGTGACTGTGCGACTCGGGTGCAACCCAGCTTAGTGTCAGCTTTGATGACCAAGGGGCTGCCTTTACCCTTTACTACCCTAACCTGGGATAGGATGGTATAAGACCCCATTTGCTGTGGGGAAATCAAGGAGTAAGCATAAACTTTGCCTTGGAACTTAATGCTGGCCTATTGAAACCTAATACTGGGCAGATCTTCCCTTCTCCCTGTCTGCCTGTGGACTGAGCTTCTGGAACAGCTCCAGTGTCAGGGGAAGAAATGTGGTCCCAAGTCTATTGGGTTTCTATTCCAGCTGGCATCACCTGTGACTAGTTGCAATGGTCTTGGGCCATTAGTCTACCTCAGCAACAGGTAGTATTGGGTTTTTTGTCTACCCCAGTATTTGCCGGTCTTGGTAGACTGTGGGCTCAGGATGTGACACAGGTTGATGGCATTGGTGGCCATATATGTAACATATATGGCATAGGAGCCTGGGTATGGTCATCTGTGGTGACTCTCCCCAAAACTGGGCAGAATCCTGTGGTGTCTGACCACAGGCCAGTAACTCTAGACAAGGTATCTGGGCCTTCCCTGACTACAGAAAAAAGCTTGTGGGGACAAATTGCTCTTTCTAGGCATTCTCCAGGTTCTTTTTGAAGAAAACCAACATTGTATTTGGGACAGATCTGGGCTTGAATTTCCCACTAGTACTGAAATAATGACAAATACCACAAACAGATTCCTAGCAAATCTGGCCTGGACACCATTTATTGCTGAAATAGTGGAAGTGACTATAGACTTAAGAAAATAAGAAGACTGCTGAGAATTTCTGGAAAGACAGGCACAAATAAAGCCACATTAGAAAGACTAGAATAAATACCTAATCCTTCAATGCCAAGACAACCTGTCATACCAGCAAGCATCTAAGATAAGCTTCAAAGAAACCAGCACATCACTTAATAAGGTGCCAGAAAGTGACCAGATAATATTCAATATTGGAGAACTCACAGGGAATTTAAAACAACTGTTTTAAAGAAACTCAATGAGCCTAGAAAAAAACACGAAGAAACATTTCCATACTATAACAAAGAAATTTAACAAAGAGATGGAAGTAATTTAAAAAAAATCAAACAGAAATTCTTGAGCTGAAAAACACTCAGCAAATTATTTTAAAAATGTGATAGAAGGCACTAAAGCAGGACAGATCAAATAGAAGAAATAATTAATAAGTTTGAAGACAAGCAAAATGTAAAAATCTTATAGAAACTTTGGGATGGTATTAAAAGAGCAAATAGGTTATTGGGGTTCAAGAAGGACTTGAAGATGCCAAAGAGCTAGAAAGCTTATTCAAACAAGTAACAGATAACTTACCAAACCTGGAGGAGGATATAAAAATCCAGGTACAGGAAGATCAAAGGTAACCAGTCAAATTTAACTCAACCAAGTTTAGCCTAAGATATCTTATAAACAAGCTCTAAAAGGTGAAAGAGAAGATTCTCAAGCCTGCAAAAGAAAACAAACAAATAACAGATAGTAACACAGCTTGCCTGACTTCTCAGCAGAAACTTACAGGCTGGGATAGAGGGCATGAGATTTTCACAGTATTGAAATAAAAAGCTCAACTGATAATACCCCAATATTGGAATATACAATACATAGAGCAAATATTAATAGACCAAAGAGAGATTCCAATACAATAGTAGCTGGTGACTTTAACACATAACTTTCAGCAATAGATAGATTATCCAGACAGAAAATCAACAAAGAAACAGGAGAGTTAAAATCTACCCTAGACTAAATGGACCTAACAGCTACAGAACATTCCATCCTTCAGTTACTGAATACACATTTTTCTCATCAGCACATGGAATATCTTTAGGATAGACCATTTGCTAGGCCACAAAACTATGCTCAATACATTAAAAAAAAAATTCAAATCATATCAAGTACCTTTTCTGGTCACAATACAATAAAGCTAGAAATCAGTAACAAGAAAACCTTTTAAAAACTATACCCAATACATAAAAATTAAACAAATTACATTTGAACAACAAACAACTCAAGGAAGAAATCAAGAAAAAACTTAAAAATTTCTTGAAACAAATGAAAATGGAGACAAAAGATACTAAAACCTATGGGACACAGCAAAATAGTACTAAGAGGGAAACTTGTAGCAATAAATGCATAAGTCAAAAAGGTAGAAAGATCTCAAATAAACAACCTACGACTGCATCTCAAGGACATAGAAAAGCAAGACAAAGCATACCCTAAAATAGTAGAAGGAAAGAAATTAAAAAGAACAGAAATAAATAAAATGGAGACTAAAATAATAATACAAAAGATAAAATGAAGAGCTGGTTCTTTGAAAAGATAAACAAAATAGACAAACTCTTATACAGACTAAGAAAAAGGAAGCTGAGAAGACTCAAATAAATAAAATCAAAGATAAAAAGGGAGAGATTACAACTAACATCACAGAAATGTAAAAGACCCTTAGAGGTTATTGGACAACAATGTGGAACTAATTTGATAATCTGGGAGTAATGGACAAATTCCTAGACACATGTAACCTTACCAGACTGAATTATGAAGAAATAGATGATCCAAATAGAGCAGTAACAAATAACAAGATTGAATCAGTAATAAAAAACCTCTTATAAAAAAACCCCACAAAAACCAAAAATCAAACAAACAAACAAACAAACAAACCCACCTCAGGACCAGATGACTTCACTTATGAATTCTACCAAACATTTATAAAGAGAACTAATATCAAAATTCTCCTTGACTTATTCGAAAAAACAGTAGAAGGAGGAATTCTTCCAAACACATCATATGAGGCCAGCATTATCCTAATACCAAAAACAAATAAGGACACAATACAAAAAGAATACTACAGGCCAATATCCTTGATGAGCACAGATGCAAAATTCTCAACAAAATACTAGCAAACCAAATCCAATAGCATGTTCAAAATATTATTCACCATGATCAAGTGGGATTCAGACCAAGGATGCTCAATATATACTAATAATAAACATAATACATCATATCAACAGAACAAAGAACAAAAATCATATGATCATCTCAATAGAAAAGGGATTTGATAAAATTCAATATATTTTCATGATAAAAATTCTGAACAAGTTAGGTCCAGAAGGAATGTACCTGAACATAATAAAGTCTATTTATAATAAGCCAACAACTAACATTATACTGAGTAGAGAAAAGCTGAAATCTTTCTAAGGTTAGGAACAGGACAAGGATGTCCACTTATACCATTTTTATTCCACATAGCTCAGAATGTTCTATTCAGAACAATCAGGCAAAAGAAATAAAGGGCATTTGAATTGAAAAAGAAGTCAAATAACCACTATTTGCAGGTGATATGATCTTATGTAGAGAAAATCTCAAAAACTACCAGAATTGATAAATGAATTCAACAAATTTGTAGTGTACAAAATCAACATACAAACATCAGTAGCATTTCTATATGACATTAGCAAATTATCTGGAATAGAAATTTTTAAAATCTCATTTATAATAATTACAAAAATTAAAATACCTAGGAATAAATTTAACCACAGATGTGAAAAATCTCTACAATGCAAACTATAAGATATTGATAAAAGGATTGAAGAGGACACAAAAAGTGGAAATACATGCCCTCTTCAAGGATTGGATGGATCAATATAGTTAAAATGTCTATATTACCAAAAGTGATTTACAGATTCAATGCAATCCTTATTAAAGTGCTAATGACATTCTTCACAGAACTAGGGAAAAAATTCTAAAATTTATGTGTACCACAAAAAAATCCCCAATAACCTAAGCCATCTTGAGCAAAAAGAATAAAGCAGGAGGCACTGTGTTACCTGACTTCAATGCTACAAGGTTATACCACCCAAACCAGCATGGTATAAACATAAAAACAGACACAGAGACCAATGGAATAGAACAGAGAGCCTGAAAGTGCATAGACAAAGGTGCTAAGGACATACATTGGAGAAAAGGCTTTTTCAATAAATGGCACTGGGAAAATTGGATATCCATATGCAGAATAATGAAGCTAGATCCCTATCTCTTGCCGGTTACAAACATCAATTTAAAATGGGTTAATGAGCCAGGCATGGTGGTGCATGCCTGTAATCCCAGCAGCTTGGGAGGCTGAGGCAGGAGGATTGTGAGTTCAAAGCCAGCTTCAGTAACTTAGTGAGGCCCTCAGCAACTTAGTGAGATCCTGTCTCTAAATAAAATACAAAATAGGGATGGGGATGTGGCTCAGTGGTTAAGTGACCCTGAGTTCAATATCAAGTACCCCCTAAAATAAATAAATAAAAATAAAAATAAAATGGGTTAATGACTCAAATATAAGACCCAAAGCTATGAAAACTACTAGAAGAAAACAGGGCAAATGCTTTAGACCATTGAAATGGGCAAAGATTTTTTTTAAACATCCCAAAAGTATAGTAAACCAAAACAAAAATATACCAATGTAATTATATCAAATGAAAAATCTTCTGCACAGCAAGGGTAACAACAGAGCACAGAGAGACAAACTATAGAAGGGGACAAAACACTTTCAAAACTATGCATCTGACAACAGCTTGGTATCCAGAATATACAACATATCTAATTCCAAAAACTCAAAAGCAAAACAACCCAAACCAAAACAAACAAAACAACACACTTAAAAATGTGGGCAAAGGATTTAAATAGGTATTTCTCAAAAGAAGATACATAAATGGCCAATAGGTATATGAAAAAATGCTTGATATTGCTAATCATCAAGAAAATGAAAGTCAAAAACCAAAATGGAATATCATCCCATTCTAGTAGGAATGGCTGTTATAAGAAAAAAAAGACTAAAAAATAATGTTGGAAAGGATTTGGATAAAAGGAAACCTTGGCACACTGTAGACAGGAATACCAACTAGTAGAGCCCTTCTGGAAAACAGTATGGAGGTTCCTTGAAAAATTAAAAATAGAACTATGATACGACACAGCAATACCATTACTAGGTATATATCCAAAAGAAATGAAATTGGTATTCAAACAGACATCTACACTGCCATGTTCACTGCAGCACTATCCACAGTAGCCAAAATATGGAATCAACCTAAGTGTCCATCAAGAGATGAAGGGATAAAGAAACTATGGTACCCAGTGGAATACTATTCATCCATAAAAAATAATAAAAATTTTGTTGTTTGTGGCAACATGGATGGAACTGGAGATCACTATGTTAAGTAAAATTATCCAGGCACAGAAAGATATGTACTGCATGATCTCACTTATTTATGGAATCTATAAAAGTTGATCTCATAGAAGTTGTGAGTACAATGGGAATTGCCAGAGGCTGGGGAGAGTGTCTCTGGCCTGGTGGTGATGGAAGTTGATCAATGGGTACTATGTTACAATTTGATAGGAATAAGAATTGCTGGTGAGCTTGCACAGGTAAACATAATGTACTATGCATTTCAAAAATCTAGGGGAAAGGATTTTGAGTGTTTTCACCATAAAGCAATGATAACTGTTTGAATATAAATGTTTCACTTCACTTAAAGATCTTGCAGTATATACATGTATTGAAACATTATAAGATGCCCCATTTATATGTAAAATTTTTATGTTTTTATGTATCAGTTAAAAGATAAAATTTAAAAATATCAAGGGAGAAAAATAATTGCACCATAATTATATTTGCCACCAGTGCCAAGATTCACCGTGTTATCTTATAACCTCTACCCCATTAGGCCTCACAATGGATATAGTCAATGACAATAAGGAGTTACATCTTCACACGTGGCAACAGGCCATGAGTCTTTCCTATCTTACAGTAGAGCTGGAAGTTCAAGTCTTTGTAGGAAATATGATTGGCTATGCTAGTTTTTCTATGTGCCAGTATTTGGCCTGGTTATAGCAACTGTCTAGGAGACTTGTTAAAACCATCAGTTCTCATGATTCACTCTTGTTTCCTTGAATCAAAATATCCAGAGAAAGGACATGGGAATCTGTTCTTTTAACTGTGTCTCTAAACCATTCTGGTGGACAACTGGGTCTATCTCAGTAAATACCATTGTATTAGTCTATTTTTTTTTATTGCTATAATAAAATACTGTAGACTGGGTAACTTTATAAAGAAAGGAGGTTTATTTATCTCATAGTTCTAGAAGTTCAGGGGCATGGGCACTGGTATTAGCTGGGCTCCAACAAGGACCTCATATGGATGTTTTGTCCACACAATAGGATGCCAAAAAAAGTGATTCAGGGTTACCTGTACAAATTGTCTCATGCCATTTAGCAACTTATACTGAAGACATAAAAAACTGCTCTGAAAATTAGAAGACACAAGTTCCAGTCTTGACTCTGCTACAACTTAAGAACATGACCAAGTATCTGTGGACTGGAGTCCCTTCATCTGTAGTAAGTAATAGCTGAAATATGCCTATTGCTTGCCATATACCAGGGACTCTTCTGTGAGCTTTGCATATACTCATTCACTGAAGGCCCGTGATCCCCTTTGAGGGTGTTACCCCCGTGACTCACTTCCTGTCATGAGGCCCTACCTCTCAAAGTCTCCACCACCCCTAGACTTCAGACTTCAGAGTCTTAAAGCTTGTAGACAAAAGATATAATTTAAACATGCAGCAAAATAACCACATATCATATTAGATTAATTAAATTCTTATTAAAGAAAACGTGTGAAACAACAAGCTTTTAACCTCTGTGATGAATTCTCTAGAAACAATTTTAGCTGACTTCAGTATGAGTGCCTTTTTAAATACATGTGAATTAGCACCTAGCACAGTGCTCCAAGGTGAGCTATTTAATTTTAATATAATTTTCTTCCTGAGTTAATAATTTTCTGAAATCAAAAGAGCTTAGAAGTGTCCTCAATCTAAATTAAACTCTGGCCAATCTCATCCTGAGGTAATCCTCAGATATTCCTTATCAAAACACTCTCTTGATATGTATCCTCACAGAATATCCTCTTTATCTCTGATACAATCTAAACTGACCAGTGAGTTCAGCGGGCCACATCCTCTCCAGTACATTGAGTATAATATTTTGTAGATAGCTATAAATGCTAGGGTTCAGTACAACAACACTCAAAGAAGGTCTAAATTGTCAGACCAGTTTAAAAACAGAAAAACAGAGACGCAGGGGAGACAAGGATGAATATAGCAGAAAGATTGAGGAATGAAAATTGAATTTTAGGAAATACCTATAGTTAGGGATAGAAGAAGGAAAATCCAGGCATTCAAAGAAATAAAAAAGTGATATGTAGATAATCCCAAGAACCAAGAGAACCCTGTTGCTTTAATCCATTTTGGTTACTATATAACAAAATACAGTGAGCTGAATAGTGTTAAAAATAGAATTTTTTTTTTCTCCTGGTTATGGAGTTGGAAAGTTCAAGATCAAGGCATCAGCAGATTTGGCATCTGGTAGGGCTGGTGTGGGCTGCTGACATGTTGACAGATGTCCGTCTTCTTGCTGTGTCCTCACATGGTTAAGGGACAAGAGAGTTCTCTGTGGCTTCTTTTTTATAAGGGTACAGACCCCATTCACGAGCGCTCCACCTAATGACCTCCTAAAGTCCTCACCTCCTAAAGCCTGGGGGTTGGGATTTCAGCAGAATTTGGTGGTGGCACTGGGGTGGGGACACAAATATTCAGACCATAGAACTTGTGTTGGAGAAAGCAAAGGAGAAGAGCTTGTGAGGAGAAGGTGAAGGAGGTTGGGAATCTGCCGGGGCAGAAGCACCAGACCAAGAGCTGAGCAAACCACTGAACTCAGGAAGGAGGGGTTTGGTCCTGCTGTGGAGAGAGCAGGTTCAGGGGGCATAAAGTGAATGGGAGAGGACAGCAGAGAGGGAATGAAGACAGGCTTTCAATTCAGAGAAAACTTTATCACCTTTAGCTAAGAGCTCACAGCTGACTCCCTTGAAATGCCTCATTTACTTCAATTAATGACAAACTATTAGTGTCTGTAAATCATACTCAAAACAATGACTTCGTATTGTTTTCTTTAATTGCCAAAGTCAGGAGCTCATTAGCTAGTGAGTACACACTGATGATTAGCCCAAATAGTTGCGGTTGTGGTGTTAGTAAAATGACTTGGATGAACATCCCCTTTAACATGGATTTATGATTCATAGAGACAACAGGAGCGCTCAGCTACTGCAATAGGATTTTTGTCTCTAGATCTAAGAATCTTATCACTCCAAGGCTGGCAGAAAAAAATTTTTTTTTTTAATGGAAACAAGTCATAGAGATTTCAGCAATTCTCTAAAGTGCACACTGCGCTAAATAGTAGGAGTCCCTGTAGGAATATTCTAGAAATTATCTTTGGTGTTCCCTCACTAGTCCTTCCATTACAGCCTTCTGTTACATCTGAAATTGGCCATTTTCTCAACTGGAAATATTCTCCTTTGGTTCATCTGGTACTGGTTTTTCTCTGGTTTTCTACATTTCTGACTGTCCTGAGACTCCTTGGTTTCTTTTTCTCTGCCAGCCCTTTAAATAAGGGTGCTTTCTCCCTGCTAGTACAGTCACACTTTCTCCTTATATGTCTTTTCCTGGAAAATTGCACAGCTTCACCGATATCCCAGATTCAGGTGATTACATGCCCAGCTCCTTCCTCCTTAATTTCATGCCCATATTCCTGGCTGCCCACTGAACAGCTCCTCTGGGAGGTTTTATAGCCAACTTGAATTCAGTAATTCACAGCCTCCCTGCCTGATGCTTTATTTTCCCCCAAACCTGTTCTATTTCAGTTGGTTCATAGCATCAACATCTACCCAGCCAACTGCGCTAGAAGCCTCAGAGTAATCCATGGTGCTTTCCCCTTCTCTCCTCCCACATACAGTTTGTCTCTGAAGTGTGGATACTCTCTCTTCTTTGACATTTTCTATGTCTATCTATCCATCCATCCACCCATTCATCTGATCCTTCTAATCTGTCATTCAACACATGAGTCTAGTTTGTGCCAGGCACTGGGAATGGCAACAGATGCTCTTAGAACCTAGTAGAGCAAGATAGCTAATGCACAATAAATATATGATGATAGCTGTATTTGGTGCTAGGAAGAAAAATAAAAAACAGTAAATGAATAAAGAGTGTTGAGGAGATTTGCCATTTTAGTTCAACTGATTAGAGAGCTTTCCACTGTGGTCACAAATGAAGAGACATTTGAAGCAAGTGAGGAAATTATCCCCATGAGTATCTGGACATAACTGCTTCCGCAGACTTATTGCACCTCCTGGGTACAATCTTTACCAGGGCCGAGTAGCTCTCAGGCTCCATGCTTCAGACTTTGTATTGCTTGATCTCATGCAACCTCTCACTCCTTTCCTGGCCTGGAACATGCACTATGTTGTCCAAAATTCTTCATAGTTTTCTGAGTAGACCACCCTTTTTCATTTCTTTAGACGTGTGTGTGTGTGTGTGTGTGTGTGTGTGTGTGTGTGTGTGTTATTCCTTTTGTCTGAAAAGCTACCTCATCAACACTTCTGCTGGGCCAACCCTCAGTTATCTTTTCCATATCCTCGGAAATTGCCTAAAATCCATTCTCAAACAAGGATATTGCCAACAGATAGGGAGCAGGGACCTTTCGAATAATCAGGCTTTGTTCCTGATTTCTCATAATTTTGCATACATGGCAACAATTTGATTTGAGACTTCTATTGTAACATCCACCTGTAAGTTAGTTTGTAGAGGCGACAACCTCACTTACTTTTAACATAGTAATTGCTAATTGACCAAACTAGCTTGGGTAGGTTTGCAACACTGAAATATTAACATTCCTGGCCTATACAAACATAACTCATGTATTTTTCAGATTACAATTTCAGGAAAAGAGCAATTCTTGTCAGGATTCGTGTCTATACAGGGTCAATTACTATTGAGGATGTGACAGACAATATAATGCAAAGAGTGTTAATCAGCTTTAAGCAGGATCTTTTCTCTGGTTTCCCTCATAAAGTGACACAAACACAACCCAGCCCTGGATTTAGAATTACAGAGGGAGGGAGACAGTTTGCCTAATGAGCAATGACAAGGATATGCCTCATCAGATTCATGAATAGCAAAATAAACCCATGAGTCCTGATATCACTGAGCATGGAATACCCTCAATGCCATTTCGTTTTGCTCTACATGTCACTGAAAGACAATATCTGATTTGCAGAGCATAATGGATTTGGAATTGGCATTTAATTTGCCAGAGGTGCCATTTGAGAGTCTTGTAAGTAAAGCGTGGTACTCAGTGTATGAATGGGCCACAGCCACTCTGTGGGAGCCGTGTGTCTCCCTTCTCATGTACTTACCACCAACCACTCAGCCCACCCTGCAGAGGCCTCCCTGGCTGCTGGGCACAAAGGGTTGCACAGTTTGTCACTACTCACACAGCTAGTGGCTTCCTCTTCTGATTCGCAGCAGTGTCCTTGAAATCTGCTGAGATGTCCCACAGCCATTGCAAAACCAATGGTCCAGAGCAAACCCTCTCTTCTTACTGTGTTTCCCATTTTAGTCAACGACACCACCATCTGTCCAGATGCACATGCCAGAAACCTGGAGTTTCTTTGACCATTCCTACCTCTCATAATTGTATCCAACTGACCTTAGATTCTGTTGATTCTAACTCCAAAATAATTCTTGGGATATGTCCACTTCATTGTGTCACATAGGTAAAAACTCAGTCCAGGTTGCTGCTGTGTCATACCTTGTGGCCTCATACTACCTGGTTTCCTTGCATCCTCTTCCTATTGGATTTCATTTGAGATAAAAACATATATTTCTTTTGTGCCTTTATTTCCTCATTTATTCTTTCACAGTCAATCATGTATAGCAATATCTACAATAAGAAGCTACTATAAAGAATGAGAAAAGTGGGATCTTAAACATTCAAAACCTAAGCTGGGGAGTCAAGTTATTTCATGGCTTATGAACTGCCTGGGACCAGTCTGTGTAGTTTAGCTGGTCAGTGATTTCCCGGGTCTGGCTGACTATGGTGGCAGTGGTTCACTACAGTTCACTATCAATGGGGGTCATTCTGTGTCCTGTAATGACTGGGACTTCCAGGACTGGAATGGTGATTGCAGAAATTTCCAGGTTTGTTGGCAAAAGTCACTGTCACCTTTCTGCTCTCAGAGTTCTGGTTGCCCGTCATCCATCCATTCAGCTTGCCCTTCTTTCCAAGTCATTCCCCAGCCTCTTGTAGGAAGTGATAGTGGTTATCCTACCCCTGCTTGAGAATGGGGACTGGTTGGATACCTGGAGTTCCTGGTAGTCATGTTATGGCTAAATTATGATATCATAGGGCACAATTTCAGGAATTTTTGTTTTGTGCTCATTGCTTCAAGGGAGGGGTGTGGAGGTGAGAAAATAAAAATTCTTGATTTGGATCCCAAAACATTATCAGCGGATTGTGAAATGGATCATGGAAAAGACGATTTGTGTAGATCAAAAGTTATAATAGCAGAGAAGACTTTACCACAAAGTGAAAAATATAATCTCCATCACTCCTCAACCACAGTGCTTGCGGAAAGAGGAGAGTGAGAGAGGTGTATGTATAGAATAGAAGGGCCTAGACTCAGTCCCCTGGAATATGAAGAATGCAACAGGACCCCACAATGTAACTGCTGCAGAATAGGTTCAAGTAGAACAAGCAAAAGCACCTCTTGAAGACACCTGGGCCCCAAGTAGAGGCTGATGAATGCAATTCCTCTGGTTATAAATGAAGGAAACCCCCAAATGTTTTCCTTCTCTCAGGGAGGTTTTGTATTTTAGTGCTAAGCAAATCAAGCTCTAGTCTTGGAATCCTGGCCTTGAGATGGGGCTGGAGAGGAGGAGCAGCTAAAAGCCTCTCCTGGCTCTCCAAAGTCCACCCCATCATTGATTTGCTGGGCTTTCTGTGTTATCAGCACAGGCAGAAGTTTGGCGCAGCCACACAGCACAGGGATTTTTCTTAGCCCCAGCCATTCCCATCCTCCTCTCTTTTGATGTGTATACCCCAGGGAGGTGCAGATTCCTCAGTTAAAAATCACTGCACAAATGAGTCACTATTACTGGTGGGAAGCTGTGTCTCCACTGTGTGTCAGAAAAAAAAAAAATAGTAAGCAACTGTTACTATTATGTTTGTAAAGAGTTGAGAATAATCTGATTAAATAAATGTCATGGCATAGGGCCTTAACCTTCTCACTGCCATTTTAGAGTCAACATGGCTCTTCATATTGTCCAAGGGAGCTGAGGTATGTTAGTTGTGAGATGACCTGAATATTTTCCGTTGGTGTCAGGTCATGGGGATAGTGAATAAAAACAGACCTCCAAGTCATTCTGTGGGTTGTGACCCAAACAATTAATTTCTTGACCTTGCCCACAACGATTTTTATATCTATGCATCTTGTTATATACTTATTATATTATAAAATATTGAGGGTATCCTGGTAGGTAAGATTGTCTACAAGTGTGAAATAAGTAATAATGATTACTTGTTTAACAATCACTGTGTATATAGAAGCATATATATGTGAACATACATATTACATATAGATATATTTAATTTTTGCATTAGTGAGAAAACTAAGTATTTACAAAAATTGTAAGCTAAATATGTATGTACTACTATAAATATTTCCTTAAAAAAATCGTTTTCTTTTGTTGTGGATCCCAAATATCATGAAACTGCTGATCTGTCTTACTTAAATTATCATTTTAGCAAGTTCCTATTTACTGAATCGATAGTGAGTAGGAGGGTGTTCCACCAGGGATGGTTCCGAGCCTTTGTGACTGACTGTTTTATGTCCCTGGATTAAATGTCTTAGTAGAACAATAGATAGAGATATTTTTTCCCCAGAATAAATGTAGCCTAAGATGGGGGCGGGGTGGAAGGGCCAAACAGATATCTTTTAAGCAATTTGAATCAGATGTGGAAATTGGGAGCCATGCATTATCAAGAAAAATCATGATTAAAAAGGAAAGTCAGTGTGAATTGCTGGGGACGTGCAAGCTAAGTGAAGGGTGTTTGAAAAAGTAAACCTGGTATTATGAAGCACAATTTAATCAAAATTAGTCATGCAAATAGCATGCATTTTTGCTAATGATATTCTGAAGAATACAAAGTAAACTTACTTTACCTACATTTTGACTGACTGAGAAATGAAGATATTAGTAGGGAGTTATGTGAGACAGGTGGCACTAAAAGCAAGTGAATTTTAATTTTTTCTTTGTTATAGTTCTGTTGTTAGTAGAGCAATGCTTCTCAAATCATTGCCTTAATTCAAAGGAGTTTTATTCTGGACAGCTAATGGGAACTGACTCACTCATTTCTTTTTTCCAGTGGTTTTTAATTATTGTTTGTGAAATTACTTTTGAAGCTGAGCCCTTGCTAAAATGCTCTCTGGGTAATTAATTATACCATCGATCTAGGTGGTAAACCTTAATCCATTACTGTTTTGAATAGAATAAAGAGAAATGAGGTGGAAGTTTTTGTTATCATTGTGAAATTTTCAAGGAATGTTTGAGTTTGTGGGCACTTACAGTGCACTCACTTAGTCATTCAAATCATCTCAGACCAGGCTCCTCAGAAACAGTGCCCGAGCTGAGGGTAAGGGAGCAGGGCTCTTGCTCCTACTTCAGTTAGTCATTGGCTGCGGACTGTCAGAGAAATGTCCGTGTACTCCAATGCTCTGCAAAAGGCAGCAAATGGCCCCCAGGAGCTCCAGAGCAGAGTTGTGAAGATGCATTAGGTAGAATCTTGGGGGCCAAATGGCACAGAAGGGGATTCACAGAGACAATACAAAAGTAACAAAGACATGATGGGACGAGGAAGGAACAATGATGGTATCTGCTGTACTCAATGTACCATGGTCTTCAGTGCCTACTGGCATCAAAAAATATTGGAAAATAATTGCATTATTAGATGCCCTTCAGTAGATGAAAGGATAAAGAAAATGTGGTACATATACACAATGGAGTATTACTCAGCAATAAAAGAGAATAAAATCATGGCATTCGCAGGTAAATGGATGAAGTTGGAGAATGTAATGCTAAGTGAAGTTAGCCTATCCCAAAATATCCAAATGCTGAATGTTTTCTCTGATATAAGGAGGCCAATTCACAGTGGGGTTGGGACAGGGAGTATAGGAGGATTAGAGGAACACTAGAAAGGACAATGTGGAGGAAGGGGAAGTGAGGGGGCAAAAAGGTAAAAAAAAAAAAAAAAAAAAAAAAAAGATGGTAGAATGAGATGGATATCATTACCCTAAGTGCATGTATGAAGACATGAATGGTGTGAATATATTTTGTATATAACCAGAGATATGTAAAAAGGTGCTCTGTAAGTGTAATATGAAATGTAATGCATTCTGCTGTCATTTATAACAACTTAGAATAAAAAAAGGAAATAAATATTGAACATGTATAGACTCTTGTCATTATTCCCTAAATGATACAAACAACTATTTACACACCATTTATGTATTATTAGGTTTTATTAGTAATCCAGAGATGATTTAAGTACATAGGTAGAAGTAAAGGGCATTTGAAGAAATAAACCTGGTGTTACGAAACACAATTTAATTATAAGAAGGATGTGCATAGGTTATATGCAAATACTATGACATTTAAAAAATATTTTTATTAGTTGTTGATGAACTTTTGTTTTATTTATTATTTGTTTGCAGTGATGAAAATCGAACCCAGTGCCTTACACATGCTAGGCAAGCACTCTACCACTGAGCCATAATCTCAGTCCTACTATGCCATTTTATATAAGGAACTTGGGCATCCTCTGCCAGAGGTCCTGGAACCAATTCCTGTACATGCAATGAGATTATTATACAGAGCACCTGCTGTCTGTTGGGCATTGTCCAAAGCTCTGGGGACTTGTGGACTGTAAGACTATGGGTCTTCCATGCCGAAGGGAAGACAGATAATATAAAAAAATAAGGTAACACAGGAAGATTGTGATTATGACACAATAATCCATGCTATGAAGACTAAAAAATGGGGCAAGGGCATAAGGAATCACGAGAGGTGCTATATTAAATAGGGTAAGTCAAGAAAACATGAAATAAGCAAAATCTATAAAGAGTTTATTCTAGTTTCCATGGGACTCTTCCACGGGGAAGTACCGGCATTGTGTATTGTTTCTCTCTACCCTGGGAACTTCTTTCACATGGAGCTCATGGAAAGGAAGTGAACCTTCTACTTGAATAAAACCATCACAATAGGCATTCCTCACATAGGAACAACGTAAAAGTATACCACCCCCCACCTTACACACTTTATTTCTTAATGTTCTGAAGTCAAATATTTATATGTTAAGAACTCTGAGAATGTGCTGTGGTAATCATCTCAACTCTGATTAAGAATATAAGAAAATCTGTTACTCAGGGGAAATGGATAAAAGAGAAGGAGGAAAACAGTGTCTATCTTAGAATACAAGGCTATCTTTTAATTGAAAATCCAGGACAATTTAAACGACAAAGTAGACTTTGAGAAAGGTCTGTGATGAAGTGATGGTGTTGCAGAGGTCACAGTCAAGGTCCAATACTAGATTTTATTTCAGAGGAGACTCAAAGACTCTCATCACTAAATCATGCAAAAACTCACAAGTGACTGCTACTCTATTAACATCTGGGGTTACCTTTGTTGGGGACCTTACTGGGAAGTGCTCTAATTATTCCATCTGAAGCAACCTCTGGTAACATCATTCCACTTTCTTCTTACTACCTCCTAACTTCTCTTTTATCTTTCCAAACAGAGGGATAAGCAGGCCATGGTCGCCAAAAAGGAGCCAACTAGGATTTATTTACAGGAATAGATGGTGACTCCTCTTCTCCCTTCCTTTTTTACTATTCTCCATGACAAACGTTTCAGGACCTCTCTAGTTGTAAAAAAGAGAAGTGAGGATGTTGCTGCCTGAAGCGGAAACCGCTTGGAGCAACGAACGCCGCAGGAAAATTCGGAGGCAGGATGAAAATGAAAAAAGGTCTTTTATTCTTCTTCTCTCTCCGGCTCCAGCAATCACTCCAAACGCTCTAACTCCAACCACCACCTTCTTCTTCTTCCCCACCACACTAACTAAACTCGCCCAGTTATATACATATCGCTTTAACAAGGGCACGTGCTTACAGCTCGAGCTTACAGGTGCATCACGCAGTGTTCACGGGCATACAAAGATTCTTTGGATAATGTATTACTATCAGGTGGAAACTAGAACATCTTTTATGGCTCTCAGCTAACCGCAATCTTTAGCTATCTCCTTGATTATAGGCTCCTTCATGAGGACATAAGTTATAATGGTCCCACTATGTAACTTTTAGTAGGGACTTCATCCCAGCTTTCTTTTCTTAGAAAATATGCACATCATGTTAAGAAATTAAATGGGTTGTGGATTTTGAAATTTCATCAGTGAGTATTAAATATCATTATCAAAATGTTACCAATTCATTTATTTTTAAAATTAAACTGTTCAATCAATCTAAATAGATTTAATAATATTGAAATGAATTGTAGGACAATATTCTTTAATGCATACCCCTTTTTTTCTTTTTTGGTACTGGGGATTGAACTCAGGGGCACTTGGCCACTGAGCCACATCCCCAGCTCTATTTTGTATTTTATTTAGAGGCAGGGTCTCACTAAGTTCCTTAGTGTCTTGCTTTTGCTGAGAACGGCTTTGAACTCACGATCCTCTTGCCTCAGCCTCCCCAGCCACTGGGATTACAGGTGTGTGCCACTGCACCTGGCTTTAATGCATACTATTTTAAAAGTAAAAACAGCACCATTAATGGACAATGAAATATATATCAGTATCTTACTCCATTTTGTGTGCTATAACGGAATGCCTGAGACTGGGTAATTTATGAAAATCCAAAATTTATTTTTTCACAATTCTGGAGGTTGAGAAATCCAAGACCAGATTGGTAACTTGTTCACTTGTTTAGTGAGGGAAGCTGATGAAATCCTCCTCATTTTTGTCTTTAAAAATTTTCTCTTGCCTCAACCTCTCTGAATACACCTGTCGTTTACTATGACATATGTATTTCCATTGTAATGTTCTGCTATTTTCCATTGTTCTGCTATTCTCAAGTGAATATCGGTGTTCTTTGGAGAATCACTCTGATTGTTTATTTAGACTGACAAAACTCTGCCATCGTGGATCTTACATTCTAGAGGCAGGATATAGACACTCATGCAAAGTATGGCAAATTGAAGAAAATAAAGAGAGCAACAGAGTACAGTCGGGGTTGGCAAACTTTTTCTGTAAAGGGCCAGATAGTAACTATTTTAGGCTTTCTGGTCTTGTGATCTCTATCTTGATTACTCATCATTGCAGCAGGAAAACAGCTATGGACAATATGTGAATGAATGGTGATAGCTCTGTTCCAATAAAACTTTATTGACAAAATAAAACCATCAAACAAAATCTCTCAGATTTGGCCTACGTGCTGTGAATTGATAACTCCTGGAGTGGGAACGCACCACAATCTCCAGTCACCATCTTTCACTCCTGTGAGTGAGAGTGCAAAATAAAGGACAGGATAAATGGAAGTGTAAAGTATAATTGATTGATAACAAGATCATAGATTTTTAATTTATGATTAAAGCCTTATGCTAGAAGACAGTTATTCTGGTGACTTAGACTTTAGCTGGTAGGCAAGAAAGGATATGCTCAGGGGTAAGGAATTTGGTTGCATGTCTGGAGACATCTCCTGGGCCATTTCTCATTTCATCCACCATGAGGCCAGCCCTGAGGATGACAATGGGAGAACTTGCTCCCCCAAACCTAGGAAGGCAAAGTACGTCATTGGCCTAAGTGGTGGATAGCCAGAAAGCACGTGTGCTGTGAAGCATCTATTTCTGCCTGTCCTCCCAAAGAAGGGCCTTTTCCTTGGAATAGGATATCTCTGAGGATCGCATGAATTTACTTAGCAGAATAAGATGCAATTAGGGATGATTACAAGCATTGGTGATACTGATTACAAGACAGATTAACAAGAAAGTGTTTTCTCTAAAGTACCTGAATGCTTCTGCACTTGAGAGTCCCAGCATCTGTTTCTGTTAATAGATTTGAGGTACAGTCCACATTAATGAACCCCTATTTGAAAACTACAATCACCATGGTCAATCATTACAAACACTTGCTTCCATACCTCTTGATTCATATCAACTGCCTAGCAAAATCACAGTCCTGGACAGATCCAACCTTGCAGTTCATTGTGGCAGGGGAATAACACACCACCACCCTACTGTCAATAGAATTAAGTGGGCCTTTATTGCCACACTTCTTGCCTCCATTCACTCCTCCATTTTCCTGGCTGACTTTGTGCTTCTCCTCCATCTTTCCCCTCTCATTTCTTTTGAAAGCACAGTTTGATGACTTTGGAAAATAGGTGCATTGTGTAATCTGCACCCCTGTCAAAACAGAAAACACTACCATCAACCCAGAAAGTTCCCTTAGGTGAATTCCCAGGAAGTTCCTGAACTACCACCCCAAGAGCACCACTGCTTTTATTTTTATCCTGGGTGTCTTATTTCACACTTTTCCCTTTCTCTTCAAATCTCCAAGTCTTCCCCACACTTATTGTCAGTAATTGGATGATCTTGTTTCCTATTTCACTGAGCAAATGAAAGCAGCCATAAGAGAACTCTCTCCTGTTCCTCTCTCCTGACTTCTGCGTGTGCGTACTCGCTGTCTGTACCTGACACTCTGTCCATGCTCTTGTCTACAGCAAGGGCCTCCCATCAATCTCTGTGTGGTCAAGGATTGCATGCCAGCAATTCTTTTCTCTTTTTTTGTGTATAATTTTTCACATACCACTGGACCCACTTCCATCAGCTTTTACTTCTATGCTATTATGCATCTCAAAGGAAAAAATGAAATAACTTTCCTTGACCCCATTTATCTTACTAGCTTCATTTGTTCCTCTTCTTAGCAAAACTCAAAATACTTATACTCTCTGGCTTTAACTCTTCTTCCCTATTTGCTTTTAAATCCACCCTATTTGGGCTTTCACTCCTGCCACTGCATAGAAACTATTCTTGTCAAGGTCACCAAGTAATCCCCACATGGTTAATTGTAATGGTAAAGTCCTAGGGCCTCAGTAGGATCTGGTGTTGTGGCTGCTTCTCTTCTTTGATACATCACTTGGCCTTCATGACACTCTCCTGGGCTACCTCACCACTCAATTCTTCTCAGCCTCACATTCCCCTGCTGGTTCCTCATTTTCTTCCTAAACTCTTCATGCTGATGTGCCTCTGCCTCAGTTCTTGCTCTTCTACCTTTATCTATGCTTTACCTTAGCAACTGCATCTGGCTCATGACTTAAATAGCAACCTTATTACAAGGCTTTCCAAATTTGTGTTTCCAGTCCAGATGTTTGACCCCAAGTTCTCACTATATTATTCAGCTTCCCACTTGACATCTCACTTGGGTGTCTGACAGACAGCTTGAGCAGAACATAGCCAAAACCAAAAGCTTGATCTTCTACTTCACCTGTAGTTTTACCATTTGGGTTGATGACCACTGCATCCTTGTGGCCTCTCAAGCCAAAATCTTTAAGCTGTACTTCATAAAGTTAGTTTCTAAAACATGGCTAATGAAAACACATATTTTTAGAGATAAAGAGCTAGGCTTGGTGGTGCCCTATTGTAGTTCCAATGACTCATAAGGCTGAGGCATTAGGGCCTTTTAAGTTTAAGGCCAGCTTCAGCAACTAGGCAAGATACTGTCTCAAAATTTAAAAAAAATTTAAAGGGCTGGTGATGTAGCTCAGTGGTAGAGCACCTCTGGCTTTAGTATCTAGTACTGCAAAAGAAATAAAGAAAGAAAGGAAGGAAGGAAGGAAGGAACGAACGAAGGAAGGAAGAAAGGAAGAAAGATCATGCCCAAATTTCTAGTTGAACAGCTATTCTGAAAGTGTCAAAGAAAAACAGATAGAATGGGGTGAGCAGAGAAGTCCAGCAGCTTGTACAGATTTTGGGATATTATGGTGCATGGTGTAGGGGAAATGTGAGCAATAAAAGGGAGAAGGGGGTTGCTCTCCAAACCTCCAATAATTTGGAAGAGTGAAAATACAATCAGGACAACAAATCCAGTTTCAGCTGACCAATAGAGAATGTTTCAATATCTACAGTATGCACATTACTGTTAAACACAGTAGAGGATGTAGCAATGAATAAGTTAGGCTCCCCATCTTCCTGCCACATCTAAACATGTATTTTAGAGGAGCAATTAGATGTACAGCAAATGTGTCATCCTTTTTTGGAGAGAGGAAATCTTGAAATCACAATGCCAGTACTTCTCAAAGTTTCCTTTTGCAGGCCATGTGCACCAGGAATATCAAGGCTCAATATGAAAATGCAGACTCCCTGGCCTCTTCATTCCTATTGAGTCAGAATGGCTGGGACTTGGATCCAAGAGAGCTTCCTTTCAATTAAGCACTTGGGGTCAGTCTTATGTACAATATAGAATATGAGAAACCATACCACTGTGATAGGTCCCAAATGAATTAAAAATAATTTCTTTTGAGTTGGTATAAACATCGATGTGGCTGTGTCACTGTAATGTGCTGATTTTAAGTCCTTTGGGTATAAACCAAGGAGTGGGATAGATAGCTGGGTCCAATGGTGGCTCCATTCCAAGTTTTCTGAGAAATCTCCATACTGCTTTCCATAATGGCTGCACCAATTTGCAGTCCCACCAGCAATGTATGAGTGTGCCTTTCCCCGCCCCACATCCTCACCAACAGTTACTGTTGCTTGTATTCTTGATAATCACGTACAACCAGAAAAATGAGAAATTATATTCTATTTATGTGTGATGTATCATAGTGCATTCTACTGCCATGTATAACTAATTAAAACAATTAAAAAAAAAAGAAACTTAGAAAGATTTGCTGTTCTCTTCAAAAAAATGCTTTAGACTGAAGTGGTGATGGGGATGGACAGCTTCATGCATGAGAATTTGAACAGAAGCTTTAGCTGAGTTTTATTAATGGGAGCAATGGGGAGGTGGCATTTCAGGAGGGAGGAATGGCTGGGCACAGGTAACTAAGTGAACAGGGACCAGTGGCTGCAGCATAGAGATGACTGCCATTCCCTGAGCTTTTAGCTAGACACATGCTCCACAGTCAACCAGGGCCTTGTCTTCCCTCCCACAGGCCATCCTGAAGTCCCTTGGGCCACCCTTTTGTGCACAGCCAGGGTGATGTTGGAGAGAAACTGACCTATGGAAAGCTGGTTTTGCTTTGTGCTCACTTGTCACGGAGTGAGCTAAATTAGCCAGCGTCTGCCTTCTGTCAAGTCGGCTGTTTTCTGAATTGAAACAGAAGTATGAAAAAAAAAATTTTTTTTTTGCCACTTAGGCTTGAATTTTGCTGTTCTCGCTACTTTGAGACAACCACAAACTGTATTTCCAAATGGAAAACAGCACTCCCCTTGCTACCTTCACCTAGTATAGCCAGCAAGGCCAGTTACTCAGCAAAGCAGACGCCTCTAGCAGCTTGGTAGCCTCTGGGGTCAGTGCTTGGCATGCAGCAGAACAGTTGTCATTAAATAGCCCAAGTGCCTGGATCAACTCTAGAGTCTGGGGGTGGGTTGGTACTTCGCTTTCTAGGCCACCTGAAAGCTGTCAATCAGCTAAACAGTAAGCATTTAATGGCTGACTGTGCTGTTGACGCAGTGCTATCAGCCTCCACCCATTTCTCTATTTCCAGCTGATGCTATTCGAGGCACCAGATGAGAACAAGGCATTCTTTTCCCAGTGAAATCTGGGGTCTGGGCTCATCATCCTCCAACCCCCCAAGCCCCAACCCCACTCCACTCCACAATTGTGTCAAAGATTGCTCTCTCCCTTCAGCCTCCATCAGTGTAGTGTAGCAGAAAGATCATGACGAGCTTGGATGAACTAAGATAGAGACACAGTGCAGTAGATACGATTATTTGCTTGCCCAGTGTCCTCCCAGGAAGGACTTGATGTCCCAGCTCCGGGAGCTCTATCAACAGACAGCTGTCAGCTGCCAGCCCTTCAGCTTCTGCCTCAGCTGCTGAGAGCCACCTCCCCCAAGGCCATGTCCTTCCTGCATGGTCCATTTCCAATGGCTGATTGAGTCATGCTGCCAACTCAGATGGGCCTCCCAATCTCATTTTCCCCTCCTTTCCCTTGCAGGTGCTAATCCTAAGGCCACTCCCTAATAAAACCCCACAACCTTAGTTCCCAGAGAACCCAACTTGCCACACTTGAGTTGACATTTAAGTTCTACAGCTTATGAGCCCCATGACCTTGGGGGGAAGCTGTAACTTATTTTCTGTAAGATTTAATTACTCATCAGAAAAATGGGTATAATAGTAACTTCTTCACAGGTTTGTTGTGAGTGCATTTGGTTTATTACTTGATGCAGAGGAGTCCCTCATATGTATTAGATATTACAAATATTAAAGGTCATAAATATTAGATGTCATAGTTCTTGGACAAGTTACTTAACTTCTGTGAGCCTTGGGATCCTTTATTCGAGATTGAGAACAACACCACTCACATCTCAAAATTTTGGTAAGGATTGTATGACATAAAGTATGTATGTGTTATGTACTTAATAGGCACATTTCTTCCCCTGTTATCTCTTTAAAATATCACCAGTACCTTTTATAGTAAGTTAAATAAATGTTACATTTATTTTCTTTTTCTTATTGCTGGCATTTTAGCAGAGTAGAAGCATTTATATTTGAGGGAGGAAAACTAAATGCAGAGCAGAAAGGTGAGGTCAGGGTGGACCCCGGGTTTTGTGACCAACTCAATGGCCAGCTCCTCCAGGAAGCTCACCCTGACCAACACCACATGGACTACAAACTACTCAGAAATCTTTTTTCTTTGAATCACTTTGGTAATCCTTTTAGTGAGATATATATATATATATATTTATTAATTTTTTAAATTACAGGATTTCTGTTTTTATACTGTATGCCACTAAAAGGCAGAGATGATGTCCGGTTTTTAAAAGAGTGTACCTGCCTGGAAATATTCCCTGGGTACTGTACAGTTATCCCTTTTTGTCCTCAGGGGATTGGTTCTGGAACCCTTCTTTCCTCCAAGGATACCAAAATTCATGGATACTCAACTTCCTTATATAAAGTAGTGCAGTATTTGCCTACAACCTCCACAATCCTCCCATATACATTAAATCATCTCTAGATTACTTACAATACCTTATACAATATAAATGCTATGTATATTATTGTCATAATGTGTTGTTTAGAGAATGATAAGAAAAAATATACATTCAGTACAGTTACAACGTTTTTCTCCCTAAATATTATTTTTATACAGTTCCTCAAATCCGAGGGTGTGGAGCCCATGGACCTGGAGGGCCAGCTGCACTGGTCAATGACCACTGGCCGTTGACAATGCTGGGATACTGAGGTGCTCTGGGAATTCCTGCTGAACAGACTAGGAAGCTGAGAGCCAGATGGGTCTTCTGAAGCACCGGAGCTCAACTCTATCGCCTCACCCAGGAGGAAGGAGACTTAATTAAGGTCAGCTTTTTCTTAAAATAATGGCCTTTAAAAGCTCATGTGGAAATTTTGTAGCCTCATTTTTATTACATCTTCTCTGTTTTAAAATTCCATACTCTTTCTGTTTATGTAAAAGATGGGTCAGTTCTAGGAATATTGTCTTACACTGACACCTGCTGGGCAGGTGAAAAATAACAGATACCTGTAATACTTGTGATTTTGTGACTTGAAGCAGAGAAATGTTTTCCTTGTTGGATTCACCTTTAGTAAGCTACCCTGGTTTTAAAATTTCCTTCCCTTCTTTCTCCTGTTAAACCCAAAAGTCTTCATTCGATTTTATATTTCTTGAGTGTGATGATTCTATCACCAAAAGTCCATAGTACTTTCTATGTCATTCCACAGACATACCTACTATTTAAATAATTTAAATAAATATTTAAGCACACTCATTACTGTGGTTCTGTACACAATACCCTTTTGAACCACTGACCTGTCAAGTGGGCCCTGTGGAAAGTATGGCCCCATCCTTAATCCTATACTCACCTTTGTTGGGCACTTACTTCAATCACTGAGAGGCTGATGTGGATCAAGCCTCTCAAAGATTGAAGTAAGAACCATTCAGAAAGAATGTCAGAATGTTACTCAGGGATCACAACCTCAGCAAAAATTTGTTCAAGCATTTCATCATCCTAATAAGACTTTTATTACAAACCATCTCTCTTCACTTTTGTTCAGACACATTTTCTTTTGTTTGTCTACCAAAGGGTTAGGAAATGACTAGTTGATATTCTATTTATCAACATTCAAAAAACACTTTACCCAATATACCAGTAGGTTATATTCTATTTGCCTACTCACACACTGCTTTTCCCTGTTATGTTTTCCATGTTTATTAAATAATGAAAAGTACTTTCTAGATGGTTCCATATTTTTTCCTGGAAAAATGTTGATGTAGAGAGGAAGTTAGCACCCACAGTCTAAGCCTGAGGCTTTTCTTAACAGAGGCACGGTTGCTGCTGATCCTGTTGGTCATCTGGGGTTGGAGAAGGAGGTTCTGAGGAATTGAAGCCCAGGGATTGCAGGAAAAGTCCCTGATACCTGGGGTGGCCAGGAGGCAGGAAGGATATGAATTTTGGATCCAGTTAAACTCAGATTCAAAAACTGCTCTACTAATTTTGGGTCTCTGGCCGTTGTTTAACTCCTCTTCATCCTTCATCCGTGTGCAAGGAAACTGTGTTTGGCACACATGATTGATACAGAATTATTCTATTCCTTGTTGCAAAAGGAATGCTGTTTTGCTTGGGTCTGGCCTTGGACCACTTTAACTACCTCACTAACAGTTCTTACACATGACTGATGCCATTTCTGAAAGTCCTTGAAAGCCTCAGGCCTTTCATTCAAGTTTTCTGGTTGTCACAACTGATCTCTGCTTCACTCTTAAACTTCTCAGACCCGCTCTGGTCCTTGCACTGTCTGTTGTCATACTTTAATACAGTGGCCTTAGGGATTTATTGATTTAACAAATATTTGTTGAGCTCTTACAAAGTGCTAGCATCAGGGATACCGCAGTGAACACAAAACAAAACTCCATGTTCTCATGGACTTTTTATTATAGGAGTGGGAAGAAAAAGAAGAAAATAAAGCATATGATTTGTCAAATTGTCATATACTAAGAAAGAAAAAGCAGGGTAGAAAGGGCGACAGGGATCGTGTGTGCATTTGGGGAGGTGGCTGACTGCTCGTGGAGTGCATCAGAGCTGCCCTGGGAGCGCTTAGCTGCCCATGGCAACCTACACAGGGTTAATGGTACACTAAGGTGGATCCTGATGGTATCAAGGAGGTGATGGTATACAGCGTGAAGCCTGGCGAGATGGTAGGTCCAGCTATAGCCAGGAGCATACAGTCCCCTCTTCACTTCTACTAAAGGGGACATGGAAGAGAACTTGGGGAGGGATCCTGATCTTCATTGGATCATGGAGAGTTGGTGGATTTCCTTCTTGACTCCCTTTTTCAGTTCCTGATGACAATGCGGGCAGTGGAGACGTTGTCCATGTTGATTTCTTGAGACTCAAGCATCGAAGAGGAGGAGGAGGAATAGGAGGAGAAGGAAGAGGAGAAGTGGGAATAGGAGAAGGAAGAGGAGAAACAGGAGGAAGAGGAGCTGCTGCCTTCAAGAAGCCCATCCCATTTCTCTGGAACAGGAGAGAGAGTTGTGTAGGTTGTGATATAGCCCATGAGACTATGAGCCCCTCCCTTGAGCAACTGTCCTAAGATTTGGTAGCAGGAGGTGCTGGTAAGACAGAGTCAGTGCACAATGCAGTGTGGGCTGCCTGGGAGTGAAAGGTCTTCCGCCTCCCTCTGACTGCCTGACTGGGCACATTGCCCTGCTCCTCTGAGTCTCTGTTCTTTATCTCTACATTGAGAACGTTGCCTCCAACATTCATTTCTTTTCAAAAAATTCCAAGATTTTAAGAGGAAGTTGCAATTTTATCTCTATTGTTGAAGTCCTGAACAGAGAGTAGAGAATTTTAGGGTATAGAGTTTTTATTTATTTTTTTCCTTTTCAGTTGACTTTGGAAGAAAAGAAACTGGGAAAGGAAGAGTTGGCTTTGTTGATGATTTAGAGGAGTGAGATTAGGTTTCCTGAATAATAGCCAAACATACCAGAACAAGAGGAATGGGACTTTAGAGTTTAGGAAGAATGTGTTTGGCAGGAGATTTGCTGACTTGATCAAGAGGGCTTTCCCACTTTCCCAAGGGGAAGGAGAAAAAAAAAAAAAAAAAAAATCCCAGCAAAATCAACTCAAATGTTCCCTTTGTGAGATTTCTGGTCCTCTAGGCTGAACTGGTTGTTCCCTTCTCAGTTTCCACAGAAAAGTTAAGAGCCAGCTGGAGCCAAGGGGTGGGAGAGGGGCCAATGACCCCGTGGAGTGCAGGACAACGAAGCGGCCATCGCTTCAGGCGACAACAGTGGAGGAGGAGTGGTACATAAATTGATATTTAACAAGTGTGTGATAAATGGATGGATAAACGAAATAGAGAAAGACAAACCAACAGGTAAAAGAAAATGAGGGAGATTCAGGACAGGTGACTCTGGAATGGACTAAATGTGGTTTATGAGCCCTTAGAAGTGAAGTGGTCCTCAGGACCTAACGCAGCCTCACCAAGGGCTGCTCTTCAGGAACTTTACTGGTGGAGTCTCCAGATTTGTAGGTTAGGGGGGTGTGATAGGCATAATTTATCTTAATTTCAGAGAAACAAATAAAGTCCTTTTTGTTTTTGGTTAAGATGGTGAAATGAAGATTACATGATAGAATAATTTTCAGCTGGGTAGAAACATCTTTATTCAGATAGCATTCATTATGGATATAGAATTTTTCAACATGGAACAAGGTATCTGTGGAATACCACAGGGTTAAGTCTGAGGCCTCTTAACTAAAAAAAAAAAAAAAAAAAAGATTTATTTTGAAATAATTATAGGTTCACAGGAAGTTATCAAAATATATAGGGAGTTTGTATCTACACTTCCCTCAGTTTCCACCCGATGATAACATTTTTCTTACCTATGTAC
This sequence comes from Tamias sibiricus, assembly GCA_025594165.1. Taxonomy (NCBI): domain Eukaryota; kingdom Metazoa; phylum Chordata; class Mammalia; order Rodentia; family Sciuridae; genus Tamias; species Tamias sibiricus. The sequence continues at coordinate 82,878,166 of CM046664.1, forward strand.
ATAGTACAATATCCAAACCAGGAAACTGGCATTGGTACAATCCATGGAGTTTAATTCAGATTTCACACATTTTTGCATGTACGCAGGCGTGGGTATGCGTTTGTAGCTCTGTGCAGCTTTGTCACATGTGTGGGTCCGTGTGGCCAATCCTGGAGCAGGCTCCATCTTTCATCCCTTTATAGCCATATCTGCTCCTCCCTAAACCTTATCCCCGATAGAATCCATTCTATGTTATTTATTTCAAGAATGTTATATAAATGGAATCATATTGCCCATAACCTTTTGAGATTGGATTTTTTCACTAAGCATAATTCCATTGAGATCCATCCAAATTGTTGCATGTACTAATAGTTTGCTTCTTTGTGTTGCTGAGTAGTGTGTTCTGTTGTGTGGACACACCACAGTTTAACCACTCACCTGCAAAGAAAATTTGGGTTGATTGGCTATTAAGCAGGAAGCCATTATGAACATTCATGTACAGGTTTTTGTGTGAACGTAAGTTTTCTTGGTTTTGGGATAAATACCCAAGAGTATATGTTTAGTTTTATAACAGTTTGCCAAATTATGATCCAGAGGGCTGTACTATTTTACATTCCCATCAGTTATGCATGTGTGATACAGTTTCTCAGCATCCTCACTAGCATTTAGTGCTATTGCAACTTTTAATTTCAATTTGGTTGTAGTAATACCTTTTTTGTGGTTTTAATTTGCATTCCCCAAATGTTTTCACATGCATCTTTCTATCTGTATATCTTCTTTAATAGAATGTTTGATCATATCTTTTGTGCATTTTCCATTTGGATTGAATTAGTTGAGTTTTGATAGCTGCTTATATATTATAGACCCAAGTCCTTTATCAGATATATAATTAGCAAATATTTTCTCCTCATCTATAATTTGTCTTTGCTTCCTCTCAGGAGGGTGTTTTGCAAAACAAAAGTTTAAACTATTGATGAACTCCAATTTATCAATTTTTTGGTAGCAGTTTAATGTAGTGATTGAAAATGGGATCTGTGGAGACAGAGAGCTTTGATTCAAATTCCTGCACTACCTGGGAGACATCTGGGAAGTCCTATAGGCTCTCTATATCTCAGTTTTTGTATCTGCAAAATGGGATAATGAAAGTATTGCCTTACAGGGTTGTTATTATTGTTATGAGAACTCAATGGTGCAATACAAACTTAGAATGGTATTCAAAGAAATGCTACCCATGATTATTATTAAAACCGGACATGGGCTAGGATTTGTGGCTCAGTGGTAGAGTGCTTACCTCACATGTGTGAGGCACTGGGTTCAATTCTCAGCACTGCATATAAACAAATGAATAAAATAAAGGTCCATCAAAACTAAAAACAAAACAAAGCAAAACAAAATCGGACACAGGCTTAAAAATTGGGAAATTACACAAGAGACGTGACTAATCAGGAATAAATGTCAAAAAAAGCCCTTGTGTATACAAAGGATTACAGAAGATTGACTTAACTTATTTGAAATGTTTAACTCAAATATCTGCTGAATTTTTGTTTAGTTATGTATGCTTATAAACATGTGTCTTCATTGAGAAATGGCAAGATTTACATAGAATGGGAACAACAAGGCATTTGGATCCATTTGATGAAAACCAGAGTCCATTGCTAAGGGTAGTATAGATACTCAGGTGCATTTTTCATGTTCTTATTAAGATTTGACAAAGCTAGGTCAATGTTTTAGATGATCAGCTACTAGAAAATGGTCACTATTTCTGTGCAAAGAAAAATAATCCAGAAGTAAACAATCATAGTGTCAACAGAGTTTATAATTACAGCTTGACATGAGGGTCATGTAAATGCTGGACCTCTCATGGGCAGAACCTCTGGGACCCCAGCTCTCAGCACCACTGACAGTGTGTTAGGGGAAGCACAGGTCTTTCTTCTTGCCTATGCCTTTGCTGGCAATGAGGAAATAAACAGTGTTTACTCACTGGAGTGTTGGGTGGATGGGAAGGGGGTTCCCAGAAGTGACAGGAAGACACTGTTAACAAATAATAAAATTAGAGAGAGAGGGACGGAGGAAGCAGAAAGTGCCTCAGACTTCTAGAAAGAGGTGGGACTCACTTGGACTGGGGTCTGTGTGGTCATTCCTCTTCCAGGAACCAGATGAGAGACATTGGGCAATTTACTCAGTCTCTGGCCAAATTTTCTTTTCTGTAATGAGAATACTGCCTTCACCACAAACTCTGTGGGCAGTTATGAAGAATAAATTTACATGGAAGTTCTAAAGCAATGCATATGACTTTATTATCATTATTTCAAGAATATACATGTATTTTCCAGAAATACCAAATATGCATACAGTTCTTTTGTTCTTTTAATGGAAGATACCATTAAGAGCTAGCATTTCTCTCTCCTACTCTCCTCTGCCTTAACAAATTATGTTTATATTTTGGTTCCTCTTTCCACCTTAATTGTGGTGTTTCAGCAATGAAATCTGGCTGACTCTTGCAGGTGCTGCTTTGACTTGGTAACTGCTACACAGTTTCCGGTCTAGATCACTAAGTTTACTCTTCTCTCCTAAGTCTGTAATAGTGGAAACTGCACTTCTGTATTCAAGGTCAGTGTGTCCTTGCTATTACTTCTCAGATATTTTTGTTCCTGAAAAACACACAGACCAGAGACCAAGAACTACTGTTAAGGGTGATATTGAACTGACCTTACCCAAGGAAATAAGCATTAATTTGTCTTTAAATAATTTACATGAATGAACATTAGTTTAGGCTCCATAATAAATTGTAAGTGTAGAGTCAACAGTGCCACTGAAAATTGTGTATGTGTATGTACTAGAATAGGTTGAAGAGGAGACTTTTTTTTTTTTAAGTACAATGAATAGGTCCATTATTGTTTTGCAGAAAACTGTTCTTTGGGATTTGCTGTTCTGAGCATTGTGATCATCATTAACTTCAATTTTTTAACTATATGGTTAATCACTAAAGAGGAGTATTCTTTACTCCTCTTCATTTAGAGGAGTAGGCCAAAAACTAAGGTTTAAAGAGTTACTTTTTTGGGGGACCTTTTTTTAATTTAAAAAAAATATTTATTTATTTGCTTTTAGTTGTACACAGTGCGTTTTTATGTCGTGCTGAGGATCGAACCCAGGCCACACATGTGCTAGATGAATGCTCTACCGCTGAGCCACAACCCCAGCCCCTTGGGGGACCTTTTAAGGGAACAAGTTCAATGGCCACAAAGTATCTTAAAGTAAGCATGAAAATACGAAGAGAGAATTTCTAACAAAGTGGGCAAAATAGGGATCTTGGAATAATTTCAAATTTTCTTAATTTGAATGCTTACTTTCTATCCATATTTTATTCCTCTCTGTGACCTAAATGGAATAATAAATAGAGTGATACATGTATGTTATATATATATATATCAGAAGAAAATAGAGGAAATACATACTTTCATGATCTGAGGAATCTCTAAGAAGATTATATTGATGAAATAATTCTCAAAGGTCGACCACACACTCCTATACACCAATAGGGAATTGTTATTTTGTAAGTACCAGTTCTCTGAGAAAGGGATAGATTAAGCTTCTGTCAGTTAAGAACACATACACAAACACAGGCTCTCAAATCAGATGGAACTAAGATTGAATTTGGCTTTGGCACTTACTAGCTGTAGAAACCAAGGCAAATTACTTATTTCCTCTGAGTCTCAATTTCATCTATAAAATTGGGTTATTGATGGTTATCACATGAGAAATATAGTTTAAATGAGCTGATATATTTTCTGTGAACCTAATACAACACCTGGTTTAAAGCAAGCTCCCATTGCAATGATAATTATTAGTAATGGTAGAAATATTTAATCCAAACTAGAGATACATGAAGACATTCCAGGAGGTATACAAACTCAGAATCAATTTCCATATATTCTCTCTCTTTCACTCTCTCTTGCTTTTGATATATATACACACTCTGTATTCATCAGCTTGAAAATGTACCTGAGTCAGGCTGCTCCTTCTTTTCTGTTCTCCCTTTTACAACCCCCTTTCTTCTACCTTATAAAATAATGACACATTTTCCTTCCAACTCAATCATACTGTGGTACAGCCCTATGATAGAATCCTTTGGGACACCACTCAGAGGAAACTCTATGGGTATGTGACAGAGAGGCTCCTTTAATCAAGATGGCATCACAAACCCAGGGTGTAGGACAGTGGTCTTTCCCTGTCTTATGCTTACCTGTGTCAGGTGCAGAGCACACTTTAAGCAGATATGCCCATCCATGTTGGAATTTTGGAGTTTAGGCATACGATGAACTTAGGTAGGAGAACGTTAGCATTCCCCTCTTTGCCCTCCTCACTGCTGCAAAGGAAGGTAACATTTCTGAGGAAAAAGACTCCTGAGAATAAAGCAAAAAGAGCATCTTTTAGAAATATTGAAGATGTGAGCATGTTATTCATCCAGGTGACAAACTCATGGGAGGGTTCTGTGCTTTAGCTATGTGTCTATCTTGAATTATTCAAGAATTGTAAGAAGCATGCTGGGAAATGCCAGTCAGCTATGTTCACACTTTTTTTCTGCAATTTCAGCATACTGTAATGAGACCAAGTTCAGTGAATACTCTCATTTTTCTGCATTTTCCTCTATGTCTCAGTGGCATAATTTGTGTGATTTGGAGGTGAAGAGATCTATAATTTCTTCTAAAATATCAATGTTATATTTTCTAATAAAAGAAACACACACTAAGGTAAGTTAATGTTCTGTATCTTCTTTAGTATGTATCTGGGTTTATAGGAAAAACATTTACATTAATTTTTGTTAAAAGTTAGCAGAACATGAAATCCATATTTGTTTTTTATGAGGGTACACATCTCTACTCACTGTCACTCATCAACCTCCTTTCTGCTCATGTATTAATTTCTATCATGTATTTATTGGTCAGTTTGCATGGCTGTAACAATGTGTCATGGGTCAGGTAGCTTAAATGACAAAAATTTATTTATTTTCTCTCAGGTTTGGAGACTTGAAGTCCAAGGTCAGGGTTCTAGCATGTTTGGCTCTGGTAAGAGCCCTCTTCCTGGCTGACAGACAGCTGCCTTCTCACTACATCCTCACATGGTGAGAGGAAGAAAGTTCTGTTGTCTCTTCCTTTTTTTTTGCCATGCCTGGGATTGACTCAAGGCTTCATATATGCTAGGCAAATGCTCTATTCTCAGTCCTTTTTTTTTTTTTTTTTTTAAAGGCACAGACCTATTGGATTAGGTTCCCACCCTTCTGATCTCATTTAACTTTTATTACCTCTCAGGCCCTATTTCCAAATATAGTCACATTGAGGATTAGGAATTTAAAACACGAATTTTGCATGGACACTACTCAGTTCACAGCATTAGGTTTTAGTAACTTAATGTGACTATATTGCCGATTATACTCCAAATTATGTTTCTCATAATCCTTAATGTGTTTTTTCATAAGTCTATACTTGCTAGTGACCAAGGTCTTTTTTTTTTTTTCCGTTTGTTTACATAAGGTATTTAAATGATACTGCTAAAATTAGAACATCTATTGAGGTTAGGAAACATAAAATTGCTCTCCAATGCAAATCTAGCATGCAATGACTGGAGCTCTAGAAATCTGGCTCCATTTAATCAGAATTAATTTCTCCCTTCCAGATGTTAATGTACTGATTCCAATTCTATCAAATGTATAATTACATAAATCTAACTGTCTTCAGTCCTCTTTGGGAAGAAGTTATCACACGTAATAAGTATTCTCAAGTGTCTGGGTCTGTGCCTTTGTCACCTCCTTACTATGCATTTTGAGATGTCCTTAAGACATGGAATTTGACACTGCACACAACTTGCAATTTTATGTTTCTGTTTTAAATTTCAGTTTTGTCTATTTTAGCTCAATAAACAAAATCCCTGTAAGTAAAGGAGTAATAGAAAAATCAATAGTCATGTGATAAGTCTTGTTAAGCCTTTTTAGGTCATACTTCTTAGACTGGGTAACAACACCCGCCCCACCCCCACCGCCCCCCCCCCCCCCCGGCCCCCCAAAGTAATTGATTTTCAATTCTTTCCTGTCAATAAAATTCAAAGAGGACCTAACCAAGTTGTCAACAGGCAATTAAAATAGTTTTGGATAGTAATTCACTCTGTACATTTTGACTTGTAAATAAGAAGGCATTCATTCAAATAACAGAGTGACATTTCCACAAGAAAATGCTTAGTACTTATTTGAGCAAGTTCTTTTTTTATGTTTGTAACAGTGTAAAATCGGAGTAGAAAGATGCCAATTCCTTTCTCATTTCATCCATGAAAACCACAGATACATGAACTAATTTAAAAAGATCCATCTAGTCATTTAGCTTAATTTTTTTTAGTAAAACTCTACTTGTTATATTTTATAATTATTTACCAAAATATGCTATACATTCATTCTGTTTTAGCCAATTTGTGCTAAAAATCATTCTAAAGATCATGCTATTCAGAAAACTTTAAAATTATAAGTAGGAAAATATTAAATTTTCTGTCAAGAAAAACTTGTTCATGAAATTTTAAATGAGCAAGTATGGCATTGCTCTGGCATTTAGAGTCCATTGGATAGAAAGTGTGATAAGTTTTGTCTAAAACAAAAATCCAACATTAATAACGTGCAAAGTACATATTTTGTAGCTATTCAAATTCATGATAGAAAGTTTTAGGTGTTTATTTAAAAATGTGTAAGGGGATACACAAATTTGCAAAGTTCTTTTAGGAAGTCTGAGAGAAAAAGTTTGAAGGCCACTGACTTAGTTTACCAAAGCTTTACAATTTTAACAGAGGATATTGACAGACTGCATGAGGAAAAAGTGGAAGGAAAATCTCAGGGCATAAAAATGAGTGGACATGGATGTGTTGTTAGCATTAGCTCCTGAAGAAAAGTGGACCCTGACAAATAACAAAAAACAATGAGACAACTCACACTTCCCAAAAGTTCTTAATTTTTGGCCACTACCTTCAGATATGGCCATATCCATTATTTATGAACTTTGCAGAGCAGATTTGTAAATTTATTCCTCTCTTCTGATGGGTGATGTTGGAGACTAGGAACCCATTGTTGACATCAAGATTACCAGGTTATGTATGTGGCGCTGTGCAAATTGTTAGAGCTGTAAAGAGGCACAGAAAGAGAAGACCTCTTAGAGAATTTACAGAAGAGAAGAAAAAGCACGAGTTAATGTGAGCTGGAAGCCAATCATCATGAGCTTTGAATGTGGGACTTTTCATTTGCATTCAATATTTTTGTGCACCAAGGATTTGAAACTGAGTAAAGATTGCCTTCACTAGTATGGTTGGACATCATCTCACCTATGGAGGTTCTAAACAGAACAAACAGTGGAGGAAAGGGGAGTTTGCTCTCTGGTTTTGAATGAGGACACCACCTTTTCCTGTTCTCTGACACTGGCACTTCTAGCTCTCCAGCCTTTGGAACTAGACTGAGTTATACCAGGGGCTTTCCTGGGCCTTTGTCCTAAGTCCATCAAGAGCCCATAATCATGGATGCCATCCATAGGACATATGTGTCTTCTATTGATTCTGCTTCTTGGGAGAACCCTGAATAATACAAATGGTTTATACTATAAGGTTCTCTTGAATCCCTGGGGTTTGGATCTTGGTATTTAAAGTTAAGCTTCAAGAGTTTAAAAAAAAAAAAAAAAAAAAAGCCCTCTTCTTTAGTCCCCTGAGCACTGGCAGACCAGGATTTCTGCTACGCACTTACCCAATCTCTGAGTTCATATTCCATGGATTTTATCTGCCTGGATGGTCCTACCTAGAGGCTGCTATCTACAGAAAGTGCTTGGTAACTGTGAAATGATGGATGAAAAGAAAAGGTGACAGGAGTTTAAAAACACTGCTTACTTATGGTTTTGATATGAGTTGTCTCCCAAAAGCTCATGTGTGAGAAAATGTAAGAAGGTTTAGAGGAGAAATAATTGGGTTATGAGAGTCTTAACCCAATCAGTAAATTAATTCCATGATGGGATCAACTGAGTAATAACTGTAGGGGGTAGAAGGAGGAGTAATAACTGTAGTGGCTGGAGGAGGTGGGCATTGGGGGTGTGGCTTTGGGGTATGTATTTTGTATCTGGTGAGTAGTCTCTTTGCTTTCTGATCATCATGTGAGCTGCTTTCCTTCACCACACTCTTCCACCATAATGTTCTGCCTCATCCCAAGCCCCAAGGAATGGAGCCTGCTGTCTGTGGACCCAGACCTTTGAAACTGTGAGCCCTCAAATAAATGTTCCTTTTATACAATTGCTTCTGTCAGGATTTTTTAGTCACAGCAGCAAAAAATCTGACTAAAACAGAAATTGGTACCAAGAAGTGGGGTCGTTGCTGTGACTAACTTGACCATATGGTTCAGAAGCTTTGGGGGCATTTTGGAATTGGTTGGGGAAATTTTAAGAAGTGTAGTAGTGCAAGCTGGAAATGTTTTAAATTGTTGTAATTGGCTTAATGGCTGATTCTGGAGGGGGCAGTGGGGGGGAGGGTGAGCTCAGAAGATCAGAATGCCGATAGGACAGTGGACAGTGAAGAAAGGGCTCAAGAGGGTTCAGAGGACACTATTGGTAATTGGACTAGAGGCCATTCACGTTATGTTCTGGCTGAGAAGTTGTCTGCATTTTGCATGTGTCCTGAGACTTTCCATGAGGTTGATTTTAAAAATGGTGGACTACTTTAGCTGGTGGAAGAAATTTTTAGATAGCATAGCATTCAGGAGGTAGCATGGATATAGTTGGCAGCTTTTTAAAAAGAATATTTATTTATTTTCTTTAGTTGTACACAATGCATTTATTTTTACGTGGTGCTGAGGATCGAACCCGGGCGGTGCATGTGCTAGGCGAGTGCTCTACCGCTGAGCCACAATCCCAGGTCCACCCCCCCCCCCCCCCCAGTTGGCAGCTTTTAGCCAAGTTTATTGTGATATTCAGGAACAGAAAACAGATCAGAAAGATTGGAAAAACTTGGACTCAAAGGTGGGAGTAAACTGGGGCTAAGGAAGTTGTAGTTGTTAAAAACATTACTCTGCCACTAAAGAAATGCTAAAGACTTTGCCAGAGACAATGAGAAAGATGGCTTGGGGGCATCTCAGGAGCTGGAAAGCCCATCTCAACCTCCAGGGAGTGAAAGTGAAAATTCTCTTGAGAAGAGACCAGAGAGATACCCTTGCACAAGGGGGCACAGGAAGTTTTCTCAACATGCTCAGCTACCCAGACACTCAGAGGCTGCTGCAGCCAGGGTCTCTGGAGGCTCGACTACTGGTTGAAATGGCGGCAGATTTTGGTGCTGGTTCTGCAAGATTGCAGGATGCTAAAGTTAAGGGTCAAGGAAGCTTCCACCAAGATTTCAAAGGAAGGCAGAGTGCAGCAGGGCTGGAGTCCCTGTGGGCAGCTCCCAAGAAGGCAAAGTATGGAGATGTAAGGAGGAAGCTAAAGCTGCAGTAGAGACCCCTGAGATTAAGAAATGCCAGTAATGTGGAACGTCATCCTAGGAAAGCTGCAGGAATTGAGTAGACTCAAATCAATAGAAAGGCCACTTGGGCTGCAACCAACAAAGCCACAGGGGTGGATCTACACAAGCCTTTGGACAGGACATCACCATGCATTGTGCCCCAGATGACGGACATGGTGCTACAGGACTTGTTTGCCATCTGGATTTCAGCCTTGCATTGGTCCCATCTCTTCTTTCTATGCCTCTATTTTTCTCAATGGAAATGTGTACTCTGAGCCTTCGTATATCGGATACTTGTAAATCTCTTGATTTTTATAGGTGCTCACAATGCAAGTTTTCCCTGAATCTCAGAGATTTTGGACTTGAACTTTTGGTAATCTTGGAACTGTTGAGTGTGGGGACTCTTGGAAATGGACTTAACAATGTATTGTGCATTGTAAGATGGTTGTGAGCTTTTGGGGGCCAAGGCAGACGGTTATGGTTTGGATCTGAGATGTCTCCCAAAAGCTCATATGTGAAACAATGCAAGAGAGTTTAGAGGAGAAATGATTGAATTATGAGAGTCTTAACCCAATCAGTGAATTAATCCCATGATGGGATTAACTGAGTGGTAACTGTAGGCAGGTAAGGTGTGACTGGAGGAGGTGGGCATTGGAGGCATGTCTTTGGGGTATATATTTTGTACCTGGTGAGTGAAGTCTCTCTCTCTCTGCTTCCTATCATCATGTGAGCTGCTTCCCTCAACCACACTCTTCCACCATGATGTTCTGCCTCATCCCAAGCCCCAAGGAGTGGACCCTGCTATCTATAGACTGAGAGCTCTGAAATTGTGAGCCCCCAAATAAACTTTTCCTCCCCTAAAATTGTTCTGGTCAGGTCTTTTAGTCACAGATATAAAAAAGCTCACTAAAACACACATCATAGTTTAACAATTAAAAAAATGGCCCCATTTCTGTTGGGAAGCCAGGATCAGATCATTTCCCTATATCTCGTTGGGGATCATGGTGTTTTCCGGAAGCTGGTGAACTGTAAGGGAGGGGAGGAAGCTGCAGCCTACTCAATTGTAATGCAGCTTGCCAGGAATCAAGCCATGGTGTTCTTGGAATCGCAGTGTTTACAGGGCACCACGTGGGGCGCCTGGGCTTGGCTTCTAGAGGACAGACCAAGGGGCTACAGAGATGCTAGTGTCTTCAGAACAGGGCCAGATCTGGGTGGCCACAGAGTCGGTGGACCCCACGTGAGGGGCAGAACACTTCACCTCCTCGTGGTTTGATAGCAGTTCTCAAATTTTAGTGTGATTGTAAGTGGTTTAGGAAGATTGTTTAATGATGTAGATTCCTAGAAACTCTGTTCAGATTATCTGATTCATGGGTCTGAGTTAGAGCCCAGAAATTTACATAGCAATGGACTGCTTCATGACCATGAGAAGATTAGATTCATAATTAGAGAAGTTAGAATACAAAACGTTATTAATCAGTGACCCTATCACTCTTAGCTCAGGCTGAAGGGGCCCCTGCCCTGGGGCTAGTGGTCTGGAGGCCTTCTCTTCTGGCCATGTCCCTTCCTGCTCCATGAGGAGGGTGAGGGTCCAGGGGAACAGGACAATGTGGAGGTTGTGACCAGCCTCCTAGACCATGAGGAGGGGAGAGAAGGCAGAGGAAAGAGGAGAGAGAAAGACTTTATCTTATTATGAGACAGGCTCATGTGATGGTGGAGGCTGAGAAGTCCCACAGTCTGCGGTCTGCAAGCAGCAGCCCAGGGAAAGACTGTGGTGTAGTCCAGCCAAGTCTAATGGGAACCAGGGGATCCAGGCGTGGGGGTGAATCCCAGTTGGAGAGCCAGGGAAGGGAGGCTGAGAGGTCCCTCCCTGCACAGGCAGGCAGGGAGCAAACAGGAGTGAGTTCCTCCTTTCTCTGACCTGTTCTGTTCAGGCTCTCTGGACTAGATGATGCCCACCCACATGGGGAAGGCAACCAGCTTTACTGAGTCCACCAATTCAAAGCTAATCTCATCTGGAAATACCCTCACAGACACACCCAGAAATAGCATTGAATGTGGGCAGCTGTAACCAGTCAAGTGGTACATGAACTTGGTTTCACCCATGCTGAGCTGCCTCCCAATGCTCAGGGGCTTCTCTGGTCTCACCTCCAGAGAGCAGTGTACCCTGCTGGGCACATCCTTATGCCTGAGCAGTGGCCAAGAGGCAGCTGGCTGCTTGCTGGGATATGGTTAGAGATGACTGTGCAAGCCGTGACGCCCCCCAACTGGCCCCGGGAAGCCCTGACAGAGGGCTGACTGGGTAAGAAGAGGGAGTGGGGCCTAGGGCCAGGAGGGGCTCTTCCTGTGTGGCCCGTCCCCTGGGCTGGCTGTCCAGGTCGTTTTGAAGGTTTACTCATCAGGACATATTTTATTCGGCAAGTCGTTATTTTTGATTTACAACTTCTAAATATACAAGCTCATGGTTTGTGGGCCTTCATCTGTCTGTACTCTTGCCTCAGGCCCCACAAATGTTAGGGCCAGATTTGACCAACATTTTCAAATTAGTAACATCTTAGAATCAAGTTTTTATTCTGATTTAAAATTAAAAAAACTGTCTTTCTAAAAGATCAATGGTTCATTGGTAGATTGAATAAAACTGTATTTATTTAAGAAAGGGAAAAAAATTGACCTTCATGTCAGGCCCCAGAGAAGGGAAAAATAGACACAAGGTGAAGGAACTATGACCTCCAGGCTTGTCCAGTGCCAGGGCCAGAGGGCGAGGAGAGCCAGAGCTGCTGGCAGCGTGAGCCTGGAGCCCCCCTCCCAGCCCCGCCTGCTGTCCTCCCATTCATGAGGGGAGAGGATGGGAGTGGACAGCATTCCCTTCTGCAGAACGGGCATATTCAAGCTATTTTGGGGGCTAGAGCCCTGCTTTTCTAGTTTCACTCTCTTTAGGATTCCATCTTCTCCATCATGAGTCAAATGGCTCTAACTTTTTCTTGGAATGAGATATACTCTGGAAATGCAAGTGCTTTTTAAGGACCACTTTATAATATTTTCAAGAAAAAATATAATTTGTTCAAATTTTCATGAACTGTTACACATAAAGACATGTCCAGACAGAGTTCAATTATTTTATACATGAATTATCAAAAGAAACTTTGACTTGTTTTTATACATTTCACACACCTGGAAGATATAGAAACCATCATCACATGACAGTCACTCTACTTGATACCATATGACAGATAATTTAGTGGAAGTATAACTTAAAATACCCCATGACTTTGTCCCATTAGGTCCCATCCTTTGTTCCCAGCAGGTCTGTTATGTACAGTTATTTAAGTAGTTTAGCCACATAAAAGTACTTATTCTAAGAATTGATGAGTTGGTGCCAAGACCCAATCTATCTTCTTGAATGCTCTGACATGGGCCTGTGTCTACTAGGAGGAAGAGTGCCATTCTCTAATCCCCAAAGCCGTTCTCTGCTTGTCAGCTCACACATTTTGCTTGTGGGAAGGGATTTGTTTGCTGGGACAACCCTCAAAGTAACTAGGATGACACCAGACATTGAGGAGTTGTAGGAGCCTCCTAGGGAGATGGTCATCTGGGAATTCAATTTCTTTCCACCACCTTCTCTCTACATCTTTGAAGCAAAGAGAAAGAACGCCTTTGTGGAAAGAAAAAAGAAAAAGAAGAAAAAAAAAGTAAAACACACACACACACACACACACACACACACACACACATACACATACACACAAAAGATAGCTACAGCCATGATTTCTTTGAGTCCCAGAGAAGAGAGGAACTCACTTCTTCAAACTGTGTAAAACTAGGTACTGGAGCAGAATTATCTGTGTTAGAAGACGGAGCAGATGAAGTGAGTGAAAGAGCTGGAAACCAAAAGTGTACTACTACCGGTCTGTCTGCTCCAGACAAAGGAAGTGAGTAGTTCAGTTTGGGCCAGCATTTGTCATGGACATGGGAAAGGACTTCTCCTACCCTTGCTCAACCCCGAAACCTCTGTTTTGTGCCTCCTGGAGCTCACCATCCTTTACCGGCAAAATCTGGTACCCTCAGCCCAGGCTCTGAATGATCCCATCACTGTTTTGCTCTGTTGAAAACCTGGGTGTCCCTGGGGAATGTGCCCACATGGTTCTGGATGGGGGGAGTCTTCTGGTTCTCTGAGCACTCTCTTTGTCATGTGGTGGCTGTGGTTTTCTCCCCACAGTTGTGCAATGGAGCCTGAAGCTGGGATATATATTTTTTTCACTCCTCATTGCCTCTTCTGCATCATTCTCTCTTTTTTTTTTTTCCTCTTTAAAAATGCCCTGCATTGAAAAAGCATTTGACACAGTATGGTAACAATTTGTGTTTAGAACACTTGAAATCCTAGGACTAGAAGGAACTTACCTCAACATTGTAAAGGTGATATATGACAAACCCAAGGGCATCATTATACTGAATGGAGAAAAACTGAAACCATTTCCTCTAAAAACAGGCACAAGACAAGGATGCCCACTTTTACCACTCCTATTCAACACAATCCTTTAAACTCTAGCCAGAGCAATTAGGCAAAAGAAAGAAACTAAAGGGTTACAAATAGGAAAAGAGAGATCAAATTATCTGTGGTTGCCGATAACATGATACTCTATTTAGACCAAGAAAAAACTTTCATCAGAAGATTTCTAGAACTCATACATGTTTTCAGCAAAGTATCAGGATTAATGCACCAACATACATTAGTCAATGACATTTATGTTCTAATGATGACTCTGCTGAAAAAGAAAGTAGGAAAACTACCCCATCCATAATATCCTTAAAAAAAAAACACTTGGAAATCAATCTAATAAAAGAGGTAAAGAACCTCAATAGGCCGGGCGCGGTGGCGCACACCTGTAATCCCAGCACTTTGGGAGGCTGAGGCAGGAGGATCGCGAGTTCAAAGCCAGCCTCAGCAATGGCGAGGCACTTAGCAACGCAGTGAGACCCTGTCTCTAATAAAATACAAAAAAAGGCTGGGGATGTGGCCCAGTGGTCAAGTGCCCCTGAGTTCAATCCCTGGTACAAAACACAAAACAAAAAAAACCTCAATAATGAAAACTATGGAACACTAAAGAAAGAAATTGAAGAAGACCTTAGAAGATGGAAAGAGCTCCTATGTTCTTGGATAGGCAGAATCAATATTGTCAAAATGGCCATATTATCAAAAGCACTATACAGATTCAATGCAATTTCCATCAAAATTCCAATAACATTCTTCACAGAACTAAAAGTAGCAATTATGAAATTCATTTTGAAAAATAAGAGGCCCAGAATAGCTACAGCAATCCTTAGTGAGAAAAGTAAAACAGGAGGCATCACAATACCGGACCTCAAATTATATTACAGAGCTTTTGTAGCAAAACCAGCATGGTACTGGCATCAAAACAAGCATGAAGACCAATGGAACAGAATAGAAGACACAGAGATAAACTCACATAAATACAGTTGCTTCATATTAGATAAAGGTGTTATTAAAAATACATTGCCTCTTCAAGGAATTGTGCTAGAAAAACTGGAAATCCATATGTAAACCCCTATCTCTCACTTTGCACAAAAGTCAACTCAAAGTGGATCAAAGATCTAGCAATTAATCAAGAACCCCTATGACTGCTAGAAGAAAATGTAGGCCCAACACTCCAACATGTTGGCCCAGAAACTGACTTCCTTAACAAGACGCCTAAAGCACAAGAGGTAAAATTTAAAAATCAATAAGCTGGATGGCATTGAATTAAAATCTTCTTCACAACAAGGAAACAATCAAAAGCATGGAGAGAGAGCCTACAAAATGGGAGAAAGTATTTGCTACGAGCACCTCAGGGCATTAATACCCAGGATATACAAAGAACTTAGAAAGCTTAACACCAACAAAACAAAAGACCAGATAACCTAATCAATAAATGGACAAAAGAACTGAAGAAACCCTTCTCAAAAGAAAAAGTATAAAAAGTAAAGAAATATATGAAAAATGTTCAACATCTCTAGTGATTGGGGAAATGCAAATTAAAAATACATTGAGATTTCATCTCACTCCCGTCAGAATGACAATTATTGAAATTACAAATAACAATAAATGTTGGTGAGGATGTAGGGAAAAGGGTATACTGATATATTGTTGGTAGGACTGCAAATTGGTGTAACCACTCTGGAAAGCAGTCTGGAGATTCCTCAAAAAACTAGGAATGGAATGGTCCTATGACCCAGATATTGAGATTCCTCAAAAAACTAGGAATGGAATGGTCCTATGACCCAGATATCCCACTCCTTAATATAATCCAAAGAATTTAAAATCAGCATACTACAGGGATGCAGCCACATTAATATTTATAGCAGAATGATTCACATTAGCCAAGCTATGGAGCCAACCTATGTGCCCTGGAACAGATGAATGGATAAATAAAATGTGGTTTATATGTACATTGGAGTATCACTCGGCCATAAAGAAGAATGACTTTATGACATTTGCCAGTAAATGGGTAGAACTGGAGACTATCATGCTAAGTGAAATAATACAGTCCTAAAAAGTCAAGGGTTGATTGTTTTCTCTGATATTTGAAAGCTAATCCAAAATAAGGGGAGAGCCTTTTTCAAGCTGGTGGAATAGAGGAGGTCGTTTTTCTGGCTGCTCCATGAAGTAAAGCCAAGACGGCAGACAGGCAGCTTCTCAGCAAGGTGGGTGAATGAAATAATGTGGGGGAATTTTACTGGAACTTAAAACTAGACATTCAAAGCAGATTGGGAACTCAGGAAGTTGGATATAATAAAATAAGGAAGAAATCCCCAGCAGCACAACCACTGCCACAGCCAGGCTGGCAGCACCACCCAGAGTGGTCCTTCTGTGGGCACAGTGGAGGGAAAAGGGAATTAAAGGAACCCACGTGTTGGGGAGGCTCAAGGCGTGTCTGGGTATGGAGCATTTAGAGATCAAGGACATTGCCTGGCAAACCTGAAAGACACATTGCACATTGTCTGGTGTGCCGGGGAAGAAGCTGCCATCTCTCCAATCGGTGTGCAGAGAACAATGGAAGGAACCCTTGTGCAGCTGCCGAGCAGAGCTGAAGGGGCCCATTCCTGGCAAACCCGAGTCTGGCCCGAAATACAGACCCAGTAAACACACGCTGCATGACATCCAGTGTGCTTAAGTGACCAGCAGAAAATCAAACGGGGAGAGAGGTCCACGCAGGGGGCGACTGGTCGTGGAAACCCACCTGGCTCTTCCCCTCTCCCTCCAATCCGACTGCTTTCAGGACCGGCTGGGAGACAGGCATCTGGGTGGGAGCTTAGAAGGGCAGGGGTGGGAGAGAGAGGGTTTGGAGACTGAACCCGAGACCAGGAAATGTGGGGTCCAAAGGTGATGTAGAGCACTAAGAACTGGGTGCCCCACCACATGAGTGGAACCCATGAGAGATCCCCGGGGTGCAGTCTTCCAGCGTGGACCGTCAAGTACTAGGTGCTGGAGGTTCGCTGATTTAAAATCTCCAGACCAACTGGCATTCATGGAAGAACCTGGAGCCCACCTAAACCTAAACCCTGCCTCCCGGAACTCCACCTACCGGATTACCTCTCTCCCTCCAGCAATCCAGAGGGTGGAGCATCACACTCCAGATGACCCCACCTGAAATTGTTGAGAGAAGAAAGGGAGGATCTTTTGAAATCCAATGGAAAGAATTCTTTAACTTTCCATCAAGATCTGTCCCCCCACCCTTTCTCTGTTTAATTTTGACCTTAGTTGCACATGGACACTTATACATATTCATACTTGTTTTTTCTAATTTCCAGCATTTTTGAACACAGATATTTTTTCATGGATTAGTTTTTCTTTTTAAATGAACTATGATGTTTGATTAGTATATTTTAGTTTTGTTTTGTATTCTTTTATTTTTTTAAAATTTTTACTTAATATATTTTTTCTTTTACCTGTTTCCTTTGATTTTATCCTTTTTCTGCTAGCAGCCAATCTCTATTGTTCTCTCTTTTATTCTTCCTTTAATTTTTCAGTTCTTCTTTTCTCCTCCTCCCTCATAATCATCACATCCTATATCACTTGTGTTCTCTCCCTGCCCATCATTTGAAATTATAAACCCTTATGCAATTTGCTGTTTTTATTGTAGGCAATAACTAATCATATTATTTCTGTTTATTGTGATAATTAAAATTGTAGACATCATAGTAAGAACTATTTGATTTAATGTTGTATATTGTTTGCATTGGTTATGTTATTATTTGTCTCTTCCAGAACAGCGAGGTACTGAAAACCTTCAGGGGCACTATAAGTCCACAGGGTAGAAACTCTACTGCCTCAGATCCATATTGTTAGATGGGCAGACACACAACAACATGAAAATACAAGGGAACAAATTTCCCCAAACAAACCACAATACTCCAATAACAAAATCCATCAATAGCACAGTGGAAGAAATGTCAGAGAAGGAGTTTAGCATGTACACAGTTAGAATGATCTGTGAATTAAAGAATGGTATAAGAAATGAAACCAGAGAGAAAATACAGAAAGTTAAAGATCACTTCAATAAAGAGGCAGAGATTCTGGAAAAAAAAAAAAAAAAAAAAAACGAACAAGCATAAATTCTTGAAATGAAGGAAACAATAAACCAAATTAAAAATCCAATAGAGAGCATCACCAACAGACTAGGCCACTTGGAAAGATAGAACCTCAGGCAATGAAGACAAAATATATAATCTTGAAAATACCGTTGACCATAGAGAGAAGATGTTAAGAAACCATGAAGAGAACTTCCAAGAATGATGAGATAACATGAAAAGACCAAATTTAACTTTTATCGGGATAAATGAAGGCATGGAGATACAAACCAAAGGAATGCACAGTCTTTTCAATGAAATAATATCAGAAAATTTCCCAAACCTAAAAAATGAAATGGAAAATCAACTACAAGAGGCTTACAGGGGTCACGTGGATTTCATTGAGGAGGTGAAGGCTTGCTGTTTCCTCACTGGTACAACCACTGTCTGTCTGATGGTTACCTCAGGAAGGCTGTGATGCTGTGAGCAGTTCACAGCTCCTTGGAGTCACCAACAAACATGCCTTTTCTCCTCCTGACCACGTTTTTTTGTGGAATCTCACCTGGATAATGAAACATTCCTTTCCTTTCATGTCTCATCTCAGTTGATACAGGGCCTGGTGAGCAAGTTTTGAAGATAAAAGCCACCTGTGATTTCTGGAGGCCAGCTGTGTAGCAGCAGCTCATCCCCAGAGTCAGGGAGAAAGACTCCAAGCAGATGAAGCATCTAGATGGCAAGTGTCATCAAACCCAGATGAGATCTACCCATTTCAGCTTGTCTTTATAAAGGTATGGAGTGCAGCTTTGACTTCTCTTGTGAGCTGGAATATTCTCCTCCACTGCATGACCTTGGGAACCAAAGTTGGTCCTGGCGCAGAGGAGTCCTCCCAGGTGGACTTGATGGATGGGCCTGAGGCAGAGCGTTCTAAAGAGATGCCCACAGGTAAACAAGAGGCGGAGTTATGATTCCAACTGAAGATCCTACGTCACTGCTCTTCACTGAGGTGCTTCTCAAGTCTAAAAGGATACTAATTCTTGGCCTGGTCAGATTAAAAGATGTGATGCATTCAAAGACACCCAAAGGAGTAAGAACTGAACAAAGTCCTAAACTGGTATATTAGTGACTTTCTTTCCCTTTAGTATCAATGTTTCTTGTGACTTTCAAACTTCTGGGAAATTTTCATTATGAAAAAGTGTGACATTCAGTGGACATTTTCACCATACTCCCCTTTGATTTTAAATCATTATTGTAAAAGAACTTTTTATTACTTTATTAACCAAACTCAATAATTTGTTATCCTATGGGTAGAAGACCCCATGCCAGGGTTTCCCAACCTAAGCACTATGATGTGATGGGAAATAAGAGAAAGAATCTCAAAATTTATCTGTGGACTAAAAGGAAAAGATGCTGATGCTTCTAGGTGCTGTTTTGCTTCTTCTTCTCCTCCTCCTTCTTCCTCCTCCTCCTCCTCCTCCTCCTCCTCCTCCTCCTCTCTCTCCTCCTCCTCCTCCTCCTCCTCTTCTTCTTCTTCTTCTTCTTCTTCTTCTTCTTCTTCTTCTTCTTCTTCTTCTTCTTCTCCTTCTTCAATACAGATGCAATAATAAAGAATAAAATTCAATTTCATTAAAAAAGAGGCTTACAGGACCCCAAATGTACAAAATTACAATAGACCTGCACCAAGGCACATTATAACAAAAATGCCTAACATACAGAATAAGGATAGAATTTTAAGTGCTGTGAGAGAAAAATATTAGATTACGTATGGGGAAAATCAATTCAGATCTCAGCTGATTTCTCAACCCAGACCCTCAGATCTAGGAGTTCCTGGAATAATCTATGCCAAGCTCTGAAAGAAAATGGCTGCCAACCAAGAATCCTATATCTAGAAAAATTAAGCTTCAGATTTGAAGATGAAATAAAAGCCTCCTATGATAAATAAAATTTAAAAGAAAAAGTAGGCCCAAATCTTTATCACATCGGATTAGGCCCCAACGTCCTTAACAAGACTCCTAAAGCACAAGAAATAAAATCAAGAATCAATAAATGAGGTAGATTCAAACTAAAAAGCTTCTTTTCAGCAAAAGAAACAATCAATGAGATGAAGAGAGAGCCTACATTTTGGGAGCAAATTTTTGCCCCATGCACATCAGATATAGCACAAATCTCCAGGGTATAAAGAACTCAAAAAACGTAACACCAAAAAACAAAACAAAAACAAACAAACAAACAAAACAAACAAAAAAACCCAGAACAAATAACTCAAGCAATAAATGGGCTAAGAAGCTGGACACTTCTCAGAAGAAGATATACAATCAATCAACAAATATATGAAAATGTTCAACATCTCTAGTAATTAGAGAAATGCAAATCAAAACTACTCTAAGATTTCATCTTACACCAGTCAGAATAGCAGCTATCAAGAATACAAACAACAATAAGTATTGATTGGTGAGGATGTGGGGGAAAAGGCACACTCATATATTGCTGGTGGGACTGCAAATTGGTGCAACCAATCTGGAAAGCAGTATGGAGATTCCTTAGAAAACTTGGAATGGAACCACCTTATGACCCAGCTATCCCACACCTCGGTCTATACCCAAAAGACTTAAAAACAGCATACTATAATAATGCAGCCACATCAATGTTAATAGCAGCTCAATTCACAATAGCTAATAGTGGTACCAACTAAGATTTCCTTCAACAGATGAATGGGATAAAGAAACTGTGGTATATATACACAATGGAATATTACTCAGCATTAAGAGAATAAAATTGTGGCATTTGCAGGTAAATAGATGAAGTTGGAGTATATCATGCTAAGTAAGGCAATCTCATAAAACCAAAGGCTGAATGTTGTCTCTGATAAGCGGATGCTGATCCATAATGGGGGGGGGGCATGGGAAAAATGGAGGAACTTTCATTGGTCAAAGGGAGAGGAAGGAAAGGGAGGGAGTATGGGGGCAGGAAAAATAGTGGAATGAGATGGACATCATTACCCTAGGTACATGTATGGCTGTGTATATGGTGTGACGTTACATCATGTACAACCAGAGAAATGAAAAGTTGTGCTGCATTGCATACAAAGAATCAAAATGCATTATGCTGTAATATATACCTAATTAAAATAAATAAATTAATTAATTTTAAAAAGATGATATCTAGAAATTTTAAAGTAATTTAATATTATTACCTATTTCAGACATCCTGGGTAGAGAAGCTAAAGAATACTATTTGAGAAACAAAAGACAAAAAAAAAAAAAAAAAAGTTAAAAGAATTTGCAACTAGAAATCCTGCACTACAGAACATTCTCAACAAAATATTTCATGAAGATGAAATAAAAAAAAAACAAATAGTGAAATCCAGCAAAGGGAGGAACTAATCAATCAAAGGAGAAACTAATTCAAATTAAAAACTAGAAATAAACTGAAATAACCAGGAATACAAATCATATCTCAATAATAACCTTAAACATTATTGGCTTAAACTCAGCAATCAAAAGACACAGACTGGCAGACTGGATTCAAAAACAAGACCCAACATATGCTACCTCCAAGAGATTCACCTCGTAGGCAAAGATATCCACAAACTGAAGGTCAAAGGATGGGAAAAAACATGTCACTCACATGGATCACATAAACAAGCAGAGGTTTCTATCCTCATATCAGATAAAGTTGACTTCAAGTCAAAATTAATCAGAAGGGACAAAGAAGGCCATTTCATACTGCTTAAGGGAATTATACATCAATAAGACATAACAATTGTAAATATTTATGCCCCAAACAATAGAGCATCCCCGGTACATCAAACTAACCCTTCTCAATTTCAAGAATCAAATAGATCCCAAAACAATAATACTGGGTAATTTTAGCGTGCCTCTGTCACCACTAGATATATTCTCCAAACAAAAACTAAATAAAGAGCTATAGAAAAAAAGTACAATTGATAATTTAGACTTACAAGAGATACATAGAATATTTCATCCATCGATGACTGAATACACTTACTTCTCAACAGCACACAGATCCTTCTCTAATATAGACCATGATATATAAGCTATCACATATGTTGGCATACAATTATAATATTACCTTAATATATTTTTTGTATCTGTAGGGTTATTTTGATAGCTCCCTTTCCATTCGTATTAACTTTTGTGTTCTTTTTTTCTTGATTAGACTTATTAATTTTTATTTAAATTTTAGCTATATTATTTCTTCTCTATTTCATACATTTCTGCTCCTACTTTTACTTTTTCTTTCCTAGTATATAATTTGAAAATAATTTGAGTGTTATTCTAGCTTTTTTTCTGATAGAAGTATTTAAAGTTATAAATGTTCATCTGACTACTGCTTCACCCCATATTTTAAGCTTGTATTATTACTCAGTTCAAAGCAGTTTTTATTTACTTTTCTTGTGAGTTCTTCCTTGACTTCTGAGATATATAAGTGTGCCATTTTGAAATAGTTGACATGTGGGGTTGGGGTTCTATATACCTTAGGGTGATTGATTTCTAATGTAATCAATTATGCAGGAAACACAGTCTGCATGATTTCAAATTAAAAAAAAATAATGGAAATGCTTTTTATATTGATTGTATTGGTTACATTCAAGTTGAAACTGATCAAATTGCATACTTCAAATATGTGCATTTATTGACTTAAAATTTTATCTCAATAAAACTATGGGGGAAAAAGAACAAAATAAGGGAAGAGAATGAAAAAAAAATAGAAGCAAGGTCGGTGGAATAGATGAAGGGGAATGAGGGGAGGAGAGAAAGACAGTGGAATGAATATTACCTAACTTTCCTATGTACACACATAGTACACATACATATGTACACATACACAGAGTCTCCCAGTTCCTGTCTCTCCTCATACAACCGGGTCCTTCCCTTCTCATCACCCACAGCCATATCAGTCACTGTTGCCCACAGCTTTCTGACTTCCACGATCACAGCAGGTTCCCCACTCTCTCACCTCCCTGCTATCTTTCTAATGCACCCTGTCTAGCACCTGGTTTGCTAGGGCTGTGGTAACAAAGCACCACGGACTAAGAAATTTATTTTCGCACAGTTTGGGGGATGAAAGCGTGGCTGGGTTGGTCCTCCACAGGCTGCAGGGAGGATCTGGTCAACGCCTCTCTCACCTGCTCCTGTTTGGCTGGCCATCTTCGCCACTCCTTGACTCATCACTCCGATCTCCGCCTTCATGTGCGCTTGGTGTTTTCCCTATGTGTGCTTGTCTGTGTTCAAATTCCCCATTGTTATAAGGACGCTCACTAGTCATATCACAGTAGGAGCCGCCCTTTTCCAGAATAACCCCATCTTAACCAATTATATCTGCAATGACCCCGTTTCCCAATAAGGTCCTGGAGTTTAGGGCTTCCACATATGTCGGATGGAGGTGGAGAGCGCTGTTTAACCCACAACACACCCATTTCCAGCAAGCACTGTGAGTGCTTCTCTGGTCCCTTCCCCTCCCTCCCAACTCAGCTCCAGCGCCACAATCTCATTATAATTGTTCCCTTCACACCTGCTTGCAACTCTCTGCAACTCTCACTGTGTTGACCTTCAACACATTTGTTGGTAAAGCTGCAGCCCTGTAACAGACCTTTCTACCTGCTCAGGACGGCTGAATGTGTTGGAGAAAAAAATAACCACAAGGACGCTAATCATTTTAAATGCAGGCGCATAAACCTTAAGGCTGCTTGGCAAACAGACCACCTCTCTTACACCATCAATTTCCCCCTCTCTGTTGGATTGCTACTATCCCCTTACCAACATCTCTCTCATGTTAATTACGCAAAACACATTTTGTGACCCCCTTCCACTTCCCCAGTTCCATTCTCTCAACCACTCTTCCTGGCATGATTCTTCTAGACTTGTCTGTACTTACTGTTTCCAGTTCCTCTTCCCTCATTCTCTTAAAACTCTCTAATCATTAAAGTTTTTGCCCCTACCACTCTTCTGAAAGTCCCCATGTCTATGTTACCGAAGACCTTCAGGTTGTGAGTCTCATGGCCAATTTCAGCCTTCATTTTACACAATCTCTTGGTGACCTTTGCTGCAGC
Source organism: Tamias sibiricus (assembly GCA_025594165.1). NCBI lineage: Eukaryota > Metazoa > Chordata > Mammalia > Rodentia > Sciuridae > Tamias > Tamias sibiricus. The sequence continues at coordinate 82,902,275 of CM046664.1, forward strand.
TAGTTACTCTTTCTTTCTAGAAGCAACTTTCTTCCTTTAGTTTCCAGGATGCTGCTTTGTCTTCCTGTCTTCCCCCTCATTCATTTTTCTTCTGGTCTCTTGGGTTGGTACTTCCTCTTTTCCATGCCACTGAAGTGCTCAGGATTTTGGGCTTGGATATGTCTCATCTTCTTATCTACACTCCTCCCCTTGTGGCTTCAGCCAGTCTCACAGATTTAAATACTCTCCAAACCTCAAGTTTATGTCTCCAAACTTGATCTTTCTGAAGCATAGGTGATCATTCAGCTGCTTCTTCAACTTCTCTGCTTGGATGTCCAACATGTCCCCACTCAATGTGTCCAAAACGGAACTCCTGAACTTACTTACCCACCCCACCTGCTTCCTCCAGGCTTCCGCTTGCTCAGGCTAAATATCTTGGCACCATCCTCTCTTTCTCTCACAGCCCACAAATTTCAGTTGACACTCTTCTTGCATGAGCCTGGGGTCTGATCCCTTATTACAATCCCTTCTGTGATTCCCCTGGTCCATTGCATCACCCCAATGTGGCCACAGTTTCTAACCAGTATCCCGGTTTCCTGTAGTCTTTCTGAGGCAGCAACCTGAGTGGTCCATGTGCTGCTTTCATAGAATCAACACCCCCTCCCCCATCTCCAGCAACATTCCAAGGGCTCTGCTTCATGTAGAATACAAGCCAAGGTTCTCAGGAAGCCTTGCAGAATCTGGCAACCACCTTGACCTTCTCCATCTTGCCTCCTATGTCCCTGCCCTCCTCTTCTCTCCTCCCAGATTGATTTCTTCCTCTTCCTTGAATATCAGGCTCCTTCCCCAAGCCACCTTTTGTGACGTTCTTGTTTATGGGTTATTCTGTGTGTCATTCCAGTAGAATGCAAGTTCCAAGATTTTCATTGGCATTTTTCTTTCCTGTGCCTAGAACAATGTCTGAAACCTTGCAGGTAAGGTGCCCAGTATTTGCCATATTTGGCAAATGAATGAGGGGAGGGCTACCTGGAACTAGACAACGAAAGAAAATCAACTTGCAAAAGGAGCAGGGCATACTTGGCTAGGGGCTGTTGATGTGAGAAAAAGATCACTAAATTATACCAGAACCACCCTGAATTTATCTGGACATTATTTGAAACATCCATCGTGAAGTCTGACATGTAACTGATTGTTAAGGGAACTGAGCATGGTTTATTCCTAAGCACCATTCAGTGACTAATCCTTCATTGCTCTTGTAAAGTATTGAATGATCAAAGCTACTCACTCTCCCATGAAAGCTCCACTGGATTCAAGAGAGGAACAGAGAGGAGCTAGGAGGGTGTTGGAATGAAGAGGCTGCCCAGTGGGCAGTCCTGATTATTCTAAGTTCAGGTTGCTGCCTCAACTGGCCTTTGCATGTTAGGGCCTGTCAGTATTGAAAATGGACTTTATAAACATAGGTTCCCCTTTCCCTTGTCAGGAATTATGCAACTGTCCACTGAGGTAACTTCTGTCACAGGTTCTAGGTGGGACATTGTGCTGTCCTGTTGGCTTGGTGAGCGATCGCTTTCCCACAGAAATATGAACTACAATTGAGGCTGAGACAGAAGCATGAACTGTTGATCTATCTCACTTTCTTGTTTTAGGAGCATTTCTTGGGAAAAGTATTGTTGCTTTTTAGATCATGATTTAAGTGCATGCAGATCATTTAAAATTCCAGAAAAGTCCACATCAACACCAGGTAACATTTTAACACGTGACCATATTGATTAGATGGGAGGAAGAGTGAGGCCCTTAAACTGTGCAGTTGTATCATGTGGTTGGACTTCCTAAGTGTTTATCTAACTGCCAGAACTTTGCTTTGGTTTTTAGCATAGTGAAGGATGTGCCTTTTTGAAAGATGCTTTCTTGCATTAGTGAATTTTTCCTCTTTTTATGTTGGTTGTTTTCAGCAAGGATAAAGCTGAAAAATCAAACCGACTCCTACTTATTGACTGTGTTAATGATGAGGTTTGTCTAGAGATCAGAAAAACAATAATGAAAAAATTGGCAGGCAAAAATATGGAGTGAACAAATTGTTGAGAATAAGATTTTTTTTTCTTCTTGTAGAGTTTGCTGCTTTATAGAGATTTGGTTTTTAGCATTTCATGTTTTAGTTACTTTACTCACTTGGAACACATGGATGCATTTAAGTCACCCATTTTCTTTTTCTAAGGTCTTTGTGTAGTGACTTTTCAGATCCCCCTAGATTTGGGGTTCCAGGCCCTTTCTGAGAATATGACCTTGTCTTAGGGCAGAGGGATCCATGGCAGAGGACGGGATAGTGGACAAAGTGGGGTGGTAGAAAGATTTAGTGGAACAAAGGGATAAAAGAAAAGGAAAAAGAAGGAAAAACCAACCAACCAACCAACCAACCAAACTAACCCCAGAAAACCCCCACAAAAAACAACCCAACCAACCAAGCAGTAGACCCAGGCAGCATGAGCTGTGGCTATAAATACAGTTCCTAAACTGTTTTCTGTACAGTTGGTTGGAAATGAAAAATTAAAACACACTTGCATTTCTTTTTTTAAATCAGCACACCACTTTGATTGTATGTTTGATTGTTATGTTGTAAGGGAGAAAAAGCCTTCCTTAATACTTGATAGGCACACTTTGAATTCAGATCTTTAAAAACAAATAATAAAATAACCAGGAGAACTCTCAGACTATGATTCACTTCCCTGCCCTGTGACTCACTATCCTAAGGCACAAATGCTGGACACGAGGCTGAGAGAAAAGGACTTTTGATTTGAAGATCCACGAGCTGATTCAGTCTTGTGTGTCTTTATGCTTTGACACTGAGTCAAAGCTTTGCGGTGTTTTAACACGGTAAAGTAGTATCGATGAGAGTTCAGGATCAAAGAATTAAGGAAAAAAAAAAAAAAAGCCAGTATGAGGCAGGGGTTGGTACCTAGAAGCATCCACTTCTTGAATATCAGAAAGCAGGGTTGGGTAGCTACCAACAGGATGGGTGCTGAAGAAACTTTCTAGTTTTTGAACCCCGAGAAGATCTGATCACTTGCTTTCATACAATTATTCTTTTAAGTGAAATATTTACAGTGAATAAGGAATGGTAGAAAATAAACATCCTTGGGACTCCCCACTGGTCCAAAGTGTCTCCAAAAAGACCCTGTCGCTGATACCTGCTAAAATTCATCCAGAGAAACACTGATGCTTTACTACATATTCAGAAAACTTTATATGATATATAAGCTATAAGACTAAATTAAAAGCATTATAAAGTAGTTGTCCACTTAAATTATTTTATGGTGATAAAATTTTGACATCTTAACTTCAGCCTATATTTAGTGTAACAACAGAATATGAAAAAAAATTTAAATTCCTACGTCATGACATTCTGAAAGTTTTCCTTTGAAATGTGTCTTCCTTTAAGCCTCCAATCTGATAGTGAAAATTAAACTTTTTATTTTTTAGTGGAGCAGTGGATGGGAGTGAGGTGAATGCACTTTTCTTTTGCGTTTTATATTTTAAGAAGTTAAAAATTCAAGGTCATTAGCATGTACTCAATTATAGAGTTGCCAAATACTAGTTGGATTATTTCTCAGTTTTATTTTTCTCCAGGCTATTTTATTTCATATAAGTGCATTATTTCCTATCCTTACCCAGGAGTTGACCTTACTGATTTATTTGGCTGTGAGAGTGAAAGGGCTGAAGGAAATGCAGGTACTTTGAAAAGTTACTAGCTGGTAGCCATATGCTTGGGGTATATCCATATATTTGGAATAGTGGGTAACTATTTACATGCACCAAAATATGAAATTTGGTCTAAAGTACCATCTGAGCCTTTTGGATGACAGCATTTTTTTTTTTTTAACATATGCTGAATTTGGGGGTTGGGGAAAACATATTGCGAAGCTAAAATGCATGAGTAAAATTGAAAAGTTATAAAGTTGTATTTCTCTTTTTAAAATTTTTTACCCCAAATTCTTTCAACAAAAAAATAGTGTGTGGCTAAGTTTATTAGATTAAAAATATCGCTAATATCAGACTAAATATGCATGTGAGGTTCTCACAGAGAAGACCAAAGTATAAAACATTAAACATCAACAGAGCTGTGCTGGTAGAAATGACCATCGTAAGGTTTCTCATAAGCACTGGCTTCATGAGGTTAAAAGTTGGAAGAGGAAAACGTTGATTAGGAAGATCCACAGATATTTTTCTTGAGATATTGTAAATATTCTATGCTTCAAAGCAGTAAGGCTTTATAGGTGTGTTTATCAAAACTGCATGATTAATATTCATTACATTCAATATGTTTCCATCTGAACTCACCCAACAGTAAATCAAGTGGGGCTTGGCTGGGGAATGGGTAGAAACATAGAAGAAGTAAAACTGGCACATAACAGACATTGAATCTGGGTGATAGGTACATTGTACTATTCACTTTATTTTTATGTATTTTTAACATTGATGTAAAAAACCACTTGTATAAACATAAAAAATATTGGAAGGAACATTGTGATCATTGTAGGCCAAGGCTTTATAAATTTTAGAAATCAAGAAATTGAGATGCAAAGTGGTTACAATTTGGCCCTGTGTTCCAAGTCAGAGAACCTTTATTATACCATGCCATGCCAGCACCAAAATCTCAGGACTGCCTTTGTCTGTGTTTTATGTATATATATGTATTTTTTTGGGGGGGGCAGGGACTGGGGATTGAACTCAGGGGAACTCGACCACTGGGCCACATCCCCAGCCCTTTTTGTATTTTATTAGAGACAGGGTCTCACTGAGTTGCTAAGTGCAGACCATTGCTGAGGCTGGCTTTGAACTCTCGATCCTCCTGTTTCAGCCTCCCAAGTGCTGGGATTACAGGTGTGCACCACTGCGCCCGGCTGTTTGTGTTATATTTTAACATGACTTATTTCCTAGCTGCCAATGAATTTGCACAGAGATATGTGGATGGAGATCAAAATCATGTGATTAAATGCGTGACAAAGAGGTACTGAATGCCTGAAGGCCTAAGATAAATATTGACATCCTGCCTTTCTTTTTGGAGTTCAAACTTCCTATCAATTTTTTTTAGTGTTTTTCCTATAAATATCATATGCATACATACATAAAAGAGAATTGTTAAAAATTTAACTTAAGAAAGACTTGGCAACATCTGTTGAGATAATTAGCTCTGGGAAAACACTGAGGTCATAGCAAGATTGCCAGGCACAGACATTGACCTCCCTCCTGCCCTGCCTCCTGGTACCTGTGGAATCTTAATTTACAGTCAATCGCTTCATGTGATTTCACATTTCGTTTTCCAGTCAATAAAACAGGGATGTTGAAGACTTCTCTACGTCCAGGAAACACTCTGAGGATAAATGAAGTAACATAAAGTGCCTTGTTCCATACTTTCCTTAAAGAATTATAGTAGGAGAATTAAACCTTAAGACGACAGCTTTCTTCAGCTAAGAGTGCTGACAACTTCATTTTGTTGTTATTGTAAGAGTTACTGATTCTCAGGAATTCTTTTTCATAGCATTTAACACTTAAATCATTTTCTTGATTTAATCTTAGATTTAGAAGGTTCTGAGAAGTCACCTGTTGGTTTCTTCTCCCCGGTTTAGGCATATCCTCTCAGATGCGCCCAAGAAATGTCGACAAGGAACCCACTCCTGCACAAAGTGGTTTGTTCCAAGGCTGAGCAGCTCCAACGCAGAAAGATGTCATCTAATTGAGCAAAAATCTCTTAGTATCATTGAAAATTATAGTCCTAGGTTTTTTTTCTTTGCATTACATAGATTTCATCAATTATTAAAATACTTGAATTTGACTATCATGTTTCTCCTAAATTTTGTATTATAAAAAGAAAGAAGATAATGTTAATTGAGTGTCTACTTTACGGTATTAAATGCTTTTGCCTAGGTGTTTCCACTTACAAATCAAAATAAGTTTGTGCTACATGCCTTCCTTTTGCTTTTGTGTTTAAACCACAAGCTCTGGAATTAAACAGACCTGGACTTAAGTTTGGCTCCACCACTTACTGTGTATCTTGTACCATTTACTTAACTCCTCTAAAGACTTGGTCTTCTCACTTGTGAATTATAATAATTATAATATAGTTGTTAAATAAAATTCTAATATAATATAGTTGTTAAATATAATGCATTTGAAGAAACACTGCATAGTAACTATTCAATAAATGTTAGCTATTAGTATTATTATAATTATTATTGTTATTATCTTCTTTTGGACCTAAGCATAGGACCTCATGTTTATGCCAAATAACTTGTATTTTCTTTGTTTGTGCCTGGTTTCTATACGAAGAGATATTTTTGAATTATCTCCTGGTATATTAGCTCTCTCCTTTCCATTTAAAAAATCTGGATATTGATAAGCATGCATCATGTGGTCTTCATGTTTTTGACTTGAACAGGAATGGTGAATCATAAATCCTTTGGGTTTTCATTCAAGGTTGAAGCCAAGTCTTTGATCAACATTCTTTGGGTGACATTGGTTGCCTAACTATGAAGTAAACCAGCCAGTTGTCTTGCATACATGGCACTCATTTCTTCTTAAGAACAAAGGATGTGCATCATGAGATTTGGCAAATGCTATGCTAAAACCAAGATGTGTACATGCTTCTCTCTGACACACAGGCAACCACATCTAAGAAGGCAGACTGGTTGGCATAATTTGTTCTTAGTGAGTTCACCCTCACTGCCAGTGGTAGTATTTCATTACTGTGTCTTGCTTACAAATCATTCAATCTAGAATTTGCTTAGAATCTTCCTGAGGCTCATAGGTTTATATATGAATCTCATTGTAAGCTGCCTGTCATGGCCAGCCACAGCGCCGCGGGAGGAAAACTCGGAGTCAGAGTAAAGCTATTACTACTTTTACTTCTACTTTCTTAGAGAGAGCTTAGAGAGAGAAAGAAAGATTTTTCTTCTTCTTAGAAAGAGCTTAGAGAGAAAGATTAGAGAGAGATTAGAGAGAGCTTTCTTCTTTCTTCTTTTCTTCTTAGCTTAGAGAGAAAGAAAGATAGAGAGCTTAGCTTAGAGAAAGATTATTTTTTAGAGCTTCTTTCTTCTTTCTTTTTTCTTCTTTCTTCCTCGGGAGCCTCGGCCTAACTCTGACCAGCAATTACTTCTTCTATCTGGTTTCTCTTCTGTAACTGCTCTGCCTACGTTCTGGCCGCTCTGATTCTTTTCTTCTTCTCCGACCCGAACTCTTCTTCTGACCGACCGAGCAACTGCACGACTGACTGAATGAATTCATTTTTCTCCTCACTCCAACCGCTTTCACCCGGTTATATACCTTTAGCTTTGCGGGTGCCTCACGTGCATTTACAGGTGCGTCACATACATACTTATTATCAGGTGGAACTTATGGCTTCCAGCTGACCGCAATAGCCATCTCCCTAATTGGGGCTCCTTCATCTCATCCTCTTCCCCTTTAGGGAGCAGAAACATTTCCTGCCACCAGGTACCTCTTCCATTCTCCTTATTTTTTTTTTTTTTTTTTTTTTTTTTTTGTGGTACCAGGGACTGAACTCAGGGGCACTCGACCACTGGGTCACATCCCCAGACCTGTTTTGTATTTTATTAGAGACAGGGTCTCACTGAGTTGTTAAGTGCCTCGCCACTGCTGAGGCTGGCTTTGAACTCGCGATCCTCCTGCCTCAGCCTCCCAAAGTTCTGGGATTACAGGCGTGCGCCACCGCGCCCTGCTCTCCTTAATTTTTAAAAGGAGTTCTTTGGTCTCATCTGCAAGCTCTTTTGATACTTTGGGATGGAATTTGTATTAATTGATGTTTTGAACTCATTTAGAATGAGTGAGGATTCTCTTATCATTTCTTTTCCTGTTGTAGGTTTTAATTCTCTCTCAATATGGCTCCACAATTGGTGGTTATTCTCCATGAGCGAGAAAATGGAAGAAAAGCAGAAAATTGAAGAGCCCTTTGGTTCTTCACTAAATTCATATCATCTGAGTTACAGCATACCTATTCCTTCCTTGATCCTTTCCTGGCTATCGAGATTAAAATGAAAAAAAAATGGCTTTCTTGTTGTCTTTAGTGTTTCTCTCAAGCCTTAATTTATTTTAAGGCTTTATGTCCTCATAAATCTCTAAACGGTTTTTCCTTCCTTTTGTTGCATCCATAGCTATGCCTACCTTCATCTTTCTGAACTCATTAGAGAACCCTCTGAGATGTAGGAACTTAGATCCTTATCATGCTGGATTAGGGTGGACCAATATGACCAGTATATTATAATAACTCAGATCTTCTAACTCTATATCCAAGGTTCCTTTTACTTCCTGGGAGCCTAAGCCACCTTTCTATTCATGCTGTTTATTTTTTTCAGTCCTAGCTCAAGAGCTCATTTATGATCAATCATGAGAGATTTTTTTTTTTTTTATCCCTGTTATATTTCTTTTCCTGGTAGCATATCTTTCTCAACAGGATCACTGTTTATAATGCTGAAATCATCCCATGTTTACAGTTCCCATTTCTCTTGTGAACATGTTCCCTTGGGCACTCTCATTTTTCTTTAACTTTTGCAAAGCCCCCTTTGAGAAGACCTGCTTATTGTAAAACATCAAGTCCATTTTATCTCAAGGTTCCCTTTTTTCTACATCTAATACCTCATTCTTTCTTACTGGTCAAACTGGAATCCAGGATGGAAGTTTGCCAAATTTAATCCTTTATCTTCTAAGGGAAAATTGTTAGTAACACAAGACAAGAATGAACCACGTGCTATACTCTGTACTGAGTAATATGCCTCTCCCACAATTTATGTACACCTGGAGATTGTGATCATATCTAGAAATATGTCTTTGCAGATGTTATCCAGTTACAATGAGGTCATACTGGATGAGGGTGGGCCGATAAAACTGGTATTCTTAAAAGAACAGAGAATTTAGACAGGGACACCACACAAACATACATGTGTGCTCGCACATACACAGTGAACACCATGTGAAGATGGAGGTAGAGATTGGAGTGATGCATCTGTAAATAAGGAATGCCAAGGATTGCCAGGAACCAGGAAGCAGGAAGAGACAAGGAAGAGCTCTTCCCTAGAGGACAGCACCTTGATTTCAGACTTCCAGCTGCCTATCACTGAGACAATCAATTTTGGTTGTTTTAAGCCACAAAGTTAACAGAAATTTGTTATGGTGGCCCTTGGAAACTCGTGCATGCTGTTAAAAGCGTAAGGCCTCTATCAGATTCCAGATGGCCAGTTTTGTAGCATTTTTGCTACATGATGAGAAGACAGCATGGTGGGGTGGCAGGAACATAGACTTCAGAGTTAAAAGACTCATGCTCCAACCTTGAACCTTCCACTGTGATATGGGACATGGTCAGTTAATCATTCATAACTTCCATAAAATAGTGATAAGTCATCATTCATTTAATTGGGTTATGGTGAGGGTGAAGTAAAAGCAAATATAAGAAAGTACATTTTAAGTTGTAAAACCCAAGCAAATGCTTATTCAGCTTTATTTTACCTAATTTCCTCCCCCTGGGTGGCTATTTGGAGTACACTCCTTTAAAGATAACTACTTTCATTTCTTTCTGGGTTTATTCTCTCTTAAATGCTTCTACTCTCAGATTTTGAATTTTCACGAGTATATATACACTCTTTTAAAATTTATATGTGTGTGTGTATAAATGTATTTATATATGCATATTATTTTTATTAAATCATACACAAACTTCTAGAAACCAGACACAATGAAAGACTTCAGGGATCCCATGGCAGAGAACCTTATAAGTTTCAGGAGAAGTCATAGGAATAGGTCAAAAGAAAAAAGAAAAAAAGAAAACAACCAAGAACTCAAATGAATGTATTTTTAAAATAAATGTATTTTAAAAAATATATATTAGTTGTAGATGGACACAACAGCTTTATTTGTTTTATTTATTTTTATGTGGTGCTGAGGATCAAACCCAGTGCTTCACATGTACTAGGCAAGCTCTCTTAACACTGATCTACAGCCCCAGCCCCCTTATATATATTCTTGATACTGAGTTTCCCCATTCTGACCTTCCAGTGAAAAATTTTCCCTTGAACAAGGAATATGTACTCTTTTTTTTTTTTTGTATTACAGACATTCATCTCATCAAAAATCCTCAATGATTCTGAGATAGTGTTCACCATTCCTTAGCCAAGAACCTTAAAAGTGTGCTTATTCTGTGCATGGCCATGTACTCTGACTTCTAAAAATTATAAGGTTCTCTGCTATGGGATCCCTGAAGTCTTTTATTGTGTCTGGCTTTTAGATGTTTATGTCTGATTTAATTTTTTTGAGATTTTAGTCTCCTCTTCACTCCTATTCTGGGTAAATCTTTTCTTCTTTCATGGATTTGAATGCAGGCTTGTTCAAGTTCTTGTCTGTTTGATTTTCCATTATTTAGTTCATGCAATTTTGTTGTCAGAGAGACATTACTCTGAGATAAAATATTCTATGATTTTAAGAAAGCTTTTTTTCCCCTTACAATCTAGATAAAGTATACTTAAGGGAGACATAATAATGTTTTTCTTCACTTCAACTCTCTGAGAGGCTGTCATGTGGAAAAGAGATTAGACCTACTTCACACAGAACCATAGAGGCAGATATGCTTTTAATACAATAATAAAAATTAAACTTTCAATGATCAGAGCTTTTCCAAAGAGAATGGCATGCCTTGTGAGGCTGGCAGGTCTGTTTCTGGAAGTTTCCAAGGAAAGTATCTTAGGGTCTTTAGAGGCAGTGTCTGAAATCTTATGCAAATGATTTATTGAGGGAGCAGCCTAAGGAGAAACCAGTGGAGTCAGAGCAGCAGGATAGGCGAGGGGGACAAGCTATGCAGAAGCTGAAATTCAACCTAAACCTGATCCTGCAAGGGGTGCTGGAGTGTGAATGGTGCCACAGAGTTGTCTTGTCTTGAGACAAGAGAGGCGGGTTTCCTGTGCCTCTATATTGCCTGTGAGCTGCATGGTAATTTTTTTGGCAGGCATGTATGGGCTGGGGAGGAAGAGCCCTCACAGCCATCTCCAGGCAAGGCAGTTGTGTTGAAGACAGTTCTTAGGTGAAGGATACAGCTGAGAGCCCCCAAGGGCAAACACCCATACAACCAGGGTATGGAGGCATTGGTCAGGTAAACAGGGTCTGGGTAGGACACTAATAGCACTTACGAAGAGGATGGTTGGTCACATTACAGAATAGAGATGAAATAAGGAATCAGAAGACCTGTACTCTAGTTTTAGTTTTGCTACTGATAATTTCTGATATTCCATTTCTTGTATTTCTATGAAATAAGGGCATAGGAAATTGTGATCATTGAAGTCTGTTTCCAAAACCCTTTATTCTAGGGTAGCATGCTATGGGGGGTGGGTAGTTCTTTGTGTATAGGGTGAAGACACCTGGGTGTGAAGGTGGTGAGAGGACAAAGACACAGTCTACTGCCGTGGGTCTGTGAGATCATATGCACTCCAAGCATTGTATTCATTTTACAATGTGAGTAATTTACCATTTCACCCATATTTTCTATTTTTAATGTATGTGATAAATAAAATAGATGCTCACTTTAAAAGCATTACGGAATTGGGGCTGGGGTTGTGGCTCATTGGTAGAGCGCTCACCTAGCACATGCAGGGCACTGGGTTCGATTCTCAGTACCACATAAAAATAAATAAATAAACAAAATAAAGGTATTGTGTCCAACTACAACTAAAAAAAAATTTTAAAAAAGCATTATGGAATTTATACTGGTTGTTTTGCATTATGTGTTCTTTTAATCATGAGATTCTACGTGAACAACCTTTATCTTCAAGGTGAGGGAGAATCCTTGAAGTCATATTGACATACAGCATTGAGTGGGATTATGAATGAGATAATGTCTAAGAATAATTCCTGTGAATTTGTGTTATATGCATCATACCAACTTAGGTTGCTATTTTCTTCATTGTCATTTTCAAGGCATGCATTCATTTAGGTATATGAGTATTCAGCAATTAATAATGAGAATAATAAAATTCTCCTTGTCTGCAGGACAGATTGACCTTTGAGAGCTGGAAGCCTTGGTGTTGGTTACCTGGCCTCTTTTACTGATGAGGAAACAAAGGCCCAAAGTTATACTGAGAAGGTCTATAGTACTGTTCCCTCCCAGTTCAATTATTTCCATTATGCTGCAAAAGTAAATAATAATTCAGATTCTGAAAAACTCCAGGTAATTTGTTGGACCATATATACTCAGTTAAAAGTACAGTTAACCAATGACGTGTGCTTTCTTGAATAGCAGGGTGCACATTTTCATGCTATCATCACTGTGGTTCCCCCCTCTTTTTCTTTAGATTTCTGTGTGTAATTGATCTCCCCTTCCTTTCCATATGTTTCAACAAATTCATTTCCCACTATTTCCTAGTGAAATTATAAAACATGTAGAGTACTTTCATTTTTAACTTTTTTTCAAATAAAGATAATTTTTTCCCTAGGGTTTTACAATATTCAAGAACAAAATAAACATTGTAGTATGAGGATATTGATTCTATCTATAATAACCACGTGACTAATGCCATGGAAATGATGCTAATATTTTCATTCTCATACTCTCTCTTGCTCATGTGCTTGCATCTGCTTAGTGCTGGGCTTATAATATTGCAAGGCACTGGGACACAGAAAGGAGAACAGTCCACTGCCAGCATCACTTTTTTCCTTATTACTTTCCATATGAAACTATGGGTCTCTTTTGAAATTTTTTATTAAGAGGAGGAAAACCCTGTCTTTCTCTATATAATTCAATGTGAGAGGTGCCAATGGTCATTCTATAGATTGTGGTGATGCTATAGATTGTATGTGTTTTGGAAGATGATTCTTCATAAGTTCCTTACATTTCTGCATATTTTGTAAGTGGAGGTACTTACTATCTTTATTCAGAATTATCTTTACAAGGATGTTTGTATAAGTAAACTGCTTTGAAAGATAGTATCTCCCTATGAAAAAGAGGACACATAAAGATAATGGTAAAAAATAAAGATAAAGATAGTCTTATGGGTAACAAAGATTGGGCTGGTTGGATTATAGACCTTATAAAAGATTGAGGTTCCTTAAACTTGGTGTTATTCATTTGCAATGTAAATCCATTAAATGTGCAGCAGCCAATCAGGTTGCCATAGGGATTTGGGGACAAGGTGAGTTGACAGGAACCTAGAACTTATATTGTCTCTGTGCTCTTGATGATAAATTTTTTTTTTTTCCTGACCCAGAAGTCTTGGACTTCTACAAGCATTTGTGAAATAGTAATAGGTTAATTTGCTAGTTTGCTAGTAGAGTATAATATTGTCAGAGTTCTTATAGGTTGACCATTTACCACTGAGGGCTCACAATCTCCGGAATAACTGATTATGATCACGGAAGGAAATATGATCTTATTTTTCAGAGAAATAAAATAAGAAACTTTGAACTCTTTGACCAAAGACTAACATTTATTATTAATGTTTACAAATTCCTGGTATTTGAGGATGTCATGACTAATGACTGGAAGCAGATTAAGATGGACATTGAACCCCAAATGTATGAAGCTATTTTGAACCAAAAAAAAAAAAAAAAAAAAAAGAGAGACGTGTTATACTATTTGACTTTGAAATATACCACAAAGGTCTGATATTTTAAATAGCATGGTATTTGCATAAAAACCGATCAATGGAACAGAACCCACACATACTTAGCCAACTGATTTTTGACAAAAGTGTTAAGACATATTGCAGAAAGGACTGTCTTTCCAATGAATGGTTGTAGGAAAGCTGGGTATCAATATACAGAAAATTGAAACTAGACTTATATCTCTCACCAGTTATAAAAATCAAATGGATATAAGGTCTGAAACCATGAACCTACTAGAAGAAAACACAAAAAGACCCCAAAAGTACAGGAAACAAAAGCAAAAATAGACAAATAGGATTTCACCAAATTAAAAAGCTTATGTATATTAAAGGAAACCATCAACAGAGTGAAGAGACAATCTGTAGAATAGGAGAAAATATTTGCACACTACACATCTGACAAGGGGTTAATAAACAGTATATAAGGACCTCGAACAACATAATAGAAAAAAATAAATAAAATAAAACCAACTAATCCAATTAAAAATGGAAAATAGATCTAAATAGACAAGTTGCAAAGGAAGACATACAAATGGCTAATAGGCACATAAAAATGCTCAACACTACTAATAATTAGGGAAATGCAAATCAAAACCACAGTGAGATATCACATCATTTCAGTTAGAATGGCTGTTATCATGTGCTAGTGAGGATGTGGAAAAAAGGAAATTCTTACCCACCGTAGGTAGAAATGTAAAGTAGTAAGTCATTATAGAAAATAGTGTGGAGTTTCCTCAAAAAATTAAATATAGAAACACTACGTGATCCAGCAATCCTTCTACTGAGTACACAATCCAAAGGGAATAAAATCACTGAGTGAAAGAAACATCCACACTCCCATGTTCATTATAGCACTGTTCATAATAACCAAGAAATGGAAACTTCTAAATGTTCATCAATTGTTGAATGGATAAAGAAAATGTGGTCCATATATACACAGCGAGTATTATTCAGCCATTAAAAGTATGAAGCCCTGTCATTTGTGACAGTATGGATGAAATTGGAAGTCATGATGTTAAAATAAATAAGCCAGGGACAGAAAGACAAGTACCACATGATCTCTGAAAAAGGTTGATTTCATAGTAGTTGAGAGCAGAAGGGTGGTTACCAGAGGCTGGGCAGAGTAGAGGGAAGGGAAGAATGGGGATAGGTTGATTAAGGAGTACTATGTTATAGTTAAATGGGAAAAAGAAATTCTGGTGTTCTGTGGGAGAGTGTGGTGATTATAGGTGAGAATAATGTACTATATATGTATGTATATATATATATATATTTTTTAAGGGTAGAAGAAAAGATTTTGAATGTTTTTATCTTGAAGAAGTTATAATTCAGAGATAGATATCTTTATGCTGATTTGGGGTGCTTACAGGGGCTTTTCTTGTCTTTCCTGACTGTTGGTAATTCTCTGCTCTACCTTCTAGGAGATAAGATCTAGTTCTAAGCAGGGCGTGGTGGCCCACATCTGTAATCCCAGCACTTGGGAGGCTGAGGCAGGAGAATCGGGAGTTCAAAGCCAGCCTCAGCAATGGCGAGGCACTTAGCAACTCAGTGAGACCCTGTCTCTAATAAAATTCAAAAAAAGGGCTGGGGGTGTGTCCCAGTGGTTGAGTGCCCCTGAGTTCAATCCCCAGTAACAAAAAAAAAAAAAAACAAAAAACAAAAAAAACAAAACTCTCTGTTGGTCTGAGCTTCAGCAAGATGAAGCAGCCCAGAGCTCAGAGGTGCATTTTTATTAACATAGACCTCACCCAGCCTAGGCAGAGGGCTGCGACTCCAGCTGACCTAGAACATTGCCCTCCAAACTAGCTTTCAACCCCATCTCCTAGATCAGGAATTGTTTGCTTTCCTCACTAATCAGTTGGCACACAGGAGCAAAGAGCAAATAGAAGGAGAGGAGAGAGATAAAGGATTGAGTTGAGGGGGTTGGAAGGGCTTCTGGTTGCCCCAGGCAGAGTGTGATGGGGTTAAACTGAAGCCATCTGGAACAGCATCAGAGTTCTGCTCTACTCCTGTACCCACTTCATAGAGTGACTTCAGCACTAAAGGATAAAAAAGCAAGAGGGAAGGGAGGAGTGAGAGAGGTTGATTGAGGAGTACTAAGTTATGGTTAAATGGGAGAGAGAAGTTCTGGTGCTCCGTTCTGGGACAATATGGTGATTATAGGTGATCATATACTGTATATATTGTTTTAAAAGGCAGAAGAAAGAATTTTGAGGGTTTTTATTATGAAGAAGTGATAATTGTTTGAGAGGGTTTTTATTATGAAGAAGTGATAATTGTTTGAGAGATAGATACCTTAATGGTGATTTGGACATTATACAACATACACATGTATCCAAACATCACATCATTACACTATAAGTATGTATAGAATCCCTCTAGTATTTAGAATCTAAAATACTTGCCAGCGTTTCACCTACTTGTTTGAAAAGCTCTGTAATCTATTATCTACAAATTCAGTAAAGATTGGTACTCATTTAATTGCAGTTATGTGACAGATCACCTGATATGTTAAAAAAAATGAGAACTCCAGTCCTGAATAATTATTGACACTAAATCATGAAACTCTTTATGTTCTTCATAACTTGAGTCATAGACAGTGGATTTTCTTCTTAGTAATCATTCAAGTAGTCAACCTGACATATTATATGGCAACAAAAGATGTTTCAGCCTTATTTTTACATTTACAAGTCATTTTCTGAATATAAGTAGCAATTCAATTTTATGATAAAAATATATTTTGAAATAATTAAAATGTTTTTGGGGGATTTTGAGGATAAGGAATAAATCTCACAAAAGCCAGTGCAAGTCAGGAAATGCTGATTTGTATATCATTTACTCTGAATGACTTTAACTGAGCATTCAGCATAAACCATATCTAGCAGCTGTTTGAATTGTTTGGAAGACTCTCTCTTGGGCTCATATTTAATGTATGCAATAGTCATTAAAGATATTGGAGGATTTTCTTTTCTAGATGTGTTGTATTTAGCCTTCCTGGTCTGAAATATTTGCGGCTGTCCTCCCAACTTAGCCCCTGGCTCACTGTACTCTAACCAACACACCTGACATTCCATAATAAGCTCTAACATTTTAAAGAAGACATTTTAAACATTAAAGGTAATATTCTATAGATGGCACATAAGCTGTTTGCTAGAATGTTCTTGGAAACCATGGTAAATTGGATGATCAAAAGTCAGATTGTATCTCTCAACAGGGACATTATATAAGAGAATTATGCTTGTGAGCTAGCATTTGAGATAGAATATATTCAAGTTCAATTAATTTATCATGAAAGCAATTAAACTATTATAAGTTCTATAATTATTTTAAATATTAAATTTAAATTAAAAGTCTTATACTATGTGCAAAAATGATCATACCCATTAGGGACACAGACAGGAAAGTAATGCTCAATATTTAATACTGCAGGGCTGGGGTTGTGGCTCAGTGGTAGAGCACTCGCCTAGCACACGTGCGCGGCCCTGGTTTCAACTATGAACAAATAAATAAATAAAACAAAGGTATTGTGTCCAACTACAACTAAAAAATAAATATTTTTTAAAAATTTAATACTGCAAATGCAAGAAAATAACATAAATCAGCAAAATAGTCATGCATCAGACATTTAGCTGATGGTTGAACTTGCCTTCTTAGATATAGGAATATTTTGAGGGATAATTTGGTTGGATCAAATTATTACTTACAAAAATACTTTAATTGTTCTTGAAGCTCTGGTCAATATTATAAGAAAAAATTAAGTTTAATTTTTAAAAAGTATGAAAAAGGAAAAAAAAAGTATTGTTTGTAGTGACTATGATTGTCTAAAAAAAGAAGAAAATAAAAAACTAATAAAAGCATTTAATAGGAAAATATGCTGTAAATCCTGAAAACTTAATACTATTCCTATTGATGAGGACTGATTAGACAATATGTTAAATAAATCAGACAAGAGGAAAAATATACAGGATACCTAGAACAAACTTAACAAGGACTGTGCAGAGCTTATATGACACAACTCTAAATTCTACTAAGGGAAATACATCCTGGAAGACTTGGTTAAAGGACAAAAATACTTTGTCCTTCAATAGGAAGTTTCAGTGGTATCAACTGGTTGATTTAGTGCAAATTGTCATAACATTTTAATGCAATATCAGTAACAATCTTAATTAATCTTTTCCAACTTGAAAAAAATTTAAATCTACTTGGAAGAGTCGAGTGCGACGGCATACACCTGTAATCCCAGTGGCCTAAGAGGCTGAAGGAGGAGGATCACAAGTTCAAAGCCAGACACAGCAATTTATTGAGTACCCGAGCAACTTACTGAGAAGAAATGTAAAAAATAAGAAATAAAAAATAAGAAATATAAAATAAGAAATAAAAAAAGCTGGGGATATGGCTAAGTAGTTAAGAGTCCCTGGGGTTTAATCCCTGGTACAAAAAAACAAACACGAAAATAAAATCTACCTGGAAGAATATGCATATAAATAAAATAAAATTTAATAAGACTTTTTTTTTTTTTTTTGTACTGGGGATTGAACTCAGGGGCACTTGACCACTGGGCCACATCCCCATCCCTTTTTTTGTGTTTTATTTAGAGACAGGGTCTCACTGAGTTGCTAAGTGCCTTGCCATTGCTGAGGCTGGCTTTGAACTCACGATCCTCCTGCCTCAGCCTCCCAAGTGCTGGGATTACAGGCGTGCGCCACTGCACCCGGCTTGAACAAGACATTTTTGAAGAGGAGTTGTGAAAAGGATTACCGTAGCAGATATTAAAACATATTTTAAAGCTTTAGAAATGAGAAGTGAAATATGTAGTTAGAAGATCAATAAAATTAAACAAATCACCCAGAAACGGGTTGGTATAGTTCATTACATAGCTTCTGTGTATCGGACTCTCCTTGTCTGCAGGGAGCTGAGAGATGCCTCTTTCTCAGGCTTATTATGAAGTATTCACTGAATACAAAGTTTTTAGTTTCGTGTCTGGAATTCAGTAGGTGCTATGAAATTGCTTGCTCTTTTGTTATGTAGTGATACCTTATCAGCCAAAACTAATTTTGTTTAAAATTGAATCCTATTTCCTAGAACATTTACTTACTGTAATTACTTTTTTATAACATTATGTTCCTCCAACAATTCCCTAGTGTCTATGAGACTTCTTTGTTCTCAATAACTGTGGTTTTTTCAGCCATGGTAAGTTTCAGGAATATAATTTCTGTGTTATAAATACCATGTCTGATGAGAAATTATTCTATGTAGAGCACTTATTAAATGGTGCTGGGAAAGTGAATAACTATTTGAAAAAAAAATTAACATGATTACAAAATAAATTCCAGATATTGAAATGTATAAAAAAAAAGACAAAAGCCATACCAAAAACCAATATAAAATCTAAAAGAAAACATAGACTTTTAATAAAACACTTCAGTGTTTATGAAAATGAGTAATCAGGTATTTTTATATACTGTTAGTTGGAGAATAAATTGATATAATATTTTTGGCAGGAAATTTGACAAATACATACCAAGGAAAAATGGAAGAGTTTCCATAATATACAAAATAAAGAGAAGCTTTCTAACTCACTCTATACTACCTTAGCCCCAATATCAAAACTATGCAATGAAAAGTACAAAAGACTATAATCTATTAACATTTATGAAATAAATAATTCTAGATAAAATTTTAGAAAACAGAATCCTATAGATGTTAAAACAATGACAACTCATGACTTAGTAAGATCCATCACAGGATGCCCAGGAGTTTGAACATTAATTTATATATGAATATAGGAAAGAATATGATTATCTGAATATCTAAAAATCCCCCAAAGCATTTGAAAAATTCGACATTTTATTTATGGTAATACTTATAACAACAATAAAAATATCTAGTTTTAAATCAGGAATATAAAGAAATTCCTCAATCTGGTAAATATTGTGTACTAGAAATTTGCTGTGAATTAATCTTCCTTGTGAAACACAGATTCATTTCTATTAGAGTCACAACAAACTTACTATCTGCTTCTAGTTAACATTTTGTTTGTCTTCTTAGTGCCATGAAATGTTGCCGCCTGAAGCGCTCGGAGCACCGGAGCCGCGGGAAGAACTTCAGAAGCAAACTGGAGACAAACAGCTTTTTATTCTGATAACTTTTCTCTCTGGTTCTAACAACTAACTCACGCCAAACACACCACTAAAATGGCGCTGACCCGATCAGCAATTTCGGCCAAGTCACTCCAGATCCCGCAACAAAATCCCGTGAGACTACGGGTGGCGACAATGGCCAAATCTCCCCGGCTCATAGTCAACTTCAATTCAAGCCAATCCCCAAACAGGGCTCCTGCATTTCCCCCTTTTTGTTTTAAAAGAGGTAATGCTCTAGGACGTCTATGTGCAACCAACATTCTTACCCGTCATCGGATAATCAAGGCTGTGCCCTTGACTCCTGTCTTAGGTTGATATGTCGGCCACATGAGACTGTCCCGTGCGACTGTGCCTGTCTTAGGTTGTCCCCCTCTGGGGATCTTACCCGTCATTGGCTAACCAGCCATCCAATGGAGCCCTTTAGGATCGACTATATATGATGACTAACAGCCGTCCAATTGTGAGGAGATGTTGCGGCTTTAAGGCTACAAGCCTTTTGGTGATGAGCCAAATTGCATAGCATATCA
The DNA here is from genome assembly GCA_025594165.1 of Tamias sibiricus. Taxonomy (NCBI): domain Eukaryota; kingdom Metazoa; phylum Chordata; class Mammalia; order Rodentia; family Sciuridae; genus Tamias; species Tamias sibiricus. The sequence goes on from CM046664.1 coordinate 82,922,567, forward strand.
AATTGTTTAAACAAATCAGCTGCCCTAAGTTCCAACAAGTAACACACTGAATTCTCTAGACAAATACCCGCAAGGCATTGTCCCGTAAAGTCCCAAACAATGAAAGATCAAAATGTCCATTTGTTGTAACATGTTGATGTAGGAGGCCCCATGCATGTAGAGCAGAGGCCACACTGTTGGTGAGGTTGTTTGATGTTTGAGCAGCAGGGATGCTTGCGGCGGCCGCGATCCCTGCAGCTGTAGCAGTAGACGTCTTTTTTATGTTTAGACAATGCCACCGGCAAATCTTCAGGGCCCGCTACCTAGAAACTCAAGCATCAATTATTAAAGGAAAGGCAGTGCTATTGCAGCACTGAGTCAAGAGGCGAGTTGTCAAACTACAAAATAGAATAATTAGATTAGAAAATTAAAGTTGATTTTTGTTCACACACATCGCTGGTTGAGCTTCTACAAACATAAGTTGGAAAAATATCATATTTAGAACAAAACAAAGAAAGACTGAGGGTAATTACTGCATTAAAGATAGATTAAAGAAAAGGTAAAGGCACTTTAGAGAAATAATTTGTTAGCTGGAACCCTTGAGTCTCTGTATACAGAGCAATCTTTTACCTGTTGAGATAATTGAAATTAATGAGCTATTAAACAAATGAAGTTAATAACAAATAAACAATCTTAAGTCAAAACACCAAAATATCAGGTTATATAGCACTAGTCATATTGTTTGCTAAAGAGAAGTCCCAGGGACACCTATAAATCAAAATTGAAAGTACCTTCATTTATAAAATTATTTACCTAAATTGAATACTCTAAACCTAAAATGAATTAAAGTTATTTGGATCCATATATATATATATTTTCTTTTTCATAAGCGCTTTGATCTATGTGACGTCACACTGGACAAACAAACATACAAACATATATTTGTGACGTCACATTAACATGAAATATAGACAAATGTACAGACATAAAGACATGTATAAAAGAAGAAATATAAAAAGAAGAAAAAAAAAATACAATTGTGTGCACACTAAAGAGAGATCTCCTCGTCCCGGCCGGGAGAAATGACACTTAAGTTGTGAAATATTTTGAAGGACTCTTTTGAGGGAATCATTCTATACCTTCATCTTGGTCCTCTTGATTTTGTACCTTTTTTATTAATCTTGATTCTTCAATAACTTCATCTTGATCATTTTGATGTGGTACCTGTTTTATTAATCTAGATGGTATCCATATTGGAGAGGATTCGTCTTTTGGAAAAACACAAACAGATCCTCTTCCCCAAATTAATACTGGATCTGGACCCTTCCATGTACCTGAAAGAACATCCTTCCAGTAAACCAAAGGTTTATGTTGTTGGTGTGGATTCCAATGTCTGTCTCCAGCAGAATAACCATTAGAGTCTAAAGTTAAAAAATTTAAGGTAAACAGGGCAACTGCCAATCTGTCCTTAGGACTTTTCCAATTTCCTTCTTTTTGTTTTAATAACATAATTTTCAGTGTTCGGTTTGCTCTTTCAATAATGCCCTGACCCTGAGGATTGTATGGGATGCCTGTTTTATGGGATATATTGAATTTTGCGCAAAACTCTTTGAAAGATGAGGACGTATATGCGGGGCCATTATCTGTTTTAAGCATTTTAGGGATGCCCAATGCAGCAAAAGCTTGCAAGCAATGAGATGTAACATCTTTAACTTTTTCTCCAGAATGTAAGGAAGCAAAAATCATGCCTGAACATGTATCTATGGTCACATGAATAAATCGCAATTTTCCAAAACTTGGCTCATGAGTAACATCCATCTGCCACAAATGATTGGGCATCAATCCTCTAGGGTTAACGCCGAAATGAGGATTGGGCAAATGTGTCATACAAGATTTACAATCTTTTACAATTGTTCTGGCTTGCTCCTTTGTGATTTTAAACCTACGTTGCAAGGTGGTGCTGTTGACATGAAACTGGGAGTGAAATAAAGTAGCTTGTTGTAGCGCTGAAAGTATAAATACTGTTTTTGTAAGTTCATCAGCCTTTTGATTACCTTCATGGAGGGGACCAGGCAAATTAGTATGTGCTCTAATATGGCCTACGAATAGAGGTTCTTTTCTTGCCCACAAAAGTTTTTGTATTTGATAAAACAATTTAAAGGCTGGAGTATGAGGTGCTATTGGTCCTGCTAACTCTAATTTTGGGACGGCTTGTACAATATAGTGGCTATCTGAAAAAATGTTTACGGGCTGGTCCCTAAAATTTTCCAGAGCTCTTACCACAGCTTCCAATTCCACTAGTTGAGCTGATTTGTGTGCAGTTATGTAAGTCATATTTTCTTTTTTAGTGACTACTGTAGCAGTACCATTTGAGGACCCATCTGTAAATACATTAAATGCCTTAGGAATAGGTTGATTTTTTATTACCTGTGGAAATATAATAGGATGATTAATACAAAAAGATAATATAGGGGACTTAGGAAGATGATTATCAAAATTTGCAGAAGTAGAGCATTTAGCTATAGCCCAATCATTATCATTGAAGCATAAGTATTCAATCTGTGATGATGAATAGGGAGTAATAATAGTAGCAGGGTGAATGCCAAATATTTTAGTAGAAGTCTTAAGTCCTTGAAGAATAAGTTTAGCCACCATGGAGGTATAAGATTCAATTATACTTTTAGGAGAGACGGGCAAATGTATCCATAATAAAGGCCCTTGTTGCCAAAATACTCCTGTGGGTGTATATTGTGAAGAAATAATAATCAACATCAGCGGTTGAGTTAAATCAAATCTATCACAATGAGCTCCTTCGATGGCTTTTTCTACTAACTTTAAAGCTTTCCTAGCATCAGGAGTCAATGTTCGTGGTGAAGATGGATCAGGATCTCCACGAAGGATGTCAAATAAAGGTTTTAGTTGGCCAGTAGTGAGATTTAGTGTAGGGCGAAGCCAATTAATGTCTCCCAGTAGTTTTTGGAAATCATTGAGGGTGGTCAAATGTTCTTTATTTATTAAAATTTTTTGGGGTCTAACAAAAGTATCCATGATTTTAAATCCTAAATATAATATGGGAGATCTGGTTTGAACTTTTTCTTCTGCTATATATAATCCATATTTTTTTAAATTTTCTACCACATCACTGAATATATTAAATAAGATTTTTTGATTAGGGTGGGCCAATAAAATATCATCCATGTAATGTAGACACATGAGGTTTGGATATTTATTTTTTAATGGGTTGGATAGCCTTGTCCACATATATTTGGCATATGGTGGGGCTATTAGCCATTCCCTGTGGTAAAACCTTCCATTGATATCTCTGATCAGGGCCATTATTGTTCATAGAAGGAACGGAAAAAGCAAACCTGGGGGCATCCAGAGGATGTAGGGGAATAGAAAAGAAGCAATCCTTTATATCAAGAGTAATAAGATGGAAATTTTTTGGAATAGCTACGGGGACTAGGAAGTCCAGGTTGAGTAGGCCCCCATAACTTGCATGGTTTTATTGATTTGTCTAAGATCATGTAACAATCGCCATTTTCCTGACTTTTTCTTGATCACAAATATGGGGGAATTCCAGGGAGAGGTGGAAGGTTCTATATGACCTGCTTCTAATTGTTCCTGAACTAATTGGTGGGCCGCTTGTAATTTCTCTTTAGATAGGGGCCACTGAGGGACCCACACTGGCTTATCAGAAAGCCATGGTATTTTCAAAATTATTTTCTCAGTGGCCCCGAAAAAAAATATCTTTTTCCTTTATGACAATGATTACTTTTAGGGTTAAGATTACTCTGTACTTTTTGATAATGAGTTCTTTTATGGTTAAGATTACCCTGTAGGTTTTCACATTTAACATCTGCAGGCTTGGTTGCAAGGTTGTACTCCCATTTGTTGCAAAATATCTCTTCCCATAAAGTAACCGGTAGATTAGGTAAAACATAAGGCTGAAATGTTCCTTTATGGCCTTCATCATCCTCCCATTTTAAAATTACTGCACTTTTATCTGGGAGGTTATTATATCCCAAGCCTCTTAAACTGGGTTGAAGCTTTTTGCAGAGGCCAGTGCTTGGGCCATTGGCGTAAATTAATAATGGAAGAGTCAGCTCCAGTATCTATTAATCCCTCCATTTCTATTCCTTGGATTTTTATTTTACACATAGGCCTCCTTGAACAGTCTCGAACCCAGCAAGCCATGGGACTTGAGTCAGTGGAACAAAATCCTCTATTGTTCCCTTCTTGAGGCATACCCATTTTAAAATGAATTATGTAAATTGGGAAGGAGAAGCAACTGAGCAATTCTATCTCCTTGATTAACAGAACTTACACTTTGGGGTGAGCTAAGCATTATTTTTATTTCCCTTTGTAGTCTGAGTTTATTACACCTGGGGTCACTTGCAAACCTAATAAGCTTTTAGGACTACGCCCGATAATAAGTCCTACAGTCCCTGAGGGAAGAGGTCCCCTGACTCCTGTGGGAATCAGTTGAACCCCCATTTCAGGTGTTAACACTATTCGGGCGGTGGAACAGAGGTCTAATCCTGCATTTCCTCTTGTTCCTCTGGCGAGGGAGTGGATGGGTAGTAGGGATTGTGTCGGGGAAGCATCTGAGTGGATGCTTGAGGATACTCCTTCTGCAATGCCCCGTACATTTGTGGGCCCCGGGGTACTGGGCCCCGTGCCCCGTTTTTTGAATTTCTGAACAAAGGATTTCCATGGATGTCAAATTTTGAATAGCATTTATTGGCCCAATGATTTCCCTTTTTACACCTGGGGCAGCGGCCTGGGGCACGGTATGAGCTTGATCTTATTTCTCTTTTGGGATTTTGCCTAGAATTGCCTGATTGATTATAATAATTTTGCCTGGAATATCCTGATTGATTATAATGTCTACGTTTAGCCTTTGTGAAATTTCGAGAGGAAGCACCTCTCATTGAGGCTGCAATCACATTTCCTGTGACAAAGGCGCCATTTATATCTTTACATAGTTGTATATATACGGAAAGATCCTTTTTAGTTCTCCATGGCCTGATGGCTGCTTGGCACCATTTATTTGCATTTTCATAAGCTAATTGAACAACTAAAGGCATAGCTTGGTCAACATCTGCAAACACACTACCTGCAGTTCTCAAAAGTCGATCAGCAAAGTCGGCATACGGCTCATTAGGTCCTTGAATCACTTTTGACAAGCTACCTTGTAGATCCCCAGGTCCTTGTACAGTTTTCCATGCCTCTAAGGCAGCTGCATTTATCTGAGCATATATATCTGAGTCATAATCTGTTTGAGCTTGTAAGTCTGCGAATTGCCCTTCTCCTGTGAGCATGTCTATATTATAGTTTTCAAACCCTGCAGCCGCGTTTCTTTTAGCCGTTTCTATACAAAGTTCTTGAAATTGCGATCGCCAAACCAAGAATTGCCCCCCGCTTAATGTTGCTTTACATAGACTTTTCCAGTCTGAGGGGGTTAAGCTAAAGGTGTTAAGGGACTCCAGCATACTCAACGTGAAAGGAGCTTGGGGCCCATAAGTCATTACTGCCTCTTTGAGATTTTTTATTGTTTTGAAATCTACTGACTGATGGACACTCTGTCCATTTTTCTTTTCAAATGCTGGCGGTTCCCAATGTATCTGTGAGTTGTCCTCGAGAGCGCATAAGCGATCAGAAAGACTTTTTATTTCTGTTTCTAGGGTATGCAAATGCCTAGTAATACCCTTCATATTTTCTGTAATGGATTCCACCCATGGGGGAGTAGTCACTTCCACAAGTGACTCCTCTGCCTGACGGACCTTTTTCTCGGTCTTTTTTAATTTCTTTTTCCTCATTTTCTCAGGATCACTTTTACTAGATTCCTCACCACTGCTAATTTCACTGACAGCAATATCCTGAGGCCCAGGTTCCAGTGAGAGCAAGTATCCTTCAGCTTTCGCCAATAACTCCCGAATAGCTTTAATAGCTTGGATTTTTGTCATTTTTGGGTCTCTTCTAATACTCTCTTTACTGATCTCAGTTGGCCCAGTGGAATCTACACTTTTTTGATCACTTTCACTTTTGTCTATATACTCCTCACTGAGAACAGAGTCAGGTATATCAAGGAGTCTTTGCATAGCCTCTATCACTTGGGATTCAGTTATATTCGAACCCATCTTTAGAGACCTTTCAGTTCTTACCTGTCCGCTCCGAAGTTCCCCCCCCGTACGGGCCGCCACCTGTTGCCGCCTGAAGCGCTCGGAGCACCGGAGCCGCGGGAAGAACTTCAGAAGCAAACTGGAGACAAACAGCTTTTTATTCTGATAACTTTTCTCTCTGGTTCTAACAACTAACTCACGCCAAACACACCACTAAAATGGCGCTGACCCGATCAGCAATTTCGGCCAAGTCACTCCAGATCCCGCAACAAAATCCCGTGAGACTACGGGTGGCGACAATGGCCAAATCTCCCCGGCTCATAGTCAACTTCAATTCAAGCCAATCCCCAAACAGGGCTCCTGCAATGAAACACAAAAAGGAGGAGTGATATTGAAAAGAAAGAATCTAATGGTCACTATTTGCAGGTGATATTTTCTTATCCAGAAAATTCAAGAGACTTGATAAAGCTATTTGAATTTATATAAAATTTCAAAATAGGGAAGAAGCTCAAAATCAATGTGCAAACTCAGTTAGAAATAAACAATTAGAAAAATATGATGGAAACATGATATTACAATGGCATCAAGCCCCATAAATGACTTCAAAATAAATTTAACAAGAAATATGCAAGACGTTTATGAAGAGAACTAAAAAACTTTTTAGGATTTTGTGCATGTGGGGAAACCTGAATAAATGGAGAGATAACCATGTTCCTAGATGGGAAGACTCAAAATATAGCTGTCCAGTATCTCAGATTAATCTGTCAAATCAAAGTAACCTCAGATCTAATCCCATCAAGATTCTTTATGGAACTTGAAAAGTGTCTTTTGACATTCATAAAAAAGGGAAAATGAGCAGAAATGGCTATGAACATGTTCAGAGAAAATTAGCTTTAATGGAGATTTGCTTTATTAAATGACAAAAAATATACTATAAAACAATGTGTATTGATTCTATTACTGGGTAACAAAGTTCCTCCAAATTTGCCATCTGAAAAAAAAATATTTATTGTCTCACAGAGTTTCTGAGAATCAGGAATCTGGGAGTGGCTTCCTGATTCCTAGTATCCTATAATGTCGCAGTCAAGATATTGGCCAGGGCTGTTGTCATCTGAAGGGTCTGGAGAAGGGTCTCAGCCCCTTCAGTGGGATGTTAGCAGAAAGCTTCTGTTTCTTGCTGCTCTGTGCACATGGCATCTGCTTTGCCCCAGAGCAAATGATCTTTTCACTCCAAAATGGAGGTGATAAACCATCACTTCTGCATATGCTGTTAGTCACCCAAACCGACACTAGCACAATAAGAGAGGGGATTACAGAGGTGTGAATAACAGGAGCCACAAATCATTGGGAGCCATCATAAAAGCTCCCATCATGCATAGCTCCATTAACAGTGTGGTATTAGCATAGGAAGAGATAAATGGGCCAATAGAATAACATACAGATTCAGAAACTGGCTGTTTGTATATGGGAATCTGGTTTATTTTAAAGGTGCAAATTCAAATCAGTGAGGAGAACCGACATTTCAATACATTGTGAAATTCACTGATCATTTATAAAAAAGGTTCACATATGATATATACCTTATACCATACCCCTAGGTAAATACCAGAAATGTTAAAGAACATTTAAAACAAAATATAGGAATATTTAAACCAGCTTCTAGTAGGGAGTGCTTTTTATGAGTAATATATAAAAATCAATAGCATTGCAGTAAAGTACTGGCATAGTTCATTATAGAAACAAAACAAACTTCTACAGAACAAAATAAAATAAACACATATAAAGACAAGTGAAAACTGGGAACAATTGTTATACATTTTATATAAAACATATGTTCTCCAGATTGTATAAAGAGCTCCCACAATCTTTAAAGTATAGGGACAATATCAATAGTAAAAAGGACCAAGAATGTAAACAAAAAAAAATTTTTGGAAGAAGAAATACAAATGTCAAATGAACACAGGACTTAAATTTCACTAGGAATCAGAGCAACACAACTTTGACAGGAGGTTGCTTGACCTATTATAATGGCAAAAAATAAAAATACAGTTATGACCAAGAAATGGCAGAATAAAAGCAAATGATCAAAATTTTTGTTATTGGAGAAATGTGTGTTTGGTAAGACCTATCAGAATTTTAAAGGTGAGTAGCTCTGAGGTAGCATTACATATCTAGGAATCTATGATATGGAAATAGATGTGCACAAAGATGCAAATCTATTCATTGCAACATTGTTTTAATTCAATAACAAAATAATTGAAAAGTCAATTGACATAAATTGACTTTTAATAAATTTTAATAAATTATAGAAAATTCATGTTATGTAATACTATGTAGCCATTTAAAAATGAAATAAATTATATCTATTGGATGGGAATGACTATAAGAAGTATAGAAAAAAAAGTCACAGAACAGTACTTACCTTTATCACACTTACCACATATGTGTATGTGTAGAGAAAAAGAACTAAAACACTGCCCATGGAACTTTAAAAGTAATAATCTCCTATGAAGAGTTTGGGATTGAGGATGGGTAGTGAAGTTCATGTTTTAGTCTATATTTATAAAATTTTTACAAAAAGATGATTCATATATTGTTTACATTTTTTTTTTTTTTTGGTACCAGGGATTGAACTCAGGGAGACTCAACCACTGAGCCACATCCTCAGCCCTGTTTTGTATTTTATTTAGAGACAGGGTCTCACTGAGTTGCTTAGCACCTCGCCTTTGCTGAGGCTGGCTTTGAACTTAAAATCTTCCTGTCTCAGCCTCCCAAGCCTCTGGGATTATAGGCATGTGCCACCGTGCCTGGCTGTTTACAGATTTTTAAGATGAATTTTTTTAAAAATCAAAAGTTTATACTTAATCAGATTCAAGATGACAGACTGAAAATGTTCATTAACTACCCATTTTAAAGTTTTTTAAAAATTATAACTGATATATAATTGTACATATTTAAAGGGCACAGTGTGATATCTATTTCATACATGTATACAATGATCAAATCAGAGTTACTCACATTTAATTAGCATTTCCATCACTTCAAACATTTATCACTTTCATGTTGAGAACATTCAAGACCCTCTCTTCTAGCTATTTTGAACATATAACAAATGGTTGTGGGAGCTAGAACTTATTTCTCCTTTCTAAATGTATTTTGGTACCTGTTATCCAACTTCTCTGTATGTCCTCTCCTCCCTACCCTTCCTAGCCTCTGGTAAACACTATTCTATTCACTAGCTTCTTAGAGATCAGTTTTTTAAAAAAATTTTTTTAGCTTCCACATATGGAAAAATTCATTTTTTAAAGGAATAAAATCATAGTAGCATGACAAAATAAGTAGGCCAGACAATTTGAGGAAGTCCTAGGAGATAGAAATCAGATAGGATCAATATATAAATTGGCAGAGAAACCAGAACAACAACAAAAACTAGGACCAGACCTCTAAGATAACATATATTCTTTCCAAGAGACACCCCAGGGGGGCTCTAAAGTCAGAATCTGTGAATATGAACAGCAGGGATGGCTTGCAAAGTTGTCACTGGAGCAATAAACTGGTATCAACATGGGGCATTCAGAACATGGGGTCAGCCAGATTCCAGACCCTCCCCACACAGCGCATATGGAATGGCTGCTACAGTGACCAAACCCTAAGTACTGCTCTCTGGAGGAGAGGGCAAGGGCTGGGATGGATGTTGGGTCTGAGGAGTAAGTGGAACTGAGCTTGCAGTAACACCAGGTGTCCATAACGAACACTAAAAGAACAATTAGAATGAACGTGTGTTTTACTCAAAGTTTTCCCTCTTTGTTATCCCTTGACTATTTGAAACTACAGGAGAGTCAGCCTAATAAGTACCCTAAGAGGAAGCCTGCAATCAGTCCTCCTATAAGGGAAGCTGGTCTACCCTATTGCAGGGATATCCAGACGACCTACGTGTGTCAATCTACTTGGCTCTTCACTGATGAGAAGTCACAGACAAATGGGAACTGTGGAGCAGGTGTTTGGAATATGGGTACAGCAATCATCACTGCAGCTTTGCCTTGTGTAATAGCAAAAAGGAATGGGTGAATGAATGGGTAAAGTACACAACCAGAATCTGCATCAATAGGGAGTGCTTGGATGGAATACAGTATGCCCATATGAAACTCCACGGTCATTAAAACCCAGACAATTCTATGTGTACTGACATGGAAACGAGGTTGTGGGGTACTATGTGTATGCAATGCTGTTTTTATTTTATTTTTAAAGGAGCCTATCTGAAAAGGACTAGAAGAACACGCCACAAACCATACACAATAGTTACTAGTAGGGTATAGGAGTTTGGGGAGAGGGTATGAAAGGGTGAAGATGGGTCTCTACCTTTATACTTCAAACACTGATATTGTTTGAATTTATTCCATTAACAAATATGTTGTTTTGTAAATAAACATTAAAATAATCACATTAGGAAAATGTGGTTACAAATGTCTGGAAAGATATGGATAAAGCCGGGCGTGGTGGCGCACGCCTGTAATCCCAGCACTTGGGAGGCTGAGGTAGGATAATCGCAAGTTCAAAGCCAGCCTCAGCAATGGCGAGGCACTTAGCAACTCAGTGAGACCATAATAAGATACAAAAAAGGGCTGGGGATGTGCCCCTTGGTCGAGTGCCCCTGAGTTCAATCCCTGGTACAAAACAAACAAACAAACAAACAAAAAAAAAAAAAAAAAAAAAAAAAAAAAAACGGATAAAAATACCAGCAGTGTTTATCTCTCAGGCAGGAAATTTACAGTGAAGATTTACATTCTTTTTAACTTTTTAAATTATCTAGATCGTGCTTTCAGAAATAGCTATTAGGAAATGATGGAGGTTATTCCAGAGCCTGTTGCAGATAGGGGTTTCCAATTTATTTTTATTAAAAAAACAAAACTAGTGACTGACCTGTCACCCAATAGCCCTTCTTCTAGACATGAGCACTTTGACAGTCTGTTGAGTTGTGGGTTACAGTTGAAGCCTTCCATCAAAAATTAGGGTTGAAAGCAATCAAATGTTGGTTTAACAGTGGGCTCCCCACAAAGAAAAAGCACCCTGATCTGTGGACACTTTTCTTTTTTGTGTGTGTTCTGGGCAAGCGCTCCACGCCTTGCGCTGGCCTTGGGAGCCAATGGGAGTTCCCTGGCCAGGCTGGGAGACATGCGCACAACCGCTGGAAGGGCTGGCTCCAGCTCCGGACCGCACCACTGACCCAGGGTCTGGTGAGTTGGGATTTCTTGACTCAGATTCTCCAACTTGATTTTCGACTCACAAACACCGACTTCATGGTCACATGGAAAGCCAGCCCAGGGAAGAGGTGAAGGTGGGAGGGAGAGCTCCCAGATGAGCGTGGTAGAGGTGAAGAGGCAGCTGCACCTGCGGGCCTCGCTGATGGAGGCTGTTCCTGGCTCGGTGCAGACAGGGGCCTCCATTTTGCTTTTATTAACAAAACATTAGAGTGACCGACCCTTTTCCCCCACAACCCAGGTTCTGGACACCAGCGCCTTGAAGGTCTGGTTACAGTGAGGGTGCTTAGGAAGTGGATCCCTGGATGTGAGGGGAAGACAGATGAAAGGAATAAAAGCTAACTTGAGGCCCCCCCTGTACTCAGTTCCAGTGAAGGCAGGCTGTCAGCTCAGAATGGAGGTCTCAGTCACCCCTTCTTTTATTATGAGCACAAGCCTCCGGTATGCTCTGGCTATGTTATAGTCATGCTTATCTTGTGGTGCCGCCTTTTGTTTAAAAGGAAAAGGAAAATGAAGTAAGCTGGAAAGTCTGGCTGTCTGTGCCTTTCAAATTTGTAAAAGCAGGAAAGAGAACTTGGCCACGGTTCCCTTCCCTGTGTAACTATTTAATGCCAGCCACCCCCAACCAGTGGAAATCTCTGGATTTCTGTTGACTTTGTGCCTCACATGACATGCCCACAGAACCACTAACCACGATGTATTCCCTCCTCTCCATGGAATATTGTGCATTTGTCCCTCTTAAACAGCACATTCATTGCTCCTGTACATTCTTCAGTGTAGCCAAAAGAGGTGAGAAAAATGGTTCCTGACCCCAAAGCAGAGGTGGGGAGGGGTGGCTAGGACCTTGATTATTTCCATACAAGGAAACCACAGGACAAAAAAGTGGCTGTGGTTGACTTCTGGGGAGTTGTGGCTCTAGTCTAAAACAAGCATCACTCTTTAAAAAAAAAAAAAGAAAAAGAAAAAAAGAAAAAATGCTTTGCATTTTTCAACATATAGATTACATGTAAAAATCATTTGGATCAATAACTGTTAAATTTTACAGATTTGTTATTTTTTTAAAGGGAAGCATGGATGCAAAGTCAAGGGTTGATAAACGTATGCATTTATATAAATAGAAACATTTTTATCTCTATACACATTAGATACTAAATATGAATATGTTTATATATAAATGTGATTTTTGCCCCTCATTTTTAATTTAGATTCAAGTATATTCATCATCACTGAATGATGGAGGGAGTCAAGATGCTTTGTGTGGTTTAAAAACAGAATTCTAGTGAACAGCTGCATTTCTTTGACAGAAATGGTAGACCATTTCCAAAATATGATGGTGAAAGTAAGAGTGGGTTCTGACTCAATAATTTTCGTCTTATTTTCCTCCTGAGCATGCAGGAAAAAGTATGACATTGACTCTCCAGAACAGTGGGTCACATGATAAGAGATTCTCAGGAGTGGCCCATGGGGTCCAGCATGAGACATTCTTGTTTAAGGCAGCTGAACAGAATAAGGTAAACGAGGCTGAGGAGAAAGGGGAATATTAAAACTCAATTTCATCCTAAAGTAGAGAAAAGTTTATTAATGTATATGTGGGTTGACAGGCATGAATGAAAATAATTACTTGTTAATTACTTGTTAAGGCTCTCTTTATTGAGAGCCTTCTATTGTTATCACATAAGAAATTAGCAAATGATGTAAAAAGGAAAATTAAATCTAATGCAGTTGCTTATTTCTTGCATGGGTGGGTAGCTGAATCTGGCCAGCCAGGATCCAGGCAGGTTTCCTGGCTTGGCTGTCAGTAACACTGTGTGGCAGGTGGAATGATACAATAGTGGACAAACCAGGTGGAACTGTCATGGAATTTCTGTTCTAGTTGGGTGGAGGTGAGAAAAAAAAGAGAAAATTAAATTCATCTGATGGTAGAAGGGTCAGGAAACAGCCTCCTGACAATAGAATGAATTTGAGCAGAGATTTTAAGAAAGGGACCAATGCAGGTATCTGGAGGAGGTGATTTCTAGACATTGGAATCAGCAAAATCAAAGATCTTGCTGTGGGGCCAACTTGATATTTTTAGGAATAGCCATGAGGCCCTGTAGCCCAGGAGGGTTGGAGGGGTGTAGCAGGAACTAATGTTGGAGAAGGAACTGGTCTCCAGATCATGCTCTGAGGCCATTGCCAGGACTTTGGCTTCTTTTTTTTATTTTAAGTGATACATAAAAATTTAAATAAATATATCAAAAGAAGTATATTTTTGTTTGCTTATATATTTAATTATATTCATGTACTTAATATATATTTGCTTATATAATTAAGTATATTTGTATTTGCTTATATATTTATATATAAATGGGGTGACAAGATGTTTTGACGCATGTATGCATTATGGAATGTTTAAATCAGGTTAAATCTCCTTAAACATATATGATCTCTTTATAGTGAAAACTTTCAAAATCCTTTCTTCTATTTTTTCCTTTTTGAAATACATAGTACATTATTATTATCTTCTAGAGTTACCCTACTGTGCACTAGCACACCAGAACTTCCTGCTCCTATCCGACCATAACTTAGTAATATAGATCAACTTTCCTCCACTACCCCTCATTGCTATCTTTTGCTTTGAGCTGAGGAAAAGTCAGGGGAGGTATTATGGTTTGGATATCAGGTGTCCCCAATAAGCCTATGTGATAGACAATGCACGAATGTTCACGAGTGAAATGATTAAATTACAAGAACTATAACCTTATTAATGGGCAAGTCCATTTGATAGACTAATAATTTTTTAAAATTTATTTATTATAATTTATTATATATGACAGCAGAATGCATTTCAATTCTTAGTACACATATAGAGCACAATTTTTTCTCATGTCTCTAGTTGCACACAAGTAGAGTTACACTCTTTGTGTCTTCATTCATGTAATTGGGGTAATGATGTCCATCTCATTCCACCATCTTTCCTACCCCATTCCCCTCCCTTTCTGTCCCTCCCCTTTTCCCTATCTAAAGTTCCTCCATTCCTTCTTTGTCCCCCACCCCGCCCGTTCCCATTATGGATCAGCATCCTCATATCAGAGAAAACATTTGGCATTTAGTTTTTTGGGATTGGCTTACTTTTAGCATAATATTCTCCAACTCCATCCATTTACCAGCAAATGCCATGTTTTTATTCTCTTTTAATGCTGAATAATATTCCATTGTGTGTATATACCACAGTTTCTTTCTTTAAAAAATTTGTTGTTAGCCGGGTGCGGTGGCGCATGCCTATAATCCCTGCACTTGGGAGGCTGAGGCAGGAGGGTCACAAGTTCAAAGCCAGCCTCAGCAATGGCAAGGTACTTAGCAACTCAGTGAGACCCTGTCTCTAATAAAATACCAAAAAGGGCTGGGGATGTGACCCAGGGGTCGAGTGCCCCTGAATTCAATCCCTGGTAGGAAAAAAAAAAAAGTTTTGTTGTTGTAGGTGGGCAGAATGCCTTCATTTCATTTGTTTATTTTTATGTGGTGGCCCCAGCCCTACCACAGTTTCTTTATTCATTCATCTACTGAAGGGCATCTAGGTTGGTTCTACAGTTTAGCTATTTCGAATTGTGCTGCTATAAACATTAATGTGGCTGTGTTAATATAGTATGCTGTTTTTAAGTTCTTTGAGTATAAACCCAGAAGTGGGATACTTGGGTCAAATGGTGGTTCCATTCCAAGTTTTCCAAGGAATTGCCCGTACTGCTTTCCATATGGTTGCACCAATTTGCTGTCCCACCAGCAATGTATGAGTATGCCTTTCTCCCCACATCCTTGCCAACACTTACTGTTTGTATTCTTAATAGCTGCCATTCTGACTGGTGTGAGATGAAATCTTAGAGTAGTTTTGATCTGCATTTCTCTAATTGCTAGAGATGTTGAATATTTTTTCATATATTGATTCATTGTTTATCATCTTCTGAGAAGTATCTGTTCAGTTCCTTGGCCCATTTATTAATTGGGTTATTTGTTTTTTTGGTGTTAATATTTTTGAGTTCTTCATATATCCAAGAGATTAGTGCTCTATCTGATGTGTGTGGTAAAAAATTTGCTCCCATTCTGTAGGCTCTCTGTTCACCTCACTGACTGTTTCTTTTGCTGAGAAGAAGCTTTTTAGTTTGAATCCATCCCATTTATTAATTCTTGGTTTTAATTCTTGCACTATAGGAGTCTGATTAAGGAAGTCGGGGCCTAATCCGACATGATGAAGATTTGGGCCTACTTTTTCTTCTATTAGGTGCAGGGTTTCTGGTTTGATTCCTTAGTCCTTGATCCACTTTGAGTCGAGTTTTGTGCATGGTGAGAGTTAGGGGCTTAATTTCATTTTGTTGCATATGGATTTCCATTTTTCCCAGCACCATTTGTTGAAGAGGCTATCTTTTTTCCAATATATGTTTGTGGTGCCTTTGTCTAATATGAGATAACTGTCTTTATTTGGGTTTGTCTTTGTGTCCTCTATTCTGTAACATTGGTCTACAACTCTATTTTGGTGCCAATACCAAACCATTTTTGTTACTATAGCTCTGTAGTATGGTTTAAGGTCAGGTATTGTCATGCCACCTGCTTCACTCTTCTTGTTAAGGATTGCTTTAGCTATTCTGGGTTTTTTATTTTTCCAGATGAATTTCATGATTGCTTTTTCTATTTCTATGAGGAATGTCACTGGGATTTTGATTGAAATTGCCTTAAATCTGTATAGTGCTTTTGGTAGTATGGTCATTTTGACAATATTAATTCTGCCTATCCAAGAACAACGGAGATCTTATTATCTTCTAAGGTCATCTTTAATTTTTTTTATTTAGTGTTCTGTAGTTTTCATTGTAGAAGTCTTTCACCTCTTTTGTTAAGTTGATCCCCATGTATTTTACTTTATTTTATTTTTGGCTATCATAAATGGGGTAGTTTTCCTAGTTTCTCTTTCAGAGGATTTGTCAGTGATGTATAGAAATGCCTTTGATTTATGGGTGTTGATTTTATATCCTGCTACTTTGCTTAATTCATTTATTAGCTCTAGAAGTTTTCTGGTGGAATTTTTTGGATTTTCTAGGTATAGAATCATATCATTGGCAAATAGTGATAATTTGAGTTCTTCTATTCCTATCCACATCCCTTTAATTTCTTTTAACTGGCTAATTGCTCTGGCTAGAGTTTCAAGAACTATGTTAAATAGAAGTGGTGATAGGAAATCCCTGTCTTGTTCCAGTTTGTAGAGGGAATGCTTTCAATTTTTCTCCATTTAGAATTATGTTGGCCTGGGGCTTAGCATAGATAGCTTTAACGATATTGAGATATGTTCCTGTTATGCCTAGTTTTTCTTTTCTTTTTGCTACTGGGGATTGAACTCAGGGGCATTCAACCACTGGTCCACATCCCCAGCCCTTTTTTGTATTTTATTAGAGACAGGGTCTCACTGAGTTGCTAAGTGTCTTGCTGGCTTTGAACTCATGATCCTCCTGCCTCAGCCTCCCAAGTGCAGGGATTACAGGTGTGTGCCACCATGCCCCGCTAATGCCTAGTTTTTCTAATGTTTTGTTGAACATGAAGGGGTGCTGTATTTTGTTGAATGCTTTTTCTACATCTATTGAGATGATCATGTGGTTCTTATCTTTAAGTCTGTTGATGTGATGGATTACATTTATTGATTTTCTTATGTTGAACCAACCTTGCATTCCTGGGATGAACCCCACTTGATCATGGTGCACTATCTTTTTGATATGACTTTGTATTCAATTTTCCAGACTTTTATTGAGAATTTTTGCATCTGTGTTCATTAGAGATATTGGTTAGAAGTTTTCTTTCTTTGATGTGTCTTTGTCTGGTTTTGGAATTAGGGTGCTTATTGGCTTCATAGAATGAGTCTGGAAGTGCTTCCTCTTTTTCTATTTCATGAAATAATTTGAGGAATATTGGTATTAGTTCTTCTTTAAAGGTCTTGTAGAACTCTGCTGTGTATCCATCCGGTCCTTGGCTTTTCTTGGTTGGTAGGCTTCTGATGGTGTCTTCTATTACATTGCTTGAAATCGATCTGTTTAACTTGTGTATATCATCCTGCTTCAGTTTGGGCAAATCATATGAATCTAGAAATTTGTCAATGCCTTCAATATTTTCTATTTTGTTGGATTAAAAATTTCCAAAATAATTTCTAATTATCTTCTGTATTTCTGTAGTGTCTGTCGTGATATTTCCTTTTTCGTCACGGCTGTTAGTAATTTGAGTTTTCTCCTTCTCTTCTTCATTATGGCTAAGGGTTTATCAATTTTATTTATTTTTTCAAAGAACAAACTTTTTGTTTTGTTAATTTTTTCAATTGTTTCTTTTGTTTCAATTTCATTGATTTCAGCTCTGATTTTAGTTATTTCCTGTCTTCTACCACTTTTGGTGTTAGATTGTTCTTCTTTTTCTAGAGCTTTGAGATGTGATGTCAAGTCATTTATTTGTTGACTTTTTCTTCTTTAGAGGAATGAACTCCATGCAATGGACTTTCCTCTTAGTACTGCCTTCATAGTGTCCCAGAGATTTTGGTATGTTGTATCAGTGTTCTCATTTACCTCTAAGAATTTTTAAATCTCCTCTTTGATGTCTTTTGCCACCCATTATTAATTCAATAGTTTATTATTTAGTCTCCAGGTGTTGGAGTAGCTTCTATTTTTTATTTTATCATTGATTTCTAATTTCATTCCATTATGATCTGATAGAATGTGGGATAGTATTTCTATTTTTTGGTATTTGCTAAGAGTTGCTTTGTGGTACAATATATGGTCTATTTTAGAGAAGGATCTGTGTG
This sequence comes from Tamias sibiricus, assembly GCA_025594165.1. Classification (NCBI taxonomy): domain Eukaryota; kingdom Metazoa; phylum Chordata; class Mammalia; order Rodentia; family Sciuridae; genus Tamias; species Tamias sibiricus. The sequence goes on from CM046664.1 coordinate 82,940,731, forward strand.
CTGCTGAGAGGAAAGTGTATTCACTCATTGATGGATGAAATATTCTATATATGTCAGTTAAGTTTAAGCTATTGATTGTATTATTGAGTTCTGTAGTTTCTTTGCTTAGCTTTTGTTTGGAAGACCTATCCAGTGGTGAAAGAGGTGTGTTAAAGTCACCCAGAATTATTGTGTTGTGGTCTATTTGACTCTTGGACTTGAAAAGATTTTGTTTGATAAATGTAGATGCTCCATTGTTTGGGGCATATATATTTATAATTGTTATGTCTTGTTGATGTATGGTTCCCTTAAGCAGTATGAAACATCCTTCTTTATCCCTTTTGATTAACTTTGGCTTGAAGTCTACTTTATTTGATATGAGGATGGAAACTCATGCTTGATTCCACAGTCCATGTGAGTGGTATGATTTTTCCCACCCTTTCACCTTTGGTCTATAATGCAGTATTTCTCATCCGGGGATTTGAGCTTGACCTCCAACCCGTTTAATTCGGGGCTGTGAGTCTGAGCTCTCCCCAACTTGGGATTGAGCTTGACCCCCAACCTGTTAATTCAGGGCTGTGTGGGCCTAAATTCTTCCAAACCAGGAATGGAGCCGGGTCTCCGCCTGCTAATCCAGGAATGTGAATCTGGGTTCTTCCTTGGTTATGCAGATGAGTTTGAGCCCAAGCTCCCTCCAAATGCCTGGGGGTCTGAGCTTGGCTCCTCTTTGCGGATGAGATGCCACTTTTATGCGATCACTAAGTATTAACTTTGTCTGTGCCTTTGTGCTCTTGATGTATTTCTGTTGTATGACCACCAGGTTCTAATACATTTAATTATCAAAAATAAAACCAGTTCTATGGCCCTGTGGAATCTAGCCAGAAGCTGGCTATACTAGCAAAGATAACTAAGATTAGCTTTTGCAAATAGCCCCTCCCTATTGTAACATTACTCATTGAAAAGCTAATGGTCTTTTTGTGTCTGTAAAAGACTCTCCTTTATCCTTCAGCAAATCTAGGATAGATAAGATTGATCAATAGTAGGTACTTAGGATAACTATTTTGTTTTTCATGATTGACCCTGGAGTGTCCTGAAATCCTTTAACTATTTTTTTTTTTCCCTGATTGACCCTGGAGTGTTCTGAAATTCTTTAAAGTAACCTTCTATAGTTAATTACTGGAATTCTTTGTTATAATTTCCCTTACTGGAGATCTTTAATGTAATCTCCCTTACTGGGAATCCTTAATGTAACCTCCTTTACTGGAATTCTTTATTGAAATCTGTAGTTGAAATGTAAATTTCTGTGTTTACTGGGGTGTATAAAAAATCATGCTGAGAAAAGTAAAATCAGAAGAGTAGAAGGATTTCTACAACCTGTCTCGTGTGTGGATTATTTTTGTCCGTCGACGTTTCCCTCCAGCATTGGCCGGGCAGACCTTGACATCCTTGCTGAAGCTGGCCTTCAGCAGGTCTGTGGGTGTGTTTTCCTATGAGATGAGTCTCTTGACGACAGCATATTATTGGGTCTTTTTTTAAAAATCCAGTCTGCCAGTGTATGTCTTTCGATTGGTGAATTTAGGCCATTAGCATTCAGGGTTATTATTGAGATATGATTTGTATTTCTGGTCATATTTGTTTATTTTTGGTATTTAACTTAACTTGGTTTCTCGTATTTCCTTTAGTGTAATACCTCCCTTTGCTGATTTTCACTGTTGTTTTTTATTTCCTCTTCATAGAACATTTTGCCGAGGATGTTCTGTAGTGCAGGCTTTCTAGTTGTAAATTTTTTAACTTTTGTTTATCATGGAAGGTTTTTATTATGTCGTAAAATCTAAACCTTAATTTTGCTGGATATAAGATTCTTGGTTGGCATCCATTTTCTTTCAGAGCTTGGTATATATTATTCCAGGATCTTCTAGCTTTCAGGGTCTGGGTTGAAAAAATCTGCAGAGATCCTAATTGGTTTCCCCCTATATGTAATCTGATTTCTTTCTCTTGTGGATTTTAAAATTCTCTCCTTATTCTCTATGCTAGGTGTTTTCATTATAATGTGTCTTGGTATGGATCTGTTGTGATTTTGTATATTTGGTGTTCTGTAAGCCTCTTGTATTTGATTTTCCAATTCATTCTTCATGTTTTGAAAAATTTCTGATAGTATTTCATTGAATAGATTGTTCATTCCTTTGGAACTCTATGCCTTTCTCTATCTCAATAATTCTTAAATTTGGTCTTTTTATGTTATCCCATAATTCTTGAATATTCTGCTCATGGTTTCTTACCATCTTCACTGTGTGGTCAACATTTTTTTCAAGATTATATATTTTGTCTTCATTGTCTGAGGTCCTGTCTTCCAAGTGATCTAATCTGTTGGTGATGCTTTCTATTGAGCTTTTAATTTGGTTCATTGTTTCTTTCATTTCAGGAATTTCTGTTTTTATTTCCCCCCCGGAACCTCTGTCTCCTTATTGAAGTAATCTTTTGCTTTCTTGTATTTGCTTATGTAGCTCTTTATTGAATTACTCTTTTGCTGCCTGTATTTGTTCTCATATATCATCCCCTTTAATTCACAGAACATTTTAATTATGTACATCCTGAACTCCTTCTCTATCATTTCTTCTGTTGTGCTGGCCAAGGATTCTAATAATGTAATATCTTGGTTTTGGGGGGGGGCGCTTTCTTCCCTTGGTTTTTCATGTTATTCATGTGTCTTCCCTTCTAGCACTGTGGATCTGAGTGTTAAAGTTTTTACCCTATAGGCTTATAGTGTCCCTGCAGGGTTCCAATACCTCTCCTTTAAGGGGCAGAACAATGTAAACAAATCCCAACACAAACAATATATAACCTCAAACTAAATAGCTGCTATTTAGACACTTACGGTTTTGTCACAATATGTAGAAATGGTCAATTCAATTATTATCTACAATATAAATAGGAGTTTTGCAAAAGGGTCTACAGTGTATGATGATGGACAAAGAACCAGGCGTGAGGTGTAGGATGAGATATTGAGGGGGAAGGAGTGGGGAGACCAGTAAGTGGGAAGACAGTAGAGTGCAAGAAACATAAATATTAAGAAAAGTAAAAAATGTAAAAATAGGAGATAAAAGAATATACAACACCACTGTAATATACAATTCAGACATTCCAGTCCTTAGTAGCTTAATTCATGCAAAGTACTTGGTTTCTTTGGGGATGTGAGGGTGGGAGAAGAGAGAGAGAAAAAAAAATCTCTAAGGACGATACAAGGATTGTTTTGGTTGGAGATCAGTATCTTTCCAGCTTCCCTTCTCATCCAGTAGGTGGGTTTGTCTCTTGTTTGCTGGTATCTCCACCCTCAGGATGGTGAAGGTTATTAGGGTGGGAGGGCTGGTCTTGGGGGCGTATCTCCGGAAGTGGGGTTAAGTACTTGCTGGTCCCTGATGGGAGACTGCTCCCCAAGGATCTCCTTTGGGGCCCGCTCATGTAATGTGGGCACCTGGCCTTATCTCCTTATATCACTTGTAGATCTTGCAATTCCTGGTCTCTAATTTAGTCTTTAAGCTGCATCTCACTCACCCCCTCCCTTTCTACTTCCCAATAAGGAACCTTTCTCTCTGGAGGTCTTGTGGGCTGCACTCTTGGGGCTGTGCACCTATCTTGGAGAGTTGTTTTATATTGGGCAGTTCAGGACCCAGTTGTGCCACCCCATTTTGCGAGCTATATAGGGACCATGTAGCCGCACACACTGTGCCAGGTTAGCAGCTCTGCCAGGGAGTGGGGAGAGTTGGGTACTTTCAGCACCTTGATATTGCTTCTAAGCTCCAGCTGGTGTTCTAAGCTGGGAGTTGCCCCAACTAAAGATGGCAATGAAGGTGCCCCAAGGTGGAGGTGGCTGCTTTCAGCAATGGGGTGTCCGGTCAGGTGGGGCCGGGCAGTGGCGCTGAGGGCCAGATGCAGCTGTGTGCCCTGCAGTATTGTGGTTGGCAGCTGTCTCCGGATCCAGTGCAGTGTCCCCAGGTGTAGGCTACCATGTGTAGGGGACTGTGGCAATGGTTGCAGTGCCCCAAGATGGAGGTGGCCAGAGGAGCCCCACATTGGAAGATGGGGGTCCACACAGGAGTGGTGGCCGAGTTCCTGCAAGTGGGCTGCGGCTGGGTGTCCTACGCCATGTCCTGAGGTGGCCATGATTCCTGCACATGTGGGCGGTCAGGAGTCCTGTGTGGACTGATGCTGGTGGTCCTACTTGGGCACCTGGAGGACCTGCATGGACAAGTGGCTGGGAGTCCTGAGCTGACCCTGAGGCCTGGAGACCTGTGCGGCACTGCAGTCATGATTCGTGCATGGGAGCAGCTGTTGGGGGGGTCTTCTAATCACTCGCAGAGAAACAGTATTCCCACTACTTGAATCCCATGTCCCAGAGTGACACAGAATGCAGCCTCCCTCTAGCCCACCATCTTGGATCCTCCCTGGATTAATAATTTGAATGAATTACTAGATGATAACTGTAGGCAGGTAGGGTGTGAACTCTGGGCACAGGCCGTGAGGGGTATATTTTGTCCCTGACTCTGCTCTCTCTCTTTTTTCTCCATAGCTGCCATGAGCTGAGCAGCTCTCTTCCACCATGTCCTGTCCCCACCACGTTCTGCCCTACATCAGGCCAGAGCAAAGGTATCTCTGGCCACAGACTGAATCTCTGAAACTGTGAGCCAAAATAAACTTTTCCTCCTCTAAGTTGTCCTCATCAGGCACTTTGAACACAGTGACAAAATGCTGACCAATTCAAGAGGGTTTTGAGTAAAGAGTGGTCTGGTCTGACTTATATTTGAAAAGGATTGGCTTGATTGTGTTGTGATTAGACAGTGAGACAGGGATGCAGAAAGACCAGATAATAGTCCATTATCCATGGGAGCAGTCATCTTCACTGAAGCCAGGTCTGTAGCAGTACAGATGGTGAGAAGTGGTCAGATGTTTCCAATATTTTTAAAGCTATGCTGATAGTTAGGGTCAGAATTTGGTGGGGCAATGGAAGCACCTCAAGACCAAAACTTAAGAAGGAGCTGACCTGGAGATGTCTTTGAGTAGGTAAGAGGACAAGATTTAGTGCACTGTCTTACCAGAGCACAATTAACTTGATTCATAGCAGAGTATGTGAACACAGCTGGTAGAATCAGAGGAAGTGAAGGTTCTTTTTAGATTACTTTTCAGTGAATTAGAAAGCAGCCAGGTGAGCTGGAGAGAAATAGAAATTGAGGATAGGGAAGAAGGGGTGAAATCATCTAGGAGAGTGGAACTGAATGACCCAAGGTCATCTAGCAGGATTTCCAGCTGTTACTAAGGGTCCCCTAAAGCCAGCAGTCAGGGCCTAGTGTTGCAGCTTCATGTTCAGAACCGTTGGGGTTGCTTGTTCAGAGTTATTTAGCATTTGTTTGTTTTACCCATAGAGGAGTAGATGTAACATGTATCTAAATATATGTGAGATATAAGATATCTAGATATAAAATCTGCTAAATTGGTCTTTAAAATGCATACTGAAAAACTAAAGGGTCATATGTATTTTCTCATGTGGAAGCTAGAAGAAAGTTTTAAAAGGTGGGAGGAACCTCATGAAAATAGATCAGTAGAGGAGAGGAAGGGCTCAGGGAGAGGGAGTAAGGGAGAGAAAGGGGAGGCATTTCAAATTTTATAGTTTGAAATTGATCAAATTATCTTATGTGCATGTGTGAATGTGTCACAATGAGACCTACTTATGTATAACCCTAACGTACCAATGAAAAATCAGCTGTAGCTGCTACTCTTATGAATAATCATATTTCAGTATAATCATTGGACAATAATTAGTCTGGAAAAGAAATCATGAATACAACCCCATTTATGATAGGATCAAAAAGAAGAAATACTTAGTGATACATTTAACCAAGAAAGTGAAAAATCTGTATATAAAAAATGATAAAAACAATGGTGAAAGCAACAGGAGACAAAAGTGAATGGAAAGATATTCTGTGTGGGCTGGAAGAATTCATATTGTTAAAATGTTCACAGTACCAAAAGCAATATGCAGATTCAGTATAAGCCCTATCAAAATTGCAATGGCATTTTTTTTCCACAGAAATTGAAACAATTGTAAAATTCATATGGAAATGCAAAAGACCCCAAATAGCTAAAACGAAGTTGGAGAAAGAAAAACAAAGTTGAAGGCATCACACTTCTTAATTTCAAATTACATTACAAAGTTAGAGTAACCAAAATAGCATGGGGAGGGCAAAAAAAATATATAGAGATTAATAGAAAAGAATGGATTACCCAGAAATAAGCCCAAACATCTATGGTCAACTCATGTTCAATAATACCACAAGGAAGATACATGAGTTCTATATTTTACAACTAATAACACTGACATCCAATATGTAGGGAAAAACATAAACAGACTTAAACTCAGTTTGTCCCACTATATACTCACAAATGTCAATGTAATACATCATCAGCCAAATATAAGAAGGGAGAAGGATAGTCACTTCAATAAATGGTGCTTGAAAAACTGGATATCCACAAGCAGAAGAATAAGACTGGACACTTACACCGTATGGAAGAATTAATTTAAAAATGAAGACCTAAATGTAAGATTATAAAACTCTTAGAAGAAAACATGGGGGAAATAAATGTCCTTGATATTGATGTTGGCAGTGATCTTTTGTATATCATGCCAAAAATGGCCAATAAAAGCAAGAATAGATCTGAGGGAATATCTCAAAGAGCTTTTTTAGGGCAAAGGAAATAATCAACAAAGTGAAAAGGCAGCGTGTGGACTGGAAGAAAATATTTGCTGATATTATATCTGATAAGGAGCTAATATCTAACACACATAAGGAAATCATACAACTCAGTAGCAAAACAAGCAACATACTACCAACAAAAAATAACTTGATTTAAAAATTAGTAAATGGGGTTGGAGCTCAGTGGTGGAGCATGTTCCAAACCTGGCCTTGGATCCAATCTCCAATACCAACAAATAAAAAATGAGCAAATAACTGCAATAGCCATTTCCTCTAAGAAGACAAAAATAACCAACAGTTTTATATATATATATATATTATATATATATACATATATATATATATATATATATATGTGTGTGTGTGTCAGTATCACTAAATATCAAGGAAATGTAAATCAAAACCACAGTAAAGAGATAACAAGATAACAAGTGCTGATGAGGATGTAGAGAAAAGAAAATCTTTGCACACTGTTGGTGGGATGAAAAGTAGTATAGCTGTTATAGAAAACATAACAGTATGGAGGTTCCTCGGGAACTTAAATCTAGAACTACCATATGATATCCCTGTGTGGGATGTATGATCAAAGGAAATGAAACCAGCAACTTGTTTATCTATCTATGCTGTCATGTTCATTGTAATATTATTCATAATAGCTAAGAAATGAAAACAACCTAAGTACCCATGAATGAATAGATAAAAAAATCCATTCATTTTCAAAAATACTACATGCACACACACAGAAATATTTTATGGTTTTGAAACCAACACACACACACACACACACACACACACACACACACACAGAAATATTTTCAATCTTGAAAATGAAGGAGATGCTGTCATTTGCAATAACATGGATGAATCTGGGGGAAATTATGCTAAGTGAAATAAGAAAAATATTGCATGCTCTTATATGTGGAATCTTGAGGAGGAAAAAACAGATGAATACATAGAAATAGAGCAGTATGGTAGTTACCAGGGGCAGGGAGGGGGAGGAAATGAGGATAAATAGGTCAAAGGGAACAAATTTGCAGTTTTGTAGGATGAATAAACCTAAGATTTAATGACAGCATAAGGGCTCTAGTTAATAATATGGTAGTGTTAGTGTTGTGCTTTGGATCTGAAATGTCTGCCAAAGTCCACGTGCTAAAAGCTTGGTTGCCAGCCTGTGATGCTTTGGGAGATAGTGTACACTTTAGGAGGTGGGACCTAGGGCAAGTCTTTGAAGGGTATATTTTGTCCCCAGCTCTCACACCCCTCCCCCCACTGCCCTGAGGTAAGTAGCTTTATTCTACCATGTGCTTTATACCATGTTGTACTATCTTGCCCCAGGCCCAAAGGGATGGAGTCAAGCAAACATGGACTGAAATCTCTGAAACCATGAGCCAAAATAAATCTTTCCTCCTTTAAGTTGATTTTCTCATGTATTTTGTCACAGCAATGGAAATCTAACACAACTGTATATATAAAGATTTACTGAGAGAGGAGATTTTAGGTTCTCTTAGCACATATAACACAAGGTAACTATAGAAAATGATGGATAAGCCCACCTTCCTGAGCTTTACCAGGATAATGACTTAAACCTGTCTCAGGTTTCTCTTAGGTCCCCTCCCATGGCTGTGCAGAGTAGGTTGCAGCATAAGATCCTTTCTTATAGACCCTGAAATTTCATCTTCTCCATCCCTTGTTGCCAAACTAGATCCTTTTTTATGGAAACATTGGTTCTTCCTTCATCAAGAAATTTCCCCAGCTCTTTGATGTATGGTGTAAACTTTATGAACTTATTCCTTACCTCTTTTGATCTAAATAGACTCCCCTAAAATACCTCCTTGCTACTGAATTCCTTGGCTTTCCAATATACTGTCTCTGGTATACTTTTTAAAAATCTGTTTTTTGAAACCAAGATCCACGGAGCTGACTTTGGTCTTCCATGATCTGCAGTTCCAGAGTCCCTAATGCTCAGTTCCATAATCTGTTTATAATGATGGAAGGACTGCAAGGTCAAAAGAAACTACCCCATATTTAAATTTATGTTGTTTTTTTAACCTACTCTTTCATGAAAGAAGTCTGTAATTGTAGGGACTTTAAGAAGGTAAGAGTCAATGGAGGAAAGTAGTCCTGAAGGCCAAGCCAGGGAAAGGAGTGAGACTGGAATCCTGGTTCCCAACTCTACACACATGTTTTCAGAATTCCCTGTGGTCCTTTATTTTCTTTTTGGTATTGGGGAATGAACCCAGGAGTATTTAACCACTGAGTCACATCCCCAGCCCTTTTTAATATTTTATTTAGAGACAAGGTCTTGCTGAGTTGCTTAGGGCCTTACTAAATTGCTAAGGCTGGCTTTGAACTTGCAAGCTTCCTGCCTCGGCCTGTGGTCCTTTTGAAAGGACACACTCCCAGGCCCCACTTTGAGAGCTGCTAATTCAAACAACATTATATTGTTTTAAAACTTTAAACATTCATCCTTCCTGATTTTGATGTATATTTGCCACTGGAAGTCATGGGTTAGGAAATTGTTGTGGCCTGATGACCAGTCATAAAAACATTTTCTAGAGGAGGATCCAGAAGTGTCTAGAATCAGGTCATCTGGATTCCATGCATCACAGAACACACAACTAGTCCCATGCACAGGATCAGGAGACAAAGGGGACACTTAGCAGGAAATCTGCCAGGCAAGGAACAGGTACCAGCAAAGTCATGAGACACAGGACAGTATAGAGAACTTGGCAGGCTAGAGCACAAAAACAAACAAACAAACCCCTCAGGAATAAGGAATCCAGAACAAGGAGCTATTGATTCTATGTTGTCATTCTCCACAGCAAGGAAGATTCTTTTTTTTTTTTTTTTCCTGCTAAATCAGGGACCAGTTCCAGGAAATGTTAGTCGACAATTTACCACCTTAGATGGTCACTGGCATAAGGTTATTCAGATGCTCTAGTGGTCCATACCTGGTGTGCTGTTGGATAAAAGAGAGAAAGAGCAGTTGGGACAAGGAAATGGGGAGATGTGGAGCTGAGCTAGATTTGAGTAGTTGACAGGTAGAAGAAACCATTTCAAGCTATAGGAATTCTGTATTCAGTGCCTGGCTGATATAACCAAGCACTGTACCTCCTGTCTTCTGCCTATACCCCAGAATCAAAGTACTCATTTTGAGTATGTTTTTTTTTTTTTGACAATTTTTGGACATGAATGGTGTTGCAAGGTCTTTATTTTTAAAGAAAATCTTCCTAAGAAAATATTAAGTATAGCAGATAGCACATGCTGTATACCATTCTGTTTAAAAGGTAGTATACAGAGCTACTTAAAGAATCTGTTCTGTGTAAGCCAACTAACTTCCTTGTTTTTTAAGTAACAGTTAAGTTAGTGAATGATGAATCTCTTGCCCCAACTCTAGCCAGAATATATGGATTTGTTTATTATGTTATTTTTTAATTATGGTAAAATAAGCACAACAATAAAATTTATTATCAATCCTTTTAAGTGTATTGTTCAGTAGTGTTAAGTATATTTTCATTGTTGTACAGTCACCCTCTAGAACATTTTCATTTTGTAAAACTGGAACTTTATACAAATTAAAGAATTCCCTATAACCTCCTACCTCCAGTCCTCAGAAACTACCTACTTTCTGTCTCTGCGGACTATGACTATTCTAGGAACCTCACATGAATGGAGTCACGTGGTATTAGTCTTTGTGGCTGGCTTATTTCACCCAGAATTCATCCATGTTGTAGCATGTTTCAGAATTTCCCTCCTTTTTAATGGTGAATGATATTTCATGATGTGTATACATATCATGTTTCATTTAATATGTATACACACATGTACCTTTTACCTGCATGGTTAGTGCTGCTGTGAATAGATGTACAAATATCTCTTTGACATTCTACTTTCAATTCTTCTGCATATCTATCTAGATGTGGTGGTGCTGGATCATATGGTAATTCTATTTGTATTTATTTTTGAAGAATCATTATATTGTTTTCCATGGTGACTCTTAGCATTTTACATTCCCACCAATACACAAGGGTCCAATTTTTTCACATGCTGGCCAACACTTGTTGTTTTGTGTTTTCTTTCTATATATTTTTTTCTGATAATAGTTATCTTAATAGATATGAGGTGATATCTGCCAGTGGTTTTGATTGGAAATACCCTAGTGATTAATGATATAAAGCTTCTTTTCTTATGCTTGTTAGCCATTTGTATATCTTTTTTGGAGAAATATCTATTCAAGACCCTGGCCCATTTTAAAATCTGGTTGCTTTTTGTTGTTAAGTTGTAAGAATTCTGGATATTAACCACTTATGAGATATATGATATGCAGGTATTCTCCTCTGTTGTGTGTGTTGTTTTCAATCTATTGATTGCCTTTTGATATACATAGAATTTTAATTTTAATGTAGTCTAATTTTATCTTCTCTTGCTTGTGCTTTTGATGTTGTACCTACATAATCATTGCCAGATCCAATGCCATTAAACTTTTCTTCTAAGGGTTTTGTAGTTTTAGGTTTAGAATTTTTGTTCCATTTTGAGTTAAAAAAATTTTTTTTGTATGTAGCATAAGGTAATGGTCCAATTTTATTCCTTTGCATGTGGGTATCTAATTTTCCCAGTACCATTTGTTGAAGAGACTGTCTTTTCCTCATTGAACGTCCTTGGCATTTTTGTAAAAAATCACTTGTATATGTGAGTGTTTGTATATGACTTAAAAAATAGTTTGTTGAAGTATAATTTATGTGCCATATAGTCCACTTGTTAAAGTGTCAATTTTGGTTTCTAATTGTATTAATAAAAGGTATGCATCCATCACCACAATCAATGTTAGAATATTTTCGGAACCCCCACCTCAAAAAAAAACCTCTATACTTCTTAGCTATAAAAATTCCCTAATCCCACTTTTACCCTTCTGCCCTGAGAAAGCATTAATGTATTTTCTGTCTTTATAGATTTGCCTATTCTGGGCATTTTCATATGTATGGAATTAGACAGTATGGGTTCCTTTTAACTGGCTTATTTTACATACCATAATATCTTCAAGCTTCATCTACATTGTAACATGCATTAGTACTTAATATTCCTTTTTGTGGATGAATAATATTTCATGTCATGGATATACCACATTTTGTTCATCCATTCATCTGTTGAAGAGTTTTTGTTAGCTTTTGGCTAGTATGAATATTGTTTGTTATAGGTATCTGTATACAATAATGTGTTTTTGTGAAGGCAAACATTTTTGTTTCTCTTGGAGTATACAACTAGAACTAAAATTGCTTGGCTTTATAGTAACTCTGTGCTTCTTATGTGGGTTTTAAATATGAGAGGAGATCTTCCAGGAAAATGAAGAAAAATCTAATAAAGTATAGTGAACAAAATACTGGTGGGTTTTTAAAAATGTATGAAATTGAGTAAGGAGCCAGGAATGATGAGTTCTCAAACTATTTTGAAATTTACACCTCGTAGTACTAGTTTATCAGGTGTGCATTCCTAGGACATGGTGTAATATAAAGAGGCTAGGCTAGAGATGATGTAATATGAGAGAATTTCAGTGAAAAAGGAAATAACTGATGTGGGGAATCCCATAGTAAAAATGAAGGAAATTTTTAAAAAAGGAATTGGTCAGTGGCAGTACTTTGATACCCTTTAAAGCAGGGGATTATAAACTCTTTAATCCTAAAGGTCTTCCATAGTTGGAAGAAAGAGGAACATAGGTTGATCCACAAGCTCAAACGCCCATAAAGGCCAGGGAAGTGATGTAAATTAGTGAATCATGCTGGGCTTGGTGCAAGACAGTAGGGAGTGGTGGGGAATTTGTGGTATGAGAGAGCACATGCCCATCTAAAGCCATTTGAATTCAGATATTCTTACAAAATACAATGCCAGCCAACTAAAACATATCTGCAGGTGAACCTAGCGCTGAACAGCCATTGTAACCCCTACACTAAAGAAATGAAGAAGGAAGAGAGAAGAGATCAAGAAAGAAAGGGTGAGGGGTAAGAAAGGAGCCAGAAGACAAAAATGAAGTCATGCTAGTGAATAAAAATTAGAGAAAGGTAGCAGGGCAAGCAGAAGAGGATGGGATTGAACATCACAAGCAAACTCCTGTGACACCTCATTTCTTGTTTTGTTTCTTTTCCTCTTCCTCCTGTCTTCTTCTTTCTTCTTCCTCCCCCTCCTCCTCCTTATTCTCCTTCCTCCCTTCTCCCTTCCTTCTCCTCTCCTCCTCTTCTCCTTCTCCTGAATTCTACTGCTGAGCTACATCTCTAGCCCTTTTTACTTATTAATTTGGAGACAGGGTCTTGCTAAGTTGCCCAGGCCAGGATCAAAGTTGAGGTCCTCCTGCCTAAGTTTCCCAAATAGCTGGGATTACAGGTTTGCACCACCATGCCCAGGGACACCTCATTTTCTCACACTGCTATTGTCACCACAAGGTTTTATATTTTCCACAGAAAACACTGCTTTCCTGAAGCCCTTCATGCTAAAAGCATGGGTTGAATGGGTGAGGGTAGGAATGCTGCTGCTGCTTGTACTTCAGGACCTGAAGGTAGATTTCTGACTTCTAAATCACTACTTCTTGTTAAAATGTAGATTAATATAGATTTTGGTTCAGTAGGTCTGAGGTTGGGCCTGACCTCTTGTTTTTTCCAATAAGCTCTCAGGTGGTGGCTGTGTTGTTGATCTTCATAGACGACACTTTGAGTAGCAAGGTATTAACTCCTGGATAGAAGAAGAAATGAAAACTACAATCTCATTGTATTAGAAATAAGTAGTAAGCACAGGTAGGGATGTTTCCCCTTTTCGGCCAGACCATTTTCTGAGTTTTGTAATCATGCTAAGATATTTCAAGATACCAAGAGGTAAGGACCAGTCAAAAATGGGTGGGTATTCCTGGCAGTCAAGTATGACCATGTGACTTGGTTCTGGCCAGTGGGATGAGATCATTAGTAAGGTGAAATTTCGGTTATGCCTTCAAAAAAGAAGAATGTTCTTCTTCCTTCTTTCCCTTGTCTGTGGCTGGAATTCAGACAGTGGTCAGCTATTTTGGATAACAGATACAAATATCTGCCTACAGTGACTAAATAAAAGATAGAAAAGACCTAAACTTTCTGTGTGTGTGTGGCACTAGAGATTCAACCCAGGGACACTCTACCACTCAGCTATATCCCTGGCTCTTTTTATTTTTCATTTTGAAACAGAGTCTCACTAAACTGCGGAGGCTGGGGTCTTGATATTGTGATCCTCTTGCCTTAGCCTCCTGAGTTACTGGGATTACAGGCATGCATGACATGCCCAGCTAAAGTACCTAAACTTTGTACAGCAGGATATACTTCTCTATGCCTGTTCAGGCATTTCTTTCAGAGAGGAAGTTCTAACTTTTTGGAGCTGGTACTATTTTTGGGTCCAGCAAATGCGATCAGTCCTGTATCATCAGTAGTACAGAACCACGCAGCTAATTTTATCTATTATAATAGTCAAGTTCAGTTACAGAGAATAGAATTCACTCTGGTCAGTTTGGGAAGATTATTACAGGGAATTAAATTGCTTATAAAAATGTTGAGAGTGTGCTGGAGACCAGATACTAGGTGGAGATTTCAGAAATGACTCAGAAAACCACACTCAATATGGTGTCACCAAAGCAGCTGCTGTGTCTTCCACATCAGAAAGCCACTGCTACAGAGAAATACAGTCCTGCTGAGGATGCCACTGTGATCAGCCATTACTGATGCAGTTACAGCCTCTATTGTGATCTTCATGAGTAAAACGATTCCCTATGCCTGTCTTACCATATCCACAAAGCTAGTCACTGGCACTGAGACCTCTGCTAATTCAGCTGCAGAGAAATTAATCATTTCAACTGTGCCTGCCAGAGGATGCACAGGCGCTGCCTCTGCCTTTCCAATGCCATCCAAAACTTGCATGGCTGCATCTAGTTGGATAAATCTAAATCTCCTTTAAAACCCTATCTGCTAGGGAGTCTGGGAAATATAGGTTTTAGTTTTCTGGGGTCTACAGGAAGACCCATGAGAAATAGGGTAGAATGAATGTTGAACACCAGTCTACCGTCTGCATAGTATCTTTTCTCTCTCTCTCTCTCTCTCTCTCTCTCTCTCTCTCTCTCTCTCTCTCTCACACACACACACACACACACATGAATGGTGTACTTGAGTACAGTTTTGAGTACTAAAAGTGTACTCAAGCAGAAATTCATAGCTATAAGTGCTTTAATTAGCAACCAGAAAGTGAATTGAGCATTCAATTCAAGGAGCTGGAGAAAGAACAACAAAAATTGACCTCTTGAAAAAAAAATATAGCAGGGATCAAGACAAAAGAATAGAGGCACACAGCACTAGTCTGCTCCTCCGTGGGTTGGAAACAAAGGTGAGTGACTGGAAATCATCGACAGCATAGAAAATAAAACTAGATGAATTTCAGAAAGTAGGGAGAGTAAAAAAAAAAAAAATGAGAAGAATGCCCTAGCATCTTGTACCTGGCATCTGAGTTGGGGGACAGGGACCTCCCTGCTGAGGGGCAAGGGTGGAAAAGAGTTAGCATGGTGCAGAAGGCTACACCCTGCTGACACACTGCCATTAGATAAATGGATGACTTGAGGTCTGCACAACAAGCTAGCTTTAGAGAAGAAATTCACTGCATCTCTCAGCAAACTCTCAGAGTACTATAGCCAAGAACTATCTTTAGATGGGTCCTATCATCAGAGACTTGACTGCTCTGAGTGGGGATGTGTCAGAAAACTGAGCATAATCCCATCTCAGGGTCCCACCAGACACCCACTGCATGACTGGGCAGGTAGCAGCCACAGGAGATAGTCCTGGCTTGGGCGAGTATCTCTGCACACACCTGGTGAGAGGTTTATGCTTCAGGGATGTGGATGTTGATGGGGAGGAGAATGAGGGCACAGCAAGACATTGATTCTGCTCTCAGTGTCATGGAATAACACCAGTCATGTGTGGTTTCTTGCAGGGGCCAGGTCTGAAGGCACCAGGATTGAGGCTAACTAGTTACTTGGTCCCTGTGTACCCCTCCAGCACAGAACTTGGGGTTCAATTGCTCCTTCCCATCAGAGATATTCCAGGGACTCATGTATGCAGACTAAAAAAATCTGGAGAGAATGCACCTTAGTATGATCAACATTCTGCTTCAACCTATTCTGTGAGGAACCTGAGGCACAGCTTGAATTATCCCAACTCATTCAGAAAAGCTGAGATGAATTACCACAGCTGAAGTTGTGATCCTCTACCAATTCCACACCCCCCATGCTTGAGTAGTTCCAAACTTAGGAAACATGGAGAGAGAACCTTGGCTTGGAGATATTTTTGGCTCTTTTTTCCCCTCTCTATTCTTTTGTCATTGCTATTAACTCCTTTAAATTATTTTTCTTTCCTTTTTATTTAAAAAATGTTCTCTTTTCTTATTTTCCCCCTTCTTAATATTTTGCCTTTCTTCTCCTTTTTTATTTATCTATTTTTATTTTCTTCTTCTTTCTCTTTATTTTTAATGTTATTTTTCCTCCTGGTCCTAGGGATCAAGCCCAGAGCCTCATACACACTGAGCAGGTACTCTGCCTCTGAGCTGCACTTCTAGCTCAGTTGGAAGAAATCAGTCCAGCTCTGGCTACAACTTATTCCTCTTCAAACCCTAGGGAATGCTTCTATTTAAATAAAAGCTGTGACATAAGCTCCCAGCTGTTGACTCATCCCCAGGTGAGCACAGATGGGGGAGACTGAAGTCCAACTCCTGGGCAGATAGCCACACGGTAGAAGCAGAGAGAAAAACACAATGATTGATGACATCACATCTACATGATCCTCTGCAGCTACTACAGCCACAAGTGGTCAGATCTCATAGGGCTGATAAGTCCGAAGTTGAGTTAGTTATCTTCAGCCCCTACCCCTCCTGTGAAGCACCTGGATTTCTATCAGTCTCCAATCAGAGGACAAGAGCTTCAGGCCTTTCAACATGACTGGAACAACCAGCATCAGAATTGCTTTCAAGTTACAGAGATCATTAACAGTGTCTATGGAAATCCCCAACTCCTCATGGGGGCTACCACTCATATAACAGGCATAACCCAGAGGGTGCATCCCACATAACTCTGGTGCCTACACCACATCTGCCTGAAGTACAAGAGTAAAGGTCTGCAGAGATGGTGGCTCTCTCCAACCCTGATATGATACATTTTGTCCCCAGACCCATGAATCACAATCGAAGAAACTATAGGGAGATTACCCTATGTAGTCCAGTTTGAAATAAACTAAACATTACACAAAAAATTTGTACCCCAAGTCACATTGGCAAAAGAAAGCTATATATCCAGAGACTACCATGTAAAAACTAAATAGCTATCCATCCCAACATATGCATAACTCTCAACATAGACACAAGATGGATGAAAAAAGACAAATGGCACTTCCTAAACTTTATACTCCATAATAACTGATTCAAAGATGAAATGCCAAAGAATTCAAAAGAGTGATTTAAAAAAAATTAAAGAAGTCCAAGAGAATGCAAATAAATAGTTGTATGAATTAAGGAAGACAATGCAGGATATGAATGAGCAATTTAATAAAGAGATTTTGAAAACTGAACCAAACAAATCTTGAATATGAAATGGTCAATAAGTCAAGTAAAAATAAATCTCAGTTTAAAGCTTCAAAAAACAGACTATATCAAGCAGAAGTAAGAACATTAGAATTTAAAAATGACTGCCAAAATATTACATTCACACAGCAATAAAGAAGAGAACATACACCTTCAAGATCAGAGCTTGATTCTGATCAAGATGACTCTGCCAAAATATTACATTCAAACAGTATTAAAGAAAAGAAAGAAAGAATAAAGAAAACAGAAGATCTCTAGGACACCATAAAAAGATCAAACATCCATATATTCAGCATACCAGAAGAAATAGAGGTACATGTTGAGGGCATATAAAATGTATTCAGTGGAAAAATAGCAGAAACCTTCCCACATTTTGGGAAAGACATGTACTTGCAGGTATGGGCGGTATTTGGAACTCCAAAACATGACCAGAAAAGAATCTCTCTATGAGATATTATAGTTAAATTGTCAAAAACACAGCAGCAAGAAATAATATTAAAAGCTGCAAGATAGAAGTGCCACATTCACATTTAAGAACAAATCTGCAAGACTTAACAGGAGCTTTCTGAGCAGAAATTACAAAGTCCAGGAAGGCATGGGATTACATATTTCAAATCTTGAAAGAAAATAACTGCCAAACAATAGAACTGTACCCAGCAAAGCTATCCTTCAGAATTCAAAAAGAAATAAAGACCTTCAAAGATAAGCATAAACTAAGGGAATTCATAACCATACAGTATTAGAGAAGCTGCTTTAGGGATTTTTCCACCCAGAAAGGGAATGAAGACAAACACAATCATAAGAGTGCATGAAAGAGCAAATCTCACTAGAAGAAGAGAAATGTAAATGATAAGTAGGAAGAAATAAAAATATTATCGATACAATAAAACCATCAAAACTCTAATATGAATAAGAGGAAGAAATGAAGACAAAATATTCAAAATAATCAATAAAATGATAGAAACAAGTACATACCTAATAATTCTGAATAAAATGGTTATAATTCTCCAATTAAAAGACAGACTGACTGAATGAATTAAAACGAAGACCCAGCAATATGCTACATAGAAGAAACTCACCTCACCTGCAAAGACACAGACAAACTAAAAGCAAAAGGAGGAAGAAAGCAATTCCAAGCAAATGGAATTTAAGCAAGCAGGAGTAGCTATGTTTATATCACAAAAGAGACTTTAAGACAAAATTAATTAGAATAGGCAAAAATAGTCACTCTATATTGATCAATGGAACAACATATCAATAAAATATAACAATTATAAATGTATATATTCTCTGAATGTTGGAGCATTAAGTTTTATTTAAATACTAGATATAAAGAATGAGATAGGCACCAATACAATAGTAGCAGGTGACTTCAATACCCCACTTTCACCAATAGATAGATCATCCAGACAAGAAATCAACAAAGAACCATAGAGTTAAATTACTCTATAGATCAAATGAACTTAACAGACATCTACAGAATATTCCATCCAACAGCTGAAGAATACACTCTCTTTTTATCAGCATATGGAACTTTTTATAGAATAGACCAAATATCATGCCACAAAGCAAGCCTTAAACAAACAAACATATAATTTCTTGCATCTGACCTGATCACAATGGAATTAAATAAGCAGCAAGAAAAACTATAGAAAATATAAAAATGTATGGGTATTGAACAACACACCGTTGAATAAACAATGGATCGTTCCAGAAATCAGCATTTTAATCAGCTTTTTCACTGTTGCGACTGTTAAGACCTGACAAGAACAATTTTAGGGGAGGAGAAGTTTATTTGGCATTCATGATTTCAGATGTCTCAGTCCAAAGATGTCCAACTGCACTTCTGTGGGCCTGAATGAGGCAGGATATCATGGTGGAGGAGGAAAGAAGCTTGGAACATGGAAAGAAGGAGGAAGAAAGAGTGAAATTTACCCACCAGGGTCAAAATATATACCCCAAAGACATGTACCTAGTGACCTACCTCCTCCAGCCACAGCCTGCCTAGCTACAACTACCACCCAGTTAATCCATTCAAGTGGATTAATGCACTGATTAGGCTCTCATAGCCTAATCATTTCACCTCTAAACTTTCTTGCATTCCCTCATTCATGAGCTTTTGGGGAACACCTCATCTAAACCATAACAGGTAGGAAATTTAAAAATTCCTTGAATCTAAAGAAAACGAAAACATAACATACCCAAATCTGTAGGATACATCAAAAAGTGATACTAAATGGACAATTTATAGCAATGGGTCCCTACATTGGAGAGAGAGAAAGATATCTCAAAGAAATTACCTAATGGTTCATTTCAAGATTGTAGAAAAAGATAAACAAAACAAACCCCAAACAAGGAGAAGGAAAGAAATTATAAATGTCAGAGCAAAAGTAAATGAAATAGAGAGTAATAGAACAATACAAAGGAGTCCCACCGACCTCTGCTCCAGAGTAGGAGACAGCAAGGACAGACTGGCCAACTCTCCTTGAGTCCAGGTGGGCCCAGGTCAGTCCTGCTGGTCTTCACCCCAGTGCGGTCAGCCCCAGATCAGTCCCGCTGACCCCCGCTGGTGTGCGACCAGGCTCCAGCCAGTCCCCATGACCTCCACCCCAGAGCAGGAGCCAACAAGGACAGATCCACCAACTCTGCTTGAGTTCAAGCAGGCTGAGGACAGTCCCAGGGACCTACATTGGCGTGCCACAAGGCCCAGGTCGGTCCCACTGACCTTCTGCCCAATGCGGCCAGCCCAGGTCAGTCCCATTGACATTCCCTCAAGTGTGGCCAGGGTCAGGGAAGTTCCGCCAACCAACCTCTGCCCAAGCACAGTGGGCCCAGGTTAGCCCACACCTGCAGAGCTCAGGAGAGTCTAGGACAGCTTCACTGACCTCCACTCAGGGGACTGCCTCTTCCAACCAGCAGACCACCAAAGAGCTCAGAGTCAACCAGTTTGACCCACAAGAACCAGTGTGGTCCCAGCCCCAGGTAGCATACTTCGAGGGACAATGGCAGGTTCTGATAGCCCAACACTAAGGGGAGGCATAGACAACCTGCAAGGATATTATAAGAATATAGGGAAGAAACTGTAACAACTCAGATCTATAATGCAAGAAAGTAAGGCAAATAGACAACATGAAAAAACAAGGGAGGAAAGTACCCCAAACAAACCAGGATTCTACAATAACAGAACCCATGCTCAGCAAAGTTGAGGAAATGTCAGAGAAGGAGTTCAGAAGGTTCATAATTAAAATGATCTGTGAATCAAAGAATGACCTAAATGAGCAAATACAGGCAAAAATTGACCACTACAACAAAGATATAAGAGAGCAAATACAGGTAGCAAAAGATTACTTCAAAAAAGAGATAGAAACTCTGAAAAAAAAGTCAGAAATCCTTGAAATGAAGGAAACAATTAACCAAATAAAAAACACAATTGAAGTCATCACCAACAGACTAGATCAACTGAAAGAAAGAACTTCAGACAATGAAGACAAAGTATATAATCTTGAAAATAATGTTGACCACACAATGAAGATAGTAAGAAACCATGAACAGAATATGCAAGAAGTATGAGAAAGCATCAAAAGACCAAATCTAAGAGTAGTTGGGATAGAGGAAGGCACAGAGTTTCAAACCAAAGGAATGCACAACCTCTTCAATGAGATAATATCAGCAAATTTCCCAAGCATGAAGAATGAATTGGAAAACCAAATACAAGAGGCTTATAGGACACCAAATGTGCAAAATTACAACAGATCCACACCAAGACACATTATAATGAAAATGCCTAGTATACAGAACAAGGATAGAATTTTAAAGGCCGCAAAGGAGAGGAATTAGATCATATATAGGGGGAGACCAATTCGTATCACAGCAGATTTTTCAACTCAGACTCTCAAAGCTAGGAGATCATGGAACAACATATTCCAAGCTCTGAAAGAAAAGGGATGCCAACCAAGAATTTTATACCCAGCCAAATTAAGCTTTAGATTCGAGGACGAAATAAAAACCTTCCATGATAAACAAAAGTTAAAAGAATTTACAAGTAGAAAGCCAGCACTACAGAACATCCTCGGCAAAATATTTCACAAAGAGGAAAAGAAAAACAATGATGAAAATCAACAGAGGGAGGTATTACACTATAGGAAAAAACAATCGGAAGAGAAACCATGTCAAGGTAAATACCGAAAATAAACAAAAATGGCTGGCAATATACAACACATCTCAATAATAACTCTGAATGTTAATGGCCTAAACTCACCAATCAAAAGACATAGACTAGCAGATTGGATCAAAAAAACAGACCCCAAAATATGCTGCCTCCAAGAGACTCATCTCGTAGGAAAAAGACATCCATAGGCTGAGGGTGAAAGGTTGGGAGAAATCCTACCACTCACACTCACATGGACTGAGGAAACAAGCAGGGGTTTCCATCCTCATATCAAATAAAGTAGACTTCAAGCTAAAGTTAATCAAAAGGGATAAAGAAGGACACTATATACTGCTGAAGGGAACCATACACCAACAAGACTTAACAATTATAAATATATATGCCCCAAACAATGGAGCATCTACATTTATCAAACAAAATCTTTTCAAGTCCAAGAGTCAAATAGACCACAACACAATAATTCTGGGTGACTTTAACACATCCCTTTCACCACTGGATAGATCTTCCAAACAAGCTGAACAAAAGAAACTATAGAACTAAAAAATACAAAAAATAACTTAGACTTAACTGACTTATATACAATATTTCATCCTTCAGCAATCCTTCTTCTCAGCAGCACATGGATCCTTCTCTAAAATAGACTATATACTATGCCACAAAATAACTCTTAGCAAATATAAAACAGTAGGGATACTACCCTGCATCCTATCAGACCATAATGGAATGAAATTAGAAATCAATGATAAAATAAGAAATAAAAGCTACTCCAACACCTGGAGACTAAAAAATATGCTACTGAATGAACAATGGGTTGCAGATGACAACAAAGAGGAGATTAAAAAATTCTTAGAGGTGAGTAAGAACACAGACACAACATATCAAAATCTCTGGGACACTATGAAGGCAGTTCTAAGAGGAACGTTCATTGCATTGAATTCATTCCTCAAAAGAAGAAAAAGTCAACAAATAAATGACTTAAAATTACATCTCAAAGCTCTAGAAAAAGAAGAACAATCCAACACCAAAAGTGGTAGAAGACAGGAAATAATTAAAATCAGAGCTGAAATGAATGAAATTGAAACAAGAAACAATTGAAAAAATTGACAAAACAAAAAGTTGGTTCTTTGAAAAAATAAATAAAATTGACAGAACCTTAGTCAGGCTAACAAAGAGAAGGAGAGAGAAAACTCAAATTACTAACATATGCGATGAAAAAGGAAACATCACAACAAACACTAAGGAAATACAGGAAATAATTCAAAATTATTTTGAAAACTTGTATGCCAACAAAATATAAAACACCGAAGGCATTGACAAATTTCTAGAGTTGTATGATCTGCCCAAACTATGACAGGATGATTTACATAATTTGAACAGACCAATTTCAAGTGGCGAAATAGAAGATGCCATCAGAAGCCTACCAACCAAGGAAAGCCCAGGACCTGATGGATATACAGCCGAGTTCTACAACACCTTTAAATAAGAACTGATACCAGTACTCTTAAATTTATTTCAGGAAATAGAAAAAGAGGGAGCACTTCCAAACTCTATGCGGCCAATATCACTCTCATCCCCAAACCAGGCAAAGACACATCAAAAAAAGAAAACTTCAGACCCATATCTTTAATGAACATAGATGCAAAAATTCTCAATAAAATTCTGTTAAAACGGATACAAAAACATGTTGCTGCCTGAAGCGGAAACCGCCTTGGAGCAACGAACGCCGCAGGAAAATTCGGAGGCAGGATGAAAATGAAAAAAGGTCTTTTATTCTTCTTCTCTCTCCGGCTCCAGCAATCACTCCAAACGCTCTAACTCCAACCACCACCTTCTTCTTCCCACACACACTAACCAAACTCACCCAGTTATATACATATCGCTTTAACAAGGACACGTGCTTACAGCTCGAGCTTACAGGTGCGTCACGCAGTGTTCACGGGCATACAAAGATTCTTTGGATAATGTATTACTATCAGGTGGAAACTAGAACATCTTTTATGGCTCTCAGCTAACCGCAATCTTTAGCTATCTCCTTGATTATAGGCTCCTTCAAAAACATATAAAAAATAATATACCACGATCAAGTGGGGTTCATTCCAGGGATGCAAGGATGGTTCAACACACGGAAATCAATAAATGTAATTCATCACATCAATAGACTCAAAGATAAGAACCATATGATTATCTCAATAGATGCAGAAAAAGCACTTGTCAAAATACAGCACCCCTTCATGTTGAAAACACTAGGAAAACTAGGGATAGCAGGAACATATCTCAACATCCTAAAAGCTATATATGCTAATCTCCAGGCCAACATTATTCTAAATGGAGAAAAATTAAAAGCATTCCCTCTAAGAACTGGAACAAGACAGGGATGCCCTCTTTCACCACTTCTATTCAACATAGTAATTGAAATGCTGGAAAGAGAAATAAGACATATGAAAGAAATTAAAGGGATACAGATAGGTAAAGTTGAACTCAAATTATCATTATTTGCTGACGATATGATTCTATACCTAGAAGATCAAAAAAATTCCACCATAAAACTTCTAGAACTCATAAATGAATTCATCAAAGTACTGGATACAAAATCAACACCCATAAATCTATTGCATTTCTATATATCAGTTACAAATCCTCTGAAAGGGAAATGAGGAAAACTACCCCGTTTACAGTAGCATAAAAAATAAATAAATAAATAAAATACTTGGGACTCAACTTAACCAAAGATGTGAAAGACCTCTATAATGAAAACTACAGAACACTAAAGAAAGAAATTATGGAAGACCTTAGAAGATGGAAAGATCTACCCTGTTCTTGGATAGGCAGAACTAATATTGTCAAAATGACCATACTACCAAAAGCACTATACAGATTTAATGCAATGCCAATCAAAATCCCAATGACATTCCTCATAGAAATAGAAAAAGCAGTCATGAAATTCATCTGGAAAATAAGCGACCCAGAATAGCTAAAGCAGTTCTTAGTAAGAGGAGTGAAGCAGGTGGCATCACTATACCAGACCTTAAATTATACTACAGAGCAATAGTAACAGAAACAGCATGGTATTGGCACCAATATAGGCTGGTAGACTAATGACTAACTGGTAGACTAACACATATAATTTCAGTTATCTTATATTAGACAGAGGTGCCAAAAACGTACATTGGAGAAAAGATAGCCTCTTCAACAAATGGTGCTGGGAAAACTGGAAATCCATATGCAAGAAAATGAAATTAAACCTCTATCTCTCACCATGCAAAAAATTCAACTCAAAGTAGATCAAGGATCTAGGAATTAGACCAGAGACATTATACCTAATAAAAGAAAAAGTAAGCTCTAATCTCCAAAATGTTGGTTTAGGCCCCAGGTTCCTTAATAAGAATCCCGTAGCACAAGAATTAATATCAAGAATCAATAAATGGGATAGATTCAAATTACAAAGCTTCTTCTCAGCAAAAGAAACAATCAGTGCAATGAATAGAGAGCCTACTAATTGGGAACAAATTTTTACCACATGCACGTCAGATAGAGCACTAATCTCTAGGATATATGAGGAACTCAAAAATATTAACACCAAAAAAAAAAAAAAAAAAAAAAAAACCAATCAATACATGGGCCAAAGAGGTGAACAGACACTTCTCAGAAGAAGATATACAATCAGTCAACAAATACTTGAAAAAATGGTCAACATCTCTGGCAATTAGAGAAATGCAAATCAAAACCACTCTAAGATTTCATCTCACACCAGTCAGAATGGCAGCTATTAAGAACACAAACAACAATAAATATTGGCGAGGATGTGAAGAAAAAGGCACACTCATACATTGTTGGTGGGACTGCAAAATGGTGCAGCCAATATGGAAAGCAGTATGGAAATTCCTTGGAAAACTTGGAATGGAACCACCTTATGACCCAGCTATCCCACTCCTTGGTCTATACCCAAAGGACTTAAAAACAGCATATTACAGGGACACAGCCACATCAATGTTTATAGCATTACAATTCACAATAGCTAAATTGTGGAACCAACCTAGATGCCCTTCAGTAGATGAATGGATAAAGAAAATGTGGTATATATACACAATGGAGTATTACTCAGCAATAAGAGGGAATAAAATCATGGCATTTGCAGGTAAATGGATGAAGTTAGAGAATATAATGTAAGTGAAGTTAGCCAATCCCCAAAAGCCAAATGCCGAATGTTTTCTCTGATATAAGGAGGCCGGTTCACAATGGGGTTGGGATGGGGCATATAGGAGGATTAGAGGAACACTAGAATGGCCAATGGGGAGGGAGGGAAAGGGAGGGGGCTAAAGGGTGAAGAAAAAAACAAGATGGTAGAATGAGATGATATCATAGCCCTAAGTGCACGTATGAAGTCATGAATGGTGTGAATATACTTTGTATACAACCAGAGATATGTAAAAATGTGCTCTACAAGTATAACATGAAATGTAATACTTTCTGCTGTCATTTCTAACAACTTAGAATTAAAAATAAGTTAAAAAAAGAACAATACAAAGCATCAATGAAAGCAAAAGTTAGGTCTTTGAAAAAAATAAACAAAATTCACAAAACTTTATGTAAACAAACAAAATAAAGAGAAGATCCAAATGAATAAAATTAGAGTTGAAAAAGAGACATTAAAACAGATACACCAAATTCAAAGGATCATTAGGAAATATTTTGAAAATTATATGCTAGAAAATTGGACAATATAGAAGATTTTGGGCATATCTAACCTCCTGAAATTGAACCAAAAGGATATAAAAAATCCTAAGTAGATCAAGATTATTCTTCATCTATTATCATATGCTTTCAATCCTAGCAAGTAATGAGATTGAAGCAATAATATGTCTCCCAATAAAGGGAAGCCCAAGACCAGATAGATTCATTGCTGAATTGTATCAAACTTTTAAAGAAGGACTAATACCAATGGTCTTCAACCTATCCCACAAAACAGAAGAAATAATTCCAAACTCATTCTGTGAAATCAATATGAGCCTGTTATTGAAACCTGCAAGGACACACACATACATGCACTATAGACCAATATTGCTGCACTGATATAGACCAATATTGAGCATTGCTGCAAAACTCCTCAATAAAATACTTGCAAGTTGAATTCACAGCAGATTAAAAATATCATACACCATCATCAAGTTGATTTCATTCTAGGGCTACATATGGTTAACCTACACAATCAATAAACATGATACAGCACAAATAGAAACAAGGATAGAAATTGTAATAGCATAAAAAATAAAATGCTTTGGAATTAATAAAAGAGGTGAAAGACCTCTACAATGAAATCTACAGAATACTAAAGAAAGAATTTAAAGAAGACCTTGGAAGATGGAAAAATCTCCTGTGTTCTTGGATAGGCAGAATTAATATTGTCATAGTGGCCATACTACCATTAGTGCCATACAGATTTAATGCAATTCTTATTAAAATCCCAATGATGTTCTTCACAGAAATAGAAAAATCAGTCATGAAATTCATTTGGAAAAATAAGAGGCCCAGAATAGCCCAAGCAATCCTTATCAAGAAAAGTGAAACAGGAGGCATCACAATACCAGGCCTTAAATTATACCACAGAGCTATAGTAACAAAACCAGCATGGTTTTGGCACCAAAACAGACATGAAGACCAATGCAACAGAATAGAAGACACAGAGACAAACTCACATAAATACAGTTGTCTCATATTAGATGAAGGTGCCTTAAGCATACATTGGAGAATACATAGCCTCTTCAAAAAATGGTGCTTGGAAAACTGGAAATCCATATGTAGTAGGATGAAATTGAACATCTATCTCTCACTCTGCACAAAACTCAACTCAAAGTGGATCAAGAACATAGGCCTTATACCAGAGGCCCTGTGCTTATTGGAAGAAAATATAGGCCCCACTTTCCATCATTTCAACTTAGGAACTGATTTCCTCAGTAAGATTCCTAAAGCACAAGAAGTAAAATCAAGAATCAATAAATGGGATGGTGAAAGACCTCTATAATGAAAACTAAAAAGCTTTTTCTCAGCAAAGGAAGCAATAACATGAAAAAAGAGCCAACAGAATGAGAGAAAATCTTTGCCACCTGCACCTCAGATAGAGCACTAATCTCCAAGATATACAAAGAACTCAAAAAACTTAACACCAAACAAAACAAAACAACAAAACAAAACAAAAGACTCAATAACCCAACCAGTAAATGAGCAAAGGAGCCGAACAGGTACTTCACAGAAGAAAAAATATGAATGGTCAATAATTATATGAAAAGATGTTCAACATCTCTAGCAATTAGAGAAATGCAAATTAAAACTACACTGACATTTCATCTCACTCCAGTAAGGATGGCAATTTTCAAGAATATGAGTAGCAATAAATATTGGCTAGGCTGTGGGGGAAAAGGGTCACTCATATATTGCTGGTAGGACTGTAAATTGGTGTAATCACTCTCGAAAGCAGTATGGAGATTCCTCAGAAAACTGGGAATGGAAGCACCATTTGACCCAGCTATCCCACTTCTTGGCATGCAGCATACTATAGTGATGTGGTCACACCAATGTTTATAGCAGCTCAATTCATAATAACTAAGTTGTAGAACCAACCTACAACAGATGACCGGACAAAGAAAAAGTGGTATATATACACAATGGAATATTACTCAGCCATAAAGAAGAATGAAATAGTGACACTTGCTAGTAAATGGACGGAACTGGAGACTATCATGCTAAGTGAAATAATCTAATTCCCACCCCCCCCCAAAAAAAAAACCCTGAAGGCTGAATGTTCTTTCTGATATGTAGATGCTAAATCACAATAAGCAGAGGGGAGGGAAGAATAGTTCATTGGATTAGACAAAGGAGAATGGAGGGAAGGGGAGATGAGAATAGGAAAGACAGTAGAATGAATTGGACAAAGCTTCCTGTGTTCACACTGGTTCCTATACACAACCTGTGTAACTCTACATCATATGCAACTGCTAGAATGGGATCTTAATTAGAATAAGTTATACTTCATGTATTTATAGTAGGTCAAAATACACTCTACTCTCGTGTGTATCTAAAATGAACAAGTTAAAAAAAAAGATATCACATGATGATAGATGTAGAAAAAGTCTTCAATAAAATTCAGCATCCCTTCATGATAAAATCCCTGAATGAAGTATTTATAGAAGGATTAAATCACAACATAATAAAGGCTATATATATATATATAAAATCCATAGCCCAAATCATACTGAATGGGGGAGACCTGAAAGCATTTCCTGAAAGATCAGGAACAAGACAAGGAAGTCTACTCTCACCACTTTTATTCAATATAGTCTTTGAAATTTTAGCCAGAGCAGTAAGGCAACAAGCATCTTCAGCCAACAGATTTCCAACAGGGTTCAAAAAGCATACACTGGAGAAAGGACAGCCTCTTGAACAAATGGTGCTGGGAAGACTGGATATTCACAAGTAGAAGATTGAAACTAGGCCTGTATCTCTCACCTTTAAAAACATAAATTCAAAATATACCAAAGACTTAATATAAGACCTGAAGCTCTGTACTGCTAGACGAAAACTTAGAGTAGATACTTGAAGATATCGGCACAGAATGATTTCCTGAATGGGACTCCAATAAGCCCAGGAAACATAGGCAAGAATTGAAAAATGGAATCATATAAAATTGAAAAGCTTCTTCCCACTAAAGGAACAATCAACAGAGTGAAGGGACAATCTACAGAATGGGAGAAAATATTTGGCAGTTGTCGGGAGCCATCCATGGATTGCATGTGGGTCACCACAAGACATCTGGTGTCTGGGAACGAACAGTGGACATTTTCTCTGGTCAGTTGCCCAGGGACAATGTGAATCCCCTTCCCACTCTGCCATGGCCCATACAGCACCCAAGATGGGTGTGACCTGCCAAGATGTCAATCAACATGCTGACTGCAAGACATCACGAAGCAAGACTCCACCCTAGAAACCTTATCCCTGCCTTTAAGTACCCCCTTAAATAAACCACCAGAGCTATTCTCCCTTTGTCTAGTTTCAGAGCCCATGTGGACTAGATCTATCAGGGGCTTTGCATTCTGTAAATATATTTCTGAGTATTTGTGCTTTGTTACTTACTAATTATCTTGAGATTGTAAATTTTAGGGTGGCCTGGATTATCCTGGGCAGCAAGAAGGACTCCTTAATGAGACACTGACCGTTGTCCCCCCAATAGGCAGTTATTTATCTGACACAGGATTAATATCCAGAATGTATAAATAACTCATTAAACTTAACAGCAACAACAACAATAATTCAATCAATAAATGGGCAAGTTATCTGAATAGATAGATAGACACTTAAAAATTTGGAAAAAATTAGAGATCATCTGATGGATGTTTGGCATAACAATAACGGCTTAAACCTCATGGGGATACATGTTTATTGTGGCATTACTCATAATCAAGATATGGAGTCAATATAGGTGAATTAGTCTAGATGGATAAAGAAAATATCATAGGTTTACACAATGGCCTCTATATTCATCCATAAAGAAGGATGAAATTCTGCCATTTGCAAGAAAATGAATGGAACTAGAAGACACTATGTTCAGTAAATAAGACACTGAGACAAATATCACATTTTTTTTAATATGTGGAAACTAAAACAAAACAAGACAAAAGATGACCTGAAAGTAGAAGAGGTACTATTAAGGTCTGGAAAGGGATCCTTGCCTTCAGGGAAAAATATATTTTTCCCTTTAGACTCCATTACTGAATTCCATTATTTGCCATTAAAAAGACACTTCTCTGTTCCCTTCACCTGGCAGATTATTTCCCCAGCTTTCAGCTAATTTATAGTTCACCTTTAAAAATTTGTCTCTAATTCATAATTTATACGAAGTTCTTGGCACATTGTAAGTTTCCCTATCTTTCTTCTTCTATTTCATCATTTTAGTGTAAATTATTAGCTAGTACAGGAAAGTAATATGCGTAAGGAAAGATATGATAGAGTTCCTTGATAATTTGTGTTATTTAGAATGCCTTCTTTCTGTACTTGAAGCAATTTCTTGTCTGAGTAGAAAATGACATCTTGTAACACACCTGCTTTGTGCTTTCTTTGAGTCTTGCTGACCTATGCACTGAGGATCCATCAGAATTCTGGGATCACAGGGTTTGGTGCATATTACATGTATCATGCATATATTCTTCACCCATGCAAATGTACCTTTGTTGTATTGGACTTCACTTACAAAAGTTCAAAAACAAATTTATTAGGAATTTTAAGACAGTGATAGCAGACAATTAAACCAAATGTGGGGCCCATCTAAGTGCAGAGACACTGCACAGCTCATATACCCATGAAGCTGGCTCTGAGACTAGCTGAACATTTTTAAAGGAAGAGTAATGATGGAGAGGATTTGCTATGTAAATTTTTAAATATACTGTGTAATAAAGATTTTGGTCTTGTTCACTATTGGTCTGACCTTCCCCCTTAGTTCTGGTAGCTTCTGTTATATCTGATAGGAATGTCTTTGCTTAGGGTGAGAGTTGACCACTCTTGTCTTGAGGGCAGGATGGCAATGCCAGAAAGACCAACCATGTGATTTAGGGTGGGGGCTTTTGGGTCATGTCGTATCAGTCCATCTAGAGACTGAGTTCAATCACATAGGGAATCAGTCAATCATGTCTACATAATGACCAATGAAAACTCTAGATACTGATCTTTTCTGTTTGGCAATATTCCATATTGATAGTATCACATATTTATCCCAGGAGAGTAAAGTGTCCTGACTCCATGGAGAGGACAATGAAAGTTTTATTTTTTTTTGGTGGTGGTGGTGGTGGTGGGAAAGAGGAGTGTCACTGGGGATTGAACCCAGGGACACTTAACCACTGAGCCACATCCCCTATCCCTTTTTATTCTTTTCATTTTGAAACAGGTTCTTGTTAAGTTGCTTAGGGCCTCGATAAGTTGTGAGGCTGGCTTTGAACTTGCACTCCTCCTGCATCAGGCTCCCAAGCTGCTGGGATTACAGGCATGAGCCACTGTGCCTGGGTTTGAAAGTTTGACTTTTGGGACACTTCCAGACACTATCCTTGTGTTTCTTTCTTTAGGTAAATTTAATCTGTATTCTTTCTGTTTAGTGGACTGTAACCATTAACACAATATCTTTGAGTAAATTTTATGAATTATTTTCTGAGTTATCTTATGAGCTACTGAGGGTAATTTTGGGAACCCCTAAGATTTGTAGCCAGCGTCACATCTGAGGGAAGTCTTGAGTATTATGCTCTCAAATTTTGCAGTTTGACTTCATCCAGGTCAATACCGTAGAGGAACAATAATGAAAATGGTACAGTGCTGGTACTACTACAAATACTAGAAGCTATTCATCAGCAAGTAGCATAATATAGAAAGAGTAGAAATGGATTTAAACCAATGGGGATGGGAAAGGTCTTCTGACATATGATGCCATGACAGTTGGTTTGCCTTTTAGGAATGTTTTACTGTTTACACACACACAATTAGTCCCATGTGGATTAAGAATGTAAATGTGAACAGTGAAAAATATATAGGGAAATATATAATTTGGTGATGAAGGTATTTCTAAGATTACTTGAAAAAAATTTTGATAACTATTGAGTTATTTGATGATTTTTAAATAAAGTAATTTCTGATCACCAGAAAACATCTGCAAATAGGAACAAATGAAAATGAAAAACTGAGAAAAGACATAATTAGAATATATTACACAAGAAAACTTACCAAATTCAGTATTTTAAAAAGTTCTTAAAAATGAACCATTAAAAAAATACTTGAGAAAAAACTGAAGGGATTCACAAATTTAAGTGCTCATACACACACACACACACACACACACACACACACACACCTCTACCTCTTACAAATAGCGAGTAAATACATACAAATAAATTTAACCTTCTAGAAATGCAAATGAAAATAATTAGGAAATACCAAATTTTACTTATGGCAAAGATATTTTTAATGATAGTTTTGATAGCATTCAGAAAAGTTAAATTTTCATACTGAAGTAGTAGGAGTGGTTATTAGCATACATTTTATGGAGAGAAATGTGGAAATATGTTTCAAATAACTTTTTTTGTGTGTGTGTATATGTGGTGCTGGGGATTTAACACAGGGTCTTAAACATGCTAAGCAAGCACTCTGCTACAGAACTACACTCCCAGCCATCAAATGCCTTTAGAATATTATGTCCTATGATAAAAAAGAAATTTATTCTTTGTAATACTTATGAATTATTTGCCTATGAGGATACTTACAATATCTTTTTTGGAAAGTTCTAACAAAATATATAATAGTATAGAATAGATAAGAATGGATGCTATAGCTGTGAAGAATGATGTTGAAGAATAATGTCTTCCTATTCAACAGAATAGGAAATCCTGGCACTTGCTTCCTCAAAGAAACACATATTTAACAATGATATAAGGAACAAAACAGCTATATGAGAAGTCAGTGGTCTAGTTAAAAAGTTACTGTGCTCCAAAGTCAGCACAAAATCAAATTCAGCTGTATGAATTGGTAAGAAGGTAAATTTGAGTTTATCTTCATTAGCTCTTTGCCCAAACCAGCATAGCTCAGTGGCTCTAGCATTATAGGTAGTGGAGGGAGAGTAGGGAGAATGCCCAATGCCCTTGGCCTTTCAGTGGGCTCCCCATGGGACTGGCTTACCCCAAACAAGGTGCTGAAAGAATTGTCTTATCCCAGATACCTGGGGAAGCCCAGGAAAAGAGGTGCCTTACTGTGAATGGAACGGCTCTATGAGCTTTGGAGAAGATGGAGAACTGAGACCTCTCCTCCAGAAGGGAGTAAGGAGCAGAGGGTGGCTCCAACATTCTTGACATTTCAGTGTGCTTCCCAGGGGATTGGTTTCTGCTCTCATACAGAGTGCCACAGAAACTGGAATAGTTCATATGCATGAGGAAGCTGCAGCTGGCATGACTATCTATACGAGATTGGAAGAATGCAGGTAATTGATGCTTCTCTCTCAGGAGAGAGGCAAAAGTGTGGAGCATGCCCCCAACTTGTGCTGATGGAGGATCCAGTTTCTGTCAGAGAGTGCTGGTAGAATGAACATTATTAAATACCAGAGAGAACAAGAGATTGTGGGTTTCTGGGGGGAAAGATTGAGTTCCTAGAGCAGCTAGGGACAAACACTGAGAATCTCTAGCTACGCTGACTGGGTGAAGATATTTCCTAGTGAGATCAATTCTGTAGACTGGGAGATGGGGTTGTTTCTTCAGATGTACAGATACCAGTTGCAAAACTCCAAGGAACATAAACAATCAGGAGAACATGACACAATCAAAAGAACATAATAATCTTTAATTACCAATCCTAGGGAAAAGGAAGTCTGTGAACTACATGGCAAAGAATTACAACTATCTTAAAGAAATTCAGTAAGTTGAAAACAAAAAAATCAATAATATGATAGGTGAACTAAATAAAAATATGAACAAAGAGATAGAAATGATAAATAATGATCAAAAAGAAGTTCTGAAACTGAAGAATATAATAATTGAATTAAAAAATAACTAGAGGGGTTCAACAGAAGACTTAATCAAGCAGAAGAAAGAATATGATTCAGATTGTCAAAAATCAAGGACAAAGAGAATTTTAAAAGCAGCAAGAGAATGGTGATCCATTACAAACAAGGGACCCTCTATAAGACCATCAGTAGATTTCACAGCAGAAACTTTCAAGTAAGAGAGATGATCTACTCAAAGTATTGAGAAAGAAAAACCTGTCAGGCACAGATACTTTACCCAGCAAATTTACTGTCCTTCAGAAATAGAGGAGTAATGAAAACCTTCCCAGACAGACAAAAGCTGAAGTTCACCACCACTAGACCTGACACACAAGAAATGCTAAAGGGAATTCTTCAAGTTGAAATGAAAGGACACTAAAGAGCAACATGAAAACATATGAAAGATAAAACTCATTGATAAAGGTACATATGTAGACAAATACTGAAAATTATAATAATGTAATTATATTATTTAAATAGCTTTAGTATAAAAGAAAAAAGACAAATATTTTGAAAATAACTATAAATACAAATCTTTATTAATCAATACACAATATAAGGTGATATAAAGTGTGTTTGTAAGAGAGGAGAGGTAAAAATGTAGTTTGTGTACGCAATGAAAGGTTATCAGCTTACAATAGACTGTTATAATTGTAAGATGTTTTATCTAGACATGTTTACCACAAACAAAATATCTATGATAGATGCATACACTACACACACACACACACACACACACACACACACACACACACACATACACAGAGAGAGAGAGAGAGAGAGAGAAATCAAAGAATTTCATTATAAAAATCACAGGAAGACAGCAAGAGAGGAAAAAACAGACAAAAGAACTAGAAGACAAAAACAACAGCAATATGAAGTTCTTACCCATCAATAATTAAATGGATTAAATGGGTGAACAACACAGATGTCAACAAAAAATGAGATCCAGTTATATGCTCACTACAAGAGACTCATTTTAGAATAAGAGACATATTTAGGCTAAAAGTGAAGGGATGAAAAATAAAGATATTCCTTTTGAATGGTAACCAGAAGACAGCAGGGATAGCTATCCTTATATCAGACAAAGTAGACTAAGCAAAATACTGTCACAAGAGACAAAGTCATTATATCATGATAAAAGGGACCATTTATCAGTAAGCTATAATAATTATAAATATATGTACATCAAACATCAGAGCTCCTAAACATAAAAAGCAAATGTTGACATGTCTGAAAGAAGAAATAGACTACAATGCAATAATAGTATGTGACTTTGATACTTCATTTTCAATAACATCTAGAATATACAGACAGAAAATAAATAAGGAAACAGTGGACTTAATCATATAGATCAACAGATCTAAATATACATATATTGATATACACATATATAAGTATGTATAAGTATATTTGTATATATGCACAAATATCTCTTTGAGATTCTGTTTTGAATTCTTTTGGGGAAAAAGTGGTTTTTAAAAACCTTATGCAAGCCAAATGTGTATCTATACTTACATATACATATGTACACATATATTCTTAGATACATATATATTCTTAGATTCAATATATATATATTATATATATTCAATTCTTATATTGAATATTATATATATTCAATATTCTTATATTCAATATATATATATAGTCCTAAAATATACATACACACAGATAGGTATATGTATGCATATATACACATATACATATATGTATGTATATATAAAAAACATTCCACCCAGTGACAGCAGAATACACATTCTTCTCAAGTGCACATGAACCATTTTCTAGAATAGATAGCATATTAGGTCACAAAACAAGTCTTAACAAATTTAAGAAAACTGAAATTAAACCAAGTATCTTTCCTAACCACAGTGGAATGAAACTAGAAATCATTAACAAAAGGAAAACTGGAAATTCTCAAATATGTGAATTTCCTTTGATAGCTCCTATTTGCCTCATCCTACAAGATTAAATTTAGAAGCTGGGCATGGTGGCGCATGCCTGTAATCCCAGCACTTGGGAGGCTGAGGCAGGAAGATTGCAAGTTCAAAGCCAGCCTCAGCAATGGTGAAGCACTTAGCAACTCAGTGAGATCCTGTCTAATAAAATACAAGAAAGGGCTGGGGATGTGGCCCAGTGGTTGAGTGCCCCTGAGTTCAATCCCTGGTACCAAAAAAAAAAAAAAAAAGATTAAATTTAGGAGACAGCTTCTATGGGTTATCTGTCTTCGTCCTCTATGCATATACTGTGTGTTTCCTTCCCTTCTTGAGGAGGTTCTGGATATCCTGCATAACCCCTGAATACATTTTTAGAATGTAAAATATTTGAAGGCAGGAACTGAGATTATCAGTTGTATTCACTGTGCATCACAAGTGGCAGATGCATATTTGCTGAAGAAAAGAATTATTCTTATTGTTAAATACCACAGTTCTACGTAAGAACTCTTAAGTTAATCTTATCTCCTTTAAAAAATTCTACCATTATTCCAAACTCAAAATTAATGTCTAAGGGGGGGCTGACAGTTCATTTAAACACATCAATCAGGCTGTAGTAAAGAGTGCTGGGCCTTCAGTGAGCTGGCAAGTCCCTCTAAAGGCAAGTTTTAAAATTAAAAAAATTTCAAGTATGTTAGAAAGGAGGGGTGTGTGGGGGCACTGTGGTGCATACCTGTAATTCCAATGGCTCAGGAGGCTGAGGTGGGAGGATTGCAAGTTCAAAGCAAGCCTCAGCAATCTAGTGAGGCCCTAGTGAGACCTAGTCTCAAAATAAAAATAAACAAATAAGTAAAAAGGGCTGGGGGTGTGGCTCAGTGGTTCAGAACCCTGGATTTAATCCCTGGTACCAACAAACAAACAAACAAAATGTTGAGGGGGGGGAACCCACATGATATAAAATTTACCATCTTATCCACTTTGAAGTATTAAATTTAGTAGAATTGAATGTATTCATATTCTTGTACAACAGATATCTAGAGCCTTTTCACTTTGCAAAATCTGAAACCATATGGTTAAACAATTCTGTATTTTCCCTCTCCCATCAGTCCATGGCAATCAGTATTTTACTTCTACTTTCTGTAAGACTATTTTAAATACCTCATGTGAGTGGAATGGTTCAATGTACTCATTATAATGTCCTCAAGCTTCATTAATAGTGTAGGATGTGACTATACTTCCTTCTTTTTAAAGGCTAAATAATATTCTATATACACATATAATACATTGTGGTTATTCATTGATCTGTGCATGAACATTTGGGTTGCTTCCACCTCTTGCCTATTGTGAGCGCTGTTGCAGTGAGCACAGTGAATGCAAATGTATCTTTGAGTTTCTGTTTTAAAGTTATTTTGGGGGAAAAGTGGTTTTTAAAAACCTTCTGCAAGCCAAATAAAATGTAGCTTCTAGCCAGAGTCCAACTGTAAGCTGCCAATTTGCAATTCTTGTTATTTTTTACTTATTTTTATAATGAGGGACAATGGAAAGTCAATGATTGACCTGACAAAGAAGAGAAGACTCTGAGCTGAGTCTAGTAAGATGAGAGGGAGATGAGAAGAAATCATTCAAATGAAGATGTCCAAGGGCAGTTTATTCTGGGCCAAAAGAATATGAATACACTCAATTCTACTAAATTTAATACTTCAAAGTAGATAAGATGGTAAATTAAGAGGAAACTGTGGGAGAAGATGGGTGCCTAGAGATACCTGAATCTGGGCTGCCAGGGATAACAGTAATGAGAGGCAGGGTGGTGCTATCAGTAGTCTTGCAAGGTAATTATCATCAGTGTTACATGTCTTTGAAATTTGAGGGTACCATCACTTGGATTCCTAGGCTAAAGGACTTGTGGTAAGGTGAAGGTGTTAGAGCCAGGCTTCGAAACTCCCAAAGAGAATAGCAGAGAGAACAGTAGATGCAAACAACAGCAGCAAGTGACTTGTGGATAAAATTATCAGAGTTTCACATAGATACAAGGCAATAATCTGCATTTGGAGGTGGGGAGAGAGTTAATGTGGTCTCCAGGGGTAAGTACTCCTAGGGGAATATCCCTGTACCAGGCAGAGTTCTGGTGAATGGAGCCTCACCTGATCTTGTCCTGCAGAGATGCCTGCTTTCCACATAGAACAAAGAGACACCATTCTGCCTTCATGGTATCTGCAGGTAGGGAACCGGGGCAATCAGAGAGAAAAAATGGGGTCATCAATGTGTGTGAGTGTGGAGATGGCAGGCGTTGGTGTGGAGTTATCTTGTGGGCATCCCTCAGGGGCAAAATGGACCTCCCAAACAAAACTTAGTTCAGACATCAAGACTGATGATGCCACATGTTCCCAAGAGGATATGTAAGAGTCTACTCACATTATGAGACTTTTTGGGAGAGCAGGGTAGGTGCCCAGAAAGGTCTAAAAATGCCCTGAGAATGCAGAGAAGAGCAGCTGGTCTGGGGTTTTGTAATGGTTAGGGAGTAGGGCTTGGGTGAGGGCTGCCTCAGGCTGACCAACTCTCCTTGCATGGTCACATCAGTGCCAAAGGAGGGAGCACCCAGGCTTTCTCGTTAGCTTGTTCAGTTGTGGGCCACAAAGGGAAGGGGGAGGCACAGGATTTGAAAGTTCTCAGCCATCCTGCAGCAAATGTGGACCCGACTTTATTACAGAATACTAGAGTGTATTAATGAGCCTGGGGCTGCCTATTGGACATTCACTTAATTCCTTAGGGGAAGCCAGTAACCAGGGGCTTTTTTAAAAAATATTTATTTATTGGCTTTAGTTGTACACAATGCAATGCATTTATGTTTACGTGGTGCTGAGGATCGAACCCTGGCCACGCATGTGCGAGGCGAGCGCGCTGCCGCTGAGCCACAACCCTAGCCCCACCAGGGGATTTTGAGGCCAAGACTGTACAGCCCCTGTGGAATTTTGGAGTATTTGTAATTTTCTCATTTATATTATTTCTGGTCTGTTTCCTGTTTGGGTAATCAAAAAAACATTTTATATAACAAAAAGGACTGGTAATATTGTCAGCTGGGATAGCATGTGTGTCCATTTGTGTGTGTTTGGGGGGGGGGTGTGTTTGGGTTTTAGGTGTAGCTGAGTGGAACTCAGTAGCTATTCTAGCCCTTTTTTTGGTGTCATCCTGTACCGTAGAGGCTGGCAAGCTGGTGACCACATTTCCCCAACTCTCCTGGATAGATTTATTATACACACTCTCATTTTAGCCTAGAAAGTAGAAGTGAAACAGAAGCCACCTCCCTTCCAATGTTTTACTCTTTCTGCTGGTGAACAAGATCTTGGACCATTTGCAAAATTTTGAGGTTTTTCTGAAGTGGTCTTGTATCCAGTCACTGGCTTTATGGGTATTGAGAGGCAGTTGTAGTGTGGCAGTGGTAGCTTCCTGGTCTTGACTTTGTGGTTCCAGGATCACAGCTATGCTTGTAGGTTCATGAACTCAACAGTTCCAGTGTCAGCTGATTGACTGCTCACCATCCTGTCTGCCGCAGAACCTGGACGGTCAGTTCTGCATTGCTCTGGGGCTATTCCTGTAGCCACTACCTAGAGCCTACTTCTCCAGTCATCCTTGTTAACTTTTAAACACCCAATTCTTCTTATTAAATTACTCAGTGCTTAATACGACTACACTGGATTCTATATCCTGCCTTGAACTCTTAATGTGTGTCAGTAGAGGGGACTGATTTGGGGACAATGATCTTTGTTTGTTTGTTTTTTGTTTTTGTTGGTGCTGGGGATGGAACACAGGGCCTAGTGCATACAAGGCAAGCACTCTACCAACTGAGCTGTATCCGCAGCCCTGAGGACAATGAAATTGGAGAAATTATACTCAACTCCAAACCATATTTGGAGATCTGGGTGTGTAGGGACCCCAGAGGTGAGAGCAAATGGTGGTTTCTCAGAAAGATCAGTTGGGACCTGAGAAAATCCTCTGGGTGGAGATGGTGAGGGGGAAAAGCCTATGGGGTTCCCAGAAACCCTCCCTCTGACTCTACTAATCTTGGGGCTGCAAAGGAAGAAGTTCTTAGGTGAGTTTCTTGAATCAGTTGATAAAGGTGCTCAGTATTTTATTTATTGTCTTGTATATTAATTGTTTCTAAATTTCTGGAAGCTTATTCTTTTAAAGTTTTTTTTTTTGTTATTTATTTATTTATTTATTTATTTTGACATTTTGGTGTAATTATAGAGTATTGGAAAATCTCATTTTCTTTTTCTTCCACAGATAAGAAGTGACTTGAGTATGGTCTCCTTTCAAATCCATACACCTATCCCTGAATTTAGTAGAATAAAAATAAAATTTGCCTAGGGAAAATATAGTGGTCATTTTTAAGACTTTAAAAGTTACATTGATGCTTTAGTACTGCCTGATACAGTGCTAGTGAGGGAAACAATTCACTGATTCCATTTAGCAAATATTTCTCCTTGTATTGAGCTCCCTGACTCCCCTGGCCTCTGGCAACTCTTCCTCCACTCCACCTTAGCCACCCACTCTCAAGACACAACTTGGAGCTTGTCATTACCTGGAACTGTACTACCTCTGCAGTATTGTGTCTGACACATTGTCTGATTACAAAGTCCTTCTAGCATATGGTTGTGCTAGGAAGGCTATTTCAGTGAGAACGTAGACATTTTCAGTTGGGAATTTCCTCAGCGATTGTAGTTCAACGAATGGACTTGTTTTTACTCACAACCTCTTTCACTTCTTTTACTCAGTTTTAGAAGTTCATCATTTAAGAAACGATCTATTTGGGGATATAATTTACATACCACACAGTTCACCCTTTTAAAAAGAACACAATTCGGTGGTTTTTAGCGTGTTTGGAGTTGTGCCACCATCACCACAATGAATTTTAGAACCATTAAAAGAAACGCCATAGCCACCACACTGTAGCCCCTCCTGGCCCCCAGCCCCAGGAAAACACAAATCTGTCTCTGTAGACTTGTCTGTTCTGGCCTTTCATGTAATGGAATCATACATGTGGCCTTTTGTGACTGGCTTCTCTTACATGGCATAATTTTTTATTGGTGCATGATGATCATACAGAATAGTGAGTTTCGTTGTGGCGTATTTGTACATACACATTACATACTTGCTTAGTTTCACTTCTCATCCCCTAACCTGCCCTTCCCTCATCCTCCCTGCATCCCCTTTCTCTACTCTTGGGTCTTCCTTCCATTTTCATGAGATTACTTTTTTCTCTCTCACTTCTATATATCAGAGAAAGCATGTAAACCTTTACTTTCTTAGTCTGGTTTTTATCACTTAAGGTGATGTAAATTACATAATTTCATTCTTCTTTACGACTGAATGAAACTTCATTGTGTATATATCCCACATTTCCTTTACCTATTCATCTGTTGATGGACATCTAGGCTGTTTCCATAACTTGGCTATTGTGAATTGTAGCATGTTTTTAAGGTTCATACACAATTGAAACATGTATCAGTTACTCAATTCCTTTTTATGGTTAAATCATATTCCAATGTATGAATACACCCCATTTTATTGATCTATTCATCAGTCAGTGGATTCTTTATTTCTATCTACCTTTTGGCTATTATGAATAATGCTACTATAAATAGTCACATACAAAGGTTTATGAAGGGCATATGTTTCATTTCCCTTGGTTGTTTACCTTAGAGTAGAATGGCTGGATCATATGGTAACTCTCTTTTTAAATCATTTGAGGAACTGCCAGACTGTTTTCCCAAAGAGTCATACCATTTTATATTTCTGCTACCAGGGTTTAAAGGTTCCATTTTTTTTTTATGTTCTTGCCAATACTGGTTTATATGTGACTTTAAATTATTGCCATCACAATGGATGTGAAATTGCAACACATTATGGTTTTAATTTGCATTTCTCTGATGGATGATGATGTTGAACATTTTTTCATGCACATATCAGCTATTTGTATATCTTCTAAGTAAAAATTCTTTTCAGATCCTTTGCCCATTTGAAAATGGGTTGTCTTTTATTGCTGAATTGCAAAAGTTCCTTACATATTCTAGATACAACTCATTTGCCAGATAAATGATTTGCAAAAATTTTCTCCCATTCCACAAGTTGCCTTTTTACTTTCTTACCTTCTTGAAACACAACAGTTTTTTCTTTTAGTTCTATAATATCTATTTTTTTTCATTTGTTGATCATACTGTCATATTGAAAAAAATCATTGCCTAATCCAAAGCCCATATATTTATATCTATGTTTTCTTCTAAGAAGTTTATAGTTTTAGACTTAGGTCTTTAGTCCTATTGGAGTTAATTTTGTATATAGTATGAGATAAGGTCCAACTTTATTTTAATTTATTTATTTATTTGTAGGTTGTATCAGTACCACTTGTTGAGAAGACTTTTCTTTTTTTATTGAATTTTGTTGGTTCCCTTGTTGAAAATCAGTTAGCTGTAAAGGTGATGGTTTATTTCTAGATTCTCAATTCTATTCCATTGATCTATATGTCTAACCTCATACCAGTACCACAGTGGTTTTGTTTGTTTTATTCTTTTTAGTCACACGTGTCAGTAGAATGCATTTTAACGTATCATACCTATGTGGAGTATAATTTCCCATATTTTGTGTTTGTATCTGATGGAGTTATTCATATAAGAACATAGGA
Source organism: Tamias sibiricus (assembly GCA_025594165.1). Lineage (NCBI taxonomy): Eukaryota > Metazoa > Chordata > Mammalia > Rodentia > Sciuridae > Tamias > Tamias sibiricus. Next base: position 82,983,413 of record CM046664.1, read on the forward strand.
AATTTATGTCTGATTCAACCTATTCCCATCCCCTTTCCCTTCCTTCATTCCCCTTTGTCTAATCCACTGAAATTCTAGTCTTTCCTCCCCACTGCTTCTTGTGAGTTAGTATTCACGTATCAGAGAGAACATTTGGCCTTTGGTTTTTTGAGATTGGCTTATTTCACTTAGTTTTATAGTCTCCAGTTCCATCCATTTACCAGCAAATATGATCATTTCATTTTTCTTTATGGCTGAGTAGTATTCCATTGTGTTTAAGTACCACATTCATCTATTGAAGGGCACCTAGCCTGGTTAGCTATTGTGAATTGAGCTGCTGTAAACATTGATGTGGCTGAATCACTAAGTATGCTGATATTAAGTCCCTTGGGTGTATGCTGAGGAGTGGGATAGCTGGGTCAAATGGTGGTTCCATTCCAAGTTTTCTGAGGAATATTAATATTGCTTTCCAGAGTGGTTGCACCAATTTGCAGTCCTACCAGCAATATATGAGTGAACCTTTTTCCCCACATCCTTGCCAATATTTATTATTATTTGTATTCTTGATAATTGCCATTCTGACTAGAGTGAGATGAAATGTCAGTGTAGTTTTAATTTACATTTCTCTAATTGCTAGAGATGTTGAACATTTTTTTCATATATTTGTTGACCATTCGTATTTCTTCTTCTGTGAAGTGCCTGTACATTTCCTTTGCCTATTTATTGATTAGGCTATTTGTTTTTTGTGTGTGTTAAGTTTTTTTTTTTTTTTTTTAGTTCTTTATATATCGTGGAGTTTGATGCTCTATCTGAGGTGCAGGTGGCAAAGGTTTTCTCCCATTCTATAGGCTCTCTCTTCACATTCTTGATTTGTTTTAGTCAGCTTTTTTTGCTGTTGTGACTAAAAGACCCAATCAAAACAATTTTAGGGGAGGAAAAGTTTATTTTGGGACTCACGGTTTCAGATGTCTCAGTCTATAGACAGCACACTCCATTCCTAGGGGCTGGGGCTCAAGGTGAGGCAGGGACAACATGGTGGAAGAGAGTGGCAGAGGGAAGCAGCTCACATGGTGATCAAGAAGCAGAGAGAGAGAGAGAGAGAGAGAGAGAGAGAGAGAGAGAGAGATTTCCACTTGTCAGATATAAATATATACTCTAAAGCCACGCCCCCCAATCCCATCTCCTTCAGCCACATCCTACCACTTCAGTTATCACTACATTAATCCCATCAGGAGATTAATTCACTGACTGGGTTAATGAAAGGAAAGGAGATGAGCAAGCAAGAAATGAAAGAAAATGAAAGAGGAGACCAGGCAGAGATATACACACGAGAGTTTATTTTTCTGAATGGAAAAATAAAGGTCCTCTCTCTATAGGAGAGAGACACAAGATAGGCTTGAGTTCTGGGACTTTTATAGGGGAGGTTCAAGAATCAGAGCCAGGGGGGTCCTAATACAGGCAGTTAAGGGTGGGGTTGGTATGAGGGAGTGGCGAGCTTTTCTCAGAAAGGCCCTTGTGCTGAAAAGCAAAACTTTTTCTTAAGATGGAGGATGTCACTTAAGATGGGCATGCAGATGCTAAGCAAGGACCTTATGGTTAAGATTTTCATAACCCAAACATTTCTTCTCTGAACCTTCTTGCATTGTCTCACACATGAGTTTTTGGGGGACACCTCACATCCAAACCAGAACATTCTGTTCCTGACCCCCAAAAGCTCACAACCATCTCACAATGCAAAATACATTTGTTCATTTCCAAGAGAATCCATAGTCTTAACAGTTCTGAGATTGCTCAAAGTTCAAGTTCAAAGTCTTCTCTGAGGCTCAAGGTAATCTTTCATTGTGAGTTCCTGTAAAATTTAAAGTGATTTGCAAGTATCCAACATATAATGGAACAGAGTAAACATTTCCATTCACAAAATTAGGGGCATAGAAAGAAGGGATGGGACCTAAGCAAGACTGAAATCCAGTTGGGCAAACAAGTCCTGTAGCTCCATGTCTGGAATCTGGGGCACATGGCATTGTGATGTTCGCTCCAAAGGGCTTGTGTAGCTCTGCCCCTGTGGCATTGTTGGTTGTAGCCCAAGTAGCCTTTCCATTGGCTTGTGTCTGCTAAATTCCTGAAGCTTTCCTAGAACAATGTCTCATGTTACTGGCATTTCTTAATCTTGGGGGTCTCTACTGCAGTTTCAGTTTCTTCCTCAAATCTCCATACCTGTGTTCTCAAGGAGTGCACACAGGGACTCTGACCCTGATGCACTTTGCCTGGCTTCCAAGGCCTTCCTTTGAGATCTTGGTAGAAGCCTCCATGACCCCCTAACTCCAGCATCCTGCATTCCTGCAGAACCAGCACCATGTGGTTGATACCAAGGTCTGCCACCATCTTGAGCAGCAGCCAAGCCTCCAGGGACCATGGCTGCATTAGCCTCTAAGTATCTGGGTGGCTGAACATGTTGAAAAAACTTTGTAGGCTCCCTGTACAAGAAGGATTCCCCACTGGTCTCTTCTCAAAAGGTAATTTTTGCTTTTATTTTCTTGAGTCTGAGGTGGGTGTGGTCATGGCAGCTCCTGAGATGCCCTCAAGTAATCTTTCTTATTGTCTCTGGGCAGTCTTTAGCATTTTTTTAGTGGCAGTAATGTCTTTAACAACTGCAACTTCCTTAGTCCCAGTTTTACTCCTGCCTTTCAAGTTTAAGTTTTTCCCAATCTTTCTGCTCTGCTTTCTGCTACTGAATATCACAATAAATTTGACTAAAAGCCTCCAGCAATATCCATGCCATCAACTGAATGCTATGCTGCCTAGACATTTCTTCTGCCAGATTAAGAAGTCTATCACTTTTAAAAGCAGCTTCACAAAAAGTCTCAGGACACAGGCAAAATGCATACAACTTCTCAGCCATAACATAACATGAATGGTTTCTACTCCAAATTCCAATGGAATCCTTTTTTGAACCCTCTTGAGCCCTGTCTTCACTGTTTATAGTTCTATTGGCATTCTGGTCTTCTGAGCTACAAAAAGAATTGTCCAATAAGCTCCACTTATAAGAACCTAAAGCATTTCCCACTTGTACTGCTAAGAATCTCAAAATTCCTCCCACCAATTCCATAAAGCTCAAAAAGCTTCTGAACCACATGGTCAGATTAGTCACAGCAATGATCCCACTTCTTGGTACCAATTTCTGTTTTAGTCAGCTTTTTTGCTGCTGTGACTAAAAGACCTGACCAAAACAATTTTAGGAGAGGAAAGTTTAAGGGCTCATGGTTTCAGAAGTCTCAATCCGTAGACAGCCAGCTCCATTCCTCAAGGCTCTAGGTGAGGCAGGAACAACATGGAGAAAGAGTGTGGCAGAGGGAAGCAGCTCACATGGTGACCAGGGTGTGGAGAGAGGGATCTCCGCTTGCCAGATACAAATACATATCCAAGCCATGCCCCCAATTCCCACCTCCTCCAGCCACACCCTACCACTTGTTACCACTCAATTAATCCCTATCAGGGGACTAATTCACTGACTGGGTGAAGACTCTCACAACCCAATCATTTCTCCTCTGAACCTTATTGAATTGTCTCACATGTGAGTTCTCGGGAGACACCTCACATCCAAACTATAACATGATTATTTTCTTTGCTGTGAAGAAGCTTTTTAGTTTGATGCCATCCCATTTATTGATTCTTGATTTTATTTCTTGTGCCTTAGGAGTCTTTTTGAAGACTTGTTTGTTTTTGTGGTACAGGGGATTGAACCCAGGGACACTTTTCCACAGAGCTACATCCCTAACCCTTTTTATTTTTTAATTTTAGGACAGGGTCTTGCTAAGTTGCCAAGGATGGCCTCAAACTTGTGATCTTCCTGCCTCTGTCTCCTGAGTAGCTGGGATTACAGGTGTGTGCCACAACACCTCATACATTGTCTTAATTACTGTAGCTTTTATATTAAATTTTTAAACTGAAAAGTGTGAGTGTTCCAACTTTTTTCTTTGAATTCCCGTATGAGTTTTAGGATAAGATACCAATTTGTTCAAAGAGATTAGCTTGAATTTTGAGGGGAATTATATTGATCTGTGGGCCAATTTGGGGAATATTGCTATCTTAATAATATTAAGTCTTCCAATCCATGAACATAAGATACCTTTCCATTTATTTAGGTCTTCTTTAATTTTTGTCGGTAAGTTTTGTATTTTTCAGAGCATAAATTTTGTATTGTTTCTTAAAATTTATTCCTAAGTATTTTATTGTTTTAATGTTATTGGAAATGGAATTGATTCCTTAAATTTATTTTCTGTGTATTCATTGCAAATGTATAGAAATACAACTAATTTTTGTAAATTGATCTTACATTCTGCAGTTGTGCTGAACTCATTTATTAGTTTAAATAGCATTTTAGTGTATTCCTTAAATTTTCTCTATTAATGAGACCATGTCATTTGCAAATGGAGATAGTGTGATCTAGTCACAAAAAACAAAAACAAAAACAAAAAAGAATTAAAATTCAGTTATTAAGGCTCAGGCAATCTGAATATCAAAGGGATCAATTATTGAAAACTGACATTATTTCTTTTGTGTACTTTCGCTCCAGTTGGCCAGGAAATGCAATAATTTGTTCCAGAAATATGAGCAATACCATGCTGATAGGACAATTATTATTTATGAATATGCAATTAGATCATGTTTGGCTCACCTTGGTAAGGAGAGTTTCTATCTTAGGCAATGGTTAAGGCCAAAGGACAAGTCACAGTTCTCCCTGATGGAAACTGACATGGGTTCAGAGTTCTCATGTTCATTTTTGTTCACAGTTTGAACCCAAGTCTTTCTGCTTGGGTTCTGCTCTTTCACTTGTTGGTGGTGACCAACAAAGGAGAGCCTTGATACACATGTAACTGGAAGCTTTGCTTGTGATAGCAATGTGGAATGGATCTAGGGGTGATACAGCCTTCTTTATTTGTTTCTTTTTATGTGGTGCTAAGGATTGAACCCAGTGCCTCACACATGCTAGGCAAATGCTCTAGCTACAGCCCCAGCTCCAATGTGATACAGCCTTCTATGGAATGGAAGGGATTTTTTTCTGAGGGACATGAGTCACCAAACTGACGGTCTTAAAACTGAGCCTGAGTAATGGGGAATACGAGATCAAATTGAGGTAGAGAGGTGGGGGTGCAGGTTAACTGGCAAGTTGGAAGGAGTCTCCTTTTGAAAACTGGTATAGAAGACTTCTTCTCTGGGAAGGGAAAAGGAAATAGCTATGCTTTCCATAAATTTAATCAGTATCTGCCCTACACTGTTGTTGGAGGTGGGGGTTGTCTGGAACTTGGGATGCAAAAAAAAAAAAAAAATTTAGAGAACAGCATCTATATAAAATGAAGAGAGAGGAAGCAATATGAGGGGAAAGGTGAACTTCAACAAGAGCCCAGGAAAGTCTCAGCAAACCTACAACAGAACTGGCTGACATCTGACCAAAATGGCCAGGGTTGTATATCCCTCCTTTACATAGTCACTGTATAGTGGCTTCTTTGGAATGGTCTGAAATCAGGTGGGGAAATGCTGAAATTTAGGCAGAGTATAAAATATGTCAGTTGGTACGTGTGCCTGTTGGGTGACGAGTCCTTCCTTAAAGTGGAATTTGGGTACTTCTGTATCTCTGTATCTCCATATTGTATCCTGTTTGGAGACTGAATCTTTTGAGTTACTAGTCTAGAGTGATTGGTATGGCAAAGGCTGTTGGGTCAGACTGCTTTCCCATTCTTCTTCTTGTAAGCTTTGGTGGCAAAGGAAGAATGTGCCAAAGGGAAGCAGTTCACCACCATGTTGCCCTTCTACTATATGTGGGTTATAATGTAAAAGCCATCTTGTTTGTGGGCAATGAGAGATGCCTTTGACCTTCAGGCAGGAAGAACCAGTCTCTTCTTTTATATGTTTTCTGAAAACACTTTCCCAATCTAGAGGAATTATCATGAAGGAAAAAAAATCTATTGTTCTCTCCATTTCTTTCTTGGTTCTTCCTGTTTTCATGCCAACCAGGCTGTTATACCTTATTTCTCAGCTCTGCTCCCTGGGTACCATCCTAAAAAATGGTAAGGACTGGGCCCCTTGTCATAGCTTTTCTCCCATCTACCAAGTAGACTGGGCAGGGTGTCCCTTTCTAGCTCTTCTGCCTGGCTGGGAGTCCAAGTTCTGTTCAGGAGAAAAACAATTTTGTCTCAGCCCACACTGTTTTCTTCATTCCTGCTTTACCACTAATAAAGCTAATACTTTGATATCCATCATTCTCATGAAGCTGTTTTCAATTTGGAAGAAGTGGAAATGATGGAAGAGGTGAATAACTGGCCCCCCCCCAGAACCCAGTATACAGGAGGTGAGTGGAGAGATCCTGGGTGCAAGGGTACCGTTAATTCTTTTGATTTCTGATGTGGTAGTGAAGGCTAGGTTATACTTATAGCAAACCTACAAAGGTATGTTTAAAAATCTATTGTACCAGATGAGGACATTGAGGGCTTTAAAGATAATTTCACATTAAAGGTGAGTATAGTTCTTTATATATCCTGGAGATTAGTGCTCTATATGATGAGTGTGTGGTAAAGATTTTCTCCCATTCTATTGGCTCTCTCTTTATGTTATTTATTGTTTCCTTTGCTGAAAAGAAGCTTTTTAGTTTGAATCCATCCCATTTATTGATTCTTGATTTTATTCTTGTGCTTTAGGAGTTTTGTAAGGAAGTCAAGTCCTAAGCCAAAATGATGAAAATTTGAGCCTGCTTTTCATTCTATTAGGTGCAGAGCTTCTGGTCTAATTCCTAGGTCCTTCATCCACTTTGAGTTGAGTTTTGTGCAGGGTGAGAGATAGTGGTTTAATTTCATTTTGCTGCAAATGAGTTTCCAGTTTTCCCAACACTATTTGTTGAAGAGGCTATCTTTTTTCCAATATTTGTTTTTGGTACCTTTGTATAGTAGGAGATAACTGTATTTATGTGAGTTTGTCTCTGTGTCTTCTATTCTGTACCATTGGTCTACATGTCTATTTTGGTGCCAATACCAGGCTGTTTTGTTACTATAGCTCTGTAGTATAGTTTAAGGTCTGGTATTGTGATGCCTCCTGCTTCACTGTTCTTGCTAAGGATTGCTTGGGCTATTCTGGACCTCTTATTTTTCCAAATGACTTTCATGATTGCTTTTTCTATTTCTATGAGAAATGTCACTGGGATTTTGATTGGAATTGCATTAAATCTGTATAACACTTTTGGCAGTATGGCCATTTTGACAATATTAATTCTGCCTATCCAAGAATAGGGAGATCTTTCCATCTTTTAAGGTCTTCTTTAATTTCTTTCTTTAGTGTTTCATGGTTTTCATTGTAGAGGTCTTTTACCTCATTTGTTAGGTTGATTCCCAAGGTTTTTTTTTTTTTTTTTTTTTTTTTTTTTTTTTTTTTTCCCTTGAGAGTATTGTAAATGGGGTAGTTTTCCTAATTTCTCTTTCAGAGGATTTGTCACTGATGTACAGAAATTCAAGAACTCAAAAATCTTAACACCAACAAAAGAAATAACCCAATCAATCAATGGGCTAAGAAAATGAACAGACACTTGACAGAAGAAGATATACATTTGATCAACAAATATATGAAAAGCTGTTCAACATCTCCAGCAATTAGAAAAATGCAAATCAAAACTACTCTAGGATTTCATCCCACTCCAGTCAGAATGAATTAAGAATTCAAGCAACAATAAGTGCTGGCGAGGATGTTAGGGAAAAGGCACACTCTTAACATTGCTGGTGGGACTGCAAATTGGTGCAACCACTTTAGAAAGCAGAATGGAGATTCCTTAGAAAATTTAGAATGGAACCATCATTTGACCCAGCTATCCTACTCCTTGGTCTATAACCAAAGAACTTAAAATCAGCATACTACAGTGATGCAGCCAATTAACAATAGGTATACTGTGGAACCAACCTAGATAACCTTCAATAGATGAATGGAGAAAGAAACTCTGGTATATATACACAATGGAATATTTCTCAGCATTGAAAGAGAATAAAATTATGGCATTTGCAGGTAAATGGACGAAGTTGGAGAATATCATGCTAAGCAAAGTAATCCAATCCCCAAAAAACAAAGGCCAAATTTGTTCTCGGATAAGTGGATGCAATAAGTGGGAGGAGCAAGGGAAGAGTGGAGGAACTTTGTATTGGGTAGAGGGGGGAGGGGAGAGGAGGGAGTTTGTGGGAGAGAAAGATGGTAGAATGAGACAGACATTATTACCCTATGTATGGGTATGATTGCATGAATGCTGTGACTCTACATCATGTACAACCAGAGAAATGAAAAGTTGTGCTCCATTTGTGTAAAAAATTAAATTAAATTAAAAAAGAGATAAGGATAAATTCCTTGAAACCATAGTCTTCCTTTCCCATTCACTTTTTGACCCATTTTAAACAAACATCTTCCTTAACTACTTCACTGAAATTGCTTTTACCGACATCAACAGAGGACTTTGGTTTTTGCTAACTCTTATCAGATATTCTTCAGATTTTATCTACCTGATTAAACTTTTCACTGCTTAGCAATTTCTGAGCACTGCACCCTCTCCCTTCTTCTTCAAATTCCTTTTCCCACTGACTTCACTGTTATGGGCTTGCTGGAGTGCTCACTTCTCTGACCATGCCTTCCGCTACTGACTTCTCACACTTTCAGTGTTCATCTTTCCAAAGTTCTGTTTTTGGTTTTCATGGTAGGTAATGTGGTTAGCTCATTCCACATTTCAGTTCAGTTTCCTCCTAATATGTAGAAGATAGGAAGCTCAACAAACAAAGTTAAAAAACCACCACCACCACAACAACAACAAAAACACAAAGCATTTTTTTTCAGATGCCAGAAAATTCTGGATATAACCTAAATTTTACAATCAGACATTGTGAGAGACACATATTATATTTGGAGCTAATTTGGGAAACAAAGTCAAGGTCTGGTTTTTTTTTTTTTTTTTTTTTTTGACATGGTGTAGTTTTGGAGTAGGTAGTTCAATAGCAGTTTCTGCTGAAGCAAAAGATTTCCTGATTTTTATGGATCTTATTATTTTAGAGGCATCAGCTCCTTTAGCGACCTAGTTCTGCAGTATAGCTTTGGGAGTTGTTTCTTGACAAGAAGCTTAGGATAGAGCTTTATTTCATTAACTATGTATGTAACCCACTAAATATTCTGTAATAATTTGCTTTCTTTTTAATCTAGCCACAGTTGCTTCTGTTTTTTTTTTTTTTTTTTTTTTTTTTTTTTTTTTTGTAAATGAATAATGACCAATACAGTATTGCTTTTCTTGGAATTTCTTGTTTTTGATTTAAATTCAATGTGTTCTCAACAAACACTATCATCTGGTACCAGACTGAGGTCTCCTCATTTTATATCAGATGAGGTAATTCTTTTAAGCTTCAGATTTACATTTCCATGTGCCTACTGGACTTCTATATCTGGATGTCAAATAAAACCTAAAATACAGTGTATATAAAACTGAACCTATTTTGTCTCTTGGTACTTTCTTTGTTCCCATTCCAGATGGTGACCTAGAAACTTCGGTGTCATCCTCTACTTCTTTGTTGTCCTTGTTCTCACCTTCGCATCAGTACTAAGACATGTGGATACCAATTTCTAAATAGCCAACCCTTTTCTCCATCCACACTGCTAGTTCTTTAGATCCTGTCTGGATTATTGGAATAGCCTCCTCTTCTCCTTTTACACATCCTTTTTCTTCTGATATTTTGATTTTAAAATACATAGTGAAGATAATTGTTTTTGTTTGTATTTATATTTGAACACATCCAAAATTGGTATACATTTTGTAATTAATGGTGACTTCCACTTGCTGTCAGTTAGGAAGCTGTGCTAGTTAGTGATTGTTATCTACTTCTACAAACTTGGTTGTTATTTAGGGTGACTTGAATGGAAAACTACAACTTCTTGATGTATTATTCAACAACCATTGAAGGGCTGTTTAAGGAAGTAATATGAGTCCTGGTTCTTGTATAGTAAACTTTTATTAACACATTTGGGTAAAATTTGAGAGCATCAAAAGCTGCAGAGTGGTTACCAAGATCTTAGAAGAAAACCCCATATGCAACATTGGAACTTTCTGTTAATAAGAGCTGTATATCACTAGAGGCCTGGATAGCAGGCTGTGGAATGGGTGAGGTTGGGAGGAGGAGATGGAAGTTAAAAAGTGAGCAAAAAGAACTTTTCTCTCAGGAAGATTAGGTCTATCCAACTGTAAACATTTATAAAAACCTAATTAAAAATTATTTTTAGTTGTAGTTGGACACAATACCTTTATTTATTTATTTTTATGTGGTTCTGAGGATCAAACCCAGCACCTCGCATGTGCTAGGCGAGTGCTCTACTGCTGAGCCACAACCCAGCCCCATATAAAACCTATTTTTTTTTTTTAAAAAATATGAGTTAACTTTGGCTTTTGCTTGTATGCATTAAAAATATTTTAAGAATATTTGCTTGTATGCATTGAAAATATTTAAGAATATTTATTTTAAGAATATTTATTATTATATAAGTATTCAGAAAGGCAGGGGTCTCCAAATAGGTGAACATTACCTTGTTTGAGAATTTTCAAAAATGATTGTCTTGTTTTCTTCATTTCTAGGAGACAGATGCGATAGCTTGGCTACTTGAGTTGTAGCATTTGGAAAATGAAAATGAAATGATATATAGTATGCCTTTCAACAAAAGTGGAGGGTGTGTTAAACATTTTTAAATGGGGCAAAAGTATTTATCCCTAATTGATAACAGTCATACATGGCAATTTCCTCCCTAACCCCTGCTCTGCTTGGATAACATTGACAGAATTCTCTAAACTTTTGTAATTCATTATGAAGCTGAACATATTACAGTGTACAGGTGCTTCTTTCGAACCATGGGAAAAGGTAGTTCTAGTAGTGGCTCAGTGGTAAGAGCACTTGCCTAGCATGTGTGAGGCTCTGGATTCAATTCTTAGAACCACATAAAAATAAATGAATAAAAAATAAAGGTTCATCAACATCTAAAAAAATGTAATTCTTATAAACATTTGCTCATATTTTAAAATAGTTCTGCACCCTTCCCCCACAGGTGACTATTCACTAACTCAGAGTGAATCCTCCTACTACTTCCTGCTCAGCTGAATCAACACTTCCGGAGGTTGTGACTAAGAAAAGCAAGCCACAGCCCATGGTTATACTTGACTTTTGAAAATCCTGGTTTGCTTTAAGGACATAATTATAAGTACCCATGCTTATAGAATAAGTAAGTTGATTTTAGCTATGTCTATAAATTATTATCCCCCAAGTAAAGTACAAAAATAAGTCTTCATTAATGGTAACTTATTTGGCTATTTTTAAAAATTGTATTAACTGATTACTTAGATATTATGAGATCATGATAATATAAATTCAAGAATTTGGTTTGTAGAGTCCTTAATGGTCCTTTGCTTTCCTATTCCTGGCTCAAAATAATGGGAAATATGAAAGAGGAAATATATGATCTCAGAAAGGCAATGTGATAGATACTGTGTCTCTGAACATTATTTTGTCAGCTAATTACCATGGAAATCAATTAATCTCCAAGAAAAAGAGGAATGCTTCATAACTCCAAATTTAAATAAGAATTTCCTTTAATAGTGTCATTTTGTATTGGTCACTGAACTATGAGTAGGCTTTTAATTTTTCCCAGAAAGAGGTTCCATCATGAGAGGGCAATCTGTATTACTCTGGGTCCTCCACCTTGATGTTTTCATTATTTTTAAATTTTTTATTATATTTTAATATGTCTGAAATTTAGGATATATCTTATAATTGATGGGACTTCTAGTTGCTGTGCCCATTACGTTTATTTTCCTAGGTTTAGTGCCCACTCCTGTCCAACAAGAAGGGCAAAGTCACTGGTAGACCAGCCACTCAGGGGTATCCATAGATCCACCAGAGATGATAAGCAGGTTTAAAGAATTTACCTACCTCTTCCACTCACAGCCAAGTGTTTTGAAAACATCATCTTAAGTTTTCTGTTTTCAGTTTTGTATATTCTCTTTGATTCTCTTTTGCTCTTACCATTGGCATCTCAGTGCATTCGACCATGCTCTGTCTTCTATTATATTAAAGGAACAGTCTTTCTCCCAAACTTGTAATCCCTCTTAGAGATCACCCTATGTTTTCTTCCCACTAAAAAAGAATGTAAAGCTTCTCTGCATCTCTTTGTTGCTCATTTACTTTAAAGTACTTCATAATTAGGCTTATATCCCACCAATCTAATGAAACAACTCCTGCAAAGTCATTAATGACTTTCTAACAGTTTAAAATCCCCACCCTTCTTAGCTTTTCTTTCCTGCACTTGACCATTTTGATCATGTCCTTCATTCAACTCTCTCCTCTTCTGTTGTGTGACCTTTGCTTCTTGTTGGCTGTCTTCTTGCTTTTCTAAACATTCTCTTTTGGGCTTCTCTAGTTCTGTTGTTGATTCCTTAAACACTGATGTTTCTCATCACAGGGGCCTTTTTCTCCTCTCACCCATAAGCACTCTTAAATCAAACTCACCCTTTTTCATAGCTTTAAGCATGCCATACATGCTGATGACCAGTTTGTAGTCTACAGAAGTCAGCATATTTTCTTTTTGCTACTCAGAATTGTCTTTGACAATTGACCTTCGGCCTGCTATGGGGCATGACTATGGGAGACATATAGAGATGTCCATCATAGAATCCCTCTTTGTTGATGCAAAATTTGCCTCAGGGCAAAGGTCATGACACTTAATGTTTGTTTCCTCTTTTAACTCCCAGAGCTCCTTTTCTCACTTTGTCAAATATAACTCTGGTCCTCCAATGGACTAAGCTTTGAAAACAACATCTTCCTAACTTTTTTCTAAGTCAAGGAAATATCAGACTTCCAGGACACACTGCTTGTTTTCTTGGGTAGGTATATGCAGTATATGAACAAGCACACCTGTCTAATCAGATGTTCTACCACCACTCACAGTGTGACATGACACCAGTTGGTAAATATTATCTCTGTCTAGAGAGATATCTATCCCAGGCTAGAATCCTGGGTGCTATCTTGTGCTTCTTGGTCTTCCACTTCCCTTGTTCAGCCAATCCTGTTGATTCTGGTGTCTAAATGGCCCTTAAGGCCATCTTTTCTTCATATCCTTGGTGTCATTGCTTCTATTCAGCCCTATTCACCTCCTTCCCCTGATGTTTTCTCCAGTGTTGCTTCCTCCAGTTGGTCTTCTATACTGTTGTCAGAAGGATCATTTAGTTATAGGTCTGGTTACATTTGTTTCTTACTTAAGTGCAGGAGCCCTAATTAAGGAGATAGCTAAGATTGTGGTTAGCTGTGAGCCATAAGCATTACCACCTTCCATGGTCTCCTGAGACTTGGTCCGGGACATTGTGGATCGGGTCGGCGCCATTTGTATGATCTCGCGAGACTTGGCCCGGGGGATTGTGGATCGGGTCGGTGCCATTTTGTGGTGGTTGGAGGAGTGTGGATTGCGTGTCGGGGGTGTTGTTGGAGCCGGAGAGAGAAGCTGGCAGAATAAAGAGCCTGTTTGTTTCCAGTCTGCCTCTGACCTTATTCCCACTGCTTTGTTGCTCCAAGCGGCAATCGCTTCAGGCAGCGACACTTAAGCCATCTGTAGTTTTATGAGCAGTTCAGTCTTCTCAGGGTCTGTGACACTCACACTTCTTTCATACTCCTCCCGTACTCCTTCTTGCCCCATCTCTCACCATCCTCTGTGCCTACTATATACATTATCTCTAGCCTCTGAGTCTTCTTGTTTTTTTGGTTCTTCTGTCTACATTGCCTCTTCCTCCCTCTACCCTTCCCTGCCTGTTATCTCTACAAACATCAACTCATCAGGAAAATGCAAACTAAAGCTACAATGAGATACCATGACATATCTTCCAGGGGGGCTAAAATTAAGAAAACTTATAATAACAAGTAAAAAGTGTTGACAAGGATCTGAAGAAGCTAGCACTCTCATATGTTGCTGGTGAGAAAATAAATTGGCAAAACCACCTTAGCGAATTGTCATCTATGAACATATGTAAAACCATTGAAAGTTGAACATATGTAAAACCATTTAAAAATCAGCTCCTGTTAGAAATAGTTGGGTTTAAGTCATTGCCTCCGGGGCTGGGAATAGCAGCCCAACCAGAGGAAGGGCCAGTCCATTCTTTGGGGAAATGCGACCTTCCCAGCTGCAACCAGAACAAGCAGTAGGCACCCACGGGAAGTAGCTACCCAACCACCAGCTCGCCTGACCACCGGCTCACGCCATTACCAGGACCAGGAACTGCAGGCCCTGTGGAAGGGCCCTGCTGCCCACTTGCCCAACCCCCCCACTGAAACAACTAGACTGTGAGGAGGCCCAGGAGGAAGAGAGTGGGGAGAATAAAGCCAGACTGCCTGCTCCACCACACTGCGGCCAGGAGGGGATCTGGAGAGAGAGGCTCCCTCCATGCCCGCAAATCTGAGAGACAGCTCACGTCTTCCCAGAGAGACACACCAAACTGGGATCCCGTAGCTACTCAACCCAACACCAATATAATTATAGGCCCCCCACTGCCACAAAACTGAGTTAGCTATGCAACTACCAAGGAACAACAAAAAGGTCTGGGTAAGACATCAATAAGTTCCCTAGAGACCAGGATGCACCAAAAGGCGCAACCAGTTATGCTGTTGTGAACTAACAGGGAATCTTACACGGGGTTGCCTATCTCTTGCTTCTTCTACTAACAGCCAAATTCTAATGATTATGCTCTCACTAGTCAAATAATCTAATACCTCTATTTTCTCACATCTTACTTCATAAACATTTAAGCCAACCTCTAAGTCCCCCCTTCTTTCATTAGATACTGTAAAGTACCATGCAAACATATAGGGACTATATGGAATAAGATAACTGATCTCATCATTTATGTTTATAGCAACAAAATTGTAAATATAAAAATAGAAACTAACTGATATATGGACACACATTGGGTACATTGAAAGATCTAATATTGATATTTCCCTAAAAAAGTGAGGTTCTGGGTAACCTGGAGGGACCTTATAAGACAAAAGGGCAGAAGTTGTAATATCTCAGGCTTACCTTGCAAGAGAGGAAAACACATAGACATCATGAGGAAACAAGGGAGGAAAATGCCCCAAATGAACCAAGATACTACAACAATAGAAACCATAGAAAGCACAGTAGGTGAAATGTCAGAGAAGGAGTTCCAGATATACATAATTAAAATGATAAGGGATTTAAAAAGTGACCTAAGTGAACAGATACAGGCAAAAATTGATCTCTCCAACAAAGAGATAAGAGATCAAATACAGGCAACCATCGATCACACCAACAAAGAGATAAGAGAACAAATCCAGGTAGCAAAAGATTACTTCAAGAAAGAGATAGAGAGTTTGAGAAAAAAACAAACAGAAATCCTTGAAATGAAAGAAACAGTAAGCCACTTAAAAATTTCAATAGAAAGCATCACCAACAGATTGGACCACTTGGAAGATAGGACCTCAGACAATGAGGACAAAATATATAATCTTGAAAATCAAGTTGACCTCACAGTGAAGATGGTAAGAAACCATGAACAGAATATACAAGAACTATGGGATACCACCAAAAGACCAAATATAAGATTTATTGGAATAGAGGAAGGTGCAGAGATTCAAACCAAAGGAATGCACATACTCTTCAATGAAATAATATCAGAAAATTTCCCAAGCAGGAAGAATGAATTTGAAAATCAATGAATTTGAAAATACAAGAGGCCTATAGGACGCCAAATGTACAAAATTACAACAGGTCCACACCAAGGCACATTGTAATGAAAATGCTTAGCATACAAAATAAAGAAGAATTTTAAAGGCTGCAAGAGAGAAAAGTCAGATTACCTATAAGGGAAAACCAATTCGCATCTCAGCAGATTTTTCAATCTAGACCCTCAAAGCCAGGAGAGCCTGGAACAAACATATACCAGGCCCTAAAGGATAAGGGATGCCAACAAAGAATTTTATATCCAGCAAACTTAAGCTTTAGATTTGAGGATGAAATAAAAACCTTCAATGATAAACAAAAGCTAAAAGAATTTACAAGAAAGCCTGCTCTACAGAACATTCTTGGTAAAATATTCCATGAGGAGGAAATGAAAAATAATAATGAATATCTGCAAAGGGAAGAATTACAATAAAGGGAAAAACCAACCAAAGGAAAAACCAAGTCAAACTAAATACCAAAAATAATAAAAAAATAAAAATGACTGGTAATACAAATTATGTCTCAATAATAACCCTGAATGTTAATGGCCTAAACTCATCAATTAAAAGACATGGGCTAATAGATTGGATTAAAAAAACAGACCCAACAATTTGTTGCCTTCAAGAGACATACCTCATAGGAAAAGATGCCCATAGACTAAAGGTGAAAGGATGGGATAAAATATATCACTCACATGGTCTATGTAAGCAAGCAGGTGTCTCCATCCTCATATCCAATAAAGTAGACTTCAAGCCAAAGTTAGTCAAAAGAGATAAAGATGGACATTTCATACTGCTTAAGGAAATCATAGATCAACAAGATATAACTGTTATAAATATATATGCCCCAAATAATGGAGCATCTACATTCATCAATCAAACTCTTCTCAAGTTCAAGAATCAAACAGACCACAACACAATAATTCTAGGTGACCTTAACACACCTCTTTCACCAGTGGATAGATCTTCCAAACAAAAGTTAAATAAAGAAACTATAGAACTCAATAATACAATTAATAAGTTAGACTTAACTGACATATATAGAGTATATCACCCATCAACGAGCCAATATACTTTCTTCTCAGCAGCACATGGATCCTTCTCAAAAATAGACCATATATTATGCCATAAAACAACTCTAAGCAAATATAAAAAAGTAGGGATACTACCCTGCATTCTATCAGATCATAATGGAATGAAATTAGAAATCAATGATAAAAAAAGAAAGAAAAGCTACACTAACACCTGGAGACTAAATAATATGCTATTGAATGATCAATGGGTTGCAGAAGACATCAAGAAGGAGATTAATAAATTCTTAGAGGTAAATGAGAACAACGATATAACATACCAAAATCTCTGGAACACCCTGAAGGCAGTACTAAGGGAAAAGTTCATTGCATGGAGCTTATTCCTTCAAAAAAGAAAAAAAGTCAACAAATAAATGAACTAACATAACATCTCAAAGCCCTAGAAAAAGAAGAACAAATCAACCCCAAAAGAAGTAGAAGACAGGAAATAATTAAAATCAGAGCTGAAATTAATGAAATTGAAACTAAAAAAATAATTGAAAAAATTGACAGAACGAAAAGTTGGTTCTTTGAAAAAATAAATAAAATTGATAGACCTTTAGCTATGCTAACAAAGAAAAGAAGAGAGAAAACACAAATTACCAATATCTACAATGAAAAAGGAAAGATCACGACGGACACTACAGTAATACAGAAGATAATTAGAAATTATTTTGAAAATTTATACTACAATAAAATAGAAAATAACAAAGGCATCAACAAATTTCTAGAGACATATGATATGCCCAAACTAAATCAAGATGATATACACAATTTAAATAGGTCAATTTCAAGCAAAGAAATAGAGGATGCCATAAAAAACTTACCAACCAAGAAAAGCCCAGGACCAGATGGATACACAGCTTAGTTCTGAGACCTTTAAAGAAGAACTAACACCAATACTTCTCAAACTATTTCATGAAATAGAAAAAGAAGGAACACTCCCAGACTCATTCTATGAGGCCAAAATCACCCTGATTCCAAAACCAGACAGAGACAAATCAAAGAAAGAAAACTTCAGACCAATATCTCTAATGAATATAGATGCAAAAATTCTCAATAAAATTCTGGCAAATCGAATACAAAAACACAGCAAGAAGATAGTGCATCACTCAAGTGGGCTTCATTACAGGGATGCAAGGTTGGTTCAATATAAGAAAATCAATAAATGTAATTCATCACATCAACAGGCTCAAAGATAAAAATCACATGATCATCTCAATAGATGCAGAGAAGGCATTTGACAAAATAAAACATCCCTTTATGTTAAAAATGCTAGAAAAAAATAGGGATAACAGGAACATACCTCAACATCGTACAGGCCGTCTATGCTAAGCCCCAGGCCAACATCATCCTAAATGGAGAAAAATTGAAAGCATTCACTCTAAAAACTGGAACAAGACAGGGATGCCCTCTTTCACCACTCCTATTTAACATAGTTCTTGAAGCCCTAGCCAGAGCAATTAGACAGATGAAAGAAATTAAAGGGATATGGATAGGAAAATAAGAACTCAAATTATCACTATTTGCAGATGATATGATTCTATACATAGAAGATCCAAAACATTCCACCAGAAATCTTCTAAATCTAGTAAATGAGTTCAGCAACGTAGCTGAATACAAAATCAATACCCATAAATCAAAGGCATTTCTGTACATCAGTGACAAATCCTCAGAAAGAGAAACTAGGAAATCCACCCCATTTACTATAGCCTCCAAAAAAATAAAATACTTGGGAATCAACAAAAGAAGTGAAAGACCTCTACAATGAAAACTACAGCACACTAAAGAAAGATATTAATGAAGATCTTAGAAGATGGAAAGATCTATCTTGTTCATGGATAGGTAGAACTAATATTGTCAAAATGACCATTCTCCCAAAAGCACTATACAGATTCAATGCAATTAAAATCCCAATATCATTCCTCATAGAAATAGAAAAAGCAATCATGAAATTCATCTGGAAAAATAAGAGACCCAGAATAGCCAAAGCGATTCTTAGCAAGAAGAACAAAGCGGGTGGCATTACTATTCCAGAACTTAAATTGTACTACAAAACAATAGTAACAAAAACAGCATGGTGTTGGCATCAAAATAGACCAGTTGACCAATGGTACAGAATAGAAGACTGAGAGACAAACCCAAACACCTACAGTTATCTTATATTAGACAAAGGTGCCAAAAATGTTCACTGGAGAAAAGACAGCCTCTTCAACAAATGGTGTTGGGATAACTGGAAATCCTCATGTAATAAAATGAAATTAAATCTCTTTCTCTTACCATGCACAAAACTTAACTCAAAGTGGATCAAGGAACTAGGAATTAAACCACAGATCTTGCACCTAATAGAAGAAAAATAGGCCCAAATCTCCATCATGTTGGTTTAGGCTCCAACTTCCTCAATAAGACCCCTATAGTGCAAGAACTAAAAACAAGAATCAATACATAGGATGAATTCAAACTAAAAAGCTTCTTCTCAGCAAAAGAAACAATCAGTGAAGTGAATAGAGGACCTACAGAATGGGAGCAAATCATTACCACAAGCACATCAGATAGAACACTAACCTCAAGGATTTATAAAGCTCTTAAAAGCCTTAATACCAAAAATCAAAAACAAATAACCCAATCAATAAATGGGCCAAGGAACTAAACAGACACTTCTCAGAAGATGATATACAAACATTCAACAAATATATGAAAAAATGTTCAACATCTCTAGCAATTAGAGAAATGCAAATCAAAACAACTCTAAGATTTCATCTTACTCCAGTCAGAAAGCCAGCTATCAAAAAAAAAAAAAAAAAAAAAAAAAAAACAAAACAAACAACAATAAATGCTGGCAAGGATGTGGGGAAAAAGGCACACTCTTACATTGCTGGTGGAACTGCAAATTGGTGAAGCCAATCTGGAAAGCAGTATGGAGCTTCCTAGGAAAACTGGGAATGGAACCACCATTTGACCCAGCTATCCCACTCCTTGGCCTATTCCCAAAGGACTGAAAAACAGCTTACTACAGGGACACAGCCACATCAATGTTTATAGCAGCACAATTCACAATAGCTAGATTGTGGAACCAACCCTGATGCCCATCAGCAGATGAATGGATAGGGAAACTTTGGTATATATACACAATGGAACTACTCAGCACTAAAAGAGAATAAAATCAACTCCAGTTGGAGAAAATAATGCTAAGTGAAGTTAGCCAATCCCCAAAAAACAAAGGTGGAATGATCTCTTTGATAGGAAGATACTAACTTATAAAGGCAAGAGAGAGGGAATGAGAGGAATGAAAGAGCTTTAAATAGAACAAAGAGAGGGAAGGGGGAGTGGGGGAAAGGGGACAGGAATAATGACAGACTGAGTTATTCATGACTACCCTAAATACATGTATGAAGACACAATTGTTGTAAAGATACTTTATATTAAACCAGCAACTCGAAAAATTGTGCTTTTTATATGTAATATGAAATGAAATGTACTCTGCAAATGTGTATAACAAATTAGAATAATAAAAAATTTAAAAATAAACAAATAGTTGGGTTCAGTATTATGTTCCCATAGCATTGTATTGCAGCATTTACCACACTCTTGTGTACTCGCTTCTTTTTGTTGTTGTTGTACTTTTGTGATGCTAAGAATTGAACCCAAGGGTATTTTGCCACTGAGCTACACCCCAGCCCCTTTTTAATTTTAATTTTTTTATTTATTTATTTTTTTACCTTGAGAAAGGGTTTTGCTAAGTTGCTGAGGCTAACCTTGAACTTGTGATTCTCCTACCTCAGCCTCCTGAGTTGCTGTGATTATGGGCATGTGCCACTGTGTCCAGCTGTACTTGCTTGTTTTCTTATTTGTTTTTCCCAGAAGATTGTGACATCTTTTATAAATAAGATTTAGTTTTGCATCTGTATTCTGACAGACTGGTACAATTCTGGAAGGTGATGGGTACTCAGTACATGTTTGCTGAATAAATTACATATGTACTTAGAAGAAACAGAAATCAATTCTTGATGGCAGTTCTAAATCAGATTCACTGGTTGATGAACTTGCATGATTTCTTTGGTAGGAGATGAAAACTATGTAGTTTGATGTGCTTCCTCTTTTGCATTAATTTCCAGAAAACTGTACAACTTTAAAAATCAGACTTCCAAATATCAGCATCAACCCACATTTTTCCATAGAAGGAGAAAAATAAAATTAAACGAAGTCAGCACATCATGTCACTCACGTAGCAAAAAGTGTCAGAGACAGTGAAGCAGCTTTAAGAACCACGTAGAGACAAGTCATCTAGATCAGCGAAAGGAGCATCAAGGACATAAAACTGTTTTAGATTCATACTCAATGACCCTATCTGGCTCAAAAACAAAACTAAAGTGCAAAACGAGACATTGACAATCAAACACAATGAAGATCATCTAAGGAAACAAAGGGCAGGGATCCTACCAGCTACCTCGAGTGAGTCATCTCATATATACCATGCAGTGCTGGATTTAGCTCCAAATTTTCTAAAAATGGTGATGAAGAAAGGTAGCAATTAAATTATATAGTTTTCAGATTCTGTTGAAAGGACATGTAAATTCCCAAATAAAATCAGCCAGCTTTTAAATGGCAGGGCTGAAAGTTGAACTTCTTTTCCCCCATGGAGTTCCCTGGGGTGGGATGTGCTCTGTGCACCCACCGTCACTGGCCAGTGTGCCATGGTTTTGCAGGGTGAGGCTGCCTCCCCAAATAGGGAAGTTGGTTACAGAATTTTTAGCCTTGATTAGGGAATAGGAATTTGTTTTGAAATTTTTAAGGAAATCTTATGAATAACTAGAAAAGGCTATAAAGTTAACTACTTCCATAATGTTTGATGAAAGAATAGCCATGAAATTTTGTTGTGCCTTGAGGTTTTCTAACTTTTCTAAGGGTAAGGGAAGGACTTTGATAAAAAAAAAAAAAAAAAAAAAAAAAAAACACCTTGCTTCATGATCACACTGAGAAAGAGTGATTCTCTCTCTGGTCAGTGTTTAGGAAAGAGATGTTTTGGCAAGAGATGTATTTCCCCATTTCATTCTTGCTTATGAATGCTACTCAGGTCATTGATGTTTTGCACATATTATTCCTTTGCTTCCGAAAGGTTGTGATTAATAAGGTGGTTCAGACACTTGAGTCAGAAAATCTTTCCCTCTATTCTACTTCCTCATTCTCCTTACCAGCACCCTGCACCTAAAGGCAACTAGAGTGCTTTTCTCACGTCACCTTGATAAAAGTATAGTGAGAAAAGAGTGACAGTAAAACACTGAAATTCTTTCCTGATATAAAAAGTACACACAGACTGATGGCAAAGCAGACTTTCAGAAAAATGCATTAGAAACTTTTTTTTTACCCCCCCTACTGGGCTGTCATCTGTGTTCTCCTTCAGAAAAGTGCCCTGTAATACTTGAAGCCCAAGAATGCTTGGGAACAAAGTGTCTATGTAATGTATCTGGCTACTGGCACGGGGAAGGAGCAGGGAGGAAAGGAAGAATATACACTTCTGTATAATCCTGCTTTCCCATGGTTAACAATTAAATGGAATTTTCTAGTTCAACTCTGTTAAACTAATTCTATAAAAAACTAGGTTAAAACAGTATAAAAGCAAATGATGAGAACAGAGAAAGCCAGACAAGTGAACAGTGAGAAATGCCCAGGAGCAGATAAAATTTTACTATAGAATCTTGAAAAGATCCAGAGATTAGCTCTGAAATTGGATTGTGTTACAAAAGCAAATTTGAATTGGTTAGGTTCCTAGATCCTCTTCTCATGTCTTTTCTAGGGCAATGACTTCTTCCAACCCAGCAGAAGATAGAAGGCGATACTCTGAATCAGCAGGGCTCTTGCCTTAGGACAGCAGACACAGCAGCAGGTAGAGCACTGCCCTGAGAATAAAGTAATTCTTTGTAGTAAATGAATAGAATGCTTTCACCCTACAGCCTATCTTCCTCTTCTTGGCACCAAGAAAATGTTGACACACAGACTTACATACCCCAAGAAAGAATTTGGAGGATTTTTCTTCTGAGGAGTGATCAAATCATGAGAAAAAGAACAACAGATACTCATGGTTTGGGACTCCACACAAATGTCTGGGTCCCTGTCCAATCAATGAAATTCAAAAGCCCCATCTGTTCATCATCCATTTTTCAGTGCTTCATCCTAAGGCATAAACAAATAATCAAGGATCATCAGACAACTGAGGAAACTGAAAAAGAGTATACAAAACAAAAGAAAAAAAAATCATAAAAGTAACTTGGAGAGTATATAGGTAAGTCAGGAACAGAAAATATCAGAAAATTAGAGAGATAAGAGAAGATAATGCGTCCATGAAAAGAAACATTTAGAAAACAACAATGAAAACTCTTAAAATTAAGTCTATGATACAAGTGAAAATTATTTTAATAGACGACTTAGAAGATAAATATGAGGAAATCTTTCAGAATGCTGAAAAATAATAGAAATGGGGAAAAAAAACTTAATAATTAAGAATGTTAGCTAAAGAAAAGGAATTCCTGAAGTAGCAGTAGGAAAACAAAAAGGTGAAAATTAATTAAGAAATAATACCCCCCCCCAAAAAAAAATCCCAGAACAGAAAGACTTAGAATAGAGTGCCCATATTAGATGTCCAGCACAATTTCTTGGTGGGGGGAGGGTAACTTTTAGGCCTCTGAGAACAAAGTAAAAATGGCAAAGCTTCCAGTGGGTAGGGGGTAGGGGGAGGATCCAAACCAAACCAAACCAAAACAAAACAGAAAAACCAAACCACATAGAATGGCATTACATTGCTCAATAGAAATATTGGAAGCCAAACAAACAAACAAAAACTGGAATATTTCCCTTAAGAATGCTGGGGGAAAGTGATCACCAACCCAAAATTCTGTATCTAGTCCAACATATTCAATTGTAAACATCAGGTAAGAAAGCTCTCAAAATTTTAACTCATAGACACTTTTTTTCAAGACACTACTGGAGGAGATATTTCACTAAATGAAGGAGTAAATTGAGAAAGATAATGCCATAAATTCAGTTATTCAATGACACCCCAAACAGAAAAGAGATGAAGGGAATTCCAGGCTGGTTTCAAAGAGGCAATCCAGGATGACAGCAGAGAAGCAGATCAAGAGAGACACGAATTCAGATTGGCACCAGATGCTTAAGAAGGCCAAGTAGGAAGTTCCAAAAAGTAAAGAAGGTTACATTTTATCAAAGATACATTGAAGGTTTTGAGTATTTATAGTTCTATTTAAAGTCTGGATATGAATTAGAGATAGGTATATGTAGGAAACTGAAAAAATAAAAAACTATTGAAAACTCTAGGGACAACAAAAAATTAAGCAGGCAAGGAAATATGATCATATTACCCTGCATATTCAGCTGGAAGTAATAGTCATAAAATGATGTAATGTGAGTAGGGAATATTTAAATCGTAATTATAAAATTAATGGGATTAGATATTAGATTAGGTGAAGTGTGTGTGTGTGTGTGTGTGTGTGTGTGTGTGTGTGTAGTATAAGAAGGCTAAATACTCATCTTTCTTTGGGGACACTCAATCGATAATATTTAAGGTGAAAACACCATAAGTACCTATTTAGAAATCAGGTGATAACCATTAGAATAATAACTATGAAGTGGAAAACTAGTGTCTTTCACTTTAGAATTAATGTGAACATTTACTACTTTTCCTAGCAAGTAGAAATTTTGAAAAGGCAGCATGTGGAATTTTGATTTTTTTAAAAAAGTATTTTTGTTGAATTATTTGAATTTTAAAATTATGTTCAGAATCCAGTTTTTGATCATCATGACAGAAGGTTGGAATTCATCACTCTGTCCTAACAGGTAAAAAGTTTAAAAATTAAAAATCAATAGCTGGTCTTAGTTCCATAAAAGAAGTGAGGTAGGTCACAGGGCAAACCTCTGCCTCACATACTGGAGCAAAAAAACTTTTGTGGGAACAGAACTGGGGTAGAAAAAAAATGAATTGTAACTGAGGAATTGCTAGAGGCTTAGTGTGGACAAATCTGAGATAAAACCTCCAGGAGAACTCAGTCATTGGGGGATCCTGCAATTCTGTGAGTTTTACTCCTGTCATTCCACCATTCTCTCACAGTGAATGTCAGAGAAATATCCCCTCACGCTTCCAGTAGAGAGAGGATAAAATGGCTGATTTTGAAATGTGCCAGAGCATTCTGTTCTTAACAAGATCTCCTTTCAGGAGAAACTAAACAGTGCCTAAAGTGCTGGGATTTTAAAAAATTATATATATGTATATATATATATAGAGAGAGAGAAAGATGAGTATGTATATATATATATATATGTATATATATATATATTTGTTTTTTTTTTAAATTTGAAGTTCATGTATACATAACAGTAGCATGAATTACAATTCATAATACACATATAGAGGAACTTTTTATGTATCACTGTTTGTATACAAAGTATATTCATACTATTCATGTCTTCAAACATGCATTTAGGATAATAATATCCATCTCATTCTACCATGGTTTTTGCTTTTTTCCCCCTTTATACCCCCTTTCCTCCACCCTTCCTCTCCCTCCCCATTGACCTTTCTAGTGTTCCTCTAATCCTCCTATGCTCCCCGTTGCAACCCCACCATGAATCCGCCTCCTTATATCAGAGAAAACATCCAGCATTTGGATTTTTGAGATTGGCTAAATTCACTTAGCATTATATTCTCCAACTTCATCATCCATTTACCTGTGAATGCCATTATTTTATTCTCCTTTATTGTGGTGTAGTGTTCCATTGTGTATATATATCACATTTTCTTTATCCATTCATCTACTGAAGGGCATCTAGGTTGGTTCCACAACCTAGCTATTGTGAATTGTGCTGAAATAAATATTGATGTGGCTAAGTCCCTCTAATATGCTGTTTTTAAGTCCTTTGGGTATAGACCCAGGAGTGGGATACCTGGGTCATGAGGTGGTTCCATTCTCAGTTTTCCAAGGAATCTCCATACTGCTTTCCATATTGGCTGCACCATTTTGCAGTCCCACCAGCAATGTATGAGTGTGCCTTTCCCCCCACATCCTCTCCAACATTTATTGTTGTTTGTGTTCTTAATAGCTGCCATTCTGACTGGAGTGAAATGAAATCTTAGGGTAGTTTTGATTTGCATTTCTCTAATTGCCAGAGATGTTGAACATTTTTTCTTGTAGTTGTTGATTGATTGTATATCCTCTTCTGAGAAGTGTCTGTTCAGTTCCTTGGCCCATTTATTGATTGGGTTATTTGTTTACTTGGTGTTAAAATTTTAAGTTCTCTATATATTCTAGAGATCAGTGCTCTATCTGACTTGCATGTAGTAAAGATTAATTCCCAATTAATAGGTTCTCTATTCACCTCACGATTGTTTCTTTTGCTGAGAAGAAGCTTTTTAGTTTGAATCCATCCCATTCATTAATTCTAGATTTTAATTCTTGTGTAATAGGAGTCTTATTAAGGAAGTAGAAGCCTAATCTGATATGATGGAGATTTGGGCCTAATTTTTCTTCTAATAGGCGCATGGTCTCTTGTTTAATTCCTAGGTCCTTGATCCACTTTGAGTTGAGTTTTGTGCATGGTGAGAGATAGAGGTTCAGTTTCATTTTGTTGCATATGTATTTCCAGTTATCCCAGCACCATTTGTTGAAGAGGCTATCTTTTCTCATTCATTTTGACAATATTAATTCTGCCTATCCAAGAACAAGGAATGTTGCCGCCTGAAGCGATGGCTGTTGGAGCAACGAAGCCGCGGGAAGAAGTTCAGAGGCGAACTGGAAACAAACAGGCTTTTTATTTTGATAACTTCTCTCTCTGGCTCTAACAACGACTTTAACATGCACCACACACCACCAAAAACCCACACACCAAATGGCGTTGACCCAATCAGCTATTTCGGCCCAAGTCTCTCGAGATCCCGGGCCAAGTCTCGTGAGACTACAGATGCCCAAACATCTCCATGGCCCGTAGTCAACCGCAATCTTAGCCATCTCCCCAAACAGGGCTCCTGCAAAGGAAGATCCTTCCATCTTCTAAGGTCTTCCTTAAGTTCTTTCTTTAGTGTTCTGTAGTTTTCATTATAGAGGTCTTTCACATCTTTTGTTGATTCCCAAGTATTTTATTTTTCTTGATGCTATTTGTAAATGGAGTAGTTTTCCTCATTTCCCTTTCAGAGGATTTGTCACTGATGTACATAAATGCCTTTGACTTATGGGTATTGATTTTGTATACTGCTACTTTGCCAAATTCATTTACTAGTTCTAAAAGTTTTCTGGGTCTTCTAGGTATATAATCATATCATCTGCAAATAGTGCTAATTTGAGTTCTTCTTTTCCTATCTGAATCCCTTAAATTTCTTTCTTATGTCTAATTGCTCATAGTTTCAAGCACTATGTTAAATAACAGTGGTGAAAGGGGGCATCCCTGTCTTGTTCCAATTTTTAGAGGGAATGCTTTCAATTTTTCTCCATTTAAAATGATGCTAGCCTGGGGCTTCGCATAGATAGCTTTTATAATGTTGAGATATGTTCCTGTTATCCCTAGTTTTTCTAGTGTTTTGAACATAAAGGGGTGTTATATTTTGTTGAATGCTTTTTCTGCATCTATTGAGATGAATATGTGGTTTTTATTTTTAAGTCTATTGATGTGATGTATTACATTTATTGATTTCCATTATGTTGAACCAACCTTGCATCCCTGGGCTAAACCCCACTTGATCATGGTGCACTATCTTTTTGATATGTTTTTGTATTTGATTTGCCAGAATTTTGTAGAGGATTTTTGCATCTATGTTCATTAAAGATATTGGCATGAAGTTTTCTTTTTTGGCTGTGTCTTTGCCTGGCTTTGGAATCAGCGTAATATTGGCTTCATAGAATGAGTCTGGAAGAGCTCCCTCTTTTTCTATTTCCTGAAATAAATCGAAGAGTGTTGGTATTAGTTCTTTTTTGAACGTCTTGTAGAACTCGGCTGTGTATCCATCCGGTCCAGGGCTTTTTTTGGTTGGTAGCTTTTTGATGGCATCTTCTATTTCCTCATTTGAAATTAATCTGTTTAAATTGTGTATAGCCTCCAGATTTAGTTTGGGCAATTCATAGGACTCTAGAAATCTGTCAGCACCTTTGATATTTTCTATTTTATTAGAGTACAAGTTTTCAAAATAATTTCTAATTATCTTCTGTATTTCTGAGGTGTTTGTTGTGATATTTCCTTTTTCATCACGGATGTTAGTAATTTGAATTTTTTCTCTCCTTCTTTTCGTTAACATGGTTAAGGGTCTGACAATTTTATTTATTTTTTCAAAGAACCAACTTTTAGTGTTGTCAATTCTTTCAGTTGTTTCTTTAGCCTCAATTTCATTAATTTCAGCTCTGATTTTAATTATTTCCTGTCTTCTACTGCTTTTAGTGTTGATCTGTTCTTCTTTTGCTAGGGCTTTGAGGTGTGATGTTAAATCATTTATTTGTTGGTTTTGTTTCTTCTTTTAAGAAATGAACTCAATGCAATGAATTTTCCTCCTAATACTGCCTTCATTGTGTCCCAGAGATTTCAGTATGATATATCTGTGTTCTCATTCACCTCTAGGAATTTTTAAATCTCCTCCTTGATGTCTTTTGCAACCCCTTGTTCATTCCATAGCATGTTGTTTAGTCTCCAGGTGTTGGAGTAACTTTTTTTAATTTTATCATGGATTTCTAATTTCATTCCATTATTGTCTGATAGAATGCAGGGTAGTATCTCTAATTTTTTTTATTTGCTAAGAGTTGCTTTGTGGCATAATATATGGTCTATTTTAGAGAAGGAGACATGTGCTGCTGAGAAGACAGTGTATTCATTCACCTGGGGATGAAATATTCTATATACGTCCATTAAGTCTAAGTTATTAATTGTATTAATGAGGTTTAAAATTTCTTTATTTAGCGTTTGTTCGGACCATCTGTCCAGTGCTGTAAGAGGTTGTGTTGAAGTCCCCTAGTTTAACTGTGTTGTGGTCTATTTTACTCTTGAACTTGAGAAGGGTTTGTTGGATCAATGTAGGTGCTCCATTATTTGGGGCATATAAATTTATAATTGTTATATCTTGTTGATGAATATTTCCCTTAAGCAGTAATAAATATCCATCTTTGTCCCTTTTGATTAACTTTGGCTTGAAGCCTACCTTATTTGATATGAGAGTAGAAACCCCTGCTTGCTTCCATAGCCCATGTGAGTGGTAAGATTTTTCCCAGCCTTTCACCTTTAGTCTGTTGATATCTTTTTCTATGAGGTGAATTTCTTGGAGACAGCATATTGTTGGCTCTTTTCTTTTAATCCAGTCTGTGTCTTTGAATGTGAGTTTACGCCATTAACATTCAGAATTATTACTGAGACATGATTCATATTCCCATCCATTTTTGTTTGTTTATTGTATTTAACTTGATTTGATTTCTCCTCTGGTTGTTGTTTTCTTTAGTTTAATATTTCCCTTTGCTGATTTTCACTGTTATTTTTTTTTCTTCTTCATGGAATATTTTGCCCAGGATGTTCTGAAGTGCAGGCTTTCGAGTTGTGAAATCTTTTAACTTTTGTTTATCATGGAAGGTTTTTATTTCATTATCAAATCTAAAGCCTAATTTTGCTGGATATAAGATTCTTGGTTGACATCCATTTTCTTTCAGAACTTGAAATATGTTGTTCCAGGATCTTCTATCTTTTAAGGTCTGGGTTGAAAAATCTGCACATAATCTAATTGGTCTCCTCCTATATGTAATGTGATTCCTTTCTCTCGTGGCTTTTAATATTCTCTCCTTATTCAGTATGTTAGGCATTTTCATTATAATGTGCCTTGGTGTGGATCTGTTGTGATTTTGTACATTTGGTGTTTGGTAAGGCTGGTAAGCCTCTTGAACTTGGTTTTCCCATTTATTCCTCACATTTGGAAAATTTTCTGCTATTATTTCATTGAATGAATTACTCATTCTTTTGGTTTGGAACTCTATGCCTTCCTCTATCCCAATAACTCTTAAATTTGGTCTTTTTAAGCTATTCCATATTTCTTGTTTGTTCTGACCATGATTTCTTACCATTTTTGCTGTGTGGTCTACATTTTTTTCCAGATTATATATTTTGTCTTCATTATCTGAGGTCCTATCTTCCAAGTGGTCTAATCTGTTGGTCATGCTTTCAATTGAACATTTAATTTGGTTTATTGCTTCTTTCATTTCCAGAATTTTTGTTTGGTTTCTTTTTAGAACCTCTATCTCCCTATTGAAGTAATATTTTGCTTCTTGTATTTATTTATGAAGTTCTTTGTTGTAGGACAGACTCCAACACAGGATCAGCATGCAGTGTTTTTTATTATATTTCTCTCAGCCTTTTTATACATCTTCCAGACAAAGAGGGCAATTAGCCATCAGCAAACATTAATAGACAATGAAGGCAAATAGCCAGTAGCAATGACGAGCATAAATTTGCGAATCAGCAATCAGCCAGATAAACTTTCCCTAAAGAATATCTTAAACTAGTTAGGGCTAGAACACTTTGAGCTCCTCTTCTTTTCAATATAGAAGAAACAAGAAAGAAACACCCTCGTTTGCAAGCAATGTTTCTTTACTATCTATTCTATATCTCTTGGCAAGATGTTCCGTTTGCAGACACGCCCACCAAGGGCAACAAAGCCTCGTTTGCAAGAACTGTTGTTGCCAAACTTTCTGATTAGCCTCTTGGCATAACATACCGTTTGCAGTATGTTCACCAAGGGGGTGATAAGTGCCTCGTTTGCGAGAACACCTTCACCCATTACTTTTGATAAACTACTTGTTTCTTCTCTATCTGTTCTACACCTCTCAGCAGAACGTTCCGTTTGCAGACACGCCCACCGAGGACAACAAGGCCTCGTTTGCAAGGAATCTTGTTGTTCTTCTTCTGATTCTCTACAGTTCTTTGTCAAAATGACTTTTACTACCTGTATTTGTTCCCTCATATCATTCTTGAGACCATTGAACATTTGGATTATATAACTCCTGAACTCCTTCTCTGTCATTTCATCTACTGTGCTTGCCATGGACTCTGCTAAGGAAGTATGTTGATTTATTTGGGACACTTTCTTCCCTTGTTTTTTCACATTGCGTATGTAACTTCTCTTCTAGCACTGTGGAAACTTGACCTTTTCATTTTTACCTTAAAGCCTTATGATGCTCCTGTAGTACAATGCTATCAGATTCCCATATAAACACTTTACACTCTAAAACCAAACATTTTCTATTCAGATATCCACAATTTGGTCACAATGTACAGAATTAGTGAATTCAGATATTGTCTTCAATATACTCTGTAGGTTTGTAAAGGGGTTTATAATTTCTAATATTGGACACAGAGGTGATATGCTTAGGAGGAAGGAGGTGAGGATATTGAGTTGTTGTTTCTCAGGAAGTGTGAAAGAGAAATCTATGGAAGTAGTTTAATATCAGCAGAAGAGAGAAGAAATGATTTGGAGTGAACAAGGTAGTGGGAGGACCCATGTATATATAAACCAAACTTATTTATATGTTGAGAGAAATAAAAAATGTCAAAGTAGTAGAAATTAGTGAAAAAGAAGAGAAAGTGAGTCAAAAATAAAGAAGAAACTATATGTAACAGCTTTTTCTTTTTATTCAGTGTTGTTGTATATATAACAGTAGCATGCTTTACAATTTGTAATACACATAAAGAGCACCTTTTTACATATCATTGTTAGTATACAAAGTATATTCATATCTTTCATGTCTTCAAACATGCATTTAGGGTAATGATAACCCTCTCATTCTACCATCTTTTTCCCCCTCCTCTCTTTATACCCCCTGGCTCCCTCCCTTACTCTCCTTCCCCATTGACCTTTCTGGTGTTCCTCTAATCTTTCTATGCTCCCCAACCCAACCCCACTGTGAATCAGCTTCCTCATGTCATTGAAAACTTTCAGCATTTGGATTTTTTTTTTTTTTTTTTTTTTTTGTGGTACCGGGGATTGAACTCAGGGGCACTTAACCACTGGGCCACATCCCCAGCCCTTTTTTGTATTTTATTTAGAGACAGGGTCTCACTGAGTTGCTAAGTGCCTCGCCATTGCTGAGGCTGGCTTTGAACTCGCGATCCTCCTGTCTCAGCCTCCCAAAGTGCTGGGATTACAGGCGTGCGCCACCACGCCCGGCTTGCATTTGGATTTTTGATATTGGCTAACCTCACTTAGCATTATATTCTCCAATTTCATCCATTTACCTGTGAATGCCATTATTTTATTCTCTTTTATTGCTGAGTAAAATTTCATTGTGTATATATACCACATTTTCTCTATCCACTCATCTATTGAGGGGCATCTAGGTTGGTTCCACAATCTAGCTATTGTGAATTGGTAACACAGCTTTGATGTATTTATTATTCAGTTGTCCCAGTTCTCAAAATCCTAATTCATGTATAAAACTTGTTTTCACCTATGTTGAGAGTGCAAGGGCGGGGCATAAATAGGGAGAGGAAAGATGAGGGAAGAAGAAAAAAATAAGAGTAATAATAAAAAAATGAAAAAGAATGGGGGAAACAAGACTAACCAAACAAAACAATAAAGAATAAATGAAAGAGAGAGAGAAAAATGCTCATGCACACTCATGCGAGCGCACACACACACATACACACAGTTAAAACAAAAAATAAAAACACAAAGTTGAACACACAAATAAAACTCAATCAAGAAATCTTTAAGGAAGATTTTCTGTTTCCCTTTACATCCAGTAGATGTGGGTGTTTGATGTTAGTTTTCTGGATTTCTTGTCACTGTCCAGATGTTGGAGTTAACCAAGTTGTCACAGAACCCACCCTGGCTGTTGTAGATTTGTTGTCTGCATACCTGGTTAGTTGAAGATTGGTGCCGGAAGTTGGGCTGCTTGGTGAAGGGCGCTGAAAGATGATCTATCAAGTAGGTGTCTACATTCCATGTCACTCCACAGTTGCAGAGTCATAGGGCTCGTCATGCTGGACTCAGATACAAGTTCCCCCGCTGATTGTGTGTGGCCCACCAAAATGTAGGTTGCCTTCAGAGCCTGCACAAATTCCTCCAATGAGGGCAGGGTTCCACCTGCAGGGGGATTCTCCCTTTTATCTTTCTCCATCTGCTGCAGCCACTTTAAAAAATGGCAGTGATCCATCTCCCTGGGTGTAATGGCACCTCCTAGGACCTGACTGGCTTTCCTGTGCATGTGAACCTGCCAGGTGACTTGCGTGAAAGCAATCTGGGCCTCCAAGCTGTCCGCATCTATCTTTCTGCGCTGTTCCATATTGGTACTGCTGCTGGGGTCTTTGTTCTTCATCGCAGTTCCCCGCTGGCTCCACTGCCCATATCCCTGTGCCTCCACCTTTCGTTTTTCATTCAAGTCAGCAATTTGGAGACTCACCCTCACAGTAATCTGCCATCTCAGTGCCCCAGAGAAGCAGGAAGGTCTTGGCTCCCCGGTGGTTGCAGGAATATAGCTGGTAACTCAGCAGTATTCTCTACTGTATCTCCATTTACTGACTGAGACCTAATGTCGCCTCTCTCTGGTCCGCCATCTTCCTTAAATCCAGTGCGGGGTTTTGGTTTTATCAGAGCCTAATTGAGCTGAAGCCCAGCTCCAGCTGACTTTAGCTAAACTGTCTCACCCAAGGGTGAAAAAACTGTGAAGACCTTGTCAAGATCAGAGGCTCACCAAAGACTGAAACCTAAATAATCATGGAACTACAGAATGCTTCACCCTCCCCCATATTCTTACTTACCATATCCTTAAGGGCCTATTTATAGCAGTTTCTTTCATCTAGTAAGTTGTGTCTGCTATCACCAAAAATTTACAAGACACACTAAAACAAAAAAACAGAGTTTCAAGAGACAGAGCAATCATCAGAACCAGACTCAGATACGGTAGTGTTGTTGGAATTCTTACACAAGAAATTTAAAACAACCATGGATAAAGTAGTAAAAACTCTGATTGTTAAAATCAACAGAATGCAAGAAACGTAAAATGGAAGCAGAGAGATGGGAACCCTTAGAAAAAACCAAAAAGAAATGCTAGAGATCAAAAGCCATGTAATAGAAATGATGAATGCCTTTGATGGACTTATTAAAAGACTGGACACAGCTGAGGAAAGAATCTCTGAGCTTGAATATATATCAATAGAAACCTCCAGACTGAAAAGAGAAAAAAGACTGAAAAAAAAAAAGATGAATGGAATATCCAAGAAATCTGGGACAACTACAAAAGTTATGCATAATGGGAACACCAGAAGAAAGAGAAAGAAACAGAGGAAATACTTGAAACAATAATAACTTAGAATTTCCCCAATTTAATGTCAATCATGAAACTATAGAATTTGAAATCTCAGATGACACCAAGGAGGATAAATGCCAGGAAAAACTGAACCTAAGTATATTATTTTCAAACTACTGAAAAATCAAAGATTTAGAGAAAAAAATTCTGAACCTAACCAGAGAAGGAAAAATTGTACCTTTAAACTAACAAACATAAGAACTATGTCTGATTTCTCCAAAACCACCTATGCGATAAGAGTGAAATATTTGAAGTTTTAAGTGAAAAAAAAATCAACCTAAAATTCTGTAGCTTATGAAATTATCATTCAAAACTGAATAAGAAACAAAACTGTGTCAAGCAAACAAAAATTGGGGAATTTGTCGCAATTATCTTCCTTGCAAGAAATGTTAAAAAAGTTTTTTAGAGAGAAGGAAAGTGATTAGACTTACAGTACCATAAAAGAAAGGAAGAACATTGAAGAATAAGTAAGTGAAAGCAAAATTTAAAAAAAAAAAAAGAAACTTTTCTTTTTCTTAATTGACTAAACAGTTTGTTTGAAATATTAGCAACAATTCATTCTGTTATGTATGAATATGGGTATGTAGGCATATTTGCTTATGTACAAGTGAAATGAATGACAGTAATGATGCAAAGGATGGGAGGGAGGAATTAGGATTATAGTAACTATAAAACAGTGGTACTCAAATGTTCTCTCTTATATAAGGAGGCTAGTTCATAATATTGTTGGATGGGAGGGTACATACGAGGACTAGAAGAACACTAGAATGGTCAAAGGGAAGGAAGAGTAAGGGAGGGAGCAAGAGGGGAGGGAGAGGGAGAAAAGGAAAAAGAAAAGAAAAGGTGTTTGAATGAGATGGATATCATTTTCCTAAATGCATGATTGAAGACCTGAATTGTATGAATATACTCTGTATGCAAACAATTGTATGTAAAAAGATGCTAAATACATGCACTATGAGTTGTACATATTAAAAATTATAAATAAAAAAAATTAAGAAGAAAAAAAAAACAGTGGTACTCCCCATAAAGTAGTATGTTGTATATATTATTATTTAAAAGTGAACTTGGATTAGTTGTAAATGTACATTGCACACTCAGAGCAACCTCTAACGTAACCAAAAAGTATAACTGATATGCTAAGAAAAGAAAGGAAATGGATGACAAAAATGCTTAATTAAAACCACAAAAGGCAGAAAAAAAGAGCAAAAACCAAAAATAAAAAGAATGAGGGCAACAACCACAAAAAAGTAACAAATTTGGTAGATAAAAATTCAAGTATATCAATAATCACTTTGAATGGAAATTATCTAAATGAACCAATTAAAATACTGTCAAAATTGATCAAAAATCAAGACCCAACTATATATTTTATATATGAAACTCACTTTAAAGATACATGCATTGAAAGAAAATGGATGGAAAAAGATGTACATTTCTCAAACTAACCAAAAAAAGCAGGAATGGATATATTAATTTCAGAGAGAGAAATTTCTAAATTTTCTTCAGAGCAAGAAAAGTTATTAGGGAGAAGAGGGGCATTATATAATGATAAATGAATCAATTCTCCAAAATAAAATAACAATCCTTAAATTGTTCATAACTAGCAATAGAGCATCAAAATAGGTGAGGTAAAAACTGATAGAGTACATAGGAGAAAGAGATGAATTCTCTACTGTATTATAATTGAAGACTTCAACACTCCCACTTCTATCAGAAACAAATGGATACAGCAGGCACAAAATCAGTAAGGATATAATTGAACTGAAAGCCACCATCAATTAGTCATTTATAATGGGGATCAATACAATGCTTTCCCCAACAACAGAAAATACATGTTCTTCTAAGATAGCATAGAACATTCACCAAGATAGAACACATTTTGGGCCATAAATCACATTCCAAAAAATGTGATAGAATAAAAATTATATGATGATTGCTGTCAGACTACAATGGAATTAAATTAGGTATGAACATACTTAGTATACAACCAGAGATATGTAAAATTGTGCTCTATAGGTGTAATATTAATTGTAATTCATTCTGCTGTCATATATAACAACTTAGAATAAAAAAAAATAAAAAAAAAGAATGAGAAAATAAAGGACAATTCTACTCAATTAAAAAACAAAACAAACAAACAAAAAAAGAAGGAAAAATCAATCAGTGTTGGCCAGGGATAGAATAATGATAGGAAAAATCAGAGAGAGAGATAATGGCATTGAGACACAATATGAAGTTCCCCCCTCTAAAACTCTTGTTCTGCCATGTCTGAAATTCCATTATTAAAGACCTATTCTATGCCAAAAAAATTAATTATAGAAAGATAGCTATAACAACTTTGAATACCTGGAAACTAAACAATATGCTTCTAAATAACATATTTAGAGGAAAATTTATAGTACTGACTGTATATATTAGAAAACAAATGATCTGAAATTAGGTCATCTAAGATTTCACTTTAGGAAACTTGAAAAAGAAGAACAAATTAAATTGAAGGTAAGCAAAAGAAAAGAAATAATAAATATTAAAGCAGAAATCAAAGAGATTAAAAACAGATAGCTGAAAGAAAAAATAGGAAAACTGTCCCATTCACAAGAACCTCCAGAAAAAAATACTTGGGAATCAGTCTAACATAAAAGGTGAAAGACCTACCTCTACAATGAAAATTACAGAACACTAATAAAGAAATTGAAGAAGACTTCAGAAGATGGAAAGATCTCCCACGTTAGGTAGAATTAATATTGTCAAAATGGTTATACTATCAAAAGTGCTATACAGATTTAATGAAATTCCTATTAAAATTCCAATGATGTTCTTCATGGAAATAGAAGACGCAATCATGAAATTCATTTGGAAAAATAAGAGACCCAGAATAGCTGAAGCAATCCTTAATCAAGAAAATTGAAGCAGGAGGCATCACAATACTAGTCCTTAAATTATACCACAGAGCTATAGTAATAAAAACAGCATGGTATTGGCACCAAAACAAATATGAAGACCAATGGAACAGAATAGAAGACACAGAGACAAACCCACATAAATATAGTTGTCTCATACAAGATAAACATACAGTGGAGAATAGACAGCCTCTTCAACAAATGGTGCTGGGAAAACTGGAAATCCATATGTAGTAGAACGAAACTTAACACCTCTCACCCTGCACAAAACTCAACTCAAAGTGGATCAAGGACCTAGGGATTGGACCAGAGACCCTGTGCCTACTAGAAGAAAATTAGGCCAACTTTCCATCATTTCAGCTTAGGAACTGACTCCCTCAACAATACTCCTAAAGCTCAAGAAGTAAAATCAAGAATCAATAAATGGGGATGGTATCAAACTACAAAGCTTCTTCACAGCAAAGAAACAATCAGTAACATGAAGAGAGAGGCAACAGAATGGGAGAAAATCTTTGCCACCTGCACCTCAGATAGAGGATTAACCTCCAGGATATATAAAGAACTAAAATAACTTAACACTCAAAAAAAAAAAAAAAAAAAACCAATAACCCAATCAATAAATGGGCAAAGGAACTGAACAGATACCTCACAGAAGAAATATGATTGGTCAACAAATATATGAAAAAATGTTCAACATCTCTAGCAGTTAGAGAAATGCAAATTAAAATAACACTGAGATTTCATCTCACTCCAGTCAGAATGGCAATTATCAAGAATATAAGTAACGTGTTGGCAAGGATGTGGGGAAAAGGGTACACTCATACATTGTTGGTTGGACTGTAAATTGGTTGCAACCACTCTGGACAGCAGTGGCTTCCTCAGGTTCTCAGGTTTTCTCAGAAAACTTGGAATGGAACCCCCAGTTGACCTAGTTTTCCCGCTCCTTGGAATATACCCAAAGGACTGAAAATCAGTACACTAGTGATTTAGCCACATCAATGTTTAGAGCAGCTCAATTCACAATAGCTAAGCTATGGAACCAATGTAGCTTCCATAGAAATAGAAAAAGCAGTCATAAAATTCATTTGAAAAAATAAGAGACCCAGAATAGCATCAACAGATGAATGTATAAAGAAAGGTGGTATATATACACAATGGAATATTACTAAGCCTTAAAGAGAAATGAAATTATTTGCTGGTAAATGGATGTAACTAAAGAATATCATGCTAAGTGAAATAAGCCAATTTCAAAAAACCATAGGCCAATTGTTCTCTCTGATACACACATGCTAATACACAGTAGTGGGAGAGGGAAGAATAGAAGTTCATTGGATTAAACATGGGGGAATGAAGGGAAGGGACGGGGGATAAGAATAGGAAAGACAGTAGAATGAATTGGACATAACTTTCCTTTGCTCATATATGAATACATGACCAGTGAAACTGCACATCATGTACAACTGCAAGAATGGGACCATAATTAGAATAAGTTACACTCCATGTATGTATAATATATCAAATTTACTCTACTGTCATGTATACCTATAAAGAACAAATTATAAAGTACAAAAGAAAAAAAGAATACTATGAATAGCTCTTTGCCTAAAATTTGATAACCTAGATGAAATTTACCAATTCCTTGAAACAGAAAATCTACCAAAATTCACACAAGAAGAAATAGGCCTAAATCTATTAAAGAATTGAATCAGTAATAATTAAACTTTACCAGACAGAAAGCACTAGGCCTAGATAGATTTATGACAATTCTATCTAATATTTAAGGAAGACATTATACCAACTCTGTACCACTTCTTTCAGAAGATAGAAGCAGAGGGAGTGCTTCCTCATTCTGTGAGACCAACATTAATTCCAAAACCAGGCAAAGATATTACAAGAAAAGAAAACTACAGACAAGCATATCTGTTGAATGTAGATGCAAAAATACTCAACAAATATTAGCACTTTGAATCCAGTAGTGTATAAAAAGAATTATATACCTTAACCAAGAGGGATTAATTCCACATGTGCAAATCTGATTCACATTTGAAAATTAATGTAATCCATCACATCAATAGGCTAATAAAAATCACATGCTCTTATCAATATATGTTGAAAAGTCATTTGACAAAATCCAACACCTATCATTAATAATAATTTTTTAAAAACTACTAAAAAGAGCACTTCCTCAACTTGATAAAGTATATCTACAAAAATGCCAATTACAATCCCAAATGATAAATCTTGAACACTATAATCCCAAATGTTGATATTCTGAAAAATCAAAATCTATAAAGTCTAAAATCATCTCTAAAGATCAAAATCCTGATAATCACAAGCCTGAAAGATGAAAATCTTAACTATTAAAATCCTGAAAACTGCAATCCCTATTGAAAGAAAAGAAAACAAAAAGGGCTACTTAAGAGGGGTAGAAAGCTGAATTCTGGGAAAGATATTAGTGTGTTTTCAGTTGAACTAGGATAGTTGCCAAATTTTTCAATCCTATATTCTGCTCTTTACATGCAATGTCATGCTTTCCTTCAAAAAATGCCCTTCATCAGAGAATAAAAAGATTTTGCGAGCCCACTGACCGTCTGAACCAAAGACACTTGCTGATGTAGAGGTTCCTCCAGGATTACAAAACACATTAATTTAGATAAAGAAAATGTGGGCTAGGGTTGTGGCTCAGTGGTAGAGTGCTCGCCTAGCACTGTGCGGCCGGGGTTCCATCCTCAGCACCACATAAAAATAATCGCATTGTGTACAACTAAAGCAAATAAATAAATATTTAAAAAAGAAAAAAAGAAAATGTGGTGTATATGCACAATGGAGTTTTACTTCGCCATAAAGAAGAATGGCATTATGTCATTTGCAGGTAAATGGATGGAACTGGAGGATGTTATGCTAAGTGAACATCAAGGTCATATGTTTTCTCTCACTTGTAAGCTAGAGAGAGAAAAGATGGATGGGGGATTTTCATGAAAATAGAAGGGAGACCAGTATAGTAGATGATGGGGATGGAAGGAGGGAGGGAAAGAGGAGGTACTGGGCAGTGAATTTGACCAAACAATGTATGTTCATATACAAATATACCACAACGAATCCCTCTATTTTATAATTATAAAGCACAAATTTAAAAAGAGTCTTTTGAACAAATGGTGCTTGAACAACTGTACATGCAGTAAATAATGTACATGGAAACAAATGTCAATACAGAACATATACAATATACCAATCACAAAAATCAACTCAGAATGGATCACAGACTCAAAAGCAAAATATAAACTGTAAAACTTGTAGAAGATAAGATAGGAGTAAATCTAGATGAACATAGGATAGGAGTAAATCTAGTTCAGTAGGAATGCTTCATGAAGGGAAGAATTTATAAGCTGGACTTGATTAAAATTTTAAAATTCTGGACTGAAAATGTGGCTCAGTGATAGAGTATCT
The DNA here is from genome assembly GCA_025594165.1 of Tamias sibiricus. Classification (NCBI taxonomy): domain Eukaryota; kingdom Metazoa; phylum Chordata; class Mammalia; order Rodentia; family Sciuridae; genus Tamias; species Tamias sibiricus. Next base: position 83,023,903 of record CM046664.1, read on the forward strand.
GCTTAACATGCCTGAAGCCTGGGTTTGATCCCCATCACTGAAGAATATTTTTTAAAAATTCTGTGCTTGCAAAAGACAATCAACAAAATAAAATAATAAGCCATACAGGGAGAAAATATTTGCAAAAGCCACATATGTTAAAGGACTGTTATCCAAAATATACAAAGAACTCTAAAAACCCCAAAATAAGAAAATGAATGACCAATTAAAATAAAAGAATGGACTAAAGACCTTAACAGAGATATCTCACCAATGAAGATATACAGATTGCAAGTAAGCATATGAAAAGATGTTCCGTAGCATATATCATCAAAGAAATGCTAATTGAAACAATCATATCCCATTACACAACTCTTAGAAAGGCCAAACTACAGAACACTAACACCCGTGAAAGCTGGCCAGGGTATGGAACAACGGGAGCTCTCAATCATTTAGGGTGTAATGCAAAACTGAACAGCCACTTTGAAAGACAGTTTGGTGGTGTCTTGTAAAAGTAGAAACTCTTGCCATATGATCCAGCAGTTGTGCTCCTTGGTTCACCCAAAGGAGTTAGAAATTCCTGTCTGCACACAGATATTTATAGCATCTTTATTTATAATTGTTACAACTTGGAAAGAGCAAGATGTCCTTTAGTAGGTGTTATGGTTTGAATATGGTTTGTCCCCACCAAACTCATGTTGTGGCTTAGTCCCAATGTAGTGGTGTTAAAAGGTGTTAGAAGCTGGCTGCCATGGTGCATGTTTGTAATCCCAGCAGCTTGGGAGGCTGAGGGATCATGAGTTCAAAGCCAGCCTCAGCAACTTAGTGAGGCCCTAAGCAACTCAGAATCTGTCCCTAAATAAAATACAAAAATGGGCTGGGGCTGTGGCTCAGTGGTTAAGAACCCCTGAGTTCAATCCCCAGTGCCAAAATAAATAAATAGATAGATAGATAGATAAATAAATAAATAAATAAAAGGTGTTGGAAACTTGAATAGGTGTGACATAGTTCAAATTAATTGGGTTATTAAGGGCTCCACATTTGGAAGGGATTAATGACTCTAATGGAAGCAAGTTAGGCCTTGTAGTACTAAATTATTTACTGTAAATGTGGGTTGTTATAAACTGAGCTTTTTTTTTTTTCTTGGCTCACTTTCTTGCTTCTTCTCTCACTATATAACTTCTCTTCTGCACCTGCCACTTGCCACTCTTGCATGGGTTCCTGCCATGAGATGCCATCTCCCATGTTTGTGACACAGCGTAAGGTCCTCATCAGATGTGGTTGCTCAATCTGGTCTTCAGAAAATGGACCAAAATTACAAAGCAAATGGATAAATAAATGGGGGTACATCCAGACAAGGTAGTATTATTATTCAGTACTAAACTTCAATGAGCCATCAAGCCATGAAAAGACATGGAAGAACCTTAAGTGCATACTGCTATATGAAATAAGCCCATCTGGAAAGACTAGATAATGAATGATCCCAACTATGTGACATTATGGAAAAGACAAAACAGTGGTGACAGTAAAAAGATGTTAGGGAAGAGGGAGGCATGAATAGCAAGAGTAGGTACATTTTTAGGGCAGCAAAATTATTCTATATGTTACTATAATGGTGGCTCTATGTCCCTATACATTTGTTCAAACCCATAAAATACACAACACCAAGAGTGAGCCTTAATGTAAAACTATGGACTTTGAGTGATAATGACATGTCAATGTCACCAAAGGTAACAAATGTACCACTCTGATGAGGGATGTGCATACTGGGGGAGGTTATCTATATGGGGGGGGGGCAGAGAGAATATGGGAAATCCCTGTATGTTCCAGCGAACCTAAAACATAAAACTGCTCTAAAAAATAAAGTCTATCTTAAAAGTACACACACACACACACACAAAGGTATAACTTGTAGAAATTGATTTAAAAATACAAAAATAGAAAAATTTAGAACTATAGGATCTCTATCAGAAAATTACTAGTAGATCACTCATTCAGTGGCTTTCAAACTTTTTGGACCATTACTAACCATCAGAATATATTTCCTATAAAAGCCCAGGGTATTCATTCATTCATTCATTCATTCATTCATATTCTCCCTCTTTCTATCTCTCTCCCTCTCCCTTCACCCTTTCTTCCTGCACAATTGTAATATGTATTCCATGAAACAATGCTTAGATTTATTATTTGTGTTGTACTGATACATTTTATTTTTACATGTTTCTTTTCTAATTCATTATTTCAATTTGAAATATACTAAACTATTTTTGTCATTAGATGTTTTGTACTCAACCCGTCACAGAAAACTTCCTGGTTCTCACTCAAGAGTAATCTTTGACCAATAGCTCCAATAAGATCTGAATAGTACTTATATACTTTGTATACAAACAGTTGTATGTAAAAAAGATGCTATATATGTGCATTATGAATTGTAATACATACTACTATTATAAATAAAAAAAGAAAGAAAGAAAGACTCCCAAGGAGGTTTTGAGTGGCAGAGTCCAATGGGACCATCTCACATTGGATTAGAAAATCTCCTTCAAGTCCTCTGGGGCTAAGCCTGGAGGGTGGTATGTGTCTCAGCGCATCGAAGAGCTTTCTAGGTCCTACAGTGATACACATTTTCATGAACACTCTTGCACTTAGAGGGAGCTCAGTAAATAGTTTCTGATTTAGCTTGACTTGTTCATAAAAGCCCACTAAAACCTCATCATGAGCATGTACTTATTCACTTTCTTGCATCTCTGGCCATTTAAATAGAGCTGGATAGTTTACATTTGTGTTCCCATTTGACCTGGTGGAGTTTGCTCCATTGCAACTTGAAGGTTTCAATGCTCAGAATGACCCTGAAGCTCTATCATGGGTGCTGTTCTTTTTAAGGGTTTTCATACATCATTGCTCACTGAAGTGCATTCAACTTCATTCACAGAGGATGGAGTCTGGCAGACCAGCCATGCAGGGCTTTTTGTTAAGCACACCCAAAGGATGCACATTTCAGACATCTTAATGGACCAGATCCTCACAAAAGAATGAAAGGCATTTGAAAATAGGAAACAATAGAAGCATGAAAGAGTTTGGCTTAATGAAAACATAGACTCCTCTAAACTCTACTTTATTCTATCTACTTCCTTTCATTCTTTTAATTCTCTTACCTTAAATGCAATAAATGAAGTCAGAAATCCTAATATTATAATAATTAGACCTTGCCCTCAGAGAGAAGGAGTATATACAAAGCCACTGAAGATCTATTGGAAGCTCAAAAGTTGTATGATGAACCTAGGCTAAAATCTTAGCTGACTTATTCTTTTGTCTGTGCATGTTCTTGGAAATATTTTAGAGGAATACACTGATCATAGTTCTTAAGGTTTTTGTTAGTTTTGTTTTTAAACTAAAGAAATATCCATAAACATTCTAAGAGTGTCACCCTTTAGTTTTTTGTTTTATTTTCAAGATTTTAGAGGTTGTACATACTTTTAGGCCTCCAAATAAAACATACACCAAAAGAAAAATTCTTCCCCTATGAACAATTTAAAATTTCTTTGAAAAGCTTCATATAATTCTAAATTCCCATGGAACACACCATTAAAAACTCTTGGCCAAGAGGAAAGCACATTGGAGACATTGAAAAACTGAAGGGTAATGGCAGTGGCTATATCTCTGTGCCTATTTTATGCAGAAATTTTATGTGTTACAACTAAATAAAGATACCTAAAGAATGTGTGGAGATCTGGGAAGTGGAAGATTGCAAGTTGACTGGTACCATTGAAAAGATACACAATGAAGCAAAATTTAGTTTCTGATGGAAGAATTCTCAACATCTTATCTGTGGGCTGGTTTCATCAAAACTCCTTGAAGGGTTTGTTCCCATCTGAGGTAACTGACTCCATCCCAGACAAACTGAATTAGAATATCCAGAATTAGGGTCCAGAAATGCATGCTCAGCAAGTTCCTCCAAGTGATCCTAATGACAACTAAAAGAACCACTGCTCTGATAATGGGGGTGTGCACAAGGGAGGGAGATAGAGAGGTTCAGAGGGAGAGGGGGGGGGGAGTGAGAGGGAGAGAGAACCTGGACACTACTGATAAATGTAACCCAAATAAATATTTGGTATTACTCTACAAACCTGAGGAGAAAAGTGATCATTGTTCGAGTTTTTTTTTTTTTTTTTTTTTTGTTAGGGGCTTGCCTGGCAGATTTATACACTGCATCTGAAACCTTTCCTGGAATCCTGGACTTATCAAAAAGCTGCTAGAATTCTCTCCTGCTTTGTCTTATTGTCAGACCCCACTTGTACATTATGTTTTTTTTGTTTACTTCTTGGTCCCATGTATCGTAGCGCTCACATAAGCATTCACAATCCACATTCCTGAACATCTTTTCATACAGTGAACAAATTCCTGAGAAGTGCTATTCTATTTTAAAAATTATTTTAATCTATACTATATATCATCATATGATCTATATAATAATAAATGATAACATTACATATCAGAATGGGTAGCAGATCAAATTCTTTACAGACTGTGAATTATCCAAATCTACTGGCATGGCAGAAATACTGTCTGTTCCTAAAAGTGAAGTAGTAGTAGTTTTAGAATAAAATCTTATCCCAAATACTCCACATTGTGACTCTCAGTGTGGTTTGTAGACTGACAGGATTGCACCATCTGGGACATCATTAGAAATGCAGAATCTTAAGTTCTCCCCTCCTGACCTACTTAGTGTGACTCTGCATTTTAAAAAGATCCCCAGATGATTTATGTGCACTCTCAGTTCTAGAAACACTGTTTAACATGCAACTCATTTTGAAAGGATGAGAAGTCCTACTACTGCACAGCTTGCACACCTTGCTTCTTGAGTAAAGGCACAATCTTTAGACTTGTAGAGTTTAACTGCAACTGTATGAAATTTTAAAGCCGGGAAGACAATATAATTTCAAACTCGCAAACTGGTGGCCCTGAACCTTTTGTAAACTCTAGGTCAACATCAAATTATCAATTTGTTAAATCACTGATTCTCTAGACTCATCACAAATCATCCACATAGTTCAGCAGGGAATCCAACGTTCCAAGATCTGAGGCCATCAGATTCTCTCTTCAGTCTCCAGATCTTTCCTTTATCTTCCATTGTCTTTTTCTTTTTTCTTTTCTTCTTCTTATTTATTTATTTATTTATTTATGTGTGTATGTCTCCCCTGTTCTATAAAATGGTAGGATTTTGGAAAGAAGCAATTTAAACATTCTTTAAAATGTTATAACTAATACAAAATGGAAATCTGTCAACTGAAACATTGCAGAAATTTTCAGAAGTTGTCAAAATGATAGAGTTATTCTTTCCCTGCAGTGACTTCTTTTTTCTAGAGCAGTAGTCTTCTGGAATTGCAGTGAATATGTTTTTCCACCTTGCTATAGGAATATGTCCTGGATGTGCAACCCATGTACAGACTCTCCCTAGACTCTCCCTAGCCTTGCAGGAAACTGTGCATATCCATACATGAGTCACCGTTACAAATTAAGCTGGCATATGTCATGTCTAGTCACTTATTATTCAGTAGATGGATAATGTAGCAGGAAAGCCCTTGTAGCATTGGTAAGAAATGGTTGGGCATCTAAATGGGAGATCTAATGAACTGCCTTGGGAAATGCAGCTTTCCCTCCAAACCATTTAAGGCAGTTATACTGGAGTTTCAGAGTGACATGGTTAGAGGGTTTAAGAGGCTTGGTTAGGTCTTGGTGTTTCCAACATCTGGTAGGAGCTCAGCTGGGATAGGCAGTTTGTCTTTGCCATTACAAAGTCTCCCACTGTCAGACACAAGAAAATCTACTGCAATCCTGGTGTTCTTGGCTAATAATCTACTTTTTGTGCTTATTGCAGTGAACTGTAACCTCTATAAACTTCATGGGCATTTTGCCAAGCCTAAGACGCAGCCTTCCATGGGATGACTTCAGCCATATAAATATATCAAGAAAACAATGCCAAGTAAACAAAGACCTCTCAAGATGACAGAGAGACACACACACACACACACACACACACACACACACACACACAACTGAAGAGACCAGTTATTTCAATTATTTTAAGATCCAAGCTTTAAAAATGTGAACATTTGAGTAGTAATAGTAATTAACCCCCAAATTTCCTATTACATAGTGAATCGATATATTCATTCAACAGATATTTACTGTAAATACCAATGTTCTATTAAGAACTGGGGATTCAAAGGAAATTGGATTTGATTTATGATTAAAGACTCATAAGAAAGAGAAATCTGTAAGCAACTGCAAATGATGTGATACTGCTAAACTGCAAGTGTGAATGTTAAAAACTTGCATAAGGAGTAGTGCTAATAGTCTTTTTTCCCTGTTGTTATCTTATTTTCAACATTAAAAAACAAAACAAACAAACAAAAAACAACCCACTGATTAGACCTTTCCTATTTGGTTCCAACTACAAGCAAGCCTATGTGTACTTTTCAGTCTGTCTGGGTCTTAATGACCCTACCACAGTAGGCTCATACCCTTGCAAGGATGCTAATGGATTGTTGCTGCATAAGAGGAAGAGAATTGATATTTTTGAGTTTCTACTTCTAGTCTTTGGTTTCTTGGTTGTGTTATTTTCCTTGTTGATATTTTTAAAAATTTATTTATTTTCTAATTTGTTACACATGACAGCAGAATGCATTTCAATTCATAGTACAATATGGAGCATGATTTTTCATTTCTCTGGTTGTACACACAGTAGAGTCACACACTAGTCAGGGTAATGATGTCCATCTCATTCCACCATCTTTCCTACCCCCATGCCCCTCCCTTCCCCTTCCTCCCCTTTGCCCTATCTAAAGTTCCTTCATTCCTCCCATGTCCCCCTACCCCCATTATGGATCAGCATATACTTATCAGAGAAAACATTCAGCCTTTAGTTTTTTGGAATTGGCTTACTTCACTTAGCATGATATTCTCCAATTCCATCCATTTACCTGCAAATGTCATGATTTTATTCTCTTTTAATGCTGAGTAATATTCCATTGTGTATATATACCAGTTTCTTTATCCATTCATCTGCTGAAGGGCATCTAGCCAGAGCAATTAGACAGACAAAAAAATTAAAGGGATATGGATAGGAAAAGAAGAAATCAAACTATCACCATTTGCCAACAACATGATTCTACACTTAGAGGATCTAAAAAATTCTACCAGAAAACTTCTAGAACTAATAAATGAATCCAGCAAAGTAGCAAGGATATAAAATCAACACCCATAAATCAAATTCATTTCTGTACATCAGTGACAAAACCTCTGAAAGAGAAATTAGGAAAAGTACCCCATTCACAATAGCCTCAAAAAATAAAATAAAATACTTGGGAATCAACTTAACAAAAGAGATGAAAGAGCTCTACAATGAAAACTACAGAATGCTAAAGAAAGAAATTAAAGAAGACCTTAGAAGATGGAAAGATATCCCTTGTTCTTGGATAGGCAGAATTAATATTGTAGAAATGACCAAGCTACCAAAAGCACTATACAGATTTAACACAATTCCAATCAATTCCAATCAAAATCCCAATGACATTCTTCATAGAAATAGAAAAAAACAATTATGAAATTCATTTGGGAAAATAAGAGACCCAGAATAGCCAAAGCAATCCTTAGCAAGAAGAGTGAAGCAGGAGGCATCACAATACCAGACTTTAAACTGTATTACAGAGCTATAGTAACAAAAACAGCCTAGTATTGGCACCAAAACAGACATGTAGACCAATGGTACAGAATAGAGGGCACAGAGACAAATACACATAAAAACAGTTATCTCATACTAGACAAAGGCACCCAAAACATATATTGGAGAAAAGATAGCCTCTTCAACAAATGGTGCTGGGAAAACTGGAAATTCATATGCAGCAAAAAGAAATTAAGCCCCTATCTCTCACCATGCACAAAACTCAACTCAAAGTGGATCAAGGCTAATAGTCTTAATGAAACAAGATGACAATTCCTTTTTTACTATGACTCCACCTACTTTAGGCATATAGTAATGCTTAAGTTTCTTTTTAGCATTTAAAATGTATTAAGGAGAACCATTAGTTCTTTGTAGATATCTTGACTTTGAGTTTGGACAAAAGGCATCCACAAACTGTTATTAATAACACTCTATGTTATATTTACTAGATTTATATTTTTTGGGATTGACTAGTGTTCAAAGTAAGGTGTGGATATTTATAGTGACTTAACAAAAGTTCTCAGGAAATTCATGGAAGTGGCATCCAGTGGTTTTAATCCTGTAACATAGTAATCCTTTTTCTAATGTTAATTAATTAAAGTGAATGCACTTAATTTATTTCTCTTTGATATCCATCAAAGGATATTTCCTCCACTGAGTCTTTCCTCCCTTTGCAAAGGAATAGATGGTCATAGGGACTTTTGCCTCATACTGCTGATCAATATTGTTTGCAAACAAGTAAACAACAACAGATGACCAGTTCCATGGTGAAAGAGTAAAAAATGAGTCACCACAAGAAAAGGTTGTGTCCACTGGACAGTGGAAAAGTATTCTCTATTATTATTTCTAATATGTAGCTTGTTCCTCAAAGCTCCCAAAAGTAGCTTCAATTCTCTGAAGCTATCCAAAGCCAGATAAATAGCAAAGTGTGTGAGAGTGGGTGGGTGGGTGGGTGGGGGGTCAAATAATACCACCAGTACTAAGACCATAACCTTTGATTTGGCAAATTTGAAATTTCACGGAGTCTAAGGACTGAAAGTTTAAATATGTTACTGAGGACACACAGGTTATTAAAACAAAACAAAACAAATAACAACAACAAAAGGGAATTACTCTGCTGTAGCCCTGGTGGTCATCGTGGAATGTGAACCTACTGTTGTCAGAAGTAACAGATTTTCAAAAACAGCTAGAGACCCATAATCTCTTGTAAACTTTAATGATGATTAAAATTTTGTGCAAATTCAAACAAAGCATTTCTATTGAGTGTTTAGCCCCCAATCAAGGCCATAGTCTTGTATCAAACAGGAAGTCCTCTTAAAAATCTGGAAAAATCTATGTTCTTTCACTGAAAACTAACCCTACAACTCAAAATTCAGAAAGTGTTTTGATTGTTTTCCCCTTGCTTTTCATGACTTAGTTTTTAAACTAATGTGGTAAAACATCCTACTCATTCTTTTACTCTGCTGATTAAGAGATAACATTATTTTCTTCTTCTCCATTTTATATTATGACAGAAATTGATGGACTAAATAAATACAGTTTCAAGTGAATAAAGGTCTCATTATATATATAAAGAAAAGTGAAATAATAATTGAAATATAAGATTCCAGTAATAATTATTATCACAAAGGTGATAATGGTGTAAATCAAGGTGCTATTCTTTTTAAGTTGGTATACTTCTTCATTACATAAAATTTTATCTGATTCTACAAAGAATCCCATTTCCTACTCCACTCCTATTTTTTTTTCTGATTATTAAGTAACCTCTGTTATAACAATAATAGCAAACAACAACAAATCCAACAAAAGTAAAAATATCCTGAATCTAAATTAGATCTTTTCTTAATGTTTGTCATCTTGGAAAAGATTGAACCACCATGTTCTTACGCTGTGAAATGTGTGTGCAAAACTTCCTATATTCAGGACTTCTGAAAGCCCCTTTGGAAGCTGGAAGCACTGAAAAGAGTACAGTGCTTCTCCTCCTATTTACTACTGTCTTTAATCTAAAATATCAATAATACTAAATTGCTAAATACAGAGTAAGAAAATTAAATGAATCCTGATTTTGACCTATCATGAGTGCTTGGATGATTTTTGGAGAAATATTAATTGATACACCTTTTACAATACATGCTCCTATTGTTTATGGGCCCTTCTCTGCATTGCCATAAGCAATGATTAATCTTTATTCTGCATATGCTTTCACGTTGTACTACACATGTCCCTAAAAATGTGGCTAAACTGAAATATGAATTGTGTAGGATGACATTATGGTGAATTATTTTATAAAAAATAAATTTTTTCCCAATTTTCAGTTTTTGAAGTTTGGATTTTAATATACCAGGTTTCCTCAAAATGGATCTCACCTACATTTTACTTTGAGGTTGACAGAATCAAGCTATCAGTGGATGGATATAGCCATGGGATGGCACTGTGATGGAAGCCAGGGAATTCAGTAGAAGACACAGCCTTTCCAATCAAGTGATGAGAAATACATGTGTTCACATACACCCCTAACAAAGCAAAGCCATTCACAGTAAGTGCCAAATGATTGACACATCAATTTAGAGAAGAGAGTGACCACTCAGTAGAGAAGGTCTAAGAAAAATTTCACCATAGATCAAGATAGTAGTTGGCATCAAGATGTCTATAGGGAACTGACTAGGAACATATAAAACACAGTGATTCCTTTGTTAATCCACTTCTCAATGACTTATTGGATGATGTCTACTCTTTACCACGTACTATATTTGATTCTAGGGATTCAAAGTTAAATGTGATATAGTCCTTCTGAGGACATGTCATAATAATAATAATATAAGAGGTAGCTTAGAGTCATGGGTTTTGGTAGATCATAGAACTATACAATTTTCAGATTTATTCAATCCAATCTCTGATCCAATGCAAAAATACTCTATGACAGATTCCTTCAAAGTAGTAATCAACATCTATTTGAATGCTTTTATGGACATACATTCATTCAATAAGCATTTAAAGATTACAGCACATATGCTGGCTTCGCAGAAATTACTAGAGATATAAAGTAAACAAGATTAGACATTCATCCTCCAGATACTTAGAGTTTCAGGAACTTGCTAACCTTGCAAGACATTTTTCCACTTTTGGAAGAGTTTAACTGTAGAAAATTTGCTTTATTTATATAGCCATTGCAATGTAAATGCCAAATATAGATTTAGCAAGGATATGTATCATCTTCCATAGTAAGAAATACATAAATAATATTTAAAACTGAAAAATCAAGAAATAACTATTTCTAAGTTGGTAGCACATGCCTATAATCCTAGCTAATCAGAATTCTGAGGTGGGAGGATCTCAAGTTTGAGGCCAGGCTTGGCAATTTAGTGAGACCCTGTCTCCAAATAAATAAATAAAGACATAGGGCTTGGGGTGTAGCTTAGTGGTAGAGCACCCCTGGGCTTAATCCCCAGTACTGCAAAAGAGAGTAAAGTGTGTGTGTGTGTGTGTGTGTGTGTGTGTGTGTGTGTGAGAGAGAGAGAGAGAGAGAGAGAGAGAACACAAAATGAGCACTACAACATGAACAGAAGAAATGCTAGAAGAGTTGAAAATGTTTGCTTCTGGGAACTGAAAATTGGGGAGTAAGGTGCAAAGGCAGGGGCTACTTTTTTGGTTTAAGATGAATTTAAAAACTGTTTTAGTATGTAAGCTTTTGATTAATTTTTTGTCACAAAATGGAATAAAATAAATTGGAAGTTATATTAGTCAGTTTTTCAATACTACAGTGAAATACCTGAGGCAGCTTCTTTATAAGGAAAATAGGTTTATTCTGAGGCAGGTACTTTTTAAGAAAAAGAGATTTACTTTGCCTTATGGTTCTGGAGGTTCAAAGTCTAAACAGCATGATACAGGCTCTTGCAATAGCTCCCCCAACCCCATTGGCTGCATAGCATTGTGGCAGGAGTATGTGTTTGTGTTTGTGTTTTCATCCCTCTCCTTATAAAGCCACCAGAATGATGAATGGGCTCTACTCTAATGACCTTATCTAATCACTTCCCAAAGGCCCCTAAAGACTAGTGAGAATAAATTTCCACCTTCTTAATACCATTAAAATATGATTTGGGGGATTAAACTCCTGCACAAGTTCCCTAGGAAACAACCATATCCACACCATAGCAGAAGCACAGAGAAATACAGAGATAGGAAATGGAGATCAAAAAACTCTAGGTTAATTACAAGGTTCAGTCCTTGCTGTACCTTCTCCTTTGGATTCTTAGAGATACCAAGCTACCTTCTCAATATCCTTCTCTTATTTAATCAAAATCAAGTGAGTTCTGTTATTCATAAGCAGAAGTTTTCTAATGCATACTAATAATGATGTAGGATTAAAGGGTAAACAAATAGTATAATAATTGAAAAGTTAATTTTTTCCAAAATTTGCTTTTTAAAAATGAGTACTCATCCTTCAAATCCCTAATGCCACTACCGATCCTGATATTTTACAATGGGTTATTAAAATCATTATAGAGAGGTATTGGCAAACTTTTTCTGCAAAGGGCCAGACAGTAAATATCTTAGCTTTGTGGGCCATAAAACCTCTGTTCTACTACTCAGGTCTGCTGTTATAGCTGGAAAGCAGACTAAACAGTATGGATGAATGTGACCGTATTTCAGCAAAATAATTATTTACAAAAGCAGGCAGTAGGTTGAATTTGTGTATGATGATAATTTATTGACCTTACTTTACAGCTAGGGCCACTGCATGCTATTGAACAACTTCTGCACAAAAGTGAGTGACCAAGGGGGTGAGTGAGGACTGAAATAATATAGCTTCACTCTCCTGCCATACTCTGCTCTAAAGTGTAAAACTCTGTTTACCCCCAAAAGGGAGAAACTTTCTCTTAATTCATTTTCCTTAGTGACAGTGCATTTTTTTCTAATTATAAAATGGCCATAGCCAGTTGCTGCTCTGCTTGGAACATCAGAGAACATGCAAAGATTAAAATGTTTGCAGGTCATTAATAAGGTCCTACATGAGAGACTTCTTTTCTCCAGGCGAAAACATCTGAAGCCTGCTATCCATTTTTTCCACAACCTAGTGTAGAGTCACTTCATCTTCCCAGTCATTCCTCTGAGGATGGCCTCCAGTGCACCAATGTCCAAGAACTATACATAACACTTCAGGAATGGTCTAAGGAGTGCAGAGTTCAGCAATTATTAATATAGCTATACGATCACATTCATTTGGGGGCAACAGATGCCTACTGTGGATGCATATTAAGCTTGCTGCTGACTGAACCCCTTGGTTCTTTAGACACCTGCTGCTATGAAGATATAGTTCTTTCATGTTACACTTTGACAACTGAGTTTTTGGATCCCAGGTTTAGACTTTATACTTGTTTCTATGAAATTACGTTTTTTAGAATGGTTCATTGTTCAAGGTCGTTCAGAAGGAAAGATTAGCTCTCTGTTATTGCTCCATAGGAGTTCTAAACTTGATAAGCCCACCTATCAAATCATCCTAATCACCTTTCATCTTATTCAAATCACGATCAAAATGTTGAAAGTGGTAGAAGCCAGAGGATGGTGAGAGATAATGAAAGTACAACAAGTTAAGAAATATAAAATGTTCACTGTCACTAGCAACAGAATAAATACAAGTTAAAATGATCATTAATGACATCATGTTTAGTATATATAAACACCTACTATTGAAAAGGTTAAGGTGAAACATACATATACTCATATATTGCTGAAAGTATTATAAATTGGTACAACTTCCATAGAAATCAGTGTGGCAGTGCCTATTGAGGAGTTACATATTTTCATTTCATTTTTTTTGACCCAGGAAATTTATCCTAGGAAAGTAATAAAAAGAAAGAAAATATGCTTAAAACATGTATTTGAACATTATTCCTAATCCTTAAAAGCCAAAAACAATGTCCTAGTGATATATATGTATGACATATACATATATGTATGACTATACATATATGTTTATGATATACATATCTCATATATGATCACCATTGACTAGCTGGCAGATATTTAGTGCCTATGGCAGCACAGATTTGAGCTTAGATTGTAAGGTTCTTTGGTCGCTCATACGGAGGACCACAACTTATATCTTAGCTAACTTTCTCTTCTTTCTTTCTTTCCCTAGTCATACCAAATGTCATTCCCAGAGAATTCCCCTGCAGTTGTGTGCCCAGACCAGAATGTAGTTGCCATTTCCTGAAGGAAGCAATGCTGTGGAAGCGCTTGGCCAGGTGGATGATGTCACAGCTGGCACCTGCCACATTGGATATACTATGAGGGGGCCCCCAGTCATAGACCCTGGGTACTACATCAGTTGCACTGGCATGGTTTCCCAATGGGTTGAGAACCACTGGTCCATAATATTTTACTTTCTGCGTCTTCTCGTATTTTAAAACTTGTTTATCTTCTCCCCCTTTTGTTCAAAGAATTTTAGAGTATGATGGTATCCTAATACTTAATACATCACCTAATTTGTTTGTGTCAGTCAAGACTAAAATTAGAAGAAGATAAAAATGAAAAAGTTGAAGTATTAAAGATGGCCAAAAAAGATGCTACCATCTTCAATTTTAAAATAATTTGTTTCAAAATAATTATTGAGTGCTATTGCTATGAGCAAGGAGAAACAGGACTGAAAAGTGCTCTGGCCTTTGAATAAGAAAACTTTGGTTCAGGAGCCAGCCTTTAACTTTGAACACATCAGTTAACCTTACTAGGCTTCAGTTCCTCGTCCATGAGTAAGAATAAGAACATTTTCCCCTTAATTCCTTTCACCTGATTCTTTGAGGATCAAATTGGATATCTTATTTTTAAAACCTTAAAGAATTCATATGCAGAGAAAATATTAAGACCTTATTGCTATAGACAGTGATAAATAAAAAGGTGAATAAGATACAACATTGACAAAAAGGAGTTTATAATCTAGATGGTTCACAGTTTTTCTCCTGATGTAATACAACTGAGAGATACAACTCATTCCCCTCAGTGACAGTGACTTTCCTGGGGGTGAGGGTAAAGTGGGGACATGAGTAAGGGCAGGAAAACATGCTGTCAGGGAGATAAAAGCAAAATTCAGCAGCCATTATAGAACAAAAAAAAAGGGTACAGGGATGGGTGGCTTTGGTGAGGGGCATCAAAGGGTGGATAAAAAGATTGAAAGGGGAAAACAGGGAAGAGCAAAGATATATAGGTGGGGAAACACCAGTGCCAGTATGCTAATCTGTAAAGTGGAACATACAGAGTAGTACACACTTCATGGGACTGTTGAGAAGGTAGCCGTAAACTATGTAAACTGCTTAGCCCAGGGCCATGAGTATTCAGTATATGTTAAAGCTTTAATTCTATAGATAGAAATGTGGCCCCCAAGGGTGCTCATATCTGGATCTCTGGAACATGCAATGTTCCAATGTTACTTGGAAGGAGGGAATTAAGGTTGCTAATCAGATCATTTAAAATAGGAAGATTTTTTTCTTGGATTGTCCAGGTAAGCTCAATTTGCTCACAAGGCCCCAAGTTCCTTAATAAGAATCCTGTAGCACAAGAATTAATACCAAGAATCAATAAATGGGATAGACTCAAATTACAAAGCTTCTTCTCAGCAAAAGAAACAATCAGTGAGGTGAACAGAGAGCCTACTAATTGGGAACAAATTTTTACCACATGCACGTCAGATAGAGCAATAATCTCTAGAAAATATAAAGAACTCATTCTAGAAAATATAAAGAACTCAAAAATCTTAACACCCAAAAAACAAATAACCCAATCAATAAATGGGCCAAAGAACTGAACAGACACTTCTCAGAAGAAGATATACAATCAGTCAAAAAATACATGAAAAAACGCTCAACCTCTCTGGCAATTAGAGAAATGCAAATCAAAACCATTCTAAGATTTCATCTCACACCTGTCAGAATGGCAGCTATTAAGAACACAAACAACAATAAATGTTGGAGAGGAAGTGGAGTAAAAGGCACACTCATACATTGTTGGTGGGACTGAAAAATGGTGCAGCCAATATGGAAAGCAGTATGGAGATACCTTGAAAAACTTGGAATGGAACCACCTTATGACCCAGCTATCCCACTCCTTGGTCTTTACCCAAAAGACCTGAAAACAGCATACTACAGGGACACAGCCACATCAATGTTTATAGCAGCACAATTCACAATAGCTAAACTGTGGAACCAACCTAGATGCCCTTCAGTAGATGAATGGATAAATAAAATATGGTATATACATACAATGAAATACTCAGCAATAAGAGAGAATAAAATCATGGCATTTGCAGGTAAATGGATGGAGTTAGAGAATATAATGCTAAGTGAGGTTAGCCAATCCCAAAAAGCCAAATGCCAAATGTTTTCTCTGATACAAGGAGGCCAATTCACAGTCGGGTTGGGATGGGGAGCATAGGAAGATTAGAGCAACACTAGAATGGCCAATAGGGAGGGAGGGGAAGGGAGGGGGCAAAAGGGTGAAGAAAAAAAAGATGGTAGAATGAGATGGCTATCATTACCCTAAGTGCATGTATGAAGTCACGAATGGTGTGAATGTACTTTACATACAACCAGAGATTTGTAAAAATGTGCTGTATATGTGTAATATGAAATGTAATGCATTCTGCTGTCATTTATAACAACTTAGAATAAAAAATAAATTTAAAAAGTATAAAAGAGAAACATATGAGGAGAGTCAGAGGGAGATGTGACTGTTCAAGAATGGTCAAATAAATATAATGTTGGTGGCTTTCAGGATGGAGAAAGTGGGCCATAAGCCAGGGAATGTGAGCAATGCCTAGAAGATGGAAAAGGTGAGGCAACAGATTTACCCTTGAAGCTCCAGAAAATGACAGCCCTGCCAACATCTTGATTTTAGTCCAGTGAGATACAAATTGACCTTCTGACTTCAGAACTACAAGATAATAAATTAGCATTATTTTGAGTCAAGGTTGTAGTAATTGATTATGGTAACAATAAGTAACTAATATACTACTAGTCTATCAGTATCATGAGGCAAGTTCTTGACATAGTTCTGTTCAGTTTCTTCCTCGCACTCAGCTTGATATATAGTAGATAAATTAATTATTTCTCAATAAATTATTTGAATGATTGAATGAATGGAAATTCTAGGAATACGTTGTTGTGGTGATGTTTGGCAGAAATTTTTGCTGTACCCCAGGTATAAATGAGATTTGAAGCTTGGCTAGGGCCATAATTTGAACACTTTGAACATTAGGTTACAGAGTTTGCTCTTATTTGATAGCCAATAGAGATCCACTGGATATTTTTGAGCACTACAAGAACAAAATTAAAGATGTGTGTTAGGAGTTTAATCTTGGCAGCATTAAGTAAAAAAAAAATTAAAAATTACCTCATGTTTCTGAAATTTTATATGCTTATGCTGACGCATTCTACTTATGTGTCTAAAAAGCAAATTTTAAAACTTTTTAAAAAATCATACTAATTTGTTGTTTCTCATTCATCTACTTATTCATTATAATACTTAGCTCTCTTTTTTTCCACATTTATAATTCCATGTGCTAATATTCTTCCAATCTGGAACTAATAGTTTCAAACAGACTAATCACTTTTAGATGTAATTAGAGCTGAGCTCAAATTACTAAGCAAATTACTCTTGCACAAGTGGGGTCTATACTTGATATCAGTCTGAGAACTTATAAAGATACTAAGTGGTGATTTCATCTGATTTTTGATAGGGATATCAGGTTTGGTAGATTAGGGAAAGGCCCATAGACATAGTATATTTTGATTTCAGCAAAAATGTGATGCTTCTTTTAATATCTTCCCTGATAAGAGATTACAGCAGGGTGATAACATAAAACAATCTTGAAGGAGATTGGCCAGCTATACCCAGAAAGTGGTTTCAAGTGGCTGTATGTCAAGATGTTGAAGTTTCCAGAAGGGTGACCTAGGTCTTTGTCATTGAGCCTGTTCCAATTGGTAGTGGCATTGATAATTTAGTGTGAAGTGTATGGATGCTTGTTTAATTTGATGGAAGAATTCATCAAAATCAAATATTACAGAATTCAGATTCAAGTAGGGATGTTGGACTGACATTAAGAAAATTAAATTTAACAGGGATAAATTGAAAATCCTCCAAGTATGGCAAAGTCCAAGGTACATATAATTTTGAAGTAATTCATATGGGGAAGAAAAGAGCCTTTTTCTGGCTTTAAATATAATGTGAATTAACAACACGAAGAAGTTGTTTGCATTGACACTTTCACATAATCTAAATTTAACATTTCAAGATTGGTTCTATGAAGCTTTAGAAGACCTGACAATGGTTAAGTGAGAAAAAAAATAGAAGTAGATATTCACTACACCAGAGAAAAATCTTTTAACTAGACCTACAGATCAAAGACTTTTGGCTAATTTTAGGTCTAGACAAATTTTTGATTTGGCCAATTTCTTGGTTCCCTCCCATCTGGGCAATTTCTGATCCAACCAATCATTTATCAATAAGCACTGGTACATAGTACACTATAGATTTATCCTTTCAGTTTATTTGCCATTTGTTCTGTTTTTCATTTATATTTCCCTCCCTTTCTGTTCATTTATGTTCATTTATCTAAACATTTTTTGAGAAATTCTATTTTTATCTATAATGTTTTTGAGTATATATCATCATACAGCTTTTAGAGTGGTTACTTTTTGTGTAAATAATTTATTCCAGTCTAAGGGTGTTACTGTTACAATTTCTAGTGAAACACAGAAATCTCATCTCCTTTTATGCCCCTTTATCCTGCTAGTCACCTTGGGGAGTAGGGACTCAAAATGTGAATTTTGTGGGGATACAAACATTCAATTCATAAATAGTCATCAGACATAATTTAGAAAATTCAAAACGAGAAGGATTTATGCTCATGTTTTGCCTTCAGTGTTCTTCCCTTCCTCCCAATGTCTTAAGAATACTTTTATTATTTCCTTTCTATTTACAGAACTTCCTTTGGCTGTTCTTTAAAGTATATGCGCTGGCAACAAATTCTGTTTTCCTTCATGTGAGAATGTCTTGATATCCTTTACATTATCAAAGGATGTTTTCACTCAATGTAGAAATTCAGGTTGACAGTTATTTTCTTTTAGCAAATGAAAAAGATATAACCATTGTCTTCTAGCCTCCCTGGTTTCTGAGGAGGATTTTTTTTTTTTTTTTTTTTTTTTTTTTTTTTTTGGTCATTTGAATCGTTTTTCCTTTAAAAGTAAGGTGTCATTTTTAATCAAGCTGATTTCAAGATTTTTTTTTTTGTCTTTAATGTTAAGAGTTTGACTATGATGTGCCTTGATGTAGATTCTTCGAATTTATTTTGTTTGGTTTTGTTCTTAAATCTGTAGATTTATGTCTTTTGCAAATCTAAAATATTTTCAGCCATTATTTCTTTAAGTGCTTTTTTTAGCCCCATTTTCTTTTTTGAGGATCACCTTCTAGATTTGCAATGACATAAATATTAGGTCTTATATTCCCACAGGTCCCTGAGATTTTTTTGTTTTGTTTTGTTGTTGTTGTTCTTTTTTTTTTTTTTTTTCAGATAATTTTTCCTCTTGTTCAGATTGGATAGTATCTACTGTTATATCTTCAAGTTCACAGATTATTTCCTCTGTCCCCTCCATTTCTATGTTGAACCCATCCACTGATACTTTTATTTTGGTGGTTTTATTTTTCAAATCTAAAATTTCCATTCTGTTCTTCTTTGTATCTCCTGTTTATTTTGTGAGATTATCTATTTCTTTCTCTTGTTTTAAAAATATCATAATTGCTTGTTTTTATGATGGTTACTATAAGATATCTGTCATTCTCCCCTTTTTTATCCCCATGTTGTCATCTACTGATTGTCGTTTTTTCTTCAGTTTGAGAGTTTCCTGTTAAGTGATTTTCAATGGAAACCTGACATTTTGGGTGTTACATTACGAGACTCTGGATCTTATTTAAATCACTTTTAGCTGTTCATCTCTGACACTGTTCCAACAGGGAGAGAGGTTGCTGCCTTGGTACTGCCAGGAAGGAGTTCAGATTTCCCACTCTGCTTCCAGTGATGCCCAAGTTGGGGAGAGGAGCTCCTCATTACTGTTGGGTGGGGGTGGGAATTCTGGCTTCCCACTAGGGACCCGAGGGAGTAGTAATGCTTTGTTACTGCTCTTCACCAGGATCCACTGACACTGTGAGCGGGCATGAAAGTCCTGATTCCAAATCTAGTCTGGGTTGATACTACCGCAGCAGAAGTTTTGGGGGGATTTTTATAGCCTGGCAAAGGTAGAAGTCACAGTTTTTAATCTGTGATGTTTTTCAGCAAGTGGACAATTATTTTCTAATAGGTTTCTATTTTCTAGGCTACCTTACCTGGTCCCATCGTTAGAGGAAACAACATTTTCTTAGGGCTTTTTATGTTTGCATCTGTGGTCATTTCTGGACTGCTTGTTTCTTTAGCACCCACTCTCAAATGTATGTGGAAAGGAGTGAAAAGAAAACAAGGAACTCACTGCAGTGCCCTTCCTTGGGTTCTAAGATCCCAACCCTGTTTGCTTCTTTCCATTTTCAGTCTTATATTTACTTTATATAATATCCAGAGGTTTTATTTACAGTTTGTGGGTATAGAGAAAGTACATGTATTCCATTTTTCTGTAAGCAGAAGTTCTAGCTCCTCAGTTTATATTGTCCTTATGCATTTTATATTAAGCTTATAAAAGCTTTTGAGATAGGGCTGGGGCTCAGGGTAGCGCACTTGCCTGGCATGTGTGAGGCACTGGGTTTGATTCTCAGCACCACGTATAAATAAATAAAATAATCTATCAACAACTAAAAAAAAATTTAGAAAAAAAGATAGAGGAAGACTTTTTTAAAAAAAGCTTTGAGATAACATAGGAAAATCTCAATTGATTTAGAATAGGTCTAATGAAAAGGCTGAATTTTTCCTTAATGTGTTACACTGTATTTAATATCATTTATACTAATGTTAACACTAGCTCCTTGGATTAAATACAAAATTTAGAATGTTAGAAAAAAACTCTGGACTGATAAAGACCTAGATTCTACTTCACCATCTTCCACTATACAACTCTGTGATTTTGGGCAGATCTCTTGGCATTTCAGTATTCTCATCTGAATTAAAAATGTTGGACTCATTAGATAATCTCAGAGTTTCCTTTAGCTCTAACATTTTGATTTTCACCTCATCAATTCTATCACATTTTAAAAAGATCTATTTTCTGTAATACAGTTTGAAATATTTAAATGCTTTTTTCGTTTGGCAGTGCTGGGGATTGAACCCAGACCCTTATGCATGCAAGGCAAGCACTCTACCAACTGAGCTATATCCCCAGCCCCTGAGATATATTGTTTAAATCAAATACAGTCCTCAAAATTAGCTAAGATAAATAAGGATAACTATAATTTATTGAATGCTTACTGTGTTCCAGGAACTTTAGTCTTACAGATATTATCTAATCCTTGAAATAGAGGTTACATCTATTTTGTAGGTGAGATAACTGAGACTCAGAAAGGTAAAAAAGGGTAAAAAGATTTCCAAGAATATTTTATGTAAAAATGCACTTGATTCTATGTCTATTTGATTACATAGCTGGTGTTTGCAACATACTTTTTAAAACTTTCTTATTGAGGTACAACATTCAACAGTAACATGAGTAAATCTTAAAGGTACAGCTTGATTGAACTTGATGTATGTATATGTTATTGTAACAAGATCAAGATATAGGCCTTGTGCAGTGGTGCATGCCTATAATCCTAGCAGCTTGGGAGGCTGAGGCAGGAAGATCATGAGTTCAAATCCAGCCTTAGCAACTTAGTGAGGCCCTAAGCAACTTAGTGTGACCCTGTCTCTAAATAAAATAAAAAAGGGCTGGGGATGTGGCTAATTGTTAAGCACCCCTGGGTTCAATCCCCAGTACCAAAAATAAACAAATAAAATTTCCATTACTTCATAAGGTCCCCTCACGCCCCTTCCCAGTTAATCCTCAGCCTCACAGGTAACTACTAATCTGATTATTATAAATATGTATTAATTTGCACTTGCTAGACAATTATGTAAATGGACAATAAAGTATTGCATATAGTTTTTATTATTTTTGGCTCCAAGAAGCAAATTATTTTTATAGAAGTGAGCTAATAAAGCAAAGGTCCTGGGTAGCTAAGAGATACATTTTTAAAAAACTTTTCAAATCTTTTTTTTTTTTGGTACCAGGGATTGAACCCAGAGGTGCTTAAGCAATGAGCCATATCCCCATCCCTTTTGTATTTTATTTAGAGACAGGGGTCTCGCTAAGTTGCTTAGGTTCTTGTTAAGTTGTTGAGGCTGGGTTTTGAACTCGTGATCCTCCTGCCTCAGCCTTCTGAGCCTCTGGAATTACAGGTGTGCACCACCACACCTGGCTTGGAATCTCTTTAACAACATAAATTATAAATACAGAAAGGAGATGCATATAGTTTTTTCTGTTTATCCATATTATCTGTCATTTATTTATCAGATATAGGAAGCATTATCTTTGAGAGGTAAAGGAATAAACTGAGGATTGTAAAGTGTCATTCCTCAGGCATGAGAATTTATCAACTTTGCTTAAACTTTATGTCTCAGGAACTAGAAGAAACATATTACTTTCATGTGTAAATTTTACTTACCTATCGAGAATGAATAAGAACAATTCATAATACTTATTTTGAGCTAACCAAAGTGTGGAGGTCAAGAAGAAATTAAGAAAGGAAAAAGAAAATAGCAAATAGATAAATTTATAAGTGTAAAACAATTTAAGTAATTTAACGTGATACTGGTTCCTGAAAGTATTTCATAAAAATATTGTTTAGTGTCAGTAAATTCAATGAATGTACGTCACAAAATAAACTCAATACTCAACAATTTGTTGTGATCCTGTTTTCTTAGAATCAAAATTATATTGAAAAATTTATTTTCTTAGTTGAAATCAGTTCTATAAGTTTTATACATATTTATGTGAAAAGACCTAAAGAGCTTATAATTAACATGGAAGAGTAAGAATAGCAATATAAGAAGCCTAGACTACATTTAACCTAATTTTGTTTTTCTTTCATTATGAAGTTCCCCTAGTTTTTTTTGCTCTGTGAGATTTTCTGTGTCAATCTGCAGGGATATTCCAATGGAAGTTATTTTAATTTCATATTATTATATAATCTCAGAATTACCAAGAAAACTAATTATGCTGTAAAGAGTTGTTGCAATATCATTTTTTAAAATAAGGGGTTAGAAGACTGGTAATTGGCTCTATAATCTTGTTCTGAAATCAAAGTGTGCTTTTCTGGGAAAATGATTTTCTCTTCCGAAAGTTACCATGATTTTGGTAGGTAGAGAACTGGTTTGCAGTCAAAAGTTTTATTTTTGCTATAAACAAAACCCACTGTGTGGAGAGGGTGTTCTGGAATAGAGAAGCAACTTTCAAATTATTTTGCTTTAGTTTTTATTGAAACTAACAAAAGGTTATCTGCTTCAAACAAAATATTATCTAAATCCAATTTAAGACAGATAAAAACTACTCAATTCTGGGTGGAGTGTAAGTAGGAATAGGGGTAGAGCTCTGGTAGAGCTCTTTGGTCACCCCACTGGTACATAAAGCATTTTCAACTGATCCCTCTTAGAGTTAGGGCAGCATAATTTGAAAAAATATGAGTGAACTATAAAGATCATCAGATTAGGAATCCAAAGACCTAACGTGCCAGTCCTGCTATCAGCAAGCTGTATTAATGAACCTCTGTAGGTCTAAATTTCTTCATCTGTTAAATAAGGAGATTGAACTAGGTCTCTTTTGGCTTACATAGTCAAGGGAACCATCAGCAACCATATGTAAATCACAAAAATTCTGTACCTTACTCATTGTCTACTGCAAAATAAGATGCTTATTGAAGGGTAAAATTTGGCTCAAAACTATGTGTCAGGAGTTTTTCTTTAACCTTAAAAATTTAAAAGAAAGCTTGTGGGTTGGGGTGGGGTGGGGGGCAGAGTGGGGATGTTACATAGCTCAATGTTAGAACACTTGTCCCACCTGTGAGGCCCTGGGTTTGATTCCCAGCATTGGAAAAAAAGAAACAACAAAACAAAACAAAACAAACAAACAAAAAAACGAAGAGTTCTGAGAAAATGGTAATATAAATGTAAAGTAATGAAATTATTCTTTCAAAGGAATTTCAATATTTTCTTTCTCATTCCATTTCAAGTAATCAGTAGTATTTCATTAATTCCTTCAGCAAATATATTGAGTGCCCACTACCTGACAAGCACTGAGTTCAGTATGGAGATTATTAGAAAAGACAACAAAAGAGTATCTACCACTCCCCCCTCAAATACAAAAGGAAATGCGTTCTTGAAAATGTGTTCCTTTCAACAAAATTTCGTTGAGTGTATGTGATGTTCCATCCTTTCTAAATGACAGGGATGGCGCTGTAGAGACACATTTGAAAACCACATGAAATATGAAGTGATAGTTTGACAGAACTATATATTTGAAATAAGGATATATCCTTTAAGTAGAATGGCTTTATTTTAATTGACCAACTTGAGCAGAGTTCTTATTTTCATAGAGTATGAAAGGCTTTGGTTTCCACTGAAATACCAAAATGGTTCCATTGCCCAGAGGAGCCAATCTCGCCATGCCATCCACTTTACCTGAATGTTTACTAGTTCTTGAGATGGATTGGGGTCTAGAGAGGGAAGAGTTTAGAATGAAGTTGCCAACAGAAGCTTTTGAGGATTTAGACGGAAATTGCAAAAGGTCCATCTTCTCTAGACTTAAACCCAAATCCCCTAGCTGTGATACTAGTCAGTCTTTGGGGATATCTCCCTTTGTTATTCAGACTGGTAGATCTTGGAGCTCAACCCACAACTGCATATGCACTCACACCCCAAGATGTAGCTGACATCCACCTCTTACTCTACACATGGCAACCATCATACTCCCACCCAACTGTTGACTCCCTTTCAGAGGCCACCACCAACACCACTACCAACAACCACCACCAGCCACCCCAGCACCATCTCCCAGCAACTGCCCCCCCAGTCCCCGCCCCTTTTCTGAGAACACCCAATGGGTGGAGTCGGGGCTGCGGTGGGAGGAGCCTGAGGCGGGCACATTTAAAGAAAGGCAGAGGGCGAAAGAAGGCAAGAGAGGAGAAGAAAGAGAAACCAGGGGGGCGAGGCGCCGTCCAATGACAAAGCCCAGGGGTGGGCGCCGGCCGCCATCTTGAACCGGGCGGCGGATATCCACCCGCGTCCTCCGCCCTCGGAGGGGGAGGGGCGGCGGAGGCGAGAAAAGTAGCGAGAGACGCGCCGGGCTGGAGGCGCCAGCAGCGGCCGCCGCTGCCGAGCCAAGCCAGACGCGGGCGGGCACGGCGGCGACAGCGGAACCAGGCGAGCGCGGGCGTCCCCGAGTGGCCTCCGATGCGGCGCAGCGTGAAGAGGCGGCGGCGCCGGCCCCCGGCCGCGGCCACCCGGGGCGGCGGCTTTAGAGCGGGAGGAGGGGCCGGGCTGGAGGCGCGGGAGGAGAAGGTGGTGTACTCGCGGTCGCAACTGTCGCTGGCCGACAGCACCAAGGCGCTGGGCGATGCCTTCAAGCTCTTCATGCCCCGCAGCACGGAGTTCATGAGCTCGGACGCGGAGCTCTGGAGCTTCCTTTGCAGCCTCAAGCACCAGTTCTCCCCGCACATCCTGCGCAGCAAGGACGTCTACGGCTACGCCTCCTGCCGGGCCCTGGTGCCTGACCCCCCGGATCCCCCTACCGCCCGCGGCCTGACGCGCCGGCCGGGCCCGCGCGCCGCCGCCAGGAGGAGGCGCCGTGGAGCCCGGGCGACCGCCGCGGGCAGGGGACGGCCCAGGTTGCCGCCGCCCCCGCCGGCCCCCGAGGAGCCCTGCCTGGAGAAGCCCTCGGCGCCCGAGCGCTGCTTCGGGGGCCGCACCCTGGAGGAGATCTGGAGGGCAGCCACCCCGACGCTGACCACCTTCCCCACCATCCGCGTGGGCGGCGACGTGTGGGGCGAGCGCAGCCTGGCGGCGGCGCGGCGCAAGGCGCGCCAAGTCCTGCGAGTGGACCTGGAACCCGTGGTGAGGCTACGCCGCTTCCCGGTGCCCCGGGCCTGAGTCGCCGCCCGAGGGCGCCTCCTGCAGGCTGCTGGCCCTGGACGGAGCTTCCGCCTGGAGAAATGAACAAGTGTCAGTCGAGTGTTTACAGACCCCGCCAGGACCGTCCCCTAGTGCACTTTAGGCGCGAGGAAGTCCCCGGATGGTTTCCCTGCCCCCGCCCCGGGGATGCGGCCCCGCGTCTGGAACTCCGGGACAGGTGTACCCTCTGCCGCCTCCCCGCACCGCGTCTGCGAAGGAGGAGACTGCTGGACCCGCAGGGGAGGTCCCTTTGCTTCCGAACCCCAGATTGAGAAGTCTCCAGGACTATAGGGGCAGATTTGTTTTCTCCCTTTCGGACTCTACCTCACTGGTCTGGAAGTCCTCCGAAGAAGTCATTCTTTTCCAAAGGAATTTGTTTTCGTGCTTGTGTAATAAAGCCAGAATTTGCTTGCTCTTTAACCCCCGCCTCCATTTTTCTTTTAGACTGCCACCCACCCCTCTTTCTGGACGGAAGATCAAACATGTTTTGTGGTGTTGCACTAGTTTGTGCTCAGGGTATTCTGACTCCCACTCGTTTCTGAATTTTTACTGAATTTCAAAGCTTTGACCAAGGATTTTTTTTTTTTTTTTTTTTTTTTGAGAGAGGTGCAAGCTTGATAGTAATGCAAGGATTTATATGGCTTTGATTTTCATGAGCTCAGTGATTACAAACAAAGAGATATAAAGTCCAATTGCTTAACATTTTAAAGGTGTTTTTAAAGATTCTATATTGAAGTTTAATGTTTATATTTACTGAGCTCCTAAAGCAAATGGTAGAATACGCATACAAAGTTTTGTTTATGAGAAGTTGACTTGTTGAATTCTTTTTTAATTGAATAAAAATTGAAGTGCATTGAAACTACATGGCTTGTGATTGGGGGAAAAATCGTGAAGAACTGGTGTTGGTTGCAGGAATGACTGGAATTCAATTGGAGATGATCTGGCAACATGTCTTGGTCTAACAAAAATCCGAGAATGTTAATAAGATAATATGTTTTAAAATTGAAGTCACATAGGAGAGATGAATGTATGTCATCGTTGTGAATAAAGTGACAAACAGAATACCCATTAGAAACCTCAACATGATCTATAGGGAAGGGTGGGGGCATTTCTTGGTATCAAGTAACTGGTTGAAGTTACTTTGGGCAAAATACATCTCTTTCTTTGTTTTTATTGTTGGATAACAAGAAATGCCAAGACTAATATTCATCACATTTGTAAACATTATGACAATTAGTTGACTTTTTTGTCCTATGAATTTTCTTATCTTTTTTCCATCATAATTACATTTGTAGTCTTTGTTTGATAGCTGAAGGCCACAGAAATCAAACAGGCAAGCCACCCAGAGTACTGACCCTTCTTTTACACTTTTGTAATAGTGTTTATACCATATGGCCTAGTGTGGAATTCTTGATTATCCAAGTGCCTTTGGTCAATGGTGGCAGCAAGACTTAATGGTTATTAGACAGTGGTGCCACAGCCAGCTTTTACTGCAATACCTAAAGGGTCAAGTAGTGTTTTTGTAACACAATTATTTCAAATTCAAGTATTCTGCCATGGAACTATCCATACTGGGCTGGAACTTGGCATGTGAAACCTTCAATACTAAGGTTTATCTCTGCTTGACAGCTTATTAGGAGAATAATAAGAGTTGTGATTTTTACTTTTGTGTTCCTAGAATTCAAATGGCATAGCTTTCTGAAATGATTATTTTAAGTTTAATAGTCCATAGTAGGAATGTGGTGACTTTCATTTCAGTGTTCTTGTTTTGAAAAAAAAATTATATATATACATATATATATGACTTTATGCCAGTTTCCCAGTAAGCCTCATAGTCTTTTATTCACTACTCATTGATGATGCATTGTTACAAACACCGTCACATGAGTAAGTGAAAAAGTGAATAATTACTTAAAAGATGGAGAGTGTTAAATTATAGTTGTGTGATAGGAAGCTGAGACATTTTTGGTTATTAGCTTCCATTGCCAATTGTAATTCATATACATAGGAGTTTCTTTTCAAATATATATTGTTAACTTTTATAGCTAACTAGCACCTGAAAAAAATGTATTTGTACCATTTCACTATTGTATATAGTTTTATAATAATTAGAAAAGTAAATCCAATGGCCATATTAGAATGTAATTTCAACATATAGCTTATCTAGATAGTTTTCCAGAGGATTTTGAAATTAGCTGAGAGAATAACTTTTCTTGGCACACAACTGAAACATAACCAGTGACACCTTGCATTTATTTTAATTGATATTCTTGACATTTTTTTCCTCTTATGCCTTGTTATTTTAGTGCACTTGAATGTGCATGAATGCTTTTTTGGCTTTTTTGGGCTATCTGATTTCAGTTTGTATCTGATTGCCCATCTTGAATTCAATATGGTTCATGTGGACTATTAAAAAAAATGCCGTTTATAGTTTGTGAAGTAAGATGTAAGAAATATTTTTGCCAAGTTTGCTTTATAAAAACCTATCTTGCAACTTCTAAAATGCAGAGAAACATCTGATATAGTTGAGTAGTATATTAATAGGAAAGTAAGTGAAAGTATTTTATGGGTACCTTTGGACAGAGCATGAAAAGAAACTTGGCATAGTGGCCTTTATGGTGAGGCATCCATTAATTGTCTCTAAAGTGAGTCTGTAGCTTAGCTTGTGTATAGTTATTTCTTTTTAAAGAAGTCCCATGATCTTTATTTGTTTTCTTGCCTTCACTTATATCTCATATGGCACAAGTAGAGGAAGAAGCTAGGAGGAAATTTATCACTTTGCTATGCTTCTGTATGATTTTTGACTTTTGGGTGCCTAAATGTGACTGGCACATCAAATAACCTTTTGATATTTTTTTATATTCCTTCCTATCAACCAGCAACTCATTTTTATGTCACTAAAACCAGTAGTGTCATGACTGTGAGGGCAAGCTTCATCATTGGTAGTGTAAAGTGTTGCTATTGTGGTGTGTATTTATTTTTGTCTGTTTGAGTGCCCTATTGGACAAGTGTAACTTAAGCTGGTGGCACATACTTGTTGATTTACCATGTGCAAATGTTAGTACTATTTTTCAGAAAGCTCTTCAATAAAGTATCTTTGAAAATTGTTGAGTACAAGAAGTCTGAGCAATTTTGAACTCAAAAGATTTTTTTTTTTGATGGTTTTAAAGGTTGCCACAGCACTCTCTAAATTGGTAGCTTTTAATGATCATATATTCCTAACATTTGCTTTAGTGGTGTGTTTAAATATTTTTTGATAAACTGTTATGTCTTAATTGCATTAGAAAGCAATTGTTTGTACTGGAACTGAAGTGTTTCCCTGGACAGTTTAATGTGCATATGATTAAGATTTACAATTTGATTGTACTTTGCTTTTTAACTTATTAACTGTAAATAAATTTTAGAGAATACATAGTGTCTAGTTTTTCTAATTAGAAATGTTTTGAAATGGGATTTTGTGCTTACATGTAAATCAAAAAACAATTTATAATTTGATAAATTTTGACTTTTATGAACTTAAAACTTCTAAAAATCTCAAGATTTTTGTTTTGTGCTGTCTTGGGAGTCTATGTTCCATCAATTCTTTAGTTATCTTGTGAATCTCTAGTATGGTGCTTCAATTGCAAGCCATTTACACATTCAGCCAGCAATAGACCCCTTTAAGAATGCATCATAATTCAGGGTTCTGAATCTTGACTCCAAGTTCCTTTGTGGTGATGATAAAAGATCTAAATCTCCCATTCTTTCATATTGTGAAGGAAAGTAAGAGTGCTCTACATGAGTAGCAGTAAAGACTGTTCCACAAATAAGGGTGAGGCCAGAAGTTTCATTACAGTCTAGAAGGCAGAAGTAGAGTATTAGCAAACTCTACAGCAAGGGCAGATTCATAGTACTGTGTGGGCTGAATTGCCTTCATACCCAAGTTTTTATCAATAGATGGAGGTAGCAAAGTGAATAGCTTTGGTGTCATAGTGCCAGGCCTGGAATTATCATGAGTGGTTTCATGGCTCATAAGTGTTGGGACTCTAGGTAAATAATTATGTATACCTTAGCCTCCTCATTAGAAAATATAGTTAGTAAAATATTTATTATAAGGGTTGGAAGGGATGTTAATTCTAGAGACCTAGGAAGTGCTTAATAAATGCTATTAACTGGAAGTATTCATGCTGAGAATAAATATGTATACTGAGAGTGATCCCTTGAGAGTTTAGCTCTCCAGCTTTTTCAGCATCCCAACCAAAACAAACCATGGTCTAGGAAAAGTATAAAACAAAATAAGATAATTCATGGGTGAATTAAATTGAAAACATAAATTATATTTTTAGCCCTGCTGATAACTAAAACAGATTTTTAGCAGCAAGAGGTTAGATAAGATTGATTTATTACAATTTTTGCTGTTAGAATTTTTCTTTTAAAAATTTATTTTTTATCATATCACTGCAAGACATTTAAAATGTGCCATCATATATTTTAAAGTGTCTGAGAATTAAGCCAAGCATGGTGGCATGTGCCTATAGTCCGAACACTCAGTAGGCTAAGGCTGGAAGATTGCTTGAGTCCATTAGTCCAAGACCAGCCTGGACAACATAGAAAGACCCTGGATCAATACAGCAAAACAAAACAAAAATGGAGTATCTGAACATGTATAAAAGCAATAGATCAAAGTTGCTGATCCAAGAACTTGTAAATATTTTGCACAAAATTTTCTTCAAGTTAAGTTCATTAGGGAGTGCTCAAGACCCTTGTTAATATTTATGCACAAAGCCAACATAGAATTAGTTTTTATGAAGTTTGTAGTTCAGGTCTTAAAGGAAACAAAATAAGTACAATAACTGCTTGAAACAGCAAAACATTATTACTAAAAGTAAAAATATCCTCATTTTCAAAGCACTGACACACTCAGTTTTAGATGTTGGATATAAAGCCAGTAATTTAGCTCTGATTCCTCTTAACACAAGGAAAAATAGACCATAGTCTAAATTGATGAGCAAGCCAAAGTTGAAGTATCTGAAGTTGACACAAAATAATTTCTTGGAAAAGTATAATATGGAAGTAGTGAAAGTGCAAAAGACTCAAAATTGAGCCTGACTGCAGATTTCACAAAAACAGGAGTTCTGTCAATGCTCTCTTACATCTTGATAAATGTTGTAAGTTGTGATCTGTAACATAATAAACATACCCAAGGCCTGATTCGAAGGTAATGATCATGACACCTAGCAATATGATTAGCCCAGTAAATCTGAATAAATATCCTACTGGACTGACTTAGCTTCTGAAAGTACTCATAGCAAAGTTAAATTCATCCAAGTTGTAAAATTAACTATAAAATATATACATATTTCTCTCAAGATTTTTCAATCATGTATTCTTTAAATGTTTAAAAAGTATAGGAAAGAAAGGATGTAATTTATTATTCTAAGTCTCACAGATTCAAAGAAATACAGAAGCAAAATATATGTGCAAAAGTACATATATTGTTAGTATTACAAGTGCACAGTTTGATGGATTTTCATAAATTCAATAGACTTGTAGAACCTGTACACAGATTAGCAAAAACATTGCTAATATCCCAGAAGTACCCCCTAATTCCTGCTTTCTTCCCCCAATTCAATAACCATTATTCTGACTTTGTATAGTATACATAACTTTTGACTATTCTTCAACTTTATATAAATGGGATTATGTGTCATATACTTTGTTTCTTTCATTTAAAATTATGATTGTGAGATACATCTGTATTGTTGTATGTAATTATAGATCAGTTATTGGCATGTAGAATTCCATTGTGTGAATATTCCAAAATAAATGCATTAAATTCTCGATGGGCATTTGAGTAAATTCCCATTTGGAGGAATTATGAATGAAACTTCAGTGAATATTCTAGGATATGTCTTTTAAAGAATATATGCATGTATCCTCTTTCCTCCTCTTTCCTCCCCCCTCCTCTCTTTCAGTATATATTATAAGAACGAATTTGTCAGATCACAGGATTACAGCAAATGGTCACCTTTGCTAGATACATTTTCCAAAGTGGTTGTACCCATTTATGTGAACTGTCTTAAAATTTGTCTTTTAAAAGTTCACTTTACAGGTGATATTCTTTTTATGCTTCCTTTATTCTTCAAAGCTAAAGAAATTTTATTCCTTCCAGTTTTATCATGAAACAAAAAGATATTCTCTCCACCCCCACATTTTCTTCTCATCATTTTAAAACTGAAACTTTTAAAGAAATATTTTACATATTAGTAAAAGTAAAAATTTTTACTTTCCTCTCCATCCTTTGTGCAAAACCAATTCAGAGATTGGGAATAATGTTGACTTTTGTTAATGCAAACCCAGTGAATTTAAATGGTCATAAAACTATGTTTTTAAGGAAAGGGACTTCACATTGCTCCTTTTCTACCCTGTGGGCATAAATGCATTGAATAATCTATAACATAGTAGAGACCCTGCCTATGGAAAGACCTTGTTGATTATTCTAGAAAGTGAGGCATTGAGAGGATTGGGGGGTTGGTGGCAGGAGAGTTGCTCTAAGTCTCACAGATTCTTAGTTGAAGCCAACTAAGAGGAAAGGTTACATCTTGGATTGGCTCAGTGGGGCTCAATTCTTGTGAAAGTAATGAAGAAATGTGCCCACGAGGACCCACATGAGGGATATTCTGGAACTTGAGAAGTGAATTCTTCCTTTTTCTTATTAAGTGAAGGGGCTTGAGGGATATTTAATTTAACTATACACATTCACAATACTTCACACCAAGCTCACCTCTTTACATATGTCTTTCTTCCCTCCTGGATTGTGAGTTGCTCACTGGCAGCACTCATCTGTCTCTTCTTTGCATTACTACAACATTGTATGTGCCTGGCACTCGGAGATACTGAGAGAGTGAATTGTGTTTGTGAAATTCACACAAACCAGGAACAATGCCTTCCAAATTTTATGGATGTAGCTGTGTTGCTTTGTAATCAAAGCAATTTGTAATTGAAGTATGATTTTTGACTGAAACTTATCAAATACACTTTTGATGATCCAACTAAGTGGCTGAAGAATTGGACATCTCTTGTGATTGTACGTGGCAATACCATTTGATAATCACTACTTCTGAGTCCCTCAGCCAGAGGCAGTGTAGTACAATGGTTAAGATGCTGGGTCCCTGAGCCAGGCAAAATCCTTTCTCCCTCTCTTACTAGAAGCAGACCTTTCAACAAGCCACTTACCCTCTAGGTTCCTCAGTTTACTCAGCTGTAAAAACAGGCACAATGTAGCACCTACCTCATAGAGCCCTTCTGAGAATTTAATGAGGTAACACATATACAACACTTAGAATAGTGCCTGGAACCTGGTTAGCCTCAGTCAATAAATATTAACTTTTATTAGTAGTAAAGTAAAAAAAAACTTTATAAACTCAGTTTGTTTACTTGAAATTTTTATATTGGCAGGTGGTGAAAGCAAAGAACAACAGCTGTAGCCCATAAAATGTCAAGTAGTCAAACTGAGGTGGAGGATGAGGTCAAATGCACCAGAAGTGGCACATGCAAAAGGATGCTGTGTGTCTTGTGAGGAGCACACAGCTGTCCAAGACCCAGTACAAACCGACAGCCAAACAACCAGAAAGACCAACTAATCTGATTCAAATCCCACCATGCATCTGCTTGGCATAGTGCTGAGCATATCTGCCTTTCAAATCCCACTGTGCTCCAGGTCCTCCTCTTGCCTGTTTTTCTTTGAAGCAAAACTCAACAATCCGATGAGCTAGGTATTATCATTTGTCCTTAATAGATGCATAAACTAAACCTTAGAGAGGTTAAGAAATGTGCCAAATAACACATGTATAAGTAGCAGAGCTTGGATTTGAAGTCTCATCTGTCTTGTCCCACACACTCTATTAATTTTTTAAAGATATTTTTAGAGGAATAATATAAATTAATCAACCCCTTGAGAATCCTACTCTCAAATCCCAAGGTGGGAAAAAATGATTATTTTAAGAACCTTGTTTTGTACACCTTTTGTAGTTCTCATGGTGTACAGCATAGGTTTTTACTTAGTGTCTGGAAAATGAATAAGTATAAGTGAATGAGCTAAAGCAGGAATTCCTTTGCTCTTGTGATTAGATCATTTAATTTGATAGCAGATGTCAGGGTACTCTGGCTTATGGTCCAAAGACATTTCATATTAATTGACGCAAGTAAGTATAAGCGGTTATTTAACATAACATTTTTCTCAAATTGCTTGCAAGATAATAAAATGAAGACTTCATAAATTGAAACTGGAGGGGTCTTATGTAGTTTTTAGCTCTCTGGTTGCCAGCATACAGCATCTGTATCGGAAGCTCCCAGTCTGGACACCTCTCCCAATTTATGGTGGTATTCACTTTGTGGATGGCTACAAGACAGAGTTAACAAGATCTTGAGGATATTCTAATTTCCTTTTTCCTTCCTCAACATCCTCATAAAGTTCTAACTCAGAGGTTTTGTTTAGATAAACTACAAAACTGATAAACAAAACCCCGAATACTGGATACAGCCTTAAAACATGTACTGAAATAAGGAGAGGGTATGTGAGGAGTAAATGTGGTGAGACAGGTGTTCATGAGGAGCTTCAGGAGTTGACATTCCAGCCCAGGTGGAGACTTGGCCCTTGCATTCCTTTGTGTCAGAACTAATTTCTTGTCTCCTTCTCATGGTGTCCACTTATATGCTTCCCAGCTGTTGGGTGGATCAGCTGCCCCTTGCTGGGAGAAAACACCACCAATAGAATTTGCTCATTCTATTGCCCTGTGATGTTTACCTGTTGACTGATTTTGCTAAAAGCACCTGTTTTCCTTAAAATGCTATATAACAGGTAGATTTACCTCAGTCACATTTTGCTTACTTTCTTTTCCTCAGTTCATGTATCCACCCATGGCTTGACTTGGTATTCCACAAAATTTATTGAGGCCTTCTGCTATGGAATGAACTGTAACCCCCATTCATGTGCTAAAACATTAACCACCAAAGTGGTGGTGTTTGGAAATGGGGACTTTGGAAGTTTAAATGAGACCATGAGGGTGCAGCTGTCATCATGGATATAAGTGCCCTTATGAGTCTGCTTGCTCTTACTCTCCAGAGTGAAAAGATGGCCATCTACAAGTCAGAAAGAGAGCCTTTGCCAGAGCCCAACAATGCTGGCATTCTGGTCTTAGGCTTCCAGTCTCCAAAACTGACAATTATTTATTTATTTATTTTTTGCTCTCCTGGGAATTATATCCAGGGCACTCTACTACTAAGCTACACCCCATTCCCATTCCTTTTTTTTTTTTTTTGAGATGGGGTTCTAAGTTGTTTAGGGCCTCCTTATATTGTTGATGTTGGCCTCAAACTTGTAATTCTGCTGCCCCCCCCCCCAAGTCACTGAGATTATAGGCACCACACCTGGCTTAATTTTTGTTGTTTAAACCACATAGCCTATGATATTTTGTTATAGCAGCCCCCCAAAACTAGGTCTCTAGAATGGATTTTAGGAGTTGAATTGTCCTGTTCCCATAGCTTTTACAGGCTGATAGATGATTAATTTTTATGTCCTATACTTGGCAGCTACTACACCAGATGGGTCACTCTGTGCCCTTTGTTTGCCTCTTCATTGTCATTTGGTGGATATCTGCCTCCTTTTCTCTATGTATATGCTCTGGAATAGGGATGGTTACAGTGA
Organism: Tamias sibiricus; assembly: GCA_025594165.1. NCBI lineage: Eukaryota > Metazoa > Chordata > Mammalia > Rodentia > Sciuridae > Tamias > Tamias sibiricus. Next base: position 83,059,450 of record CM046664.1, read on the forward strand.
AAAGACTTGGAGAATCTTACATATTTTCTTTTTCAAATTCTAATTTACTCTGGGGCTGGATATTTAAAACAAAGCAAAACGAATCAGAAGGGGCTCATCAAAATTGTATGTGCTTGACAAACATTCAGTGGCTTTTTGCTGAAGTGTTTAGTTCGGCAAATACCTAAAAGCAGGGGATAATGCAGGTTGGTTTGTAGGGCCTCTGAGTGTAGAGCTTGATGGTCGGCATTGCATGTTCTCAAGATCTGTGGCAGGAAGAGCTGCTGCCAGGGCATGCCTGCCACGGCGACCATACCTGATGTGTCTCCATCACTCCTTGACTCCTTATGCTTGATGGCCTTTTTTTTCTTCTTCAGTATTTCACGTATTTATTTTACCTTTATCAAGATAAGCAAAGTACAGGTGCTGTATTGACAGCTCTTTTTTCCACTTTAAAGTATAACCTTCTTGGACCTTCAAAAGTATGGCTCAGAACAATCTCTGAAAACCACCCCTTCCTCTTCACTGTTAATGTCCCAGAGAGCCACAGGACTTTGCCCAGGATTGCTTAGCTAAGGTGTAGCAGGAAAGAGAACCCACATTATTTGAATCTCTGTCCAGTGTTCTCTTCGCTGATCCATTTGCCTGGGAGGGATTAGCATTTTGAGAAATTTGTTGTGTCACTCAAACATGAAGTAGGTATGTTTCTCAGATAGTTGGAGCTGGTAGGAGAGGTAAGATACCAGAAGACTGGAATAAGAGAGGACACTAAACACTAGGAGACAAGAGTAGGCTAAAGGGACACTCTGCCTCCTTCAACTTTGTTTTGGGCTGGCCTTATTAAAACTATGTGGGCAGCCTGGTCCAGAGGGCATGGTAGGGCATTACAGCCCTAAAAGGAAGGGCTAGCTTCAAACAAAACCCAACAGCTGACCAATGGAGATTTGTCTATTAGCACTAGCATGGGTGACACTGTTGGTAGGTACTCTGGTGATATGTCTGCCAATAGTTTATGGGAAATGTATGTTTGTGTGTGTATGCATGTGAGTGAGAGAGAGAAAGAGGGAGAGAGATGAGCAGAGAAGGAAGGGAGTTTTACAGTGGAGGGATAGGATATTGATTGCCTATTCAAAATGCAGAATTTTCCCTACAAGATAATCCCTAAATAAAAATAATGATTATGAATAGAATTAAGTGTAGAAATTGACGTGCTAGTTTGTGGTATTAAAAAGTCCTAAATATGTTTCTTTGACTTTGAAATTTGGCTTTGCTCTCCTTGAATCCTGAAAGATGGAATGGAATGTTAAGGATGGTTTGGAATAGAACTTTCATTGGTATGATTCTAATTCATTTCACAGATTGAGCATTCTGGCAGGAGAAATCTCACATGTACAGTCAAATGGGTTACCCCAGCCAAGGCAGAGCAGAGAGTGAGGCAGAATGGGGTGAGCTAGATTGCTTAAGGCTTGGAACCAGAGTTCACCATCCACACAATTACCAACTAGCTGTGAGGTTTGGGGAAATCATGGTCCTTCTATTCTGAAGTTGTATGATGTGGGTTAAAGTTCTATATGAATCTGTACAATCAAAAGCCATTCCTACATGAATAATTCAGGAAAGAGGCATCATATTGAGGAAGCTATTCAGATAGACACTGTTCATCTTTCTAGTGTCAATGATGAAAAATGCAGATCAGAACTGCAAATCACATGACCCAGGTTCAGAATGTTTATTTATTCCCTGTGAGTACCTTTTGAAATGGAATTTACCTTTGTCAAGATTACATTCTTTTTCTAGTATAGTCACTTTCTAGTTAAAATGTTAGGTAAGCAACATGTTTATCTCAGTCATAGCAGAGCTAATGTGTGAATAGGGTCATTATTAGATAATTAATGAATTAAGTTTTCTGTTTGTATTGTAAAGAAGAGTCCTCTATTAGTAGAAACTATACCTTTACCACAGAGACCCGTACATGAAAGAATATTGTGAGCATGAGATTCTGTTTTGAGATATAACATTTGTAACATTGAAAGATTCTTAGCAAAATTTCAATTCTAATATTTTTTACCAATTTTGGGCACTGATAGTTAAAAGATGGGGGTGGGGTATCTTGGTTGAAATAAATGATTGCTCCTGAAAATAGAAGTATAAATAGGATTCTGAATAAATATTTTTAAATTGTTCTTCATTATTCAAATAATGTGTTATAAATAGAAAAACTAATCTCTCCAGTAGAGAAGAATATTTAAAAATTTTGATTATGGAGGCCCCTGGAAATTTCACAGAGGACTCTTCTTTCTGTAGATTTATTCATTTTCCCATTAACTCGGACCTTTATTCTACTGTTTTAATTTGCTGTCCTAGTTCTAAGAGTTATAATACTGCCTCCCTCAAATACTTTGAACAAATCTCTTCTTGTATTATTGCTTCACGTTAAAAGAGATAATATTCAAGATTTCTATCATAGACCCACTCTATTTGATTATATGTAAGCTGTTGTCATTTGTTTTGTGAAGCAAGTTGCCAATAAATATTCAGACCCTAAACTACTGCTCATACTACTGTCTCAGTAATTTCACATCTAGGTTTTATTTGTTTGTTTATTTATTTATTTATTTATTTATTTATTTATGCTGGGGATTGAACCCAGGGGCACTTTACCACTGAGCTACATCCTCAGCCCTTTTTATTCTGAGACAGGATCTTGCTAAGTTGCTGAGGCTAGTCTTGAACGTGTAATACTCCTGCCTCAGTCTGTCCAGTCACTGGGATTACAGGCACGTGCCACCACACTTGGATTTACATCTAGAATTTTGTTCTAATATGATAAAGAAATGAAAGGGTAAATGACTATAAAACGATGTTTATGTAAGAATATATGTAAGAAAACTGGAAATAAACAATGCCTAATAATAGAACAATAATTAAATGAATTACAATATGCCCACACAGTAAAGTATGTCATCATTAAAGTCATGTTTTCCTGGCATATTTAGTACTCTGATGTTAAAAAAAAAAAAAAAAAGAAAAAGAAAGAAGAGGGAAGAAGTATGTAAAATAGTATAGAAGATATGATCCCAGTTTGATATTTTAAAATTCTAGTTTAGATGTACATTTTGATTAGTTTTAACAAATGTGCACATCATGTGACCATTACCACCATCACCATGGAAACTCTTTCCATCACCTCAGAAAACTTCCTCATGCCCTTTTTGTAGTCAATATCTTCTCTCTACTCCCAGTCCCTGGCTGCTAAAATAAAACATCTTAGACTAGGTAACTTATAAACAACAGAAATTTATTTCTCTTAGTTCTGGAGGCTGGAAAATCCAAGATCAAGGTGCCAGCAGTTTTGGTGTCTGGGGAGAGCCACTTCCTCAGAATGTCTTTAAATGGTAGAAATGAAGAGCTTCCTCTCTGGGGTGTCTTTTATAAGGGCACGAATTGTACTTGTGAAAGTGGAGCCCTCGTGACCTGATCACCTTCCAAATACCCCATCTTCTAATAATATCACTTTAAATATTAGTTTCCAACATAAATTAGGGGGTGTGGGTGGTCACAAACATTCAGATCATAGCAATTGCAAAGTGTAGTTTTGCATCGACCAGGATGTCAGATAAATGGAATCATGCAGTATTTTGTCCTTTGCATCTGGATTCTTTCACTTTCAAAGTTCATTGGTGTTGTTTGTATCAATACCCTAGTCATTTTATTGCTGAGTAGCATTGCATCATATGGGTGTATCACAATCTATTCATTCAGTTGATAGACATAGGAGTTGTGTATAGTTTCTGATGATCACATTTGTGTACAGGACATAATGTTTTTATTTCTCTTGAGTAAACACTTTATGATTGGAATTACTAGGTCACATAGCAAGTGTATGTTTAAAAGACAGTTAAAATATTTTCAAAGTATCTATGCCATTTTGCATTCCTATCAGCAACATAATGAGAATTCCAGGTGCTTTGCATTTTTCTCAGCTAATAATATTGTCTGTTTTTAATTTCTGGTCTTTCTAACATTGCTGTGTAGTGGTATTCATTTCCCTAATGTCTAATATGAAGCATCTTTTCTTATGCTTGTAAGCCAAGCTTATATATATTATCTCTAGTGAAACATCTATTAAAATATTTTTTAAAATATTTATTTATTTACTTTAGTTGTACACAAATGCAATGTATTTATGTTTACGTGGTGCTGAGGATCGAACCTGGGCCGCGCACGTGAGAGGCGCGTGCTCTGCCGCTGAGCCACAACCCCAGCCCAATTATTAAAATCTTTTTAATACAAGTTGTTTTCTTATTGATTTTTGAGAGTTCTTTATGTATGTATAATATAATTCCTTTGTCATAAATGTGATCTGCAAATATTTTCCCCTGAGTTATAACTTGTCTTCCTATTTTCATAATAGTGTCTTTCAAAGAGCAAGTTTTAAAATTCACCATTGTATTGACACTTATTTAAAAGTTGGTACTTTTAAATATGCTTTTTAGTTTAGAATAGTTTTAGATTTATATAAAACATGCAAAAATAGCATAGAGGGTTCTCATATACTTCACCCCCAGCATTCCCTATTGTTAATATGAGTATGGAACATTTGCCACAATCAATGAATATGGTTTATGCTTTTAGTTACCTAAGAGATCTTTCTCTATCCCAAAGTCAAAATGATATTCTATGTTCTTATATAGAAGTTCTGCATTTTTTGCTTTTAGGTGAGGTCTATGATATATTTTAATCTGTTTTTTTGTATGATCTGAGGTAATGTTGAAGTTTTTGTTGTTTTATCTTTCTGTGTGCAAATTCAGTTGTTCTAACACCATTTGCTGAACAACAAATAAACAAAACAAAACACATTGGAGAAGATCCTTGAATGGTGGTTTAATGTTTTTATTTCTTCTTCTTCTTCTTTTTTCTTTTTGTCTTCTATATTTCTGTGTCATTACAATTAACATGAGCAAGCACAATTTTTGAATGAGTAGGCACAACATAGTGAATAACGTTAGGGAAAACAAATGAAGTAGAAGTAGAGACCAAGAAAGGCTGGCTGGAAAAAGAACCAGCAGGTCAATAACTTTGTTGCTCTTTGCCTATTTCTGAACTAGATTGTGGTGTCTGGGAGGCATGGTTTTGTTGCTGTTCCTCTTTTTCTATGTAGTCTGGTCCAGTAGTTGAGAATCCTATTCATCCTGGATCTCAGTTTCTTGTAACCTAGAGGAAACTTACCATCAAGTCTACATAGAGAAGGATACTCTTCATGTGGTGGGAAAAATGACTGAAGAGAAACATGTGCTGGTTCCCCAAACTTCTCTCTATGGTTTGGTCTCCTTCTATGAAACTAGAGCTCTGACTTGCTATCACACATTATGTTTCTGATAGTTGCAAACAAATTGCTAAGATCAGGGGATAACATATGAACATATTAACTCAATTACTTATTTTTCAAATAAAAAAATAATTCAGGTTATTTTAACTCAGAGATCAAAGTTCTGAAAACAAGTAAATTTGAATTCGGGTGGGGGAGGGCTGCAGTTAAGAAATTTCTGAACACAGGTCAAGACCTATACCTGTGAACTGGTTAGTAGAGATGGTACAAAGGTCCCCAACACTTGATTTTGCATTCATGCGTGAGTGCTCTATAGTTGGGTCTTGAATGTCCCCCAAAGGCCTATGTGTGAATGCTTGGTTAACAAACTGTGCCACTCTCAGGAGGTGATGAAACCCTTAAGAGGTGGGGCCTAGTGGGAGGAAGCTGGGTTATTAGGGTAGGCTCAGGAAGGGATATTGGGACCCTGGACCCTTTACTTCTCTCTTTGCTTCAGCGCTGCCTTTAAGTGAATAGTGAATAGGCTTCCTCTGTCACATACTCCCTCTATAAAGTACTGCCTTTAGTACTTTAAGACCCAAGGCCATGGAGCCTACCAACCACTGAGTGGAATCTCTGAAACCATGAGCTACAATAAACTTTTCTTCCTTATAAGTTGTTTATCGCAGGTATTTTGACAAAGTGATAGAAAACTGACCAACATAATGAGGCAGAGCATGGTTAAAGTCATGGGCTAAGGAGTCACAATGCCTGGATTTAAAGGCTATCTCCACGACGTGAACTGCATGATGTTGGCAGATTACAAAGCCTTGTTAAGTTTCAATTCCTTCTTCTAAAATAGTGGTGAGGCTTCTGCCAAGTAATGAGCCTGGCAAGGAGTAAGAACTTGTTACGGCTTTGGTATGAGGTGCCCCCAAAAGCTCATATGTGAGACCATGCAAGAAAGTTTAGAGGGGAATGGACTGAGCTATGTGGGCCTTAACCTATTCAGTGTGTTAATCCACTGATAGAGATTAGCTGGGTGGTAACTACGGGCAGGTAGAGTATGGCTGGAGGAGGTGGGTATCCCCTGGTAGCGTGCTTTTGGGCTATATATTTTGACCCCTGGTGAGCCAAGCTTAGTCTCTTTCTGCTGCCTGGTGGCCATGTCCTGAGCTGCTTTTCTCCATCACACTCTTCCACCATGATGTTCTGCTTCACTTGGTCCTACAGCAATGAAGCCAGTTGTCTATGGACTGAGACCTGAAACTATGAGCCCCAAATAAACTTTCCTTCCACTGAAATTGTTCTTTTAGGTCTTTTGGTCACAGCAGCGGAAAAGCTGACTAAAATAGAGCTCAATAACCATTAGCTCTTCGTATTGCTCCCTAATATTCCCCAGCATTAGTGCAGGGAACTGGAGGCCTGTTCTCCACCCTGAATTTCCAGGCTAATTGTTCACTCTGCAGCAGAGTCCTCCTGTTTCACTGAGCCCCTAAGCCGCCCCATCTGTTCAGCCATTTTTCTCCCTATGTGATTTTCCTCCTCCTTTTTAATAACCTTAATTAGTTTTGGTGATAGAATGATCAGCACCACCTGAGCATCAGCTATTACAAATAAATGCAGCTCCTCCAAGTAGCTATGGCATGCTAATGATTTCCAAATAAAAATAGTGTTCTGCTGCAGTTCTGATTACCTGCTACATTATGCCACTGCATATTTTACAATTGTTTTTTGTTTTGTTTTGAAATCACTTGCCTCATGGCCAGCTAGTCAATTCAGGAGCACCTGCAATAACATGAGGATAAAATTCCTTTGTTTTCTTTTTCTTTCAATTTTTAACTGCAGTGCATTTTTTTTTTTTTTTTTTTAGCATCCCATTGGGAAGTTCTATTTCTTCTATTTTCTGGCTCATGTTTCCTAAATAGCCTATTAATTTTTTAATAGATGCTATCTCCGGGATGTTGTTGCTCTTTGCCAGGCATTAGTCTTGTGGTGCCAAACTTGGCATGATAATTCCTTCACTGTTTTTCCAGGTCCATGTGACAAAGGCAACAGGCCAAAGGAACTACTGTGTTGAAATCCAATTCAACTAGGATTAGTTTCAACACCTGCTAGAGAGCTGTAGATATGGATTAGATCAGGAGACATGGATATGCAGCCCAAATGAGTAAAGTGGGCTGGGTATAAGAAAAAAAAATACTCCATTTGCAGAATGAAAATCAAACTTGCTTTAGTTTTGCTAAACTGTGGTATAAGTGTGTAGCACAATACAAAGACATATCCTTTGGACACTTAAATGTTAATTTTCACATTGAGTCTCAGTGTTGGGCTATCATAGGGAGTGGAATATATGCCCAGTCTCAAGGGACAAAACTAGGTATTATTTTGTTTTTCTTTATAACATTCTTTTGCAATTGATGTACTTCATAATTAATTTTAAAAGACAGATTGAAAAATTGTAATTAGAGGGAAATCTACTTGGGGATCCACTGCCATAGTTCCAAAGAGGTGACATTGACAGGCATTAGAGTGAGGGGCAGAAGCTGTAGAGATGAAGACAGATTTGAGGTTTTTTTTAAATGCTTTTTTGTTGTTTGTTATACTACAAAATTAACTTTTTGCTGGACAGTGCTATGAGTTTTAATAGGTGTACAGAGCCATGAAAACATTACCCTAACCAGACATAGGGCAGTTCTAGCACCCCTCCCAAAGCCCCCTATGCTGCCAACTTTGTACGCAACCCCTCCTCCACTGCAACCCTAACAGCCACTGATTTCCATTGTACAGTTTTACACCTACTGCGATATCATAGGACTGGAACTCTGTTGTCATTTCACACAACAAAAGCTTTAATTTTTGTAAATTCCTATCTTTTTTTTTTCTTTAAAATAAATCCAATTTATAAAGCTTACAACTTCAGACATGAAATTTGTACTCTTTGTCAACACGAATTTTTAATTATGTACTTGTTTTTTTTTAAGTGTTTGTTAGCATTTAATGAAGCTCCAGATTTATAGAGTTCCAGATGGCTTTAAGCCAGCAGAACACAGGCACCCCCAACACCCTTAATCTTCTCCTCAGCTCTTCTGCTGAAGAATTTGGCCTTCACGACGACAGGCTGCTTTGGGAGCTTTCCCTTCCCCAGAACTTTGTAGTAACCCAATCGCACTACATCAATTATGGGAGCAGCTCCAGTCTTGTTTTTGGCAGCATTTACTCGTGTCTGTTCACTGACCAATGCCCACACTGTATCAAGGGTGACAGCTGGGCAGAAGCTTTGGTTCCTCTTTAAGTGGTAATGCCTCATACCAACTTTCCCAAAGTAACCTGGGTGATATTTGTCAGAGTTAATCCTGTGGTGATGCATGTCACCGGCATTACCCCAGCCTCCTGGGTGCTTCCGGTGCTTGCTGATGCGGCCATGGCCGTGGCTCACGTGTCCCCTAGGTTTCCGGGTCTTCCTCAGTCTGGATGGCATGTTGGCTGATGAGATGAAAAAGTTAATTATGTACTTGTATCAGAATGCTTTTAGGTTTCTGGCTTATAGTGGCACAGTTGTTCAGTGCACACGTGATTCATATGGAATACAATGTGAACAGCAGCCCCGAGAGCTGAAAAGTATACCACTTATTCAACACACATTCTCCCTCTGGTTTACTGGACAGATTGCTGTCATCATCATGGTTCTGATTCACTTCCTTTGCCTTTTATTTGTTGTTCTGTGGAATTTCCAGTGAAGATCTGTTTAGGAAGCTCCTGTATATGAATGATTTAAAGCTAACTGTTCCCACTGATTCTTGGGTGGGCTGATGGTTCATCTCTGAGGCTCTAGTGCCATCGTGACTTCAGGCTGCGGCCACTGGCTGACTCTTCCCATCAACTCACATTTGTGAAAACTGGAGAATCCCACACTCAGCCAATTTTAACTGCCTAAACAGTCATCGTTTTGAAATTCTTATCTAAACAAATGACTAAAAACTGAAGATTTGTGGCATCATCCCTTATTTATGTCTCTTTGGATTTAACCCTGCTGAAACAAACAACAACAAAAAAATCAACAGAATATCAAGATGCAACTCCCGTCGGCAATGAGGCATGGAAAGGCAAAAGAAACAAGTGTCCTATTTATGAGTTGTTTCTAATAAAAATCAGACCAATTGTGTTCTTACGTAGTGATGACACAGAATCTGACTATATCCTGCAAATGAGTGTAAGGTACTTGGGGAATTAGTAAGAGGATATCCTGCAACGTGTGGTCTTTGAAAGTTGAAGGTTTAGGAAGAGTGGGCTCTCCTACCTGCTAACAGGGTCCAAATAAATGGTTTGAGGGGAGAGGGAAGGGAACAGTGTATTTTCATTGCTTATAATGTCTTTATTTGGTTTTGTTATTATGTTAATACTGGTCTCAGAATGAGTTGGAAGTGTTCCTTCTGCTTTTGTTTTCAGAAACATGTTGCCGAGAATGGATTCATTTTTCACATAAATGGAAAATTCCACCAGGGAAACCATTGGGGCCTGCTATCTCTTTAAAAGATTATTAATTCTTTTTAAAAATATTTATTTTTTAGTTGTAGTTAAACACAATGCCTTTATTTTATCTATTTATTTTTATGTGGTGCTGAGGATCCAATCCAGGGCCGTGCACATGCTAGGCAAGTGCTCTACCACCGCTGAGCCACAACCCCAGCCCTAAAGGTTATTAATTCTTATTAACTAAATTTACTTAATAAATCTAGGCTTATCTAGATTATTTGTCTTTCCTTGTATGAATTTTAATAGTCCCTGTCTTTTAAAGAAGTGATCCATTTTATGTAAGTTATTGAATTTGTGGGCACAGAGTTGCATTCTTTTGCTGTCCTTTTAATGTTCATGGGATCAGTAGTGGTTGTGTGGTTGTCCCTTTTAAAAATTGTAATTCTTAAAAATATCATTTCTGATATTAGCAATTTGTACCTTTTATTTCTTCATTAACCTGGCTAGAAGCCTATCAATTTCATTGATCTTTTCAAAGAATCATCCTTTGGTTTTATTGATTTTTCTCTATTGAGCGTTCTCCTTGCGATATCATTGATTTTTGCTTTAATTTGTATCATTTCTCTTCTTCTACAAGCTTCTCTTCATTTGTACTTCTTTCTCTAGTTTCCTAGAGTGCAAGTTTAGGATACTAACCCTTCTTCTTTTCTAATATTTATGCATTCAGTGCTGTCAGTTTCACTCTAAGCAATGCTTTTACTGCAGCCAATACATTTTAATAGGTTATATTTTCATTTCCATTTATTTAAACTTTTAAATTTCTTTTGGGACTTCTTCTTTGAATTGTGTGCCATTTGGAATTGTGCTGCTTAATATGCAAGTATTTTGGAGTTTTTCCACCTATTTTTCTATTATTGATTTCTAGTTTAATCCCATCGTGGTCTGATTTTGTATACTTTGTATAATTTTATCCTTTAAAATTTTTAAATTTGTGTTTTATAGCTCAGAATGTGGTCTGTGTTGATGAATGTTCTATAGTTTATGAGGAAATGTTGATTCTACTGTTATTGAAATATTCTATAAAATCAATTAGATTCAGTTGATTCATGGTGCTGTTTAGTTTAATTAATCCTTACTAATTTCCTACTTTTGGGATTTGTCAGATACTGATAGGATATTGAAGTTTCCAACTATCATACCAAAATTTCTGTTGATGTTCTGTTGTTGGGTATTCTTGTTTTCTTAGAGAGTTGACCCCTGTTTCATTTTGCAGTGCTTCTTTATCCCTCATAATTTTCCTTGTTTTGAAGGTGGCTTTGTCAGAAATTTATATAACTACTGTAGCTATCTTTTGAATAGTGTTAGCATGGTAAGTCTTTCTTCATCTCTTTACTTTAAATCTATCTGTGTCTTTATATTTAAAGTGGGTTTCTTAGAGACAACATAGAATTGGGTCTTTTTTCTTATCCTTTCTGACCATATCAACTTCTACTTGTTGTATTTAGACCCATCACATTTGAAATGAGTATTTATATAATTAGATTAATATCTACTGTTTATAACTGTTTTCATTTTGCTTGTACTTTGTTTCTTTTCTCTGCCTTCTCTGGTTTTAATTTAGCACTTATATTATTTCATTTTTCTTCTTTCTTAGCATATCAATTGTAATTCTTAAAAAAATGTTAGTGGTTTCCCTAGAGTTTGCAAAATGCATTTATAGCTAAACTAAGTCTACTTTCAAATCATGATCTATAGGACTGGGGATGTCGCTCAGTGGCAGAAGGCTTGCCTAGCATGAGCTAGGTTCTGGGTTTAATCCCCAGCACTTCAAACAAAGCAAAACAAAATTAATCAAATAATACTATACTGCTTCACAGGTAATCCACCTAACTTAGGACAGTGTGGTCCCAGTTCCTCCATCCTATCTTTTATAATATTGCTGACAGTCATCTCACTTATCCGTGTGCTCTAATCCCCCAATATGTAGTTATTGCATTCACACTTTGTCATTGCTAATATTACTATTGCTGCTTTGAAATATTTACTTAGCACTGGGTTTAGAAGACTCTAAGATGTGACTCCATGACGTCTGTTAAAACTTCCCACACAAATCAACATATATTATAGTAAGTTAGAGAAGGCTGGTTTTAAAACAGAGTGGTATGAACCGTAGGACCAGCAGGAGTGCTACAGAACTTTTCCACCCACCCTTCCATCCCTGCTTTGAGAATTAATTGTTCTCCTTAAGCTCAGACATTGGCTTTGAGTCATTCATTTCATTCCTTCAATTTGTCTAGATTGGTGACTCTCAAACTATAGTATGTATTATAATTACTATACCATTGGAGTTGATGTTGAAAGGGGGACCTAAAAATCACCTATTATGTATTATTTTATCTTTTAAAATATGATGAACTATTAACAGGATGATGAAAACAGGTGTTGATACATTGTATTTGAACTTTATTTTAAATTTTTTTCAAATAAGTGTAAGATTTAAGTAATCTCAGTTCAGGATGAACATATTTAATGGGGGCATTTAGAGGATTATCGGGGGGTAACTGTGACTCCCATAGTTTTGCCTAATGCATGGACTTTATATCTTACTCCTATTTAAAATGCAACCACACCGACTTCCTTAACAAGACTCCTAAAGTGCAAGAAATAAAATCAAGAATCAATAAATGGGATGGATTCAAACGAAAAAGCTTCTTCTCAGCTAAAGAAATAATCAATGAGGTGAAGAGAGAGCCTACATTTTGGGAGCAAACTTTTGCCACACACACGTCAGACAGTGCACAAATCTCCAAGATATATAAAGAATTCAGCTGGGTGCAGTAGTGTACACCTGTAATCCCAGCACTTGGGAGGCTGAGGCAGGAGGATCTCAAGTTCAAAGTCCCCCCTCCCCCCCCCCCCCAGCCTCAGCAATGGCGACGCACTTAGCAACTCAGTGAGACCCTGTCTCTAATAAAATACAAAAAAGGGCTGGGGATGTGGTCCAATGGTTGAGTGCCCCCGAGTTCAATCTTCAGTACCAAATTAAAAAAAAAAAAGAAGAAGAAGAAGAAGTCAAAAAACCTAACACACACACACACACACACACACACACACACACACACACACAAACCCAATCAATAAATGGGCTAAGGAGCTAAACAGACACTTCTCAGAAGAAGATATACAATTGAAAAAATGTTCAACATCTCTAGTAATTAGGGAAATGTAAATCAAAACTACTCTAAGATTTCATGTCACTCTTGTCAGAATGGCAGCTATCAAGAATACAAGCAACACTAGGTTGACTGTTAAGCCTTAACTCCTGCAGGGTAATTATAACATATTTCCTGTTTTCCCAGTTTCTTAATTGTTTTTCTCAGAATTTGGAATTTGGAAAAACATTAAAACATCCTAAAAGAAAGGAATCCTACATCGAAACAAATGATACACTACAGAATTTTTGTAATTCTTTCAGCCTAAAACCATATTACAGAGTACCACTTGGAAAAAAAAAAAAAAAAAAAGAATACAAGCAACAATTAGTGTTGGCGAGGATGTGGGGGGAAAAGGTACACTCATACATTGCTGGTGGGACTGCAAATTGGTGCAACCAATCTGGAAAGCAGTATGGAGATTCCTTGGAAAACTGGAAATGGAACCACCATTTGACCCAGCTATCCCACTCCTTGGTCTTTACCCAAAGGACTTAAAAACAGCTTACTACAGGGACACAGCCACATCAATGTTTATAGCATCACAGTTCACAATAGCTCAACTGTGGAAGCAACCTAGATGCCCTTCAGTAGATGAATGGATAAACAAACTGTGGTATTTATACATAATGGAATATTACTCATCATTAAAAGAGAATAAAATTATAGCATTTGCAGGTAAATGGATGGAGTTGGAGAATATCATGCTAAGCGAAGAAAGCCAATCCCAAAAAACTAAAGGCCGAATGTTTTCTCTGATAAGTGGATGCTGATCCATAATGGGGGATGGACATGGGATGAATTGAGGAACTTTGGATAGGATGAAGGGGAGGGGCATGGGAGTAGGAAAGACAGTGGAATGAGACAGACATCATTACACTAGGTACATGTATGATTGCATGAATGGTGTGACTCTACATCATGTACAACCAGAGAAGTGAAAAATTGTGCTCCATTTGTGTACTATGAATCAAAGTGTATTCTGCTGCCATGTATAACCAATTAGAACTTTTTTTAAAAAGTAAAAAAAATAGAGAAATAAAATGCAAGCACACTCTTAAACATTCTTAATAAGGGGTTGGGGGGGAACACAGACCAAAATGTCTGGGCTCTCCAGGAATTGGCATCCCTGCCTTCACCTCTGACTAGAGGACAATAGGATCAATATCTTCCTGCAATAGTAGTAGGTCAACCCCCAGATGGTCTATATCATTCTCACTCATGATTCTCTGGACCCAGACCTGTCCTTGTTAGGTTATATCTGAATCTAAACCTGTTCTTAACTAACTGGAAGAGGTGCCACTTTCATGAGATTGCCAGAGACAACAAAATGCCAAGAGTCTCCTGGAATGGGAATGTTTTCTATAGCATCAGCTGACTTCTGTACAGATTCATCCACTCCCACCTTGGAACATGTCTTGCTCTACTGTTGATGTAGGAGATTTGGTGCTATGTTGGAGAAGCGAAGCTCTGAGTCCCTGGGCTATAACTTATAACATTATATAATATATATATTATAATTACAAATTAAAAGCCTTTTTCTCTCTTTCCTTATGTAAGACAGGGAGGCTAGAGGGGGCTTCAGTTGTGAGGTTGCTATCCCCCCAAGTTGCTGCTGGTAAAGGACCTATCCTTGAGAACAGGTCCTTGTTGTAAAGTTGTAAATATTCTGAGTTCATTTCAGAATATTCTCTCTCTCTCTTTTTCTCTGTGTGTGCCAGAAGCATGGGAAGATACATTTTTATTTTCTGCAATCTTTACTTTGAACCTGGTAATGTTCCTGGAGGGGAAAATCCATGAAAATGTAGAGTCCTCCAGGCCTCCAAGAATTTTTAACTCTCCAATTAATCTGTACTGAGCTCCAGGAATTCATTAACTATGGTTTCAATCATAATTCCCTCTAGTTACTGACTCTATTGGCTTTTGCTCCCACTAAGCTATCAACTAACTTCCCCGTTCTATGAGTTTTATGGGGTGGCAGTTTGCCATGTGACCTCAGTTGTCTGATCTATTTAAGAAAAATCATTGGCTTTCTGTTTGTTTAGTTTTTATCTTGTTTGTGAGGACAGTAATGATTACTTTCAAGTTCTTTAGATGTTGGATCTGAAACTGAATGTCCTGCTGCATTTTTTTTTTTACTGTTTACCTTTGAAATTTACATATAATAAAATTTACTCTTTTTAAAAAATTTATTCATTTATTTAATTTAATTTGTTATACATGCTTTTAGAGTGCAATTCCTTTCATATTACATATAAAGAGCACAGTTTTCCAAGTCATTGGTTTTACACAAAGTATTTTCATACCATTTGAGTTTTTATACATGCACTTAGTATATTGATGACAAACTCCTTCTGCCATTGTTTCTATCCCCTTGCCCCTTTCCCTCCCCTTCCCACTTTTTTCTGTTTAACATTCCTTCATTCCTCTCATCCCCCCTCCCTTGCCACTATAATTCAGTATCATCATAGCAAAGGAATCAATCAACCTTTGGTTTTCTGGGATTGGCTGACTTCACTTAGCGTTATTTTCTCCAACTCCATCCATTTACCTGCAAATGCCATGATTTTATTCTCTTTTAGTGCTGAGTAGTGTTCCATTGTGTTTATATACCAAAGTTTCCCTATCCATTCATCTATTGGTGGGCATCGGGGTTGGTTCCACAATCTAGCTAGTGTGAATTGTGCTGCTATAAACATTGATGTGGCTGTGTCCCTGTAGTATGCTATTTTTAAGTCCTTTGGGTATAAACCAAGGAGTGGGATAGCTGGGTCAAATGGTGGTTCCATTCCAAGTTTTCCTAGGAATCTCCATACTGCTTTCCAAATTGGCTGCACCAATTTGCAGCCCCACCAGCAATGTAAGAGTATGCCTTTCCCCTCACATCCTTGCCAGCATTTATTGTTGTTTGTGTTTTTGATAGCTGCCATTCTGACTGGCATGAGATGAAATCTTAGTTTTGATTTGCATTTCTCTAATTGCTAGAGATGTTGAACATTTTTTCATATATTTTTTGATTGATTGTATATCATCTTCTGAGAAGTGTCTGTTTAATTCCTTGGCCAATTTATTGATTGGGTTATTTGTTTTGTTGTTTTTTGTGTTAAAGTTTCTGAGCGCTTTATATATCCTTGAGGTTAGTGTTCTATCTGATGTGCTTGTGGTAAAGATTTGTACCCATTCTGTAGGTTCTCTATTCACCTTCTTAATTGTTTCTTTTGATCAGAAGAAGCTTTTTAGTTTGAATCCATCCCATTTATTAATGTTTGGTTTTAATTCTTGCACTATAGGGGTCTTATTGAGGAAGGTGGAGCCTAATCCAACATGTTGGAGATTTGGGCCTACTTTTTCCTCTATTAGGTTCAAGGTCTCTGGTTTAATTCCTAGGTCCTTGATCCATTTTGAGTTGAGTTTTGTGCATGGAGAGAGATAGAGGTTTAATTTCATTTTATTACATAAGGATTTCCAGTTTTCTCAACACAATTTGTTGAAGAGGCTGTCTTTTCTCCAATGTATGTTTTTGGCACCTTTGTCTAATGTAAGATAACTGTAGATGTGTGGGTTAGTCTCTGTGTCTTCTATTCTGTACCATTGGTCTACTGGTCTATTTTGGTGCCAATACCATGCTGTTTTAGTTACTATTACAAGCACTATACAATTTCAATGCAATCCCAATCAAAATCCCAATGTCATTCCTCATAGAAATAGAAAAAGAAATCATGAAATTCATCTAGAAAAATAAGAGACTCAGAATAGCCAAAGCAATTCTTAGCAAGAAGAATGAAGCTGGTGGCATTACTATTCCAGACCTTAAATTTACTCTTTTAGTAAAAACTCTGTGAGTTTTGGTAAATATACAGCCTCTTGTAGCCATCTTTGCCATCAAAATATGGGTGGATCTGTTACTATTCCAGACCACTGGTAATATAACACACTATGGCTCCCAACTCTGGGCATTTTTTTGTCACTTAAAAAAAAAAAAGTAAACTGTTAGCAAACAGAAATAAAATGAAGTAAAAATAAGTTTAGCAATAGTAAATAAAAATAAATGGGGCTGGGGCTAGGGCTCAGTGGTGGAGTGCTTGCCCAACATGTGTGAGGCACTGGGTTCAATACTTAGCACTGCATACAAAAAATAAGCACATAAAATAAAGACACACTGTCCATCTACACCTACAAGAAAAAAATTTAAAAATAAATGAAATGGTAAAAAAAAAAAAAGTTCAGTGTTCAAACAAAGTACGTAGTCTTTTCCTTTGAAAGATTAAGGTAGTGAAAGATTGAAAGATTAACAGTAGTGTCCAGGTGCCCTGTGCCAAGGAAGTGACTAGAATGATACACTCTTGGGGGCATCATGTGACCACAGTGCTGGATGAGCTTTGTTGATGATCTAATGGCCTACACAGAAGTCAGCAAACCATTGATCCCCAGCCACATCTGGCTTATCATCTGTTTTTGTACAGCCACTGACTAAGAATGATTTTTACATTTATAAATAGAGGAAATAAAAGAACACTATTTCATGACACATGATAGTTATCATTCAAATTTCACTGTCCACAAAGAAAGTTTCACTGAGGCCTAGCCATGCTTATTTCCCTTTCCTTTCTTTCCTTCCTTCCTTTTATACCTTCTGTCTTTCCTTCCTTCCCCTCCTTCTCTTCATTTCTTTATTTCTTATTGATTAAAAGAGTAAATATCCCTTCAGTCAAGATGAAAAAGGAAAACTAGACTTTGAATGCCACACTTTTAAGCATAGTGCAGTGTGGATTAGTTTGTATATAATTATATGGCAAAGCATTTTGCTTATTATGCTGTGACTTCAGAGTTTTGCTAAAAGCGTACAATACAAGTCAACATAACCAGACTGAGCAATCATGTCTGTGTCTCCAGTTCATGAGAAAGCAGTGATCCGAAAAAATTTAAAACAGCATTTCTCTTCATGGAAGAATTTCTTCACAAAAATAAATAATGAAAATAAGATTGCTACCACAGAAAGTTTCTGAGTGGCTCATTTGTCAGCCAGGAAAGGAAATCTGCTTACCATTGGTGAGTTAGCTAAGTTGTGATTGATTACAGCAGCCAAAGAAATGTGTCAATAGAAAATAAACTTATTGAGACTTGTAGCCTTTCAATGAAAACACTTGCTCAGAGAGCTGAGGACATTGGAAGCAATATCAAGAATAATTAAAAATCAAGGCAAATAATTTGGAGCAATTTTCCTTGGCTCTTGATGAATTTACAGATATTGTTGAGATTGCTCAGTTCTTATTTATTCAAGAAGTCAGTGCCAGTAACTAAAGAATTGGCTTCTATAAATAGTTATCATGGAACAACTGGAAGTGAGAATAATTTCAAAGAATTTGAGAAAACACGAATTTAGTACAACCTGAGGTGGAATCTGCTAAGATATGTCGCACTTGATGGTGACAGAAATATATATGGAACTGTAAAAGCCTTAGTTGGGTAAATTTACAAAGCTGGAGAAAATGTAAGACACTTAAAGTCTATGGTTATTTATTTAATATTCATCCACAGGTACTTTGCAGAAAATATTTGAATCTATCATGTGCCATAATAATTTCAACAGTGAACAGTATTCACCCTCATGGACATAACCATTATCAGTTGTGTGGATTTTTGTCAGAAAATGAAGCCAAATGTCCTGACTTGCCATACCACCCAGTGCTTCAATAGTTTAACAGTGATAAATTTTTATTGTGATTTTTTTTTTTTGAGCTTAGGGCTGAGATTGAATTTTTTTTTTCTCTTAATGAGAAAAACTGTCCTTAACCACAACTACTGAACACTGAATGGTTTGGAAATTAGTTTTTGCTGCAAAGTTGATAGTGTTTGTTAATGAATTCCACCTAAAATCACAAGGCCAAATAGTGCTCATTTGAAAACTTACACTATGGCAAAGTCATTTCAACAACAAACTAACATTGTTTGAATATCAAGCTACCTAATTCATTTCCAGTGCTGTTGAAAGATAAGAAGTGAGATCTACATGCAATTTTTTAATGCAAATTTGCAGTGTACTGTATATATTTTCTGAGTTCAAACTTCAGTTCCAGCAGTGTTTTTTGGATCTTACTGCAGAAGCAAGGGAAATTTCCATATTTCAAAAATTTTTTAAGTGAGCAATTGAGGAGATTTCCCCTAACCTTCAATTGGAAGTGATTAATCTGCAATGTAATGATATACAAAAAGACAAATATCAAGAGAAGAATTTAGTGGAACTCTTGCAAATGCATTTCAAATTATCAATATGCTCAATTAAAATCATCTTCTCGGGAATTGATAACAGCATTTGGTAGTACTTATCTGTGAAAAGACATTTTCAAAGATGAAATGCTCTTTCATCTTTGAATTGAAATATTCAATGAGATAAAAATCTCATTTGATCAACATTAACAGAGGAACATTAACAATCTATATTGATGATAGGCCAATCACATTTGAATCCCAAATCAGTGAAATATTATCACTCCAAAAAGAATTTCATTCTTCTTATTACTGTACCTGTGTCATTGGGGGGAAAATGTACTATATTGTTATTTTGAATTTTGTCAGTAAAAATATGTGAAAATTTGTTTTCTTTCTTGTTTTGTAAGTACCTACAGAATATTTTGCCTTTTGGTCTGAAAAACCTGAAGTGTTTATTATCTGTCCTAAGCTGTTTTTCAGGCTCTGCTTTAGACCACTCTTGATTTCCTATATGCTACAAGACAGTTTGAGGTTCTCAACTAGTGAAGCCCAGGCACAGAGCCAATAATCTGCAAAGGTCCTTGCATGTTATAAATGGGACAAAGAAAGTTTTAGGGGATACTTTAACTGACATATGAGTTCAATTGTCCCTAGATAAAATCTGGAGCATGAACAAAATAGTGTCTCCTTACCTACACATCCTATTATTGTCGTAGGGCTACTGCAGCAAAATACCACAAACTAAGGATTGCTGGGAATCTTGAGATGAGGAGATATTCTTGGATCATCTGGATGTGTCAATACAATCAAAAGGGGCCTTATAAAGGAAGGGAAGAGAGTCACAGGGAAATAAATGATATGGAATGATGGAAGCAGAAATTGGAAAGGTAGCAATTTGAAGATGGAAGAAATAGCAGTGAATCAAGGAATGCTGACAGCCTCTAGAACCTGGAAGACTCAAGGAAATAGGTTGTTCTGTGGAGTTTCCAGAAGGAAGGCAGCCCTGCTGGCACCTTAATTTTAGGTCAGTAAGAGTCACTTTAGACTTCTGATACCCATATGAGAATGCGATTTTGTTGTTTTAAGCCATGGGATTCTTGGTAATTTGTTACAGCAGCAATAGGAAGCTAATACCTACCCTTTGGTACCTGCAGGGATTAATTCTAAGATCTCCACAAAAACCAAAATCTTTGGGTCCCCAAGTCCCTTATATAAAATGGTGTACTATTTGCGTATAATCTATGCAGTACTCCTATATATTTTAAATATTCTCTAGATTACTTATAATACATATACAATGCTATGTGATAGCTGTTATACTGTATTGCTTAGGGAATAATGTCAGGGAAAAAGTATGTACATGTTCTGTACAGATGTAATTTTTGATCCTTGATAGGTTGGATATGTATATATTAAATCCATGCAAAGAGGGGAGTTGGTGAAGTTAATTCCTACAGCTGATAGGAAGAGATCTGGAGGGTGCATGGTGGAGACATGGAGGAAAGAACTGATATGAAAAAGATCTTATGAGAATGGGTGCATGTCTCTATTACAAATGAGAAATCAAAGAAGTTTTGTGCTTCCGCACTGTTATGGGAATGTGTTGTATAGCAGATGATTTAAAAAGGCAGGCAAATTCGGTTGGGGGCATGACATTTTATATAAAATGATTGAAGTCTGTAGAAAAGAGGTGATGCTTTCTTAAATTGATGATAGAATTTAGCATTTATGAGCAGTTGTTTAGATTTAAAAAGCTCTCGAGTAATCTCATGATCATTGTTTCTTCCAGGTGGCAACCCAAGGGTCCCTCCTTCACATTCCAAAACACAAGAAAGCACATAGGCCTCTCAGAGTTTTGCATCTGGGGGCAGTAAAGGGTACACTTTGGTCTGGGGAGCTAAGAAATATTTGTAGCCAAACAAAAATATTTACCAAGATCATAGAAAAATGCCAGAGCAGGACAAAGAAGTTGGGCATTACTTTTTGCTATTGGAATCTCTAGGATAAAAATAGAACTATTTGTTAGCCAGCTTTTTCCATCGTGATCCTCACTTCTTAGGAAACAGTAATGCAAATAACTATTTCTCAAAGACATAGCAAATTAAGAGAACATCTGCCAAACAGGGGGAAAAGAACAGATGCCCAGAAAAGGACTTTAAACACATTTAAAAATTATAAAAATAATTTTTATTTGAAAAATAAATTATGATAGCTATAGATTTCTTTTAACACTTGATTTTATTTATTTGTTTTGAAGCAGAAAGCTACTTTTGAAGGGAAGGGAGATTCTAGAATAGTGTCCCTAGAGATTCTAAAAAACAATAATAAGAATAATGAGATGTCTATCTTCTTGGTATGGATATAGGAAGTTACTGCCCACTTGCAAGTGAGTAGACAAGATCAGAGCTTGTCACCCTTGACTGCTCTTGGTGTTGAAATTCTTTTCTACAGCCAGAGAACTTAAAAAAAAAAAAAAAAATCCTACTGTTGTCCACGCCCCAAATCCTGACACCCTGATACAATTGGCTGAGAAATCCAATCAGATGGAATCTGGGTTTCTTGAAAATTCTCTGATGGACACAATTTATAAATTTATAATGATTAAAGCTTTAGTGGATGAATTCTTTAGCAGATTTCATGTAGCAAACATATACATAAACACTAAGTATGCAGCCCTACTCTAAAAAACTCCAACCTAATAGGGAAATAAAGCAAGTTAAAAAAAAAAAAAAGAAAAAAAATAACTGTCATGTCCCATAACATGTACCAGCATGGAATTATGTTTAAAGAGGAGATGGGGGAGGGGAGGGGGACATATTAATTCAGGGGTGGGTTAGGATGGATGTAAAGATAAAAGAAGGCTCTGGTCTCAGCTGAGATGGGAACGCTAACTAGAGTTTGCCAGATTGGCAAGCCAAAACAGTATTTCCCAACCCAGGGAAAGTGTACAAAAAAATCACAGACATGAGACAGCATGTTCACAAGATGATCATTAATATTGTTGGAGAGTAACATCTGGGGATAAAATAGGAGGAGTTGGATTTGGCAGAAGGAGCAAAAGGTGAGAAGTGAGGCTGGAAAGTCAGGCTGGCCCCAAGCATTGTGAGGGAACTTTCAACCTTTTAGGCCATCGGAGAGGCACGGGTGGAGCTGATGGACATCTAATGGAGGATTCTAAGGGCTGGGACATGATCAGGTTTGCTTCCCCACGTGCCCCCCTCCAAGATCCCTCTGATAACCCTGGCAAAGATGTGCCTGAGAGAGTGAAAGAGAAGGCAAAAAGATGAGTAAGGAGGTTGTTGTCAACTCTAAGAGAAAGACTTGAAGTTCCAGAGGGGAAGGGATAGATATAAAAGATATGGAGGAGGCAAGATGAAAAGACCTGGCCAAAGGGTGAATGATATAAAGAAGACAGAGAAGCTAAACTAATTTCCTTTTTTTTTTTTTTTAATTTGACCAGCGAGATGACTTAAAACACATGCCAGTGACTGAACATTGCATCACTTTATTTTATAGAATTAGTCATACAGGAACAGATATCTTGAGGCTTAGCTCAGAAGCATATAAAGTAAACCATGCTTATTCAGTTCACCTCAGCCTTTGAATGTGTGGTTGGGGAGTTGGAATGTGGGGGCATATGTAAGCAGTAATGAAGCATTGGCCCCTTGTTCTAAATTCCATTATCGAAAGCAATTGCAACCCTCAGTCATTCTATATGGTTAAGAGGCCCATGATATTTTTCTAATGTACCCTCTAACTGTGCTCTTACCCTTGGTTTTTCCTGATCATTGTTGGGATGTCCCTCCTAGCCATGGATGGTGCTTTAGTGGTGAGCCAGTGTCCAACAGGGCTGTTCTAGCCAAGGATTGTGGCTCATTCTTGCTCTGCTCCAACAGCCATCCAGCCAAGTGGGGCAATGACCCACCTCACATCTGCCAGTCAGTTCCCAACACAGCCTCACTCTCACAGCCTCTTCTCCACTGGAGGCCTCAATCAACCATTTAGCTTGCATTTTATTCTGTCGCTGCCCTATCCCCAGCTACCTGATATAAGGGTGAGGACCAGAAAATAAGGTGAAAGATAAAAAAAATGGGCTGCACTCCAACATGTCCCCTTTTCTGGAGGAAGCCAGATCTACTTCCCTTCTCCCTTGGAGTAAGTTCCTCTGCAGCCTGTAACTTGTCTTGGACATGAAGGAATAGCCCCTGGATTCCATCTCCTTAGGTACTGAGCCCTGGAGGAGGACTACCAGCTCCACATGATCCAAACACTGTCCAGGTAAGACCTTTCTGCAAATAAAACCCTGATACCCTACTCAGGAATCCTGAATTCACCAAGGGTATGAGTGTAATCTCTGGCCCCTCACTTTAATTTTGTTGAGATTTTAGGCAATATTGCTAGAATTTAAACATATTTTTTCTAATATAAAATTTTTCATTTTCAAATGTTACATAGATCTTGGCCAATAGGTTCCTATAATAGGTCAAAGTAATTCTTTCTATGTTATTTTCTATTTACTTCTATGCTCAGACCCAAGGCATGGGGCCATGTTGGTTTTCTGGATTTGCTGCAACAAATCACACAAACTGGGTAGATTAAAACAACAGTCATTTATCCTCTCACAATTCTGAGGTCAGGTATGAATTCAAGTGTTGGGAGGATTAGCTCCTCCTGGAATCTCTGAGGAAGATTCTGTTCCATACCCCTATTCTAGCTGTGGTGGCTGCTGGCAGCCCTTGGCAACCTGAGTGTGTGGCAGCTAATGCCAGTGGCTGCTTCAAATTTCACATAGTCTTCTTCACAATGAGTCTGTGCTAAATCTCCTTCTCCTTTCCCTTAAAAGTACAGCAATAATTGGACTTCAACCATGCCCTAAATCCAAGAGGATCTCACTTTATAATCTTTAACTACATCTTTAAGATCCTCTTTCCAGATAAAGTCATATTCACATGGGCAGGGGATTGGGACTTTGATATATATTTTTGGAGCTACTCTTCAACCCAACATCATCTTTGCATTGGTTGTTCTGCCAAGGTGGTGACCTAGAAAAAAGATTTACCTGATAACTGATTGGTAGAAGAAGCTGGAAGATGGCTCCCTTCTTCCATTAGCTTAGGAAGATCATATCTGGTGTTCTGAAGGGTATTTATTATTAACAGGAGTACACACACACACACACACACACACACTCCAAAAGTAATGTTATTTTTGTTTTCTATTTTAAATAAACCTTCCTTTTACTGGAGTAAAGTCCTCTCTCAGTTTTCCGCTTTATTCTTACACCTTCCCCAAAAACTTGACAAATGATTTACCTTTTCAAAAACTGTATCCTACTTGTATTCCTTAAGGCACAAGCAGCTCTGGTGTAGGAAATACCTCTTATAAGCATGTTCCTTCCCTGATTTTGCTCTTGAAAGGATCCCTGACTATCCACGGCCACTTGCTGACCATGGCCACATGCTTCTGCTGCTCAGCAGGAAATGGCCAATGGCCGCTGGGATGCTGGAGCTATTTGGAGAGGTGTGGTTAGTTCTCATGTCACTTAACTCACAGGCTTTGTCATTTGATGAACTCATCACATCATTTGTACATATCCGTTTTCCCTGAGTATCTAAGAAGGATTGTGACCCACACCGTCCTGGATTGATGGCTTAGGACCTCTTCAGGAAAAAAAGACTTGGAGGTGAGATTTCTTGTCATTTCCAAGCACTTCAAGAGAGAAACCAAATAATCACTCCTGGAAAAGAGTATAAAATAAGACACTCCTTGGCCAGAAGAGAACAAGCTAAAGTGTATAGAGATAAGACACTAATGCCAAGAGGAAGCAGAGACTTCTGGAAGAAGAGTGATGAGTCTATGTGGACAGCAGAGACAGTGGTGGGCAGCAATGCCAGCTCTGTCCCCAAGGAAACCTGCCCTGCTTACCCCAAGGGGGCAGAGCCTTTATGAAGATGATGTCCCTAGTTCCTTTTCTCCAGTACTCCTATCTGTGCTAAGTGAGGCAACAGCAATGACTAGAACAATGATACTGGGTCCCTTGGCTTCAGTGGTGACACTTAATGGAGTTTGCTTCAAATAACTTCAGAATCAGCTGGGCAGCTTAAGTCTGTGAGACTGTGTTAAAGACTAGCTTCTCAGAACTAATGCAAGATGTGGGACTTTGCCAAAAGATGTGAGATCCCAAACGGAGAGGGAACACCTTAAAGAAGCACAGTCCTCCCTCCAAGTACTGTATTGAAGCAACAGCAAGTGAATGAAGGTGGTGAGAGGGAGGTGAATATTTCTTATATTCATGGGAACAACATAATTTCAATAATCTAAACATGTATTTAATATGCCAGAAAAGTAGCTAAAAAAAGTAGTGACAAATTGTTACAAAAACCTTTTCCCATTTTACCTGCCTGAGTTTGCCCAGAGGAAGGGAGCACAAACAATACCACACTATTGTCTTCTGCCTGTTATACTCTGAAATATGGTCTCTTGATATGGAAAAGACAAGCAGTCTGAAGAGCCTTGGGACAGGGAATTCATCCATCCACCCATCATCCATCCACCCACACACCCATCCATTTGTCTGTTCATCCATCATTCTATTAACACACTGGATATCCATGATGTATTGAAGATGTAACAGTGAGTATGACATGGTGCTAAAATCATGTCTTTCAACCTCAGGATCTTGTGATTCTGTCATTTTCCACCCCCATTAGATGAGAAATCTACTAATCTTCTCTGGACACAGTAAACACTTGACCACCTGAGAAAGAGAATCTTGACATCAAAACATAGTTTCGAATTCCAGCCCCATCACAAGTTTTGTGATTGGGTAATTAGTTTAAGTTTCTGGACAATAGTTTCCTCATCTATAGTATTTCCAACTTTGGGAAATTATTATGTAAATAAAATGTATCTAACTCCTGGATATGGTAGTTCTCTTTCTCCTAATTTTTATAGAAAGAACTTTCCCTCCAACAGCAATGTGGCATTCCTCTCTAAAATAGTCTGTGGTATTTATAACTTTAGTCTAAGGCCCATAAAGAAAGGAATTTAACTCTATACCCTATGCCAGGTTATCTGGCAGGTCTCCTAGGGTGTTTTTTTTTTTCTTTCTTCCCCACACTAGCTGCCTTCCAGGCTTCTTAAAATGTTCAAATTTGAAGAGGTTTCAGAATTCTCACACAGACTCCTGCTTCATGCCAGCTCAACTTGGATTTCTCTCCTCAACTGTGCTGCATCTCCTTGAATATTTGTGGGTTAGATCATGCTAGTGCATTGAGAATTTCCAGAGAAACCATCACAGCTCTTACTCACACTCATATGTTTGCTCACTCAGCCTACAAACTCGGTGACACGTACCATGGAGCTACACACATCTCACAAGTATTTGGGACAAACACAATTGCTTATCATTTGGGTTAGACACATACTATTTATTAAACTTATTTTAATTTTATTTTAGGTTTTTTTTTTAATTCAAGGACTCTAACCAAAACTTGAGAATCAGAAGACATTGACTTCCGAATAATAGTCTTTATTATTCATTTGTATTATTATGCACTTATATTTCTTATAAAAAATAAAATGAACATTGATAAATATCATTTCAACCAAGATGTTAAATAGTAATAGAGATGGGAATTCCAAAATGTGTTGATAATTTCACAGAGGTTATATTGGGTAAATTATAGATTCTTTAAAGATCTTACTTCACCAACTCTCCCTTCACCTACTGGTGCCCTTTACTGGCTCTGTGACTATAGGCCAGTACTCTCTCAAGAGCTTTCATTTGTAACATGGGGCAATCATAGCAGGAAAATAATCCAGGAAAATTGTAAGATCATAAGTGTAACAGAAACCCTGGTAAATCACACTCAACAAACACTATGTTACAATGATTTCTTTTCCAAACTTATTTTTCACTGCTTTTGTATGTCACTGTCTCTTGAAGGTGGGGACTTCAAAGGTGTGGTCATGATGTCATCTATATGGGATGTAAAAATGGGATATTTTACCTCTATCCTTAGTTTAAGTAACCCTTCTCTTTTTAAAATATATGAATAAAGGCTATTAGCAAGTAATCACTCAAGAGAGTTACTAAATTTGGTGCTAGAGATTATTGAGGACTGGACTCTCCATTGCAGCACAGCACACAGAGCTAGTTTTTGTTGTTGTTGTCGTTGTCACAATAGCTGCCTTCCAGCATTCTTAAAATGTCCAAGTTTAAAGATGTACCCAAATATCATTAGCAAATGAGCTTGGGAATTATGTTTCAATACACAAAACAAAGAATGAGGGGGCATGAAAATTGAGAAGGGAAACTGGGACCCCACATGGAAGGTGGTGAGAGAGGAGCTGACATCGTCACAGGTGGTGGTGGGTAGAAAGAAGCCAAGATGGGGCCGAGAGCTCTTGATGGTGGATGGATCAAAGGAGGGAGGCTGATGAGGAAGGGATGGAGGACGCCATCCAGGTTTCCTATTTGAGCAAATGAGAAGAATGCCCTGTTAGCAGGACACAAAGTAATCTTAATTTGGTTGTAGATTTTAATTACCCTTATATTTGGTATTAATTCATATATTTAGACAAGTTTTCTTAAGATTTCTTTCTTGATTATTTCATTTATATCCAATTGCTAAGTGGTTACCATCTTGATTGGTCAGTCGATCATCTTGAGTTCTTTGCTGTCACTAAGGTCTTTTCATTCTGGAATATGGAACTGGTAGGCTAGTAACATCATCTTTTGCTCTGCATCTAGTTACAGTCACAAACTATTAATAACCAGGCTTTAGGAAACTCACTCAGGCAGAATTGGTCTCCCTACTGTTCTCTGAACATCCACCCCCTTTCTTCCCCTGCACCTTGGTTCTTCTGTGAAAAGTTTGTCCCCTTCCTGCGTATCTAAGACATCTAACATCCTTTGAGAGTCAGCTCCAGCCCACTGTTTATGAAAAGCTTTTGCCAATGACTCATCCTGCTGGCTTCTCTTGTGTGATGCATGGACTTCAAATCACCCTAAAAGATTGGAAGGTCCTTGAAGACAAGGGTAGCGTCTTTAATAGCCCTACAGAAACTTTCAAGAAGCCTTCGTAGTCAAATGTCAAGTATTGTTAAGTAGTTGAATTTATGTCAATTATGAAGGGAGATAGGGGAAAAAATTATTACAGACCAGGTAGAACCTTAAGTCATTCCTCATTGCCCTGTAAGTTGAAGGCATTCAGCTACCTGACTAAAATCAATAATAGTAAGTTTGGAACATATTCTTCATGTATGATAAAACAATCATTTATGGCCTATATTCTTGCCTACCTACCAATGCATTTGGGAAACTGAATTGGAAGAAAAAAACAAGTTTTAGAGCTTTGTGATATTTCCATGCTATTTGTTGCATATTTCTGGAACTACATTGTCCATTTTTGTTTTTCATTCTCTGAGATCCATTCATCAAGACAGCTTCTGGGCATGGATCCAAGAAAACAGTTAAAACAGTTTCAAGAAACCAGGAAATTAAACTGTACCAACCAAATTTTCAGCTGCAGCAGCTAAATGGATCTCATTTAATTCCAGACTGTGATCTGAACATAGAAAATGAACTCTTCTTGCCTTTTTGAAGTCTTCCTGTTTATGAAGCTATCAAACTAATGTCTGTCTAAATTTTTTAATCCCTCACCCAAAGTATGCTAAATCATAACACATCTATCTTGAAAACATGTCTAAAGTAACTTTCTTTGAGAATTTTGGGAATTTTCAAAATTGTCTAGTACAATTGTCTGAAGTACAGCTAGGTTCTAAGACCAAGGTAGCTCATGGAACAATCAATACACTAGAATGGGGAGGCTTCCATCTAAACACAATGGTCTAGGAATGTTCATAGCAACCTTCATCATAAAAGCTCCAGCCAACAAACAGCCGGAATGTATACCTCATGGAGGTAGAGAACTAAATTGTGGCATACTTACACAAGGGAATAGGATATAGCAATGAAAATAACAGAGTTACTGCTATTCCAAGCAGTGTGGATAAGCCTCGTCATGTTGAGTGCAAGGAGAAAGACATAAGTGAATTCATATGGTTTCATTTCACTTCTAAACTTCAAACAGGCATTTTTAATCATCAGAATGTGAAGTCAGGATATTGGTTAAGTTTGAGCAGGGAGATGGGGGCAATGATTGGAAGCTAGCTAAAAGGAATGATTCTATGACGCCAGTATTATTCTAGTTTTTGAGTCTTAGGGAAATTAGAATCCAAAGGTTATATAGAATAAAATAAATATTTGCTTTATCATTTCAGTCTGTTCCAAAATCTATGTGCTGAAGTAATTAAAGAGGCTCACCTATGATATCAAATAATATAATCTTTTGGTGGAAGATGTTTGGTTAAAAAATAATAATGAGATTTTACATTTATCATTGTGGGTCTTGATTTTCTACTAGTTCTTGGTCTTTTGATATAATACAATTTTTGAGATAGAGCTACTTAAGATAATATTTTTGAAGATAATATATTAATGCCAGTAAATGAGGTCCAAGATGAATCTGTTCATTTAATTCTGCTCTAAAGCAAGTAGTATATGTCATAAAGTCATTTAAATAATTCCAAGTTATATTAATATCTCATAGACTCATATTGCAATCTAGGCCTTAACAGTGCTAATACTGGACTATTTAAAACTCCCTTAATATCTTGAAGGTACCTAATAAATTTATGAGCTGAAATATTACATTGAGGATGAAGTGACACTGGACTGAATTATTTAATTCACTTCTAAATGTTATTATTTTCTGATTTTAACAGTAATAAAGATTTATTATAGAAAAGTTAGAAAATAATGAGATAATTAAAATGCTAATAATTTAAACACTCAGAGGTATAATTCTCTGGGGAGGAGAAAGGATGCATATATTCATGCTCTTAAACAAAAGCAGCTTTGGTCCCTACTTTTTCTATTCAATAATATAAACATTTTCCTAAATCAAGATGTTATGCATAAGTATGAATTTTAAAGGTTAATTGCTTTAAACTGTGTTGTTGGATATTTAGGTTATTTCCATTTTCTTGCTTCCATTAGATGCTAAGAATGGTTTGCGCCTTGTTTGGTGAAGAACCCTGCCTGCCCCCTCCCAAGACAGCAGGGAACGTGATGGGGAGGAGCTTTCCGAGGCCAAGCTTTGCTGTGGCTTTAGTGCTGGCAGATTTACAGCCTCTATTTCCCCTTCCCTTTCCTCTTCCTCTCCTTTTTTCTCCCTTTCTCCCCCTCCTCCTCCCCCTCCTCTTCTTCCTAATCCTCCTTCTCCATTCAGCTACAGGGACTTCCTTGGTGTCTATCGATACATCAGGTTCTCTCCTGCCTTCGGGATTTTGGACTCTTTCTGCCTAAATTACTTTTCTCTTTCCTGTCACCACTTTCTCGAAGTATTTTTAAAAATATTACCCCTTACTGAGACCTTCTTCTCACCCTATCTAGCATTTTGCACCCAAAGTCCCAATCCTGTATCCCCTTCCAAGATTTACTTTTCTGCCTCTAGCCTTAATCACAAATGTCAGCCTAAAACAACAACAGAGAATTGACTCTGAAGAAATGAGTTTATCTGGGAGTATTTCGGGATTATAATCCAGGGTAGGTGTGCTATGACAGATCACAGGCTATTCAGGGAGGCTGAAATAAGAGGAAACTCAAAGGAAGGGGGAAAAAAAGAGGTAGATGGAGTTTGAGGTAAACTTTCACTGGTTTTTCATTGATCACAGGGCTTATCACAGGTGGGTGGCAAGATGTGAGCGGGACATTGCTTGGAAATCATGATTTGCTTTGGATCTGGTTTAAGTGTGTCCCCCGCCAAAGGTTCATGTATAGGGGACATGGTCCCCATGGTGGTGGTGAGACCTTTAAGGAGTGGGGTCTGGTAGGAATGCCCAGGTCACTAGGGTATGCACCTCAGAAGGGGTCCTGGCACCCCAGCCTCTCTGGCTTCCTTCTTGGCTGCCTCCGATGCTGGGCAGCCAAGAAGCCCTCACTAGAGCTGAGCTGATCCCAGTGCCATGCCCTCGAACTTCCAAAACCGTGAGCTAAGTAAACCTGCTTTCCTTATAAAGTTAGATTGCTTTACAAATAAAAAAATGGACTCACACAGAGGGTCTTCATAGAAGCAACGCAGGCTGTAAGGTGGTGGTTTAGTAAGGCTACTTTCAAGGTTCTGGTTAGGACTGGCTGTTACTGGATAGATGTCTTATAGAAGTTGCCTTAACTGCAAGGTTGTTGTTTTGGCAGAGCAATTTGTGATAATTCCTGTAATCAGACAAATATGTATGAGAACCCCTCTCCTCCAACACTTGACATTAGTGATTCCATTTTGATTCTGACAACTTTCACCCTGTAGCACAGGCGTGTGGAGTTGGGTTCTTTGTTTCACAAATTAGAAGAATGAAATCCATGGAGACAAGGGCGAGAGCAAAGTAACAGGATTTATTAGAGTGATAGAGAGAAAGCAGAGCTCCCAAAGGGGAGGGGTCTCAAGAGAGGGATACCAGAGAGTGGCTATTGTCTGGGGGTTTATGTCCAGGGATCTGGGTAAGACACTTGGTGTCCATGAGCTCTTCACACACTCTTGGGTCCAGTCAGATTACTGTGCCCCGCTTCCTTTGTTGATGGGGGTCCAGGTACCAGGCAGATGTCTCACTGTCAGTTTTTCCTGCTTACATGGGAGTCAGCCTGACCTTGATGAAGGCTGCCTTGTGTTTGTAGTTTCTCAGCCCTGCTGAATAGAAACCTGACCTTGAAGGAGCCCAATTTTCCTGCCTGTTTATTTTAACCCGTTTTTCTGCCTCACTGCAATACACAATGAGTATTTCACATATTTTTCTTGGTGTCCTGTACTGGAATGTGAGTACCAAGAGGGCATGGATTTTGGCCTCTGCTGTCCAATGCTGGATCCTCAGTGTCAGGACTGGACCTGTGTTATTCAAAATGCTAAAAAAGTATTTGTTGGATCAATCGGGACATCAACATTACTGTCACCACCATCACCATCAACAGGTCATCTTCCTCAGGAATCCTTTAGTGAATATCCAAGCTGTATAGAAATTTGTAATCTGGTCAGAGTCATCAGATAGATGCTTCTTCACATACTCTATGGTTTAAAGTGACCCAGGAATGTCTCAACAAAGACATATTGAACCATGTAGTCAAATAGTTGGTCTCTGTTTATGTCACTGAACATAAAACCTGGATTATAAGGAGTTGCAAAGAAGCTGAGCATGGCCAGGTGCTGTGGCACACACCTGTGATTCAGGAGGATCACAAGTTCAAGGCCAGCTTCAGCAATTTAGCAAGGCCCTAAGCAACTTAATGAGATCCTGCCTCAAAATAAAAGAATTAAAAAGGCTTGCAAATATATTTCAGTCATAAAGTGCCCCTGGGTTCAATCCCCCCATCTCACCCCCAGAAAAATCCAGGCATGGTGACACATATCTGTAATCCCAGGACCTGGGATGCTAAGGCAGGTGGCTTGCGAGTTGGAGGCTAGCCTCTACAATTTAATGAGATCCTGTCTCAGAATAAAATAAAAAGGACTGAAGATATAGCTCAGAGGTAGAATGCTACTGGTTTTAATCCCCAGTACAAAAAAAAATTGAAAAAACTACTTGAAGTATATAATTAGCCAGATTAAAATAATACAAAGGGGATTTGTGAAGGAACAGGAAGTTCAGTATTTTAAAAAAACCTCATAATCTCCCCATTCTTGCAAACTGTGAAGATTAATCTATTAATGCAACAGGTTGTTCCTCCTTATCTGGAGGAACAAGACAGCTTGACCTATTCTAACTACAGCGATTTTGCCAAACCCCAGTATTGAATCAATGGAATAATATATTTTCTTTGTTTCCCCATCTTCTCCAAGGCAATAAATGCTGTTAAGAAAACTGAGCTACCAGCTCCCCCATGAAAATGTGATGTCTAGCCTCAGGCATTGCTGTTGATTCTCCCAAATAATCTTGGAATACAGCAGTTCTCAAACAGTTTGGGCTCAGGGCCCCATTTTGTAATTATTGAGGACCCACAAAGAGCTTTTGTAAATGTACATCACATCTATAGGTACTTATTGCATTAGAAAACAAAACTAAGAAATTCTAAACAATTGTAAATTATGTTAAGACAAATAACAAAGCCATTACATATTAACATAAATAGCATCCTTTTAGAAAAGTGAATATTTTCAAAAAAAAAATGAAAAGAGGAGCATTGTTTCACATTTTTGTTGATCTCTTTAAAGACTGGCTTAATAAAAGACAGATGCTGGATTCTCATATTTGCTTCTGCATTCAATCCATTGAGATACACATGCCATGTAGTCTCTGGAAAACTCCACTGTCCACTCAAGAGAGAATAGAATGGTAAGGAAACAATGTCTTGACACTATTTTGCAATTCACCCTTCATTCTGCTTGAATTTGGCCATGTACACTGAATCTGTCTTCCCAAATGTCCTTGCTAACTTCTTCATTATTATCGAATCTAAAGACAAGTATCGTTGTCTGGAGAGATTGGGGAAGGCTTCGTGAGCACAAAACTAGGTATTGAAGAATAAGCATGAGTTTGCCAGGCCTTGAACTTCTGATCCTTCTGCCTCAGCCTCCCAAGTTGCTGAAATTACGGGCATGTGCCCACAGAGCCTGGCTTATTATCTTTTTGCTTATAGCCATCCTTGTGGGTTTGATTTGAATTTCCTAATAACTCATGCTATTAAGGTATATAAAGGTATAGATCTAAACCTTTTCCTTGGTGATGTGTGTGTTCCACTCTTGCCCATTTATGTTAGGATTGTTTGAGGTTGTTTTTTTTTTTTTTTTTTTAACTTGAGTTTGGAGAGTTCTGGATGCAAACCTTTTTCAGATGTGTGACGTTTTATAGTCATTTTCTTCCAGTTTGTGGCTTGTCTTTTCTTCCCTGCCCCCTCTCTTGTTTGTTCTTTTTGGACACCATGACAATAGAGTATATTTTAATATATTATACATACTTGGAGTATAACTTTTTCTTATTAGGATCCCATTCTTATGGAGTTTCACTGGTGATGTATTTATATATGAACATAGGAAAGTTATATCTGATTCATCCTACTGTCTTTCCTATTCCTAACCCCCCCTTCCCTTCATTCTCCTTTGTTTAATTCAATGAACTTCTATTCTCCACTCCCCCGCTTTATTGTGTGTTAGCATCTGCATATCAGAGAGAACATTTGGCCTTTGGGTTTTTGGGATTGGCTTATTTCACTTAGCATGTTAGTCTCCAGATCCATCCATTTACTGACAAAAGTCATAAAGTCATTCTTTTTAAGGCTAAGTAATATTCCATTGTGTGTGTGTGTGTGTGTGTGTGTGTGTGTGTGTACACACACAACACATTTTCTTTATCCATTCATCTGTTGAAGGTTGAAGGGCACCTAGTTTGATTCCATAATTCAGCCATTGTGAATTGAGATGCTATAAACATTGATGTGACTGTGTCACTGTAGTATGCTGATTTTATGTCTTTTGGGTATAAACCAAGGAGTGGGATAACTGGGTCAAATGGTGGTTCCATTCCAGGTTTTCTGAGGAATCTCCGTACTGCTTTCCATAGTGGTTGCACCAATTTGCAGTCCCACCAGCAATGTTTGAGTGTATCTTTTCCCCCATATCCTCACCAACATTTATTGTTACTTGTATTCTTGATAATTGCTATTGTGGCTGGAGTGAGATGGAATCCCAGTGTAGTTTTAATTTGCATTTCTCTAATTGCTAGAGAAGTTGGAACATTTTTTCATCTATTTGTTGACCAATCCTATTTCTGCTTCTGTGAAGTGCCTGTTCAGTTCCCTTGCCCATTTATTAATTGGGTTATTTGTTTGGGGTGTTAAGTTTTTTGAGTTCTTTATATGAGATTAATGCTCTTCTGAGGTGCGGGTGGCATAGATTTTCTCCCATTCTGTAGGCTCGCTCTTTACATTCTTGAATGTTTTCTTTGTTGTGAAGAAGCTTTTTAGTTTGATACCATCCCACTTATTGATACTTGATTTTACTTCTTGGGCTTTAGGAGTCTTAACAGTGTCTTTTACTGAAGAGAAACTCAATTTTGTTGAAGCCCAACTTACTTTTTTTTTTTCTTTCTGGTATCAGGTATTAAATCTGATTCCATAATTCAGCCATTGTGAATTGAGATGCTATAAATATTGATGTGACTGTGTCACTGTAGTATGCTGATTTTATGTCTTTTGGGTATAAACCAAGGAGTGAGATAACTGGGTCAAATGGTGGTTTCCATTCCAGCCACATCCCCAGCCCTTTTCATTTTTTGAGACAGGATCTCACTAAGTTGGTTAGGGATTCACTAAGTTGCTGAGGCTGGCCCAGAACTTGCAATCTTCCTGCCTCAGCCTCCTGCATCACTGGGATTACAGGCATGTTCCAACACACCTGGCTTAACTTACTACTTTTTCAGAATGTATAGATCTTGATTTTTATGTCATGTCTAAGTACTCATCACCTAACTCTAGTTTCTAAATATTTCTTCCTCTGCTTTCTTCCTAAAAGTTTTATAGTTTTATACTTTATGTTTACATCCATTTAATTTAATTTTTGTATCAGTTTGAATTTAGGTCAAGGCTTATTTATTTATTGAACTTTTTTCTTTTAGCTATTTAATTGCTCTAGTAACATTTGTTGAAAACATTATTTTCTTTTCCATGGAATTGGTTCTGCACCTTCATCAAATATTGGTTGGCAAAACCAGGTGCAGTAGTGTACATCTGCAATTCCACTTGCTGGGGAGGAGGCAGTAGGATCACAAGTTTGAGGCCAGCCTGGGCAATTTTTAGTGAGACCCTGTCTCAAAACAAAAAGTACAAAGGGCTGAGGATGTAGCTCAGTGGTATAGCACCCCTAGGTTCAATATCCAGTACTGCCAAAAAAAAAAAATGGTTGGCTATACTTGTGTCTCTATTATGTCTAATTGACCTTTTCATCTACCTTTTACTCAATACCACATTGCTTTTATTATTGTAGCATATAGTATGTATTAAAATTTGGTTGTATGAGTTCCTCAACTTTATTCTGCTTCAAAACTATTTTGGCTGTTCTACTTCCTTTGTTTTTCCATATGCAGTTTAGAATAAGCTTGTTGATATCCATGAAAAATTACTCTGGCATCTTGATTGGAATTATGATGAATCTGTAGGTCAACTTAGAGAGAACTAATATCTTAACAGTTTTGAATCTTCCATCTATGAACATGGTTATCTCTCTCCAGTTGCTTCTATCTTTCATGAATTATTTCACCAGCCTTCTTCTGTAGTTTTCAGCATACAGACCCTACACATGTTTTATTGATTTACGTCTAAGTTTTCCAGTTTCCAGTTGTCAGTGTTATTTTAAGTGAGGCTCTTTTTTTCTTCAAAATTTTGTGTTCTAATTGTTCATTGCTAGTGTGTAGGAATAAGTTGACCTTATATCCTGTAACTTTATTAAACTTATTAGTTCTAGGATTTTTTTTTTTGTATATTTTTAGGATTTTTAGCATAGGGAATTGTGTCATCTGTTAGTAGAGATAGTTCTGTTTTTCCTTTCTGACACATAGGCTTTTCTGTTCTGCTTTGTGTTCATGCTCTATGACCTGGGAAGAGGCTGGGATTGGTGTGAGTTTAGATGAAGAATTGGGGAATTCCCTTCTGTGGTTTTCTCATTTTGAGCTTTCTTCCAGATTCTCCACATTCAGAAGGCTGGGGTTCCCGGTTCTTTGCTGAGCCAACCAGGATTTCTTTCTTTTGGAGCTTTCGCTGCTCTGCTGTTACACATTTCCACTGGACACTTTCTTCAGGTCAAAGCAGCTAGAAAATAGCAGGAAAAATAATGGGATTCCCCTCACACATAGGTTAGAGCATCTTTTCTTAGTTCTTCTGGCCATGAATGTGAATTTTCTCTTGAGTTTCAGGTGCCTGTTCTACTATAGTGTCACTCTGTAACTGAGACTTTTCTTGGGGCAGGACAAAGGAGACAAGAGAAATTTAACAAGAAAACAATTATGGGCTCCTCTCACCTTCTCTGGCAGACAGGAGCCCCTTTTTGCCAGTCTTCCTGCCAGGGAAACAGGGTTTCTCTCCATTTCTGTTGCCCATGCCCCTTCAGAGTTCCATACAGGGGTCACCTCGGGTCATCTCTAGTAAATAAAAAAAGGGAAACCACTAGGCTTTTCAGTA
This sequence comes from Tamias sibiricus, assembly GCA_025594165.1. Taxonomy (NCBI): domain Eukaryota; kingdom Metazoa; phylum Chordata; class Mammalia; order Rodentia; family Sciuridae; genus Tamias; species Tamias sibiricus. The sequence goes on from CM046664.1 coordinate 83,096,855, forward strand.
TACAAGCAGAGTTCTTCAAGTTTTGTTTTCCTTCCCTTTTACCACTGTCCTCAGATAGTTGGCTTTTGCATTTTGACCAGTTTCTAGTTGTCATCAGGGAGACAGATGGGCTACAGTGGGCTTGCTTCATTTTGGTCATTAGAAGTCTGAGGTAGGTTTCTGAAATGGACCAAAGTCAAAGGAAGTCTAGGAATCACAGGACTCCAGTGTTAGGTCATGAGTGAAGGTGTGGAAATTATCTAGATGATGACAAGAATCTGGGCAGTGAATGCCTGAGAGTCAGTTGCCAGCATTTTAATGAGTAGAGAGGTGAGTGCTTTGGTACAAGGAGATGCCAGGGATGAGGATGGGCAGAGGGAGGCACAAGTACAATCAGCTCCTGAGCCTCACAGGGGTTGTTCAAAGTGATTCAACATGGTACAGGCACAGTGCACCTGTGTCAATAGAATTAATGGGATTCTATGGGTTTGTCGCTGATGTACAGAAATGCCTTTGATTCATGGGTGTTGATTTTATATCCAGCTACTTTGCTGAATTCATTTATTAGTTCTAGAAGATTTCTGGTGGAATTTTTTGGACCTTCTATCTATAGAATCATATCATCTGCAAATAGAGATAATTTGATTCTTCTTTTCCTATCTATATCCCTTTAATTTGTTTTGTCTGTCTAATTGCTCTGGCTAGGGCTTCAAGAACTATGTTAAATAGGAGTGGTGAAAGAGGGCATCCCTGTCTTGTTCCAGTTTTTAGAGGGAATGCTTTCGATTTTTCTCCATTTAGGATGATGTTGGCCTGGGGCTTATCATAGATGGCCTTTATGAGGTATGTTCCTGTTACCCCTAGTTTTTCTAGCGTTTTGAACAAGAAGGGGTGCTGTATTTTGTCAAATGCTTTCTCTGCGTTTATTGAGATGATCATATGATTTTTATCTTTGAGTCTAACAATATGATGAATTACATTTATTGATTTCCTTATGTTGAACCAAACTTGCATCCCTGTAATGAACCCCACTTGATCATGATGCACTATCTTTTTGATATGATTTTGTATTCAATTTGCCAGAATTTTATTGAGAATTTTTGCATATATATTCATTAGAGATATTGGTCTATAGTTTTCTTTCTTTGATGTGTTTCTGCCTGGTTTTGGAATCAGGGTGATATTGGCCTCAGAATGAGTCTGGGAGCGTTCCCTCTTTTTCTATTTCATGAAATAGTTTGAGAAGTATTGGTGTTAGTTCTTCTTTAAAGGTCTTGTGGAACTCGATTGTGTATCCATCCGGTCCTGGGCTTTTCTTGGTTGGTAGGTTTTTGATGGCATCCTCTATTTCTTTGCTTGAAATCAATCTATTTAAATGGTGTATATCATTCTGAGAGAAACTAGGAAATCCACCCCATTTACTATAGCCTCCAAAAAAAAAAATACTTGGTAATCAACAAAAGAAGTGAAAGATCTCTACAATGAAAACTACAGCACACTAAAGATGAAATTAAAGATTGTCTTAGAATATGGAAACATCTACCTTGTTCATGAATCGGTAGAATTAATATTGTCAAAATGACCATACTTCCAAAAGCACTATACAGTTTCAATGCAATCCCAATCAAAATCTCAATATCATTCCTCATAGAAATAGAAAAAGCAATCATGAAATTCATCTGGAAAAATAAGAGACCCAGAATAGCCAAAGCAATTCTTAGCAAGAAGAGTGAAGTTGGTGGCATTACTATTCTAGACCTTAAATTGTATTACAAAGCAATAGTAACAAAAACAGCATGGTATTGGCACCAAAATAGAGCTGTTGACCAATGGTACAGAATAGAAGACACAGAGACTAATCCACATATCTACAGTTATCTTATATTAGACAAAGTTGCCAAAAACGTTCATTGGAGAAAAGATAGTCTCTTCAACAAATGGTGTTGGGAAAACTGGAAATTCTTATGTAATAAAATGAAATTAAATCTCTTTCTCTCACCATGCACAAAACTCAACTCAAAGTGGATCAAGGACCTAGTAATTAAGCCAAAGTCCTTGCACCTAATAGAAAAAAAACGTAGGCCCTAATCTCCATCATGTTGGATTAGGCCCCACCTTCCTCAATAAGACCCCTAAAGCACAAGAATTAAAACCAAGAATTAATAAATGGGATGGATTCAAACTAAAAAGCTTCTTCTCATCAAAAGAAACAATTAAGGAGGTGAATAGAGAACCTGCAGAATGGGAACAAATCTTTACCACAAGCACATCAGATAGAACACTAACCTCAAGGATATATAAAGTTCTTAAAAACTTTAACACCAAAAAAAAAAAAAAATCAATAAATGGGTCAAGGAATTAAACAGACACTTCTCAGAAGATGATATACAATCAATCAACAAATATATTAAAAAATGTTCGACATCTCTAGCAATTAGAGAAATGCAAATTAAAACAACTCTAAGATTTTATCTTATTCCTGTCAGAATGGCAGTGATCAAAAAACCAAACAATAAATGTTGGCGAGGATGTGGGGAAAAAGACACACTCTTACATTGCTGGTGGGACTGCAAATTGGTGAAGCCAATCTGGAAAGTACTATGGAGATTCCTAGGAAAACTGGGAATGGAACCACCCTTTGACTCAGCTATCCCATTCCTTGGTCTATACCCAAAAGACTTAAAAACAGCTTACTACAGGGACACAGCCACATCAATATTTATAGCAGCACAATTCACAATAGCTAGATTGTGGAACCAACCCCGATGCCCCTCAGCAGATGAATGGATAGGGAAACTTTGGTATACATACACAATGGAACACTACTCAGCACTAAAAGAGAATAAAATCATGGCATTTACAGGTAAATGGATGGAGTTGGAAAAAATAATGCTAAGTGAAGTCAGCCAATCCCCAAAACCAAAGGTCAAATGATTTCTTTGTTTTGAAGATACTGACTTATAATGGCAAGGGAGGGGGGATGAGAGGAATGAAGGAACTTTAAATAGAACTAAGGGGGGAGGGGACAAGCGGACAGGAATAATGGTAGAATGAATTAGACATCATTACCCTAAATACATGTATGAAGACACAATTGTTCTGAAAATACTTTATGTAAAACCAGTGTCTTGAAAAATTGTACTCTTTATATGTAATACGGAATGAATTGCATTCTGCAAGCATGTATAACAAATTAGAATAAAAATTTAAAAAGAATTAATAGAATTCTAGGTGAAGGGCCCCTCACTGTCAAAGGAACAAGAGACAGGCAGGCTGCACGAGAGGGATCAGGGAGGGAAGTTGTTTTGTATGGGCAGTGATGTTTCAGTTAATGTGGGAATTTAGTGGGGAAGGGAAAAGGAACTTAGCATGAAACTATGCCACAAGCTACTTGGTACTTAGCTCACAGAATTCTTAAGTGCAAATGAGAGAATTTCCATGTACCTTGGCATAGCAATAGAGTTGGTGCTCATCCCAGCCTTGCCACTTGGGTTGTGTGTGACCTTACACAAGTTACTTAACCTCCCTGATTTGCAGTTGCCACATCTATAAAATATACATAATAATAAAGGGTTATGAGGATTAAATGACAGTGTGTTCAAAGGCATTAGTGCCGTACCTGACAGCATAGAGTAAGTGCTATTATTATTCTAATTTTAACAGTTAAGATGTGCTATATAATCTTCCTAGGGTCAGGTAACTAAGCTGTGAGTATCAGGGCAATAAGCTGGTCCTCTGTCTACCTTTTGTCTGAGCTATCTAGTTCTTACCCAAGAACTGTTCTCTGGGTGTCTTTGAGTTTGTCACTTAGCCAAAATTTTGTTGTCTGTCTCTCTGAGAAAGAGAGATGGCAAATTTCTAAATTTTGTCTTTGTTGGTTTGCTGGGAGGACCAGTAAAGAGTAGAAAATCTCCCTGACAGATTAAAGTTACCTAGTTGAAGAGAATGAATAGTTCAAATCCTTCTATAGCCACACATTGTGCCTCTTAAAAGTGAGAGGTGGGCCAGGAGTAGAGGCACACAGATGTAATCTGAGCTAGTTGGGAGGCTGAGGCAGGATGATCAGAGTTCAAGCTAGCCTGGGCAACTTGGTGAGATCCTTTCTTAAAATAAAAAGAACTGGAGGTATAGCTCAGTGGTAGAGCACTTGCCTAGCATGTGCAAAGTCCTGGGTTCCATCTGCAGTGCCACACACACACACAAAAAAAAAAAATAAGAGCAAGCGGTAGAGTTTCAAATGACTTTGATAATCTTCACCAACTCATTTTCCCAGGACCTGACTACTTTTTCTCATTTTATCTCTAATTCTTTTTCCTTTTTTAAAAGCCATTCTTTTTTTTTTTTTTTAACCATCTATCAACTCATTCTCTTCCATTTCTCCTCATATACAGCAATTTTCATTCCCCATATGTCTACATAAAATTTATCATCTAAGAAGGGAAAAAAAATATATACCAGAAAACAAAGCCAGAAAAGTAACATTCAACATTAAAATGTAATTCGGAGTTAACACTTCCACTTTTAACAAAAATATGATAATAGAGACCAGATTTACATTCTTGCTGGAAATAACTAAAAAAGTGGACAAAGTATCTCAAACAATTGTTCTCAAGATGTCAGACATCAATCAGTGAAGACAATGATCTTCTAGATGTGGGAGGTAAATGAAGCAGTCCCTACAATTGTTCTCGCTTACTGGCTGAGTAAAGTTTCCAGGCCATGGTGCAGAAAGGAGGAAATCAGGCAGGCCCTAGGAATATCCCTGAACTGTGAAGATGGAGTCAGCTGTTCGGGAGACTGCCAGATTTCACATCTCATGTGTAGAAAGAAACTGAGACCAGAAATATTAACACCCAAAAAAAGAAGTAACAACACCTAGGGTAAGTCAGAGCCAGTTCCCAACAGCCCGTGTGGAAGACCTCATAACTCACATGCCGTTTGGTAGAACACAAAGAGAGTCTTGCCTCATTGAGGACAAATTCTCCACTAAATGCAGTTCTGTTCCTGCCTGAGAGAAGCTTAAGAGTGGGACTTGAAAGGCAAACTATTTCCAAGTAACTCAACTGTGTCCCTGAACAAAGATCATGGCCGCAAAAATAGGAATACAAAAGTATCCAGGACCCTACAACAAATTCAAATTCACCTTTAATACCAAGTGGAAAATTACCAGGCACACAGAGAAGCAGAAAAATAAAACATAATTGGGGGAATTTATTCAAGTGAAACTGACCCAGAAATTATGCAGATGATAGAATTAGTGGATAAGAACATTAAAATAGTTATTATAACTCTACATGTTCAAGATGCTAGAGTGCAGACAGAGCATGTTAGATAAAGACATGAAAAGAATAGACCCATGTTAAACTTCCAGAGGTGAAAACTATGATGAGTAAAAGGAAAAATCCAGTATAAGAGTACTGAATGGGAGTAACAGGAAACTAGATATTTCAAAAGAAAAGATCAACAAACTTGAAAACAAAGCATCTAAAATGAGACACACAGAGATAAGAAGATTTCACATAGCCTAATATCCATGTAATTGGATCCCCAAAGGCATGGAACATTCAGGAAAGATAATTGAATAAATAATTGTCAAGAATTTTTAAAGTTGATGAAAACTGTAAACTCATAGAATTCCCCAAGCACAGAAAAATATGAGGAAGACTGTATCAAGGAGACACTGTATCATGTTGCTTAAATGCAAAGATAAAGAGAAGATTTTAAAAGAAGCCAGAGGAAAAACATACAATTGAAAGTAGATTTTTCATCAGAACTGATGCAATCCAGAATACACCGGAAAAACATCCTTAAAGTACTTAAACTGATAAGCTTTTTGACTATGGATTAGACAAAGATTTCTTAACTATCACAACAAAAACATGAATCATTAAAAGAAAAAAAAATTGGGACTTCATAACTATTCAAAAACATAAGGTATTAGGTAGGGGAGATGCAAATAAAAACTTTAACAAGACAATACTAAACACTCATTTGAATGCCTGATATTGAAAGACTGGCCTTCTAGGCATAATTCTAACAACTTGGGAGGCTGAGGCAGGAGGAACTCAAGTTCGAGGCCAGCCTGAGCAATTTATCAAGGACCTGTCTCAAAATAAAAAATAAAAAGGGCTGAAGATGATAACAAGAATCCTGTAGCGCAAGAATTAATACCAAGAATTAATGAATGGGATAGATTTAAGCTAAAAAGCTTCTTCTCAGCAAAAGAAACAATCAGTGAGGTGAATAGAGAGCCAACTAACTGGGAACAAATATTTAATACATTAACATCAGATAGAGCACTAATTTCTATAATATATAAAGAACTAAAAAAACTTGACACCAAAAAAGCAAATAATCCAATCGATAAATGGGCTAAGGAATTGAAAAGACACTTCTCAGAAGAAGATACACAATTAATCAACAAATACATGAAAAAATGCTCAACATCGCTGGCAATTAGAGAAATGCAAATCAAAACTACTCTAAGATTTCATTTCACTCCAGTCAGAGTGGCAGCTATCAAGAACACAAACAACAATAAATGTTGGAGAGGATGTGGGGAAAAAGGCACATTCATACATTGTTGGTGGGACTGCAAAATGGTACAACCGTTATGGAAAGCAGTATGGAGATTTCTTGGGAAAATGGGAATGGAACCACCCTATGACCTAGCCATCCCACTCCTGGGTCTATTCCCAAAGGACTTAAAAACAGCATATTACAGTGACACAGCTACCTCAATGTTTATAGCAGCACAATTCACAATAGCTAGGTTGTGGAACCAACCTAGATGTCCCTCGGTAGATGAATGGATAAAGAAAATGTGGTATATATACACAATGGAATTTTACTCAGCAATAAAAGAGAATAAAATAATGACATTCGCAGGTAAATGGATGAAGTTGGAGAATATAATGCTAAGTGAAATCAGTCAATCTCAAAAATCCAAATACCGAATGTTTCCTCTGATATAAGGAAGCCGGTTCACAGTATTGTTGGGTCGGGGTACATAGGAGGATTAGAGGAACACTATAATGGTCAAAGGGAAAGGGAGGGGAAGGGAGGGAGCAAGGGGGGAAGGGGGAAAAGTGGTTGAATAAGACGGATATCATTATTCTAAATGCATGATTGAAGACTTGAATGCTGCGAATATACTTTGTATACAAACTGTTTTGTGTAAAAAGATGCTATATATGTATAGTATGAACTGTAATACATACTACTATAAATAAAAACTTAAAAAAAAAGAACAAAAAAAAAAAAAAAAAGGCTGAAGATGTAGCTCAGTGGTAACCCCTGAGTTCAATCCCTAATGCCAAAAAGAAGAGGAGGAGGAGGGGAGAAGGAAGAAGAGAAGAAGAAAGACAAAATACTGCCTATTAAGTGTTAGCAAGGATGTGGTGATTGGAACTCTCACACACTGCTGATGAAAAGTACAAAGGGAACAACTGCTTTGAAAAATAGTTTGAGAGTTTTTTAAAAAGTTAAGCATCTACCCAGTATATGACCCAATCTACTTCCAGATATTTTCACAAATGAGATTAAAGCATGTATCCTCACAAAGAATTTTACAAAAAAGTTTATGGACGCTTTCTAATTGGCCAAATGTGGAAACAACCACAATGTCCATTGAAACATTAATGGATAAAAAAAAAAAAAAAAAACTAAGGAGATGTGGATACATACAACATGAATAAATAGAGACAGAGAGAATTTATCTTCATGACTTAATTTATGTAATATTCGAAAAGATGTAAGATAATCTTTAGTGACAGAAAACAGACCAGCAATTGCTTAATAATAGCTTTTGAGGAGTTGTGGGATAGAGGGACAGCAAAGGGGCAAAAGGAAATTTTTACAGGTGACAGATCTGTTCTGTACTTTGATATACATGGATGCATACACATGGCAGAATTTATCAAATTGCATACTTTAAATATGTGCAGATCATTGTATGTCAGTTATACTTTGAAAAAGCTATTTTAAAAACAAAAGCTACACTAGTAGATGTTCTGCCTCTCAATGCTTGGGACTGCTAGGCTGTTGGCTCAATTTTCAAATCTGGTCCCTCACCCTCCACTGATTCTCTGAATCTCCACTATCCTTTCAATAAATTATACTTTTTCTTTTAAAATAAATGTAAATGGGAGAAAGGGGAAATCCTCTGGCAGTTACGATAGGTGGCAGCTGGAGGGATGTCATGGTTCTTGTAACTGTGATCCACAGAGGAAATGTGGGTTATAGTTTGTTTTTAGGCAACTCAGGTCTGGCAGTGGGTCACAGATGCTGAGTCTTACTGTGCCCTTTATGTTGTCTATTCCCTGAGGACCTGTTACCAGTTTGGTCTGCTTCCTCTTTATAATTAATAAGTAGGAATTGGTCTGTTTGGATCAATTCTGCATTTATAGAACTATAAATACCATATAGCAGGTACTCATTAAATCATTATTAAATGAATAAATAAGTGTGGAGTATATATCCAGATCAGTCCTCGTGGTGAGTCCCCAATACATCACAATTATACTGATTTCAAGATTTTCTAGTCCTTCGACCATTTGCAGATTTTATTACAATAACCACAAGTTAGCCCTAAGACTTCACTTCCTGTATCATACGACACCCCAGTTTCCCTCATTTGCACTCTTACAGAACGGAATGAGGAAGACTCCATAATGTGATTCTTGTTTAGGGAAGGGAAACTCTCCATTTTTTTCTCATATTGAATGAACACTGAGCATGTGAGGCTCTGCCGTGATGTGGCAACAGTGATAAAGGATTGATTCAAGTTGAGCTCAGGACTGATCTTGCGGGCTGCCCAGGGCTTGAGTGTAGTTAAATGAAAATGCTGCACTCATGAATATGTCCACTGTTTGTTCAAATAACTGCAGCCAAGCATTTAAACAAGACATTTCACCTGAGAGCAGTTTTGTAACACAGATTGGTGGAAAACTGATGACTTCACTAGCGCCTTTCTTTCTGCAGAGACTCAGCTCACCATCTGTGGAGAGTGGGGTGAGGGTGTATGTACAGAAGGGAGTAATAGAAATAGGAAACCTAGGCAGTTGTTGAAAGGGCTGGGTTGTCTTAGTAACAACATTCTCAAAATTGTGCTATAAGCATTGACTGGTATTCAAAGTCGGTCATTAAACTCTTATTGTAAGCGGCTCCAAGCTGACAATTTTTACGTGCTTCAACACCTGTTTATGATATTTAATCATGTGTGCACTTTGAACATGGACACCCCTTGGCAAATCATCTCCCCCCATAAATGTTTTCCCTGCAGTCTAGTGGATTTGCAAGCTTATCCTGAATGGGGCAGGGGAATGGGATTGCAAAAGGGCATCCCTTGAAGGCCATTTTTTATTTTATTGGACAGTTAGGGACCTACCCTCTAGAAGGATTATTTTTTTCTCTTTTTCCAGATTGAACTGAAAGCTCATTGTGTATATGAAATTCAACTGAACAAATAGGTTATTTTCTAGACATTGTAAGATAGGAAATTTGCTTCTCAAAAGTTGCTTGTAATGAATATAGTAGATTGACCCTCAAAATCGGTCCACCTTGTTGTTTGAAAGATCATGAAACCATTTAGTGGCTCCAGATCAGCATGGTTGAAACCTAAATAGAATCCATGACACAATGCATGTAAATATCAACACATCAAGATGCACATAGTAAATATACACAGTTCCTATTGGTCATTATATCTCAATAAAGCTGGAATTTGTTTTCAAAGAACCATAAAGAAAATATCAGTTTATTACATTTCATAGGATAAGTTATGTGCCATGAAAATTTTGTTTCATGTATTTATGTTTTATATGTGTGCTTTACACTGGGCATGATGAAATAAGTTTCTTATAATTGAGTGAAGACAAGTGTTTGAAAGACGTTCCAATACACTTTTCTGAACTACCTGACACCCTTGTTACTGAGGCTCTGGATGGGACTTAGGTTTTAGCCTATAGGATGTACTTGCATGAGATTTAGAAGGTGTGATAGTTAGTTTTATGTGTCCAGGCATTTGGTCAGATGTTACCCTGGTGTCTGGTGAGAGTGTTTTTTGGATGGTGTTAATATTTTAATTGGTGGACAGTGACACAGATCACCTACAGACCTCATCCAGCTAGTTAAAAGCCTTATTAGAACAGAAAGCCTGATCCTTCCCCAAGGAAGAGAAAGTTGCTATTCTCAAGTCTCCCTGTCTAACCTTCGAACTGGGGCCTCTGATTTTTGTCTGCCTTTGGAACCTAATTGAAACATTGGCGATTTCTGGCCTTTGAGACTGCTGGGCTTCAGTCTGGAGCTATGTCTCCTGCTCTCCTGGGTCTCCAGCTTGCTGACTCAAATGCAGATCTTGGGACTTGTCAGCCTCCATAATCACAGGAGCCAATTCCTTTAATAACTCTGTTTCTATATAGATCTACAGCTTAGTGGTTCGGTTTCTCTGGAGAATCCTGACAGCAGTCTATTGGTTAGATTGCTTTTTCTGGCAAACACAGTGTGGTAAGTAGAATTCTAAAAATAGCCTCCAAGCTTCCAGATTCTAATCCTGGAGCATGTTAAACAGATACCATTCCTGTGATGATGTTGTTATGTGGCACAGTTGATAGTAAACTAGAGCAATGAGTTGGGTGGACCTTATGTTGTCACTTGAGTCCATTGAAAAGCAGGGATTTTTCTCTGGCTGAAGGGAATAAAGGAAGTCAGAAATACTTGCGTTGGGTGTATGTGGATTCCACAAGAGATCTTGCTGCCCGCTACTATACTGTGAGGGCCTGTGAGAAGGCTCATGGAGGGAATTGTAAGTGGCCTAGGAGTTGAGAGCAACCCCCAGCCCGCTGCCAGGGAAATGACTGAAAATTCTACCAAACCTGAATTTCTGGCTTACAACCCAGCCTGCTGACACCTGGTGAGGCCCTAAGCATAGAATCCAGCTGAGTCCTCCTGGACTTTTGACATACGAAATTAAGTAATAAACATTGTTATTTTAACCCACTGAGTTTGAGGTAAATTGTTACACAGCAACAGAAAATGAGTGTGCATAGTCATTGGGGTGTGTTTTTCTGTGACAGCATTAGCAGCGATCCTAGGGGACAGTTATTTTATCAAGTGGCCACATGCAGGGCACCTGTTTGGCCTGGTGCTGCTCTAGAAGGTGCAGGGGCTCTGGAGTTGCAGGTTCCAGTTGCTGGTTCCACCATCTTGTTTCCAGCTCTCCCTTGTGGTTGGGGCTGGGGTTACTCTGGCAGGATAGTTCCGTAGCGTTGTTCTAGGATTCCAGGAGGCACAGCCTAAATTCCATTTATCTAGCCCTTCTAATGATGTTAGGAGCACCTAATTCCCCATGTTAAATCACTTTCTGCTTAAATAGAAGGTGATTTCTGGCATATGCTACTGAACCTGGACTACTGCATCTCTAAATCTCTCCTATCTGCTAAATACAGTGATATTGAGGTAGGAATTTGGGGATACAGCAAAAGAAAGACACTGGTTCTCCAAAGAGAAGCACTCACAAACTGTTGGAATTCAGTAAATGACCATGCACCTTTGAAATGCAAAACAAGCATTCTGTGAGCAACCAGTCCGTGCCCATGGTCCCTGTCCTTGCCTTCAAAAAATAACATGACACAAAAGTAATGGGCAAGTGCTAGAATAACTGGCATGAAATTGTGTAACTGTACTCTGCCTCTGCCTCTAGTTCAGCCCCTAGCTACTGTCCTTCTACAGAGATTAACATCTCATTTCCAGGGGTTGCTATCTCTCTCTTTCTGGAGAATGGTCCATATTCTCCCTGAGTATCTGCTTTCCTAAATAAGTCTGTCTGTGACTGACATGTACTGAAATTCTTTTCTGTTGTATATGCCAAGGGGAGTCCTTGGCATATAGGAGAGTCAAGGTTCCCCTCTCTGGGAACTCCTCCAGTGACAATACCTGTCAGTTTATTTAAATCTCTGAAGTATTAATCACCCCTTATTTCTTGAAAAATCACTCCTCTTTTTAAAAATTTAATTTAAAAACTGATCATAAGAATATAAAACTGAAGGGCAAAAATCACACTGGAGACAACCGTGCAGCCAAGAGATTTATTCACCAGCCTTTATGGCTGGTTGGAGGTAGAAGTATGGGGAGAGAGGAGTCAGGGAGAGGGAAGTGTGCAAGCTCTGGTGGGAGAGAGGAGTCAGGGAGAGGGGAGTGTGCAAGCTCTGAACGGAAGGTGGGTACCTGGTCATGCCGGCTGTGGTCTCTGGAGCTGTTGGCTGGGGCAGCTGCCGTTGGGCTGGAGACGGTGGGTCTGGAGCTGGTGCAGCAGCTGCTTCCTCTCAGCAGGGATGATCTGTTGTGACTGAGCTCCAGGCAGGCAGGAGCTTTAAGTAGGGATTCCTGATGGGGGGTGTACTGTTGGGACTCCATGTCTGCCAAGGGGGCGGGCTCTGGCTGCTTTCCATGCCCTAGTAGGACCGGGGCTGAGCCAAGGGGTGTGGCTATGATGTAGCGTGAGAGACTGGACCGCCCTGCTGGCTGATTGGTTAGTTCTAGGCCTATTTAAGTCAGTACCTTGCCAATAAATCTGAGTTTCTGGATTCTCGCTTGCTATACAAAACTCCCTGGGTGTGGCGTGGTTTTCTGTTCATCAGACAGAGGTTCACCCAGCTATTTTTGTCCTTATGTCCACCCTCGCCGGGTAAGTTACATTTTTCCTTCTGTGGGCAGAGGAAAAACTCCCTTTTAGGGCCCAAAAGGGGGTGTAGCTTAGAACTCGGCCCCATTCATAACTCAGCAGCCCCGGCAGGGTACCAGAGCGACCTTTAATGCTATTGGCTCTTTGCCTGGGGAACAGGACGACCTTTAAGCCTATTGGCTCCTGCCTGGGGAACAGAGCGGCCTTTAAGCCAATTGGCTCCTGCCCAAGGAAGATGAAACAAGGTTGCTTCTCATGGAAATTTCCATGGGGGAGGTGGCCCATCAGCCCAAGCCTATCTATCAAAAACTTATATGAATTTGTGGGGTACCATGTGATATTTTTCTTGTTGGTTTTGATGACACCTCTCTCTTGTGGTTTCATCTACTATTTTTTATTCCATTTCAGAGGTTCCTCTTCATTCAAAAAGCACATATAGAGCATCTACTGAGTTGAAGATGCCGTGTGAGCAAATTGCAGGGGACCAATAAAAATGGCCTGGACCTTGTCCACCAGGGACTTGCCAATATGTAACAAATAACTATATAGTGATGTGATAAAATCTGCACTAGAAATGGGTGAAATGTGCTTTGGAAGACTAAAGAAGAAAACATGCAGCTCAGTATGGGTGGTTAAGGAAGTTTCCACAAACAAGATGATACTTGAGGTGAGTCTAGAAAAACCAGTTTCAGACAAAGTATGGAAGGGTATTCCAGCCAGAGGGGGGAAAAAAATGGAGAAAGGCATGGAATTTTGAAAATGTGGCACACCCAAGAGAACAGCAAGGAGTTTCTTGTGGCTGAATTTCTGGGTAAATTTATAGAGAAATGAAGTTGGGATTTTTATAGAGGGTAACAGGTGGATTGAAGCCTAGAAATAGAATTTACTAAATTACTTAAATTTTTAAAATCACCAAAATTCTTAGATTTTGATGACTATCAGTTATACTCAGATAAATTCTGAACTCCTTATTAGCTGGAAATGTTGTCTAGCAACACTCTCATCCCAGCTTCCTCTCCCTTACCACCTCCTCACTCATGCACATTCATTTAGAGAGGAAGTGGAAATGCAGATCAAGTGAGATGTGCAGGTCATTGAAAGGATTTTGACTTTTACTCTGGATGAGGTAGGAAATCAGTTGAGTGGCCTGACCTGATTTACATTTTAAAAGAATCACCCTGGCTACAATCTGGAGAGTAGAATAATAGACAAAGAGACAAATGAGTAGAGTATTATAATAGTCCAGAAATGCCCATGGCTTGAATCAGGATGGATGTGGTAGAGATGGTAAGAGGTTTATGATCCTGCATATAGTTTAATTGGGAGATCATGGCGAGAATTGCTGGACTGATTGTGGGGAAAGAGAGAAAAAAGAGGGAGGAAGGAGGGAACCAAGGATCACACCAAGGTTTTTGCCTGGGTCACAGATGGAGGTAGTTTCGATTCCATTTATTCATAGAAGGAGTGTATTTCTGAAAAAAAAAAAAAAAAAAAAAAACTTAGGTATTTTTAACATCTGATTTTTGAGATGCCTATCATATATACAAGCTCCATTGTGAACTTGGATGTAGAAGACTATAGTTCAGAGCGTAGGGATTCAGATGAGAGCCGTCAGTTGCTTACTTGCAATTAAGCTATGACATTGGATGAGATCACCTAGGGAATGAGAGTGGTAGATGAAAAAGAGAAGAAATGCAAGGACCAAGCCCTGGGGTGCTCCAGTTCTTGAAGCTCTGGCACCTTCAGAGGAACCAACAAAGAAAAGTGGTGGGAGAAACTCAAAGAGGAGGAGAGAACTCTCTGGAAAGCATCAATTCCTGAAATCAAGTGAAGGACATGTTTTAAAGAGGAAGTGATCAAATGTGTCCAATGATGATGGCAGGTCAAGTAAGATGAGGCTAAAGGAATGACCACTGGATTTTATAATGTAGACATCATCAGTGTATGGCAATACCAATGCCATTAGCATTAGAGAGAAGCCTTATTGAAATGGGTTTGACAGAGAATTGGAGGTTGGGCACTGTAGATAGTGGGTAAGACCATTCTTTCAAAGAGATTTGTTATAAAATGAAGGAGAAAATGAGAGAGTTACAGGGGTTAGAGTTGGGAATAAGGTTAAGAGGAGATTTTTTTTTTTAAAGGGGATTTTTTTTTTTTTTTTACATTTGAGAATACCATTTTTGTAAGCTGGCAGAAATGATACAGGGGAAAGTGGGGAAGAATTGCTTGCAGCAATGTTGTTGAGAAGGCAAGAATATCTAAAGTCTAGTGTCCAATGAAGAGTTGGTCCAGAGAGGGATGATTCACCCATGTTACCTTGCTGAGCAGTGTACATGGAAATAGATGTAGATGGGATGGTTGATGATGTGGTGGGTGATTTTGCAACATCTCATCTCACTGATTTAATATTCTCAGTGATCTAGTAAGCAAACTTACCAGATGAGAGGCAAGAAGGATTGGGAAAATTGGAGGTCCTCAGAGAAAGAAGGTGTAAAGTGGTAATCTGTGGGCATGAATGATTGGCCTAGTGACCTCACTTAAGGTCAGTGACCTTGAAGTAACTGTAATGTTATCTTTTTCTTTTTTTCTATCACATTGGGTGTCAATGAAGATATAGTTAAGAGATGGGTCAACTGAAGTTCTTACCCTCTCCCACTCCTGTATCTTTGCACACTGTTCCATGTGTGTCAAATGCCCTGTCCATCTTATTTACTCATCTTTCAACTTCAGGCCCCAACTGCTACATAAGCCTATAAGGCAGAGTGAATTACTCCATTCTTGGAGTTATTGAGGTACCATGTGCATCCCTCTATTATAGTAGTTGTCATTTTATGATAATTTACTTCCCTGTCTTCCCAGCTAGTCTGGCCAGTTCTTGAGGGTGTCTATTTGATAATCTCCATTTCTATCATCATGGTTGGCATTCATTAATTTTCTATTGAATTGAATTGAATTCGATGGAGAGAATTCACAGTAAGAATTGGGTAGCGGTAGGGTCTAAGAAAGAAAGAGTGGTGACATTTAGTACCAGGCTCAGCTGCTCTACAAGGAGGGGTGCTCCTGTCCCCTAGGATGCTTATTCCACTTGAGGGGTGGAGTGAAATGGGACCTGAACCTGAAGTGAGACCTGTGTAAATTAAGTTAATAAAATAGAGTTTGCTTTGAAGATTAGAAAAAAAAGTTCATACACCTGGAAGAATTTTGTAAATAAAAATGTACCACACAAGGCAAATGTAAGGTATTATAACACTCTATGGTAAGAAAACAGAAAAGTGTTTACTTCAGGTATTTTGCCAGAGCATAAGACAGTATATCAAAGGAAGAAGAGGATGGGTTAAAGATAAAAAGATTATACCTGTAATCTTGTTGGGCCTTTCTACTCTTTAAAGTCTCGGTACAAGATTTTATCACATGTTCTTTCAGTTACAGCCTGTTCAAGGGCCTCTCATTGTCTCTGAGTTAAGAGCCCTGACACGACCTACTTTTTAAAACAGGTGGTGTCACAGACGGATAAAAGTGCCAGCAATTTTGCAGCAAGTAGAGGCTGGGGAGCCTGCTGACCTGACCAGCAGGAGTCCTAATGCAGAGATCTGGGAAACATCTGTATCAGGAAGAGGCCAACCTTCTACAACATCCTAGTACTGAAAGGAACTTTCTAACACATGGTAATATTAACAATTCCAAAGCAATGTAATGGCAGATCCTTGATGTTGACAGGAAGTAGTATGGCTTTAACACAGGTTTTGATTGTTAGTTTGTAGTTCATATCTGTCTTAGCTCTCCTTAAGTTTAAAGTTTCTTAAGGATGGGGCCCATGTTGTCCTCACTCCAAGTACTCATCCCCTGGACACCAGCAATTATTCTTTGAATTCAATGGAACCTTGTTCCTACTCTTAATGTGGGCAACTTCAGAATCCTGGTACATTGTTCCAACAATGTAGATTCAAAGTTCTAAGAGAGCTTTGGAATTCCCACAACCTTAACTTCCAGGTTCTTCTAGCAACCTGCTTCCAAGGTTGTACTTGGGACTCTACAATCATCCAAAAGAAGAGGTCCAACTCTGTAATTTCAAATCTAATATCCTAGTCTCTCCAAAGAGCCTCCACTGGCCAGGTGCTCTAATACCTTATCCCATAACTTCTCTTCTCAAGTTTGATGAAGAGTGGTGGTCCCTAACTCTCTCATTTTTCCTCATGGTTCCATTTGCCTTCCCATCCAGTCTAGACTCCACAGTATCTTTGTCCTCTGCTGAATCTGGCTTGTGGACCTTGAACCTTGGGTATGTCAGTCCTGTCATCAGCCTTCTCCTCACATTCAGCCCACTGAACTGCTGCTAAAGGGAAACATACTGTCATCGGGGGTCCCTGCCACCATATTGCCAATGTCAGCTGGAGCTTTAAGATGCCTGAATAGTCGTAAATAATTCTTTTTATCTCCCATTTCTACTTTTCAGAGCAGCTCTTCAAAACTTCTTTCCTTGACCACCTTTCTCTTGAGAAATGGCTTTGACCTAAGATAAAACTTAGATTATAGATACCTTCAAATTCTCACTGAGCCTCTAATAACCACCGCCTTCAAAACTCTCATCTAGAGAAAGATATTTCTTCTCCCACACTCAAAACATTCATTCATTCAACAATTACTGAGGCTTACTATATTCTAATAAACACTGTGCTATATGTTGGGGATATGAGAAATAAAGGAGATGAAGACCTACCCACGAGAAGCTTAAAATCATGTTAGGTGAGGTGAGGTGAGGTGGACCTCTGAATGAATTATAATTATAATTCAATGTGCACTATTGTATAATGGTAAAAAATATGCCCAAGACTTTATAAGACCATGAGTATAAAAGCCACCTGACTCAGCCTTCATAGGAAGGAAATGAAATGTCATGAGGAACATTCTATTTATTTTTTTTGAGGGGGGAGGTACTGGGGAATTGATCCCAGAGGCGCTTTACCACTGAGCCACATCCCCAGCCCTTCTTATATTTTATTTTGAGACAGGGTCTCACTAAGTTGCTTAGGGGCTTGCTAAGTTGTTGAGGCTGGCCTGGAACTTGAAATCCTCCTACCTCCACCTCCCAAGTTGCTGGGATTACAGGTGTGCACCACCATGCCCAGCATGAGGAACATTCTGAATGGGGTGTTGCTTGAACTAATACTTGAAAAGATATTAGGCATTCACTAGGCGAAATTGGGGTGGGAAGGGTATAGAAGAGTCAAGGATTGGAAGGTAGAGTAGAGAGAGAGTGTAGGAACTGGGTATAAGTAAAAGCATGAAGTCAAGTCCACACCACAAGTAACCTCAGACTCAATACAGTTTTTTTCAAGCTTTTTTCTTTTTTAATTTTTATTCTAGTATATTGCATCACAATCTGTTTGGTCTCTAGAAATGTAGATTTCTTTGATTCCTCCTGTTTCCTCATCCCCATCCTTCAACTAGTAATTAACTTCGATTTTTTTTCCTACTGCATCAAAATTTCCTGTGTGCCTCTTCTTTCTCCAGCTTTGCTAGGGTCAGTACAATGGTCTTATAATTGACTTCACCCCAATACTCTTTCTAGAGTGATCATTCTAACATGCATAACTGATTATAAATGCCCATCCCCAAACATGCTGTTCCAGCATGATAGGAAAGAACTCTGTCATTCGACCTCTGCTCCTGCCTCTTATCTCTTATCATTCCTGGCCATTCGTCATGCCCCCAGACTCCAGCACAGCAAACTAGCAGCAGTTTCTCTAATGTGCCTTATTATTTCATGCCTGTGTGTCTCTACTCCCACAGGTACATGAACATTTTATGTTGCCTTTTAACATGGGCACAATTTTCATACAGTCTAAAGCAAAAATCAGACATTTAGCTTTTCCTTTTTTTTTTCCTTTCCCAAATAATGACTATAATAATCCATCTTAACCCATTCCTCTACCTTTCCCTTTTGATTTTCTCAAGGGTGATGATGACACCAATGACCAACAAATTGACTCCCTATTTTAATCTCCTCTCAAGAGTCTGAAGTTTCCTTCTGTGTCTTGCTTCAAGCTGCATTGCTCCTGCAGCTTTAAATGCCCTCTTGTTCATTTATCTGCCGAGGGCACACCTCGTCACCTTTCATTACTGCCACCTCATCTCTCCTCTCTCATCAAGTCCTTCAAGTCACCCATCTAAGTCAATAAATGGAAGAAGGGACAGAATATTAGGACAAGAGCCTCACCCAAAGACCTTGATGCTTTTGAATTCACCACAGAGCAAGATCAAAGTTTTTAAATTCACCTAGAAGGTCCTTTTGGCCAACCCTAGGAGAATTCACCATATTCCAAGAGTTAGGATATGAAAAAATAAGATCTCGTGTAAACCTGAGAAGTGGTTTAATTTACTAAAAGACAGGACCTTGTAAGTGTTAAAATAATTCATCGGGAGGTCATTGGACTGAGGTGGCTCCAGCACTCCAAATTCCTACTTAAGCAAATTAAAACTCAGCTCAATGAAAACAAAAAAGTCATATTCTGGGAAAATGAATCCTAGTTTTGACCAATCATAAACAGCCAACAACAACAACAAAAACAGAGACTTTCCACTGGAGTGACTCAAATGAGGCTACACCTCCACTTTAACCCATCAAATAGTTTCTTCGCTTTGCTCCCATGTTCCTCTTGTGAGAACCTTCCTCTCCTGCTCCTCTGGCAGAGCCTGAACCACTCCTGGTTTGGAGCTGCTGTCAATACATTAGAAGTGCCGCCATGAGGACCATGGGAACCCTGAAGGGTCAAGTGTCCTATGGGAGAAGTGGGCATGGTGGGGCGCAGAGAGTGGGGAGGAGAGGAGGTTAGAATCCCAATTATAGTAATGGAATCTCAAAGGAATGCTATTGTCTCATTCCTGCACCTCCCTATATGTGTCCTAAAAAATGATATTTTTTCCCTAACTATAATTTTTAAGTTAATACATACAGTACAAATTCATATAGTTTAAAAGTGAATTCAATGAAAGTATCTCTCTGTTCTACCCTATTCCTCCATTATTCTTTTCTAGTCTCTCCTCGCAAAACTTCTAAGTATATGAATGCATTTATATATATGTATGTATATAAATGCACATACACAAGGATACATGCAAATATATCTAAATGGATTGAAATCTAATATATGTCTATGTCTTTTTTCTTTCAAAAAGTTTTACTATGTATATACTATAAAAGGTATATACATTATGATTTTTTGACCATAGCTTAAACAATGTACATAAATTTATTAGAACTTTTTTCTCTTACAAATACTTCTATTTATATACAAAACTGCGTGTGTATTACCTAATCAGTCAAGAATAGTAGGATGTTGGGGCTGGGGCTGTAGCTCAGTGGCAGAGCACTTGCCTCTCACATGTGAGGCACTGGGTTCTATCCTCAGCACCACATAAACATAAACAAATAAAATAAATGCATGCTGTCCATTTACATCTACAATTTAAAAAAAAAAGAATAGTAGGATGTTAAATATCTTATGTAAGAATAAAAATTTAATATTCATAGATTTGTCACTACCAGCTATTATTACCTTTAAACACAAATATTTATTTTTAAGAATAGTTTGTAACATCCTATCATCAAGAGATCTCTATTTTAGCTAATAGACATTATTATTATACTTAATCATTATTAACATCATTATTTTATTGTTTAAGAACACTTAAAATAAGCTCTACTCTCTTAAAAATGTAAGTGTAGAGCACAGTGAGACATTATTTTTTAAACTGCATGATATTTATTTAACCAGTCCCTACCGATGAATATTTAATTTGTTTTCAGTCTATTGCTATTTCAAGCAATGCTGCAGTGAAAATCCCTGTACATATGTGATCAGCCAGAGTCCAGCAGAAGCAGATGGTATATCCAAAGCTTAACTGAAGAGTTTAATAATGGAGGGACTATTTACACAGGTGCTGGAAGGATTAATGAAAGCAATAATAAATAGTTAAGCCCTCAGGAACTAGCAACAGTGAGAAGCCTTCATCACCCCTAGGCACAAAGGACAGTAATAGAACAGTGTCACTAGAAGTCTGAAGACCATAACCAGGGGAAGGAGGCTACACAAAAGGAGCTGTGGTCATATGCTGAGGAATGCAGCCACTGCCAAATCTGTAGCCATCAGAGTAGTGGTCAGAGGAATAAATAACCTACTCACTGTTCTCGTGCCCTCTGGTTTCCTGCTGGTACTTCCCAACCCCTGAATATAAGTGGAAAACAGAGGAGGAGGGAGTCAAGTGATATAGTCCATGGAGATCATTTTGCAAAGCACAGGGTAGGTAGAGTAGGGTCGAAAATATATTTGGGTAAGTGGAGAATAATCAGCTTAATATTTTTGTGCAGAAATGTAAATTTTCCTAGAAATGGAATTTCTGTGTCACTACAAAGGAAAGAGCTGGCTGAGCATCCCCTCAACATACGTTCTCCTCCTCTGCCATAGTAATGCAATGCTTAGTCAAGCCTGTGGCTACTCACGATTAAGACTACATTTCCCAGTCTCCTTTGCACCCAAAGTGATGTAAGAGGAAATGCCACGTGGCAGCTTCTGAGAAACTTCTCTCAGGACAGCTGACTTGTGCCTTTTGTCTTTTATGTTTATTCTTTTCCTGTAATTCATGTGCATCATAGGGTTACACCATTTGGATGGGAAGTTTCAATCTGGAAGAAGACAGGTTCCTGAGGATATCGTAGAGTAAAAGCTGCCCTACTGGTTTTGAAAGAGATATCCCTAGATAGCATTTGGGGGAGATAAATTAACTTTTTAATTTTTTAAAATATTTATTTATTTACTTTTAGTTGTACACAATGCAATGCATTTATGTTTTTTTACGTGGTGCTGAGGATCGAACCCGGGCCGCGCACGTGCGAGGCGAGCGCTCTGCCGTTGAGCCACAACCCCAGCCCCATTAACTTTTAATTTGTTAAGCCATAGTTATTTTCTTTTCTGTGTTGTATAGCTGAACCTCTGAGCCGAACATATATAATGGATAAAAGAATTTTGAATTATTATAGATGTTGTGAAGCCTGGTGATTAATTTTCCAAATTTAAAATATTTAATTGATAAATAAAAATTATATAAATTCAAAATGTACAGTGTGATGATTTTAAATATATAGACGTTGTGTTGTGTTGATTACCACAGTCAAACTAATTAACACATTCATTACTACAATAGTTAACATTTTGTGTCTATGTGTGTGTGTATGTGTTATTTTAAACTTAATTTTTCAGACTCTCTGTGTTGGAATCCTAACTTCTCCATTTACTAGACATATGATCTTGAATAAATTTCTTAATCTTTTTTCCCTCTTCCAGTGCTGGAGATTGAACCTAGGGCCTTACACATAATAGGCAAGTACTTCATGGTTGAGCTACATCCCCAGGCCTTTTCTTTTGTTTTTTTAAAAGCTCTTCAGTGTATTATGGAAACTAGCCTTTTGTCAGCTATGAGTACTGCAAATATTTTCCCGAGTTTTCATTTGCCTTTTGACTTTTTTTCCTATACAAAAATTTTAAATTTTAATATAGTGAAAATGATCCTTCTTTCCCATTACAATACCTGACCTTAATGTCCCTTTCTTAGAGCTTTCTCACTTTGGATTATAAAAAATAATTCCCCTGTGTTTTCTCTTAGGAATTTACAGCTTGATTTTATATATATATTTCCCCCCATCTGGAATTTAATTTGTGGGTAGACAGTGAAGAATGAACTGAAGTAATTCTGCAGACAGGATGGAGGGTTAACAAAAATGAGTCCTCTGGGCTGGGATTGTGGCTCAGCGGTAGAGCACTCGCCTAGCACGTGCGCGGCCCAGGTTTGATCCTCAACACCACGTAAAAATTAAAAACAAAACAAAACAAAACAAACAAACAAACAAAATGCATTGTGTACAACTGAAGCAAATAAATAAATATTTAAAAAATAAATGTTTAAAAAAAATGA
This sequence comes from Tamias sibiricus, assembly GCA_025594165.1. Lineage (NCBI taxonomy): Eukaryota > Metazoa > Chordata > Mammalia > Rodentia > Sciuridae > Tamias > Tamias sibiricus. The sequence continues at coordinate 83,119,485 of CM046664.1, forward strand.
GTCCTCTACAGCAATAGTTGACTATTATCCCCACAATGGATACATTTTAAACAAAGTATGCCAGGAACCATTGGACATGAGCTATTTGGATATTCTGTCTCCTCAGCTTTTTCTTCTTTGTGGAAAACACAGGGGTTGTTTCTGATAGCATTTTGTATTTCCAGGGTAGAGTCCTGTCAGATTTAGCAGGTTGCAAAACTGCCATTCATGCATTATATCACCTGGTTCTCACTTACAGGTAATAGCTGCAATTTCTTTCTCTGTCACTAGGGTCATCTTGCTGTGTTCACAGATTAGGTAATAAAGTCAGAGAATTTCATACCTGTGCTAAGAATGACCCATCTATGGACATGTGCAGTCAGAGGTACCATTCATAGGTTATGGCCAAGGAGAGTCTGAGACAGCAGGCTGGGATATATCTACCATTCTGCTCCACCATTTTTTTTCCAAGTGGTCTGTCAGTTAATTCAACAGGCAGTTTATCATAATGGTTGAAAACACAAACTCTAGAGTAAAATGTTTAGCATTTGTATTTCTGCAATGCGCCTGAGTTCCTGGGCCAAGGGCCCAGTTTACTTAATCTTTATGTACTTTGGATTCTCATCTGTAAAATAGGGATTATGATATAGTATGGAGAGTAAGTGAATAAATATATATAAAGTGCTTAAAAGCTGCTTGGCAACAAGTGCTCAGTAAATATTAAAAAGGCCTTTTCTGATTCCAGACTGTAAAATGATTCCCTTGTGTCTTCTCTTAGGACTTTACAGATTCATTTATATAAAAGGTATGAAGTCATGCTGGGCCTGGTGGCACACACCTGTAAGCCCAGTGACTCAGGAAGCTGAGGAAGACCACAAGTTCAAGGCCAGCCTCAGAAATTTAGCTAGTCCCTAAAAACTTAATGATACCCTGTCTCAAAATTTAAAAGTAAGTGAAAAGGACTGGGACTGTAGCTCAGTGGTAAAGCACCCTGGGTTCAATGAGTTTTAAAAACAAGTATAAAATTATGACAAATTTTATAATGTATAATAAGTGTATAACATTATTACAAAAATCAAAACATTTATATGAAAGAGTATTATAATTTTATAAATAATAGCCCTAATATTTGAAAAATGCATTTTCTTTGAAATGTCACCTTTGTCATATACTAAATTTGCATATGTGTTTGAGTCTAGTTCTGGGTTCTTTATCATGACTCATTCATCTAGTTTAAGCATATTTGCTTTATAATATGCTTTACAGAATTTTTTTCTGGTTAAACTTGAATTTTGATATTTATGTCAAACTCTTAGAAGCAACTGCTCTGAGTTTGAAAAATCAATTAATATTTTATTGGAGTTGCAAAAATTTGCAAATTCATTTAAAGGATTTTTAATCAACTTTTCCTACTCCAGCAAAAAGAATAGCTCTCCATTTATATTCAAGCTGTTTTTCCTTTTATCAGAAAAATTTTAAAGTTTTCTGAAAGTCTTTTTTCTTTTTTAGGGAGTTTTTGAACATTTCTTGTTAAGTTTATTTCTATTTCCTTTATTTCTTTCAAGTTTGTTTCCTTCCCTTCCCTTTGTCCTTCTTCTTCTTCTTCCTCCTCCTCCTGTTGGGGTAAATGGCACCAATTCTTTTATTATACTTTCTAACTACTGCTTGCTTGTTGCCTTTTCGTGAGCCTAGAGCCTATGACTGGATCAGAGAAACTGAAGAAAATCTAATCTCACTTCCCTTGTTGCAATTATAAATAATCTCCGTATGTTGGGGAAAGATAAACTGAATCAAGAGAATACCTGTTCTAGAAGAGAAGTCCCAGAGGGAAAAGAAGCCTACAAGGGCAAAGGGAGAGGGGATAACTGTGACGGAGAAGAAGGCTGACTGTCAATAAGGTGGTTGGGGGACACCCCAAAAGCAGGGTCATTAGGAATAACACAAATAAAAAAATAATTGAATATGGCTAAAACAGTGTCCAGGCAAATTTCTGGTGTTGGATGCTTTGCATTATTTTAAAAGATTGAATTAAAATTTGATGAATGAAACATTCTACTCAATATAAACATAAAGATCAGAAATTATTTATAAGATTGAACATTAATAGCATTTGAGATAAATACAAGGACTAGGTTATTGGGGGAAAAAATCCAAAATGAAATCAATAACGCCAAAACTAGTGTTTTATAAACAAAGAAAATCTAAATAAATTAAACTAGAGGACTAAAAAATAATAGTATAGAGCTTTTTATTTAAAAAATTCTTTGTACCTATACCAATAAAATTTAAAAATGAATTATTTTTGAGAAAATATAAATGACTAAAATTGATTTATTAAAAAGTAGGAGGGCTGGGGTTGTGGCTCAGCGGTGGAGCGCTCGCCTGGCATGTGCGCGGCCCGGGTTTGATCCTCAGCACCACGTAAAGACCAATGCATTGTGTACAACTAAAGCAAATGGATAAATATTAAAAAAAAAGTAGGAAGCTGATTTGCAAATAACTATGGAAGAGATTTATTGAAGTAATTAATGAATTTCCTCCAATGAAGATTCTGGAGTCAGCAATTAGGAAAGCTACTCAAGACATTTAGGAAAAAAAATCTAGCATAACCCTAATATCAAAGAGGCAGTGATAAGATGCAGGAACCAGATTTCCTGGCCAGGGTCTATTTAACAAACACATACTTCATTCTTGTTCAATGTCAGGCAATGTTCTGAGATTTCACAAATATTAATTCACATAATCCTCCTAAAACCCTATGAGGGAGGGATAACTATTATCCTCATTTTACAGATGAGCAAACTCAAGAAGCAGGAGCTAAGGAACTTGCTACCCAATATCACACAAGTGGCATGTGACAGCATGGAGAGGTATCAAACAGTGCCCTTAAGCATGTCTTGTAGCATCAAGCTACCCATGTTCAAGTTCGTGCTCTCCTTATTCTAGCTGTATGACCTCAGCAAGGCATTTTATCTTTTTTTTTTTTTTTTTTTTTTTTACATTTTATCCTTTTATGATTCAGTTTCCTAAAGTAGGACAGATGATACATAAAAAGGCATCATTCAAAATAACTATAAATGCAAACTGAACCAAATAATACAATAAAGGAATTAGCCCTGCATGACCAAACTGAGTTGAACTGAGGCATTTAACTTATCATCTTAATATATCCAATAACAAATATATCAACTACATAATCCGATCATCTCAGTGGATCATTGTAATACTATTTCTAAATAATCAAACAAACCTTAGACGTTTAAGAATAGCAAATTCTTCCTAAATATGATGAGGAGATTATTTAGATTAAATAAGCAACCAATGTCATACTCCATGGTAAATTACCTGGAACTGAGGGTCTCTACTCTCTGAACATAAAAACTACCTGGGGAGCTTTAAAAAACTACTGATGCCTGAGACCTACTGTAGGCCAGTTAAATTGAAACCTCAGGAGGTTGGGATACCAGCAACAAAGTAGGCATTAGTAGTCTAGAAGAAAGCTGATTAAAATCAAGAACAAACCATGATATACACTAAGATCATTTTTATTAACATTATTTTGGAAGTTTTGGTGCATACACTAAAAAAGCAAAATATTGGCCAGGATCATCATTTGGAACCAATGAGATTATATACTTGGAAAATGGTGGAGAATAAACTGAAAAACTTGAAGAATTTTTAAGAATATCTACTTATCTACAAAGGGAACTTTCCAGTGTATCAACAATAATAAAAGTTAGAAAGTGAAATGATAAGGATTTCATTTAGATTGTTAACAAAGAGAAAGTAGAACTAACAAAAAATATGTGGGACCCAGATAAAGGATATCGTAAAACTCAGTTTTGATAAATAGCCTAGGTCTGTGGTTTTAAAACTGTGTTCTGAAGTCCAAGGGCAAGGATTACCTGGTATGTAATGACAAATGGTCCCCAGCAAGAGGTTCACAGGACCCCCACCCTGCTTAATCTGAAGAAGTTCCATTGTTCTTGTTTTCATTGTTGACTTTCTGCATAAATTTACTTGAAGAAAGGTAGTGACCACTAACAACAACTTAATGTTTAAAAATATGTAGCGTGGACAGAATGTCCCTTAGGAATATTTGATTCCCTTTGCTCTCCAGGGAAAGTTTGTTCATTCTTTTATTCTATGTTTATTGAGTATCCACATTGTACAAAATATACCAACATCTGTTGAACACATACTAGGTGCTGTGTTTGGTTCTTTACGTACTTTACCTCATTTAATCATTGCAAATACCCTTCAAGGAAGGTATTACTCCTGTTTTATACATAAGGAATAATATTCAAAGTAAAATCTTACCCAAGTCTCTCCAGATGGTGAGAGCTACAGCTATAATTTGAGAGTTTTTTTGGTTTGACTTCAGAGATCCTTTTCTTTTCCCAATATAACACACCATTTCTTAGCACATAGGAAATTCTGATGACATTTGAGATCATAACAATTGTGTTGGTGTTCGTGATCCATTAAAATATTGACAAGGATGCTGATGTTGGTGAATGTGGAAAAGGAAATGAAAAAGATGTTGAGATTGATGAAGCTGATGCATGTGGCATGTGTCTGATTCTAGTGGTAGAAGTAGAGCTGTTCTCTATTACACAGCCTTACCTCTAAGATGGAATGATAGTGGCCAGAAGTGACTGGGACACCCACCCTGGGTTAGATACCTGCTGTCCAGAAGAGAAGTAGGCCTGACTTTGGAGTTTGGAGTAGAGGAGTTTAAGGTTTGAAGAGAAGGGAGGTGTTGCAAGAGTGGAGATATGCAGTAAGTTTGTAATTGAGTCACCAGCAAAGACTAATTGGGCATGAATAGAGATTTCTTCACCTGTGGGAGTTCTCAGAATTACTCTGCTCCTGCATCTGTTGCACATGTGCAGATAGACTATGTTCCTGTGCTTACATGAAAGAGTGAAAGCAGGTGGTATCAAAGGTCATTCTGATCACTGACGGAATTAGTCTGGAACCTTGAAATGAGGCCAGACATACTTCATACAGTAGACATAAAGGTTTTCACAGCTTGATGATGTCTTTTGTTGTAAATAGCTACTGACATATGGCTTGTGCCAGGGCCTGATCATTTTTTAAATAAACTATGCACTGAAGTTCTAAGTCCATAGAATTGCACCAGTCAACCTCAGTTGGTGGTACTGGTAACAATGCAAAGGACTAGAGTATTCTAAGATACTGCTAAAGCAAAAATTCCTCATATTTTTATTACATACAACACAGGAAAATTATGGAATACAATATTTTCTGATTAATCAAAAATATGAAATAGAAAACACAATGACATAAAATATATGAAATAAATTTTCTAATTTTTAATGAGATGTGTCCCCATTTCAGACCTGCATGAAGTTGAATTCAACACTGTGAATGAATATTAAGAACAACTTGGAGTATGAGGATTCAAATGTAATCAGATGATTTAGTTGTGTCCCAAGCAAAATTTCCTCATGACAAAATTACTTATGTACTCAAAGCAACAGAATGAATGCTCATTCTATTTCAGAGGTGGTGGTTCTTTCTACCCAAGTAAAATTACAGCACACACACCCAAATTTTGGACTGAAAATAGATAATTATTAGCATTATAATTTATGTAAATGGCCACCCTATTCAAGTGAAGGTAATTTGTATCTCTTAGTCTTATGCTAATTATTTTATAAATAGATTATAAATAATCATGTGAGAGAATTCTAGCTGAAATCCTACTTGTTTAAAAAGCACTATTTTATCATATAAAACGTACAAAGAATTATGTCACATGTGTTCTAATACTTTAAAAACTTTGGTGTTTTAAAAATTACATTTTTAAGGTTTAGTAGGCATAAGATAAAAAATTAAAATTTAGTATGGTAATTCCCAGTCTTTTTTGAACTCATGGAATGTGTTTGTCTTAGTGATAGTCCTCTGGAGGAAGAAGGGGCATGGCTTTTTCCAACCTGAGGGCACATCTGGATGGCCTGGAGAGCTTGTTAGCCCATCTGGACCACCTGAGGAGCTTGTTAAAACAGGAGCTGAGCTCCACCCTTAGAATTTTTGATTCAGTGGGTCTGAAAGAGTAGGGAGCAGGCCCAGTGAATTTGCATTTCTAACAAACTCCCCGGTGATGCTTGAGCTGTTGGTTCTATCCCATACTTTGAGAGGCAGCGCTCTAAGTGATGGCAGTGGACTTGGACTTCAAGGACTATAGGAGAGACTGGACTCAGCTATCTGGGCATATCTTGTGATGGTGAGGTGAGTGGGCCCAGCCCATGGATGGTCTAAGACTTTGTCTCAGCTTCTGCTGGGTGCAGCAAGGTCTTGTTAATCAGGGGCTTCATTTATATTTATTGATTTACTGTTGTTTGATCACTCTAACCAAGCGAGGGGAGATCTAGATTTATGAATCCCACAGGAACCTTTTGTTTTCAACCCAGAGCCAGACCCAAGATGGGCAGGTTTCTTTGCAGTCTCCTTTTGCCAGCAGATGGAATTTTTTCTAGCTCCCCTTTTCCAAGAAAGTTGTACATCATTAAGGGTTGTAGTATTAGGAGGCATGCATATGTTTTGTTTTTTGTTGATTTTTATTTTGTTCAACTTTCTTTGCATTTCAATGGTTGTTCTTTAATTTCTCAACATGGCTACTGAGCTCGGTGCCTTTTTAGTCTTGCTTCCTGTCTAGTACATTGAAGTTGGCATTTAAGTTTCAACTTTCTACCTGGAGTGGGCTTGGAGACTTAGTCTCTTTTCCCAACTCCCTATTAGAATTCAAACCCCTTGCAGTCATATGTTTTCTCTCAGATGTGGAAGCTAGAGAGGAAAAAGGAAAAGAAAGGTTGGGTTGGGGGGTGGCAGTGATTTCATGAAAACCCAAAGGAGATCAGTAGAGAAAAGGGACCAGATGTAGGAGGAAGGAAGGGATGGGGGGAAGCACTGGGGAGGGATATTGGCCAAGTTATATGGTCATATCATGTGCATGTACATCATTATATAATATAATGCACCAATAAAAAATGTAGGGAAAAAATAATCCAAACTTCTTGGTTGGAAAGATCATTCAACACACTAGGGCAGTGAAAACCATTAGGGCTTGCTGACCACCTTGGCTTTCAGTTTTCTAGGAAATTTCTTTTCTTTCTCATCAGCTCAGATTTGCATTTATAAATCTGCTGGTTATATTTAATGAATCAGTTCTCTTTGTTTTGCAGTGAGGCTTTTCAGGATCTTTTGTCATGTTGCTAGAATTAGAAGTCAAGGGTAACATTGAGAGATTAAGAGAATACAATGATAATACCTATAAAGCCTTTAGCTCAGTGCATGCCAGATGGGAAGTTCTTGGTGAACATTAACTGCCATTATTGTTATTATATTTGCATGCCTAGAAAAGAGGCTTACTAGTGGCAGAAGTACGAAATGGAGTGCATACAGGAAACAAAGCCTGCCAGAGGAATAGTGAGAGAAAGAGGAAGAAATCATGGTAAAGTTATATTTTAACAAAGGCTGTGATAACGGGTTGAGGATATATTGTACGCTCCCTGAAAAGACCTAGAAAACTGGCCCAATCAGGAAAAAAAATTCTTTAGAGAGGGAGAAGTCCTAGAATCAAATACAGCTGCAGAGGCTTGGCAAGCACAACTCTAGGAGCATCATTCAATAGACCAAGCTGTCACAGTGGCTGTGGCCAGATGGAGATACCCTCCTCCAACACACGCTTTGGTGTGCATCTTCACAAACTTAAACAGGAGGCCAAGATGTGGAAATGAGCAAGACACTTGTTAAGGCAATTATGAGGAGCATCCTTGCTGCTTCACAGGTGGATACCCAAGGCCATAAATAAAGTAGTAGTTGAGAAGGAACGCCTAGCACAGACACTGTCACAGGAGAAGAGGTGTCTCTGAAGAGGGGTCCTGGGAGTGCCTGGAGAGAAGGAGGAATTCAACTCAGGACCAGCAGGGTTTTGTAATATGTGACAGAAAAGAATTTCAGCACATTCCAGTCTGGCATAGACAGAGGTTTGTTTAGCAAAGTAGATACCCATTCAAGGAAGAATGTGGGCAATCTCAAAGGAGACACACCTTTGGAGGGGGGTAAAGCAAGGAATAAAAATTAAAGGGAGAATGTGGGTATCTTGAGAGGGAGAGATGGGTTTGGGGGCATCCCAGCTCTCCTTTTAAAGGAAACTTGGTGAGGGGTGGGTGTGGACAGGTGTGTAGGAATAAGATCAATCCAGTGATCTCAAGACCATTCTGGTGGTCTGGTCTGCCTGGGGATCCTCAGGCTGATGTGGTCTTTGTTATCAAAAGATGGTGCTAGAAATTCCCCTAATTATAGGTTCCTCAAGCTATTATATATTTCTTTGCTTAATCTATTTATTTTGGGGGGTTAATTAATAGTATACAGGTAGATTGATAGATTCCCAGGAATTTGGGAGTAACAGGCCTAGAAGAGAGACTGACTTGGGGAGTGAGACCTGGAAAAATATGCAGAACTTCTGAATTATTATTTTTTTCTTGTCCTTTTATGTCTCCTTTCTACCTATTTCCTATTCCTTCTATGCTACCTCAATGCCACTTTATCTCAAAACCCTAGAAATACTCTAATGAATCAGGTGGGTAAAAATCACACTTGTATTCAGTCCTTCAAAGTGATTTGAGCCATGTGATGATACAGGCCAAAATCCCAGTGACTTGGGAGGCTGAGGCAGGAGGATCACACATTTGAGGCCAGTCTGGGCAACTTAGTGAGATCCTGTGTCAAAAATTAATAAGGGCTGGAGATGTAGCTCAGTTTTATAGAGGTCCCCTGGGTTCAATTCCCAGTACCAAACAAACAAACAAACAGTTTAAGGCAGAAGAACCAAATACTAGATTTCCAACAGCAGTACCATGTGGTTCTCCTAGTTCATTTTTTTCCTGAATATTCTTTTTTACTCTTTCTTCCTCTTCTGTATCTTTTCTCTCCTCTCTTGTCCCTTCTCTTCTGCCACATTTTCTCAATCTTCCAGCATGAACACCAGCCCCTTCCTGCCTTATACCATGGCATTTGGCAGACAGTTCCTTGAGTAGCTGTTCTTTCCAGTTCTGGCTGGGTTTTAAGATGGAGGGCATAGTCCTTGGGAGCCAGATACCCCCTCCCTCCACACACACACCTTTAGAACTGAAGTATCAGGAAAATGGTCAAGACAGTGGAACTAGAAAACGAGTTGGGCCTGTTTTCATCACCAAGTGGAAGCCAGTTATCAAAAGAAGGGCACAAGTTAGGAAAAGCAAGAATGAGGAGTCACCTTGCTGCTGACAGGCTCCCTGGGTTTGCCCTGCCCAGGTACCACATGGGCCCACAGCTCAGACTGGCAATTCCAGGAGGAAGGGGTCAGGAGTGAGAGAGATGCAGAGTGGGGATGCAGCCATTCCCAGGGGTTTCTGGTTGGGGCAGTTTAAGAAAGGGCATAGGTCTTAGATCTTCCTCACTGATCACCTCCTCCAGCTAGAGTCAGAGAAAGCCCAGCAGGAGAGAGCACATTCTCCTGTAAGTCTGCACCGTGGCTTCACTGCACCTGGGCTTTGGATCATATTGGGGAATGTGGCTCTTCCTCTCCTCAAAGTAAAGCCATTCAGAATGATAATAGACACTCCTCAGAATCGGAGAAGAGAGCTATCACAGGCCATAATTTCTGAGGTAGATGAGAGGAGAACCACTTGTTTCAATCTTACAGGCACTTGCTAAAGGGTCAGGGAAGGTGGAACAGTGAAAGATGGATAAAAAAAAAAAAAAAAGAATGTTTTAAGTTGCTGGACCAGACCTGAGCTGTCAAGATCAGTCTGTTGGCATCTGTGTAGCACTCAGGAGAATTAGTGGGTGAGGCAGTTGGGTGACCTAGGCTTGGGGTTCCATGTGACCTTGTACACATGGGGGTCAATCCAGGAGCCACCTCAGAGCATCACAGTCATCCTGTGATGACCTCACCAACCAGGATGGTTTTAATGCACTCTCAAGTTAAATACCCTCATAACTCACCACTCCAGGCATGGCTTCTAGACTACCTCTTTGACTTTTTCAGGAGTTAGTGGGAGTCTAAAAGAGAGAATGAGGCAGCCTCTGTGATTCCCAGTAATTCTGTTCCAACTTTTGAGGTCATAATTGTAACCTGTGGACAATTCAGGAAGGAAAGAAGGGAGGAAATAACAAATAGACATAACCCATCCAGGATTCTGATTGATACTGAAAGAGAATGAGGGCTTTTAAATGGGAAGAAAGGTATTCTTTAGCATATTTAGCACCCAAAGATGCTGTTCATCCACAAAGCAATCAGATTGTAAATTAATTGTATTGTTAAGCTATACGCAGGGTAATTAAAATTAATTTATGTATTTTACCAAGTGAGCCACATATATCATTGTATTTGGTGCTCACAGTAACTGTCATTTAGAAAGCGTCTACTGTGAACTCAGCTCTTTATGCAAATCATCTCATTGAATTCTCACAACTTTCCCATGAAGAAGGCCTTGCTATTATCTCCAGTTTTGTAGATGAGGAAATGGAGACTCAGAAAGTTCAAATAATTTCTCTGAGCTCACAGCTAGCATTCAGAGCTGGAAGTCTAAGCCAATTCTGAGTTCACAGCCCAGGGTTTTAACCATGATGCTAAAGCACCTTACAGTACATTTGGCAAGTGGGTTTTGTACCCAATTTTCAGGAAAAAAGTCTCACAAGCCACTCACATAATAGCCAATGAAGCCTTTCTTCCGGCAGGGGCCACCAACTACGTCCAAGTACAAAGCAGGATGGTAGAAAATGGCGCCTGCTCATAGAAAGGGCAGGGTTTATAAAGCACAGGGTTAATACACCCTCAAGCCCTCAGGTGGAGACAGTTTAAGGGTGGGTTAATTGGCCATGGGTGGAGACAGTTTAACAGTTTAAGTAGCCTTTGCTTATTACATTCCCCACTGGTTTATCAGGGAGAACAAATCTTTGTTCTCCTCCATAATCTGCCAACCCCATGTTTGATTGAGAAACCAGCAGAGTCAACGAGACTGAATGCCAGCACTGGGGACTCCCTGATAACAGGCAGGAGGAGGGGTGATATTGAAAGTCCTAAAGCTCCTCCTGGGAGGGGCAATTTCTGGAACAGGTTACCTTGGCAACAGGTTGGGACAGTTGGATAAGGTGGAGGAAGGGCTCTGAGGGAATTAACATTCCAATTCTTCTGCAAACAGTTTCCCAACAGTCTTCAACTTCCCCGGACTCACTCAAAATTGGCCTTCCTGATCCAACCTGACTTTATTTACCTGTCTATACTGACTGCCTATGAGATTTTGGCTTCATTTCCCTTCTAATTTTAGGAATTGCTTTACTACTGTAAGGAAAGGAGATGATGACCAGATCTGGCTTCTTTGAGCTGAACAAGGGCAGCGAGATGGGGGCAAGTAGTTTGGAGTTACCTTTTTAGAAGTCATGTCAGATTGAAGCCTGGGGAAGAACAGGTGGTAAAGTCATCATGGACCAGCACTTCATGAGAGAAACAAAAAACATGAGTACCGAATAAATGTTGCAGCATCTGGAACATGTCAATGTACACCATGACACGGTACCAGTCTAATTTCTCACCAGAGGTGTGAGAGCTGAGAAGTTGTCCCCATAATAAGGCCAAAGTGGACATGGCCTTTATTTGGGAATATAAATCTTTAACATCCACAGAGTTATCAGGAATGTAAACACAGCATTTTAACTTTACAGATCAGATGTCTATCCTGATAAGATGGTAGTCAAGCTACTTAATGTCATCTGATCCTATAAAATCTTTCTACTGGCATGACCTCTGTGTCTAGTAGAGAACCCTTTATTTATGTTGCTTATTGTCTTAAATTAACCCAAGTTATGTCATTAAAAGCAATACTTAAATAGCTTTTCCTGATTGTTTTATATACTTAGTTAACAAACTTTTACAGAGCTTTTTACATCACTTAAGTGACCATATCTACAACCTTCTAATTTCTTTTTCCCATAGGTGTTTAAGGTCCCCCTTTTTTTTGTTCACAATTTCAAACAATCCTCATAATAATTTGAATTTAGGCAAACTTTTTATCTCAACAAAAAATATTGTTATTTACCATACTCCCAACAGGAAACAGCCGAAATCTTTGAGCCTCTGCATACACAGAAATCTTTTATAAACCTTTATACAGAATCACACACATCTGTTAACCACTTCATGAGAACACAATGTTCAAGTATATAGAATTATACCGTTGGAACTTCAACCTTTTTCAGTGATAACAAAGAAACCTTAAAACCTCTTTTTTTTTTAAATTTACCAATTTATGAAAACAATCAATAATGTTGCCCAATGAAATTCAAGGAGTTAAGAGTACTTGATGGTATATTTAACACTTAGCATTTTACTTTGAAAATTAATCAGATGTCTAAGAAATAAAATTACTCACAAATGAGCAATCCCATGTCAAATCTACTTTACTTTTACCAAAATATCAGCAGAACAGTACTATCTATTTCTTCCTTGCTGAACAGCAGTCCTAGGACCAAGGGATATGAGACAACATTTTACTAGTTTTTGACAGACTTGTGAGTTAAGTTTCATTTTAAAGGCACATTTAATTTATTTGTTTACCCAATTTAAATTGAACCCTTTTAAATCAAGTGAATTAAAGGTATTTGGATCCATTTTTTAAATTTTCATGAGCGCTCATTTTCTATTTGCCAATCTTGATATCATCATGACATACACACATATAGACATACATACAAACACAGAACACAAAACAGAGGCCTTGTAGCTTTTTACACTCCATTGCAATGTTACAGATGTTTAAAAACTCCATAGTTGAATAAAAAATAGAACTGACCAAAACAACATTAACCTAGATGCATAGGATCAAAATCATGAGCTCAAAAAAAATACATATTGGATCTCAAGAAAATGCAAGAGTCTTAGAAAAAAACCGGCTGGTAATGCAAGTTCAGGTAAAAAGACATTTTTAAATTTTTTCCTTCTTATGGGGTTTAAGGTTCTTGCTTCCCCATTTACCTTTCAATGCAAGTCCTGGCTGAGGTCTGGAAGGGTGGGGAACTGCAATTGTGAGCAGATTGGGTTTGCCTTTCCCGAGGGGGGTTGCCTTTGTTGTAACCCTTTGGGCAATTTCCACAATTCAGACAATTCATTCCCTCAAACCCTTCTAATTTCTACAACTTCTTCCTTATATCTGGGGCTGACTGAGTTAACAAAAGCTAAAACCAATCTACAGCCTCCTTACCTCCATCACTGTTGGGGTCCCAGTTTGGGTGAGCAGAAGCAAAGACCCTGTCGATCCGAAGGGTGTCATCTGTAGGCAGGCCGTTTGGTCCGAGAATGGACCGCTGGGCTTCCTGCCAGATCGTGCTCGCGCTCTTCAGATGGGAAAAGTGTTTGGAGGAGTTGGCTCTGGGAGGGCCTTGCAGGGCTCCACTACTGCGTGCATTCGCTCACTACTCTGCCCGCTGCCCTGCCGGCTCAGGCTCCAGGCTGGCAGTGGAGGGAGGGAGGGAAAAATGAAACAGATGAGAATGCTAGCACACAAATAAAGATCAGCCACACAAGAAATAAACAGACACAATAACAAAAGACAACCAGACTGGGCCACACAGGGAGGCCCACCAGACAACCAAACAGGGCACCACACAGAACCAGATTGGGCCATACAGGGAGGCCCACCAGGTGGACAGGAGCGACATCTTGCCCAGTCTCAGAACCAGATTTGGGACACACAGAGAGGCCCACCAGGTGGACAGGAGCGATGTCACGCCTTGTCCTGGGATTCAGTGTAAGCGACTGCATCCAGTCTGACCTTGTCCCCCAGAAGAGCTCACCAGACAGGTAAACAGGCAGCTTTGTAGAGGCGTCCAGAGAACTGAGCAGCAGTCCTCTCGGGGCGAGGCTAAGGAATGTCTCTCAGGAGCTTTCCCCTACCCCAAAAAGGAGTCCGTGATCAGGCACAGGAGGCCTGAATTAGGGGCATGAGGGCAAGGAGAATAAAGAATCTCACTAGGGGCCTCCAAATGTTGTACCCAATTTTCAGGAAAAAAGTCTCACAAGCCACTCATGTAATAGCCAATGAAGCCTTTATTCAGCCTGGGGCCTCCAACTATGTCCAGTACAAAGCAGGATAGTAGAAAATGGTGTCTGATCATAGCAAGGGACAGGGTTTATAAAGCACAGGGTTAATAAGCCCTTAAGCCCTCAGGTGGAGACGGTTTAAGGGTGGGTTAATGGGCCATGGGGTGGAGACAGTTTAAGTTTAAGTCCCCTTGCTTATTACATGGGGACAGCTGCATTTTTATACTAGGTTGGTTGAACTATGTGAAACCAAGTTGACTTACAAAATAACTTTGCTTATTATTTAATGAAGGTCATCCCAGTTAATGTGTCCTCCTGAGACCCTAAAAAATCACACTCTTCCTACTACTCCACTCAGTCTAGAAATAAATGCCTCATTTATTTCCAAAAGTCTACAGGTTGCCACCCTTTGGGTCCTCACCATTTTGTGGGGGTGGGCAGAGGTGTTGTAACAATGAGGAGATGCCATTTGTAAAGAGGACCTCAGAAGTCTTCAGCTCTTTAGATAAGGTTCTAGAGATCGGAGGCAATAGAACAAGAAATGCTTCCAGACCAAGGGAGCACCTTACACACAAAGTCAATTGTGGGTGGAAGAGCTATGCCTTCGGGGGATCATTAGATAGTTGGGCTTGGCTGGAGCATAAGCCTTGGATTGGGGAGCAGGGGGAAGATTGTGGGAGTACATCACAAAGTAAAGGGAAATGTCAGAGTTTGGGTTTATCCTTCTGGAACGGCACTGAAGTGAACACTCAGACTTGTGCTTAGGAGTCTTCTCTGATTAGAAGTGCACACTTAGAAGCAGGGGGACTAGACACGAGATATCCAAGCAAGAGGTGACAAGTGCCTGCCTGACATGGCAGGGGTGGTTTAGGACTATTTAGGAGGTAGAATTGACAGCTCTTGGAGACGGATTAGAAGCGGGCATTCTACAAGTGATGAATGTGTTTGGAATTTACAAATAGATTCTCCACCCACCAAATCTTAGAAAGACTTGTTGCTCAGACCTCCTGTTATAGTTTGAATCTGGAAAGTTCCCCCAACCGCCGTGAGTTGAAGGAATGGAACTTTTAGGAGGTGAGGCCTTATTGGAAGAAGTTAGGTTATTGTGAGTGGATCTGTGAAGGGGATATTGGGACCCAAGCCCCTTCCTCTCTCTTCTTGCTTTCCAGCTGCCACAGGTAAAAGGTCTCTTCTGCCACCCACTTCTGCCACCATGATATACTGTGTTATCACAGACCCAAAGCTACTAGGCCAAATGACTATGGACTGAAACCTTTGAAACTATGAGCCAAAACAAACCTTTCCTCCTTTTGAGTTGATTATCTCAGGTATTTTGTCACAGTGACAGAAGGTGGACTGACAGAACTCGAGGAAAGAAGAATGCTGTAAAGAAAGACAGAAGGAGCAAGAAATCTTCTAGTCTGTATTGTGATTACCAGGTGAAGTCTTCTGGCTCTGGACAAGGCCAATATTCTGAACTATGTACTGAACTGACTTGCTATCCAGCACCTACTTTTATTGATGACTGCCATGTTTTATGGGTTGTCAAATTGATCATCATCCCTACTTTTTTTATTATCATTCCTGCTTTTTCACCAAGGGGACAAACCAATTAACCAATTGCATTTGTATAAAAAATGTGTGTAGATTCTGAATTTTTAGTTTCTTAATGGAAAACATATTTTTAAATATCCCTAAATCCTTAAGAGGAAAGGAAAGTTAGACATCTAAGAACTGTTTTTTCTAGATGATATCAAATGTACAGGGGAAAAGAGGATGGTTCAGGAACAGTGTGGGCAGGGTCTTGGTGCTTATTTGATGTCTGGAAGAGAAGGTAGGCCTAGCTTTGCTGGAAACAGCCTGATTTCTTGCACTGTGCACCCAGTTGCTCTGAGCCCTCTGCCCAGATTAGTTGTCCTGATTCTATGCAAACTGTTCCCAAGCCTTTAGGTGGTATGTACACTATTTCAGCTTCCCCCCAGGAAGTGGCCAGAGGGATGATAAATTAGTTTGTCTCTATGACTGCCAATTAGGTGGAAAACAATAGAAAAAGTCATTTTGTTTATAACCAAAGAAAAATTCTGGGGACATTCCTTGAGGTAACTGAAGTTGAGTCAAAACCCAACCTCTTGAAAGAAACCTAGTCTGCTTATGACATGAAATACACACACACACACACACACACACACACACACACACACACACACATAGCCACCAAGCCCTTCCCTGTCAGAAAGTGAGCTTAAAAGGTGCTGGTATCATTAGGTGTGTCCTTTGGCCAGGTTGGGAAAGCAAATTTCTGAAAAGTAGACAAAAAAGTGAAACCCATTTCAAATCTGTCCCTGGAAACTTTTATTACCCCCATCCCCCACACAGTCTATCTAGCCTTATATGGATTTTCAGAGATATTGAAAATAGGAAGAAGACTTTTAAATCAACTCTCTCAAGCAGCCTAGTGAAAGGTTTCCAAGGCTGGGAAGACAGATGCATTAATCAATAGCTTTCAAAGTAGCAATGCTCCCAGTGATAATCAGGAAAGACATCTGTCAGCAATGATGAAGTGCTTGATGGGAGCAGAGAACAACAGCTACTGCCAAATTAAATCATTCCAAAAATCTCTGTGTTGGAAATGCCTCATGGTCCTTGTCCCTTGTGATTCAGATGTCTCAAAAATGATATAATTTAGCTGCTATTTTCAAATTTCACTTTGTTAGTTTTGTTTTGCTCTGTTCTTCTGTTTCCTGGTATCTGTGTTTCTGAGGTTTGTCACAGAGTCAGGAACTCCTCAGATGAGGTCAGTTGTTGACTTGGTCAAGGGCTGGCCTTCATTGGAGGCTGAATGTTTGAACCGTTGCATTTAATTAAAGATGGAACTGGGGTTGAGTGAGGTTGAGGGACTGCCTTGGGTTCTGGGCTCCTCAACCCTGCCCTTCATGTAGTTTGTAAGTACACCTAGGGTCACAGGGTCTTCAGGAGCACACACACACCCCATCCCCATATCCTACAGGATGAGTAAATTAGAATGTACAGAATATGGTCTTGGTCTATCTTTCCCCACCAGGGCCCTACATTCCCCAAGTCAGACCCTTAGAGAATGACTAATGCCTTAGAAAGGAAGATTTATTCTCTGATACAAATATACAGCATTCTCATAGCCCCAAAGGGTCTCCCTTCTCTTCAGCCTTTTCTGTGTTAGGAGTTCCTTTCATGCTCCAGAGATAGAGAGAGACCTGCAGTCATTTGGAATGTATTTTTCCCCCTCAAAATCATGGAATAAGGGATTATGGAGTATTGATGAAAAATTATTTCAAGGATGTAGTGGGATAAAACATGTTCTGTTTATTACAAACAACTGCTGTATAAAAAATTCAGAAACCAACTAATTTGAAAATTAAAGGATACCCTCACTGGCAGATAGCATACACTAATAATAGATGGTATTAAGCATCATGACTTAGAGACTGCTAGTTGTCTTCCTAATTTCATAGTAAACCAGGGTAAGCCAAGCACTTGGCCTTTCCAAGTAAAGATTCCCTTTGTGACCCTTCCTTGCAGTTTGGTGTGGCAGAAGTCTGATTTGCCAAGATGATGGCATTAGTATTACCTGATGGTGGTTATATGTGGTATGTGTTAGGGGGACTTGGGTGTGGGTGCCCTTTGCTTTTCCTTTCTTTCCCCTTGCTCCATCTTGCAGCTTGGAATATACATATACCCTCTTGGCCCACAGAGTCAAGGCCATCTACAGCACGGAAGTCAGACAGAAGAAGCCTGGGCTCTTAGAACCAGGAGTCCTCCAGTCCTGGATGCCTTTTCTGGATATTGGTATAAAAAAAAAAATACCTGCAATTCTGTTTAAGCTACTGTCTTTTGGGACTATCACTCACTGATGAACCTAATTCTAATTAATTGACATATCATTATTATTATTATAACTTAATAGTGACACTTATTTTTACTATTAACTCAGAACCTAGATTAAGCTATTTTTGTAAATTAGCCTTGCAAACATGCTTGAGCGGGGCCCTCCTCTCTATTTAGTAATAGGAGCTCAGTTAGTGAGGTCTTGGCATGCATCTCTAACACCTATTTCTGTTATTAGTTGCTTCCAGTTGCTGGGAAGCCTAGAGGGAATTGATCAATTTGGCAAGGAGATGGATTCTTTTGAATCCTACCTCAAAGTCAGTGTTTAGAAAAATATGAAGACTCAATTATTTTTCCCTTTGGAACTTTTAAAATACAAAAGTAATGAAGGGACTATTTGATGGAAAGTAGGATATAACTATCAGAGTTAGTGACTAGAGCAGAGAAACAGCTTTAAAATATTCTACATGCATCAGATAGCTATTTTGGGGCTGACTGGTCTAGGATGGACTCATATATCTTGTGGTTGGCTGACTGTCAGCCAAGTCAATGGGTGGCCAAGCCACGTGCCTTTCATTATCCAGCAGGCTAGCCTGGGTTTGTTTATATAGTGGTGGCGTGGTTCCAGGAGAGAAATATGCAAGATCTCCAGAGGCCTAAGTGCAGAACCAGCACAGCATCACTTCTCACATTCTATGCCAAAGTAAGTCATAAGGCTAGTCCAGATTCAAGGGGTGGGGAAGTGGACTCAGTGGAAGGAGCCAGAGTTGCATTGCAATGGGTGTGGATGTAGGGAGGGGTGAAGATGGCAGCCATTTTTGTAACCATCTAACACTGTGATTCTTACATAAAAACTCTTTGATAATGCTGATTAAAAAGGACAGGAGTCTCCCAAGAAGGCAGATCCATTCCTCCATAGATTAATGAAGAGAGTGGAGTGGTTGTGATTTCTTAGTTGATAATCAGGATATTATAGCTTTTATTCTCAGGTACTGTTCCAAATCACTACGATTGTTTTGTAACTCAGTTTCTGATTTACTCTCTTTTTACCCCAAACTATACCAGCCATGGCATTCATGCCAATTGAGAGATGTATGCAACAGGCTGGGGAGGTAGCGCAGTGGTAGAGTGCTTGCCCAGCATATGTGAGGTCCTGGGTTCAATCCCTAATAGTGCAATAAATAAATAAACATTTTTTTTCAAAAGAAGGAGATATATCCAACAGAAGTGGTTATTAGTTTTTGCTTTTTAACCCCACTACTCATTAAACAGAAATTTATGAAATTCTAGGCTCTCTGCTAGGTAGTAGCAATGCAAAATGAGTAAGACTACTTCAAACTGTCATGGAGCCATGGATGGGAGGGAAAGTGGGAGGGAGTGAGGGAGGACTTAGAGTAAATAGTATGTTATGGTAGATACAGACAACAAATGCACATACTAGGGACAAAAATGACAAAGGAAGTTTCTCACAGCAGAGTCAGGAACTACTGCGTGATACCCCCCCCCCCCCCTCTCTCTCTCTCTCTATATATATATATATATATATATAATAGATAATTGTAACCTATAGTCATCTCACTGTATTTTAAAATATAAGAATTTATTCCTCCTCACTCTCTCTCTCTACATATATAATATAATATATATACATATATACTACTCTCTCTCTATTATTATATATATATATATATATATACACACACTACTCTCTCTCTTTCTCTCTCTCTCTCTCCATATATATTATACACACACACACACACACACACACACACACACACACACACACACACACTCCTGGTTCCAAGAGATTTTCATTCAAAATTTCTTTGTCTATGTGAGGTCTTTTGTGCTTCCATATGAACTGTAGGACTGTTTTATCTAGTTCTGTGAATATGTCATTGGTATTTTTATTGAGATTGTATATATATATATGCTTATATATATATACAATTGATTTCACACAGTAGAGTCAGGAACTACTGTGTGATACCTCTCTCTCTCTCTCTCTCTCTCTCTCTCTCTCTCGATACACACACACACACACACACACACATTATATAATAGATAATTGTAGCCTATAGTCATCTCACTGTACTTTGAAATATCAGGATTTATTCCTCCTATCTCACTTATTTTGGTACCCATTATTCAACCTCACTTTAACCTTTCTCCCCTATGACCTTCCCAATCCCTATTAATGACTGTTCTACATTCAGAATGACTCTTTTAAGTTTCCACATATGAGAGAGAAAATGTTGTATTTGTTTTTCTGCATCTCAGTTATTTTACTTAGTATAATTTTGTATTTTGCTATAGATGACAAGATTCCATTCTTCTTTATGGCTGAATGATACTCCATTGTGTATATATAACTTATCTGTTCATCTATAGATGAGCACTTAGGTTTATTCCATACATTAGCTCTTGTGAACAGTGCTGCAATAAATTTGGGAGTACAGGTATCTCTTTGGATGCTGATTTCATTTCTTTTGGATATATGCCCAGGAATGAGGTAGCTATATTGTATGATAGTTCTACTTTTAGTGTTTTGAAGAAATTTCCTTATTCTTCTCCATAATGGCTATACTATTCAATTTCCATAAACAATGTAAAAGAATTCCTTTTTCTCCATATACTTACTAGCATGTGTTATTTTTGTTTTTTGATAATAGCCATTCTAATTAAGGTGATATAATATCTTGTAGTTTTGATTTGCATTTACTTGATGGCTGATGATATTGAGCATTTTTTCCTGTATTTGTTGGCCATTGATATATCTTTATGTCAGATAATTTGCCCATTTGCCCATTTTCTAATTGTGGCTTTGTGTGTGTGTGTGTGTGTGTGTGTGTGTGTGTGGATGTATTAAGTTTGAGTTCCTTATAGATTCTGGATATTAATCCTTTGTCAGATAGACAAAGGCAAGTATTTTCTAGCATTCTGTTCATTCTGCTGGTTGTTTACTGTGCAGATGCATCTTAGTGTGACACAATCCCATTTGTCTCTTTCTACTTTTATGTCCTGTGCTTTCTAAATTATTATTATAAAATCATCACCTACTTGATGACTTAAAGTGTTTCCCCCGTGCTTTGGGGTAGTAGTTTTGTGGTTTCAGTTCTGCATCTAGGTCTTAGATCCATTGTGAGTTGATTTTTGTAAAGGGTAAGAGGAGTGGCATTTCAATATTCTGTATATCCAGCTTTCCTAGCACCATTTACTGAGGAGACTGTCCTTTATGCAATGTATGTTTTTGGCACCTTTGTCAGGAATCAGTTGGATGCAGACGTGAGTGTTTATTTCTGGGCTCCCTATTCTGTTTGATGGGTCTAGGTTACTGTTTTTATGCCAGTACCATTCTACTTTGATTAATAGAGCTCTGTGGTATGTCTTGAAATCAGGTACTGCAATACCTCCAGCTTTGTTTTTTTCATTCAAAATTTCTTTGTCTATGTGTGGTCTTTTGTGCTTCTATACGAACTGTAGGACTGTTTTATCTAGTTCTGTGAATATGTCATTGGTATTTTTATTGAGATTGCATTGACTGTAAATCATTTTGGGTAGGATGAATATTTTAACAATGTTAATTATTTCAATCAATAGACATGTTTTTGATCTCCAATTTTCTTTTTCATCAGGGGTTTTATAATTTTCACTATAGAGGTCTCTCACTTTCTTGATTAAACTTTTCCTAGGTATTTTATTATTGTTTTATAGCTATTGCTAATGGGATTCTTTCATGACTTAGTTCTTGGCAAGTTTGTTATGATGTATGAAAATGCTGATTTTGAATGTTAATTTTGTGTTCAACTTTATTGAATTCATTTTTCAGTTCTAATAGTTTTCTGGTAGAGTCTGTTTTTTTTTTTTATATATAGAATCATATACTCTGCAAATGGGAATAATTTATATTCCTCCCTTTCTATTTCTATTCCTTTTATTTCTTTCTCTTGCCTAATTGCTCTGCCTAGAACTTCCAGTACTGTGCAGATCTTTAGAAGAAACCGTTTCAGCTTTCCCCTATTCAATACAATATTGGCTGTGGAATTATCAAGTACATCCTCTATTATGTTGAGGTATGATCTGTCTGTATTTAATTTATTCAGGGTTCTTATTATGAAATGATGTTAAATTTTCTCAAATGTTTTTTTCTGTATCTATTGAGATGCTCCTATTACTTTAGATAGGATGTGATATTGATGTGATATAGATCTTTCATTCTATTGATGTTGCCAAGGCTGGTCTTAAACTTGCAGTTGTGCTTCCACAGTCCCCTGAGGAGCTGGGATTACAGGAGCAGGCCACTATGCCCAGCATGGTGAATGATCTTTACAACGTGCTGATGAGTTTGGTTTGCTAGTTATTGGGGTATGTGTGTGTGTGTGTGTGTGTGTGTGTGTGTGAAAAGAGAGAGAGAGAGAGAGAGAGAGTGGTTGGGGATTGAGCCTTGAGCGTGTTAAGTAAGTGAACTACCACTGACCTACATACATCCCTAGCCCTGATTTGTTAGTATTTTGTTGAGAGTTTTTGCATCTATGTTCATCAGGGATGTTGGTCTAGAGTTTTCTCTTTTGTGTGTGTGATTTCTTTCCTTGTTTGATCTTGGTATGAAGGTAATGCTGGCCTCATAGAAGGAGTTTGAAAGGGTCCCATTTCTTTCAATACTCTGGAAGAGTTTGGGAAGAATTGATATTAGTTCTTCTTTAACATTTTGGTAAAATTTAGCAGTGAAGTAAGGTATTCAGTCCTGGACTTTTTAGAGACATTTTATTACTGATTCAATGTTGTTACTTGTTATTAGTCAGGTCAGGTTTTCTATGTCCTCATGGCTCAATTTTGGTAGATTATACATGCACAGAAATGTACCTATTTCTTCTAGGTTTTTCAATTTCTTAGTATATAATTCATAATGGTCCCTCATGATACTTAGTATTTCTGTATTATCATTTGTAATATCTCCTTTTCCATCTATTTTTCTTGGTTAGTTTAGTTAAAAGTTTGTCAATTTTTGCTTATGTTTTTTTAAAAATCCAAGTCTTGGCTGGGAGTGGTGGTACATACCTGTAATTCCAGCTACTCAGAAAGTTCAGGCAGGAGGACTGTGAGTTAAAGGCCAGACTGGGCAACTTACCGAGGCTCTGTCTCAAAATAAAAAGTGCACAGCGTAGTTCTTTGGTAGGGTTCTTGTCCAGCAGATGCGAGGCCCTGGATTCTGTCTCCAGTAATGTGAAAAGAAACAAGCTCTTCATTTCACTGATTTTTTTGTAATGCCTTTGTCCCTATTTTGTTTATTTCTCTTCTTATCTTCATTATTTCTTTCTATGAATTTGGAATTTGGCTTGTTCATCTTTTTCTAGATTCTTGAGATGCATTGTTAGATTGCTTATTGGAAATCTTCCTATTTTAATGTAGGCTCTTGTTATAAAATTCCTCTTTAGTACTGTTTTTGCTGTATTCCATATATTTTGGTATGCTGTATTTACATTTTTGTTTCAAGAAATATAAAAATTTCCCTCTCGATTTCTTCAATGATCCACTGTTCATTTAAAGTCTGTTGCTCATTGTCCATGTATTTGTATAATTTCTAAAATTTATTTGTTGTTGATTTCTAGATTTATTCCATTGTGATCAGTAAAGATATATGACATGATTCCAACTTCTTAAAATTTGTCAAGACTTGTTTTTTGGCCCAATACATGTTCTTTTCTAGAGAATGTTCCCCATGTTAATGAAAAGAATGTTAATTCTATAGCTTTCACATGAAATACTCTATAAATGCCTATTAGGTCCATAATATTATTTGAAACTGTTGTCTTTGTTGACATTTTTCATCTGGATGATATGTTCACTGAAATCCCCCAATGATTATTGTATTGGAGCTTATTTCTCCTTTTAGATCTAGTAGTGTTTGCTTTCTAACCTCAGGTACCCCATCATTAGGTGTGTATATATTTACAAACATTACATCTTGTTCAGTTGATGCCTTGATCAATGTAGAGTGACTCTGTCTCTTTTTACAGTTTTCGCCTTAAAGTCTACTTTGTCTATTACAAGCATAGTTATTCATGCTTGCTTTTGGCTTCCAGATGCATGGACTATCTTTTCCCGCCCTTCACTTTCAGTCTTGTGTCTTTACTGGTTGAGCGAGTCTATC
Organism: Tamias sibiricus; assembly: GCA_025594165.1. Lineage (NCBI taxonomy): Eukaryota > Metazoa > Chordata > Mammalia > Rodentia > Sciuridae > Tamias > Tamias sibiricus. Next base: position 83,143,586 of record CM046664.1, read on the forward strand.
TTATAAAGTCTATTGTTGGGTCTTTTTTTTTTTTTTTTTTAATCCATTCAACCAGTTTATATATATTTTAATTGCAGAATTTAGTTTGTTTACATTCAAGGTTATTATTGGTAGGTAAGGATGTCATTTTGTTGGTTTTCTTTTAATTGTTTTGTGTAGTCTTTCTCATGTTCATGTTTGTGGTTTGGTGGTTTACTGTATTGATAAGTTTTGATTCTTTTTTTATTTCTCTTTTGTGTAGCTGTTTCTATAGTGGGTTTTATACTTTCATGTGTTTTTGTGACCATAGTTTTCTTTCTTTTGCTTGTGATGTAGGATTCCCTTAAGCATCTTTTGTAAGGCTGGTCTGGTATTGATGAATGATCTCAATGTTTGCTTATGTTAGAAGGTCTTTATTTTTCCACTTCTGAAGGTTAGATAGCTTTGTTGGGTATGGTATTCTTAGCTAGCAGTTGTTTTTTTTTTTTTTTTTTTCTTTTAGGACTTGGAATATGCAATTCCATTCCCTCTTGGCCTTTAATGTTTCCACTGAGAAATACACTGTTAGTCTAATAGGGGTAGTCTTATATGTGATTGTGTTTTCTCTTCAAATTTTTAGAATTCCCTCTTTGACTTGGACATTTTATAGTTTGAGTATAATATGCTGTGGTTATATTCCTATCTGGTCATATCTATTTGAGATCCCATAGCTTTTTATACCTAGATGTCCATATCTTTCCCAAGATTAGGGAAATTGTCAGCTATTTTATCACTACATAGGTTTTCTATGCCTTTCCCTTTTTCTTCACCTTCAAGTGCCCACCAAATGAGAATAGTGTTCATTTAATGGTATTCCAAAGGTCTCAAAGGTTCTCTTCATTCTTGGCTTGAAAATTTTATTTATTTATTTTTTTTGGTCTGACTATGATATTTCTAAAGACCTTATTTCAAGTTTGTATATAATTTCTCCTATTTCATCTAGTCTTTTGTTAAGGCTTTCAAACATATTTGTTTTCTTTCTTTTTCTTTGCTCCCTCTTTCTCTTCAGTGCTGTGCAATAAACCCAGGGTACTCTACCACTGAACTATATCTTAGTGTCACTTTGGTACACATCATTGGTTTTGGTGGTTTTGGCTGGGTACCATAGTATAGACTCTTATAGCTTCTTCAGCTATAACTGATGGATTTGTGGCACAGTGTGTGTGGCAATGGGCCATTCTGTCTCTAGGGGCCATGTGAGGGAAGAACTTCTCTAGAAACCCTTCTACTATATTCTAGTATGAATAAGGGATGACAGCATTTACAGTACTAGTCATTGTTCCACAATGTAAAAAACATTAGATAAATCTATTGACTTGATCCAATGACTGGTAAGGCTCATATTTCCTAAGGTGAAATAAGTCCTTCCAAACATGTTCAAGCAGACCTTTTTTAGATACCTGGGACATGTGATAAGAGCTTATGAACTGGTTTGACTAGACTTCTGGACCATCTGAAATTTCTGGAGGCTTTCCTTGAAATAACCATCAAGAAAGATAGTCTTTAAAATCTAAAATGATTAGCAGGATTGTACCATATATTTGTGTAGTATACTACCCATGTAAACATACATGTAGTGAAAAATCAAAGGAACACAATAGAGTTGAAGAAAGGGAACAAGGGGTAGGAGGAGAAGAGGAAATGGGGAAATAATGGGCAAAAATATTGACTAAATTATATTGTTATACTGTGTGCATGTATGGACACATAATTATAATACACCAATAAAAATTATGGAAAACACCCACATGATCATTTCAATAGATATAGAAAAAAATCATTTGACAAAATTCAATTCCAAAAAAAAATTCTTGTAGGTTTTGGGGATAAGAAATAACAAAAACTTCAAATCCAAAAATGTAAAATTTAGTTATGTAGAAGGAATCATCTCATTTCTGGTATTCCTCATTCCTTTATGGTAGATCCATATTTCCATGTGATATTATTGTCCATCTTCATGAAGGATAATGTATTTATATCACTTCTTGTAGTGTGGATATGTTGATGATAAATTTTTTCAACCTTATATGCCTGAAAATATCTATTCTTTGTTTTAGAAAGATATTGTCATAAGATATATAATTACAGGTTGACTTTTTTTTCACCCCTGTGACTTAAAGACATTATTCCACTGTTATTTTCCTTGTATTGCTTCTTATGAGAACTCTCATATCTTTATGTTTTGTTTCTGGCTGGTTTTAAATTTTTCTCTTTATCACTTAGTGGTTTTGAGCAATTTTATTGTGATATATTTTGGTGTAGTCTCCTTCATGTTTTTTATACTAGGGTTTTCTTGAGATTCTTGGATATATGGGTTTTATAATTTTCATCAAATTTGGAAAATTTTAGCCATTATTTATGCAAATTTTTCTGTTCCCTCCTTTTTTTGGAGGTGTTGTTATCCAATTATATGTATGTTAGACCATTGAAATTATCTTACAATTCACTGATATTTTTCCAGTTTATTTCCCTGTGTGTTTCACTTTGAATAATTTCTCTTGCTGTGTCTTCAAACTCATTTCTCTTTTCTTCTGCAATATGTAATCTGTCATTAATCTCATCAAGTATATTTTTATCTTACATATTTTATTTTTCTTCTCAGAAGTTCAATTTGGGTCTGTTTTCAATGTCTCTATATAACATGTCCAACCTTTCCTCTAGCTTGTAAGCAATGGAATATGGAGACAAGAGCTATTTTAATATCCTTTATTCCTGTTTCTAACATTTATGACAATCCTGGCTCAGTTTTGATTGATGGACTTTTCTCAGATATTTCAGCTCCTTTGGATGCCTGATAATATTTTTGTTAGCAGACCCTGTGAATTTTACCTTCTTACATTGCTGGATATTTTTGTATTCTTATAAAAATTTATCTTTGTTCTGGGATACAAAGTTATTGGGAAACAGTTCTTAAATGTCCCCCACCCACTCTGGTACTGGAGATTGAATCCAGGTGCACTCTCACTGAGCTACATCCCAGCTCTTTTGTGTTTATTATTATTTAAAAAAATTTAAGAAACAGTTTGGCTAAGTTACCCAAGCTAACCTCAATTTTGTGATCATCCTGCCTCAGCCTCCCAATAGATAAAATTAACAGGCCTGTGCCATCATAGCTGGCCCCACTTTTAAGCTGTTTAAGGCAGGACCAAAGTAGCATTTGGCCTAGAGCTGATTATTTCCTGTTAATGAGTCAAAACTTCTTGAGGGCTCTACCCAGTGGTCCATGTATTTTGAGACTTTCCAGTCTGGGTTTCAGGTGGTTTTTTCCCCAGCTTCAAACATCTTTCTCACATGCATGCGAGTGGCCCACTGAATACTTGAGACTCCTGGTGATCTCCAGCGTTTTCTCCTGCAACATTCTCCTCTGCAGTACTCTGTCCTGCAGACTCTCTCTGACTTCCCAGACTCAGCTCGTTCTTTTCAACTCAGGGAGTCTACTGGGATCCACCTGGACTCCCTCTTCCAGTGCCATGGCCTGTAAACTCAAGGAAGTTGGGAGGGGCATTTGTTGGACTCTCCTATTTTCCTCCTCTCTCTTTAGGTCACTGTCCTTAGTTACCTGATGCCCAATGCCTGGAAAACCACTGCTTTTCATATTTTGCCTGGCTTTTTACTTGTTTCACATGAGGGAGGTTGTGGTAAATCTCGTTTCTGTTCAGAAGGCAGAAATTTTTGTTGTACTGTTGTAACATTTTGAAACCTGGTTTATGTAAGCTGCCTGTCACGGCCAGCCCCCCAGCCACGGCGCCGCCACGGGAGGAAAATTCTCGGAGGCAGAGTTAAGCTTTTACTACTTTTACTTCTACTTTCTTAGAGAGGGAAAGAAAGATTTTAGCTTAGAGAAAGATTTCTTCTTGTCTTCTTAGCTTAGAGTCTTAGAAAGAAAGATAAAGAAAGATAGAGCTTCTTAGAGAAAGATTTCTTAAAGAAAGATAGAGCTTAGCTTAGAGAAAGATTAGAGCTTCTTTCTTCTCTCTTCTTTCTTCCTTCTTCTGTCTTCTGTCTTCTGTCTTCCTCAGGAGTCTCGGCCTAACTCTGACCAGTCATTACTTCTTCTATCTGGTTTCTTTTCTGTAACCGCTCTGCCTACGTTCTGGCCGCTCTGATTCTTCTGACCGACCGAGTGACTGCCCGGCTGACTGAATTCTCCGTTCTCCTAACTCGGACCGCTTTCACCCGGTTATATACCTTCAGGTTTGCGGGTGCCTACAGGTGCGTCACATACATATCAGGTGGAACTTATGGCTTCCAGCTAGCTACAACAGCCCTTCCTAATTAGGGCTCCTTCAGGTTTACACTCCCAGCTCAGTCTTTTGGGGGGTCTTTGTTTCCTTATTTTTAAAATGAAAGGATTGAGTCAGAATCAAGTCTTAAAGCATTTTAGTTCTAAAATTCTTTGAGTACATGACATCATCATACTCTAGACTTCCTAAATCATAGCCTTGCAATCACATTAACTCAAACTGCTTCAGTGAATGTGGAGAAGGTTGCAACTCTGATTCTCTTGACTTCATCCATCTATTCAGTGATTAGCAAGTATTTAATGAGCACCTACTAGTGTCAGGCACTATGCCAGGCACTGGGGTACAGAAATGAATAGCTAAGCCAGGAAAATACATTCTGGTGCATGTTTACTGAGCACTTATTAGAGGCCTCTGCTAGCATCTTACCCACATTATCTCATTTAATCCTCACAACAGTTCTGTGAAGTAGGAACCATCATTATACAGATAAGGAAACTGAGGTCACAGAACTGCTGAATGGTAAAGCAGGGATATGAACCCAGCCAGTCTGGCTGAAGATCTCCTCCTTTCCTTTCTTATGGAAGATTCTAAATGGGGGCCAGCTGTGGGTGTATTTGCTTTGGCTTACACCAATGTTTCACAAAAATTTAAATTTGAATTTCCTAAAACTTTCCAGCCAGACACAGGTACCACCAGTTCCTCTCCTTTCAAACCCAACCTGCTCTTTCATTCATCTATTTGGCCCCAGAAGGTGTTTGGATTTGGATTTCTGTTCAGTTCTAATCTGCCTTCTTCTTAGGGTAACTTTGTACATCCACTTTGTATCTCAGCTACATTAAGTGTACTTCAAGTAACTTCTTTATCATGACCCCCCTACACACTTTTACTCCTTTTCTTCCTTCCCATTCCTCTTTAATTTCCTACCAAGTTTTTTCAGGTTCTCTCAGACAGTTCTCATTCTTTTGTTGTTCATCCCTGCCCCCCACTGGCGATGACTGTGGCTGATAGCCCCTGAGATCATTGCAATGACGACTTAGCATTAAGAACGAGGAAGGAAGTGAAAATGAACATCAAAAAAAGAAACAAACTCCCTAAACGTTAAACCTTCGGAAATCTCATATACTTCTTCAGATCTCTAATAAAACTAAACAAATAAAATAACTGAAGCTACAGCTTTGCGAGACTCTCTCCTCAATTAAAATGGCATTAAAGAGAAATACAAAATTTTGATGCATTTGTGTGCCAAAGTTTGGGTCTGGAATGTCACCCAGTGTTCCATGCGGTCAAAGCTTGACACTATTGGGAGTGGTAGAAATTTTAAGAGGTGGGGGCCTCTAGAGGTTTTAGGTCTCTGCAGTTGTGCCCTCAAAGGAACTGTAGGACTCTGTCACTTCCTCTTTCTCTTTTTTTGTGCCTGCCTATGAGGTGAATGGCTTTGAGTTGCCAAATGTCCCCCCATGATGTGCTCTCACAGGCCCAAAGCAATGGGGTTTATCAGTCATGGACTGAAACCTCCAAAGCTGGAAGCCAAAATAAACTTTTCTTTATGAGTTTAGAAATCGATTATTTCTTTACAAAGTCTTCATAAGTTGTATTTGTTATAGTAATAGAAAGTCGACTAACACATGTTGCTGTTTTATTTTGACCACAGTGTCTTTTTACTTGCCTAGGAGGCAAACCATAATTTTTAATGTTGTTTTCATGAAAAAAGAATGCATTTCACATTTCCAATTTAGTGAAAAATACAATTTTGAAATAATCCATTTTTAAGTTTTTCTGAGCAGAGTATTTCAGAATTTGAATCTTCTTTCTGACTGAACTATGAATTCATCAACACTTCCCATTGGATATTCTTGAATCTCTATGCAATATACAAATAAAGATATACCAGTTAGAAATTATTTTTGCTTATTGTACCCCTCCTTCCTTCTGCTATTCCTATAACAGGAGGTCAACATGCCAAGTAGTAAATGATGACTCTATTTCTGAGCCATTCTGGTTAAAAAAAAAAACAAACAAACAACAAAAAAAAAAAACAACGACCCTACTTTCTATGTATGTTAGATAAAGCAATAGGAAACAAGATCAATTTCTACAGCTGCCAGTGTTTAAAAAAATCATTGAAGTAGCCACTAATCATGTGTAGCTATTGAGCCCTTCAAATGTGGCTAGTCCAAATTGAGATGTGCCATAAATTAGAATAAATAATAGGATAGGATAGAAAAACTTAATACAAAAAAGATAATATGATATATATATGCAGAAGAATGAGATTAGAAAACATAGTGGAAAGCTTCATGGTATTTGGGCAAATTCTTTTGGATGTGACCTTAAAGGCACAGGCAACAAAAGCAAAACAGACAGATGGAATTACATTAGATTAAGAAGCTTCTGCAGCACCAAGGACACAATGGACAGTGAAGAGACAACCTATGGAATGGGAGAAAATACTTGTACAACATACATCTGATAAGAGGCTAGTATCCAAAATATGTAACTCAGCAGTAAGAAAACAACTCATTTGAAAAGTGGGCAAAGATTGAAATAGACAGTTCTCACAATGAAAAACCAGTCCATATCATTAATCATTAGGAAAATGCAAATTAAAACTATAACGAGATAGCACTTCACACTTGTTGGGATGGCTAATAAAAAGGGCTGGCAAGGATGTGGAGAAAGGGAGCCCTTGCACACTGTCAGTGGGAATGTGAATTAATGCAGCATTATGGAAAGCAGTATAGAGGTTCCTCAAAAAACTAAAATTAGAACTACCATATGATCCAGCAACCCCACTTCTGAGTATATATCCTAAGGGCATAAATATGTCAAATAGAGATCTGCGTTCCCTTGTTCATTGCAAGCTATTCACAATAGCAAAGATATGGAGTCAACCTAAGTGTCTATCAGTGGATGAAGAGACTAGGAAAATGGGGTATATATACACCAGTGGAATGCTATTCAGTCTTTTAAAAGAAAATTTTGTCATTTGTGACACAGATGAAGCTGAGGTACATGGTAAATAAAAGTATCCTGGCATAGAAAGACAAATACTTCAGGATCTCCCCTATATTTGGAATCTAAAAAAAAATATTATCTCATAGTAGTAGAGAATAGAAGGGCAATTACTGCCTGGGTAGCGTGGGTTTAGGGAAATGTTGGCCAAAGAAACAGAATTTCAGTCATATAGGAAGATTTAAAAAAGAACACAAACTTTTTAATTTAAACTGTGTATTATAACTACAAGAGAAGGCAAGAAAGTACATTAATCATTAAGTTCCTTTTTTCTTTCTCAACTTTCCTTTTCTAAGTCCAGAAAAGAGTTAAAGTATTATTTATTTTTAGAAATACATACTACTATTTCTTCTTTATTAGGAGGAAAGAAAACCAATGATGTACACTTAAGCTATCGGTATCCAGAACTTGGGATGTGTTAGGGAGTAGAGGAGATTAAAAAGCACAGGGGGCAATGATGGAATACTTCCCATTCCTTGCTATTTATAGAAAAACAAAATTTGTAAGCTGATTGGCCAATATAACATTTTATCAGTTGCTTTAATAAATAACAGTGTCTCTGGTGCTCAAGATAATCTCTGTGGGTCATTAGTCCTTTCTATCACTGTATGTATATGGCAAGTTCAGGTACCAAGGTCTGAGTTCTTCAATCCTCCTGGGGTGTGTCTGTCTTACCTGAGGCAGGTGTGCTTTTTAAGTCTGCTGATGCTGTCCCCAGCAAGTTAAAGTTCCCAACTTGGCATTTTTCCCATTCTTAGAGAATTATTACCATAGAGAAAGTAAGAGAGGTAGCCAGAAAGAATGCTGGGAATTTTTCTTATCCCTACCACCAGGCCAAAATAGCCACTTGAACAGCCAAATTATATGATGCTGACAGGGCCAAAAGCTACTATTAATCAATCATAGAACCTGAGATCTAGAGTAGAAATAGTCCTTGGAGACAATGCAACGCCTCTTAATTTTCCAGAGAGGGAGACCAAATGACATCAACCGACATATCCACGGTCCTATCACTAGTTACTGTCAAGAGTCGAAGGCTGCAGTCTTCTTCTGATAGCCAGTCCGTGTTCTTGCTATCTGGTGAAAACTCGAATGACAACTATGGCTCAATTAGGGGTCACTAATGTAGCAGAAACAAGCAAATCAAGCCTGGTAGTGAACAATCAGAAACAGTAGGGCTGCCATTGGCAGTGCCTGCCCCGCCCAAGCACATTCTAAGCTACCTCCTGTATTAGTTTCATGTTGCTGCTATAACAAACTGCCATGAGCTTAGTAGCTTAAAACAATGCGAGTATATTCAGTTGTACTTCTGGAGGTCAGAAGCCTGAAAAGGGTCTCGCTGGGCTAAAGTCAAGGATTTGGCAGGACCGTGTTCCTTCTGAAGGCTCTAGGGGAGGATTCATTTTCAGCTTCTGGAGACCATCTGCATTTCTTGGCTCAAGGCCCTTTTCCTCCATCTTCAGCTATTCACAGTGAGTTCAGTCTTGCTCATGATGCTGTCCCTCTCATCTTCTTTCTCTCTCTCCTGTTTTTAAAGGATCCTGGTAATGATACTCTGCTCACCAAATAATCCAAGATAATCTCCCTATTTAAAAATACTTCACTTAATCATGTATGTAAAACCCCCTTTGCCACACAAGGTAACATACTCTTAGGTTCTGGAGATTAGGATTAGACATCTTTGGGAGGCCATTATTCTTATTATACTTTATAGAATGACCCAAACAAATACCATTGCACAGCCAAACTAAATACCCGATGAGCTGCCAGTCTGTGACCTCAATTTATTGCCATGGTATCATGATCATCTCTAACATTGTGGACGATCAGTCTGGACAACGAAGACTAACACACAAAGCAATGGGGCACTGTGAGCCAGAAAGGGAAGCACCATCTGTTATGGGGGCTGTGAGTGCTGCCAAGGGCTCTCTGTCCATTAGATACCTGTGAGTCAGATCTTGCATTTTATATGGGGAAGGAACCCAAACTATGATTTACTACTAGGGGACACTGAAGCCTTCAATGGGAAGTGATGGAGTGAGTGAGTGAGTGGTCAAACCGGGCTTAGAGTTCTTGTATCTTAATGTCCAGCTCAGTTCCCCTGCCACTGGACAGGCTGTGTGCTACCAGCACTCTTGCTTAACATCCATGGCTGTTCATTATATGACTTCACTATAATCATTCACTGCCATCATCTCCTATAACCCTAGGAGATCTTTCTCTCAGCTTTCTCCCTTAGTGTCCCAAGAATATACCAAACTTGTTCCCACTGTTACACTTGTTCATTTGTCTTTGTTTATCATTCATGACTCGCATATTGAACACCTACCATTGCCAGACTGAACCAGAACTCTGCAAACACAAGAGCAAATAAAACCCAACACCTCCCTTCAAGAGGCTTGGAGGACAGTGCAGTGACTTCAATCCTGGTTATGCAAGTGGCACACATGATGAATAATTGTTCTACAATTTGTCAGTCTGCTGGCTTTAGTCTTGAGTACATCCAATTCTTCCTTCCCTTCTTCAGAGAGAAGAGCAGAAGGCCAGTGGGTGAAAGTGCTAATATTCAAAGGAAACTTTCCATCTTGTCTAAGTTATTCAAAATTATTTTAAAAGTAAATTCCTTGCAGGCAAATAGATATGATAAAAGTACTCCAAATGTACAACCAGTGAAATGTATAGGTGAAGAGAGTCCAAAAGGTGAATGGGATGTCAGCAGACACAGATCTATATGAACTAGGTACAGCAAACTCCAGGGGAGTCAACGCTGGGAAATGGTAGCCAAAAACTGCAAGGCCACTGCAGGCAGATAAGGGAGGGAGCAGCCACCAGCGCACTAGGACCCAGGCCACCACTGGAACGTTGCATATGGTTTTGGGGAAATATTCTTTGAAACAATGAAAGACAAATTTAACCCTGTTCAGAGGAACATGCCCTGAAGACACAGCATAGGACAGCAGAAAAGCATGAGCTCTGGAAGCTCCCAGAGGAGTTTGAGTCCATTTGCCATTGGGGGTAGTGACCTTGAACAGGTTACTTAACCATTTGGTGCACAATTTCCCTGCCTGTAAAAGGGTAAGATGTGTAGTTTGCATGAGTTTAAGTGCTTAGAATGGTGCTTTAGATAGAATGAGGTCTGAGTAAAAGATACTTTATAAGAAAGGTGAAGGACTCCACACTTACCCTGTGAAAAGCATTGAGAGGATGAAAGTGATAGCAAGGGAAACTCATGGGAGTTGCCTGCCTGAAAGAAGAGATCTGTTCTGTTGTTTTCAAGGAAACAATGCTGAGAGGAAGCCTCAAGCAGGTGTATTTCATCCCCAAATGGCCCAGCTCCCAAAGTGATATGTCAAAATACTGTTGAACTAATCATGCAACTTTTGGTTGCAAGGAACAGAACCCCAGCACAAAGCAGCAAATAGAAAGGGGGGGATTTAATAATACAACTGAAGAAGCCAGAGAGAGTGTGACTTGGGTCACCCCTGGATTCACATCATGGTACTAGAAATCTATCCCTATCCCTGGCCTCTGTGCCCAATTGCTGTACCCTCCTGGGGAGAGAGGGAGTCTGAGAGGCTGTGCAGGGAGAAGCCAGATCACTAGAATCCCAGACTTTAGCCATTCACAGTCTCTCTACTAGACTGTGGGGTCAGGTTTCACTGAACCAAACTCTGTGACCCTGGAAAATGGTGTTCCTTGGCTAACCTAATCATGAGCTCCTGGTCCAAACCACAGAGTCTAAGGCAAAGGTGACTCCCCAAAAGAAAATTAGGTTGCTGGACTGAAGTGGAGGGAATTGGATGCACACAGGTAAAAAGAGCAGATGGCCACTCAGATGTCACTGTTATAGGGGTTTAGAAGATGCTTTTGCTAAAAAGCAGTGATTCTGCACATGCCTGTAATCCCAACAGCTCAGAAGGCTGAGGCAGGAGGATCACAAGTTCAAAGCCAGCCTCAGCAACAGGGAGGCACTAAGTGATTCAGTGAGACCCTGTCTGTAAATAAAATACAAAATAGGGCTGGGGATGTGGCTCAGTGGTTGAGTGCCCCTGGGTTCAATCTCCAGTAGCCCCCCCCCCCCAAAAAGAAAAGTAGTGATTCTTCTGCATAAGTCTGATGGGTAACTAAAAGCAGGATAAAATCTTGGCACCTCTGCCTTTATTTTGCATCTATCTCCTTTACTATCTTAAACTTTGGGTCAGATTCCTGTCCAACTCTGCAAACAGACATGTTAATCATTTAAGGAGTGTTTGTCTAGCTGGTAATCCTCCCCCTTCAAGGCTGAAGGCACCTAGATAAGAGTGACTTAGGTATTTTCAAGGTCCTCAGGGACATCATAATCAGATTGTCAACTGCCAGCTTTCACAATGTCCTGTGGGGTGGCACCTAGGAGTCCCCCTAAACCCAAAGGAACCAACTGCACCTTGCCCTTCTGACTTACCCTTTTCTCCTGAGTCATTCTCTCCCTCAGTCGCCTTGGGTTTCAGGAACAGCAAGACCATGATGAGGCTGTTGCCTAAGTGGGAGCACTTACCCCTTACGGGGGACTGAAGCTGCCCCTGGAGGGGGAGCAATCATCACACAATAGGAACCAGGTTGCCCCTTCAAGTGATAACTACTTCCCTGGACCCATCCTAAGACAATGACCAGCCAAGCAACAGCCTGACCAAGGCTGCTGAACTGTGCATACTTTTTGCTCCCCACTTTGTTGCTTTTCCTGTTGAAGCCTGAAGCTCTTGTTGGTACCCCCAAAGACAGGGCTGAAGAAGCTAGTTCCTCTGCTCCCCAGCACAGATCTCATGAACAAATTCCTTTCCCACTTCACCAGTACTTTTCCCATTTGATTTTGGGGGTAATGGCTGGACTGGGTCTGTTGGGACTCCCCAAAGTCCAGCCCCACTCTGGTCTAGGACTCTGATGGCACTCCCAGCACAGTTTAGGATATATAGCCCTTATACATAGCCCTTATTTCTCTCATTCCACATGAGGGCCATGCAGACATCTTCAGCTCTACTTCTTGAAGTTCCATATTATTGGATGCACTTCTGTACTGTCACATGCCACCCCTGCCCTCAATACCACTCTCCCCTCCTCCTTTTCCTTCCCACCTGATTCTCTTACACAGAACCAGAGAACCGGTCTGACGGGTAGCACTGGGGAGAGGATGGTGCAAGTCCCATGGGGGAGGGAGCAGGAGCTGGGAACACAGGCAACTTAAGGAAAATCTGATTTTTCCTGAATTAGGAGGCCTGCCTTGGTAAGTACTCAGTTCCCAATCCTGGAGGACAGGAGAGTAGGGACACAGAAGCGTTTAGACTCTTCCTACTTTGCTGCCCCCATTTGAACTTGATGCAACTCCACTTCCTGTGTCTTGAAGAAGAAATGTCTCAACTGCTATTACGGGTGTCACTAATTATTTAAAGTAGTTTTCTAGTTTTTCCTGTGGTGTAGTCTAGCATATCTGAGACTAAAGGTTCAAGTGCTGAGTGTTATAAGGACTGTTCTGTAGCAAACACCTAGGAAAGGGGAAGAAATAGTAAGAAGAAAAAAACAATTACAAACAAGTGAAAGAACCCCAGACAGCCTCATTAAGGGATTGGGACCTAAGATAGTTCAGATGCAGGCACTTAGAAGGGATGAAGTCCTTCTGATTCTATCCTTCTCTGAGCAAACAATGGATTCACTATAAGTCATTCTAAAACCAAAGTTATAATTTTGGGATGATACCGCCAATATTTAATCAGGTATTTATTTCCACCCAGTTTTTCTTGGACTGTACCACAGGAAGTTCTATTTTATTTTTCTAGGTCAAAAGACCTGAGGGAGCTTTATTGTGATTTTTACTGTTGGTTTAATGGCCAAGGTGGATATGTGAGAACACCTGCTTTAAAATATTCAACACTGACATGACTAGACCTCTGATAAAGTAAAAGTCTAGAGGCTCAAATTCTGTTTGGTAATGAAGAACACCAAAATTGCTTGTCCCTGCTTGCCTCTTGCACTAGAAATTCTTGGCCCTGATTCTGTCTGTTACCAGCTCACCCCCTCCCACCAGATCAGGAGGTATGGCCTTCCTTTCAGACCTCACGGGGCCCTCTAGCTGTCATTAGGAGAGGTCACCCTTCCACAACTCAAGTGTAGACCTCTGGCTGTCGCTGGTATCATAGATCATCTCAAACTCAGGGAGGGTCCATCATTACCAAGTTTTCAGTTGGGAGGAATGCCATTTCCAGGAAGACCACCTTAAGCAGATACAGTTCTGACACTCTAAAGTATACCTGTGGATTTGTAGACTCTCAGAGGCAGCCTATCCGCACCACTAAATTCTGGTTTCCCGCTGAATTTCATGGAGCCCAGTTTTGACATTCTGCCATTTGCATACTCTGAGGGCAGTGTGGGAGACTGGGTCAAGAAATGTGAGGTTGTATTTACCTTAAGAAGGCTTGGAAAAACCATTCACTCCTGTTTTAGAGTTCCTCTTGCATAAGCTAGAATTCCAGCATGCACTTTTATTTAATGACAACTACCACTCAAGTCCCAGCCTTCAGTGGGTGGAGGATGGGCTGTGTAGAAGGTTTTGGTCCAATACACCTTCACTAAGGTGATGCACCAGGTGGAGAAGGAGGGGAGTGAGCCCAGGTTGGGCCATGATGCTGGCTGGGGACTCATCCAGCTATCTTTATTTTAGACCACAGATAGCAGTGATGTCACAAAACTTACTACGGGAGTTTCACTGGGGCCAAGGATTGTTCTATGATTTCAGGATTTTAACCACCCTTGTCATTTAAGGACAGATGCTGTGGGCCCTGGGGTTACTTTTAAGTCATTTAAATATGTTCTCTAATCATCAGTGTGAACTACCAGGTTAAGCATTGAAGTTCATGCCAGCAATTAAGCTGCTGTGGAACCACAGGCAATTATTGCATCACTTCACACGTTTCAAACAGTACACTCAACCATAGTAACTATTGCATCAGCTCAGAGCAACCTGCTCTTCCAATCAATTAACCTCTTCCTCCTTGAATGCACAGGGCCTGCCAATCACACTGTAAGTCACCACTGCACAACCACTTCACAATGAGCTGTCTTAAAACTTAATCAGCTCCACCCTGGACAAGCTGTCCTTTAAAGAGATTTGCTGGGGCTCCAGAACTGCCCTATTATATTTCTCCCTGAGGGTGAAACCTTCTCAAGTCTCCAAGAATAGTCATGCTACTTCCTACTTACCCATTTGTTTTTGTCCTGGGACACTATGAATGGTGACACTAATTGTGTTCACTGGTCCCTCAAGTTGTTTATTTTTGTTATACCAATAAATCACACTCATTGGGGGAAAAAATGGAATATACAGCTAAGCAATGTGAAGAATAATTAACTTTCCTAAATTCTCACCAACCAATAGCAATTATAGCTAAAATGTTGATTGTTCTTCCAGATCTTTTGTGTGTCCTCTTTGTAGTGGTTGCTGGAAAGCCAGATATAAATCCCAGTATCAATGAAAACATGTAACAATGGAGGAAAAAATGTAATATATAATAGATAGTGCTGGCCCAGTTAATTTTCTATTTGGAAAAAAAATTACCATGAACACCTGAAAATGGTGTGACTATTTCCCACACAACATAGAAGAATCCATTTCAGATAGACTACAATTTTCAATGTAAAAAAAATATAACAAAGTTTTGTTTAACAATCTGGTAGGCTACCTGTACATTCTAAAGTAGGAGAGACCTTTTCAAACGAACACTAAAAGCTATAAAAAAAAAAAAAATACAGTTACACTGATTTTTTTTAACATTATCAAGTCCAAGGTAAATGGTCCACAAGGAAAATGCTTTGTAATGCAAGTGACAAAGTTCACATCTACAACACAAATTAAATTTGATGAGAAAAGGACAAAGTGGTGAGAAAAGAAAGATGCATAAAGGATACAGATAAACAAGTCACAGAAAAAAAATTCAAACTGCCAGCAAACACAAGAAGATCCTTAAATTCACTAGTTGTCATAGGAAACGAAAATAAAATGAATGACAGAAGGCCATTTACACTTACACTTTCCAACTGGTGGGCCAGGGAGGAGAGAGGACCCGGGGACTCTACTAGGATTCTTTGCTGTTGAATTGTGATGTGCTAAACTCCTTTGAGAAAAACACTTGACAACATTTATTAAAATTAAAAGCACAGATACACTTGACCCAGCAATTCCCCTTCTAGGAGTGTAGTTCAAACAGAAATAAAAGCATCAGCTTTAAGGATATATGAACAAGGAGTTTTACTGTTGCTTTGTTCAGAGGAAAGAAGCAGAAACAAAGGGAATGACCATCAACCTAGTAGGAACTTAATAATTTATGTAATATCTCACACAAAGGAATATTTTTGGCTATCAATAAAAAATGAATTACAACTAAACCAGACAATTTGCAGGGATTTCCACAAGATACTGTTGAATGAGAAAAGATAAAAAGAGGTCATAAAAATATCCTATATTTGAGGAAAAATAAACAATGACAAAAAAAAGTGTGCTTCTGTCCATCTCTATGTAATTCTAGAAATTCAGAAAATAACATGAAGGATACATACTAGGTTGTAAAAATTGATTACCTTAGGGAAATAGGGAGAAAAAGAAACCAAATTAAGTTTTAAAACAGTAAAAATAAAAACCTCACTAAAAATAAATGAAAATTTAAACATATGGTTATATTTATGCTTTTATATGCAATTATCTATATGTGTGTTTTATGGGTTGAATTGTTCCCCCCTCCCCCAAAGCATATGTGTAGAGGTCCTAACTCACAGTACCTCTGAATGTGACCCTATTGGAAAACAGATTACAGAGGTCATCAAGTTAAAATAAGGTCGTTAAGATGAGCCCTAAAATAATAGGACTGCTAGTCCTATGAAAGGGGGAAATCTGGACAGAGTCAGATACACAGAGGGAAGGTAACGTGAAGACACACAGGGAAAACACCCTGGGAGGAGTGATGAGTGAAGTGACACTTCTACAATCAAGGAACACAAAAGATTGTTGGAGGCCCAAGATAGGAAGAGGCAAGGAGCATCCCTACAGGTTTCAGAGGCAGGAGGGCCCTGCCAACACCTGGAGTTCAGACTTTGAGCCTCCAGAAGGCTCTGTTGTTTTAAGATACCCCGCTTGTGGTACCTTGTTACATCAGCCCTAGTAAATGAATTCATTCATATTCTCTCTCTATTTGTATATTTTTCCTTATCTAAGAAAAAAAAATTCCTGTAAGTTTAAAGCCATATTTTATCCTTCAATTTTAAGAAATAGCATTATCATATTTGTTTTAATCTAATTTTGTAGGTTTCTTTATTAATTTTTGGTACCAGGGATTGAACCCAGGGGTGCTTAACCACTGAGCCACATCCCCAGGCTCTTTTATTCTTTTGAGACAGAGCCTCACTAAGTTGCTGAGGCTGACTTTGAACTTGCAATCCTCCCGCCTCAGCCTCAGGAGCCGCTGGGATTACAGGCGTGCGCCACTGTGCCTGGCTGCCCCTTACTTATACAAACATCTTGACACTAATTTTGAAAGACTAGCCAACCTCTCAGAAACTCCAGGATGTAAGTTCTAGAACCACTTAAAATTTCTAGTTCCAGTTCACCTGCAGCAGCTCCTGTTAATTTCTGTGACAGGTAGTCTTCTTAGACTCCTTCCTCTTTACCTAAGCTAATGTAAGTAGATGTCTGGTTTGGTAACCAAACTTAAGGAGAGAACCATAAGAAGTTCACAGTGACTAAAGGGAGACCATTGGATGGTGGATTCTAAATTGAGGAGTTCAGTTGTAAAGCCCCTCTTCACAATACTGCCCTTGACAGTTTTGTGAGGCTGCCTAATATTAATAAGGATGAATTTTGATCTATTGTTTGATGTAAAGATAATTGAAAGAGAGAAAAAATAGTAAAAAAAGAACACAGAAGTTAAGTTATTCTTCTGAGACTGAAATTTGGGAAGAACCAATGTGGAAGAGATTATATCAGGGATCAATAGAAGTAGTTCTCCCTGGAGACATTGATGACTAGAAAGCTACAGCTAAGGTCAAGTTGCATGAGCTATATATAACGTCTCAATAGAGTTTGGGCACCCATGGAGTCTGAAATAGAGGGCCCAGCACCTTCAACACCAAGTCAGGGAGAAGCCTTGGACTCTCTAAGTCACTCATGTGTTTGTTGGATGTGTCCAGAGTGAAAAATAGCAGTCCGACAAAACTTGAGAGCATCCATCACTAATCCCATCAAGACAACCCCTTGAGCTTAAACTCGATGCTTATCCAGCAACCTTCTGATTACAAATCTTCTCTCCAAATAGATTTCTCTACAGGGAAAATACTTTGAGTATTGATCAGCTCTCCTGGCATCCTGCTCATGGGGCAATTGTATTTTCTCTGAAAAGGAATAAATGATCGGCAACATTATAAGTCAGCTTCTGGTGATGGGTCCCCTGGGTCTACTCAGATATAGGTAAATTGACAACACAGTTAATGACTGGATGTTTCCCTAGACTACAGCTCTAGGCACCATTATTTTCTCTAGCTGTGTCATATAGCAATTGGGATTGTAAGAACCAGAAAGAGAAGTTGGTAAACTCAGTGGGGTTATCGTGATGGAAAATCCAAGTGGTGTGTGTATGTATATGTGTGGGGAGTGGGGAGGTTTGTAGGCTCACATGCTCTGATGGTGGGTTGACTAATTTTGGAAACAATACTGGGGAAAATAAAATTCTATACATTTGTCTCAGAACTGTTTCCACACAAACAATAAATGACCTGGTAAATAAGCGCTACCACCTTCAGCACATGAATTTGGGGTTCCTAGGCCATACAAAACTGTATCATGGCTCACCAGATAAAACTCCTCATTTAATTGCTGCCCTTGGCTAAAATAGGTTGACTCACACAAGGCCAGTCAAATAAAATGTGTCCCCCCAGACTAATACCCTCCCTATTGGCTAAGAATCAGATTTATATATTATGTGAAGGTATGGTTTATGTGAAGGTCTCCTAAATAGATAAAACCCAAATCTCCTGAGCTATACATGCTTCTGGGAAATACAAAGCCCAGGTTATAGTTTAATTAAGTTTAATTGTATAATTAGGTTTAATTGGCTCATTCCTGTACCAAAAGCATTGATCATTTGTCTTGTGGCATGCAGACTTGGTACATACATCCAACAACTTTCTTTTTTTTTTTTTTTTTTTTTTCTCCCAGTACTGGGGATTGAACTCAGGGACACTTGACCACTGGGCCACATCCCCAGCCCTTTTTTGTCTTTTATTAGAGACAGGGTCTCACTGAGTTGCTAAGTGCCTCCCCATTGCTGAGGCTGGCTTTGAACTTGTGATCCTCCTGCCTCAGCCTCCCAAGTGCTGGGATTACAGGTGTGTGCCACCATGCCCAGCACATCCAACAACTTTCAACCTTATGGTTCTTGGTCCCATTTAGCTTGTGAAGTCAAATTTCTCTTGGACAACACCTCACTCTGGCTCTCATGTCTGGCTCTTCCCAGTTCACTCTGTGGGTCATGATTATGCCAACCCAAATGGAGGTCCTGCTCTTCCAATACTAGCTTTCTCCTTTACTTATCAGAATCTTGCTTTTGAGAACCATATTTAAGAAATCACCAAGCTAGACTTTCCTCTTTTTTAGAACCATCTTGAAGCCCCATATAAACCATGTGCTTTTAGCTCTTGATTCTCTTTCCCTTATCTGGGGGTGGGGGGGTGGTCTCTGAATCTCCCTAAGGATATCAGGACTGCAGCTACCACTCTTTTGGTCCAAATATGTCAAATGTCATAATGAGGCTCAGAATCCTCCTCCGAGGACACAGAGGAAGGTGGGTTAACAGCTCTTGTGAAAATGGTCTGGGCAAGTATCCAAGTTGGAGCCAATCTGTAACCTTAACTACATAAATAGTATAAAGAGGAGACTTGTTAGACTCAACGTCTGAAAGGCCTTAAGCTTGGTGTTGAGTCTCTGCAGTCTGAGTGTTTGTGGTTCTGGGGAGATGCTGTGCCCACTGTTTTGACATTTAGGAAAGAGAATGGTGTAATTTATTCATAAGTTCCAAGTGTACTAACACACAAGCATTCTGTAATTCTGGTCTGAAGCCAAAGTTTCGATGTAATCTGAAAAGACTGAAGAAAAAAAAGTCTTTAATGCTCCCATATAATTGATCTTCAGGTTAAATTGCTTATTCTAAACTTTCTGAGATCTGTCTAGGGAAGGCAGTATGACTGCTAATTTCACTAAGACATTTTTAAAAAAAATTTTTTTTTGATTAAATTCTGGTTAACTGCTTGAAAGAGAGTGTTTAAACTAGACACAGCAACTGTGTGTGCAATGATGCAACTTTATTATAGAAAAAGGAAAAAAGAGTTCTCTAAAAATGATGCAAAACTGACACAAGACTTGTATTTTCCTTTTTCTAGGTGTTAGTGCCTTTCTGGAGGGGAATAAAAGATCTGCAGAGGAGGAATGACCAAACCGGGATAGACAGAAGCTACCAAGAATAGAGAAATCCCTAGGACACTTGGCAAGTAGGTTAGAGCCCTAAGGGCCGAAAGGGATTGGGTTGGATCACCTCCAGCCTGCACACCACTCACTTGTGATAGAAGGTAGGCTCCTCTTCTGTAGGCTCCCTCATAACCTAGGTTGGAAGCTAAGTCCAAGCTGCCTGTCTCCGTCATCCTTCATGCAAACACACAGAGAAATGTCAGCATGTTGGTTAACGAGAGGGATAAGTTCTGAGGAATTCATCATCAGGTGATTTTGTTGTTGCACAAACATCATGGTGTACTCTTAGACAAACTAGATTAGCTATGGCATCACCAGACAATATCATCCTATGAGACGACTGCCATCTTTGGGCTCCATGGTTGACCAAAATGTCGTTATGTGGCACAGGACTATATCTGTCCAGTTGTCGATTTCTATGATGCTGTCTCAGACTGTTGCCTTAGATAATATGTTCCCTATCTTCCCCACCTGTGCGTTCTCCTTAGAAGGGAGAGGAACCATGCCTGGGGTGACAAAGGGGGAAGGAAAGAAGGTAAGATAAGCAGAAAAGGAAGAAAAGAAATATCACCAAGCTGTTCTCTTTCCATTCTCCAGAGACTTGGCTCATTAGTTACTTAACTGAGCAAACACTTTTATAGTCTTTATTATGTGCCAGCTGCTGTTTTAAATGCCACATGAATATTAACTTATTTAAATAAAGTAACAACGACATTGATAACAACCCTGTTATTACCCTCAGTTTTAAAGAAAAGTAGAAGTGAGTCCCTTGCTGGAGGTCACAGGTAACCAGAGCCAGGGTTCAAACTCAGGTGGCCTGGGGACTGCTCTTAACCACCACATTCTGCTGTCCTGTTTGTAGTATTTTATTTTTTGAGGTTTTAACCTAAGTATTTTATGATTATGTGAACAAAATAATCTAACTATAGGATTGAAAAGAGTTAAAATATAAAGAAGGGGGATAATAGCTTCAATAATTCCAAACATCCAGAGACAACTGCTGTTAGCAATTTCATATTTTAAGTCCCTTTCCATGAATTGTTTTCCCCACATATGGAGATCATATTCCATGTACAATGCAGTTTCCTAGTTCTTTCCTTAACATTGTAGAATAAGCATTTTCTAGTGGGCCCTAGATACATTTTTTAGACATAATTTCAAAGACATAACCCTAGGTGTTCAAATTGTTGATAAATGTTTGCTCATAATTCAAATTGCATTGTATTATTTTTTTTCTCTTCTACAAAGGAAAGATACCTCTGTTTTTAAAAATACTATTTGCCAGATTATAAAAGGAACACAGAGAAAGAAAACTATTCAATCTTTAATTCTATGGAGGTTTGCTGGGCACCTTCTCCATGCCAGTCACACTAGAAAGCCAGAGACAATGGTGAGTGAGACCCGGTTCCTACCTCAAGGGGCTGATCCTCTGGTACAGTGGACAAATGTTTCATGAAGTATTGAAGAGAACAGAAAAAGAGCCTTAGTTCACCACCCAAAGATAACCACCACTTAAAATTAGGTATATAACCTCTGAAATACATGCTATGTTCACAAGAATTTTAAACAAAACTGAAATCACAATAATTATGGTTTTCTATCCTGCTTTTCACTTGACAGTACCATATTATTAAGTGATGGTCAAGAATTTTACTTTCAGAATGGTACAGGGCAGCTTTCCATTTTATGTGTGACACAATCAGGCTTCCATTGTTAAATGTTTAAACTGTTACCAGTGGTTTGAATCACAAACAGTACTTCAACAAATATACTTCAGATTTTTTAAATATTTTTTTTTTAGTAATAGGTGGACACAACATCTTTATTTCATTTTTATGTGGTGCTGAGAATCGAACCCAGTGCCTCACACATGCTAGGTGAGCACTCTACCACTGAGCTACAACCCCAGCCCTACTTCAGATTTTTTTTTTTACATCTTTCTATGAAATAATCTCTGAAAACTGAATTTCCAGTGCACAGAGAATGAACTTGTTGAAAACCCTTTTTTATAACAAATTATATTTTAGCAGCTCAAATATTTTTCACTCACAGCAGGAGTACAGGAGAATGAATCTTAACTAGGTCCTTACCTCACTGTTTATTGTTACAAAAATAAGCCTTCACCCAGGGTTATCTACACAACGTGTTGCCCGCCTCTTCCGGCCTATACAGGCTGCCAGCAATCCTTGGCTCCTGCCCTCTTTCCTCCGGCTTCAAAGCCAGCAATGCTGCTGCTCTCTGATCCTTTTTCTAAAGCTTCATTCCCTCTTCTGCCTTTCTGCTCTGCCTTTAAGGACTTTTTGTGATTCCATGAGGCCCACCTGGGTAATTCAGGCTACTCTTCCCAGCTCAAGGTAAATTGATGTAGCCAATCAATTCCATCTGCAAACTGAATTTCTGTTTTGCCATGTTACATAATATTCACAGGTTCTGGGGATTGGGATGTAGATATTTTGGGCAACCATTATTCTGCCCACCACAATATTTCACTATCATACCTGTCTCTAGTGAGGTGTGAGTAAGGTTTTTCTGGGAAGAAGCATGATGGAGGGTGTTAAGTTGCCATTCTTTGGTATGCTATCATGCTACACATCTTCCTCTCTCCATCTTTCTTTCTGCTCATTAATCCATCTTATTTTTGTGTATTCCAAGTACATTATAGTCATCAATTTATATGCATTTCAAAGTAAATTGCAAACTTCTTCTTAAATACTTCACATGAACACCATAGAGTTTATTTACTTACATTTTACAACTTTGTTCAGGTAAAATTTACAGACAAGAAAACATGCACTTGCCGAAAGCATCTGTCTATGTAACCTAAACCCCTGTTAAGAATAGAACACTAACATCACCATCATGCCTCTTGCAGCCAATCCCCACCCTAACCCACTCAGCCACTGTATGATTTATGAGTTTTACCTGTTCCAAATATTCATACAAGTGGAATTATTCAGCATGCACATTTTTTTTTGTTTAAGTCTTCTTTTCTGTCAGACTCGTTTCTTCCCCTCTATATTTACCTACATTATTGCATGTATAAGTATTCCATTACTTTTTATTGATGATATTCCACTGTATTGAATATCACTGACAATTAATGAATATCTGGACTAATTTTAGTTTTTGGCTATTATGAATAAAACAGCTATGGAAATTCTTGCACAAGTCTTTTTCTGTGGGCAAATTAAATGGAATTATATATTAATGACTGGCCAGAGTTAGGCCGAGGCTCCAGAGGACTGGTCAGAGTAAGGCCGAGGCTCCCGAGGAAGACAGAAGAAAGAAGAAGGAAGAAAGAAGAGAGAAGAAAGAAGCTCTAATCTTTCTCTAAGCTAAGCTCTATCTTTCTATCTTTCTAACTAAGACTCTAAGCTAAGAAGCTAAGCTAAGCTCTAAGCTCTATCTTTCTTTCTCTCTAAGACTGTAAGCTAAGAAGACAAGAAGAAAAGCTCGCTTTAATCTTTCTCTCTAAAAATCTTTCTTTCCCTCTCTAAGCTCTAAGAAAGTAGAAGTAAAAGTAGTAAAAGCTTAACTCTGCCCCCGAGAGTTTTTATCCCGGTTTACGGTACCAGGCAGCTTACAATATATATTTATGATGTACAACGTGTTTTGAAATATATATATGCATTGTGGAATGGCTAAATTGAGCTGACATATCCATTACTTCATATTTATTTTTGTGTGTGTGTATGAGAAGACTTTAAATCTCTCAACTACTTTCAAGTATACAATACATCATTATTAACTATAGTTAGCATGTTGTATGAAAGATCTCTTGAACTTATTCTTCCTACTTGAAATATTGTATCCTTTAGCCAATATCTGCCAATCCATTGCCTTCTCCCCTTCAGTCCCTGGTAACTACCATATTCTGTTCTCTGCTTCTCAATTTGACTTTTTAAAACTCCACATATAAATGAGATCACATGGTGTTTTTCCTTCTTATACTTGGTTTAGTTCACTTAACATAAGTCTTCCATGTTTATCCATGCTGTCACAATGTCAGGAGTTCTTTCTTTTTTAAAGGCTGAATAGTATTCCATTGTGCATACCACACATTGTTTATTCATTCATTAGCGGATACATAAGTTGGTTCCAAATCTTGATCATTATGAATAGTGCTTCAATAAACATGAAAATAAAATTTGACACACTGATTTTATTTCCTTTAAATATATACCCAGTAGTAGGATTACCAAATGATTTGGTACCACTGTTTAATTTTTTTGAGGAAACTTCATGCTATTTTCCATAATGGTTGTACTAGTATATATCTCACCAACAGTATACAGGATTCCCTCTTTTTCCATATCTCTGCCATCACTTACCTATTTGATTATAGTCATTCTAACAGATGTGACATGAAATGTCATGATATGGTTTTGTTTTGTTGTTCTTTTTAGATATACATGGCAGTAGAGTACATTTTGATATATTATACATACATAGAGTATAACTTATTCTAATTAGGATCCCATTCTTGTGGTTGTATGTGATGTGGAGTTTCACTGGTTGTGTATTCATATGTGAACATAGGAAGGTTATGTCTTATTTATTCTATTGTCTTTCTTATTCCCATCACCCCGCCTTCCCTTCATTCCCCTTTGTCTAATCCAATGAACTTCTATTCTCCCCGCCTCTCTTATTGTGAGTTAGCATCTACATATGAGAGAGAACATTTGGCCTTTGTCTTTTGGGGATTGGTTTATTTCACTTGCATGATAGTCTCTAGTTCCATCCATGTACTGGCAAATGCCATAATTTCATTCTTCTTTATGCCTGAGTAATATTCCATTGTGTATATATACCACATTTCTTTATCCATTCATTTGTTGAAGGGCACGTGGGTTCGTTCCGTAACTTAGCTATTGTGAACTGAGCTGCTATAAACATTGCTGTGACTGCATCATTGTAATATGCTGTGGGTATATATCAAGGAGTAGGATATCAAGTCCTGTGGGTATATATATCAAGGAGTAGGATAACTTGTGGTCAAATGATGGTTATTCCAAGTTTTCTGAGGAATATCCATGCTGCTTTCCAGAGTGGTTGCACCAATTTGCAGTCCCACCAGCAATGTATGAGTGTGCCTTTTCCCCACATCCTTGCCAACATTTATTATTACTTTGCATTTCCCTAATGATAATGATGTTGAGCATTTTATCCTATGCCTGTTTGCCATTTGTGTATCCTCTTTTAAGAAATTTCTCTTTAGATCCCTTGTCCCTTTTTAAATTAGCTTATCTGTTTTCTTGTTATTGAGTTGTTTATATTCCTTATGGATGGAATTTTTTTTTTTTATATTGGGGATTTAACCCAGGGGTACTTAACCACTGAGCCACATCCCCAGCCCTTTTTACTTTCTATTTTGAGACAGGGTCTCACTAAGTTGCTTAGGGCCTCACCAAGTTGCTGAGGCTGGCCTTGAACTTGCAGTCCTCCTGCCTCAGCATCCCAAGTTGCTGGGATTATAGGCATGTACCACTGCACCTGGCTACTTATGGTTGGATATAAACCCCTTATCAGATATATGGTCTGCCTGTGTTTTCTCCTGTTCCATGGGTTGTCTCTTCACTCTGTTGACTCTTTCTTTGGTTGTGCAGTAGTTTCGTAGTTTGATATAATCCCATCTATCTATTTCTGCTTTTGTTGCCTATGCTTTTGGGTTCACATCCAAACAATGGGATCAGTGTCATGAGGCTTTCCCACTATGTTGTCCTCTAGTAGTTTCAGGTCTGACATTTAGTCTTTAATCCTCTTGAGTTGATATAGTTGACACTATATAATGTTAAGAAAAGGGCCTAATTTCATTTTTCTGCATGTGGATATCCAGTTTTCCCTGCACCATTTATTGAAGAGACTGTCCTTTCCCAATTTTGTGTTCTTGGCATCTGTTACACAACTCAGTTAACCATAAATGTGTAGGCTTATTTCTGAGGTTTCTGTTACATTCCACTGGTCAGTAGATCTGTTTTTATGCCAGTACCATGTTGTTTGGTCTCTATAGCTTTGCGGGCATATTTTTATTTCTCTTGAGCAAATACCTAGAAGTAGAATTGTTGCACCATTGGATAGGTGTTTAGTTTTGGAAGAAACTGCCAGAGCTTTATAAAAAAATGACTCTATTATTTTACACTCTCACCAAGTATGCAATAGAAATACAGTTAGTCTAAAATAAATATTTTTTTGCCAATTTTGGTGGTATCAATTCTTTTGATTTTAGTCATTTTGGTGGGAGGTATTTCATTATGGTTTTAATATGTATTTCACTGATAACTGTTATTTAGCACTTTTTCAGGTACTTATTAGCCATTCTTTGGAGAATATATGCTTAAATCTCCTGTTCATTTTAATTTTTATAATTTTATTTGAAGTATTAAAATATTCTGCATCTCCTTTATTTTTATTCTGGTGGCTAGTCTGAAATAAAAATTAAAATTGGTTTCTAAATATTGAACTAATTATCACAGCATATTTTAAAAAATTATCCTTTACATTTGCACCATTCTATTGGACACACTAAGTTTTGTTTCACAGATTTCTTTTTTGTTCCATTCTAATACATATTTTTTCACTGTTACCATATATTTTTAATTATTAATGCTTTAGAATACACATCATTGATACAACCTTATTTTAATTATTAAGGATTCAGAATATACATTAAAAGTTGGCACAGTAAACCTACTGTCCTTTTTTCCTCTGTTTCAGTCTTTTCTTATATATTCTTTCTCATTCATTTTTCCATGAACTTGATCACTTAGTAAAGCCACATCCATTTGTATCTCATTGCGATTTGCACTAGAAATTCTTCAAAATTACAAGTTAATTTAAGGACAACCACCCCCTCTTACCTATTTTGCTTTACCATCAAAGAACATTGTATCTCTCTCCATTTATTCATGTTTTCTTCAATTTTATTGAGTAAATTTTGGCTTGTTCTTTGGTATTTTGTATTGTGTTGATATTGTGAAACTCTGGTATTTTGAATTTATATTTCTCTTTTTCTTTGTAAATGTTTTCTGGTCCTTAAAAAAAAAAAAAAAAAAAAAAAAAAAAAAAAAAAAAACAACCACCAACCCAATAAAAGTACCTTTTTGTTACTAAGCACATTTCAGAATTTGTTTTTTATTGCTTGCTTAATTAGCATTGCCCCACAGGAGAAGATTTTCCCAATAAATAACAGCCACGGTTGCCAGAGAGAGTCTGGCCCACAGTATTCCATCTACAGGGATGTCCTGTCCCTTACAGATTCACTCCACCCCCAGAGGTGAACCATTCAACAGGACCTGTATTAGGTCATGGTCTTTAAATCTTTGTAGTCTCTAGTCTTTAAGATCCCTTCTGCCTCTAAAGACAGCAGTCCTAACTCAGTGGTTTGAAGCTCTCACTGTACAAAAGACTGCCACCTCTAGACATTCTGATTTAAATGGTCTGGGTGGGACTGGAACATCTGTATTTTTAAGAAAATCTGAGATAATTCTAACTTGCTGCCAGAGTTGAGAATCATTGTTCTAAATTTGCATCCAAAGAGCTAGCTGGGTGGAAAGCTTTCTGTGGCATCTGTAACCTTGGCCTGTCTCCCAGGAGGCTGTTTGATGGACTGGAGCAGAGGAGGTTCATCTTTCCTGATAGGGTCATATTCCCACGGGTGAGATGTGCAGACAGGTGTGCAGTTTCAAGCAGGGTGGATGGGCCTGGGAGCTGGGCATGAGAAGGGAAGATTGAGGACCAATCTGAGAACCTGGAAGCTTTCACACCAGCAGAATTACAGAAGCCATGGACTTTCTTCTACTAGTGAAAGTCAGCCAATGTTGGGTGGAGGCCTTTGGATTGAAGGGCAGTGACTTCTTGTTATCAAGTCATCAGACCCATCACAAAGGCGACTCTGATTTGATTTAAGAAAAGATCAGGTGCTGAGTTTGGGTGGCCACTCTTCCTATTGGTAAAATGGGCAGATGGGCCCTCTTCATATTTGGAGTCCTGTGGCATATGCCTGCTCTGTGGAGAGACCTGCCCCTTCCGATGCTACTGGTGCTCAGGCTGCTTGCCTCCTGTCGTGGTTAATCAGGCTTGGGGCCCCTATTAGAGCTGTGAATTGCAATGGGGCCTTATACTTGGAAGGCAATTGACAGCATGTGGCTCAGTATACAGGGATTTATGCCAGTAGTTCACATCACTATTGACATTTTGCTAGGGGCACATGTTGTGCTTCCAGTGACCACATTTTGGCATTACACAAGCGCCAGCTCAAGGTTCTTTACTGAACAGGTGATTCCATATCACTCCCAATAGGAAATTTGGGAAGATAACGCATTCTGCCTTCCTGCTCTTGGCAGAACTGGCCATGGCTTTGGTTACTTTAGCCCTGAAGGAAAAACACCATGATATCCTGATTGTCACATGGGGCATATGAGGCCAAACTTATGAGATAAGGCTGCTGTGCTACTTAAAATTGTACAACATAATAAAGATCAGTTAACACAGTCCTTCGTTTGTGTCAGGCTTTCTCTTGATTGACAGTTTGTTTCAAACACTAACCCTTGGAGGGATGTAATAATACAACAAGAGCAACAGCAAAATTAAGTTCTACGATCGCTTCTCCAACCCCTCACAAAGACAGGCTTGAGAGCAGAGTAGCAAAGAGGCAAACCCTTGGTCAAGGTGGCCTGGGACCAGATCCTGCTCCATCACCTACTCTCCATGTAACCTGGGCAGGTTTCTTGACCTCTTTTTGCCACATTTATTTGAAATGTGATGATGGTGCCTACCTCCTAGGATTATTGGAAGAGTAAATCATTTTATTTCTAAAGCCCTTAGAACAGAGCCAGCACAGAGAAAACATTATATAAGTGCCTGTCACCTATGTCACCTGCAATTTATATTATTATAGGGAGAAAAGGATAAGAAAAGGTTGATGGCTGAGTATTATCTAAAATTTCTGTAGCAAAATTGAATATAGGCCTGTTAATAGTATTATGGATCCAGTAACATATTACTGCACAAACGGCAGTGGCAGAGAGTGACTGGGAACCCAGATGGCGAGCCCGATTACCCAAGTTCAAATTTTAACTCGTGTGTAACTTGCAGTAAGTTACTTAACCTTTCTGTGCTTCGGATTTCATGAGAATAAAATAGCATGAATAATAACCATAATAGCTACCAAATAGGGTTATTGTGAGACTTCAATGAGGTAATAATCCACACAAAGTAGTTAGATCAGGGCTTTATCACACGAAGAAGATATTTTGGACATTATTTTTTTTCTTTTACATAAATAGCTTTCTTCTTTTTCTTTTCCCCTATATCTGCTACTCTTCACACAACTATAAATCTTTGCCCAATGATATTTCAAGAGGTCTCTTCCATTCAACCTTTGTTCAGCAGCATCCACACATAGAATGTTAGGCTCTGCCTCTGAAAATCAGATACAAATATGGATTCTGCCTTCAAAGGGCTCCCGGGATCTTAGGAAAGACTGTGAATGAACATCTATGCTAGAGTTTGGATCCTGAATGTTCCCTGTGTTAAAGGCGTGGTCCCGAACATTGTGTTATTAGGAGGTGGTACATCCTTTAAAAAGTAGGGTCTAGTGGGAGGTCTTTAGGTCACTGGGGATGTGCTCTTGAAGGGGACTGTGGGCCCTGGCCCCTTCCGCTCTCTTTCTTTTTGCTCCCTGACTCTTGATTTGAGTGGTTTTACTTTGCCCTGTTCTCCCATTAGGATGGACTGCCTCACCACAGACCCAAAGCAGTGGGGTCACCTAATCACAAACTGGAACCTGCAAAACTGTAAGCCAAAATAAACCTTTTCTCTTAATAAGTAACTTATCTCAAGTATTTTGTTGTAGCTCATTAACAGATTCTGATAAGAGTCACACTGTCATAAACATTCTAAGAGACATGGTACCATGATGTAACAGGCTCCTAGAAACTGAGCCCAGAGGTTCTGACTACAGAGGTTAGAAACCTTACATAGAGGCCATTTTTGTGCTAGGCTTTGAAGTATGAATGAGGTTTTTGTCAGGTGGAGATTAGAAATAGGTTAAGAAGACATTTTCAACCTTTGGCAGTACATCTGAATCATTTGGGAAGCTTATTATAATACTGGGCCTCACCTACTGAGGTTCTGTTCAGTGGGACTGGGCTGGGCCTTGGTTTTATTGAATTTATACAGTTTGGTCAAATAATAGAAAATGCTCCCTGAGTTCTTAGTGCACTGTGTAGTGGGCCAACCAGGTCAACGTGTCTTATTTCTGGTGGTGCTAACTATGATCACTTGACTAACATTGTGTCCATTGTATATTTTGCCATTTCTCCCTGTGAAGACCTGTTAAAACTATGTGAACATTCTGTTCCTTGTCACACTCTTGCCCACCAGTTTGAGAATCTATAGACAGTTTTTGCTTGTGTGAAGTATTTTTGTGGTATTTGATGTTGATTTTATATTTCCATCATTCTAGAAGAAAGATTTTGTACCTTTCACATTCTCTCTTTGAAACACCAGAGGCGGTGCTTGGAGGTCTGGCTGATTGCCTTCTTTAATCGATTTTTCCCTTCCATGGCTGTGCTGATCACACAGGTCCTGCCTAAAAAGAATGAGTTTGTGTTCTTCTGCCATTGACCTTTATCTCCTGTCAGCTGCCAGAGGACTCTGGATAATAATGATTGGAGGTGTCACGTTTCCAGCTGCAATGCCAGCAGCCCTGTGTCTGGCTGTGTGACCCCATGAACTGGAGCGTTCACAGGGGTCAGTTAGGATGCTGCAGGATGGTGGGGGGTGGGCGGTGAGTAGGGGGTGGTGTGGTCTGCAGGTCAGGAGGGACGTAGGAAAGGCCTCAGGCTTCAGGAACTGCTTTGTGAGTGGGGTGGGAGAAAACACTTGAATTTCCTCTGAGTTTATAAGAGTCTATTCAGTAGCCAAAGTGGGAATTCAGTAAACAATGACCTGTCTTCCCACACCCTAAGATGTGGTTGTTTCCTGAAATTTGAAATGATTTGAGAGAACCAACTAGTCCCTGGCCTGGGGATAGTTCCTGTTTTAGTCAGAATTTTCCAGAGAAAGAAAACCTATAGGAGACATCTATACATCTATGTCTATAAAGAGATTTATTATAAGAAATTGACTCACAATGATGGTGGCTAAAATATCCTATAAGCAGCAGCCTGAAATCTGGAGTCCCAGGAAAGCCAGGGGTGTAGTTCTCTTCTGAGTCCAAAGGATTAAGAACCAGGAATGCCAATGGCGTGAGACCAATGTTTCGGCTCAAATGGTCGGGCATGGAGAGGGACAATCCTTCCTCCCTTTGCCCTTCCGCTCTGTCCCAGCCCTCAAGGAATACAATGCCCACATTAGGGATGGCCATTTTCTTTACTCAGTCTCCCTGAAACACTCTCACTGACACACCCAGAAGTGATGTCTTACCAGCTCTCTGGGTACTCCATGACCCAGACTAAATGACACATAAAATTAACCATCACAGTTCACAAGTCTGTGTGTTTTCCCTGTTACACACTGACAATCAAATCATACACACTGTAGAAGGAACGTGGCCACAACAGGCCCATAACTCATGGGCACCAGAGAAAGACCTGCCCTGAGCTGGGCTACTCAGGTAAGGTGTGCTTCTCAATTTGAATCTGTCCAGGAATTCCCTGGGGATCCTAGTAAACTGAACATTTTGATTCAGTAGGTCTGGTTGGGGCCTGACATTCTGTATGTCTTTTGTTGCTTTCATTCTAATTAGTTATAACGACAGTAGAATGCACTTTGATTCATAATATATAATGGAGTATAAGTTCTCATTCTTCTGGTTATACATGATGTAGAATCCCACTAGTCATATTGTTATATATGTACATAGGATAATAATGTGTGATACATTCTACTATCCTTCCTATGCCTCCCCTCTCCCCTCCCTTCACTCCCCTCTACCTAATCTAAAGTAACTCTATTCTTCCCTAGCATCCCCACCCCTTATTGTGAATTAGCATCTGCATGTAAGAGAAAACATTCTGCCTTTGGTTTTTGGGATTGGCTTATTTCACTTAGCTTGACATTCTCCAGCTCCATCCATTTACCTGCAAATGCCATAATTTCATTCTTCTTTAAGGCTAAGCAGTGTTCCATCATACACACACACACACACACACACACACACACACACACACATGTATATATACACACACACATACCGTATTTTCTTTATCCATTCATCTGTTGAATGGCACCTAGGTTGGTTCCATTGTTTAGCTATTGTGAGTTGAGCTGCTATAAACATTTGTAAGCTGCCTGTCGTGGCCAGCCACAACGCCGCGGGAGGAAAACTCTCAGAGGCAGAGTAAAGATACTACTACTTTTACTTCTACTTTCTTAGAGAGAGCTTAGAGAGAGAAAGAAAGATTTTTCTTCTTCTTAGAAAGAGCTTAGAGAGAAAGATTAGAGATAGCTTTTTCTTCTTCTTCTTCTTAGAGCTTAGAGAGAAAGATAGAGCTTTTCTTCTTAGAGCTTAGAGAGAAAGAGAGAGAGCTTGAAAGAGAGAGATTTCTTCTTTAGAGAGAGAGAGAGCTTAGCTTTTAGAGCTTCTTTCTTCTTTCTTCTTTCTTCCTCGGGAGCCTCGGCCTAACTCTGACCAGCAATTACTTCTTCTATCTGGTTTCTCTTCTGTAACCGCTCTGCCTACGTTCTGGCCGCTCTGATTCTTTTCTTCTTCTCCGACCCGAACTCTTCTTCTGACCGACCGAGCGACTGCATGACTGACTGAATGAATTCATTCTTTCTCCTGACTCCGACCACTTTCACCTGGTTATATACCTTTAGCTTTGCGGGTGCCTCACGTGCATTTACAGGTGCATCACATACATACTTATTATCAGGTGGAACTTATGGCTTCCAGCTGACCGCAATAGCCATCTCCCTAATTGGGGCTCCTTCAAACATTGATGTGGCTGCATGCATCACTGTAATATGTTGATTTTAAGTCCTTTGGGTATAAACTGAGGAGTGGGATAGCTGAGTCAAATGGTTGTTCCATTCCCAAGTTTTCTGAGGAATCTCCATACTGCTTTCCATAATCGTTGCACCAATTTGCAGTCCCACTAGCAATGAATGAGTGTACATTTCCCCCCACATCCTCACCAACATTTATTGTTGTTTGTGTTCTTCATAAATGCCTTTCTGACTGGAGTGAGATGGAATCTTAGAGTAGTTTTGACGTGCATTTGTCTAATTACTAGAGATGCTGAACATTTTTCCTGTATTTGTTGATCAGTTGATTGCATTTCTTCTTCTGTGAAGTATCTGATCTCCCGGAGTGGGGAGGGCATGTCTAGGCTACTGGTTTGGGGACCACATTTGGAGTAGCAAGAATTAAGGGATATGAAAAGATCTGAATGTTCTAAACCACATTATTCATAAAGTATCTCAAATACTACCATTTGGATTGTTTTTCCTCTCTAGAATCCCTAGACCCACAAAAACACAAAGAATCCTATTACTTTATGGTAGGAAGGAACCTTGGGGTGGGGCCAAAGGTATCTGTGATTTCACAGTAGAAGTGGTAAAATGGCTTAAGCCAGCAGCACAGGGTCCATTTGACTTTGTTGGGTCTTTTCAATTTATCTCATCAAGAACCTGCTTTGTGAAAGGAAATTTGAAAAGTGCTGGGATCTGCCAGAAAGGCTTTGAACTTGTTTGTCTATTTTTTCCTGCAACAAAACATAGCTGACAATGTTCACATGGGTGACACTCCCCCATGGGCTTATGCAAGGGTTATATACAATTTCCTGTGTAGTGGCCATAAATGCACCCTTTTCTCTCCCACTTAAAGAATGTCAGAATGCAAGTGGATAGGCGCTCTTGAATCTCCTCTATGGATTTTTTGCCATTAATGGTACTTTAAACCTTTAATTACTGTGTTTCTCTAGTGATACATCAGGTGTGCTGAAAGTATAACACTGGATTTTGAAGACTTAGAAAGAAAAAGAACACAAAACAACCCATTAATAACTTTGCCTTTGGGTTACATGCTGAAATGATAATATTTTGATATATTGGTTAAATAAAATACATTTAATGAATTTTACCTGTTTAACTTTTTAATATGGTAACTAGAAAACGTAAATTTTCATATGTTGCTGCCATTATGATTTTACTGGATGGTGCTGGTCTTAGCATAGGTTTCCCTCCCTGTGCTCCAGCATCTCTTTCTGGTATGCCTGTGTCCATCTGGGTCTCTGCCAAACCCTCAGCTCCTCTGTGAGGAGTGACCCTTGAGACACATCCATGTATGACTTCCACCAATTTCTGAATTTCGTGTGTGTGTGTGTGTGTGTGTGTGCACGTGCGCGCTATGTGCTATTCTTGAAACTTCTAGTTTACTAGGACTTAGTAAATTGTTAACATATAACAACATCCTAAACTCTGGGAGGTCTGAGAGCACAGTGATAACCAAGGACATGGATGGAATTCAGTACTTCTCATTTTCTCCAAATTTGGTTTGTCCCTGTCCTAACATAAATGACTCAGGGAACAGGACAGGCAGCAATTCATGCCCTAGTAAGCTTTAAGGGATCTGGCTGGACTTTGCATTTGTCTAAACCGTGTACTGAGCAGGATGTCATTGCAGTTCAGAGGTAGATGAAGTTCATTTTGGTTCTAAGGCCTCCTTCATCTTTTCTCTCTGTCCCTTTGGTGAGCCCCACATGTCTACTAGCACTAGTGCTCTGCTGCCACAGACTCTTCTCCAAGTGCTTTACCCCAGCTTGTCCTCCCTGTCATGCTCCCTCTGGTATGAAACACACCTGGACCTCCTGCATTTTTTCAGTGCCCTGAGCTCTCAGCGCATCTGATTCTTGTAGGAATGAAAGAATAACTGACATTCTTAGGTAGCATTCTAAAGTTTGCAGGTTCCAGCAAGGTAGGCCCAAGGTATCCCTTTTTACTAGAAGATATTATCTCAGTGGATTTGGGGAATTAGAGGAGAAGGCTACTTGGAATGATTTGAGAGTGTAGAAAGGTTGTTCTGCTCAAAACCCTTCCACTCCCCCACGTTATCAAATTGTTTTCTCAGAGCAAGTGATGGGAGGGGAGGGGAGGGGCTTCAGGAACAGTCATGCTGAAGAAGAGGAGCTGGGGAACCACCAGGGGATGAGGATGGCATTCTCCTCCCTCAGGACAGAGAAGCGCCTTTCTGAGGACAGATCCCCACCTCACCTCTGGAGACCTTGGGCACCACAGGGGCTCAGAGCCTGTTGAATGATCCACCCACTGGGTGACAAGTAAATGCAGGCAGCCCTGACTGATTTTGCATCCTAGCACTAACTGCCATGATCTCAAGGGACTCACAGACATTTAAATATATGGCATTTGTGGCCTAGGAACTTTCAACCATAATCTCAAAGGACCCACCTCAAAAAAAAAAAAAAAAAAAAAAAAAACAGCACCCTGTGACTGTTGTCGTAATTACACAGGAAACTAAAATCCTCCTGTATGCGTAACTGTTGAAACAGGCTCTTTAGGAAGATTGGGGAAGTGTGTTAAACTGTGGAACTGCACATGACCGTGGTGCTCTTGGTGTCAGTGTGGGCAGCGTGGCTACCCCAGCAGGCCTCAGGAGAGCTCTCTGACCTCTGGGTCTCAGTGAAGGGGTCTGCTGTGAGGAACGGGAAGCATCCCTTCTAAGTGGTTCTGTGCATGGGGTGCAGGGTACTTCAAGAATCAAGTCACATAGCCATCTTCCCCACTGAGACCTTACTCAGAAGAAAAGAACTAAATATAAGGAAATTCTGTCTCTCTCCAGAATACCTTTTCTAATTTCCCTCTTCTCTCCTGCTCTTCCCTTTTCCTCCGGCACTGGGCTCTAAAATCTCTTTTCCTTTTTGTCTCTTTTTCCTGTACCATGAGCATGGTCTTTCTAGAGTTCTTCTTTTTCTCTCTCATGGCAGAAGCAGGCTGAAATGTTTCTCCAAACCACCATGATCACATTACTACTTTTTTTTTTTTTTTTTAGGTTTACTTATTCTCTCACTATTTCTAGGCTTAGTATTTAACCTGGGATCACTCAATAATTTAGCTCTCTCTTATGTTAATTCCTCTCCTTTCTACTCCCACTCTAGTTTATCCCTCCACTCTGGTTAAGTGCATGTACTTGTTTCACTCTTTGAGGTTACTTGGTTTGTTGCTAGATGGACTTCAGAGAACTTGTCACATTATGACACCACTCCTAACACTTCCCCCCTCCACCTGGGCCTGGCTACAGGGAAGTGGTAGGCAGCACTCTGTGCAAGTGGGCAGGGACCAGACCAGCAGTTGGTGCAGGTGTCTGGGGTTCCTGGTGTCAGGGATTGGCAATGAACTGGCCAGGAAGGACACATCTTTGCTAAAGTCTCCAAATACAGAAAAAAACTGATTGTGGCTCAAGATGTGTCTAGATCAGTGTTGGAATGTGGTATGTCTCAGTCCAAACTCATGGTCTGCCAACTACAACAAATGGTATTGAACCCCCCATTCCTACTCCCCATGCCATTGACTGCTTTATCAGTCATGGTGATGTCATGAGTTCAGGAAAGCTAATCAACAACAATCAATGCATTCTGTTCTACCATATTGAATGAACTCCACCAGTTAATCAACAAGAGATACTTGTATAAAAGATTATTGGATAATCGTATTGGAGGTCTTCATAGTTACAGAAGTAGATGTAGATGGTCAAGACTCTGGACCATAGGACCATGCAAAGAATAGTGTTTGTGGCTAAAAACCAAAGAGTGACATGAGGGGGTAGACAGATTGGTGTTAATGTTTGGGGTACACAGATCAGTGTCTAGAATGGCTTTTGCTTTGCCTGAAAATCGTCAGTTCATCTGATGGGAGAAGAAAAAGCAAAATCTCGTGTGTCAGCACTTTGGTAATTCAGCAGAACTGACTTGCTGAGTTCGTACCTGGCTGAGTGATGAGAAGCCTACTCAACTCTTGCTCCTCCCAGCAATCTACTCCAGGACATATTTAGTTTTATCGTTCATCTTTGCCCACAAATGATGAGAGGCCATGATTAGATTCCTTGTTAGCCATAAGTAGCTTACAAAGGACAGAGGGCTGTGCAGAACCACTGTAAACCAACAGTGT
Organism: Tamias sibiricus; assembly: GCA_025594165.1. Lineage (NCBI taxonomy): Eukaryota > Metazoa > Chordata > Mammalia > Rodentia > Sciuridae > Tamias > Tamias sibiricus. Next base: position 83,180,519 of record CM046664.1, read on the forward strand.
CTAGCAATGTGCATGGAAAACTATCCCTTCACTTTTCTGTTGAACGTCTATTTCCTGAGTGTGCCTGAAAATGTGTTAGGAATTAGGGATGCAATGGTGACTGAACTTTTTATATTTAATTTTACTTTTTTTAAAATCAATGTAAGTTCAGTATATCATTGATCCATCTGGAATGATGGAATTTATTTTGACAAAGGAACAATATAGAAACACATGTTTTTGCCTAAAATGCTAGCCAGTTTTCACAATGGTATTTATCAAATGGGCCATGCTTTCACCACACATTTGAAACAGCACCCTTGTCATGTACTAAATTCTCATATATCCTGGGATGGGTGGATTGTATTCAGATCCATTCATTTCCCCCTATTTTTGGCTTAGTGATGATCTTTAATTTCTATAACTTTATACATTTTCAGTAGTTGGCAGACAAGTTGTCTTCCTTCTTTATTTCTTTCCCTCTTTTCCTATCCCTCTTCCTTTATAGGTAATCCCCAGACATGTGTTTTTGCATATGACATTTAAAGTAAATTTTTTTCAGTTCCTTTTTAAAAAGTCTGGGGATACATAGGCTAAATTAAGTTTTATTGACAAGGCGTCTACTACAGATGTTCTTCCACTAAAATAATTCTAGAAATTCAATATGCATGTTAAACTAAGATTTCTGGTTTTTCCTTGTAGAGAAAAGAAAAATTCTTTCAATGGGTTATGTTGAGTAGTAAAGCCTACAAACGATATTCCTTTGGAGTATTTTAAAATGTAAAAATCAATTCCAGATGCAGCTTATGGTCAGTGGCTTCACGTGAACAATTCCCCAGTGTGCTTTATATAATATGACTAAGGTAAATCATCAACTGCCTAGTAAAATTTAAAAGAAAAAAAATCTTTCTTTTAATACATATCCTTTATAGGAAGATATTTCATGCTGATAACTGGAGAAGAATTTTTTTTTTTTTTTTTTTTGAGCATTTTCCTTGATGACCATTTTTTTTACACTCATGTAATAAATATAGATGTGATATGGAATCATAGAATATTCTTTGATCAACCCAGAACAGTTAATCAATTTGATATAACATCAAAACTCCTGGCGGAAGCAACACACCTTATTCTGTTTTCTGTGAAGATGTTCAGGATATCTTATTAGGTCTTTCTCTCCCAAGCTTGTAGTCAAACATGTTACCCCAAGCATGCAGCAGAATACACCCGAGGGTGGAACTGTATAAACCCTAGGGTTCTTTGTTACCTACCAACAGAGACTGAAAAGTCAGCACCTTCATGAGTCTCTGGAGAGCACTTTTATATTGACAGTCTAATACTAGTCAAGTAGAATGATAAAAGAACTTACTGATCACTGCCAGTAATCAGTAATTACTTAATGGAAGAAAAATATTAAGAAATATAACTATCCCTAAGAAAATATTTAAGATCATTCTTTCAAATCAGTTTTAATCCATTTAAATGGAAAGCTTAAAACCTCTTTGAAAAAAGTAGTTTCTGCTGAGGTTGTACTACATTGCCTTGGAGGGAGTGACACTAATGCTAGGGCATGTGGTAGATTGTGTTATTGTTCCAGTTATTTAAGAGATTTATATCTCCTGACCCTACTGAGGTCAAGATGCTCCCTACCCCATATCAGGCCATCTGACTTGGCCAGTTTATATGAAAGTACTTAGAACAAGGTGCCAAGATCCTTTATGGGTTCTGCCATTACTCATTTCTTTTTCCCTCTACCACTGGAAATTTATAACCTAAGACATGAAAGGTTGGCTACTCCAACTTGGTCCCAGACTGAAAACATGGAGCAGAGTCACAGACAAATGGTAGCCCACATCCACTGTGACAGTCTGTCCCTCTGCTTGTAACAAATCTAATTTTTTTTACCAACAACTGTGTGAAAGAATTACATTTACCCCAATGCTGTATGATTAATTCCATTTCTGTTCATCACTTATGACTGGAAAAATTTAAGAGTTCTGTTTGATGTGGGGCGGGGGGGAACAATTGGAATGTCTGATAATTCTGCCAATGAACTATGTAGAAATCAGGTATAGTGGTCTCCACTAATACAGGTTTTATGGTTTATATAAACACCAACATTTCTCTCTCTTCTGTAGTGGTATGAGAACAAATACTGTTAGCATAGTAGAAAAATTTTTGTAGAATACCAGGAAAGAAAAAGAAAAAAAGAGTTTGTGTCTTTTAACTGAGAGCAATCAATGTCCAAGTAAATGACTATATCAGGATTTCAACACATTAGTCACATTAGTTCAAGTTTTCCAGAGCCCAGAATCAATGCATAAAAGAAAATATTGATTAATTGTTGGTCATTTTCCAAAAAATCTCTACCATAATCAAAAGATAATTATTTGTTGTTGTAAGCCTTTGAGATTTAGGGGCTATTTACTATTAGTCTAGGCTAAGCTAAGTGATAAAAAGTATCATCCTAAAATGGTTATTTTAATGCTGTTTCTACTTCATTTAGATATCCAATTTCTAAAAGCAGTATAGCATACTTTATTATTTCCCAAATTTATCTTCTGTTGATTCTGTGGTTAGGCTACCCATTGAAATATGATGCCTAGAAATTTTAGATAGCAGTTCATTGAAAAATCCCAACAACAACACAGGTTCCCGTGGGAAGGCATACAACATTGGTAATGGATGAAATTTGGAGCATTCACAGTGGTTTTATGAATAATAAGCTGGTGGTAATGTCGCCATGGTCCTTTGATTTTAGTGGTGATAGTGTACTTATACTCTGCAAGTTTGGGTGTAGAAGAGTGTGTGTTGGATAAGATTCAGGCTGGCAGGCCATACCCCCAGGCACCTTCCCGGAAGTGCCCAACTCTCGCGAGAATTCACATTTGGCGGGCTCCGAGTCCCTACCCTTCCTGATCCTGGGAATACTCGCCTCTCACAGGAATTCAACCCTGGGCGGGCTCTCCCTTTCTGAGCCAATCCGGACCATACAAGTCACACTCCCACCCCTCTGTACTTAAGCCCCAGCTTGTCCAGAACTCTTTCTCTTTTTGCCGTCATCTTCTCACCAGCTCTCCCCTTCCCCGTTCCCCTTTCCCTTTCTCCCTTTCCCCCTTCCCCCCTTTCTCCCCTTCCCTTAATAAATCCCCCTTTTCTACAAGGCGGTCCCGGTGTGGTTCTTGCCCTTCATTTGGTGCGTTGGCCGGAAACCTCATCCCTCCGGAGGGCATAACCCTCTCGGAACCGCTTCACTCAGCCTTTCGCTCATTTTTATCGCCACTCCAACGCATCCACTGCCGGTCATCGGATTGGTAAGCTCCTTCGTCCCCAGGGCTCCTAAACCCGTTGGGCCTTTCACAGTGGGAACTGGCCGTCGATCGTCCAGCAGCCCCACTTGTGGCCCATACGGGGGGGGATCGCACCCCACCTAAGACCTTCAAGGTTACAGTGGACCCCAAGGAGCTCGCTCTCTTTCTCTTTCAATCTCTCTCTCTCCCTTTTCTGGGAACACGCTTCCAGCCTGCCCATGGCTTCCGCCGCCTCCACACTCAGCATCTGACAGCCCCCCGAGTCTGCACTTGTCTGTCAGGGTTCGTGAGTCTGCACCACGTGGCAGCCCCACACCCTCGTCCCCTCCCAGAGTTCCTTAAACCTGTCTGGTCACTATGTGGTAAGAATTGACCGTTGATTTTCCAGCAATCTCGCCTGTGATCTGTGCAGGGGGGAAAGTACCCCACCCGAGTCTTTAAAGGCAACGGTGGATCCCAGAAACTCCCCCCATCCCCACCTCTATCTGCCCACTCTAAAGTTTTCAGCTGTAGTGTTTAAAGTTTTCAGCTGGGAGTGGTTAGAGAAGTTCCTTTCCGCACTCCGGACTTGAGCTTTTCTTTCCCATCCGGGACGGGACACAAAAATTCCCTGTGCAGGGGGCTCATAGTCCTCCGGTATCTTGAGGAAGACATTTCTCATGATATCCCATGTCGGCCTGACCCAGTGACGACTGGGTGAGCAGACTTGGATCTCACTCTAATACATATTTTGAAAGGGACGCTTTTTGAAATATCTTATTAACCTCTCCCCATTAACGGGGGAAATATGGGAACTTCCCTATCGATTCCAGCTGATTCTCTCTCTTAACTGCCTCCTAAAAAATCGGGCAAACCTAGGCTTAAAGCCACACATAAAGAAAAAGAAATTAATAAAGTTATGTACAAAAATTTGGCCTTCCTACCCATTATCCAATTGGTGGCCAGAGTCAGGGTCCCTAGATGCTCGGGTTTTATGGGAACTTTCCAGCTTTTGCCAACAGTCGAAAAGATGGACAGATTTGCCTTACGTAGATGCCTTTTCCCTTCTCCGTTCAAATCCTTCCCTGTACACTCGGTGTAGTCCTGAGACCGTTTTACTAGTATGCAGACCTAGTGAGCCGCCTCCATCCTTGATTGACCTTGATTTTGACCCAGGATTAGAGGTTCCACCTCCCCCGTACCGACAGTCTAGAACTCCCGTCCCTCCCCCTACCCCGGCTCAGGCCCTCAATTCCGAAATTGCCGCGCCTTCGTGCTTAGACCCTCCTCTTCCTTTTGCATCATCCTCCGCCCCTCCCCTTCCTTCCGTTCTGGCCGAGCCCTCCTCTGTAGACCCTCCTTTTCTTTCCACGCCATTTCCTGTGCCTTCAGCGACACTTTCCCCGCCCACTCAACTTCTCGTTCCTAGTTCCGCACCTCTTCCGCCATTATCCCCGCCCACTCAGCTTCCGCCGCTTGGTTCTGCATCATTTCCTGCCAAGCCTACCCCGCCATCTTTGGCCATGCTGTCTTTACTAGACGCACCGCTTCAAACCTTAGCCCCCACTTCCGCAGATTCTGCTGTGTTCCTTACCAGATGCGCCGCCTCAGATTTTGACCCCCACCCCGATTTCTTCCCCAACGGCTCTGGCAGCAGTGCAGGGAGAGAGTTGCGTAGTCCACGCTTCTTCCCCAGCGTCTTCCACGGAGTTTCTCCCGGCCCCAGCAGCTCTCACAGTGTCTCTCCCAGACTCGAGGGATATTCTGCTGCCTCCTGCATTCAGTCCTCCCTTGACACGCTCAAAAAAGCAGGCAGCTCAGATAATCGCGCCGCTAAGGGAGGTAGCTGGGGCAGAAGGGGTTGTAAGACTTCATATCCCATTTTCCATGTCAGATCTGTCCCAGATAGAGAGGCGATTGGGTTCATTTACTACAGACCCTACAACTTATATAAAAGAATTCCAATGGGTCACCCAAGCGTGCAGTCTCACATTTCATGACACATACTTCATTTTGTCAAATACTTTACTTCCTGAAGAGCGTAGACGAGTCTGGGAGCAAGCAAGAGCATATGCGGATGAGACTCACAGAGTAAACCCAAACTTCCCCTTTGGTCCAGATAGAGACCCAAACTGGGATTACAATGCCCCAAGGGATGTGGTCTTGAGAGATCAGTTTTTAGTTTGTATAGTAGGTGGTCTTAAACTCTTTAATTTTGATAAGCTGCAGGAAATTATTGTGTTCTCTGATCTGCCTAGCTCAACTGTGCTCCCTGGCTCGTTTTGCTCCGTCTCCTCCCCCATTTTTCTTCTCACTGTTTCAAAGGCCACTGGCCCACCACCCCCTATTGATGCTGATGAGGAAAGCCCACCACCCCCTATTGATGTGGGAACCCCTCAGCCCCCTACTGAGGCAGGAACCCCCCAACCTTCTACTGATGCAGAAACCTCCCATTACCCTGTCCCCACTGATTTAGTGGACCCCAAAGTCTGGGATACTCAGACTCCCTCCCTTGCTCAGTGTGGCCCCGTACAAATATACCTTAAAGATCCCCAGCATTTCCCCAATAAAGCCCAGTATCCACTTCCAGCCACTAGCCTCAGAGGTCTTCAACCCATCATCTCAGATCTTTTGCAGAAACATTTTCTCAGACCCACCCATTCCCCTTATAATACCCCTATATTGGCAGTTCAGAAGTCCAATGGGTCGTATCAGCTAGTCCAAGATCTTCGTCTCATCAATGAGGCTGTTAAGCCCATACACCCCATGGTCCCAAATCCGTATACTATTCTCTCCTTAATTCCTTCCTTATCCACCCATTTCTCAGTTATTGACCTGAAAGATGCCTTTTTCACTGTCCCTTTAGCTCCAGAATCACAAGACCTCTTTGCCTTTACTTGGACAGATCCAGATACCCAGCGGTCCCAACAGTTGACCCGGACAGTCCTCCCTCAGGGTTTTTGGGACAGCCCTCATATCTTTGGACAGATATTGGCTGCGGATCTCAAAGATCTTGAATTCCCTAACTCCACTCTCTTGCAATATGTAGATGACCTTCTCCTCTGCAGCCCTTCCCTCTTCACAGCTCATGAAGACTCTTACACCCTTTTAAAATTTTCTTGCTTCTCATGGGTATCGTGCTTCCCCATCTAAGGTGCAGCTTGCCCAGACCCAGATAGTGTATTTAGGAGTTCAGATTTCCCATCAATCGAAGGCCATTACTGTGGACAGAAAGGCCCTCATAGAGGAGCTCCCATGTCCCAAGACAAAGGAAGAGATTCTCTCCTTCCTAGGGCTAGCAGGATATTTCCTTGCCTGGATTCCCAATTTCTCTCTTTATGCAAAGCCCCTATATGAGGCAGCTAAGGGGATTGAGGGAAAGTTCCTTCCCAAAAGCATTCAGGCTGAGTTTAAGCATCTGCAGCAGGCACTGTCACAGGCCCTAGCTCTTCATCTCCCAGACCTTCTTCAGCCATTTACCCTTTATGAAATGAAGGGTTTGGCTCTCAGTGTTCTAGGCCAATACAAGGGCCCCACCTTTGCTCCAGTTGCCTGTCTCTCTAAACTGCTTGACCCCACCGTTCGCGGATGGGCCCTTGTCTTAGGGCTCTAGCTGCTGCTTACCTAATTCTACATGAGGTTTCTGCTCAGAATAAGTTTCCCTGTGCCCACCTTCCAGACCTCAGCTGAGACTTACATTGAAATGCAAATGGGGAAGCTAGCAAGCTCAGTAGGAGATGGCTCAGTCCCCAAACGAATGGGGAAAAATTTTTTTTACCTAAACTTACATTGGACTAAACCAAAAAGCAAATTGTATGGTAATTACTGACTAGTCATTTTTCTAGGACTCTTGCTTTTTCCTAGATCTAATATCCCTTGGTCCTAGAACTTCTCTTCAGCATGGAAGATATGACTAGTACTGTTCAGTCTGATTTGTGAGTAACTTTGTTAAACGTCTGATTAATTTACAAGGTTAAAATGCTAACTGTTAAATATGCCATCAAGTAACTCCTTGAATTCCATTGGGTAACATTATTGATTGTTTTCATAAATTGGTAAATTAAAAAGAGGTTCAAGTTTACTTTGTCATCACTGAAAAAGGTTGAAGTTTCAACAGGTATAATTCTATATGCTTAAACATTGTGTTCTCGTGAAGTGGTTAACAGATGTGTGTGATTCTGTATAGAGGTTTATAAAAGATTGCTATGTATGTAGAGGCTTAAAGGTTTTGACTGTTACTGTAAGGATTGTTTCAACTTTTCCACAAAAGGTTAAAAGCTCTCAGCCTTTCCTTAATTTGTTCTAAATGTAATATTGTGTTAAATGTGTTTTTATTCTCATTAATTTTATTTTGTATTTTCCTTGTAAACTGTCTAAAAGTTGCCTGTCAATGTTTTGCAGAGGTATTGCTTCAAGAACACAACCTTGGTTAATTTAAGATAATAAGCAATCACCTAGGATGGTACAATCCTCAATTAATGGAAAGGGTAAATGACAGTAAGTTTATAGGCATTAAAGTAAAGCACAGTGTGCTTAATTTAAGACTGGTGAGACTAACTTGCTATATGTTTAAGATCAAGATATTAAAGTTAAATTAAAAGGGCCAAGAAAACCAATATTTGGCTCTTGCCCTTAGAGTCGGTCTGATACAGGGAACAGGGAACTTCTCTAAAGAGTTTTGCCACTTTGGGCCACATGTCTCTCGAGCAGGGAGGCTAGAAGACTTCTGGAGAAGAGGAAAGCCAACCAGTGCACTTGCTAAAAGGAGGGTCCTTGGAAAAGGGAGACATCCCTGGTGCTTCCAAGGGAAGCCACAAGGTCAAGCAAGACCTGGACCTATCCTTGCAGAAGGCACTAGCAGAATGAAAAAGCTGCTCTTAAGTTCCCCCAAGAGTTATTCCCATCAGAAATCAGCTGACTCTTAGCAATAGATAAAAGCAAAAGTCAGTTTGACCTACTTCATCTTAAACAAATAGCAAAAAACAGTTGAAGCCAAAACACAACCATTCTTGGGCATTTAAGAAATAATAGTTAAATGTAACTTAAGATATACACTTGTATGAGCCCCAAGAATTGGTAAGGCCGAAGGCTACAAAAGAGATTCTTAGGCAGGAATGCCTGATAACTCTAAAAAGAAACAGTTTAACAAATCTTCCTAACCTACACAGGTAGGCTTAATATTTACTAGCATGATTATCTAGCCCTCCAGTAGAAAGATTTTAAATTATCATCTTCATGGTATACATTGACATGTTTCAGATATACTACAACATTTCTTTGGTACTCATGTTTTTTGCTTCTCTCATAGAGGCTCCTGTCCCTGATGACTTTACAATATTCCCCCGGCTTCAATCTGGCCTGACTTCTAAAAAGGGAATTCCAAACTACTTGTCCCCATCTCGCTGCCCCTGTTCAGCTCGAAGAAGCCAGATCCGGTCATCGTCCCATTCCCTTACAGTAGTAAGGAGTTCCTAAAATTAGAAGGGAAATGAGGCCAGAATCTCATAGGCAGTCAGCATGTATAGGTAAATCAAGTCAGGTTGAAAGCCAATTTGAGTGAGCCAATTTTGGAAACTTGGGAGACTGTCCCCTGAGGGATTGAAATGTTAATTCTCTCAGAGGCCTTCTTCCACCCTTATCAACAACATGCCCCAACCCGTTGCCAAGGTAACCTGTCCCAGGAATTGCCCCTCCCTACAGAGAGCTATACAGTTTTTAATTCATGTGTCCTGGGATGCGCCATCCTGCCCTTCCTGCCTCAGCCCATCTGCTTCCCACCTTTTGGCCATCTCACTGGGCCTGGTCACAATATGGGCCTGGTCACAGTATGCAGGAAGGAGAACAGTTAGAAAGGAAAAATTACAACTGGCACAACAATCCCATTGGGACATGTTCACAAAACTTCATCAGCTAGGCTCTCCCAATATGGGGACCTCTAGTTCTCTTATTCTATGCCTTCCTTCCCTGTGTCATAAAATTTCTACAGGGACAATTAAGTAAAATCTCTAACCAAACCTTTAACCAGCTTCTCCTCAGGATTATTAATTGTAAAACCACAGATGACTTCTCATCACTTCAAGACAAATTTGCCAGATTCTAAAGGGATCAACTACACCTGGATGACTCTTGACCAGCTTGCTCCAAAAGGCCTCTAATTATGATGTGCCTTGCACTCTCCATTGGCCTCTTCACCTGCTACCTGTAAACTCGCAAGGCCTACAATTCCTACGTGCTCTTCGAGAAGACAGCTGACTGATTGCCCTCGTGACCTCTGCAGAAGCTTGGTTTCACACCCCTCACCAATCTATGGCCTCAAGGAAACTTCATCCATCTCATACCTGCAGAGATTCATCTTTTCCGCGCCTACCTCCTGGGAATTTTTTTACCCTCAAGCCTGATTTGCCTGTTTTGTATGCCTACATCCCCCCCCCCATAACACCCCACATCGCCCCGTTTCAGCTCCGAAGCAGCCAGATCAAGACACGATGCCCCACTTCCTAAGAAAACAAAAAGGGGGGAATGTTGGATAAGATTCAGGCTGGCAGGCCATACCCCCAGGCACCTTCCCAGAAGTGCCCAACTCTCGCGAGAATTCACATTTGGCGGGCTCCGAGTCCCCACCCTTCCTGATCCTGGGAATACTCGCCTCTCACGGGAATTCAACCCTGAGCGGGCTCTCTCTTTCTGAGCCAATCCGGGCCATACAAGTCATGCTTCCACCTCTCTGTGCTTAAGCCCCGTCTTGTCCAGAACTCTTTCTCTTTTTGCCGTCATCTTCTCACCAGCTCTCCCCTTCCCCGTTCCCCTTTCCCTTTCTCTCCCTTTCTCCCTTTCCCCCCCTTCCCCCCTTTCTCCCCTTCCCTTAATAACCCCCCCTTTTCTACAAGGTGGTCCCGGTGTGGTTCTTGCCCTTCATTTGGTGTGTTGGCCCGGAATGCTGAACAAAGTTAACTTAGCCGGGAACACCGTGTTAGTGAAATAAAAGGGTTTATTGGGGTGCCACGTGGGGAAGGAAAGGGAAGGGGGGTAGAGAAGGTGGGGAAAGGGATGGACGGGATCAGGGGCAGGCACGAACAGAGAGAGGTTTCAGTCCGGGGCTGGCTTAAATAGCAGAGTGCTGGTCAGGCAGACCCCTGGGGGCGAGCGTCTCCATAGGCTGCTGGAGGTCAGGGGGCAGCGGCGAGGGCACCTGGGAAAGGTAGTCTTTTTACAAAGTACCTGGGGAGGTGTGGCCTTCTGCCTGGGAGGCGCAGCCTCCTGCCAGGAATCCAACAGAGTGGACTTGAAGGGAGACCTTAGAGGGTGTGTGTCATGTTTTTGTCTGCTCGGCTTATTTGACCGTTATTCACATTTTGGGTAATTTCCACATTATATGTACAACCTCTCTAAGAAAAAAATCTCTGCCTCCTTTTTCTGAGATCCACATGTGGCCCAGGCTCTGACATCAGGTAGATCTGAATAGCACTTCCGTTTGGAAGAGGTATGTAAAGGAGCAGTCACAATCTAGAACCCATACTCTGGAGGGAGATGGGGCCGTACCTGTTTTCTGCTTTGGGAGATATGATGTTTATTTTTATGTGTCAACTTGAAATGGTAGACATTGTTTCTGGGTGTTTCATTATTTCAATGAGGATGTTTCTGGAAGAGGTTAGCATGTTTTTTTTTTTTTTTTTTTTTTTTTTTTTTTTATACCAGGGATTGAACCCAGGGTGCTTTACCATTGAACCACATTCCCAGCCCTTTTTATATTTTATTTTGAGATGGGGTCCTGCTAAGTTGCTTACGGCCTCACTAAGTTGTGAAGCTGGCTTTGAAGCCTCCAGAGCTGCTGGAATTGCAGGAATGCACCACCACACCCAGCACAGGTTAGCATTTGAATCAACAGACTAAGCAGAAAAGATCAACAGGCATTATCCAATCTGTTGAGGACCCAGATAGAACCAAAAATTAAAGAAGGGAGGATTTACTCCCTCAGCTGTAGTTGGGACATCCATCTTCACCTGCCCTTGAACATTGTTATTTCTGGTTCTTGGACCTTGGACTCAGACTGAATTATACCATTGACCTTCCTAGTTCTCTAGGTTGCACATGGATCATGATGGGACTCCAATACCATACAAGCCAATTCCTATAATAAATAAATATAACACACTCACAAATATTCATACATATCCTACGGGAATGCTGATTCATAAATGTTGGTCTAATTTTCTCTGAAAATAATATATCCTTGCTTCATTGTGTAATACCCCAAAAGCACCACCATCAGTATCAATGTATATAGCCCACCAGGTGTGATGAACTGGTTAGTTAGAGAGCTTGGTGCCTTAGTTACTCAGCTAAGTAACTTGTTAGCTACAGCTTTCAAGTAAATTGCTATCATAGCTAGGTTCTGATTAAACGTCATTTTCCTTGTAGATCCCCAAATACATAAGATAACATCCCATTCTAGGGGTATGACTGCCTCAACAATGAATACCTGCTCTGTGCTGAGCCCTGTGTTAAGTGCTGGAAAAGTAAAGCAAATCCTGACTTTATGTAATTGCCGTATTCAATTCCTATCAGTGTCAACCATTGCTGTCTTATAGAAAAGATAACTATTTTTAAAAGCTTTAACAAAAAGCCCTAAAGAAAATTCCTCAAGGCACTTTAATTATTACATTAAAGCAGGAGTTGATTTCTATCTTGTTCTCAAATTCAACAAACTGCATCCCAAGCTCACATTCAAAATCTTAGGAGTTATTAATTTTATGTTGCTTCACTCTCTACATGTACCACATCAGCAAGTGTCATGGATGTGACCTTTACACCCGTGTGGAGCCCTGCCTCTGTCACTTCCCTCTGTCACCATTCTCATTCAAGGGTCATCATCTCTTACAGATTGCCGTAATGGCGCTGGTCTTCCTGCTTCAGCAGTGTACTAGAAAATATTGAACAGATGCCACTCTGGGGGAATAAAGCCCTGCTTTGTAATCTTCACTAATTTCTGTTGTGTAAATACTCCCCTGTGACCAATTTCAATCCACCAACCTGGCGTCACTGACCAGAGCAGACACTGTTGTATAGTATTTCTACCATGCACCATGTGGACACAAATAAACTCAAGAGCATAGATAAGGATAAGATGTAGTAAAATAATTACAAAATGATGTGTTTTAAATATTTACAATATTTTACTATCACCTATTGTGGGAAGCCATCTGTGAAATGCGTGAGGACCTTTTCCTCACATCACAGCCAGTGAGGGATAGGTCTGGCATTGGGAACTTCCCGTGTCACTCCCACTGAGACAGACCGCCCAGTTCACCTGACCTTCCCCTTTACTCTGCTCGAAAGGTCCCCCGCAGCAGCACTGGAGTGGGCGTAACCTGTTAGGAATTGAGCAGCCTACCTGCCGCCACCTTTATCCTATTTCAGTGAAGAACTTTCTGTGGAAAGCCTTTGATGTTTTCTGATATAAATAAAGCAGATGTGGGCTCCTTTATTTTAGAAGCTGGACCTGTCTGGTCAGCTTGCCCGTCCTGCCCTCTCTTTGAAACCACCTTCTGTGTTCTGTGGTTATTTCCCTGTGCTATTTTTCCTAGCTTTTATTTCTCAGCCAGCCAATTCCACCTGAGGAAAACCCCATTTCCATCGCCCGAGATGGATGTGGGTGGTAACTTATTATATTGTGAGTTTTTAAAACTCAATCTTTAATAATGATTAATACGTGATTCACTTGAAAACTTACCATTGGCTCTGTGGCTCCAGCACAACTAATGCTTCCTCTCTTTGGCCCGAGTAGTCAAAGTTCCCATACTGCAGCCAAAGCAACCTTTGAAAAGCACAAATATGACCACATTCCCTCTTCTCCATGCTTGAACCAGAATCTGAAATCCTTATCATAACGCTTCAACATCTAGCTCCAGTCATGGGGATGAGAGGAATGAACATCAACATCTCTCAATTCTTACTTTGTAAACATTTTTCCCAGTGCTCAATCCTCTCTAGCCACATTGGCCATCTGCTGTGTCCTCCACCACACCCAGTGTTTCATCCTTAGAAACTTTGCCCTTGGCACCCCCTCAGCCTGGAATGCTTTCCCTATAGATATGGACATGGCTTGCTAATGCCCTTCAAATGAGTCTCTCCTCTGACTACTCAATAAAAAAGAGAGATCAGACAGAACATTAACTTTAAGGATATATAAAGCTCTCAAAAAACCTTTACACCAAAAACAAACAAACAAACAAACAAACAACCCAATCAATAAATGGGCTAAGGAACTGAACAGACGCTTCTCAGAAGAGGATATATAATCAATCAACAAATATATGAAAAAAATGTTCAACATCTCTAGCAATTAGAGAAATGCAAATCAAAACTACTCTAAGATTCCATCTCATGCCAGTCAGAATGGCAGCTATCAAAAACACAAACAACAATAAATGCTGGCAAGGATGTGGGGAAAAGGGCACACTCATACATTGCTGGTGGGACTGCAAATTGGTGCAGCCAATCTGGAAAGCAGTATGGAGATTCCTAGGAAAACTTGGAATGGAACCACCATTTGACCCAGCTATCCCACTTCTCAGTCTATACCCAAAGGACTTAAAAACAACTTACTACAGGGACACTGCCACATCAATGTTTATAGCAGCACAATTCACAATAGCTAGTTTGTGGAAACAACACTGATGCCCACCAATAGATGAATGGATAGGGAAACTTTGGTATATATACACAATGGAACACTACTCAGCACTAAAAGAGAATAAAATCATGGCATTTGCAGGTAAATGGATGGAGTTGGAGAAAATAATGCTAAGTGAAGTCAGCCAATCCCAAAAAAACAAAGGTCAAATGATTCCTCTGCTATGATGATACTGAATTATAATGGCAAGGGAGAGGCATGAGAAGAATGAAAGAATGTTAAATAGAACAAAGGGGAGGGAGGGTAGGGGAAGGGGCAAAGGGATAGGAATACTGGCAGAATGAGTTCGATGTCAATACACTAAGTGCATGTATAAAAACTCAAATGGTATGAAAATACTTTGTGTAAAACCAGTGACTTGAAAAACTGTGCTCTTTATATGTAATATGAAAGGAATTGCACTCTGTAAGCATGTATAACAAATTAGAATAAATAAATAATTTTCTAAAAATATCAAAACACTAAACATAAAAAAAAAGTCAGCTTCTCTCAACACATCTACTCCATCTCCTGGATTGTCACTGTCTGGGATTTATTATTTACTTGTTTGCTTACTTGTGATTACTACACTAGAAGGTAAATCTCATGAGGGCAGGACTTTGGTGCAACGTTCTATCTCTGGGGTGGAAATGCACCTGGTCCCTGGAAAGTACTAGAGTCTCCTCGCTGCACAGCCCCTGGTGCTCCTTGTGGATAGTGTCCCTCTGTGGAGTACTGTTCATCACAGATAAGTCAACATGAAACAAATCTTCAAGAAATGGGCACCGTCTGCCAGAGATGCACTATTACTCCTTGACTCATATTTTGATCTCTAACATTTCCAAAATCTGCCAGGGCTTTGCATGCCTGAGTTGGAAAAGATGAGAATTTTCCAAGATCAGAAATCACAAGACTGAGAGTAACAGTTTGTTTTCTAAAAAGAGTCTGACTCCCAGGCATATTTTTAAAGTAATCATTTCATAAACTTCTGAGGCCTGGAAGCTCTAAGTACTCCTGCCTGGAGCCTGGAATTCGATCTGGTACAGTCTGAAGCTCTCCCTCATTCTAGCTTTGGACTTTGGGGTTCTAGATTAGAGCTTGCACGTTGATGTTCTCTCTCTCTCTCTCTCTCTCTCTCTCCTTACTTTTCCACTTTGAACTACATTCCCCAACCTCACCATGTTTCTTTACTGTCTTCGGTGGCTGTTTTCGTGTCCTGTTAGTCTGGTGTTTGGGGACTTCATTTCTCATTCTGGCCATGGCCCATCTCTGGCTGGCTTCAGCATTTCTTGTAGAACTTTGCCCATTTTTTTTCCAGGTGCTTTCCTCTTTGGGTAGCAATTTCCTTATACCCTGCTCACAACTGCCCCCTCCTGGCAGTTTAAATGTCACGAGACTGTACCTGACTATAGGTCTTAAGGCATGGTACCACATGGTAATGGGCATCTTAGAAAATGGGCATCTGAGAAGACGTGGGAGATGAGACAAGTCAGTGCTCTCTACAAAGAGGTGCACCGCAGGGCTGAGAGGATCCCCTGAAATGCTGGGAGGAATGTTAGTGCATGATCCCTATTATTGCAAATCAAAGCACCTTTATTGACAAGGGTTGTGATCAGAAAGGTCTAGAGAGGACTGTTCTGATAATAATCCACTTGCATATTAGGACCATTAATGACTATCATTCACATGCGTGCCTACACACACATAGTGTGTGCATTGTGTAAAATAAATCCTGTTCACCCCTACATTGAATCATTTTTATTGCTGCTGCCTGAGCAGTCATCAAATTCTTCATACCTCTCTTAAATTGTAGAGTTTAACTAGGCACAGTTCAATAAAGGTATGGCCAGGGCTGAGCAGTAAGGGAATACTATATCATATTGACCATGTGATCTTTCCAGAGATGTTATTCTTTGTGAAAAATTCAGCCTGTTTTGAAAGTAAGCTTTTGCAAATGTTAAAATATTTGTAATGCTTATAAGAGAGTATACCACATTATTGAATCAGTTAAAATATGCTTCCTTTGAAACATATCTAAAATAATTTTGATATTGTGAACTTTAACTTTATATTTTTCTTTTTTGCTGGGTTGTCATTTATCAACTTGTCATCATCCCTGCCTCTTGCCAGCGGTGTTCTGGGTTAGGTTTTGCCAGTTGGAGGAATCTGCATGACATGTGGAAGGAGACATAATCAGAAAAGTTGTCTTTAACTGGGAATGGCTGTGGACAGAGGTGGGGACAGTTGGCAGATGTGTGTGGTGACCTATCGGAGGACTTTTTGTTGGGTGCTGCAGATAGCTTAGATTACTAATAGGGGGTTCTCTGAGATTCCTGCAATTCCTAACATTCCCTACCTCTCTGGATTTTCTGGAAGCAGTGAAGTTTTACTTGCTAATCAGTCTTCTTCCAAGTATTGTGTAGGCTTCTAATTCTCTGGTTTCAATCCTTTCCTATTGGAAATGTCCACAATGGTATCTGCTTTAACTGAACCCTGATTGTTAGACTATTTGGTTCCAAGACTGCATCTAAAGGATAAAGATGGGATGGGAGAGATTTGCCAAATCTCATAGATGATCACTTAACATTTTCAATATATTAATTTAACCCCCAAATTAATATAAAATTTCACCTCAATTCCAACCAAATTCCAGTAATATTTCTTTTCTTTTCTTTCTTTCTTTTCTTTTCTTTCTTTCTTTTTTTTTTTTTTTTGTGGGGAGAGGGGAGCATGTGTTTGGGTGGGGTGGCTGGAAGGCAGCCTGAAAATTCTGTCCAAAATATAAGGAGAGAAATGAAGTTCCACAGTTAGGAAAATAGTTATATAAAAGAGAAACGTAGGAAGATTTATGCTACTAGATATTAAAACATTTTATAATGTCATAGTTAGAAAAATAAGGTGATACTTGCAAGTAGACCAAACTTTAGAAAGTGATTAAGAAAGAAATTATGTCTATATCTATCCATCTATTTATCTGGCTGCTTGGTATAGGATGGTGGAGACATCCTGGAATAGTAGGAAAGGATAAAGGTCTCACGTGACACGGAAACACTATCCAGTGGACTAATGACCTCAGTGTGAAAAAGAGTGAAATGGCAAAGTTAACAAAAGCTTGGGGTGTGGGGCAGAATAATATCTGTGACTTCTGAATGAGGAAGAGTTCCTTTTGAAAGCCTAAAAAGCATAAAACTTGACAGTATCAAATTTCAAGAGTGAGACTTAATGAAAAGTCACTATAGGCAGAGTAGCAGGTGAGTGACAGTAGGGGAGAAGGTCTTTGACATCATGTCAGACTTCCAAAGGATGATCAGCCAAGAAATTCTGAAAAGAGAAAGAAAAAGGTTAGAAACACATCGGAAAAAAAAAATAGGCAAAGATCGGTAAGTAGGCTCATCTCGGAAGGAGAAACCCAAACGACAGACCAGAACATGAGGAGTTGCCAGAGAATGGTCAATTAAAACAGAAAGTCACGACTTTACCCTCCTCAAAGTGGTGGCTTTAAAGCTAAAACCAAGCATCCTGACTAGGTGTGAGGAAATGGGACCCCTTAGGCACTGCCAGTAAGGTGCTAAGAAGGGTACCTGTTGGGAAGCATTCTGATAGAACCTCACCCAGGTGCAAAGGAGATGAGGAGAGTGTCATTCTAGTGTGATCAGAGTGGCAGGGGACTGAACTCAGCCGTGTCTACCACTGAAGTGGTGAAGAAGTAAAATGTGGCAAATGCATCTTGTGGGATACTGAGTTGCAGTTGGAAGTAGGAGATACATGTTTGTACCAGACCACAGATAAACGTAAAAACCAGACCACAGATTAACTTATAAAAACATCCTGATAAAGAGAAAATGTAAGCACAGAATAAAATCAGCACAGTACCATTCTACAATCAGATGACACATCCTTTGGTATGCCTCCTGAATCCAATTTTAAAAAACAGGGTTCACTCCAATTTCCAACCAAACTCTGACTGCCTGTCTTTCTAAAAAGATGAAGAATGTATTTTGATATGTTGTATATTTTTATTTAATATTTTATATATGTTGTCTGATGGACTTTAAACTAAGTGTGCCCCTAGTTCTTGGCATTGTGCAAAGTACAGAGCAGGCTTGTAGCAATAAACACTGCCAGGACCTGATGCTACCCCAAATTACCCCCTCATGACATTTAGATGGGAAGGAGTGACACCCCTTGTCCTGCAAAGGCAGGATTGGTAACTATCGTGTTCCTCCCACTTTTGTGTGATTGGGTTCCTGAAAGTTACCAGAAATGATTTGTGAGATTAAGGATAGTCAAAGGCTATTTTTCATTTTTGTTGAGTTGTTAAACCTCTAGTTTAGGAACTGGCAAACCATGGCTTCGCAGGCCAGATGTGGCCTCCTGCCTGTTTTTATAGAGCCTATGAGCTGAGAATGATTTTTGGGTTTCTTTTTCAGTGCTGGGGATTGAACCCAGGGGCACTCTACCCCTGAGCTATATCCCCAGCCCTTTTTATGTATTTATTCATTTTTAAATTTTGGAACAGGGTTTCTCTAAGTTGCTGAGGCTGGCGTTGAACTTGTGATCCTCTTGCTTCGTGGTTTTCACATTTTTTAGTAGTCGCATAAGTATCTAAATGATATCCTTGAGTTTGCCCCTTGACCAGCAAAGTCTGAAATATTGACTATCGGATCCTGTACAGGAAATCTTACAAACTCTTTCTGCACTTAATTAGCTGACTGAACACATCTTTGCTGAGAGGAATGGTAGCTGGCACTGGGCTAGGTGAGACAGAGCAATGAACAAGAGGCCAGCTCCCTTTTCTCATGGTTCTTAAATTCTAGCTGAGGGAGACAAATGATAAAGAAAAACATACATAGCATGTTAAGCAAATGCTACGAAGAAAAATAAAGCAGAGAGGTTTGAATGAGATTATTTTTGAAAACATGGCTATTATTTAGAAAACATTACAATGTAGTAGTCCCCTCTTACCTGTGGGGATGCATTCTAAGGCCTGCCAGTGGATGCCTAAAACCCTATATTTCAAGCACTGTGATACCTTGACAGTTGACCCGATAACCTAGAAAGCTACTAAATGACTAGCTGGTGGACAGTTTATACAGCGTGGTTATGCTGGACAAAGGATGATTTATACCCAAAGCTGGATGAAGTGGGACAGTACAAAATCTCACGACACTTCCTAAAATGGCATGGAATTTAAAAACAAATGAATTGTTTATTTCTGAAATTTTCTATTTAACATTTTTAGACAATTGACTGTAGGTAACTGCAGTTGCAGATAAGAGGAGACTATTAAATTTAACTCTGACTAAAAGTCTTTTATTAGTCATTAATCCAACATAAGCAATTTGATTTCTGAGTCTGTTGTGGGTTCTCACAGTCTTTCATTCCCGAGACTCCATTACAATGAAGATGTGAGTGCTTAGTCCTCTCTTTCCTGGATTGAGCTATGCCACACCTCATGCTTATTATGGAACCTTGCTTTATAATCATTGTTTATCTGTTTTCTTTTTCTACCTGCAGTTTTCATTTTTTTATTATTATTTTTAGATAAATATGACGGTAGTGTGTATTATGACATAATATACATACATAGAATATAACTTATTCTAATTAGGATCCCATTCTTGTGTTTGCACATGATGTGGCGTTTCACTGGTCATTTATCCATATGTGAACATAGGAAGTTTATATCCAATTCATTCTACTGCCTTTCCTATTTACATTCCCTCTCCCTTCCCTTCATTTCACTGTGTCTGATCCAATGAACTTCTATTCTCCCCGGCTTCCCTTATTGTATGGTAGTATCCACATATCAGACAGCATTTGGCCTTTGGTTTCTTGAAATTGGCTTATTTCACTTAGCATGAGAGTCTCTGGTTCCCTCCATTTACAGGCAAATGCCATAATTCCATTTTTCTTTATGGCTGAGTCCATTGTGAAGATATAACACTTTTTCTTTATTCATTCATTTGTTGAAGGGCACCTAAGTTGGTTCCATAGCTTTGCTATTGTAAAATGAGTTGCTATGAACATTGATGTGGCTGTGTAACTGTAATATGCTGATTTTAAGTTTTATATATATATCAAAGAGTGGGATAACTGGGTCAAATGGTGGTTCCATACCAAGTTTTCTGAGGAATCTCCATACTGCTTTCCAGAGTGATTGTACCAATTTGCAATCCCATCAGTAATGTATGAGTGTACCATTTTCTCCAAATTACTTACCAACATTATTGTTACTTGTATTCTTTTTTTTTTTTTTTTGTTACTGGGAATTGAACTCAGGGGCACTCGACCACTGGGCCACATCCCCAGCCCTTTTTGTGTATTTTATTAGAGACAGGGTCTCACTGAGTTGCTGAGTGCCTCACCATTGCTGAGGCTGGCTTTGAACTCGCGATCCTCCTGCCTCAGCCTCCCAAATGCTGGGATTACAGGCGTGCGCCACCACACCCGGCTACTTGTGTTCTTGAAAATTGTAATTTTGAGTAGAATGAGATGGAATCTCAGTGTAGTTCTAATTTGCATTTCTCTAATTGCTTAGAGATGTTAAAACAATTTTTTGCATATTTGTTAACCATTCATATTTCTTCTGTGAAGTGCCTGTTCAGTTCCTTTCCCCATTTATAGATTGGGTTATTTGGTTTTTTTGATGTTACATTTTTTGAGTTCTTTGTACGTCCTGTAGATTAATGCTCTATGTGAGGTGCAGCTGGCAAAAATTTTCTCCCATTTGTAGGCTCTCTCTTCATGTTCTTGATTGTTTCCTTTGTTGTGAAGGAATTTGATACCATCCCATTTGTTGATTCTTGATTTTACTTCTTGTGCTTTAGAAATCTTGTTGAGGAAGTGAGTTTCTATGCCAACATGAGAGTTGGGCCTACATTTTCTTCTGGTAGGCGCAGGGTCTCCAGTCTAATGCCTGAGTCCTGCATCTACTTTGAGTTGAGTTTTGTGCAGGGTGAGAGATAGGGGTTCAATGTCATTTTGCTGCATATGGATTTCCAGTTTTTCCAGCACCATTTATTAAAGAGGCTATCTTTTCTCTAATATATGTTTTTGGCACCTTTGTCTATTATGAGAAAACTGTATTCACGTGGGCTCGTCTCTGTATCTTTTATTCTGTTCCATTGGTCTTCATATTTGTTCCTATGCGGATACCATGCTATTTTTGTTACTATAGCTCTGTGGTATAATTTAACTTCTGGTATTGTGATGTCTCCTGCATCACTTTTCTTGCTAAGGATTGCTTTGGCTATTCCAGGCCTCTTATTATTCCAAATGAATTTCATGATTGCTTTTTCTATATCTATGAAGAATGCAATTGAATTTTAAAATAGGACTTCCATTAAATCTGTATAGCACTTTTGGTAGGATGATCATTTTGACAATGTTAATTCTGCCTAGTCATGAACACAGGAGTTCTTTCCATCTTCTAAGGTCTTCTTCAATTTTTTTATTTAGTATTCTATAGTTTTCATTGTAGAGGTCTTTCACCTCTTTTGTTAGATTGATTCTCAAGTTTTTTGTTTGTTTGTTTGTTTGTTTGTTTGAGGCTTTGTGAATAGGATAATTTCTCTTTCAGCTGATTTGACATTGGTACAGAGGAACACAATTGATTTATGGGTGTTAATTTTATATCCTGCTGCTTTGCTGAATTTGTGTATGATTTCTAGAAGTTTTCTGATGGAGTTTTTTGGAGTCTTCTAAATATAGAATCATGTCATCAGCAAATAGGGATAATTGAGCTCTTCATTTTATGTTCATGTCCCTTTAATTTCTTTCTTCTGTCTAATTGCTCTGGCTAGAGTTTCAATAACTATGTTGAATAGAAGTGGTGAAAGAGGGCATCCTTTTCTTGTTCCAGTTTTTAAAGGGAATGCTTTTAATTTTTCTCCACTTAGAATGATGTTGGCCTTGGGTTTAACATATTTAGCTTTTATAGTATTTAGGTATGTTCCTACTATCCATAGTTTTTATAGTGTCTTGAGCGTGAATGGCTGCTGTATTTTGTCAAATGCTTTTTTTCCATTTGTTAAGATAATCATGTGATTCTTGTCTTTAAGTCTATTGATGTGGCTCATTACATTTATTGATTTCCATACATGGAACCAACCTTGCATTCCTGGAATGAGCCCCGCTTGATCATGGCACATTGTCTTTTAAATATGTTTTTGTATTAGATTTGCCAGAATTAAGAACTTTTGCATCTATGTTCATCAGGGATATTGGCCTGAAGTTTTCTTTCCGTGATGTGTCTTTGTCTGATTCTGGTATCAGGGTGATACTAGCTTCATAGAATTATTTTGGAAGGATTTCCTCCTTTTCTATTTCATGAAATAATTTGAGGAGGATTGGTGTTAGTTCTTTGAATGTCTAGTAGAACACAGCTGAGAATTTGTCTCATTTTGTGCTTTTCTTTGTTAGTAGGCTTTTGATGGCATCTTCAATTTTATTGTTTGAAATTGATCTGTTTACATTTTCAATATCCTCGTAATTCAATTTGGGTATGTCATATGTCTCTAGATATTTGTCAGTGTCTTCAAGATTTTCTACTTTATTGGGATATAGATTTTCAAAATAATTTCTGATAATCGTCTGTATTTCAGTAGTGTCTGTTGTGATATTTCCTTTTTCCATCATGCATTTGAGTAATCTGATCTTTTTCTTTCTTTCTCTTCCTTATATTGGCTAATGGTTTATTAATTTTATTTAATTTTTTTAAAAAGCAACATTTTGTTTTATTAATTTTTTGAATATTTATTGTTGTTTCAATTTCATTGATTTCAGCTCTGATTTTAATTATTTTCTATCTTCTACTGCTTTTGGTGTTGATTTGTTAATCTTTTTATGGGGCTTTAAGACATAATGTTAGGTTATTTATTTGTTGACTTCCTATTCTTTTAGGGAATGAATTCAATGCAATGAACTTTCCTCATAGAAGCAACTTTACAGTGTCCCAGAGATTTAAATATGTTGTGGTGCTCTTCTCATTTACTTCTAGGCATTTTTTTTCATTCCCAATTTTTTCAGCTGTCCATTGGTCAATCAACAATGTATTATTTAGTGTCCAGGTATTAGAAGACCTACTATATATTTTATTTTATAATTGATTTCTAATTTCATTTAATTATTATCTGATGGAATGCAAGGTAATATCTCTATTCTTTTGTATTTACTAAGACTTGCTTTGTGGCCTAAGGTAAAGTCTATTTTTTTCAATGCTTATCAGCATTTTATTTATTTATTTATTTATATTTTATTCAATGTTGTTGTATATATAACAGTAGCATGCTTTACAATTCGTAATACACGTAATGAGCACCTTTTTATATATCACTGTTAGTATATGAAGTATATTCATATCATTCATGTCTTCAAACATGAAAGGTCTATTTTAAAGAAGGATCTGTGTGCTGCTGAGAAGAAAGGGTATTCAGTCATTGATGGATGAAATATTCTATATATGTCTGTTAAGTCTAAATTATTAAATGTTTTTTATATAGCTTCTTTATTTAATTTGTTTGGGGATCTATCGTGATGAGAGAGGCATGTTAAATTCACTCAGTATTATTGTGTAGTGGTCTGTTTGATTCTTGAAATTAGAAGGGTTTGTCTGATGTATGTAGATGCTCCATTATTTGTAGTATAAACATCTTTTGATTGATGACTTTAGGCCTTTTACATTCAATGTTATTATTGAGAAATGATTTTTATTCCCTGGTGTCATTTTGATTTATTTTTGATTTTTAATTTGAATTAGTTTCTCCTTTGATTGACTGTTCTTCTATGTAGTTCTTCCCTTTGCTGGTTTATACTTTTATTTTTCCTTTCTTCTTCACAAAATATTTTATTGATGATGTTTTGTAGTTCAAGCTTTCTAGTTGTGAATTCTTTTTAATTTTGTTTATCATGGAAGGTTTTTATTTCAGCATTAGATCTGAAGTTTAATTTAGCTGGCATAGTATTCTTAGTTGATATCCATTTTCTTTCAGAGCTTGGTATATATTATTCTAAGACCTCTTAGCTTGAGGTTCTCAGTTGAGAAATCAGCTGAGATCCAAATTGGTTTTCCTCTAAATGTGACCTTTTGTTTTTCTCTGGCAGCCTTTAAAATTCTACCTTTATTCTGCATGTTCAGCATTTTCATAATAATATGACTTGGTGTGGGTCTGTTGTAATTTTGTATATTTGTGGTCCTGTATGCCTTCTGTATTTGCTTTTCCATTTCATTCTTTAGGTTTGAGAAATTCCAGATATTATTTTATCTAAAAGACTGTGCATTCCTTTGGATTATATCTTCAAGCCTTCATCTATCCCAATAAATCTTAACATGTTATCCCATGGAAGTTCTGTTCATGGTCTCTTCCCTTCTTTTTTCCATAGTCAACTTTATTTTCAAGATTATATATTTGGTCTTCATTGCCTGAAACTCTGTCCTCCAAAGTGATCTAGTCTGGTGGTGATGCTGTCCATTGGATTTTTTATTTTTTATTTATTCCTTCATTTTGAGGATTCCTGTTTGATTTTTTCCCTAGAATCTCTATCTCTTTATTGAAGTGATTTTTCACTTTCTTTATTTTTCTCTCTGATGTCACTCTTTACATTGTTCTTTACCTTGCAAATCAGTTTAACTATGAATATTCTAAATTCCTTCTCTGACATTTCTTCTACCATGGTGTTAAGGCATTCTGTTATTGGAGTATCTTAGTTTATTTGGGGAAATTTGTTCCCCTGATTTTTCATGTTGTTTGTGTGTCTACCCATCTAACAGTATGGATCAGAGGCAGTACAGTTTCTCCCCTGTGGACTTATAGTGTCACTGAAGGTTTCAAGTACCTCTCAGTTTAAGGGGAGATAGATAATATCAAGAAACAATGCAAACAATATATGGCATTAAACCAAATATTTCCTGCTATGACATACACAAAGTTAATTGTCACAGTAAATGGAAATGGTGTGATCAGTTATTGCCTATGGTAAAAACAGTAAGTTTACAAAAGGGTTTACAATTTTAAGTGGCGAACAGGCATAGAACAGAAATGATGTAGGATGGGAAAATTATGAGGGAGGAGAAGAGAAAATAGAAGTAAAAATTAAAGGAAGAGTGAAAGAGAGATCAATAGAGATTGGCTGTTAGTAGCAGAAAAGAAAGAAAGAGAATGAAGGAAAACATAAAACATAATTGAGGAAAACATAATTGAGAGAAAAGGTATAAAATAAAAAATTTTAAAAAATCAAAATCAACATTTTATTCCTTAAACAAAACAAAACAAAAAACAAACAAACAACAACAACAACAACAACAAACTGCCTTCAAAAAATGAGGAAAAAAGCCAGGCACAGTGGTTCACATCTGTAATTCCAGCTCCCAGCACTTGGGAGGCTGAGGCAGGAGGATCGCGAGTTCAAAGCCAGCCTCAGCAATGGCGAGGCACTTAGCAACTTAGTGAGACCCTGTCTCTAATAAAATACAAAAAAAGGGCTGGGGATGTGGTCCAGTGGTGGAGTGCCCCTGAGTTCAATCCCCAGTACCGGGAAAAAAAAAAAAAAAAAAGGAAAAAGAAACAGAAACAGATATGCATATATATATATATATATATATATATATATATATATATATATATATATATACATATACACCATTCAGGTCACAACTGAACAAAGGAAAGAAAAAGAAAAAAAAACTTGATGAAAAGTTAAAGAATTGTTTCTGTTGGAGTTCAAAAAATTCTTGACTTCCCTTTTCAGCACCTGGAGTGTGATGTCTGCTACACTCTCAGGGTGGGGTTGCTGGAGTGTGAGAGGATATCCTGCAGGCAGAGCTCCTGCAGGTGAGGTTTAGGCCTAGGTAGGCTCCAAGTTCTTTGTTGAATGGGGATTGGTCTGAAGATTTTAAATCAGTGCACCTCCAGGGCCCAGTAGATGCCAGTCCACACTGGAAGGCTACAACTAAGGGATCTCCCCTCAGTTCCACTCATGTGGTGAAGGAGCTAATTCTTAGTCCTCTTTGTCACCTACAGGCCCCACATTTCCTGGTCTCTTGGATTCAGTCACCAAAATCAATCTCTCCAGTCCCTGCTCCTTTGCATTCCTGGCTGGGCATGTCTCTCCCAGCTGGTCCTTCAAGTGGCCAGTCTGGTGGGGGAGTGGGCGAGCCAGTTTGGTTTCCCTGACCTGTATTCCCCTGTGTAAACTCTCTCCATGTTTGATTTTTTTTTTTTTCCTGGTCACTTAGGTACACTCTATGTCATGCAGTGTGGGTTTGCCAGGCCTGTATTTTAGGCCAAACTCAATTTGTCAGAAATTGGTTCCCCCAACTGCCAGTCCCCATGCCACAGCTGAAAAATGGTTCCTTCCTCTGCTCTGGGCATCCAGGAGATATGCAGCATTTTTCCTACACCAGGATTTTGTGTATCACACATTTAAGGTTAATGAGGTAGTGTCTTTTTACCCAGACACACCTCAGGCCTCCTAAAATTGTGGGTTCCTCTAACTGACTTATCCCTCCACTTTTTTTTTTTTTTTTTTTTTGCATGGGGGGAAAGGGATTGCTCTGGCAGATGCTGCTGGTGGCAGCACAGGGGCTCTCTTGTTTATTTTATTATCTCCAACCTCCTGAGTCCTGGATCTACTTTGAATGTCCAGAATTAATTCCTGGTAAAGTCCTCCCTCCTCCCCTGACTCCAATGCCTTTTTTCCCACCTATCTTGCTGAGAAACTGCTTATTTATTTTCATGGGTTTCACACCATAAAGCAACCAGGAAAGCAACATTTTCTATTCTGACATTTTGGTACTAAATATCAATTCTTGCTTTCTTCTTCTTTATCCTCCTCCTCTTTCTCTTCTTGTATTTTATTTTGGTACTGGGGATTAAACTGAGGGGAACTTACCCAGCAAGCCACATCCCCAGCCCTTTTAATTTTTTATTTTGAGACAGGGTCTTGCTAAGTTGCTCAGGGCCTTGCCATGTTGCTGAGGCTGGCCTTCAACTTTTCATCCTCCTGCCTCAGCCTCCTGAGTCACTGGAGGATCACTGCTTTGCGTGACACTTTTTTTCCCTTTATCTCTCTTGCTTAAAAATGTTTTAAAACCCTAATTTTTATTACACAAGTAAAATACAGCAGGAAGCTGAATAATGCCCACCAAAATATGATAAATTTAACATTTTGGAATATAACCTTAGAAATAGTTTTTATAAATCAATAAGCAATTATGCATGGGATCATATTTCAGATAATTCATAGCATATCTTTTTTACTTAATGCATGTTATGAATGTATTTCCACAGCAATCAACATGTCTCTACCACATAATTTTTTTCAACTGCCACATTAGGTAGGAAGTGCTGTCAATTGTGAGGTGAAGCAGATGTAATTAAAGTGATATAAGAATGTAGTAATGCTTTTTGTCTTATTTTCATCTTGTTTCCCCATGAAGCGGTAGATCTAGAGATAGGCAGTTGCTGGTATCAATGCAGTAGCTCAAAGATGTCAAGGCAAGTTCTCTGCATTTGTTGGTCTTTCCCTCTTAGTCCCCAAGCAACTGCTGCAACTCCATCCATAGCCACAGCCTAGATAAAAGGAAGGAGAATGTGAAAAGCGAACTTGCTATGGTGTGACTCTCCAAGGTCCATGTGTTAAAGGCCTGGTCTCCAGGGTCCTGCTCTTGGGAGGCAGTAGAACCTCAGTAGGTGAGCCTAATAAGAGGCCCTTAGGTATCTGGGGACACGTCCATGAGGGGGATTATGGGACCCCAGTCTCAGTCTCTCTCTGCTTCCTGGCTTATGATGTGAGCTGTTTTGCTCGGCCATGTGCCCTCTGCCATTGCTGTCCAGCACCCTTGCCAGAGACCCAAAGTGATGGGATCACTCAACCTTATACTGACAGGAGTCTCCAGAACTGTGAACTATATAAACCTTTTCTCTTCATAAGTTAATTGCCTCAGATATTTCATCGTGGTACTGTGAACCTGACTAGTACAAAACTATTAGTTTCCTGTCATTGCTGTAACAAATTATCACAAATTTAGTGGTTTAAAAAGAACACACTTATTATCTCACAGTTCTGGAAGTCAGACAAAAATCAGTTTTACTGTGGTCAAATCAAGGTATTGGCAGGGCTGTGTCCCTTCTAGAGATTCCCTGGTAAAACTAATTTTGCTTTATGTAGTTTCTAGGCACTGTCCACTTTCCTTGGCTCTTCCTCCATCTTTAAGTCAGCACCACAGATCTTCACATCTCTCTCTCTCTCTCTCTCTCTCTCTCTCTCTCTCTCTCTCTCTCTCTCTCTCTCTCTCTCTCTCTCTCTCTCTCTCCCTCTCTCTCTCTCTCTCTCTCTCTCTCTCTCTCCCTCTCTCTCCCTACCCCCCATGATTATTCTTTGCTACTTTCTGCTTCTGTCATTGCATCTCCTTGCCTGACTCTGACCCTCCTATATTCCTCCTACAAGGACCTTTGTGCTGATGATATAGGGCCCTCCTGAATAATTCAGGATAACCTCCCATCTCAGGAGCCTTAAGTTTTACCACATGTACAAAGTCTTTTTTGCCATGTAATATTCACAAGTTCCAGAGGTTGGGATGTGGACATCTTTGGAGGAAAGATGGGTTGGAGGAATCATTGTTCTACCTACAATAGAAACCAATTAGAACAGGCAGTATTTCTATTAAAAAGAAGATGGAAAATTGCCAGAAATTTCCATGAGATTTGTACCAATATCTTGATGCTCAAAGCTGTATCATGCAGGCATTTTTCACTGACAGCTTCCACCAACTCAAGAGGGAGCCCTGGAGTTAAGATATCCTGCATCAGGCCCAAATGACCTGGCTACTCCATTTGCCTGGATCAGTCACTGGATGTGGGTTAGTCCAGGAGGAGTGTGACTGTGGGTGAGGCAGTACTGTGTGATTTGAGCCTGCCCTGAAGTGACTGACAGTTGCAGTTGGACTACAGATCACACTCCCTGAAGGGTGATCTGGGAGGCATGTCACAATGTTTGTTACAATCATGATTTAAGAAGCTAAGGGGAAAATGTCCACATGTAATACCCAATGCCAGGGAGTTTTGCCAATAGTGAGTGACACCCACAGGACCATGGAATGCTAAATGCCCCTCTCAGCCCTGCCACTAGACCTCTCCTTGAAGGAAAGGACCTCAAGGAACAAATGCAACCTCCCATCAGATATGGGCTTATTATCATCTGCTTATGATTTATCTCCTTTATGAAGAGCTTTCTGGCACACTGAGGTTTGGACTCAAGGGTGGGTGGGATCTCTCCCTCCCTAGAAGTCCAAATCAGATTCCCTCTGATCCAAGCAACAAACACACTGGGACAAAAATAAATAAATAAGAGAAACAAAGACAGAGTAAGACCCTGAACTGGCTCCAGGAGCTCAGCCTTAGGTTCATGTTACCACACAAAGGGAGAAAGCAAAAAGGGCTGTCCAGAGAATCACACCTATGTGCATGACCTTTGATTCTGACCCCTGATGTGCCACAGAATTCAATATATTAGTCTTCCCTCTTCTTAGAGAGTAGAGTTGTGGAGAGGAGAAATCAAGCCCACATATATAATATTGTTCTTTGTTTTTATGTGTGCAAATTTTTATATACATTGAACAAGAATCTGAATTGATATGCATCAAACATTTCAATGTGGGAATCTCTGGTATAAGGCCATAGCTGGAGTAAGAATCACACCAGATAAACCCACTAGAAAGAAGATCACTGGAATCAGCCATAAACATGGTGACTGTTGACTCAGTCCTCCACACAGCACTCATTAAGTAATTGGTGCTCCCCTACCAAGTAGAATAGTAGCTTCGAGAATATCCCTGCCAGAAATAGTGCCAAAAGCTGGGCATGGCGGCACATGTGTGTCATCCCAGCAACTTGGGAGGCTGAGACAGGAGGGTCACAAGTTCAAGGTGAGGCCCTAAGTAAACTAAGAAGACCCTATTTCAAAATAATAAAAGGACTAGGGATGTTGCTAGTGGAAAAGCGTCCCTGGTTTCAATCCCTAGTACATAAAAGGGGGAGGGGTTCTTAAAGGTTATAGAGCACCCACATGTGAGGAGCCCAATCATGGCCTGACCAGGTACTTGGCTGGATGGCTCTGCCTTGGTAGAACCAGAACAGGATCTCCTTTATTATCTGTGTGCTCTTTTTTTGTTGCTTGAATGTTTTACAGAAAACAAGTCTAATTTTCACATTTAATCAAAAAAGTTATTTTCCTGTGGTAGGCAAACAGTAACTACAGCAAAACAAAAAAAAAACAACAACAAAAAAAGAAAAAACAAAGAAAAGGCTGGTTGACCAGTTGCCTTTGCCAAGGGAACTCTTGGACTAGTGCAGTGTCTTAGAATCCTGGAACGTCTTCCCCACTCTCTGTGTCAATCCCTGATGGTACCACACAGGAACTCACATGAGGGTGTGCTGTGTCATGCTCAGGCCAGTGCCACCCCATGGGTCACCCTGCCCAGAACATGAATCCTGTTTTTGATTAATTTTTGTATCACTAGCTAGTAAAGACTTAGTGCCCTGCCTCTGGGTTCTAGAGTTGCAGTTTGTATCCTAACAGTCTTCCTGAGGACCCTCAAATCCCTTTTGTTCTTGATGCTGTGTCGGCTCACTAAGCAACACCCTTGACAAAAACAGGTACATAAAAGCAAGGAGTCAGGCTGAAACTGGCCCAGGTGATGCAGAGGTAGTGGAAATTCCAGGTCCTAGTCTGTCACTGATCCTTCTTGGACCTCTGCTTGACCTCACTGGATAATAAGACAGGATGCAATGTTTATGATTTGGTAAATGTTGTTGCCAATCTTAGCAGAGACAGGCACTTCATTCTAATGTCTTTGGCCTGGTGTCTCTCTCTGGGGCTATACCAGGATTAAGCTCCTTGTTTTCCTTTCTAAAAGCACCTGGGCCTTTCAACCTTCATTATCCCAAGAATGGCAAGATGATTTGTTGAGATGTTGTTTGGTGTTCTATTCTGACTGATGTAGAATAAAGGAATAGATATCTTTCCTTTGCTCTCTTGCTCACTCTCTTCCCTACTGTCCCTCTACCAAAGGGTTAGCCAAGGCTTTTAAGGGACTTTGGTTTTCAAAGAATTGGCTCCAGGAAAAAAGAGGCTTCTCTTGAGTTCTGAGGAATTCTGGAGCAAGAAAAATCAGGAAGGGGAAGTCAACAGACTTGGGGAACTTTGAGAGCTCAGTGGAAGGACAGGAAAGGGTAGCCTGTGCTTTGTTGGTCCTTGTTAGTGGCAATACACCCCCAAGTTCTCCTGACATCTCAGGAAATTGCTGGGTGACCCTCCACACACATTTTGATCTGTGTAACTTTCACATGAACCTAGAAGGGAGAGAGAAACCACAATAATGACTGAAATGGAATTTCCTTCCAACCTAGTGGGATGGGGCCTTAGAGCAGATGAAATTGAATTAGGGACATAAAAGAAATATGACAAACTTTAAAGTGAGGATGTGCAGCAAAGCTGATACCTTCTATGTAAAGACAGATTAACATCTTTGCAATGTTAAAGATCGTGGTGAACTTTATCCTCAGTTACATCTTTTGCCACCTATTATTATTTTTTTCTGGTTTTCAGAAATTTCCTAAAATCAAAAGATGTTTTAAACTTCTATCCCACAAGCATCCATCCAGCAGTCTTTCAAAGGGCAAACTATGTTTCCACTAATGCATTTCCCTGTGGAACACATTACATGTGGGGGTAGGGAAGAAGAATACAGTGGTCACCCTTAGCCATGGTTTCATTTCCATGGTTTCAATTATCTATGGTATGAAAATACTAAATGGAAAATTCCAGAAATAAACAATTTGTTGGCCTTTTAAATCAGACACTGTTCTCAGTAGTGTGATGAAATCTCAAGCTGTTCTGCTCTATCCTGAACTTGAATTATCCCTTTGTCCAGCCTATGCTCATGATGTATACTACCCACTGTTGGTCACTTGGTAGCTTTCTCAGTTATCAGATCAACTAGTCACAGTACAGCAGTGCTTGTGTTCAAGTAACCCTTATTATTACTTAAGAATAGCTCCAAAGTGTGAGAGTACTGACACAAAGAAGGCACCGAAAGGACAGAGCCACTCTGGTGCTACGTTATGACATTACAGGGTCTATGGGAAAAGACATCATATGCATAGGCTTTAGTACCATCCATGGTTTCAGGCATTCACTGAGGGTCTTGGACTATGTCCCATGGATAAGGGAGAACTACTATAGATCTTTCTTAAGAACATATCTGTTAAGTTGCTAATGATTTGCATTTCTTGAGCTCTTCTCTTTTTTTTTCCTATTGAAAGTGATTTATTTATTTATCATTTTTTATTTAATTTGTTTACATGTTTGCAGAGTGCAATTCCTTTCATATTACATATAACGAGCACAGTTTTCCAAGTTATTGGTTTTACACAAAGTATTTTCATACCAGTTGAGTTCTATACGTGCACTTAGTATATTGATGTCCAACACATTCTGCCATTATTCCTATCCCCCTGTCCTGAGCTCTTCTAAAGACCATTATGTGACAGGACATGGCAGAAGCCCTGGGGAAGTCAGTTGTGATTAAAATATACTATCAATATTTTACTACAGTTAGTCACTAGTACCACAGCTCTCTTTCTAGAGAAAAGACAGAAATTAAGAACCTGAAGATTAGAACATTTTTGAGGCCAAGCAGGAAGTATGGCCGTGAGTCTAAACTCTGAGGAATGAGATTCCCAAGATGAGAAATGGCAGATCTTCTAAGGCCAAGACTCTAGGAACTGTATCTATCTCATATTAGGAAAGCAAAGTCTCTGAATATTAGTGATTGGTGGGTGGTGCCTGGGCATGTCAATTTTGTAACATTGAGCTGTTGAAGTGGTGGCTTCTGTCTCATTGGAGTACCCACTGCAGTGTGGGGGCCCCAATTGTCTTTTTCTCCTAAATCAGACCAGGTAGCCAAGTCAGCATTTCTCACTATTCTTCTATACTGTTGTTACCAGCATAAATAGCACCTCATGGTTGCTAGGACTTCATATTTCATCCATGATTTTGTACACATAATTTTGTTTGGTTTGAGGGAGTCACAGATTCATACTTTTCTCAGTTTATAGATGAGGTAGCAGAAGCTTATGGAAGTAAAAAGTAACTTATATGAACAAAGGTGCTCATGGGTGAGGGAAGAACAAGAAGAGACCAAGCACATTATTAACAGAGATGAATATCAGAGATCTCAAATGCATTGTGCTTCTCCACTGAAAACTCGGCACAAATGGGGAAAAGTGCACATTCCAGAAAATTCTGTACTGAATTATCTGGTCATCATTACCCACATTAGGAACAGTAGAAATTGTGCCTCTTGGGCAATTCATTCTTAATAAAAAAAATAAAAGATTAAAGACTTTATTATAATAAAATGAATCATAAATTTAGGAAGCATAGATACCTACAGAAACAATCTTATTGAAAACATAGAAAAAGAAGGAACAAATATCAAAAGTACCTACAACTCATAGATAAACATTAACATTTCTAGGCTTTTCCCTGTGTATGTAACATGTGTGTGTATGCACACATATGTAATTGGTGTCACACCACATGGACAATTGATGTGAAATCTTTTCAATTTAACATGATGTTATAGGATGGCCCATGTATTAGTCTGATA
This sequence comes from Tamias sibiricus, assembly GCA_025594165.1. Lineage (NCBI taxonomy): Eukaryota > Metazoa > Chordata > Mammalia > Rodentia > Sciuridae > Tamias > Tamias sibiricus. The sequence continues at coordinate 83,214,132 of CM046664.1, forward strand.
GGACTGCTGTAACAAAGTACCAAGAACTGGAAGGCTTAAACAGCCAAAATGTATTATCTCACAGTTTTGGAGGTTAAAAGTCTGAGATGAAGGTGTTGGCAAGGTTGGTTCCTTCTGAGGCTGTGAGGGAGAGTCTGTTCCAGGCCTCTCTCCTAGCTTCCTGTGGTTTGTCAGCAACAGCCTTTGACCTTCCTTGTTTTGTGCTACCATAACTCCGCTTATCACCAAACTATCTCCGTGTGCGAATTTCCCTGTTTTATAAGGACACTAGTCATGTTGGATTATGGATCCACTCTACTCAGAAGATCTGATAATAACTAGTTGTATCGGCAATGACCTTATTTTCAGTTTGAAGTACCGGGGTGAGTACTTCAGCATTCAAATTCAAGGGGACACAATCCAACCCATGCAGTTTCCCCTGTAGTATCTTCACATTTTTAATGACAGAAAATGTATTGTATACATACAGTAGCGTTTAGCTAATCATCTATTGTTTAACATTTGTTTCCTTTACTTGGCTATTATAATCAAAGCTGTTGTGAACCTTTTGATGATTCTTAATGGGCTCCCTCCTACCTCAACATGTGAGTGGGTCCTTTGTTGCTAACCAATTAAAACCGACAGCCAAACCTCCTGAGAAACAAATGATAAGAACTGCCCTCAGTCTAATTTCTATCACACATATATAGAGGAAACCATTCTTTGTTTAAAATGGTGGTTTCCAAAGTTGGGTGCAAGATAATATTTGGGGGTATGGAAAAATTGGTAATATTATTTCAACAGTCTAACAGATTAATTCAGTGTCTGTTTTTATATACTTCTTATGATGTTAACAACCAAAATCTAGAGTGGCACATAGGCATAATCTATAAATAAACAAACATATAATGTGGGCATTTTCTTAAAATTCTTTCCTTCAAGGATTATACATTTATTTTTATTTTACTGGTATATTTAAAACATTTGACAATCGCTAGCCTCAAATCTTTAGCCAAGGACAATTTACCTACAATGCATTTTATTTTAGTGACAACATTTAAAATAAGATCTACCTTTAAATAAAGGTTCAAATGTACAATACATGATCGTTGGCTATGTTGTACAGCAGATCTCTAGAGTTTCTTCCTCCTGTTTGACTAAAATTTCATAACCTATACTTCTTAATTGTTCAACTGTGATCATTCCTTTTGCAGCAGCTGTAGGGCTCCCTTCTTACCACGACCCGAAGCCCTTGTCTCTTGTCCATATGGCTTTGTCTTGGTTTCCATCTTGGGTTCAGGATTCACACCCATAAATAAATGTCTAGTGATCCTGGCGAACATAGGATGCCAGACGAGGGAGACTTGGGGTGTAGAATGCCAGGTCACCCTGCTCTCTTCCCCAGTTGGGCTGTCCACAGCCATCTCCACCATGACATAGAAGACCCACTTCGGGTCATCCCAAAGCCTGCTACATGTTATGTTGTTTCCTGATTTCTGCTTCCAGGTGTTTGCCACTGAATGACGTAGGTCCACTGGGCAGGCAGACCTTGACAGCTGACAGGAGAAGACAAATACTTGTCTTGGTTTCTTTTTCTACTTGTACAACTAGAAATGTCTGCTACCTGCATTTTTGGATAAGATGTGAAACAGTGTGTCTTTTTTGCCAGGGAAAATGTTCAAAATGTGACTCTTTTTTTTTTTTTTTTTTTTTTTTTTAACCAAGAAATCTGAAATGATGCTAAAGGAACATGGGTGTGAGCCCCCCCTTTCTGACTGCTGGAATCCAAACTTGTATGTCAGTCTTCATAAGCTTGTAGGAAAGTAAAATTTGAACACAAAGTTGAAAATAAAAATTTTTAAAAAAGGAAAAAAAAAAGAGGAGGACTAGATTGACTTTTAAAATGCAAATTGATATTCAGGAGTTACTTCTGGCTAAATCCTTGGCTTATTGTTTCAAATGTCATGTTAGAATGCCTTTAGCTTATTGTTCCATATGGTTTGAGGATCAAGTATATAGAAAGCCACAAATATTTTTAGTATTCTCACTCTTGTTCCTATTTATTTATAGAAGAAAAAAATGTGATCTTTATCTAGAACATAGTTATTCTCCCACTTAGAAGGAGGCTTTCTTCTAGAAGTCTTTATTCTAGAAGTTGTTTAGGGCTCAGAATATATTATCTCCTTGAGTTCTAGTCTACTGATGTGTTTATTCTCGAATTTTAGTGTGTGGAATAACAATATGGTGATGCTTCTTAATAATGAAGATTCCTTGTCTTCACACAGAGATGTAGAGACTCATTAGCTCTCCAGAGGGTCCATATCTACACTTTCTAATAAAGCCCCTGGAGATGCATTTGCATTGAAAATATGCCATGAACAGTTTAACCCACAATGGACTGATATGCCAGATATTTTGGATGAAAAATAGTAAAATAAAATTTCTGAGTTGATAGAAATAATCTTTAAAATAGATTTACAAGATGTATCTAGAATGTTGGTGTCCAGTGAAAAATAGATCTAATTAGAGCAGAATACAGGAGTACTGATTCATTTACTCCTCAAAAATATCATTTAGGCTCCTACCATGAGACAGACTGATCTAGACAGGAGGGTACAATGGTTGGACAGTATTCCTTTCAAAGTTTACGGTCAGTGGGGGAGGCAGCTATTAATCAAATAATCACATTAAATGAATGAATAATCACAGATTGAGATGAATGCTCTGAAGAAAAAGCATAACATTCTCTAAACTTGTATAATAAAGGAACCCAAGGCAATCTAGGATTTGGGGGGTTAGTGAGATTAAACTTCCCTGAGGAGGAGAAACTTGGACTGAAGAGGAGAACTGAAATGAGCTGTCTCAGTGATGGTGATGGGTGGATTGGATTGTACCTGTGGTACAGGGATTGCAGGTACAAAGTTCTAAAGAGGAGGTGCTTCCCTGGAAATGGGAGGAAAGCCAGGGTGGCTGACGCACAGAAGTTGAAAGTGCAGGTGGCAGAAAAGACCAGAAGGGTCAACTACTGTGTATTGACATTGACCTTTAGTCTAAAAACAATGGAGTAATATGACCTTGTGTTTGGGGGGTGTGTGTGTGTGTGTGTGTGTGTGTGTGTGTGTGTGTGCACGCGCATGCATGCATGTGTATAAAGAAACGTTCGTTCTGGGAGCAATGTAGATTTTGGCAGGGTAGTCAAAGTTGATGCAGATAAATAATGATGTGAATGATATTTGACTGGAAGCTTGGAGTAGGGTAGGGAAGTAGCAATGGTGAGAATAATATAGATTATTATAGAGACACTTTGGCTGCTGGACTGAATGGGGGAGTGGGATATCACAGAAAATTTCTTAGGTTCTATAATTAAACAAAAGGTTGTGCCTATAACTGACATAGGAAATGGTGCAAAAGGCCAGGCACTGAGGGAGATCATGGGTTTGCTCTTAGCTGTGTTGTGTTTGGGTATTAAAATGGGGATATTTAGATAGGTAGTTGGGAAACTTCAGGTGTGGATAGCATTGTGGGATGAGAGTTGAGAGTGAGGAGAGGAGGGACTCAGGCAAATCCTTGGGGAACCCCAATATGCCACATATTAAGAGAATGAACTAGAATAAGTCTGAGAAGTATCTACAAGGGTCAAAAATGCATGAAGAGCTGAGAAGGTTGTGACGTCAAGGACGCTGTTGGGGGATGGGTTTCAAGAAAGAAGTCGTGGAAGAAGTGGAACACTAGAGAGGGGTCTGGCAAGATGAATGAAAATGTCCTCTGACAGGAAAGCAGATGCCACTGCTTGAGCTTGCAAGAGCTTCGGGTGACACTGATGGGCACAGAAGCCAGACTGCAAGTATGAGGATGAGAAAATGGAGTAATCCCATGGATTGTTCTGGGCTCTCTTACAGTTAATGACACTAGTTTTGTTTGTTGCCTAATTTCTCTTTCATGTGAGTTGCTTTCCTCTCCCTTGATGTCTTTGTGGGAGTGCTTCTATTCTTTTTTTTTTAATTCATTTTATTTATTAACTTTTAAAGAGAACAATTAAAGGGGGTGGGGGAAGAACTGGAAAAACAATGTATAAAACAAAATTAAAAAACCAACTTCCTTTGAGACTGGACAAGAGTATTAAGAAAAAGGGAAAGAGACTGGGGTTAGTGGCACATGCCTGTAATCCCAGCAACTTGGGAGGCTGAGGCCGGAGGTCACAAGTTCAAGGCCAGCCTGAGCAATTCAGTGAGAATCTGTCAGAATGTTGGAAAATAATGAGGGCTGGGTTGTGAGTCAGTGGTAAAGTGCCTCTGGGTTCAATCCTCATTACCAAAAAAAAAAAAAAAAAAAAAAAAAAGTGGGGGGAAAAAGAAAGGGATTCACAAAGAGATGCCTATAGCTAGTAATGATAATAAAAATAACAAGAAAGCAACATATTAGGGAACTATTGTGGCACTGTGACCGGGCACAAGGCACTTGGTAATTGATGTTAAATATGATAACTCATTCAATCTCTACCTTAACCCCAGGAAGTAGTTTTTATTATTCCCATTCTTCCACTGAAGGAAATGGGTCCAGGAGAGAAAACTTGGGTGAATTGCTCAAGATCATCTAGATAAGTCTTGGTGGAGCTGGAGTGTATGCTCAGTTGGTCCAGCTGTCGTCTTCATCACTAAGTGAATATGGGCTTGGCAAGAAGCTGTTGAGTTCAGGGTAGTGGGAAATACAGAAAAAACAGGTGATATGACATGAAAAGAATCTCACAGAGGTGACATGAATTACTTAACCATGGTGGAAAGATGAGCAAATGTCCAGTGGAGATTAGATGACCCAGTCCTTCTTTTGGCAGATACATCCAGCTGTTACTAGTGATTCTCTTAAAGACTCTCCCCAACTAAGGTCCCAATAAGTTTTTGTTGTTTTGTCGATTAGTTGTAGATGGCCACAATACCTTTATTTTATTTATTTTTATGTGGTCCTGTGGATCGAACCCAGTGCCTCACACATGCTAGGCAAGTGCTCTACCACTGAGCCACAACCTCAGACCCCCAATAATATTTTGGGGGGGAAGGTGTGGAAACAGTCATACCTTTCTGTCCTTTTTGTATAATGACAGTGTGTGGGAAGTGAGGTAGATCTTGATGGCAGAAGGCCTGGTTCTGAACTGGCATCTCGAAGTCTCATTGAGAGGCAGCTCACGGCCAGCACCATTACTTCTTAAACATAAAAGAGAAGGGAGGTACTTGGAATAGCTGGACTTCAGCTTTGAGGTCTCAGTCCCAGTTGTGGGATGATACGGAAAAAAAAAAAAATCATTTAACAACATGTCCCCAAAATAGTTTTCTTTTTTGGGTACAATGCCTGGCATTCAATAAGGAATGGTTATCATAATGTTTATTATTGTAACTTGACAACTGAGACAAGGGCACCATTCTGAGGGCAGAGTGATTGAATGTAGGAGATTGTAGTAGTTTGAATATGATTGGAGGGTTCGTGTGTTAGAAGTTTTACTTGCACTGTAGCAATCAGAAGTGGTGGGACCACTGAGCGGTGGAGCATAGTGAGAGGTTGCAAGGTTGGCCCCTCCCACTCGCTGGCTTCCTGTCTTATAATGTGACATCTCCCTCTCATACGTGCTTCCACCATGATGCTGTCCACCATAATGTGATTAATGCCAAGGAGGCCCTTGCCAGAGACAGTGTCCTGCTGTCTGGACTTTCAACCACTAAAACTGTGAGATAAATAGACTTTTTTTTTCTCTATTAAGTTCCCAACCTTAGATATTTTGTTATATTAAGAGAAAGTAGGCTAATGCAGATATAATTCTGTTCTTTCATTTGATGGGCAACTTGACCATATCTGAGGGATTGTTTCTGTCTTCTCTGACACTGAATTTTAAGAAAGGCTAGATTACGTTTAGATGAAGGTTAAAAAAATGCATAGTTTTATCCTGTGGAGGGGATGAGATATGGTTCAGTTGGTAAAGAGATGACTTGAAGAGAGCCCTATAGGCATCCTCAAATATTTGAAAAAGGAAGAACTAAGCCTAATGGGCAGAAACTTCTGGAAGATACATTTTGCCTCATAAATAAGCAAATTCTAACAAAGCTTTCTAAAGTGTGACAAGATGCCTTCAGGTATAATGAGCTTCTCAGCCTTGGAGGTTGTCTTAGTTAATTTTCTGGTGCTATAGCAGAAATACACTGGCTAGGTAATTTATAAAGAAATTTTACTTCTCACAGTTCTGGAGGCTGAGGAGTTCAGTATTGGGTTCCAGCATCTGGCAAGGACCTCTGAGTTGCATCAACCTGCGGCAGAAGATGGTGGGGCACGACACATATGAGAACAGGATAAGGGCAGGACTCAAACTTTCATCAGGAGCCTCCTCCCATGGTGACTAACTCTCTCCTGCCATCACAGCATCAATCTGTTCGTGAAGGCAGGGCACTCAAGACCTAAGCACCCTTAAAGTCCCAACCCTTCTTTCTCAGTACTGGGCATTGAACCCAGGGCCTCACACCTGCTTGGCAAGCACTCCACCACTGAGCCACACCCCAGCCTTAAAAATTCCAACTCTTAACACCATCATGATGACAATTAAATTTCAACATTAGTTTTGGAGGGGACTTGATGGATGATAGGCAAATTGCAGGTAAGTAATAGATTTACAAGTTATAGAGAGTATTGAAACATATGAATGATGTCTGATAAAATGGCCATCCAAAATGTATCTGTTGAATAGATTAATACATTAGTAGAGCTGGAAACAACATCTAAAGGACTTCTTATGATTCCATCATTCTTGGTAAATCAGAGTCATGTTTCAGTGAGAGGGAAGAAATGGTTCTGGACCCACATGGGGTATTAGTCAAGGGGGGCAAGCCCGAGTAGGGACACTGGTTTTTGGATATTGAATATCCCCCAAAGCCTGCTTCTTAAAAGCTTGTTCCCCTGGAGTGACGCTAGGAACATGGGGTTAACCTTTAGGAGGTAGGGCCTACTAGGAGGTCCTTCACTCATTGGGCTATGGGATTATGGGGCCCCAGTCCCTTGATCATCCTCATTTACATCCTGGATATGAGGTGAGCAGTTCCCTCATGCCACACAGTCTCCACCATTGTCATCTGGCATTCACAGTAGAAGCTTATAGCAATGATTCTGCTTGATCTTAGAGGAGACTCTCCAAAACTCTGAGTCAAAATAGAACTTTTTCTCTTCATAAGTTAATTACCTCAGTTATTTTGTTACAGTTACAGAAGGCTGAGTAACACAGGAGACATTGATATCCAGAGGAATATGAAGTATGAGAATGGTGGTGGAGGAAACTCCCTGCAGGCAAACTATTGGCTGCTGTTTTAACTTGAACTACCCTAAGTTCTTGGTACCATAATTGCTGTAAGAACATCTGGAGAGTATTCATGCCTTTATCTCCAAAGAAAATCTATCAAAGTTCTGAAGACAGGGAAACTCAGGTAAACAGCTGGCAAGGAACAGTAGAACATACATTCTGTTAGGTGAGTTATCATTTATATTAAAGAAAGCAATTTAAGAAACTCCAATGTTTATTTTAGAAGGATTTTTTAAAATGAGGAATTAGGGAATCTAAGTGTATCCTTAACCTTAGCGATCCCACTCACCTGTGACCCTCAGCTGAAGGTGTCTTTCAACTTTCCCCTCCAGCTCCCTTCTCAAACAATTCCAGAGGAGTTTATACGTATATTCTGATGCTGTTGATTAAAAGTATTTTATAAAAGCCTTGTTGATATTAGTGTGATGGCTACTGGGTAAATAATTTTTCTGAACTGTCAAAATATGTCAGCACAACCTGCTATAATAATATGTTTTGAGTTGCAAAGCTGGTAGGTCAACTCTTAGCATGTTAGATGGGTTCTCGTTTCTTCCCATGGATTTTCTTTGACATTAAATTGTCATGGTAACAGAAAGCCAGCATTGCCAAATGTATTTTTTTGTGGTTGGAAAAAAACATAATCTAAAGGCAATAAAGCAAACCATGGAAACAGCTTAACTCTACATATCCAGAGATGACACTCAGATCTGACACAAGTCTACTTGCAGGAGATGTGTCTTGTCGAGTTAACTACAATAAAGGGGGAACTATTAGTATCTGAATTTTCTTTCTTTGTTTATTTTTTCAAGATTAAGAGAACAAATCAAGCAACAAGTCTTTCGGGTCTTATAATTCTAAAAAGGAAATAAGAACAGTTCTTAAGCTAGTATGAAGATGAAAATGAATATAAATATAAATCATGATAAAGGCCTCCTTTTTACACTTGGGGTGTTCCCTGGGAGCTGAGGGTGACATCCTGGAGTTTGTGCATTATTACCTTGTTCTGACCCGCTCTCCAGAGCAGGCCTCAGCTTGTGGCTGTGCAGTGCTTAGTTCGTCTCCATCCTTTACTCCGGATGCTGCTAGGAATTATTTCTGGGTGCTCACAGTTGCTTCATCAGACAGTAGTGATCAGAAAAGCTAAGAAGACCTTGATAAGATTATATAGTCCAACTTCTTCTTTCATTTTATTCATTAGAAAAATATGCCTATAAAGATGGGGAGAAATTATATCAATGCCCCAAAGAAATATCTATATCCCCATTGAAGTATTGTTCACAATAGCCAAGGTATGGAAAAAATCTAAGTGTCTATCAATGAATAAATGGATAAAGAAAATGTGGTGTATATATCTGTGTGTGTGTGTGTGTGTGTGTGTGTGTGTGTGTGTGTGTGTTTGAGAACGCATGCAATGGGGCTGGGGATTTAGCCCAGTTGTAGAGTGCTTGCCTAAGGTAGCACAAAGCCCTAGGTTTTGTCTCCAGCACCACAAAAACAAACAAAAATTGCATGCATATGTGTGCATGCATGTGCACACACATACGCACATACACACTGGAAAATTATTCAGCCACTAAAAGAAAATTCTTCCATTTGCATCAACATGGATGAAAGTGGAGGATATACTGCTAAGTGAAACAGAAAGAATCTGCTGTGTCATTTAAATGTTGAACTGTCAAGCCCATAGAAATGGAGCAGCACGGTGGTTGCCAAGGGCTGGGGTTGGGGAAAATGGGAGCTGTTACTCAAAGGGCATGAGCTTTCAGTTATAAGATGAGCTAGCTCTGAGGATCTGATGTGCACCATGGGTTGTGACAGATGTGTTAATTAATTTAATAATCATTATGCCATGTGTACATATATCAAAACCTCATTTTGTGTATCTTGAATATATATAATCTTTGTCAGTTAAATATTGGAAAATAATAAGTAAACAGAAGTAAAGATGCCAGGCTTAACCCTGCCTCACAGGAAGCTCATGGCATCAACTCAGGTAACATCTCAGGCTTGTCACAATAAAGTCATGTTCAAAGTACTTTGAATGCATCAGGTTATTTAATGCTCTTCTCATGAAGTCAATTCCAATGTCTCCTCATTTTACAGCGAAGGAAGAGTTCCAATTACTTGCTGTGGGTAAAAGCCAGGAAGTAGCTGATCAAAGACTCAAACCCAAGGAGTTTATGATGGAGAAAGTCACAGGTCATTTGAAGATAAATTTGTGTTGCAATTCTTGCATCAGCACTTAGCAGCTGTGTGACCTCGGGCAGTTTATAAAATCTCTCAAAACCTCAGACCCCTTGTCTATAAAAGAGGATAATAACTTCTGTGTGGGAGTGTTTAATAAAGATTAATTGAAGTTTATATATATATATATATATATATATATATATATCTTAGCATAGTGCCCAGTACTTAGTAAATGCTCAGTAAACGCTAGTATTTTATTTTTATATCTCCACTTTTGGAGTCTATCTGAAACTCTTAATTCAACTTTCTATCTTATCAAATATCTTCCAAACACTTCTATAAATTTAATATTTATAAAGCCTTGAGCCATATTTTTTAGAATGCAGATGCATTGGAGAAGAAAATAATATAACCTATCTAGCAGAGGTAATTAAAATTCTTTAGCCTTTCTTCTTTTGTTCTAAGTTTTTTGAACATTATTGACAGGTACATAGTTTGCAAATTTCTTAAACTCACTTTATTCCTCTCCTATCTTCTCTCTGTACCTGAAAGTGTTCCTTTGTGCAGTTCTCCCATTTCCCCTAATTCCTTTTATATACAGTTAGAGTGTATTACACTACCAGCACATTAGGTTAAAATGTAAATATGCAATTGTAAAATTTCAGAGTTCAGAGTTTTCTTAGAAATCATGTATTACAATCATTTTTCAGGAGGGTGTAAGTTGAGGGATATAAATGATGATTTATGATTTCTTTTATTTGTTGCTTCTAGATACATATGACAGGCGTATTTTGATGTTTTATACATACATGGAGTGCAACCCATTACAATTTTGATCCCATTCTTGTGGTTGAACATGATGTGGAGTTACACTGGTCATGTATTCATATATGAGCATAGGAAAGTTATATCTTATTCATTCTACTGTCTTTGCTACTCATCCCCCTCCCGTCCCTTCATTCTCCTTTGTCTAGTCCAGTGAACTTCTATACTTCCCCTTCCTTCTCTCCATTGTTATGGGTTAGCATCCACATATCAGAAGGCGCAGCCTTTGTTTTTTTGGGACTTAGTATCCACTTATTGGCAAATGCTATAATTTCATTCTTCTTTATGGCTGAGTAATATTCCATTGTGTATGTATATACCACATTTTCTTTATCCATTCCTCTGTTGAAGGGCACCTTGGATGGTTCCTAGCTATTGTGAATTGAGCTGCTATAAACATTGATATGGCTGCATCACTGTAGTATGCTGATTTTAAGCCCTTCCAGTATAAACTGAGGAGTGGGATAACTGGGTCGAATGGTGGTTCCATTCCAAGTTTTTAAAGGAATTTTCATATTGCTTTCCAGAGTGGTTGCACTAATTTGCAGTCCTACCAGCAACATATGAGTGTATCTTTTTCACCATATCCTCACCAACATTTATTGTTACTTGTATTCTTGATAGTTTCCATTCTGACTAGAGTGAGATGGAATCTCCATGTAGTTTTAGTTTGCATTTCTCTAACTGCTAGAGAATTTGAACATTTTTTCATGTATATGTTGACCATTCATATTTCTTCTTCTATGAAGTGCCTGTTCAGTTACTTTGCCCATTTCTTGATCTCAAAGCCCTAGAAAAAGAAGAACAAATCAACACTAAAGGCAGTAGAAGACAGGAAATAATTAAAATCAGAGTGGAAATCAATGAAATTGAAACAAACAAAAAATAATTTAAAAATAGATGAAACAAAAAGTGGGTTCTTTGAAAAAATAAAATCAATAATCCTTTAGCCAAGCTAGTGAAGAAAAAGAGAGAGAAAACTCAAATTACTAAAATTTGTGATGAAAAAGAAAATATCACCACAGACACAATTGAAATACAGATGATAATCAGAAACTACTTTGAAAATCTATGTTCCAATAAAACAGAGAATCGTGATGACATTGACAAATTTCTAGAGACATATATGACCTACCCAGATTGAAACAGGAAGACATAGAAAATTCAAGCAGGATTTATGATTTTAAGTTCTACCCCAAGTAACTGGTTATTCTAGCATGACAGGATGGTCTAACCTATATTTGAATTTCTTACTTTTTGTGAACAGCCTATAATTCTGTCTCTCTCTAGTACCATCTAGATTTAGAAATGTAATCTAGTTATTGCTTATGGGAAATAATAACAGAGTTCATCTGGATGTAGACAGCTGTATTATAAATGATTTCCAGGTAAAGGTAGATTAAAACTAGCAACATTTTTTTTCTAGTATCAATTATGCTAAAATTTAGGTGACTCACTATTCTTAGATTCTGAATCTCACTAAAGTTGTAACCATATCCAAAGTTGTTGCATAATAGATAAGTCTCTATTATAGGAGCTTGTTGCTAATATTGGGATTAAAACTGGTATAAGAGCTTGGAAGTAGAGATAGAAAATAGCTGTGTGTTGAAGAGGGATGGAGAATGATTGTTGAAAAGCATCTGGAAATGACTTTAGATTTTGATTTTCCTGAGGAAAGGCATAAAGTTGATCATGCCCATATTTCATTCAACCCTATAATTGCATGGAGTTGATGAATGATGGCTTTAAGATGTTGCTTTTACAAAAGAGTTGGTTAGTGAGTCAACCACTGTTTATCCCAGGTTTAAAGAGAGAAAACTGTATAGCATGGAATCAACAGTGGATCGTGATTTTTTTTTTCTTCCAAGATACACTGCTCAAGTTCATTTCTTCACTCATCCACTTCAACACATAGTTGCTTAGACAAAATATGATCTACCAAGAAAAACAGTTGAGAAAGATGAGTTATGGGGGCATGACCTGGGAAAGGAAGATTTTCCCCTGTGCTAGCCCTTACATGAACAGGAGCACCATGGTCTTGTCAGCTCTCAGGTTCTCAAAGGAGCTGGGCTGGGTGTGAGTCCATTCTGTGAACCAAAGCTGAGAGGGGAAGTGAGCATGTGGCTGGGGGTATTGGAGGACATCATCACAGCCTGTGTCAATGGGAGACTGGACTTTCCTAGTGAGAGGCAAACACTGGCCCAAGGATGAAGCACACAAGTCCTGTTGACCCAAGAAAATAAAAGCACAGGCCAATATGGAAGACGCAAGAGAGGGAGGATGTAAAAAATGAAATTTAAGATGAAAAAAATACATATAAATAATCAGACCAAAAGTCACTTTTAATATTTATAGAGCTGATTGTTATATAATTAATAAGAATATAAAATCATAAACATTAGTAAGACAAATAGTTACAAAATAGTATACAATATGTGATTCCAAATTATTAGGGGAAAATGTGTATGTAGATGGATAGTGGTCGTAACATGTTATTGATGGTTTCCAACCAGTAATGAGATTATGGATGACGTAATTTCTTCTTCATGCATTTTTGCATTTTTTGTAATACATATATATTGCTTGTGTTTTTGAACAATGTTTTAAAAACAGTGGAACGTAAAAATAATAAGAATTTTATAAGTGATTCTAAACTAAAAGTATAAAACAATTTATAGCCGGTAAAATTTGGCCACTGATGACGTGGGTTATTTTGGTTTCACTCATGACAGATGTTTATAGAACAGGGTGTCCCAGACTCTCAAGTTAGACCTGCTGACTCTGAGCTAAGCTCACTGCAGTCTATTACAAGCATGAAGAAAACCAAAGCTGCAGAGGATTTTAATGTCTCCCATTCTGTCAGACCTGGAGAAGAGGCAGAGTCGGCAAAGGGCCAGGATGCTTGTCAACATCTCCCCTGGATTTTCTCCAGCTCCCACACTGTCGACAGCCTAGAATTTCTGGAACATCCTGGTTTTCTACCTATAGCATACTTCTTCGCCATTGTGCTGTACTGAACTCAGTCAACAGTGAAAGCTAGCAGCAAGGAGAAGGCAGAACATGTATTTGAAAAAAAAAAGACAGACTCAAGACCTCTAACAGCACAGTAAGCTGAGGCCATTTTAGCCTGATGAATGTTTGTGGAGAGCCCGCCCTGTGCCAGGAATTCTTTATACCTTAACAAAAGGCCTCATTACAGGGTAGAAACGTTTATCTCTGTAATTATAAGCCTGCGTTATTAATAATATTAGCCAACTTATTGAAAACCTCCCATTTGTCAGGATGATTATCAGGGCTTTATGTATTTATAATCTTTTCTCAGTCTATGAATTTTCTCTTAAGAAGGCAGGGAGCTGTGAAATATATTTTTAAATAATTTCTATTGAAAACATTTTTCTTTTTCTCTTTGTCACTGAAAAGCGAACCATCTCAGCCTGTTGCACTAACAACAAAAATGAAGATCCTGTTCTCATGTTCTCCTTTTCTCAATCTTTTTGGTAATGATGAGGAGAGAATTAAGCTAAGGTTGGAGAAGTAAAGTGAGATGCAACATTATCTCCTGTTTTTGCTGAGTAGAGATCCTTCCGCCAACAGAAGCACACAGGCACTGTGATTTTTATCGCCCATTCTTTCTTTTCTCCCATTCCTGTTCCCTCACAGCAACAGCAGTGGTACTAGTGACAGCAAGGCTTTGAAGGGGTGAGGAGAGGGCAACTTCCACAGCTTCTGCCTGCCCTTCCCCTCACTTGGACTTATCCTGTTCTACCCACACAGTTCTAGCCTCACCCTTTCATCTTTCACCTTTCTCATTTCTTCACTCTCCTGGGTCTCCTCTTGCTCCGGTCTTTTCACTATTCCCCAATCTCCTGTCCCATCAGCCAAAGCAAAACATTTTTGATCAGGTTTCTTTTATGGTCAGGATTATCAACATGTAAAAACACCAATTTTTAATTACTCTTTTTTACCAGCAGGTGTCATGGACCCCTGCCTATTCCTACTTAATCACAGAGCCTCAACTCAGTTCTGACAGTTTTGAGTTCCGTCTTCCTCATTCCTCTTCCTCATTCCTCTATCAGGACTTAATAGTGTCTTTGAGCATAACCCTGGGAGGAGTTATAGAGTCTGCTTCCTCCTCCATTGCTGCTCTAGTTTAGCCTTCAAACCATTGCTTTTCACTCCCATTGTCCTTTATTTCCTTGGCTTCAACCTCATTTCTTCATTCTTCTGCCAAAGTTTTCTTGGAAAGACAACTGCTCATGCAACGCATCCCCTCCGGTACCTAATACTCCATAGAATAGTCCCAATTCCTACGTATAACCTCAGGTTATATTCCCAATCTCTTTATCAATGCCAGCCTCTCTTCATAGGTTCAGCCAGAATAGCTACATTCATTGTAGAAGAAACATAACTCATTCCTCTGTGCCTTTATTCATCCTGTTCCCTTTACCTGAAATAATCCCTTGTCTATGGTTGGCTTGAAAACCCTTTTGAGCCTTCACGTCTCAGCTCAGTTGTAACTTCATCCTTGAATCCAAAACCTTGGCCATCAAATTTACCAAGTTTCTGTTCTTTCTTCTCAGAGCACTTTGTACATATATCTCATATAGCTTTTATTATTATTGTATACTAATTTTGTGGTCCTAATCTGTACAATAGGGTTAATTATAGTGTTTGCCTCAGAGGGCTTCTTTGAAGAGTAAATGAATTAAAATCTATATACTTTGCATACAATCAGAGATTTGTAAAAATGTGCTCTATATGTGTAATATGAAATGTAATGCATTCTGCTATCATAACAACTTAGAATAAAAAATTAATTAATTAATTTTAAAAACTCAAATGGTATGAAAATACTTTGTGTAAAACCAATGACTTGGAAAACTGTGCTCTTTATATGTAATATAAAAGGAATTGCACTCTAAAAGCATGTATAACAAATTAAATTAAATTTAAAATTAAAAAAATCTATATAGCAATAGGCTAGACACAAGTATAGACTTTGCTATCTCACATGTTAATGATTGTTATTAGTATTGGCTTAGTCCTCATAGTGATGGCCTTGAGAGTTGAGGCAGATCTTTTTCCACAGCACCAAACCAAGTAGCTGCAGATGGAATTGAATTGCAATATTTAAGTACCTCTCCACACCATCTCATGCTCAAATATTTGAAGGAACAGAAAGAGGTTGAATTTTAGGAGACTGTTATGGTTTGGATGCGAAGTGTCCCCAGAACCCATGTGTGAGACAATGTAAGAAGGTTTAGAGGAGAAATTATTGGGTTATGAGAGTCTTAACCCAATCAGTGATTTAATCCCCCAATAGGGATTAACTGAGTGGTAACTGAAGTGGTAGGGTGTGGCTGGAAGAAATGGGAATTGGGGGTGTGCCTGTGGGGATATGTTTGTATCTGGAGAGTGGACTCTCTCTCTGCTTCCTGATCATCATGTGAGCTGCTTCCCTCTGCCACACTCTTCCACCATGATGCTCAGCCTCACCTCAGACCCCAAGGAATGGAGCCAGCCTTCTATGGACAAAGACCTCTAAAACCACGAGCCCTCAAATAAATCTTTCCTCCTTTACAGTTGTTCTGGTGGGGTCCTTTAGTCACAGCAGCAAAAAAAGCTGACTAAAACAGAGACTTTAAGGTCCTTGCTTAGCATCTGGAAGGCCGTCTTAAGTGACAGCTGCCATTTTAAGGAAAAAGTTTCACTTCCCACCCAAGGGCCTTTCTGAGAAAGACTCACCACTCCCTCATACCAACCCAACCCCTAACTACTACATTAGGACCCGCCCAGCTCGGCTCTAATTCCTGAGCCTCCCCCATAAAAGTTCCAGAACCCAAGCCTGTGTTGCCTCTCTCTCCTATAGAGAGATGGCCTTTACTTGTCAGCTCTGACAAACAAACTCTTGCATGTATCTCTCTGTTCCATCTTTCATTTCTCGCTTATGCGTCTTTCTGGTTCCTGGCCTTCCCTTCAGAGACCTTTATTGCTACAGCAATGTGTTTTGAAGTTGGTTGGGTGGAAAGAAAGCCAAGAGATTTGAAGAAGCCCCAGGATGATGTAACACCAATTAGCTGGGACTTTTATAGTCTGTCGTCAAAGAAGACCACTCCAAAGAGGCTCTGGGACCATGGGGATCAGTTCTTAGAAGGCTCCCAGTGTCCTAGGCTCATATGAGTGTCTGAAGGAAGAGACAGAGGAGCTAAAAGCCTCTGTCCTGCGACCTGGTGGGCAACTTGCGTTTTGAGCACGCCTGAGAAAGCCAGGGAGAAGCAGAGGTCGATGAACCCTTAGCCTAGTGAACTTACACCATGGCAATCTGCAGGCTGCTTTGTAGTAATTTTCCCAGAAGCAATGAGCTATAAATGAAGAAAACTTTCTCACTGCATTCCATCATTCAGATAGCAAATAGGATAAAACTCCTTTAGCGTGCATTCAAGACCCACCTCTGTTCATTATACCCTTGGCCCTAGTCACCCAGTTCCCCAGGCCTGTGCTTTCCTGTCTCCAGCCTCAGGCCATCCTTGAAATGCCCTTCCCCCATCTGCACCTATTTAGAGCTTTGAAGTTCATCTAAAATGAGATCTCATTTTATCAGGTAGGCCAAGCTGCTCCATGCATACCTACACTCCCTCCTCCTGGGATTCCTGGCTGTAACTCCACTTCTGAAGGAAGTAGCCCAACTGGTCACTCAGTTGTACCTCCCCAGCCTAGTAACCTGTGACCTGCTTCTCCCTCCACTACTGCTAAGTGGACCAAAGGTAACTGGTAGACCAGCAGGTTCTGAGGCGACACATGGGAGCTTTGCCCAACAGAGATCTGACTACATTGAACCCATCAAATTCTCTTAGGTAGTTTTAATGTGAGCTTAAGGAAGAGTCGCACAGTTAGTAGAAGGCAGGTGACAAAGAGGCCACTAGGTCCTTGAGAAATTGTAAGCAAAAAAGAGACGTAATTAAGCAAATCCAACAGGATATGAGTAGGAAGGGGTGAGGTACTTGATAGTGGCGGGAACAGTGGGTGCTCAAGGAGGGGAAGACCTAGACCATGAGAGCAATTACCTTGTTCTGGTAGATTCTGAATTCCTTCTTCTCCCTTACCTACTTTCCTGCAGGGTCCCAGTGAAATGTGAAAATGCAAACTTTCTTGCTCAAAAAATGAAGAATTTCAAGAATGGCAGCCTGCCCTGAAGTGAACCTCATGAGTCCCTACTCTTTGCAATTGTAATTGTCTGAGAAAAAATATCCCTGCATTTAGTCTTGATCTCCTTCATTTGCAAATAATCTCCTTTGAAGTGGGAATGACTTGTGGTTCCTGTTGTGGTATTGCCTGTAACCCGAGGCCCTCAGCACTTTCTGTGTGCTGTGGTGTTCCTGAGACTCCCATCTATCTCCTTCACCTCGGGGCTGTCATCTTAAAAGCAGGTCTCTACCAGATTAATCTTTGTACCCTCCAAGCCTGCTTGGTTCCAGCTCAGTGGAAAAGGGATTATTTTCTCCCTTGTGTTGAAGCTGATTACCAGTATGACCGCGGATAAGATGGAACTGCCCACTTCTTGAGATAATCCCTTAAATAAAATATGCCCCTGGTGTTCTTAGAATGGTCACAGCAGGGAATGCTCTTCCTGGTAAGGGAGAAATAATTATCATTCTAGTGATCAGAGAATCACTGCTCATAGACATAGTTTCAGAAATTTCAAATAGAGGCTTTTGAGGCCCTCTAGTTAAAGTAAACATTACAGATTGCATCACATTTTTTAAATACTTTGTTTTAGAAACTGTGTTAAATACTGTGCCTTTGTTACCTTCCTTAACTTGGTTCTCACCACAAACAATAAAAATGTACATGTTACCCACTGGGGTTATAAGAGTGAAGGCTTAACTTGTGTTAACCAGGGGAGGATGAAAACAGAAGGTGGCAAGTTTAGTTTGTTCGCTATCAAAGTCCATGCGTGTAGCCTTGACTCTGTTGCTTCATCTATATGGAATTCCTCCAGACCTAGAGATTGGCCCGAGACACGCTTCTCTCCCTGAGGCAATTATTTCATCTCCTTGGGGAATGTGAACTCTTCCACAGGGATTCATTGCCCATAGCCTTCCCCACTACTATTCCAGGAGAAATATTCTCTGCTTAACTTAGCAGGGTTTCCTAGCATATACACCATTAGAAAGAGGAGAGAATCTTTGTTTAATCTGAAGCATGATGCTCCCAAACGTTTTCTACTGTGGTAACCCTAAAGGGAGTGGAAGATGGCCAATCAGACATCCAAAAGGAAATTTTCCTCCAGTCTTACATTTTTATTTGTGAAATACATGAGAATTTTGTGTTATTCTCCATATCATATTATGTTGATGTTAAAATACTATTTTAAATTACTTTCATTAAATTTGATTGAAGTATTTTTTATTTGTTCTTTCTAGATATACATGACAGCAGAGTGTATTTTGACACATTATACATACATAGAATAAGTATAACTTGTTCCAATTAAGATCTCATTATTGTGGTTGTATATGATGTAAAGTCACATTGGTCATGCATTCATATATAAGAACAGGAAAGATATGTCTGATTCATTCTACTGCCTTTTCTATTCCCCTCCCCCTCCCTTACCTTCATTTTCCTTTCCCAATCCAGTGAACTTCCGTTTTCCCCCCTCCCTTGTTGTGGGTTAGCATCCACATATCAGAAAGAACATTTGGCCTTTGCTCTTTGGGGATTGGCTAATTCCATTTAACACGATAGTCACCAGTTCCATCAATTTACAGGCAAATGCCATAATTTCATTCTTCTTTATGACTGTAATAATATTCCATTGTGTATATATACCATATTTTCTTTTTCCATTCATCTGTTGAAGGGCATCTAGGTGGGTTCCATAGCTTAGCTACTACATTTCAAGTCCTTTGGATATATACCAAGGAGTGAGATAGCTGGGTCAAATGGTGGTTCCATTTCAAGTTTTCTAAGGAATCTCCATACTGCTTACCACAGAGGTTGCACCAATTTGCAGTCCCACCAGCAATGGATAGATGAACATTTTCTCCCACATCCTCGCCAACATTTATTGTTATTTGTATTCTTGGTAATTGCCATTCTGAATGGAGTGAGATGGAATCTCAGTGTAGTTTCAATTTGCATTTCTCTAGAAATGGAAAAGATGCTACATTTAGAAATGTTTAGAAATGCTAGAGATATTGACCATTTTTTCATATATTTCTTGGCCATTCACATTTCTTCTGTGAAGTGCCAATTGAGAGATATTTAGCTCATTTATTTAATTTTTTCTTTTTTTTTATTTATAATAGTAGTATGTATTACAATTCATAATGCACATATGTAGCATCTTTTTACATGCAACTGTTTGTATACAAAGTATATAAGTACCATTCAGATCTTCAATCATGCATTTAGGATAATGATATCCATCTCATTCAACCACCAACTTTTTTTCCCCCCTCCCTACCCCCTTGTTCCCTCCTTTCCCCTCCCTTTCTTTGACCATTCTAGTGTTCCTCTAATCCTCCTATGTACCCCCCATCCAACAACATTGTGAACTAGCCTCCTTATATCAGAGAAAACATTCGGTATTTGAATATTTGAGATTGACTAATTTCACTTAGCATCATATTCTCCAACTTCATTCCATTTACCTGCAAATGCAAAAACCATTATTTTATTCTCTTTTATTGCTGAGTAAAATTCCATTTTGTATATATACCACATTTTCTTTATCCACTCATCTACTGAGGGACATCTAGGTTGGTTCCACAACCTAGCTATTGTGAATTGTGCTGCTATAACCATTGAAGTGGCTGTGTCACTGTAATATGCTGTTTTTAAGTCCTTTGTGAATAGACCCAGGAGTGGGATGGCTGGGTCATAGGGTGGTTCCATTCCCAGTTTTCCAAGAAATCACCATACTGCTTTCCATAATGGTTGCACCATTTTGCAGTCCCACCAGCAAAGTATGAGTGTGCCTTTCTCCCCACATCCTCTCCAACATTTATTGTTGTTTGTGTTCTTGATAACTGCCATTCTGACTGGAGTAAAATGAAATCTTAGAGTAGTTTTGATTTGCATTTCTCTAATTGCCAGCGATGTTGAGCATTTTTTTTCATGTATTTGTTGATTAATTGTGCATCTTCTTCTGAGAAGTGTCTTTTAAATTCCTTAGCCCATTTATTGATTAGGTTATTTGTTTTTTGGGGGGTTAAGTTTTTTGAGTTCTTTATATATTCTAGAAATTAGTGCTCTATCTGATGTGCACGTATTAAATATCTGTTCCCAATTAGTTGGCTCTCTATTCACCTCACTGATTGTTTCTTTTGCTGAGAAGAAGCTTTTTAGTTTGAATCTATCCCATTCATTAATTCTTGCGCTACGAGATTCTTATTAAGGAACTTGGGGCCTAATCCGACATGTTGGAAATTGTAGCTTACTTTTTCTTCTATTAGGCGTATTGTCTCTTGTCTAATTTCTAAGTCCTCGATCCACTTTGAATTGAATTTTGTGCATGGTGAGAGATAAGGGTTTAATTTCATTTTGTTGCATATGGATTTCCAGTTTTTCCAGCACCACTTTTTGAAGAGGCTATCCTTTCTCCACTGTACATTTTTGGCGCCTTTGTCTAATATAAGATAGCTGAAATTATATATATTAGTCTCTGTGTCCTCAATTCTGTACCATTGGTCTACCAGTCTGTTTTGGTGCCAATACCATGCTGTTTTTGTTACTATTGCTCTATAGTATAATTTAAAGTCTGGTATGGTGATGCCACCTGCTTCACTTTTCTTGCTCAGGATTGCTTTGGCTATTCTGAGTCTCTTATTTTTCCAGATGAATTTCATGACTTCTTTTTCTATTTCTTTGAAGAATGACATTGGGATTTTGACTGGAATTGCATTAAATCTGTGTAGCTGCCTGATGCTGCTGCTTGCAGCTACGACGCCGCGGGAGGAAAGTCGGAGGCAGGATGAAAATGAAAAAGGTCTTTTATTCTTCTTCTCTCTCTGGCTTCAGCAACCTCTCGAACTCTAACCGCTCTGACTCCTTTCAACCAGCAACCTTCTTCTTCCAACAACCTCTAACCAACCTCACCCCGTTATATACATTTAGCTTTAACAAGGACAAGTGCTTACAGCTCGAGCTTACAGGTGCATCACACAGTGTTCATGGGCATACAAAGATTCTTTGAATAATGTATGAATATCAGGTGGAACTTAAACATCTTTTATGGCTCTCAGCTAACTACAATCTTAGCTATCTCCTTGATTAGAGCTCCTTCAAATCTGTATAATGCTTTTGATAGTATGGACATTTTGACAATATTGATTCTACCTATCCAAGAGCAAGGTAGGTCTTTCCATCTTCTGAGTTCTTCTATGATTTCTTTCTTTAGTGTTCTATAATTTTCCTTATTGAGGTCTTTCACTTCTTTCGTTAAGTTGGTTCCCAGGTATTTTATTTTTTTTTTTTTTTATGCTATTGTATAGCTCATTTGTTGATTGTTTTTTTTTTTTTTCTTTCTTTCTTTCCACAATGCTGGGGGCCAAGGGCCTCACATATGATAGTGAATAGATAGGATAATCAGATAGTAAGACATAGGCAGGCAGTTAGGACAACACCCCAAAAGGAATTGCTCTGCGAAAACATTCTTTGAGTTCCTGAGATAAGAAACCAGAAAGGATTTATTGGTGGCTTGCTGCTGAGTAGTAGCACTAGCAGGCATGGCTTTCTGGGGAGTCAAAAGAGATGTAACACAAACAGGCCCTGCCCACAGTGATTAGCACAGCAGAAAATCCAGTTTCACTAGGCAAGTACTCTACCACTGAGCTACACTCCAAGCCCTGGAATGCAAATCTTATTAAAATATTTAATTCTATGTCCTCACCCATTCCAAATCTTATAGTGAAAATGGAGCTCTTGGGATATGTGCCAAATTTATACTGTGGATTGATTTTTTAAATCACTGCCTGAACTCTCTCTAAAACTCATACCCCAAGGAAATTTTTTGTTGTTGTTGTTAGTTGTTATTTATTTATTTATTTATTTGTGGTGCTGAGGACTGAACCCAGTGCCTCACATGTGCTAGGCAAGTGCTCTACCACTGAGCTACAACCCCAGCCCCAGACCCCAAGGAATTTAAAAGCAAAAAACAGTTGAGCACCAAAGATTGAGTGAGTGGTGAGGGGGCTGTGTCTTCACTTTGGGCTTCAATTCATACCTTCCTAGCCCATTTCCATGGTGATGGCCCCAGGTGTCAATCTACAGAGCAGCATGTGGAGAAGTCAGTATGAGATAGATGGATCGGAGTCATATAGTCCGGGCTGTTGACCAATGAATTGGGGTTGGCATGTCATCTTTAAATGGATCACAGCAACTGGAAACGTGTCTAAAGTAGGAACTCAAAACCACAACAAAATAATAATGTTGGAGCACTAAAATACACTAGACATCTGGTGTTTTTCTCTAAATATTGTTTTATAGAATCTATATACTAGAGATGCCTTTTGGGGTACTATTTTCATTTAAATTTTATAGCCAAGAAAGTTGTGGCTTAAAGAAGTGAAACCAGTTGTCCAAGTTCACAGGCTCACAGGCTAGTGGCTGGTACGCTCCTTGGCAGCACAGCTGACTGCCCACTCCATTGACACCCCTTCTTCCTTGCTAATAAAGCCATGATTGAGCTAATTATCTTCTAAGAGGACATGTCTTTCGAAAGAGGATGAGTCCTTTTCCAACTTCATTGGAAGTAAAGGGGCCGTGAACCTTAATTGGTTTGATCCACTTGTGGCCATTTCATTGTCCTTGTCAAACGATTGGTTTAGGTGTGAGCCAAGAGATGTGAGTAGAAGTTGGCCAGAGGCTTAGGCCCGGGAAAGCTTTCTTTGTTCTTACAAAGGGGCACTAAAGAGGAATGTGCCTTTTCATGCTTCTGGACTTTGCCATCCTCCTATGATACCCTTGGTGAAGGATCCAGTTGATGGATCAGAGAAGATTCATCCTTTCTTCTAATTAGCAGATGGAGGCACAGGTGATTGCCTTAAACCAATAGGCAATGAGCAGTATTGAGGTTGGTGTCAGGTTTTTAAAAAACTATTTTTAATTATACATAACAGTAGAGTCAATTTTGACATATTTATGCTAACATGCAATATATCTTATTCTAATTATGATCCCAGTCTTGTGGATGTACACAATGTTGAGATTCACCACAGTGTATTCACATAGACAGTTAGGTCAGATTCATTTCACTCTCTTTCTTATTCCTATTTCTTCCTTCCCTTCATTCCCCTTTGTCTAATCCAATGAACTTCTATTCTTCCCCTCCCCCTGCCCCTTGTTGTGTTTTAGCATCCATGTATGAGAGAGAACTTTGAACCTTTGGTGTTTTGGGATTGGCTTATTTCACTTAGTATGATACTCTCCAGATTCGTCCATTTACCAGCAGATGCCATCGTTTCATTCTTCTTTTTGGCTGAGTAATATTCGATTGGGAATATATACTACATTTTCTTTATCTATTCATTGAAGTTCGCCTAGATTGGTTCCATAGCTTAGCTACTGTGAATTGAGCTGCTATAAACATTGATGTGGCTGCGTCACTATAGTATACTGATTTTAAGTCCTTTGGCTCTACGCCAAGGAGTGGTATAACTGGGTCAAATGGTGGTATCATTTCAAGTTTTCTGAAGACTCTCCATACTGCTTTTCAGAGTGGTTGCTCCAATTTGCAGTCCTACCAACAATACATGAGTATACCCCTTCCCCCTGCATCCTCACCAACATTTATTGTTACTTGTATTCTTGACAGTTGCATTCAGACTGGATTGAGATGGAATCTCAGTGTAGTTTTAATTTGCATTTTTCTAAGTGCTAGGTATGTTAAACATGTTTTCACATATTTGTTGACCATTCATATGTCTTCCCTTTAAGAAGTGCCTTGGTGGCAGTTTTAGAAAGTTTCTGCCCACCTCTGCTCTACTTCTGTGCCTAAAGTATCATTTTCTAGAGATTTTGACTGAGAGCCTGCTGTGCTGACTGGCACACTGAGCCCTGGTAGCCCTGCGCTCTAACCCTCCTCTGCATCACCATAAGGCTGCAGGAAACCGCCCAGTTTTCAGAGGTTTTATCCCTAGCTGCTCAGCCTAATGCTCCACACAGCTTCAGAATTCCATAAATGTACTAGGGAGAAATAGTCTGCATGTTGCCATATGCTCAGTGTTCTACCTTCTCTTCCCAACTGCTCATCAGTCTCTCCAGACATTAGTTTTCCCTCTCAACCTCAAGGTCACACAAGGTCTCTGGTTTCTCTGTGCCCATACCCTGTGCTCAGGCAAAGTCCAGTAACTCAGCCTCTTGGCTGAAACCCATATTGGCAAATACCCTCAAGGACAAAGGTTGCAGAAGTTGATCAACCTCTGCACAGTTCTCCTTGTTCTGCTAGTCTCTATTGCATCAGCAGCTTTTGGCTCCTTTTAAATAGAGGATTTTTAGATTTTACCCAGTTTAAGTTTTCCCAGTGAGAGCACTGGTCAGCTGCAGGATGCACTGTGGTCTCACTCAGAAGTTAAAGGGACTCTTTTAAATCTGAAAGAAAGCAGATGATATAAAATGACAAATCAACCTTTTCTTATGATGTCTTCTTATACAAATTGCAGCAATACAGAAATGTTGAAAAAATAATGCATCCATATCAAATACCCACCACCTATATTTTAAAAATCATTACTATTTTGCTGTATTTGCTTTATCATCTATATAGCTTCTGCTGAACAATTTCAAAATAATTTACAAATGTCAGAACTCTTTCATCAGAAGCAATTCAATCTATACCTTCTGAAAATAAGAAAATTCTTTTTTGCCATAATACTATTATTGCACTTAAAACATAATAATAATTTCCTGATCTAATAACTTTTCCATAATCAGAATTTCTGGTTAGCCCCAAAATAATCATCTATAGCAGATTATTCCAACTAAGATAAAATCACACATTTTTCTCCTAATCGGGACCCTTACATTTTCTCAAAACATGAACAATTAGAAAATCTGGAGCGCGGAGCACAGGCAGGCCCAGGTGAGCCCCACTGACACCTGTGGAGCCAGCACTGGGTCCAAGCTGCGTCTTTGAACACACTGCCCGACCCCACCGCCTGCATCCCCCCACCTGACCTGACACTCCATCCCTGAAAACAGCCACCTCCATCTTGGGACACCGTCATTGCCATCTTTAGTTGTGGCAACTCCCAACTTGGGACACTGGCTGGGCAGGAGAGGTATTGGATCCCTGCAGGGCACTATAAGCCTAAAGCATAAAAAACAGTAACACTGCAGATCCTGGGTGCTAGAAGGAAAGCACACAAACAGCATGAAAAAGCAAGGGAAGAACAGGCCCCAAACAAACCAAGATACTACATTATTTGAATCCATGGCCATCACAACAGAAGAAATTACAGAGATGGAGTTTAGGATGTACATAATTAAAATGTTCTGTGAATTAAAGGATGATATATGAGAACTAATACAGGCAGCAAAAGATCATTTTGATAAAGAGCTACATAAGCAAATACAGGAAGCAAAAGATTATTTCAATAAGGAGATGGGGGTTCTGAAGAAAAATCAAACAGAAATCCTTGAAATGAAAAAATAATAAACCAAATTAAAAGCTCAATAGAAAACATCACCAACAGATTAGACCACTTGGAAATGGGACCTCAGACAATGAGGACAAAATATATAATCTTGAAAAGAATGTAGATCACACAGTGATGATAATAAGAAACCATGAGCAGAACATTCAAGAAACATGGGAAAACATAAAAAGACCGACTCTAGAGAGTTATTGGGAAAGAAGAATGAGCAATCTATTCAATGAAATAATATCAGGAAATTTTCCAAACATGAAGAATGAATTGTAATCAAATACAAGAGGCTTACAGAACACCAAATGTACAAAATTACAACAGATCCACACCAAGTCACCTTATAATGAAAATGCCTAGCATACAGAATAAGGAGAGAATATTAAAAATCTTGAGAGAAAGGAATCAGATTACATATAAGGGGAAACCAATTAGGATATTTACAGATTTTTCAACCCAGACCCTGAAAGCTAAAGGATCCTGGAACAACATATACCAATCTCTGAAAGAAAATGGATGTCTACCAAGAACCTTATATCCAGCAAAATTAAGCTTTAGATTTGATGATGAAATGAAAACCTTCCATGATAAACAAAAATTAAAAGAATTTACAGCTAGAAAGCCAGCACTACAGCACTTCCTGAACAAAATATTCCATAAGGAGGAAATGAAAAACAACGATGAAAATCAGCAGAGGGAGGTATTACACTAAAGGAAAATCTAATCAAAGGAGAAACCAAGTCAGTTAAATGCCAAAAATAAACAAGAATGGGTGGAAATACAAATCATGTCTCAATAATAGCCCTGAATGTTAATGGCGTAAACTCACCAATCAAAAGACATAGACTGGCAGATTGGATTTAAAAAAAAAAAAAAAAAAAAAAAGACCCAACAATATGCTGTCTCCAAGAGACTCATCTCCTAGAAAAAGACATCCATAGACTGAAGGTGAAATGTTAGGGAAAAACACACCACTCACATGGACTATGGAAACAAGCAGGGGTTTCCATCCTCATATCAAATATAGTAGACTTCAAGCCAAAGTTAATCAAAAGGGATAAAGAAGGACACTACATACTGCTCAAGGGAACCATATGTCAACAAGACATAACAATTATAAATATATGTGCCCCAAACAATGGAGCATCTACATTTATTAAACAAACTCTTGTCAAGTTGAAGAGTCAAATAGACCACAACACAATAATTCTGGGTGACTTTAACACACCTC
Organism: Tamias sibiricus; assembly: GCA_025594165.1. NCBI lineage: Eukaryota > Metazoa > Chordata > Mammalia > Rodentia > Sciuridae > Tamias > Tamias sibiricus. The sequence continues at coordinate 83,241,334 of CM046664.1, forward strand.
TTTTACCACTGGATAGATCTTCCAAACAAAACCTGAACAAGGAAACTATAGAACTCAATAAAACAATCAATCAATAACTTAGACTTAACTGACATATATAGAATATTTCATCCATCAACGAGTGAATACACTTTCTTCTTAACAGAACACAGATCCTTCTCTAAAATAGACCATATATTATGCCCAAAGCAACTCTTTGCAGGGTAGTATCTCTATTTTTTTATATTTGCTTTCTATCAGATCATAATGGAATAAAATTAGAAATCAACGATAAAATAAAAAATAAAAGCTACTCCAACACCTGGAGACTAAATAATATGCTACTGAATGAACATTGGATTGCAAAAGACATCAAGGAGGAGATTTAAAAAATTTTAGAGGTGAATGAGAACACAGACACAGTGTATTGAAATCTCTGGGACACTATGAAGGCAGTACTAAGAGAAAAGTTCATTGCATGGAGTTCATTCCTTAAAAGAAGAAAAAGTCAACAAATAAAAGACCTAACATTACATCTCAAAGCCCAAGAAAAAGAACAAATCAACACCAAAAGCAGTAGAAGACAGGAAATAATTAAAATCAGAGCTGAAATTGATGAAATTGAAAAAAAAAAAAAAAGAATTGAAAAAATTGACAAAACAAAAGGTTGGTTCTTTGAAAAAAATAAATAAAATTGACAAACCCTTAACCATGCTAACAAAGAGGAGAGAAAAAACTCAAATTACTAACATATGTAATAAAAAAGGAAATATCACAACAGACACTACAGAAATACAGAAGATAATTAGAAATTATTTTGAAAACTTGTACTCAAATATAATAGAAAATATTGAAGACATCGACAAATTTCTTGAGTCATATGATTTGCCCAAATTGAATCAGGATGATGTACACAATTTAAATATATCAATTACAAGTGATGAAATAGAAGACATCATCAGAAACCTACCAACCAAGAAAAGCCCAGGACCAAATGGATACAATACCAAGTTCTACAAGACCTTTAAATAAGAACTAATACCAATACGCTTCAAATTATTTTGTAAAATAGAAAAAGAGGGAGAACTTCCAAACCCATTCTATGAGGATAATATCACCCTGATTCCAAAACTAGGCAAAGACTCATCAAAGAAAGAAATCTTCAGACCAATATCTCTAATGAACATAGATGCAAAAATTCTCAATAAAATTCTAGAAATTGAATACAAAAACATATCAAAAAGATAGTGCACAATCAAGTGGGGTTCATCCCAGCAACGCAAGTTTGGTTTAACATACAGAAATCAATAAATGTAATTCTTCACATCAATAGACTTACAGATAAGAACCATATGATCATCTAAATAGATGCAGAAAAAGCATTCAACAAAATACAGCACCCCTTCATGTTCAAAACACTAGAAAAACTAGCAATAACAGGGATATATCTCAACATCATAAAAGCTATCTATGCTAAGCCCCAGGCCAACATCATTCTAAATGAAGAAAAATTGAAAGCATTCCCTCTAAAAACTGGAACAAGACAGGGATGCCCTCTTTCACCACTTCTATTTAACATAGTTCTTGAAACACTGGCCAGAGCAATTAGACAGATGAAAGAATTTAAAGGGATACGGATAGGAAAAGAAGAACTCAAATTAGCACTATTTGCTGACAATATGATTCTATACCTAGAAGATCCAAAAAGTTCCACCAGAAAACTTCTAGAACTAGTAAATAAATTCAGCAAAGTAGCAGGATATAAAATCAACACCCATAAATCAAAGGCATTTCTGTATATCAGTGACAAATCCTCTGAAAGGAAAATAAGGAAAACTACCCTATTTACAATAGCCTCAAAAAAAAAAAAAAAAAAAAAAAAAACCAACAACAACTTGGTAATCGACTTAATGAAAGATGTGAAAGACTTCTACAATGAAAACTACAGAACACTAAAGAAAGAAATTAAAGAAGACCTCAGAAGATGGAAAGATCTACCTTGTTCTTGGATAAGCAGAATTAATATTGTCAAAATGACCATACTACCAAAAGCACTATACATATTTAATGCAATTCCAATCAAAATCCCAATTACATTTCTCATAGAAATAGAAAAAGCAGTCATGAAATTAATCTGGAAAAATAAGAGACCCAGAATAGCTAAAGCCATACTTTGCAAGAAGAGTGATGCAGGTGGCATCACTATACCAGACTTTAAACTATACTACAGAGCAATAGTAACAAAAGCAGCATGGTATTGGCACCAAAATAGACTTGTACAGAATAGAGGACACAGAGACTAATCCACATAATTACATTTATCTTATATTAGATAAATACACCAAAATCATACATTGGAGAAAAGATAGACTCTTCAACAAATGGTGCTGGGAAAACTGGAAATCCATATACAACAAAATGAAATTAAACCCCTATCTCTCTCACCATGCACAAAAGTCAACTCAAAGTGGATCAAGGACTTAGGAATTAAACCAGAAACACTATGCCCATTAGAAGAAAAAGTAGGCCCAAGTCTCCATCATGTTAGATTAGGCCCTGACTTCCTTAATCAGACTTCTATAGTGCAAGAATTAATATCAATAATCAATAAATGGGATGGATTCAAACTAAAATCTTCTTCTCAGCAAAATAAACAATCAGTGAGGTGAATAGAGAACCTGCAATTTGGGAACAAATTTTTACCACACACACATCAGATAGAGCACTAATCCTAGGATATATAAAGAACTCAAAAATCTTAACACCAAAAAAAAAATAATAATAATAATCCAATCAATAAATGGGCCAATGAACTGAACAGATACTTCTCAGAAGATGATATACAATCAACATATATATGAAAAAATGCTAAAATCTCTAGCAATTAGAGAAATGCAAATCAAAACTACTCTAAGATTTCATCTCATGCCAATCAGAATGGCAGCTATTAAGAACACAAACAACGATAGGTGTTAGAGAGGATATGAGGAAAAGGGCACACTCATATATTGCTGGTGGGACTGCAAATTGGTGCAACCACTCTGGAAAGCAGTATGGAGATTCCTTGGAAAAGTGGGAATAGAACTACCATTTGACCTAGCTATCCTAACTCCTCGGTCTATACCCAAAGGACTTAAAAACAGTATACTACAGTGAAACAGCCACTTCAATGTTTATAACAGTACAATTCACAATAGCTAAATTGTGGATCCAACCTAGATACCCTTCAGAATATGAATGGATAAAGAAAATGTGGTATATACACACAATGGAATATTACTCAGCATTAAAAGATAATAAAATCATGGCATTTGCAGGTAAATGGATGGAGTTGGAGATTATAATGCTAAGTGAAGTAAGCCAATCCCCCCAAAACAAATGCCGAATGTCTTCTCTGATATAAGGATGCTGATTCATAATGGGGACTAGGGAGAGCATGGGAGGAATAGATAAACTTTAGGTAGGGCAAAGGGGAGGGAGGAGAAGGGGGGGAATGGGGGTAGGAAAGATGGTAGAATGAGATGGATATCATTACCCTGAGTGCATGTATGAAAACACTAATGGTGTGACTATACTTTGTATTCAACCAGAGACATGAAAAATTGTGCTCTACTTGTGCAACATGAATTGGATTGCGTTCTGCTGCCATATCTAACTAATTAGGATAAATAATAAAAAATTTTGAAAAAAAGAAAATACTGAACCAATAGAATCAGATTAAATATTTAAACACATTAGCTACCACATAGGTGCTGCTGATAGCTTATATTGTGTCAAATCAGCAGCCACATGTCTTCACTCCTAGTGAAGGTAAAGTTGATCACTAGGGCAAGGTGGTGACAGATCCTTCCACCATAGAAAGTGTTTTTCCTTTATCTTTGCTAAGTCGCTGGCACTGTGCCAATGTCCTGTTTATCACTAACTGGCCACTTACTGGTTTTGGTATTTATTGATGATTTTTGACTGAATAAATTTTTAGAGTTTATGAGTAATTTTCTAATTCTATTATTCCTCTTTCTTCCTGGTTCAAAACAATTGTTTAAAAAGCTGCCCCTCAACTGAGGATGAACTATAATTCTTCCCCCAAACAGAGGGTAAATTGTAGTTACCCTTCAATTACTTGTTTTCTGAATTAGAAGATGCTACATCACCCTTGATGGTGGAAAATAATTTTGTTCCCTTTTATTTTTAATATAATCATGGGCTTGCAAGGTTTTGTTTTTCAATGAGTTTAATAAATTATAGTCTATTCTATTTCTAAAATTTTATTGTAATCATTGATGCACATTAATTGTGCATACTCAGGGGTTTCACTGTGACATTCCACACATGTATATATCATGCTTTGATCATGCCCACCCTCCCTTGTCCCCTCTCCAGCCTTCCTCTCTCTCCCCACTCCCTGGACCCTGGGCTTCTTCCCCCACCCTAATAGTTCCTCTTCTATGGGTCTTTTTTTGTTTTTAAGTCTCCACATATAAGAGATAACATGTGATACTTGTTCTTTTATATCTGACATCAATTTTCTTGATGTCCTCTAGTTTTATCCATTTTCCTGTGGTCATTATTCCTTTTTCTTTTTTTAACTTTTTATACATGTTTACAGAGAACATTTCATTTCATATTACATACAAAGAGCACAATTTCTCAAGTTGATGGTTTTATATAAAGTATTTTTACAACAATTGTGTCTTCACACATGTATTTAGGGTAGTCATGAATAACTCAGACTGCCATTATTCCTATTCCCTTGCCCCCTCCCTTCTCCCCTCTCTTTGTTGTATTTAAAGTTTTTTCATTCCTCTCATCCCCACTTCCTTGCCTTTATAAGTTAGTATCTTCATATCAAAGAGATCATTCGACCTTTGGTTTTTTGGTATTGGCTAACTTCACTTGAAGGAGCCCTAATTAGGAAGGGCTGTTGCAGCTAGCTGGAAGCCATGGGTTCCACCTGATATGTATGTGACGCACCTGTAGGCACCCGCAAACCTGAAGGTATATAACCGGGTGAAAGCGGTCCGAGTTAGGAGAACGGAGAATTCAGTCAGCCGGGCAGTCACTCGGTTGGTCAGAAGAATCAGCGGTCAGAACGTAGGCAGAGTGGTTACAGAAGAGAAACCAGATAGAAGAAGTAATGACTGGCCAGAGTTAGGCCGAGGCTCCAGAGGACTGGTCAGAGTAAGGCCGAGGCTCCTGAGGAAGACAGAAGACAGAAGAAAGAAGAAGGAAGAAAGAAGAGAGAAGAAAGAAGCTCTAATCTTTCTCTAAGAATCTTTCTCTAAGCTAAGCTCTATCTTTCTTTACTCTAAGCTACTCTAAGCTAAGACTCTAAGCTAAGAAGACAAGAAGAAAAATCTTTCTTTCCCTCTCTAAGCTCTAAGAAAGTAGAAAAAGTAGTAAAAGCTTAACTCTGCCTCCGAGAGTTTTTCCTCCCGGTTTACGGTACCAGGAAGCTTACAAATGGTGGTCCGTCCGGGGCTCGGCAGGCAGAGAAGAAAAGCTAAGAAATAAGGAGAGCAACGAAAAAGCATAGCCTCAGACTCAGTTGAGACCAGCAAAAAGAGTAGTAAACAAGAGAGCATAGCCTCTGACTCAGTTGAGGCCAGTTAAGAATTAAGCTGAAGCAGAGTAGCCAGTGAAAAGCCGAAGCAAGCCGGCCAAAAGCCGAAGCAGAGTAGCCGGCCAAAAGCCATAAAAAATATAGAGAAAAAGCCTTGAGCTTTAGTATAAAGAAAAAAGCCATGAGCTTAAAAGAAAATAGAGAATTAAATAGCATGGTAAAAACCATGCAGAAAAAAAAGCCATTGAGCTTTGGCAAGAAAGCCATAAAGAAAAATAAAGAAGAGGAGAAAAAAAAAAAAAAAAAAAAAAGTCAAAGCCGCTTATGCAATTGTGCTTAACTAGGTGCGTTAGCTGCTCCTCAGCATTAGGCTTCCTTAAAGCCACAGCACCTTCTCAAAAGGGCTCAAATATCCACCCTTTCAAAAATAAAAGGTGAAAAGCTAGGTAGGGACAAGAAAATAAAAGAAAATAGAGAAAATAAAATAGAGAAAATAGAACAAAAGCACCTTTTTAAACTAAAGGGAAGGAATATGAAGGAGCCCTAATTAGGAAGGGCTGTTGCAGCTAGCTGGAAGCCATGGGTTCCACCTGATATGTATGTGACGCACCTGTAGGCACCCGCAAACCTGAAGGTATATAACCGGGTGAAAGCGGTCCGAGTTAGGAGAACGGAGAATTCAGTCAGCCGGGCAGTCACTCGGTCGGTCAGAAGAATCAGCGGTCAGAACGTAGGCAGAGTGGTTACAGAAGAGAAACCAGATAGAAGAAGTAATGACTGGTCAGAGTTAGGCCGAGACTCCTGAGGAAGACAGAAGACAGAAGAAAGAAGAAGGAAGAAAGAAGAGAGAAGAAAGAAGCTCTAATCTTTCTCTAAGAATCTTTCTCTAAGCTAAGCTCTATCTTTCTTTACTCTAAGCTACTCTAAGCTAAGACTCTAAGCTAAGAAGACAAGAAGAAAAATCTTTCTTTCCCTCTCTAAGCTCTAAGAAAGTAGAAAAAGTAGTAAAAGCTTAACTCTGCCTCCGAGAGTTTTTCCTCCCGGTTTACGGTACCAGGAAGCTTACATTCACTTAGCATTATTTTCTCCAACTCCATCCATTTACTTGAAAATGCCATGTTTTTATTATTTTTTAGTGCTGAGTAGTGTTCCATTGTGTATATATACCAAAGTTTCCCTATCCATTCATACACTGATGGGCATCTAGCTATTGTGGATTGTGCTGCTACTGTGGATTGTGCTGCTATAAATATTGATGTGGCTGTGTCCCTGTAGTAAGCTGTTTTTAAGTCCTTTGGGAATAGACCAAGGAGTGGGATAGCTGGGTCAAATGGTGATTCCATTCCAAGTTTTCCTAGGAATCTCCATACTGCTTTCCAGATTGGCTTCACCAATTTGCAGTCCCACCAGCAATGTAGGTGTGTGCCTTTTTCTCCACACCCTCGCCAGCATTTATTGATGTTTGTTTTTTTGATAGCTGCCATTCTGACTGGAGTAAGATGAAATCTTAGAGTAGTTTTGATTTGCATTTCTCTAATTGCTAGAGATGTTGAACATTTTTTCATATATTTGTTGATTGTTTGCATATCATCTTCTGAGAAGTGTCTGTTTAGTTCCTTAGCCCATTTATTCCTTTTGATATTAAAATCATACCAAATATTACCAATGGTAGCTCCTCTCGGTCTTTAAAAGCTGGGTGTTTCTATGGTTTCTGGAACAATAAGTTGTTTTCCTCTGAATTTATGCTTATTCCAGTCATTTCTCCATGAAGTCCAGTTCCTTCAAGTTTTGAGTTTCACCACAATGTTCTGTGATGTTAACGTCCCTCAGAAATGATTTATTCTTTCTTCTGATCAGCAGACAAATCCATAGTATATGGAAACCAAGATAATTGGACTAGTAGTGTTTATTACCACAAGGCTGACACTGCCTCAAGGCCCCTTCAGAGAACAGCACAACTATATAATAAGACTACTATACTGAAAACCATAAATATTCATTAATATTTCCAATTAAAATTTAACATTATAATTTTTCTTAATTTCTTCTGCAATTTTAAAAATTTATATCTCTTTTTGTTTCTACTGAAAGTCTTGATTGCCAACAATGTATTTTCTGACTGCCTGTATCCTAAAAATACATAAAATAACTCAAGATTATAGTACTGAGGCCATTAAATCCTGGGATATATTCCTCTAAAAGGAATAAGCAGTTAAGAGTCAGTTGAAATAATATTTCTTTCTGAGTGACAACCTTACCAAGTTTGTTTCAGTTTGTCTTCAATTTTGTGGTTTGATTATTTTAAAGTCCTATTTTGACTTTAATATGTAAATATTCTTCAATTGCCTCCTTTTTACACCCTCAATGAGAGAGAGCATCCTGGTGAGGGAGAGCATCCCACCTTAGAGTTATGGAGGTGGTTGAACACACATCACCTGGACAAGTAGGACTGAGAGCAGTTTATTACTCACATGTACTCGGCGTAGGAGAGCAGGACACAGCTCACCATGAAGGGCCACAGGGATTGCACTTGGGAACAGAGAGAACGTGGGCACTTTGGGAGGCATAACTTCGAGTATCAGGAGGGTAAAGTGACCCTGGGTTTCTGCAGGAAGATGTGTGTTTGAATAACTCTCTGTGCTGGCAGGGACCTAAAATCCCCTCTTTAGAAACAAGCAGAATTGTGCCTGGACTCTTGGCTAAGGGGGATTGCTTGACAACAGGACATTAATGTGCAGAAGCACACTAGAGAGAGGCTGTCCTGATTTTCCCAGATGTCAAAGGTGCACATCATTAGTTTAGGTCTTATACCACAGTAGGATATTTATGTCAAAACTATATAAAAACAGAATCCTCAGAGAAGTATTGTTTCCATCCTTATCACTCCCACCCTCTTTCTCACACAATAGCCTTTTTACCTGGTTTCTTTTTCTAGTGTTTCTTCTGGAAAATAATAAGCAAATTCTTCTCTCTTTCCACTATTTATTTGTCATTTATCTATCCATCAATGAATCATTTATTTTTTCTTTGCTGTTAATGCATACCTTATTTTTATTCTACATCTTGTGATTCTCATTGAGAATACTCCATATTAGTTTGGAGAGATCATTTTCATTTTTTCAGCTACATAGGACAGTGTTTTATGGAAGTAAACACACTTTATTTAACCAGTTCTTTATTAGTAAATATTTGTTTAAAGTGTTTACAATTTTTGATATTACAAAATGTGCCATAATTACTCATATTATGCATATGTTATTTTTTTTCTGGAGGTATATCTTTTTTGATGAGGCATAAAAGTTAAACTGTGAAAATGAAGGGTAAATTCATGTTTGATTTTGTTAGATATTGTCAAATTCCTTTTCATGTGGAAGTGCTATTTCCCATTCTCAAAAGCAACATATGCCTCTGTATTCCTTCAACAACAAAGTATATTTCCAAACTTTGAGTTTTTTTTTTTTTTTACCAATCTGAAAAATGTTTTATCAGTGAAATTTTATTTCTAGTTCTCATATGAACGAAGTTTGTAGATTTTTTGTGTACTTGCTATTTATGTTTATTTTTCTCTGAAGTGTTTATTCAGGTCCTTTGCTCAATATTTTCATAGGGTTTTTCTGGTCTTTTGTATCTAGATTTTGAATAGCTCTTTATCAGTTGGGAGATTGCTCCTTTTTTTGTAACATTAAGTAGCAAATATTTACTTTACTCCCAGTTGGTCATCTTACTTTTTAATTGGATTGTGATGTTCTTTGCTCAGTAAAATGTTTTAATTTTAACATATTCATGTTTAATAACATAGTTATACTTCTGTATTTTCCCCAGAAATAAAACTATATTATTAAGTGAATAATGAAGTCACCTGTTTTCTTTGAGTATTTGTATGGTTTCATTTTTGCAATTAAATTTCTGATCCACTTGGAGCTTATCCTGATGTACAATGTGAATATGAGTTGAATTTTTACCTTTTTCAAATGACTGATAATTGTCCCAGTACTTGTCATGAAAGTTTTTATTTTTCCAAGGGACCTATATTGAATATTAAATTTCTACATGTACTTCTTAATATAATATGTATCAAGTTTAGCAATTAATGTTATACTCTTCTGATAAAAAAGTATTAGAAGTTTTCCTTCTTTACCGCTGCTCTGGAAGAGTTCAAACAGTGTTGTTTGTATCTGGTCTCTGGAGGTTTGTGGAATCCCTGTAAATCATGTGGGCCTGATGCTTTGGGAGGAATATAGCTCCTTGATAACTTGCCCTATTTCTTTTTTATAGTTTGTTTTTTCCTGTTTGCCCTTTATTATATTCAGTTTTGGTAAATTTGCTTTTCCTAGAAAATAATCCATTTCATCTAGGTTTTCTAATTTCTTTTCATAGAATTGCTCAAATTATCTTTGATGGCTTTAAAGATATTCTACCTTTCAATAGTAATTTTTATTTTGTCATTTCTTATTTTGCATAATTGTGTTTTCTTCTTTTCTTTTTTAGTAAGTTAACTAATAGTTTGTTTTGCTGATTTTTGTAAGAAATAATCTTTTTAAAAAATTAATTCTACTCATTTTCTGTACTTTAACTTAGTAGTTTCTCAAGCCAGTCTTTTTCGAAACAAACATGACTATAAATAAGCATCTATAGGTAATCTAACCTTATTATTAACTGGGAATAATACAGACCCCACAAGACAGAACCACCACCCATATACACACAGTCTTTCCCTAAGCTCAGTTTTTATGATTTTGTTCATCTTTGTCTTAGACTTCAAAAGTCTGATGCTCCATGGAGCTGAACTATAGATATTCCCATTTTCCAAGTCTCCTTGAGATTTTGCTAACTTCTCCATGATGATAGGTACAGTCTCTGGTTCACAGACAAATGAGATAGCATAGCAGCTCTAGAAGTCCTGACCTCAAGCAGAGGTTTCTTTGATGGTAGGCGCAAAAGCCACACACCAAGAATAGAATTTGCTTTCCACACTGATGAGAGAATATTAACCTCTTCATCCCAAATTTGGGGCAGCTCACTAAAGGTTATTCACAGTGAACTTCCCAAGGCTCTTAGACGAAATGGGCCTGAAACTGAGAGAAAATGGATTAGGCTATTAGGAGGGACATATGTTCTCTGAGGTTTCCCCACCTCCCTTTCCAATTCCTCTCTCTAGGCAAGCCCCTTCCCCTTTTGTCCACCCTCAGTACATAGGATTGTTTGAAATCCAAACCTAGGGAAGCCCTGTTTTTAGATTTCTTTTATTTCTTTTTTTCCTTACTTTTGTTGTTGTTGTTGTTTGGGGTTTTTTGTTTATTTGGTACTGGGGATTGAACCCAGAGGCACTTTACCACTGAGTCACACCCCTAGTCCTTTCTTTTTATTGTTTTATTTTGAGACAGCGTCTCACTAAGTTGCTTAGGCCCTAGCTAAATTGCTGAGGCTTCCCTTGAACTTGTGATCCTGCTGCCTCAGCCCCCAGAGTCACTGGGACTACAGGCATATGCAACTGCACCTGGCCTGTTTGTAGATTTTTTTTTTTTTTTTCTGGTAAAGCTTAGCTAGCTTTATTTTTTTTAAATTTAATTTAGTTTTATTTTTTTGGTACCGGGGATTGAACCGAGGGGCACTTGACAACTGGGCCACATTCCCAGCCCTTTTTTGTATTTTATTAGAGACAGGGTTTTACTGAGTTGCTAAGTGCCTCGCCATTGCTGAGGGTGACTTCAAACTCGAGATCCTCCTGCCTCAGCCTCCCAAGTGCTGGGATTACAGGCATGCGCCACCACGCCTGGCTTCCTTTTAATTTTTTATTATGAAAATTTTTAATTATGAACATAAGTAGGTGATAGAATAGATACTGTTGAACTGCCCATCAACATTCTGCCAGTCTTGTTTCATCTTCTAACTTATGTCACATCATATCATCTGTAAATTCTTCAGAGGCAGCCTTAAAAACCAAAACAAACGAATGGAAAACACCACCCCAAATGCCATTTTCATGTTTAACAGTATAAAAATTCCTTAACATTTCATATTTCCCAGTACAAGGTCATTGTTTCAAAGATGTCATTCTATGGTTGTTTTATTTGAATCATGATCCAAACACAACCTTTAATAATTCAGAAAATGCTTTGTTGTAGTGGTCAATTTTTGCCTATATTTGCTCATTTAGATCATTCTTTGATTCACAGATCATTTTAATTATGAACCTTCTGAACTCTTTCTCTGACATTTCGTCAACTTCGCTGAGCATGGGTTCTGTTATTGTAGAATCCTGGTTTGTTTGGGGTATTTTCCTCCCCTGTTTTTTCATAATGTCTATTTGCTTTACTTTTTGCAGTGTAGATCTGAGTTATTACAGATTCTTCCCTATATTTTTCATACCCTTGCAGGTTGTCTGTGCCTCCCTTTAGCACTGGACTATCAGAACCTGCCACTGACCCTCAAAGTATGCTACCTGAAGCTGGGTTCACACTGGTTGGTGTGGGCCGAACTGGTTGAGTCTGAGCTCCTGTGGTGGTCTGGGGCTAACCGCAATGCGGTGAAGGTCAGTGGGACCGCCCTGGGCCCGCCTGGGCTCAGGCTGAGTTGGCCAGTCTGTCCTTGCTGTCTCCTGCTCTGGGGAGGAGGCCGGCGGGACTGGATGGAGCCTGGGCCTGGTGGCACTCTGATGTATGACCCCGGGACTGCCCCAGGCCACCTGCACTCTAAGCAGAGTTGGCGGGTCTGTCCTTGCTGTCTCCTGCTCTGGGGTGGAGGTCAGCGGGGCTGGCTGGAGGCTGGTCTCACAACAGCGGGCGTTGGCCGGGACTGACCTGGGTCTGGCCGTGCTCAGGTAAAGGTCCGTGGGACTACCCTGGGCCGGCCTGGTCTCAGGCAGTGTTGGCAGGTCTGTCCTTGCTGTCTCCTGCTCTTGGGCAGAAGTTGGTGGGACTGGATGGATAAATACATGAAAAAATGCTCAACCTCTCTGGCAATTAGAGAAATGCAAATCAAAACCACTCTAAGATTTCATCTCACACCAGTCAGAATGGCAGCTATTAAGAACACAAACAACAATAAATGTTGGAGAGGATGTGGAGAAAAAGGCACACTCATACATTGTTGGTGGGACTACAAAATGGTGCAGCCAATATGGAAAGCAGTATGGAGATACCTTGGAAAACTTGGAATGGAACCACCTTATGACCCAGCTATCCCACTTCTTGGTCTTTACCCAAAAGACTTGAAAACAGCATACTACAGGGACACAGCCACATCAATGTTTATAGCAGCACAATTCACAATAGCTAAACTGTGGAACCAACTTAGATGCCCTTCAGTAGATGAATGGATTAAAAAAAAAATGTGGTATATACACACAATGGAATATTACTCAGCAATAAGAAAGAATAAAATCATGGCATTTGCAGGAAAATGGATGGAGTTAGAGAATATAATGATAAGTGAAGTTAGCCAATCCCAAAAAGCCAAATGCCAAATGTTTTCTCTGATATAAGGAGGCCAATTCACAGTCGGGTTGGGATGGGGAGCATAGGAGGATTAGAGGAATACTAGAATGGCCAATGGGGAGAGAGGGGAAGGGAGGGGGCAAAAGGGTGAAGGAAAAAAAAAAAAAAGATGGTAGAATGAGATGGATATCATTACCCTAAATGCATATATGAAGTCACGAACGGTGTGAATATACTTTACATACAACAAGAGATTTGTAAAAAAGTGCTCTATATATGTGTAATATGAAATGTAATGTATTCTGCTGTCATTTATAACATCTTAGAATAAAAAATAATTAATAAAAAAGAAACATGAAGAGTAAAAAAAAAATTAAGAAAATGCAAACTAGTTTAGAATATGGTCTAAAATGGCCCAAAGTCTGAAGAATTAAATCATTTAAAAATTCTGTAACTTTCAGGTGTATGCAGACATGCAAATCAAGTCAATAAATTTTGCCTTTTTCACAAATAAATGAGAGTTTTTTATTATACACTATTAGTAACTTATGAATGGCTGCATTGAAAGGGCTCGAGGTGCCTGAAAGCAATTTATTCTAAGCTCTAAAATAATAACACTTATTGTTTGTTTTTCTGGTTTTATAAGCAATATAATTTCATTGCCCAAATTTAAAAAATAATAAACCAAGCAAAAGGAAATAAATCACTTAATTCTATCTATCACTGAAAAATAATTAAATTTTTTTCCTCGTGTCTTGAGGTAGTTCCATGTGTGTAGGTATTTTAAAATTAAATAATTCTTTATACACAGTTTTATATCCTATTTAATAACAATGCAGTTAATGATCATAATTTATTTAAATATTCTTCAAAAATATTACTTCTAATTGCTACATACCAATCCAGAATGCAGACCTTTTAAATTTATTTATCTACTTTTCTAAGATTGAATATTAAGTATATTTAATTTAACTATAAAAAACTTACAACTTTACTCATAAATCTGAGCTTTCAGTTTTATTCTCAGGAATAGGGTTTACTAAATTTAGGATGGAGAGTGAAAAACTTAAGGCTCATTGGTACAGATTTCTAAATCATTTTCAGGAAAGACTAGAACATTTAACATGTGATTCACAAACAGGGTTATGAGCAACATGGGGGCATTTATGGAGTGAAAGTGGTGGTGTGAGATAGTCATTAAATCTTTTTTTTTTTTTTTTTTTTTTTTTTTTTTTTTTTGGTACCAGGGATTGAACTCAGGGGCACTGGACCACTGGGCCACATCCCCAGTCCTTTTTTGAATTTTATTAGAGACAGGGTCTCACTGAGTTGCTAAGTGCCTTGCCATTTTGCTGAGGCTGCCTTTGAACTCGCGATCCTCCTGCCTCAGCCTCCCAAGTGCTGGGATTACAGGCGTGCGCCACCACGCCCGGCTAGTCATTAAATCTTAAAAGGAACAAACAATGCAGCTCTGGATCCTTTAGGATGATTCCCACACACCCTCCAAACCACAGAAACTTGGTGAGCTTTTGTCCTCTCTGGTGGAGAAATCCCAAGATACATACTCTGAAAAGATGGCCTGAACTGGAAAAAGAATTGTGTTGGAATTAAAAAGAATTGGGGGCTGGGGTTGTGGCTCAGCGGCAGAGCACTCGCCTCACAGGTGCGCGGCCCGGGTTCAATCCTCAGCACCACGTAAACATAAATGCATTGCATTGTGTACAACTAAAGTAAATAAATAAATATTTAAAAATAAAAAAAGAATTGGATTCATCTTGATGCTTTTTTAGGTCTTCTTGATGCATCTCCATCATGTATAGGACCTGGCACTGGCTATGTTAATGTCTTAGGCAGATGCCCCCTGTATTAGTTGGGGTTCTCCAGAAAAACAGAACCTATTGTGTGTGTGTGTGTGTGTGTGTGTGTGTGTGTGTGTGTGTGCATTTAAGAGGGGATTTATTAGACAGGCTCATATGATCAGCCGTTGAATAGTCCCACAGTGGTCATCTGCAGACTGGAGAGTCAGAGAAACCAGTAGCTGGAGGGCTCACAACAAGAGAAAGAAGCCAATGCTGTAGACCCTGTCCAAGGCTTGAGGGCCACCTGGAGATCCAGTGGTGCAAGTTCATGTTCAAAGGCTAAAGAATCTGGAGTCTGATGTCAATAGGCAACAGCAGCAGCAAATACTGCACCAGATCAAGAGGGATTGAGTGCACATGCCTATGAGCTTTCCTTCTGTTTCAGTCGATTTTTTTCATTGCTACAATTAAACAGTTGGGATTACAAAGTATTGGACTTATCTTGATGTTTTTTTTAGGTCTTCTCAATACATCTGAACCATGGGTAGGACCTGGCAAGAACAATTTTAGAGAAGGAAAAGTTTATTTGTTACTGATGGTTTCAGAGATGTTAGTTAATAGACAGCTAGTTCTGTTGGTCTGGGCCTAAGGTGATACAAAATATCATGGCAGAAGAGTGTGGTGGAGGAAAGCAGTCAGGACATGATAATCAGGAAGCAGAGAGAGACTAAGCTTGGCTCACCAGGGACGAAATATATACTCAAAGCCACATCCCCAGCCACACCCTACCTGCCTAGAGTCACCACCCGATTAATCCATTCAAGTAGATTAATGCACTGATTAGGTTAAGACTCTCATAACCCAACCATTTTACCCTGAACTTTCTTGCATTGTTTCACACATGAACTTTTGGGAGACACCTCATATCCAAACTATAATACCCTTCCTCTACCTTTTCATTCCATTGGGGTAGCCTATTTGTTGATCCTGCCCATGATCCAGGCAGGTCTTCCCTGGTCTGTTTGACCACACACCAGTCTTTTCTAGAAATACCCTCACAGACACATCCAGAAGTATGCATTACCAAATTCCTAGACATCCCTCCATCCAGCCAAGCAGACAACCAAAATTAACCATCACACCATTCAAGATCCATACATGCTGATGCATATCCTCTATATAATCTCTGGGATTGTGAATATGATGCATTCATATGGCACTTAAACCTGATCACATAGACCTTTTCCATCTGGTCTTAGAAGTCACAGATTGGGGAAGGTAGAGTGATCTGAAGTGTGACGTGGATTTGACATGAAGTTTCTTCATAGCTGTCTATGGGGAGAGAGGAGGCCACATGAGCAGACCTGGGAAGTCTCACAGAGTCTAGAACAACCCTTGGATAGCAAGCTAGGACACAGGTCCCCGGTTCTACAACAGCAAGGAAGTCAATTCTATCAACGACCTTGGGGAATTTAGCAGATCCACCCCAGTTGAATCTCCAAAAGAGGATGAAGACAAGCAGCCTCTTGAGTCCTACCTCATGAGACTCTGAGTAGAAAATCTAGTTCAATTGTGTAGGGATTTTAACCCATGGAAACTGCAGATAACAAATGTATGTTGTTTTAAGTGCTATATTTGTGGTAATATGTTGTGCAACAATAGAAAATTAATAGAGCTATGCTTCAGTAACAATCTCAATATTGTGATGGCTTTTTAACAAAAGCATATTTCTCAGTCATGGAGTATGGACTTTGGTCCTGGCTGCCTGGCCCCAAGCTTGGTTCTTTAGCCTCAAGGGTAATCTCTGTTGGCCATACACACAGGGGTTCTCTCATTACAGTCACATTATAGGGACCCAGACTGATGGATGCTCCATCTCAATATGTACTTCTACCATCATCAGGGCAGAAAAGAAAGGGGCAGGGGGCAGGGGGGAGAGTGACAAATTGTACGCTTTGTGCCTAAAGTTTCTATCTAGATGTGACAAATGTCATGTTCACATTTTGCTGGCCACATGTATTTCTGAGTAAGTATGGAAATGCAGTTGTGCAAAGAAGAAAACGAACATTTTTGTTAACAGTGAATGAGAACCAATCTATACTGGAGTGGCCTCTAGGCCCCAGTCAAGCCTGCTGAGTCAGCAGTGTCCCAGGGGTAAGTTCAAGATGGTTCTGTATCTAGCCCAATGTGGTGTAGACTTTCCCATCCACTGGTCACCCCAAAGGGATTCTTTACTTTTCTTTAATTTTTTTTTTTTTTTTGGTACCAGGGATTGAATCCTGGTGCTTTACCACTAAACCAAATCCCCATCCCTTTTTATGTCTTATTTTGAGACAGGGTCTTGCTAAGTTGTTTAGGGCCTCTCTAAGTTGCTGAGGCTGGCTTTGAACTTGTGATCTTCCTGCCTGAGCCTCCTAAACCACTGGGATTACAGGTGTGTGCTATCATGCCCAGCTGGATTCTTTCTTACTACTTTGACCATCCTCCAAAAGCAGCACTTTTGTTCATCTACTCATAAAATATTATACATAAGATATTATGGATGGGGGCTGGGATTGTGGCTCAGCGGCAGAGCGCTCGCCTTGCACGTGCGCGGCCCAGGTTCGATCCTCAGCACCACGTAAACATAAATGCATTGCATTGTGTACAACTAAAGTAAATAAATAAATATTTTTTTTAAAAAAATATATTATGGATGGTATATTATGTCTAAGCAAGTCCTCCCATCTCTGTGCATTTTGTTGCTCTTTCCATCAAGACATGGGATCTCTCTCCTCTCCTTAAAACTGACCTGGTTTTGTGGCTTACTGTGACAAAGAGGATGAGGCAGAAATGACACTGTACAAGCTTGGGTCTATCCTTTAATAGCTTTCTTGGAAAGTCAGCTACCATGTAAGGAGGTCTCAGCCATCCTACTGGATAAGCCACGTGGAGAGGGATCCTGGAAAATGTTAGGGACATTGCACATTCAAGCCCTAGCTGAGTGGTCGCTGGAATGCAGCCACACAAGTGACCCTAGACTATAGGGCTCAGAACTGAGAAGAACTGGCCCTGCTGAACCCTGACCAAATTGCCAACTTGCAAGCAAATAAATGATCTCTTTAAACCATGAAGTTTGGGGGAGTTTTCTTATATAACTATATATATTTGATCCACTATGCATGAACCTCTGACCTTGTACATTTATAATAAAATCCATTGGGTGATAACAGTTATTAAAAAAAAAAAAGATACAACAGACTATAGGAGATCAGTACAGAGAGATTACTTACAGCCAGAGGTATTGGTAATGCATCACAGAGAGACTGATGACTAAAATAGGTTTCAGAGACTCTCAGCCCACTTGTACTGACATCACTGTAAACCTCCAGCCATCTATTTCCTGCAGGAGATGTTACACACACACACACACACACACACACACACACACACACACACAGCCAAAAAAAAAAAAAAAAATCTTCTTTCATATTAAGATTTAAACAAATAATATATCTTGGTATTTTACTTGAACTTTCCTGTTCCATTGTTTGCATTTTATTTGTTTATTTATTTATTTGTTCTGATTAGGTACATATGACAGCAGAATGCATTTGATTCATTGTACACAAAAGGAGCACAACTTTTCATTTCTGGTTGTACACCATGTAGAGTTGCACCATAGGTGCAGTCATATACATACCTAGGGTAATGATGTCTATCTCATTCTACCTTTCCTGCCCCCATGTCTCCTCCCCTCCCCCAAATCAGCATACTATAGTGATGCAGCCACATCAATGTTTATAGCAGCTCGATCCACAATAGCTAAGCTATGGAGCCAACCTAGATGCCCTCAATAGATGAATGGATGAATAAACTGTGGTATGTATACACAATGGAATGTTACTCATCGTTGTTTGCATTTTAAAGGAGGACCACGTTAAAAAAGAGAGTTTCAGGAACAACCACAAGGACAGTGCTTTGAGAGACCTGTGTAGCACTAACCCACTCACTACACCTCCGGGAGGGCTGGCTCTACTTGCATTCATGAGAATGTGCTTCTCTCCTCAGCTATGTCCTCAGGATAACATGAGGGGGCCATGTCCCATTCGAAGCTATCTATATGCCTCGATTCTCCCTTTGGAGTTTACCGTAGGCCTCAATAAATAAACCAGCTCAATACAAAAACTTCCGTCTCTTTGCAGTTCCAAACAGTGCTACCCATAAGCAAACAAATCCTAAAACCTTATAGATTTTCAGGACCAAACCCAGTGAAGTTAGAGGATCTGGAGCTGACGCTGGAACTGAGACAATTCAAAGAGGTATAGAACTAGTATATATTCTCAATGAGTCTAAGGTGACAGTATGCAAATATTCATGAAATAAAACCTTAGAACCATTCTGCATGTCTGCAGACAAAAGAGTATAAGAATAGATCAGCATGTGGCAGTATATTCTTATAATATATAGCCACAAAAATGAACCAGAATGCATATATTAATATCTATAAATCTCAAAAATAGGTTGCGTGAAAAAAAGCAAGGTGCACACTGACACATACAGTATAACATCACTTGTAATGCTTTAAAACATGTAAAATAATACCTATATTATTTATGGATATATACATATGTAGCAAAGTTTAAAATATTCATGGAAATTATAAACAGCAAACTAAGGAGACTAGTTACTTCTTAGAAGGGATATAAAGGAAAGAGATTAAAAGGGGATATAGAAAGGGCTTTAATTTCACCTTAATATTTTATTTCTCAAGCTAGGTAATGGGTATCTGAGTGTCAATATATTCTTCTTGGTACTTTTTGTATGCCTGAAGTATTTTTATTAACAAAACAAAGTAGATGAAAAATTTGTCTTAGGATGAATTAACTCATTGATC
This sequence comes from Tamias sibiricus, assembly GCA_025594165.1. Lineage (NCBI taxonomy): Eukaryota > Metazoa > Chordata > Mammalia > Rodentia > Sciuridae > Tamias > Tamias sibiricus. Next base: position 83,260,984 of record CM046664.1, read on the forward strand.
TTGAAGTATTACAGACCATGAATGCAATTTAGGTAATAAAAAGTGCATTGTACTTGTAATGTGAAGATGCAGGTTCTGGCCCCAGCTCTGTCCATTAATTGAATCAGTTATTTTGAATAAATCACAAGTCACAATAGTTCTCAGTGTTGTTCTCCTCTTTGAAAAAAGAATTTGAACTAGGAGATCTCTAAAGATCCCTCCCACCCCCAAAAGCAATTACATTTTCTTTTAACTTCAAATTTATCCAAATACACACCCAATTTCTCAAGGCAAGAACTGTCTTAACTATTTTACATTTTCAGTGTCTTTTTCAATAAATTCTCAATAAATTTCAAGGCCCTATACAATAATACAGTAAATTATAATGACTGAATAAACAAACAGCCACAACAAAAATGGCAAACCCTTTTCATCATTAGCTCCTCCTAAGCCAAATTTCTGATTAGGAATGATCAAGTTTGGGGTTCTGAGCATGGAATAGCATCCTAGAGAGAAGCTGTTCTTTTGTCCCACACCACACCTGCAACTAGCCGGACATGCTGTATGCTTGTGTTTGTGAGTGTGTGTGTGTATGTGTGAAAGAGAGAGAGAGAATGGAAGAGGGAGAAAATGTGCATGTGTTTGCATGTTTAATTCCTGTAGTCATAAAAGAATTCCAAAAGGATGCCTCTCTGATGAGTTAGTGGTAATATCTTCTTAAGGACGAAAGGTTCAAAGTGTCAATCATATTTCCCTTTCTCATAGAGCACACGGAAGCAGATACACATCTTCTATCTCATTTAACTTTTCATCTGTCTTGCAGCCTTGCTCTTCCCTAAGCATTTCTTGAGAATCCCTTTGGATAGATCTTTGTTCTAGACTCTCTCCAAGCATTTTCTGTTCATTTGCACTTTGAAAGCCTTACCAAAACAAACAAAACAAAAAACAGGGAGAATTCATCAGGACCTGGAGGTGATAAAACAGCTTGTCCAACAATGAGAAAAATCATAGCCGAGTTCTTGTCTCATGTCCTGGTAAGAAGCAGATGAGCCTCAAGCATAGGAAGTAATTATGCTTGGAAAAGAAAAAAATTCACGAGTCTTATACAGGCCACTCATGCTAGACAATACTTAGAGATAAAAAACTGTATTTTAGCTGTAGGAAGTTAACCAATAGAGCGGACAGAAATGCCAGGAAATTTATTGCCTAATTTTATCATTGTACATAGAGCACCAAAGGATGTAGCTACAAAAAAAAGAGTATTGAAATGATTAATTGTTGAACTTTAAGAGTGCACTTAAGGTACGCTTAGGTAAAGATAGAAGCTGTTTTGCCCCATGAAGCATAATTAGACTAAGATTGCCATATAGATGGTGGGGACTAAGTTTATCAATTCTTCTCAGTGTATGGTCAGGAGGAAGTGATTGAGAGGGGGTTTGCTGGTCCTGGCTGGCCTTGTTTTCTCTTGTTTTAGGAAATGATTCTCCATTTCCCTTAAAATGGCAGTAGATTTCTCATGTGACTGGAGTGAACTGACAGGAACATACTCTGTGGAATAAGTTAGATTAAATTTGGCTCAAGAGAAACACAAAAGCAGTTACTTTGTGGGAGCAAAGTACCCTATGGTGTGAAATCTAGAGTTGAAAGTCAATGAATTTTCACAATGAAAATTAGTTCAAAAAAAAAAAAAAAAAGCTGGATGTGTTCGACAAATATTTCATTATTTGGAGCCTAAGTCTTTGTATAGACAAAGAACAGACTGTTGTAAACAATGGAAGAAAGTATTGAGCAATCATCCATAAATACAGAACGAAGCTTACCCAGCTAGGGACAGATAGACATAAGACAGTGCAATCATTGATGTAGTAGGGGAGGTAACACCACAGGTCACTAGGGGTGGGGGAGTGTTGGGGGGCTAGTGACATTGGCATGTATGCTGGAAAAAGTTTATCTTGGGCAGAACTTGGTGCAAATTTGAGATATGGCTGGAGATTCTGCAGGGGAAATGACTAAATGACAATGTGGTGGACACAGGGATGTGCTGGCTAGATGCCCCTTCCATGTGCAGAGGGCCACCTCCTCCAAGGCCACACCCTTCACCAGGCCTGTATCCAGTGACTGACTGGTATGGGGACCTCAGTTAGCAAATAAGCTACCAAATGAAACAAGGCCTTACAGGTGCAAAGGGTAATTGCCACACTGCATTCCAGAGCTGGCTGAGGACCTCTACTGTGGCAAGGGCATAGAATTTGGGGTCTGAGTTTCTTTTGGAGCTCAGGAGGAGGAGGGTATGTGCCAGAGGCCACATCCACAGGCCCAGCAGTGAGTTAGGAGCTTTCTCAGTGACTTTCCCTTTATGGTGGGAAATAAGTCTGGGATTGCCTGTGCTCAAGATGGGACTCAGGGTGACAAAGCTAGGGCACTTATTTACTGGCCAATAGAACCTTACATTTTGGAACAAATCAATGTTTTATGACAAGATGCTAACTTTAGCTGTACATATTTGCTCAGTGAATAAATATGGTCATTTGGTACAATTACTAATTTAATATCCAATAGCATTAATAAAAGAAACAATGAATCAGATGGCATCTAGGTGCATCCTGAACAATTAATGTCTTTGAAATCAGAGGCAGAAGAGTAGTGTTGTTTTAAAGTTTGCTCATGAACTTGTGGGAGACACTTTTGTTGAGTTTGCAATCATATTTGTGCCTAGCATCCCTATACAGTAAATGTCTGGCAGCCTGGGGTGCTGCAAGCTTTGAAAGGAGGACCCCTTCATATTCCAACTTTTCTCTACCATATTATTGAAGAATCTAAGTTGCTTCTGCCCAGGCAGCCTGCTTTCTGCTATCACTGCCTGGGCACCTGCAGATAAACTGTCTTGTCATTCATGGTTCTGGGTCCTCAAAGACTTTTCTATTAGCAGAGCCTCTTTTTTCCAGCTTCATTCCCTCTCATGTGTAGCTATATTAAGTTCATGATAAATTACAAAATTGGTTACTTGGAGACCGGCCACAACCAGCTCCAAATGACAACTCTATTTTCTGTCACTTTCATTTCCACCTGTCTTCCTCTCTTCACTGATACTGTGATGATATCAAAGGGGATGAGAAAGATTCAAGATGATGGGAAAATTAAAACTCAGGGCTTTTGGTTACCTTCTAACTGCTTTGAAAATTTAGTAAGCAGAAGACTCCTATTATCGTCATTTAGCTTTTCTTGAGTTTGTCTTAATTTTTGTCAATGTGATTATTAATCAGAGAAAGGGAGTTTTCTCATATCTCCCCAAGTAGATGTGGAGTGTCTGAATAATCTGCTAAGGAGGTATGAGGAAACCAAGAAGGTCTTCAAGGCTGGACTAGTCAGCATGGTGAACATCAGTGCTACTCTCCAGCATTTCTTGTCCTGCTGTCCTTCTGGACATTTGGGAGGAGTCACTTTCCCACTCTGAAGTTTGGTGTGGTGATGGAATTTGCTTTAGGCAATGAAATATAAGCAGGATTCATGTGTTTTCCTTCTGGGTAGTAGCATTCAAGAATCAATGTGCAATTTTCCATTCTTTCTCTTTTGCCATGACAAACAAGGAATATGAATGAAACGATAGCATTATTATTTAGAGTAATTCTGTCCCTGGAGCAGAGCCCACCACTAATCATCACTGGACATGTTAGCAGGACATATAAACATATTTTGTAGCCAGGTATGGTGGTAGATGCCTGTAGTCACAGTGGCTTGGGAGGAAGAGGCAGGAGAATTGCAAGTTCAAAGCCAGTCTTAGCAACTTAATGAGACGCTGTCTTTAAAATAAAAAAAAATAAAAAAGGATGGGAATGTTGGCTCAGTGGTTGAGGGCCCCTGGGCTCAATCCCTGGTACCAAAAAACAAACAAACAAAAACATTTATTTTGTTAAGCTGCTGAGGGTCCTCCCCCGACCCTGGAGCTAACTTAGCTTATCCTAGCTAACTATTATAATACCTATTGGCTCCAAAGAAAAGAGCTATATAATGATATTTTGGGATCATGTAATGAAATAGTCTTCCTATTCAGTAAACAATCCCTACCCTCACTCTTATCTGCCTCACTCTTATATGACAAGAGAGAGCCTGAGATCAACAGATATTTGAGAGGCCAAGTACAAAGCAAAAAGTGGGGTGGAATAATTCAGGGGGAAAAAAAGACAAACAATTCATGGAGCAGGAAGAAAACATTTATATCATTTGCACATTCAGAAAGATGAGAGATTTCACTCATGAAACAAAAGTATGTGGAGGGGGAAAATATCAGAAAAAGAGGTCTTAGAAATGAAAGACATGATGGTAGCTATCTCAAAATAATTCAACAGAAGTTTTGGAAAATAACTCACCAGAATGAGGAACACATTAAAGGAGGGACAATACAAGTGGAACTATAATCTGATTAAAGTAGTGCTATGGGCCAAATCACATCCCATCAAAATTCAAATGCTGAAGCCCTAACCTGCAATGTGACACAGTAGAGACTGGGCCTGTATGAATAAAGAAAGGTTAAATGAGATCATAAGGGTGGAGCTGGAATCTGACAGATTCTGTGTCCTCATAAGAAGAGGTCCAGACACTGGAGCTCTGGCTGAGCACACACAAAGAAGAGGTCACTTGAGTACACAATGAGAGGCTGGCCGCCTACAAACTAAGAGAAGAAATTTTAGGATGAAACTTAACTGACCAGCACCTTGACCTTGGACTTCCCAACCTCCAGACTATGGGAAATAAATTTCTGTTGTTTAGGCATCTCAGTCTGTGGTATTCTGTTATGAATACCATATTCTGACTCCAGCAGAATAAGACAGGATTAATCTCAGGGATGCACCCTTTCATTAATATGAGTTCCAGGAAGGCTAAACAGAAAGAGAGAACAGGGGAGGTCATTATCAAAGAAATTGCACAATAAAAATTTTTTAGAGTAATGAGTCAACAGAGTGGCCAGCACAATAGATTAAAAAAATAGACACTGGAAGGCACATCAGAATGAAATTTCAAAACACCAAGGATAAGAGATTCTCAAAGTTTCCAAGATTAACAAAAGAAAAAGACACAAAAGGATGACCATCGATTTAACAATGGCAGCACTGGAAGTTATGAGAGAATAGCACAATGCCTTTAAAATTCTGAGGACAAATAATTGTCAACCAAGAATTCTATACCTAGATAATCAAGTGTTAGTAGAATTATTAGCTATATGGAGTCTCAGAAATTATACTCCTACGTATTTCTCAAAAAACTCCAAATGTTCCAGCAAACCATATTCCAACAAGATGATAGTAGTATTTATATATTGACTCATTGATCCTCAGGACCACTGAATGAGACAAATATGCTTCTTTTCACCACTTCTTACTGAAGAGAAAATCAAGCCATACCTGGGCAATGTCTCCAGGGTCACAGGAGTGACGATAGGAGCTGGCTCTATCTGGCTCAGCGGGCTAACTCCAGATCCCATGCTCTGAGGCAGTAGGTGACATGACCTCCAGGACAACGATAGTGAAACCAAGAAACACTGCACCGAAAGTTGTCAGAATAAAAGCTGTTCAGAGCAGAACCAGCCAAAGGAAGAAAGGTCTCCAGGAGAAATATCTCAAGGAAAAAGCAAACAAACAAAAGGAGTGATAGTTTATCTGATAGGTATGAACAAACCAAAATAATTTGGAGATAATAGCCTGGGAAAATCTAATCTAAACAAATGAACATGTGAAGCCTTATTTTTGTTCTGTTTAGATGTACATGGCTGTAGAGTATACTTTGACCTAATGTACATACATATAACTTATTCTATTTAGACTCCCATTATTGCAATTGTACACAATATGGAGTTCACTGGTGGTATAAATAGGAAAGTCATGTCTGATTTATTCTACTTTCTTTTCTATTCATGTGCCCCATCCCTTCTCTTCATTCCCCTTTGTCTAATCCAATGTATTTCTATTCTTCCCACTCCTTGCCCCATTATTGTGTGTTAGCATCCACATATCACAGAGCACATTCGTCCTTTGTATTTTGGGGGATTGGCTTAATTTCATTTAGCATGATAGTCTCCAGTTCCATCCATTTACTGACAAAGGCCATAATTTCATTCTTCTTTAAGGCTGAGTAATATTCCCTTGTGTATATATACACCACATTTTCTTTATCCATTCATCTGTTGTAGGGCACCTAGGATGATTCCATAACTTAGCTATTGTGAAATGAGTTGCTCTAAACATTGATGTGGTGTCACTGTAGTATGCTGATTTTAAGTCCTTTGGGTATGTACCAAGGAGTAGGATAACTGGGACAAATGATGGTATCATTTCAAGTTTTCTGAGGAATCTCCATACTGCTTTCCAGAGGTTGAACCAATTTGCAATCCCACTAGCAATGTATGAGTGTACCTTTTACCCCACATCCTTGCCAACGTTATTGTTACTTGTATTCTTGTTAATTTCCATTCTGACTAGAGTGAGATGGAATCTCATTTCTCTAATTGCTGGATATGTTGAAGATTTCTTTATATATTTGTTGACCAATCGTATTTCTTTTGTGAAGTGCCTGTTCAGTTCCTTTGTAAATTTATTGATTGCGTTATTTGTGGGTTTCTGTGTGTGCGTGTGTGTGTGTGTGTTTTGTTTGTTTGTTTGTTTTTGTGCAGGTGGCAAAGATTTTCTCCCATTATGTAGGTTCTTTCTTCACGTTCTTGATTGTTTTCTTTGCTGTAAAGAAGCTTTTTAGTGTGATACCATCCCATTAATTGATTCTTGATTTTAATTCTTGCAGTTTAAGAGTCTTGTTGAAGAAGTCAATTCCTAAGCTGACATGAAGAGTTGAACCTACTTTTTCTTCTAGTAGGTGAAGTGTCTCTGGTCTAATGCCTAGGTGCTTGAGCCACTCTGAGTTGAGTTTTGTGCAGGATGAGAGACAGGAGTTTAATTTCATTTTGCTACATACAGATTTCTAGTTTTCCAGGCACCATTTGTTGAAGAAGCTATCTTTTCTCAAATGTATGTTTTTGGTGCCTTTGTCTAGTGTGAGAAAATTGTATTTATGTGGGTTTGTCTCTGTTTCTTCTATCTGTTCCATTGGTCTTCATATCTATTTTGGTGTCAATACCTTGCTGTTTTTGTTACTGTGGCTCTGCAATATAATTTAAAATCTGGTATTGTGATGCCTCATACTTTGCTTTTCTCACTAAGGATTGCATTAGCTAATCTGGGCCTCTTATTTTTCCAAATGAATTTCATGACTGCTTTTTATATTTCTATCAAGGATATCACTGAAATTTTAATAGGGATTGCATTAAATCTGTATAGTGCTTTTGGTAGTATGGCCATTTTGACAATATTAATCCTGCCTATCCATGAACACAGGAGATCTTCTCATCTTCCAAGGACTTCTTCAATTTCTTTCTTTAGTGTTTTGTAGTTTTCATTGTAGAGTTCTTTCACCTCCTTTTTCAATGATTCCCAGGTGTTTTCTTTCTTTATTTTTTATTGAGGCTATTGTGAATGGGATAGAATTCCTAATTTCTCTTTCAGCTGATTCATCATTGGCATATAGGACCACAAATGATTTATGGGTGTTAATTTTATATCTGCTACTTTAATGAATTTGTGTTTGAGTTCTAGAAGTTTTCTGGTGGAGTTTTTTGGAACTTCTAAATATAGAACCATGTCGTCAGCAAATAGTGATAATTTGAGTTCTTTTTTCCTATTCACATACTTTAATTTCTTTGTTTTGACTAATTGCTCTGGCTAGAGTTTTGAGGAGTATGTTGAATAGAAGTAGTAAAAGAAGGCACCTTGTCTTGTCACAGTTTTAGAGGGAATGCTTTCAATTTTTCTCCTTTTAGAATGATGTTGACCTTGGCCTTAATATACATAGCTTTTACACTATTGAGGTATGTTGCTACTATTCCTAGTTTCTCTAGTGTCTTGAGCAAGAATAGATACTCTATTTTGTCAAATGCTTTTTCTGCATCTATTGAGATAATTATGTGATTCTTGTATTTAAGTGTATTGATGTGCTGGATTACATTTATTGATTTCCTTATGTTGAACAAAACTGCATACCTGTAAGAAACCCCACTTGATCATGGTGCACTATCTTTTTAATATGTTTTTGTATGATATTTGCCAGTATTTAGTTAAGTATTTTTCCTCTATGTTCATTAGAGATCTTGGCCTGAAGTTTTCTTTCCTTGATGTGTTTGTCTGATTTTGGTATCAGGGTGATACTAGCTTCATAGAATGAGTTTGGAAGGACTTCCTCCTTTTATATTTCATGGAATAATTTGAGGAGTATTGGTGTTAGTTATTCTTTGAAGGTCTGGTAGAACTTGGCTGAGAATTCATCTCGTCAGAGGCTTTTCTCTGTTGGTAGGCTTTTGATGGCATCTTCAATTTCATTGCTTGGAATTGATCTGTTTAAATATTCTGTCATCTTGGTTCAATTTTGGTAGGTCAAATATGTCTAGAAATTTGTTGATGTCTTCAGGATTTTCTGCTTTATTGGAATATAAGTTTTCAAAGTAGTTTCTGATTATTAATAGTATTATCAGTATATCAGTAGTGTCCATAATGATATTTCCTTTTTCATCATGAATTTTAGTACTGTGAGTTTTTTTCTCCCTTTCCCTTTGTAATCTTGGCTAGGGATTTAACAATTTTATTTATTGTTTGAAAGAACCAATGTATTGTTTCATCATTTTAAAAAAATTTTTTTTGTTTGTTTCAGTTTCATTGATTTCAGCTCTGGTTTTAATTATGTCCTGCCTTCTACTTTGGGTGTTGATTTGGTATTCTTTTTCTAGGGCTTTGAGATGTAACATTAGGTTATTTGTTTGGTGACTTTCTATTCTTTTAATGAATGAGCTCAATGCAATGAATGTTCCTCTTAGAACCACCTTCTTAGTGTCCCAAAGATTTTGATATGTTCTGTCTGTGATTCTCATATTTTTAAGTGTATTGGTGTGCTGGATTACATTTATTTTATTTCCTTATGTTGAACAAAATTATATCCCTGTAAGGAATCCCACCTGAACATGGTGCACTATCATTTACCTCTAGGTACTTTTTTTTTTTTTTACTTTATCCCTGATTTCTGGTATCCTTTGGCTATTCAATAGACTAATTATTTAGTCTCCAGTTGTTAGAGTAGCTTCTATTTTTTTATTTTATTGATAATTTCTAATTTTATTCCATTATGATCTGATAGAACGCATAGTATTATCTCTATTTTTTGTATTTGCTAAGAGTTGCTTTGTGGCCTAAGATATGGTCTATTTCAGATAAGGATCCATGTGCTGCTGAGAAGAAAGCATATTCAGTCATTTTCTTTCTTTCTTTTTTTTTTTTTTTTTTTGGTATCGGGGATTGAACTCAGGGGCACTCAACCACCAAGGCACATCCCCAGCCCTATTTTGTATTTTATTTAGAGACAGGGTCTCACTGAGTTGCTTAGCACCTCAATCTTGCTGAGGCTGGCTTTGAACTTGAGATCCTCCTGTCTCAGCTTCCCAAGCCACTGGGATTACAGGCGTGTGGTATTCAGTCATTGATGGATGAAATATTCTATGTGTGTCTATTAACCCTAAATTATTGATTTTATTACTTAGTTCTATAATTTCTTTGTTTAATTATTGTTCAGAGGATCTATCCAGTAGTGGGAGAATTGTGTCAGAGTCATCCAGTATTATTGTTTCGTGGTCTATTTGATTCTTGAAATTGAGAAGAGTTTGTTTGACGTAGTAGATGCTCTATTGTTTGGGGCCTGGATATTCATAGCTGTGATGTCTTGTTGATGTATAATTCCCTCAAGCAGTATGAAACAGCCTTCTTTGTCCCTTCTGATTAACTTTGGCTTGAAGTCCACTTTATCTGATATGAGAATAGAAATCCCTGCTTGTTTATGAGATCCATGTGAGTGATAAGATTTTTCCCATCCTTTCACCTTCAGTCTGTGGATGTCTTTGCCTATGAGGCAAGTCTCCTAGGGATAGCATATTGTTGGGTCTTGTCTTGTTTTTTAATCCAATTTGCCAGTGTGACATTTTTTGTTTTTGTTTTGTCTATGTCTTTTGATTAATGAGTTTAAGCCATTTACATTCAATGTTATTATTGAGAAGTGATTTTTATTCCCTGTCATTTTTATTTATTTCTGCTTTTTAATTTGAATTAGTTTCTCCTTTGATTGACTTTTAGTATAGTTCCTCCCTTTTCTGGTTTTAAATTTATTTTTCATTTCTTCTTCATGAAATATTTTATTGAGCATTTTTTTAGGCCAGGCACTCTACTATGAATTCTCTTAGTTTTGTTTATCATGGAAGGTTTTTAGTTCATCATAAATTCTGAAGCTTAATTTTGTTGATATAATATTCTTACTTGGCATCCATTTTCCTTCAGAGTTTAATATATATTATTCCAAGATCTCCTAGCATTGAAGGTCTGGGTTGAGAAATCAGCTGAGATCTGTATTCATTTCCCTCTAAATGTGATCTGTTGTTTTTCTCTGGCAGCCTTTAAAATTCTGTCCTTATTATGTATATTGGGCATTTTCATAATAATATGCCTTGGTATGGGTCTGTTGTAATTTTGTATATTTGGGTCCTAAATGCCTCTTGTATTTGATTTTTCATTTCATTCTTAAGATTTGGGGAAATTTCTGACATTATTTAATTGAAAAGATTGTACATTCCTTTGGTTTGTACCTTACCTTCAAGATTTATCTATCTCAATAAATCTTAAGTTTGGTCTTTTCGTGTTATCCCATATTTCTTGGAAGTTCTGTTCAAGGTCTCTTCACATCTTTTCTCAGTGGTCAACTCTATTTTGCAGTTATATATTTTGTCTTCATTGCATAAAATTCTGTCTTCCAAGTGTTCAAATCTGCTGGTGACGCTTTCCAGTGAATTTTTAATTTGGTTATTGATGCCTTCATTTTGAGGATTTCTACTTGATTTTTCCCCCCAGAATCAATCAAATCTCTCTCTCTCTCTCTCTCTCTCTCTCTCTCTCCTTATTGAAGTGATTTTCACTTCTTGTAGTTTTTCTCTTGTCTCTCCTTACATAGTCTTCTACCTTGCCAATCAGTATTACTATGAACATTCTAAAATCCTTCTCTGACATTTATTTCTTCTGCTGTAGTGTTGATGGATTCTGTTATTGAAGTATTTTTGTTTGGGGCAGTTTGTTCCCTTGTTTTTTCATGTTTTTTTTTGTGTGTGTCTACCCATCTAACAGTATGGATTAGAGACAGTACCATTTCTACCCCTGTGAACATTTAGTGTCACTGAAGTTTTCCAGTACCTCACAGTTTAGGGAGACACAATGCAAACAACTTATAGCATTAAATCAAATAGTTTCTGCTGTGGCATCTACAATGTTAATTGACATAATAAACAGAAATGACATGATCATTTATTGTCCATGGTAAAAACAGTAAGTTTAAAAAAGGCTTTACAATGTCAAGTGCTGAACAGGGATAAAACAGAAATGATGTAGGATGTGATGATTAGGAGGGAGGAGGAGAGTAAATAGAAGTAAAAAATTAAAGGAAGAAAGAGAAAATAATAGAGATTATTTGTTAGTAGAAGAAAAGAGAAGGAGAATCTAGGGAAACATAAGTTAAAAATAACTTCCAAAATAAACATTTTTTAAAATTTAAAAAGAATACAAGAACAAAGCCAAATTGTACTAGTCAAGCATCCTAGTCCTCAAAATACAGATCCATGAAAAATAACTACCTTCCAAAAATGCTAGAAATGAGAAAACAAGGAACACATATGAATATGTAAAATTGTCCATGAACCAGTCAGGTCACAATTGAACAGAGAATAGATGAAAGGAAAAAAATAAAATAATCTCAATGAAAAGTTGAAGAATTGTTTCCATTGGAATTCAAAAGACTCTGGGCTTCCCTTCTCACCTGTTAGGTTGGGTTGCTGGAGTGTGAGAAGAAATCCTGTAGGTGGAACTCCTGGAGGTGGGGTTTAGGCTTAAGTAGGCTCCAGGTTCTTTGTTGAATGGCAATTGGTCTGAAGATTTTAAATCAGTGCACCTCCAGGGCCCAGCAGTCGCTGGTCCTCACCTAGAGACTGACCCCTAGGAAGCTCTCCTGGGATGCACTTGTGCAGTGGAGGAGACGGTCCTAAGCCCCCTCAGTCACCTGTGAACCCTGTGTTTTCTATTTTCTCAGATTCAGTCTCCAAACTCAATCATGCTCCTGCCCTTTCAAATTTCTAGCAGGTTGCATCTCTCCCATTTGTTCCTTCAAGTGGACAGTCTGGAGGGGGAGGTAGTGAGCCAGGTACATTTCCCCAAATCATATTCCCCTGGGTAAACCCCTCTCCGGTCTTGATTCTTGACTCCAGTCCTGGTCACTTAGGCACACTCTATGTCCTGCGATGCAGGTTTGCCAGGCCTGTATTTTGGACCAAGCTCTATTTGCCAAGAATTGGTTTCCCTAGCTGCTGGCCCTTGTGCCACAGTTGCACAACGGTTCCTTCCTCTGTCCTCTGTGGGCAGCTGGGAAAGACGCAGAAGATGCAGCTTCTTTCCTACTCCATGATATTGTGTAGCCCACCTGTCAGGTTAGTCGGCAGTGTCCTTCATTTCTGATCTCCCTGTACCCAGATACACCTCTGACCTCCTAAAAATGTGGGTTCCTTTAATAGAATTATCCCTCCACTTTTTTTTTTTTGCCAGGGGGGGAGTCACTCCGGCAGGCCCCTCTGCTGGCATGACAGCGCCATGGGGATATCATCTTTATTTTATTCAACCTTCTGAGTCCCCGATCTGCTTTAAATATACAGAATTCATTTCCGATAAAGCCCCTCCTTTTTTTCCCATCAACTTTGCTGAGAAGCTGCCTATCTGTTTTCTTGGTTTCACACCACAGAGCAACCAGGAAAGCAACCTTCTCTATTCTGCCATTTGGGTATATCCATGAAGCACTTTTTGAATTAAAAAAAAAAAAAAAAAGCAAACTAATCAAAAGTGAACAAAAGCATGCTTCACTATTCACCTCAGATATAAAATCACTTATGTACAGATAGTGTTTGCTAAAGTTGGTTTAATGAAAAATTATGATAAAAAATATGTTGCGGGGGCTGGGGTTGTGGCTCAGTGGTAGAGCACTTGCCTAGCATGTGTGAGGCACTGGGTTCAGTCCCCAGCACCACATAAAAATAAATAAATAAAATAAATGTCTATCAACAACTAAACAAAATTTAAAATATATATTGAGATACAGAATTTCCAGTTATGATAGAATGAAGGGTTAAAAATTCTCTGCAAAAAAAAGAAAAGTATAAAACTGGACAAAACTGTCAAAACACAAGGGCTTTGGAAATTATCAAAAGTAAAAAAATATTTAAGCATTTACTCATGAAACCCTACTAGTTTCTTCTGTAAGAATAGTGGGAATTTTTAGCCTTCTTACCTGGCACTTCCTTCCAACTCAATTGGTAAGAAAAGTTGTTTTCCATGGTAGAGCTAGCTGTGTAAACCACCAGCTTGACAACCAGAGGGAACTAACTTGATTGAGAACAGAAAGCAAAAGCAGCAAACTTAGTAGGAAACAAGCAGGAAAAACTCAAAGTTTTTCGAGCCTAAGAGTTGGTCTTGTTGAGGTGAGTGACAAACAGACCAGAAGTGCATAGAGAGTTACTGGAAATGGGAGAATCAGGAAAGGAAGAGACAAACTCTCTGTATATCTCTAGCTGACTGGGAGACTGTATCTTTGCTCACAGGAAATTCAGACGAGACCAGTGGAAAGTAAACATTAAAATAGACTTGAAAATGTCTGACTTGTAGAAGTACAGACCAATCCAAGCCCAGTTCCATCAACAGGGGTAGATGCCTGAGGGACTGTGTTTGAACATAATCTTCTTTCCTATCGCTGGCTAACCACTAAGCTATGCACAAACAGATATGACTCCTGAAAAGCCAGAATTTTAAAAAATTACCACAAGGATAAAAACACTGAGCAGAGACACTGGGCAGTTGCACATTGTAGGAGGGAGTGTCTTCAAATTAAGTCTAGGTAAGTTACCAAGACAAGAACACCTTACAGGTAAAAATAAATGGAATTCATAATTGCTAGGGTATCATTTAAATTAGGTCTAGTTCCAACACAAAATTCTAAGACATGCAAAGAAACAAGAAGTATGACTTCAAAGTCATGGGAAAAATCAATCACCAGAAGCTGACTCTGATGTTGGACTTAGAGGCAAAATCTTCAAAGATATGAGTATAAATTTGTTTAAATAATTAAATAAGACCACGTTTAATGAATTGAAGGAAAATATGGTAATGTCTCCCACATAGGACATCCCAATAAAGAAATGGCAACTATAAAGGAGAACTAAGTGGAAATTCCACAGCCCAAATTATACTAACCTAAATGAAGTAGTCAAAAAATGGTCACAAAAATAGATTCAAGATAGTGGGAGTAACAAGTTATAGAAACTTGAAGACAGGTCAATAGAAGGTATGTGATCTGAAGAAGGGGAGAAATGTTGAACCAAAAAGATCAGAGCTTCAGAGACTCTGAAGGGACAATACAGAAAATGCCAATGCATATTTGTACTTTGAAGTCCCAAGAGGAAAGGAAAGAAAGAGAGAGGCAGAAAAAAATATGTGAAGGAATAATGGCAGATAAAATTATCAAAGTTGATTTAAAAATTGATATACAGATCCAAGAAGCTCAGAAGACCCCAATAAAATAGATGTTATGGTTATAACCGTAATCATCCCAAACTATTAACAGCTAAAGAAAAATAAATAAACTATTAAAAGCACCAAGAGAAAAGGATTTATCATGTGTAGGGGAAAATCAATGATTTGGCATTGACTTTTCTTGATAAATATTGGAGACTAGAAATCAATGAGAAAAAGACTCAAAACCTAACAACTGTCAACAATGACAGTTTCTACATCAAGCAAAATTATCCCTCAAAAAATTAAGGCAAGCCAGGCGTGGTGGAACATGCCTGTAATCTCAGCAACTCAGGAAGCTGAGGCAGGAGGATTGCAAGTTCAAGGTCAATCTCAGCAATATACCAAGGTCCTAAATTGTTAGAACAAAGTTAACTTACACCAGAACGCTGTGTTCATGAAATAAAAGGGTTTATTAGGGACCATGTGGAAGGGTGGGGGGGGGGGGGGGGGGGGGGGGGGGGGGGGGGGGGGAGGTAGGGAAAGAATGGCATGGAGGGGCAGGGAAGGGAAGGATAAGAAAAGAGAGGTTTCAGTCCAGAGCAGGCTTAAATAGTGAACTGGTGGTCAGAGGGACCCCTGGAGTGAGTCCATGTCCCCATAGGCTGCCAGAGGTCAAGAGGGGGGGCGGGGAGGGCACCTGAGGGCTGGCCAGCTCTGAGGCACCTGGGAGGTGTAGTCTTTTCTCAAGGTACCTGGGAGGTGTGGCCTCCCTGCCCGGAATCCAACATAAGTAACTTAGTAAAACCCTGTTTCAAAATTTAAAAATTAAAAAAAAAGGAGTAGGGATATGGCTCAGTGGTAAACCAGCCCTGACTTTAATCCCCAGTACAAGAAAACACACACACACACACACACACACACACATACTTAAGGCAAAATAAAGACATTCCAAGATAACTCTCAAAAATTTAAAAAAAAAAAACATGGTTGCATGTAATAGTAATTATAATACTGTATTATTGGTTTCTAGCATATAGAGATATAACATACATGACAATATTAACATAAAGGAGAGGGAGGAAATAAATCTATATTGAAGCAAATTACTACAAGAATTACATCAGTATTAACATGGTATATATGTTATTAGTATACTTATTATAATCTCAACCACTGAGAAAATAATTCAGAATGTGTAGCTAAAAATTAATAGATAAAATGGTACCTAAAAAAAAATGTGTTAAACAGAAAATAAGGAAATAAAGAAGACCTGATAGGTAGCAGATAGACATGAGAAGTAGGAATATGAAGGAAAGAGGATAACAATATAGACTGGGTATAATGTGCTGTCCTCCCCCAAAACATATGCTTTCTTTTAAAAAGCTATTTATCTGAGGCCACTCCAGCCCTACCTAGGCTTAAGTCAATAAGATATGTTTCATTCATTGTAAAAAGACATGTTATCTGCAGGCCCAAGGAATTTAAGACTCCTCTCTTCCTATAAGAACAGAAATTGCCCTTAAAGGGGGGCTTTTGTAATCCTTATACAGACCCAAAATTCCAAGACTGAGGAAGACAAGACAATGTAAGGGAAAGTCCACCAACCACAAAAGCTGTGTTTAAAACAAACAAACAAACAAACAACTTTCAATGAGAATAAGTGAGGGTGGGGCCAAGGTGACTAAGAATGACTTTAGAATTTAGCAGAGATTTTAATCTCATTATAATAGTAAAATCCCTGTCCTGTGGGTTTTTCTTGGGTATCTATGGGTAAGACCACGCACAATAAGGACTTAAAATCTGATGCAATTCTACTGTCAACCAAAAGTTGAGAGGTGGTAATGGGCAGAACTCTCTGAAACCTTCCCTAAGAAACCCTACCCCCAGTAAACTGTAGAACAAAGAGGTTGTGAGATGCTCTCTCCTCTTAGAGAAAATCCACTTTCTCCCTCTCTCTTCTCAAGAGTTCTTTCTTCCTGATAGACTTTACTAAACCTTTACCACTTTCTGTTGTTTGCCTGAAATTTTCTCTTGTAAGAACACAAAAGCCAAGATACACAATGTGACCCTGGACCACTGCCATTAACAACCCTAGAGAACTATATCAATAAGAGGTCAGGAATATGCCAGGAAGGAAAGGAGACTGAGAAAGGGATGGGGAAAAACCACCATAGTGTGGAGTCTTGGAAGCTAAGAAAGCTTAGGAAGGAGCAGTGAGTGGTCACTTACATCAAATTCTATTATTAGATCAAGTATGTCAGAAAATTGACTATTACATTTAATTAGGCGAAATTCATAGATGAGATTGAAAAGAACAGTTTTAGTAGAGTTGTTAGTCAAAAATCTAATTGGAGTGGAGTTAAGAAAGAATGAGGGAAAAAATTTGAAATGAGAAGTATAAACAACTATCTAGAAATTTTATATAATGGAAAAAGAAAGTTGAGTATTAGTTGGAGGAGGATCTGGGGTCAAGAGAGAATCTGTATATTTTTAATAGAAAAAATAAAAGCTTCTTTATTATGTTCATGGGAGAGTTCCAATAAAAAGGAAAAATTCCAGGAAATAGAATACTGGCTTTAAGAGTTGTCCTTGAATAGGGTGATGGGGATGAGATCTAGTTCACAGATAGGGGTTGACATTTACCAGGATTGTTACTCCTCCTTATAAAGTTACTCTGTTGTCATTACAAAATAATCTTTTTATTTCTCATGACTTTCCTTGTTTTGAACTCTGTGTTCTAAGGATAATAGAGCCATTTCACTTTCTTTTGATTAATGTTAGCATGGTATATCATTTCCCATCCTTTTGTACTTAAGCTCTGAATGTCATTTTATTTAAAGTGGATTTCTTGCTAGATAACATTAAGTAGAATCTTGCCTTCTTGTCTAATCTGAAAAGTCTCTGCCTTTTAAATGGAATGTGTAGACTAATCACACTTTAATGTGATTATTACTGAATTTAAATCTACCATACTGCTATTTTTTTTCTGTTGGTCCCATCTGCTTTTTGCTCCCCCTTTTCTCTCTTTTTTCCTGTATTTTTTCAAATCTGTATGTCTTTATGTTATCCAAGTCTACCTTCAAACATTCTGTTATTTCACATGAATTTTAAGAATCTTACAAAAGTATCCTTTCATTTTCCCACCTTGTTCTTCATGCTGTTTGCATTTACTTTCCTTCTACTTATGTATGAGCCTCTTGACATATTATTTTTTACTTTAGATTGTCATCATATTTTCAAGTATTTTAAAATGAGAAAAATATATTTATTTACATACTAAGTATTTCTGTTACCTTTGTATTCCTTTGTGTAGGTTCAAATTTCCACCTGCGGCACTTTTCTTCTAGAAAAGAAGAACTTCCTTTAACATTTCTTGTAGCATAGATCTCTTGGTAACGAACTTTTTGTTTAAAAATTCTTTGTTCTGCCTTACCTTTATAAATAGGTTTATTGAGGTATAATTGACATAAAATAATCTGCACAGGTTTAATATGGCAAACTTTGACATGTGTTTGTGCCTATGAAAATATTACCACAATAAAAAATAATGAATATATCCATCATCCCCCAAATTTTATTTTCCTTTGTGACCTCCCTCCTTCCTACTTGTCCTTGTCCTTGCTTCCTTGACTAAGAACTGATCTACATTCTGTGAAAACAGATTAGTTTGTATTTTCTAGAATTTTATGCAAATTGAATCATACAGTATGTACTCATTTTTTTTTCTTTTTTTCAAAAGCAGGAGACGAAAGCTTTATTCACTAGCTGGTGGTCTGTATCCACAAGCTGGAGGGTCAAGGAGCAGGCTGCAAGTCTACACCCTTCGACACTCCCCAAGGTTAAGAGTTCACCTTTGTAGTCCAAAACCACATTAATCATAGGTGGATGTTGCTATGATTCAAAACCATAAACACCTCATGAGATCCAAAATCATAAGCACAAGGGGAAGTGGGTCAAATGACTCCAGTTGAGTACAAGTTAAAGAGAGGTTACTAACGTCTAGATAATCAATCTCTGATAGGGTACATTGTCTAAGAAAAATGGGATCCAAAGATAGAACAATTTTACATTGTATAAGAATTGCCATTTTGGTGTTGCCAAAAATGCTCTGCTAAGCAACTATTGATGGGTACAGAGGCAGGGTGTTCCTATAGGAGAAGCATTTCTTACATGACATGGAGTCTCAGAGCAAAATGGTCATTGCCATATAGCCTGACCCATAACATATCAATGGTGGCATTATCTTTGAGCGAGTTGTGTAGGTGCTTTTAATGCTCTCCCAGGTTTGAATTGATTTGTTCCATGGGTGAGTGGTAATCAGTAAGTACTCATTTTTGTCAGTCTTTTTTCACTCAGAATAATTGTTTTGAATTTCATTCACATTACATGTATTAATAATTGACTTTATGCCATAATTTGTATCTGTTCACCTGTTAATATATGTATATATCATTTCCAAGTTTCAGCTCTTACAAATAAAGCTGCTGTAGTGAACCTTTTCTGTATACATGACTTTGTTTGGAGATATGCTTTCATTTCTCTTGGGCTTTGATTAAGTTTTCAAAGGTATTTTTGGTCAGTGTAGAATTCTAGATTGACAGTCTTTCTAGATTGGCAGATGTCTCTTACAGATATCATCCTGCTTTCAAACCTGAAGCAAATCTTGCTGTATTCTTTTGTCTTCAATTCTCTCTCTATAAAATGTGTATTTATGTGAAGAGAGAACCTGAAGAATGGGAGAAAATCTTTGCTGCTTACTCTGACAGAGGATTAATATCCAGAATATATAAAGAATGCAAAAAATTAAACACACAAATAGTTTAATAACCCAATTAATAAATGGAAAAATGAACTAAGTAGACATTTCTCAAAAGAAGAAATACAAATAACCAACAAATATTAGGAAAAAATACCCAACATCATTAGCAATTAGGGAAATGCAAATCAAAACTGCCCTAAAATTTCATCTCACTTCAGCCAGAATGGCAGTCATCAAAATACAATCAATAAGAAATGTGGAAGAGGATGTGGGGGTGGGGGAGGAACACTCTTACAGCATTGATGGGATTGTAAATTAGTACAACCACTATGAAAATCAGAATAGAGGTTCCTCAAAAGAGTAGGCATGGAACCACCATATGACGCAGCTATACCACTCCTTGGTATATATTCTAAAGAATTAAGGTCATCATACTATGGTGATATATGCAAACCCATGTTTATAGCAGCACAATTCACAATAGTCAAACTGTGGAATCAGACTAGGTGTCCTTAAAGTGGATGAATGGATAAAGAAAATGTGGTATATAAACACAATGGAATTTTATTCAGTCAAAAAGAATGAAATTATGTCATTTGCAGGAAATGGATGGAACTTGAGAATATTATATTAAGCAAAATAGTCAAACTCAGAAGGCCAAAAGTCTTATGTTTTCTCTCATATGTGGAAGCTAGAGAGGAGGAAAAGTGGTGGCGGTATGGGGGGAAATTCCATGAGAATTGAAAGGAGATCAATAGATTAGAGAAAAGAGTCCAATGGGAAAGGTGAAATGCTGGAGAATATTGACCAAATTATATTGTTATATTGTGTACATGTACATTTGTGTAACAATAAATCTCACCATTATATACAGCTATAATGCACCAATAAATAATAAGGTAAAAATATCTCTGTTCCTCTGTCTTTAATTTTTTTGCTCTTTTTTATTGAGTTTTAACAATTTGATTATGATGTGACTCTGTAAGAGCCCTAATTGAGGAGATAGCTAAGATGGTGGCTAGCTGAGAGCCATTAATGTGTTCTGTAGCTGCCTGACGTGATTGCCACTTGGAGCAACTACGCCGCGGGAACAAGTTCAGAGGCAGACTGGAAACAAACAGGCTTTTTATTCTGGTAGCTTTTCTCTCTGGCTCTAACAACAACTCCCACACGCACCACACACCACCAAAATGGCACCGACCCGATCTGCTAAGTCATGGCTCAAGTCTCTCGAGATCCCGGGCCAAGTCCTGCGAGACCACGGAAGGGCGGCAATACCTGACCATGGCCTGCAGCCAACCGCAATCTCAGCCATCTCCCCAAACAGGGCTCCTGCATTTCCTTTTGTTTTAAAAGAGGAGATACTCTAGGACGTCTATGTGCAACCAACATTCTTACCCGTCATCGGATAATCAAGGCTGTGCCCTTGACTCCTGTCTTAGGTTGATATGTTGGCCACATGAGACTGTCCTGTGTGACTGTGCCTGTCTTAGGTTGTCCCCCTCTGGGGATCTTACCCATCATTGGCTAACCAGCCATCCAATGGAGCCCTTCAGGATTGACTGTGTATGATGACTAACAGCCATCCAATTGTGAGGAGATGCTGTGGCTTTAAGGCTACAAGCCTTCTGCTTACGAGCCAAATTGCATAGCATATCAAATTCTTTAAACAAATCAGCTGCCCTAAGTTCCATCAAGTAACACAGTGAGTTCTCTAGATAAATACCCACAAGGCATTGTCCCGTAAAGTCCCAAACAATGAAAGATCAAAATGTCCACTTGTTATAACACGTTCATCTAGGAGGCCCCATGCATGCAGAGCAGAGGCCACACTGCTGGTGAGGTTGTTTGATGCTTGAGCAGCAGGGATGCTTGCAGCGACCACGATCTCTGCAGCTGTAGCAGCAGACATCTTTTTTATGTCTAGACAATGCCTTTTTTATGTCTAGACATACAAATCATCAGGGCCTGCTACCTAGAAACTCAAGCATCCATTATTAAAGGAAACGCAGTGCTATTCCAGCACTGAGTCAAGAGGCGAGTTGTCAAACTAAAAAATAGAATTATTAGATTAGAAAATTAAAGTTGATTTCTGCTCACACACATTGCTGCTTGAGCTCCCACAAACATAAGCTGGCAAAATATCATATTTAGAACAAAACAAAGAAAGACTGAGGGTATTTACTGCATTAAAAATAGATTAAAAAAAAGCTAAAGGCACTTTGGAGAAATAATTTGTTAGCTGAAACCCTCGAGTCTCTGCATACACAGCAATCCTTTACCTGTTGAAATAATTCAAATTAATCAGCTATTAAACAAATGAAGTTAATAACAAATAAACAATCTTATGTCAAAACACCAAAATATCAGGTTATACAGCACTAGTCATATTTTTCACTAAAGAGAAGTCCCTGGGACACCTATAAATCAAAATTGAAAGTACCTTAACTTATTAAATTATTTACCCAAATTGAATACTCTTAAACTTAAATGAATTAGAGTTATTTGGATCCATATATATATATTTTTTTTTCATAAGCGCTTTGTTATTTTTAACGTCACACTGGACAGATGCACAAACAAACATATTTGTGACGTCACATTAACATGAAATTTAGACAAATACACAGACATAAACACATATATAAAAAAGAAAAAAAATACAATTGTATGCACACTAAAGAGAGATCTCTTCATCCCGGCCGGGAGGAATGACACTTAAGTTGTGAAATATTTTGAAGGACTCTTTTAAGGGAATCATTCCATATCTTCATCTTGGTCCTCTTGATTTTGTACTTTTTTTATTAATCTTGATTCCTCAACAACTTCATCTTGATCCTTTTGATTTGGTACCTGCTTTATTAATCTAGATGGTATCCATATTGGAGAGGATTCGTACTTTGGAAAAACACAAACAGATCCTCTTCCCCAAATTAATACTGGATCTGGACCCTTCCATGTACCTGAAAGAACATCCTTCCAGTAAACCAAAGGTTTATGTTGTTGGTGTGGGTTCCAATGTCTGTCTCAAGCAAAATAATCATTAGAGTCTAAAGTTAAAAAATTTAAGGTAAACAGGGCAACTGCCAATATGTCCCTAAGACTTTTCCAATTTCCTTCTTTTTTGTTTCAATAACATAATTTTCAGTGTGCGGTTTGCTCTTTCACTAATGCCCTGACCCTGAGGATTGTATGGGATGCCTGTTTTATGGGATATGTTGAATTTTGCACAAAACTGTTTGAAAGATGAGGACGTGTATGCAGGGCCATTATCTATTTTAAGCATTTTGGGGATGCCCAATGCAGCAAAAACTTGCAAACAATGAGATGTAACATCTTTAACTTTTTCTCCAGAATGTAAGGAAGCAAAAATCATGCCTGAGCATGTATCTATGGTCACATGAATAAATCACAATTTTCCAAAACTTGGCTCATGAGTAATATCCATCTGCCACAAATGATTGGGCATTAATCCTCTAGGGTTAACACCATAATGAGAATTGGGCAAATGTGTCATACAAGATTTATAATCTTTTACAATTGTTCTGGCTTGCTCCTTTGTGATTTTAAACCGACGCTGCAAGGTGGTGCTATTGACATGAAACTGGGAGTGAAATAAAGTAGCTTGCTGGAGCGCTGAAAGTATAAAGATTGTTTGGGTAAGTGCATCGGCCTTTTGATTACCTTCATGGAGGGGACCAGGCAAGTTGGTATGTGTTCTAATATGCCCTACGAATAGAGGTTCTTTTCTTGCCCACAAAAGTTTTTGTATTTGATAAAACAATTTAAAGGCTGGAGTATGAGGTGCTGTTGGTCCTGCTAGCTCTAATTTTGGGACGGCATATACAATATACTGGCTATCTGAAAAAATGTTTATGGGCTGGTCTCTAAAATTTTCCAGAGCTCTTACCACAGATTCCAGTTCCACTAATTGAGCTGATTTGTGTGCAGTTATGTAAGTCATATTTTCTTTTTTAGTGACTACTGCAGCAGTACCATTCGAGGACCCATGTGTGAATACATTTAATGCCTTAGGAATAGGTTGATTTTTTTATTACCTGTGGAAATATAATAGGATGATTAATACAAAAAGATAATATAGGAGACTTAGGAAGATGATTATCAAAATTTGCAGAAGTAGAACATCTAGCTATAGCCCAATAATTATCATTGAAGCAGAAATATTCAATCTGTGACGATGAATAGGGAGTAATAATAGTAGCAGGGTGAATGCCATATATTTTAGTAGAAGTCTTAAGTCCTTGAAGAATAAGTTTAGCCACCATGGAGGTATAAGACTCAATTATACTCTTAGGAGAGAGGGGCAAATGTATTCATAATAAAGGCCCTTGTTGCCAAAATACTCCTGTGGGTGTATATTGTGAAGAAATAATAATCAATATAAGCGGTTGAGTTAAATCAAATCTGTCACAATGAGCTCCTTCGATGGCTTTTTCTACTAACTTTAAAGCTTTTCTAGCATCTGGAGTCAATGTTCGAGGTGAGGATGGATCAGGGTCCCCTCGAAGAATATCAAATAAAGGTTTTAGTTAGCCAGTAGTGAGGTTTAGTGTAGGGCGAAGGCAATTAATGTCTCCCAGTAGATTTTGGAAATCATTGAGGGTGGTCAAATGTTCTATATTTATTAAAATTTTGGGGGGTCTAACAAAGGTATCCATGATTTTAAATCCTAAATATAATATGGGTGATCTGCTTTGAACTTTTTCTTCTGCTATATATAATCCATATTTTTTAAAATTTTCTACCACATCACTGAATATATTAAATAAGATTTTTTGATTAGGTTGGGCCAGTTAAACATCATCCATGTAATGTAGACACATGAAGTTTGGATATTTATTTTTAATGGGTTGGATAGCCTTGTCCACATATATTTGGCATATGGTGGGGCTATTAGCCATTCCCTGTGGCAAAACCTTCCATTGATATCTCTGATCAGGGCCATTATTGTTAATAATGGTAAGGAACTGAAAAAGCAAAACCTGGGGGCATCAAGAGGATGTAGGAGAATAGAAAAGAAGCAATCCTTTATATCAAGAGTAATAAGATGGAAATTTTTTGGAATAGCTACAGGATTAGGAAGTCCAGGTTGAGTAGGGCCCATGATTTGCATGGTTTTATTAATTTCTCTAAGATCATGTAACAATCACCATTTTCCTGATTTTTTCTTGATCACAAATATGGGGGAATTCCAGGGAGAGGTGGAAGGTTCTATATGTCCTGCTTCTAATTGTTCCTGAACTAGTAGGTGGGCCGCTTGTAATTTCTCTTTAGATAGGAGCCACTGAGGACCCACACTGGCTTATCAGAAAGCCATGGTATTTTCAAAATTATTTTCTCAGTGGCCCCAAAGAAAAATGTCTTTTTCCTTTATGATAATGATTTCTCTTAGGGTTAAGCTTACCCTGTACTTTTTGATAATGATTTCTTTTAGGGTTAAGATTACCCTGTAGATTTTCATATTTAACACCACCTGTAGGCTTGGTTGCAAGGTGTACTCCTATTTGTTGTAAAATATCTCTTCCCCATAAAGTAACCGGTAGGTTAGGTAAAACATAAGGCTGAAACATTCCTTTATGTCCTTCATCATCCTCCCATTTTAAAATTACCGCACTTTTTTCTGGGAGGTTATTATATCTTAAACTGGTTGAAGCTTTTTGCAGAGGCCAATGCTTGGGCCATTGCCGTAGATTAATGATGGAAGAATCAGCTCCAGTATCTATTAGTCCTTCCATTTCTATTCCTTGGATTTTTATTTTACACATAGGCCTCCTTGAACAGTCTCAAACCCAGCAAGCCATGGGTCTTGAATCAGTGGAACAAAATCCTCTATTGTTCCTTTTTTGAGGCATACTCATTTTAAATGAATTATGTAAATTTGGAAGGAGAAGCAGCTGAGCAATTCTATCTCCTTGATTAACAGAACTTATACTTTTGGATGAGCTAAGCATTATTTTTATTTCCCCTTTGTAGTCTGAGTTTATTACACCTGGGGTCACTTGCAAACCTAATAAGCTTTCAGGACTTTGCCTGAGAATAAGTCCTATAGTCCCTGAGGGAAGAGGTCCCCTGACTCCTGTGGGAATCAGTTGAACCCCCATTTCAGGTGTTAACACTATTCGGGCGGTGGAACAGAGGTCTAATCCTGCATTTCCTCCTGTTCCTCTGGCGAGGGAGTGGATGGGTAGTAGGGATTGTGTTGGGGAAGCATCTGAGTGGATGCTTGAGGATACTCCTCCTCCAATGCCTCGTACATTTGTGGGCCCTGGGGCATTTGGCCCCGTGCCCCGTTTTTTGAATTCCTGGACAAAAGATTTCCATGGATGTCAAATTTTGAATAGCATTTATTGGCCCAATGATTTCCCTTTTTACACCTGGGGCAGCGGCCTGGGGCACCGTATGAGCTTGGTCTTATTTCTCTTTGGGGATTTTGCCTAGAATAGCCTGATTGATCATGATAATTTTGCCTGGAATATCCTGATTGATTATAATGTCTAGGTTGAGCCCTTGTGAAATTTTGAGGGGCAGCATCTCTCATAGGTGCTGCAATCATATTTCCTGTAACAAAGGCATCATTTATATCTTTACATAGTTGTATATATATGGAAAGATCCTTTTTATTTCTCCATGTCCTGATGGCTTCCTGGCAATATTTATTAGCATTTTCATATGCTAATTGAACAACTAATGGCATAACTTGATCGATGTCTCCAAACACTCTACCTGCAGTTCTCAAAAGTCGATCAGCAAATTCAGCATACGGTTCATTAGGTCCTTGAATTATTTTTGACAAGCTACCTTGCAGATCGCCAGGGCCTTGTAAAGCTTTCCATGCCTATAATGAAGCTGCATAGATCTGAGCATATACGCCTGGCATATAATATTTTTGAGCCTGTGAGTCTGCAAATTGCCCCTCTCCTGTGAGCATTTCTACATTCTGATCTCCAAACCCTGCAGCTGTGTTTCTTTTAGCTGTTTCTATACACAGTTCTTGGAATTGCGATCGCCAAACCAAGTATTGTCCGCCACTTAAAACAGCTTTGCATAGACTTTTCCAGTCTGAGGGGGTTAAATTAAAGGTGTTAAGGGCCTCTAGCATGCTCAGTGTGAAAGGAGCTTGTGGTCCATATGTCATTACTGCCTCTTTGAGATTTTTTATTGTTTTGAAATCTATTGAGAGGTAGCCCCTCTGTCCATCAATTTCAAATACTGGCAGTTCCCAATTTATCTGTGAGTTACCCTCAAGAGCATATAAGCACTCAGAAAGACTTTTTATTTCTGTTCCTAGGGTATGCAAACGCCTAATAATACTCTTCATGTTTTCTGTAATGGATTCCACCCATGGGGGAGTAGAGGACACGAGTGGTTCCTCTACTTGACGGTCCTTTTTCTTGGTCTTTTTAAATTTCTTTTTCCTCATTTTCTCAGGATCACTTTTAGTAGATTCCTCACTACTGCTAATTTCACTGACAGCAATATCCTGAGTCCCAGGTTCAATGGAGAGCAAGTATCCTTCAGCTATCTCCAATAAATCCCGAATAGCTCTAACAGCTCGGATTTTTGTCATTTTGGGGACGTTTCTAATACTCTCCTTACTGGTCTTAGTTGACTCAGCGGAAGCTACGCTTTCATGATCGCCTTCACTTTTTTCTAAATCTTCCTCACTAACGACAGACTCAGCTATATCAAAGAATTCATCAAGAACCTTGTATACTTGGGTCTTAGTTATTTTTCGAACCTATTTTAACCGCTCTGACTAGAGACTCCTGAAAGGTTCCTCAGTTCTTACCTGCCATGCTGAATTCCCCGTACGGGCCACCACCTGTAGCTGCCTAAAGCGATTGCCGCTTGGAGCAACTACGCCGTGGGAACAAGTTCAGAGGCAGACTGGAAACAAACAGGCTTTTTATTCTGGTAGCTTTTCTCTCTGGCTCTAACAACAACTCCCACACGCACCACACACCACCAAAATGGCGCTGACCCGATCTGCTAAGTCACAGCTCAAGTCTCTTGAGATCCCGGGCCAAGTCCTGCGAGACCACGGAAGGCGGTAATGCCCGACCATGGCCCGTAGCCAACCGCAATCTCAGCCATCTCCCCAAACAGGGCTCCTGCAGTGTTCAAGTGTTTTCACCTGAATCTTTTTATGCCTGTGAACACTGCGTGACATACTTGTAAGCTCGAGCTGTTAGCACTTGTCCTTGTATAAGGCAAAAAATTATTTAAACGGGTGAGGGTTAGTTAGTTGGTGGTTGGAGTTGGAGTTGGAGAGGTTGTTGGAGCCGGAGAGAGAAGAATAAAAGAACTTTTTCATTTCCATCCTGCCTCCGAATTTTCTCCCGCAGCGTTGTTGCTGCAAGCAGCAGCCGCAGGCGGCAACATGCCTCGTGTGGTTTTTCTTCATGTTTGGGATTTATTGAGTTTCTTGAAACTGTGGGTTCATGGGTTCATAGTTTTCATCAAGTTTGGAAATTTTTTACCATTAATTATTAAATTTTTTATTCTGTTTCTCTGCTTGATGTTGTCCTGCAGGTAATTGATTCTGTTTTGTGCTTTTAGTTTCCTTCTTCTGTGTTTCATTTGGATAGTTTCTCATGCTATGTCTTTAGGTACTGAGTATTTTCTGCATTGTCTAATATACTATTAGTGCCATTTAGTATATTTCCATTTCAAATATTCTGTTTTTTATTTCTATAAAGTCAATGTGAGTCATTTAAATACTTTTTTCCTGTGCTTGGGATTGGACTCAGGGCTCATGCATGCTAAGCAAGCTCTCTATATGCCTGGCCCTAATATCTTTTCTTTTCTCTCCTCATCCTCCTATACATGCTTAGATTTTGTTCCTGAAGGTATGAAGTATACTTACAACAGATGTTTTAATTGCATCATCAGCTAATTCTATTATGTATGACTCCTCAGTCTGTTGCTACTGATAGCTCTTTTCCTAGTTGTTGGTCATATTTTCTAGCTTCTGTGTATTACTGGTTGGTTGGTTGATTGTTAATTGGTTGCCAAATATTGTGAATTTTACATTATCATATTTAACCTAGTGTTTTTAATACCTTTGGGATTCATTCTTGGACATGTTGAGTTATATCGGAATTAGTTTGATCCTTTTAAGGTTTTAACCTAGGGCTAATTTGGTTCCATTACTAAGGTAATGCACTTCCGAGGACATTGCCAGATATTCTACATACTAGGAGATCTTTCCCCTCTGTCCTGCAAACAAACAAACAAACAAAAAGTCATCAACTCTAGGGAGTGTTTCAAATTCTCTTTTCCTGTGGTTTTCCCCCCATGTTTGGATAGTTACCTCATACAATATATAGATTAATGTTCGGTCTGAGATTCAAGGAAATTTCTCTATAGATCACTGGAGCTATTTCTATTTACATTTCCCTACTATTATTGTACTAGATGTCTTGGCCTCTGAAGATTCCAGTCTATGTCTCCTGAACTCAGCAGACTGTTTTGTATTCTCCTCCTGGAACTGTGGTTTAGAAACTCCTGTGCACTGTAAGCTGTGGCAGTCGTAAGCTTGGTCATATTTGTTTCACTTTTTTAAATATGCTAGCCTGTGATGTCTACTGTCAAATGACTGAAACTGCTCTTGCATATATTTTGTCTCATTTTCCAGTTGTTTGAGGTAGAAGGTTAAGCTTAGCTGTGTTCCCCTTCACATTCAGATGCCTGAAGATCAGCCCTTAACCTTTTTCTTTTCTTGTCTTTTTTTTTTTTTTTTAAGAGGTAGGGAATTTTTTCCTTTCTTTTTTATTAGAGCTCTATAATTACACATAGTACTTGGGTTCCTTTTGACCAATTCATACATGCAAAGATTTGATTTCAGTGCCCATTCCCCCCACTTTTCCTCCCCTTTACCTCCTCCTTTCTCCCTCCTCTACCAATTTTCATTTCACACCTTTATTTATTTAATTGGTACTTTCTACATATACTTAAAGGTAAAATTCCCTTTGGTACATTTATATATGCATATAATATGATTTTGTTAAATTCATTCCATGTTTCTTTTCCTTTCCCATCCTTCCTCCCTACCTCTAATTCTCCTACTTATACTTTACTAATCTTCCTTTATCTCCATATCACTATGATACCTTTATGATATTTAACCCACCCCCACTGCCCTCTTTCCCTTATTTTGCTATAGCCTCAACATATGAGAGAAAATATTCAACCCTTGATTTTCTGAGTCTGGCTTATTTCACTTAGCATGATTTTCTTCATTTTTATCCATTTACTAGCAAATGCCATTATTTCATTCTTCTTTATGGGTGAGTAAAGCTCTATTGTGCATACATATCACATTTTCTAGATCCATTCCATCTATTGATTGGCCTCTGGGTTGATTCCATAATTTGTGAGACTTTGACCTTTTCTATGAGTGGGAACAGTTCACTCATAAGAGGAGGTAAAATATATGTACACAGGCACAGATTGATACTTATGGTGGTAATAGTTTGCAGAACTTTTCTTCTTGTTGCTTTTATGTATTCAATAAAATAAAAGCAAAATCATCAACTTAGAGCAGGATAGGAAAAGAGGTGTGGGAGGTTCAAGGGGAGAAAAAGTTGGCATAATCACAGAAGAAAGTGAAAGCACTGTTGAACAGGTGGATAGAACTTGGTTGCTGCACAGAAGTAAGAGTCTCCTGAAACTAGTGATCATGAATTTGAAGTCAGACATTGGTTTCATTTATCTCCAAGAATGTTTGGCTATGCAATACAAATACAGAATAAAACACTGGATTTGTGATTTTACAAAATTCACCAGATTTTCTGACACTTGGAAATAAGATTAACATGTGAGGTTTGGATATCTTTCTGTCATGTGAGTTATTCAGGGGAATGTTCCTATTCAAACTCACTCTTAACTAATGAAAAAGTCCCAGATAATATGCAAAGTTACATACAGAGTTATAGTTTTTGTCCAGTAGAGGTGCATATAATTACTGCCCCATGGAACATAGTTTGTGATTAAATGCTAACTGGTTTTTTAATCTAACCTAGCAATCTTTATCCTGGTATGACCTAATTTCTTAAATGCTATTCAAACAAGTCATAACTTCTTACTAATTCTCTTTGATTAATGAGTTGAATACAATATTCAATTTGTGTTCATTTCGTATGTGCACTGATCAGGATTTAAATTTTTTTCAAATCACACTTTATACAAAGGAGTACAACAAAATGAGAGAGAGGAGAAAGGGAATTGAGACTGTATGCAAGGAAGTAAAAAATAACAATTGACCATAGAATTTAATATGGGTCAGGAGTTAAATAAGAGGGAAGCAAGGGCATTTGCAACAAAACTCATAAATTTTGAGGGCATTGCACCAAGTGAAAGAAGACAGAGAAGGACAAATTCTGTATGATCTCACTTACATCTGGAATCCAAGAATGTCAAACTCACAGAAACAGAGTAATGGTGTTGCCAGCAGGAGCAGGGTAGGAGAAAAGGGGAGATTTGATCAAAAGGTATAAACGTTCAGTTATAAGATGAATAAAAATTTAGCAAATCTAATATATGTCATGGTAACTATGATAATTACCTCACAAAATAGAGTATATCAAATCATCACATTATACACCTTCAAATCATACAATTTTATTTGTATTACTATTTATACAATTTATTTGTATTACTATCACACCTCAATAAATCTATAAAAAAATTTAAAGGAAAGGAGCAAGATTCATGCAAAAGGTTGTTAAAAACAATGTATTGTAGGTTTTGGTGTCATGGAAGATTCCAGGTGTTACAGGAAGTAAGCTAGAAAGATAAGAAGGATTGGAGATTGATAATATGGAAGATTAAAGTTATTGCTAAAAATAAAAACTATGCTAGGACCTTTGGAGGAGATGAGTTCAAGGAACTGAGGAATCAGTGATTTAGGAGGATCATTTACAGTGACATCATCCTTGGCCATAATTAAAGTGAATTGGGAGGTGACAATGAATCAGGAGTTAAAGTCTTCAGGGACTGATAGGACATACAAATGGGCCAGTAGGAGACCATCTCAAGAAACTGTAGTGGGCAACATAATGTGATGAAAGGTAGACACCTTTGAAGAGGAAGGAGGGAGAATGGCCCAGAGGGACGTGGCAAAAGAAGCAGCTGCCATTTGAGAAAGCTTCAAGGGCAGCTTCATCCTAGGGGAGAGTCAGCTTCCAGGACAGGCCACCAGGGAGGCATGCAGAGAAACAGAGTAGAGAAGGTGTTGCTGCTGGGAGACAGTGAGTTCTAAAAGGCACAGTAAGGTTGTGTGGGGACCTGAAGGACAAGGAGATCGCATCAGAAGAGGAATGGGTAGGAGCACATGGATATAAGGGTTTGGGGGATAAGGGATGAACAGGGAGACTTAGGATTTTTGAGGAAATAAACACACACAGTGCTAAATGGAAGAATGAAAATAACCTTGATGTTACTGGTGAGGTGGGTCCCCGGGGGGGAGGTCCTGCTAGAAACACAAAGCTTAAGGGTCTCACTTGAACACCTGTTGGAAGCTAAAAGGCAAGCAGAAGGTCACACATACACCAAGCAAGTGGCTCACTTAGGTGGAAATGTGATCTTTTTTGGAGACAGTAATACTATGAGGAATTGATTAAAAATGATGTCGATAGCAACTATAATGGCTGGTTATTGAGGATTTGCATAGCATCCCAGAGAGTTTTAGACTTTGTATCTCTGTAGGAAAATCCACTGGAGGTTATTGAGTGGAGTCATGAGTATCAGGAATATTGGTCTGGCATGGAGGGAGTTGCAGCTAGAGGATGAGTCATACAACAGAGCTACAGTAATCCAAGGATAAAGCCATGTCAGGGACAAAAAAAGTGATGAATATAGAGAGAAGGTGATGGGCCTGGAGACACTTTGAGAGGGGAATCTGTTGGGCAGTTAAATGGTGGAGATTAAGAAGAAAGCAGCAGCAATGATTGCTCTGAGGTTTCCTTCTCTTGGGAAAGTAGGGGAAGGGTAGTAACTCATGGGTGACAATAGAACATTCAAGTGGGTATGTTTAGCCAAGGGCAGGTGATATGGGACTAGCTTTCATCAGGGATGGAAGCCAGGCTGCACTTGTTAGATTTTAAAGGCACAGTAAGAACATTTTTAATTGAATGAAACCTTCCCAGAACTGTATGCACTAAGAGCAATTTTTCAGCTTCAAGTGTTTTCCCTTTCTGTCCTAAGGTTGGGTGAAATGTCAACTTTCTGTTCTTTTCCTGTGCTTTTGTTTGGCATGCTTTGGAACATTTGGTGCCTGCAGAACTTAAAGTATTTGCAGGGGTTGGAAAAGGAGCACAAATCAAATTCAAATAGGGACAAATGGCCACTCAGCATCAAGAGGCTTCCAGAGTTATAAGACTCCCCAGTCACCTTTTCTGTCCTTGGTCTTAGCTTGGAGGGTTGCCCAGGGATCAGGAGGGACTTCCAGGCAGTTGCCTCCATTCTTTCAATTCAACAGCACACCAGCCAATTTGGAAATAAAGAAAGTTGGAAGGATTCTGGGATATTCTACTGAAGGGGAGTGGCACTGGGAAAAAATGGGGAATGAGAGAGAAGAAAGAACTGTGTGAATGGGCATTAAATGGAAAAAAATAGATTTCAACACGATAAGACCTTAAAAATATAAGTTTACTACTATATAATGCAGGCTTCTCCTGTTTCCTGTTCTGACCTGCTCTTATCTACACATGCCTAGGTTGTTATAGCAGCCTAAGGAGAAGAAAGGTGCATCTTCATTTAGTCTGTGTTGGCTGATAGTTTTCAACTTGCATGACAAACTCTGATTAGGAGCAATACCTGGAAAGTGATATTGAGATATTTTAAGGCCCAGCTGGGGTGCAACCAGCAAGAATGTCCAGTCAATGAGAGAGGTCGGCTGTCATGTTAGCCTTTCATGGCTATGACCAAAATACCCGACAGAACTACTTGGAGGAGGAAAACTTTATTTTGGTCTCATGGTTGCAGCGGTTCAGTCCATGGTCAGCCAGCTCCCTTGTTCTGGGCCTAAGGGAGGCAAAGCATCATAGTAGAAGGGCATAGTGGAGGGAAGCTGTTCAACCCCTAGTGGCCAGGGAGCAAGAGAGTGAGCAAGGCACCAGGGACAAAATATGAAACCCACAAGCACACCCCTAGTGACCTACTTCCTCCAGCTATGCCCCACCTGCCTCCAGTTACCACCCAATACAGTAATACTTTCAAATTATTAATCCATCAAATGGATTAATCCACAGATTAGGCTGCAGTTCTTACAACCTAATCATTTCCCCTGTGACCATTCTTGCATTGTCTTTCGTGGGCTTTTTTGGGGACACTTCATATTCAAACCATAACAGCTGTGCATATGGGAAGGTCTGTCAGTGACTGGTGGCCATGCACATGACAATGCTGCTTTGAACAACTGTATAAGCAGAGCACCCCACTTCCTTCCACCTCTTCCTAGTATCTTCATATTGAAGATCTTATTTACTGCCATCTTTCTGTTCTTTTGAGAGCCTTTTTAGAAGCTCCCAGTGATAAATTCATGAAGGAATACCGTGTGTTCCTCTAGAACCTTCTCACAGACTTCTCAGCCACCAAAACATCTGAACCTCCTGAGGAGTGCTGATGTTTTGCCCTCCCACCAGCTGCATGGCACAATTTTGCTTTAGTTATTTGAGCTCTAACCATTTATCCTCAGAGTTGAGGTAGGAGTGGGCTCATGGAAAAGGGGAGGCAGCCAAGCA
This sequence comes from Tamias sibiricus, assembly GCA_025594165.1. Lineage (NCBI taxonomy): Eukaryota > Metazoa > Chordata > Mammalia > Rodentia > Sciuridae > Tamias > Tamias sibiricus. Next base: position 83,295,156 of record CM046664.1, read on the forward strand.
ACCAAGATGTTTACTCTCCAGAAAGTAACCCAGACACAGGACTGACCCCCAAGGGGAGAGACCAGCAGGGCAAATCCCATTGTCCCCTTGAATTCCATGGCCTCAACTTTTTCCATGCTGAAATTGGTACCAGTGGTTGTCCAATCTGGTAAGACCAGATGGTGAGATACCATCAGGCTTCAGGTAGGCCCTCCACTAGTTGCCAGGGAAAAAGGGGTCACAGTCCAGCTCTAGAGAGAAGTGAGGCCCAGTAAAATTGGCACTGATGCTTAGAATGATTCTATTCCCAGCAGGTACAGAAATGAAAACCTGAACCTGAAAGCAGAAGGATCCTGGGAGAAGGGAATAGGTTGTAACTCTGAGAGTGGTGCAGGAGAATAGTGGTTGATGGTGGAACAAAATAATTCCAGCTCCCTGCCAGTGGGCAAGAACTGAGCTCCTAACATAGTCTTGGGCCTGGTCAGAATTAGATCAAGTTATATTGAAAGCTGAGCCTGCAGATTAGAGAACCACTGCTCAGGGGACTGGAAAAAGCAGGCCAACAGCTATATCTCATCTCATTAGGTAACACAACCTTTGCACCTGCTTAGGAGTAGACATCTCATAAGTGTGCTTTCTATATTAGTTATTCTCAACCGTAACTGCACGTTGGAATTACCTGAGGAGCATTATAAATCACTATGTCTGGGTCCCACTTGCAAAGCATGATGAAAGATCTGAGTGTTAGGAATTTTCAAAGTCCCCCAGGTAATTTTCATATGCAACCAAGGTAAAGAACTACTGCTCTACTCCACTTCTCAGGTCCCCATCCAACTTTACACTTCATTACACACTGCTGAGGGCAGAATCTGACTTCCCTCCTCCCTCACCAGCACACCCACCCTTTTCCCCTAACCTCCCAACAGATTTGTAGGCTCTAAGAAAAGTGATAGGGTCATATACTTACCTTGCATCCTTCACAAACTAAACCACTCTCCACTCTCCTGGTTTTATACTACTCCAACCCTCTGAGTGCCTTCAATTCTGGTTCCTTATGACACTCCCATCTGCCTTTATCCCAGCATCCAGGACTCAACTCCAACATCTGCCATCTTGGTTGATTCAGAAGCCATGCCTACTACCCTCACTTTTCTCTCTGAAAAGGACCAAGTATAGTCATTTTTGTTTGTATAATATAGTCATCCTTTGATAGCTTTAGAGGATTGGTTCCAAGACCCCCCTCATGCCCACAGATTTAAAAAAAAAATCTCTGATGCTCAAATCTTTTATAAAATGGTGTAGTATTTGCATATAACCTGCACACATTCTCCCATATACTTTAAATTATCTTTAGATTGCTGATAACACCTAACAACGATGTAGAGGCTACAAATAGTTGTTAGAATATGTTGTTTAGGGAATGATGACAAGGAAAAAAAGGTCTGTGCATGTTCAGTATAGATGCAGTTCTTTTTGGTTTTTTTCTAAATATTTTTGTCTATTGTTGCCTGAGTCCATGAATGTGGAGCCCTATGGATATGGAGGGCCATCTGTACTTACTTTCCCCATGTGTCTATACATGTTAGTTAGTATCTTTTTCTGCTCTATCAATTAGTGTGACAGAATGCATCACAGTCAAACTCAGTGTTTAGAATAGAGGCACAAGTTAATTCAGATACCAGTGCTATATATAGCCTTATTTATATTTCTGTAGTTCTCATATTCTTTTTTCTTTTTTCTTTTTTTTCTTGGTACCAGAGATCGAACCCCAGGGGAACTTAACCACTGAGCCACATCCCCAGCCCTTTTTTATTTTGAGAAAGGGTCTTGCTAATTTGCTAGGGCCTTGCTAAGTTGCTGAGGCTGACTTTGAATTTGCAATCCTCCTGCCTCAGCCTCCCAAACCACTGAGATGGCAGGCATGTGACACTACATCTTGCTCTCACATTCTTTGATATATTTCAAATAGAGTAAGAATAACAATTATAGTAATTTTAATAACTTTTATTATAATAAAAATCTGGACTGAGGGGAAAGCCAGTATCCTAAATTAGTAAAAACAAGAAATCAGAAGCATTCAATATTTTAAACACATTTAATTTCTTTCATGTATTAAAGGGTAATTGAAACTTCTTTAAAAAAACTGTCACCAAGTAAATCCTGCTATAATAAGTAGCTATTCAGAAAGAAGTTTATGTACCAATTCCTTAAGATACCTAACAAATTCAACATCTAACTGTATCAATGTATATAGACCTAGAAAACAAGAGGATGGGCTGATTTTTTTTTTTTTAGAATTAATAACAATTGTATAGTCAGATTAAAATAAAGATACAAAAATGGAAACTTAAGAAAATTACTAGGACCGAGATGGTTTAAATATCCATTTAGAATCCAATTTATGCTTCTAATTTGCTTTGCACACCTCTGCTTTACAAAAAAGCAAATAAAAACTTTGACCCATCCATGTTTTTTTTAATATTCGAATATTATACTAGAAGAATGTAACTACTAAAGGACATCTTTATTTAGGTAACATTTCTGAGGTTGAGGGCAGATTGAACTCTATGGACCAGGCCAAAATTCAGCCCATCTGCACTAGCCTGTCTCTGGGCTACCAACTGACCCTCCTTACTACACTGTACTCCTGACTAATGGCACTGAATTCACAATGGATGTTGCTTATTTTCTTTCTGCAGACTCTAAGAAGTGATCTGATTGAAAGATCACCCATGTCCCACCAAAACAGCCCTCTTAGTTTCTCAAGGAGATCACTTACTAGTCTCTTAGGCACAGAAAAGAGATTCCATTCATCTGCTTATCTTCATTTTAAAATTTTATCTTATTGAGTGTTTATTCAGTATCCTGGTTTTATCTATGTTTGCAAATTCACGTTATTATTTTTAAAAAATATTTTGGAGGTTGAAATTAATCTTGTGGGGCTTAGTGGCTTTTAGAACAATTAATTGTATAAAATACAAGAATATATTATAGTTTTTGTTTTATGAAAGCAAAAACATACAGATGTAGCAGTGTCTGTGACTCAAGCACTTCCTCACTACTCCATGAATTTCTATCATGAATGGCCTTTGATGGCAGAGGAGAGAGGCATTATGTCATTAGAAGAGGCACTCCCACACCAGCAGATTCTTCTTGACAGTCAATAAGTGTGTTGATGTTTGTGTTAGCCAAAAGAACACTGACTTCTACTTCATCAATCCTCCCTTTCCAATCTATAAAAAATGAAATTTCTCATTAGGCCACGAGGTGGCAGATTAATTGCAGGAGAAAAAAACTAGTGCAAAAGCAACAGAGAAATGTCTTCAGCTGAGGTGAAATGCAGAAGTGGATCAGAAAACATCCTGCCCCTGCTCTGCTCATGTGGCACAGCTAAATGATCAGAAATTACCCTTGCTAGCTGCCTCATGTCTTTCTTGGCAAAGGTCTCTCAGAAAAGCCCCAGAACCAACACCCAGCACTCAGGAAATTTCAGTCTTCTGCCTTTGTCAATCAACTGAATGGTTGACTGCTGGTGTCTTCCTTTCTAGTGCCCAGTCATTGTTGTGTCACTTCCCACTTTGGTTGGGACTAATGTCCCTTACAATTTCTGGAACTACCCCAGCTGCTCCAAACTGTCCTTCATGTCTGCAGCCTCTCCCCTTCCCACCTCCTACCAGAATTACCTTCTAGATGTCAGAACAGACCACATCACCTTTCTACTTAAAAGCCCACCTCATTGGTTGTGGGATCAAATGCAAACTCCAAGACATGGCACACGAGGACTTTTCCAAGAGTCCCATACCCACCCGCGCGCGCAGCACACACACACACACACACACACACACACAGACACACAAATACACATTATTAATTCAACAACAGATATTTCTGCTTATTTGTCAAACACACCTCTTTTTCCCGTATCTCTGAGTTTGCCTATGCTGTTCCCTTCCTCTGAACTGTTCTTCCTTATCTGTGTCTGGCAAACATCCATTCCCATGTAAGGGCTTGTTTGATGCTTTCAAGTGGAAAGCACCCTGCCTGTCCTTGCCTGTCTGACCTTAGTACTCTGTGCTAAACCTCTTTGCGTTGAACTTGAACTTGTCCCACTCATGTACAGATAATAGATTACATTTAGTCTTTGCCACTAAATATAATCTTTTCAAATGTTCAAGGAGTGGAATCAGTGGTGAGTAGGATGTTATTTTCCAAATAAATTTTCAGAAAATGTTAAGGGAAGGAAATACAGTGTCTATCTGGCACAGAGGCTAAGCATCCACAGGGCAATGGATGGAAAACAGTGGTTTTAGGTGTAGAAAGTCATAGGTTGGATCAATGCTATTGATCTCTTTCTCCATGGGGGGCCTGGGGCAGGCAGGGTGAGCAGATTAGCTCCAAGGCAGCTAGTGAAGGGACCAGGCTGGAAGAATGGAGAGAGCCATGGAAACCAGCACCTTGTTCTCTGCACAAAAAGGAAATCTGGAAACTGAATCTATTCCAGAGCAATGATTCCCCTATTCACATCTTCTACACCCTCCTGGTCCCTGTTCTGCCTTGGCCTTCCTAAGCTGTGTTTTTTTTTTTTTTTTTTTTTTTTTTCCACTTCAATGAGGGAGAACTGTTCTTCCTGAGGGTTTTCAGTACCCTAACAGCCATTGGTATCATCACTTGAGCTAACTGCAGAAATATTTGGGGATGTCTGAGGACAAAACTTAGAAAAATATGCTGAGTTAAGCTAACATGTCCTTAAGAACTCAAACACATCCTACCCTGGGCCCTTTACACACTTCCTGTGTGTGTGATGATCTGTAGTGAATGTGGTTGGTTCCATGCCTGCCATCACAATTTAAATGGAAGGAAACATCAAAGTGAAACATCTAACAAACGTAAGCTCTCTAATGGGTCTATGATCCCACTGAATTATCCACATCCTTAATTTTTCCTCTATTTGCTGTTCATTTCAACAAAACAAATCTTAATGATGGAATGAAGAACATAGGCTTTTGAAACCTGGTTTTGCAGAGTCATTTATGTGAGTCCTGCCAAATCATGCAACGTCTCAGAGCCTGTTTCCTCATCTGAAAAATGAGGTCATCCTTGCCTTGCCCACCACAGGAGGACACTCTGAGCCCCATAATGAGAAATATGTTTTTAAAAGTGCTCTATAAAGCATCTGGTATCATACCAACATAAGATAGGGTTTAGTATTATATGTAGATTTAAAGTCCAATTTCCTGGCTTGTTCATACCACCACCAGGGGAGGGGAGGGGGAGTGAGAGAGGATGGAATCAAAGTGTCTACTTAAGAGTTCACCTTGGTGAGAGAAGACTGGAATCACTGTCCCCAATGAGACACTGGTGTTGTCTGTGGCTTTCCTTTGCTCTTTCAAATGTGTCCCATGGAAAGCAAAAACAAAGATGAATTTATAAAACTGCAGGAAGCACAAAGACTTTGTGTTATGTAAGACTGACCACAGAGGAAGAAATGGTTTGTAAAACAAAGGCTCCCTACTCTATCCTCAGGCTGGCTTCAACCTCTCTAAATAAATCTCACAACCTCTAAAAACTCATTTTTATTCTGTCGAAAGTGTAAGTGGCGTATTTGCTGGAGTCGGGCAGGTGTGTCTGCTCACGCCCGGCATTTTGAGTAGGTCTGTGGAAGTCACACTGGCACCCTTTCTCCCAGGCGTTCCTACACTTGGGACAGAACTTAAAGATGTCCTGAATCTAGTCACTTTAGGCCTGAACCTTGGTGCCCTGTTCCTCCCTGCCCCACTAGAAGGCAATTCTCAGGTAAAGAACTCCAGGGACCTTGAGCAGCTGACTCTAGCTGCCCAGACATGACCCAGAGGCCATGGGGGTGGCTCCTTCCGCCTCAACCTTTGGCAAAATTCTGCCAATTCATCTTCACGCAGTGGAATTCTTGCCCAGTCCCGAAAACAACCAGTGGAATGATAGAGAGGGAGCTTGGTAGGAGATAGCAGGGCTCCAGCCTCTGGGCTGGTGGGGCGAGGCCTAGGTGCAGGACTTTTTCACCTCCCAGCCTCTACCTTCTAACAAGATGAGAAGGTTCCAGGGGCTTGGGAACAGAGAGGATGGATTGAAGTTTTGTTACATTGTGTTATGTTAGTTCATCCCCATTAAGAAATGTTTTGACCAATTAGTTATCATTTCAGAGAGAAAGGGGCCCCTAGGGCTTATGTATAAACATAGTTTGGGGCTTCTTAGCAGGTTCTAGGGCAAAAATTAACACCCAGCTGTTCAAAAGAACATGTAGATGTATCACCTCCCCAAGAGAACTCTAGCCTGGAGAGGGAGGTGCCCCTCACCATGTGTAACAACCTGACTAATGTGCTAATGCTGTGTAGTTTGTCTCTTGGTTCTATTTTTCCTCATTAAGAAATCTGTATGAGAAAGTGCAGCTATAACATTGCTCAGCATCAGGTAATTGGCAGGTACCAATCTTACGTCATAATGTCTGCCCCTCTTTCAGGGATCCTCTTCCCGTATTTATGCAATGTCTCTTAAGAGAGTCAGGTTGCATACACAGTGAGGGACACCTCCCTCTCCAGGCTGGAGTTCCCCCAAGAAGCACCTCTGATGGCAGAAACCCACCTGTAGCTCTTCCACGACGTACTTCCCTTTTCTTGGACTTTGGTCAATGAAAAGATGGTCTGCCCTGAGCAGGTATCTCAGTTTGAGCAGGTATCTCTCTCAGTAGCCAATATAATGACGACAACATACAGTTGTGCAACCAGCAAGTGAGTGAATAACTGAATGGGTTCCTAATACGTTACTATGTCTATAGCGATTATATTTTCCTATATATTTCCCAGAACTCGACTGTGCATCCTTTTATGGCAGGAACTGTGTCTGCCTCACTCACTTGTGCTAAGGATAGTAAGTCTTTGAAGTATGGAAGGCAGAAAGGGACTGGGAGGGATTCTGATCTCCTAAGAGTTTGTCATCTAGTTGGAGAGGCTGGGTTAACTCATGTGAAATAACTTCAGAATGATGAGCCACTAAGCTGGTAGATGGAACTTTCAGAGACCTCAAGATGCCCAGAAAAGGTGAGGTGATGTAAATTGCCTGGAAATTGAAAGACCACAAAGCTCTGTCCAGGAAGAGACTGGCTGGGGAGGCCAACTCTGAGGGCAGAGTTTGGAGAGGACAATATTGCTGAGGCTGGCTTTGAACTCAAATCGTGATCCTCCTGCCTTGGCCTCCCAAGTGCTGGGATTACAGGCTTGTGCCACCGCACCCAGCTTATATTTTCTTTAAAATAAATACATATTCAGTACACATGTAATCTTCCCCCAAAATACTTCTGATCTCCTCTTTGTTGAATCCATAGATGTAAAACCCCTGGATAAAGGGGACCAATTGTATTTCTACTTCTCTTTATATTAACCCCTCCTCCTCCAACGCGTTTGCATGAGCAATGATGAGATAGCCGTCTCCTTTGGTGAGCCGGATCTCATTAAAATATCCCAAATGCCAATTCACTTCCTTGTAGTGTTTGTGATTAGGTTTCTTTGAATAACTAACCACCTCTAATAGTTGAATTACAACCAGTGTATCTACCTGTATTGTACACAGAGCTTTTGCTGAAAATGTCAGAAGTGCACTATGGATAGTACAACAGAGAATTTTGAAAACTTCTGAGTTTAGGAAGACTGGGCATTCTTGTGCTTGTGTAGATCGGATTCTCTAGGACTATGAGGAGAGACTGGCATCTGAGCACAGAGACATTAACACTAGCTGACGCAACCTTGAATGTGTCAGGAATTTCAAAATATTTTTTTAGTTATAGATGGACATAATACCTTTATTTTGTTTGTTTGTTTGTTGTGGTGCTGAGGATTGAACCCAGTGCCTCACATGTGCTAGGCAAGTTCTCTACCACTGAGCCATAACCCCAGCCCCTGCCTTATCATCTTTTGACCTGAGTTATTTGAACAACTCTCTAGCCAGTCTCCCTGCCTCGAATATTTTCTAATCATCCTTGTCCCTCCCCACCAGGAAAATCCATTCTCTTCATAATCATCAGTGGATTTTCCTTTTTTTTTTGGTACCGGGGATTGAACTCAGGGGCACTCAATCACTGAGCCACATCCCCAGCCCCTATTTTGTATTTTATAGAGACAAGGTCTCACTGAGTTGCTAAGTGCCTCGCCATTTGCTGAGGCTGGCTTTGAACTCGTGATCCTCCTGCCTAGGCCTCCCAAGTGCTGGGATTACAGGCTTGTGCCACCGCACCCAGCTTGTATTTTCTTTAAAATAAAATTTGATGTGAGCTTGTCCACTCCTCGTAAAACGAAGTAAAAAATTTTAACTCCTCAGCAAGGCTTAATGACCCTCCCCCCCCCACACACACACACACACACACACACACACACACACCAAATTTAATCCAAGCTTTTTCTGTAGACTTGAGTCTAATGTTGCTGTTGACACCTCCTATTACATCCTACATTCAGATTAACTGTTGGATCAAGATGCATGATCCTGCCCACCCCATCTCATTCATGCATCAATACCTTTTCATCAGATGTTCTCATCTTTCTGACACCCCCGCTCACCCCACGTGACCAATTCCTACTTGTCCTGTATGACTCTCCCACTGGCACATGGGTTAAGTGTGCTCTGTTGATTTTATCATAGCATTGACCAGGTGATAATGACACAATCTCTTAGCCTATGTGCCTCTGTTCTTGAGAATGGAAAGATAAAGGCAGAAACACCTTTTCACCAGGGCATCTGAAGACAAAGCCCATGGCCTGGGACCATAGTAAGTGCTCACTTAATGTTTATTTTGCTGAATGAACAAAAGGACTGTATAGTCTGAATGGAAAAGATGGTGTATCACTGCATGTCAGTGGGAGTTTGCCACATTTTCTGTATTTGGAGATTATCCTAGAGATAGACTCTGAATATTCCTCATTGTCCTTTCCTTCACTGTCCAAGTAAGTAAAACTACAGAAGAATGGTAAATGAAATCATTATTTTCATGAAAATAAGGTAGAAAGATAATTGAGTGCAATACAAGTGGGACTACAGAGAGTACTCAACATAAATCAGGCAGTGAAACATTTTATGAAGAGTCAAGGAAAAGGAATTTTTAATGAAAATTTGTATGGTATTAAGATTTTTTTGAGGGTTCGTTTTTCTCATTAACATCTTTATTGAGGTATCATTAATATATGACAAATTGCAAGTATTTAAAGTATACAATTTCTTTTCTTTTCTTTTTTTTTGGGGGGGTGGCATACCAGGGACACTCAACCACTGAGCCACATCCCCAGCCCTATTTTGTGCTTTATTTAGAGACAAGGTCTCACTGACTTGCTTAGCACCTTGCTTTCGCTGAGGCTGGCTTTGAACTCACAATCCTCCTGTCTCAGCCTCCCCAGCCACTAGGATTACAGGCATGCACCACCACATCTGGCTGCAGTATACAATTTCATGACCTAATATACACTCATTAAATCATCACCACAATCAAGATAATGAGCATGTCCCACTCTCCAAAGGATTTCCTCATGCTCCTGTGTAATCTTTTGCTCCCACATGCTCCTCTAGGCAACCATGGATCTATTTTCTTTTCTTTTCTTTTTTCCATAGCTTTATTTGGGTAAAATTGAAGTAGAATAAAAAGCACATATTTGAAGTATACAATTTGATCAGTTTTGACATGTATGTAACCAATACAATCAATATAAAAACAATTTCCATTACTTTTTTTAATTTGAAATCATGCAGACTGTGTTTACTGCATGATTTATTACATTAGAAATCACCTTAAGATATATAGAACCCCACCCCCACATACCAACTATTTCAAAATTAAATGGCACACTTATAAATATCTCAGAGGTCAAGGTAGAAAGCACAAGAAAAGTAAATAAAAACTGTTTTGAACTAAGTGATAATAAAAGCTTAAAATATCAGGGATGAAACATTACTCAGATGAATATTTATAACTTAAAGTACTTGTATCAGAAAGAAGCTAGAATAACAACCAAATAATTTTCAAATTATGTAGTAGAAAGGAAAAACAAGTAGGAGCAGAAGTATATGAAAGAGAACAAATAATACAGATAAAATTTGATAAAAATAAACAAGACTAATCAAGAAAAAAGCAAGAACACAAAAATTAATATAAATGGAAAGGAAGCTATCAAAATAACCTTACAGATGCCAAAAATATATTAAGGTAATATTTCAGTTGTATGCCAACATATGTGATAGCTTATATAACATGGTCTATATTAGAGAAGGATCTGTGTGCTGCTGAGAAGAAATTGTGTTCAGTCATTCATGGATGAAATATTCTGTAAATATCTGTTAAGTCTAAGTTATCAATTGTATTTTTTACTTCTATAGCTTCTTTACTTAGTTTTTATTTGGAAGATCTATCCAGTAGTGACAGAGGTATATCAGAGTCACCCAGTATCATTGTTTTGTGGTCTATTTTATTCTTGAAATGGAGAAGGATTTGTTTGATGTATGTAGATGCTCCTTTGTTTGGGGCATAGATATTTTAGATTGTTATGTCTTGTTGATGTACAATTTCATTAAGCAGTATGAAATGGCCTTCTTTGTCCCTTCTGATTAATTTTGGCTTAAAGTCCACTTTATCTGATATGAGAATAGAAATTCCTGCTTGTTTATGAAATCCATGTGAGTGATAAGTTTTTTCCCATCCTTTCACTTTTAGTTTGTGGATGTCATTGCCTATGAGGTGAGTTTCTTGGAGACATTGTTGGGTCTTGTGTTTGAATCCAATTTGCCAGACTGTTATCTTTTGATTGATGAGTTTAGGTCATTAATGTTCAGAGTTATTATTGAAATATGATTTGTATTCCTGCTCATTTTGTTTTATTTCTAGTTTTTAATTTGAATTGGTTTCTCCTTTGATTGACTATTCCTTTAGTGTAGTTCCTCCCTTTGCTGGCTTTTACTTTTTTTTTTTTTTTTTTTTTTTTTTTTTTTTTTAGTTTCATCCTCATGGAATATTTTGTTGAGAATGTTTTGTGTTTTGTAGTGCAGGCTTTCTAGTTGCAAATTCTTTTTTTTTTTTTTTTTTTTTTTTGGTACCGGGGATTGAACTCAGGGGCACTCGACCACTGGGCCAAATCCCCAGCCCCTTTTTGTATTTTATTAGAGACAGGGTCTCACTGAGTTGCTAAGTGCCTCGCCATTGCTGAGGCTGGCTTTGAACTCTCGATCCTCCTGCCTCAGCCTCCCAAGTGCTGGGATTACAGGCGTGTGCCACCACACCCGGCTCTGCAAATTCTTTTAACTTTTGTTTATCATGAAAGGTTTTTATTTCATCTTCAAATCTAAAGCTTAAATTTGTTGATATAAGATTCTTGGTTGGCATCCATTTTCTTTCAGAGCATGGTATATGTTATTCTAGGACCACCTGGCATTGAGGATTAGGGTTGAGAAGTCAGCTGAAATCCAAATTGGTTTCCCCCTATACATAAGCTAATATTTTTCTCTCATAGCACTTAAAATTCTATCCTTATTCTGTATGTTAGGCATTTTCATTATAATGTGCTTTGGTGTGGGTCTATTGTAATTTTGTACATTTGGGGTCCTGTAAGCCTGTGGTAGTTGGTTTTCTATTTTATTTGTTAGGTTTGGGGATTTTTCTGATATTATTTCATTGAAAATATTGTGCATTCCTTTGGTTTGTATCTCCACACCTTCATCTATCCCAATAAATCTTAAATTTGGTCTTTGAATGTTATCCCATAGTTCTTGGAAGTTCTGTTCATGGTTTCTTAACATCTTCTTTCCGAGATCAACTCTATTTTCAAGATTATATATTTTGTCTTCATTGCCTGAGGTTCTGTCTTCCAAGTTGTCTAGTCTGTTGGTAATGCTTTCTATTGAATTTTTAATTTGTTTTATTGTTTTCTTAACTTTGGAGACTTCTGCTTGGTTTTTGTTGGTTTGTTTGTTTGTTTTCAGAATCTCTGCCTTTTTATTGAAGTAATCATTAACTTCCTGTATTTTCTCTCTGATTTCATTTCTTCTACCATCCTTTACTTCGTAGATCAGTTTAACTGTGTACATTCTAAACTCCTTCTCTGACATTTCTTCCACTGTCGTGTCAATGGATTGGGGCAATTCGTTCCCTTGCTTTTTCATGTTATTCGTGTGTACTCATCTAAATGGGTATGGATCTGAGGCAGTAGATTTTCTAACCTGTGGACTATTAGTGTCCCTGAATGTTTTCAGTCCCACAGTGTTTAGGGGAGACAAATAATAACAACCACCAATGCAAACAATATGCAGCATTAAACCCAATAGTTCCCACTATGATGTCAACAATGTTAATTATCACAATAAAAAGAAATTATATGATCAGTTATTACTTATGATAAAAAAGGAAGTCTGCAAAAGGTTTATAATTTCAAATAGTGGACAGGGAGAGAACAGAAGTGATATAGGATGTGTTGATTATGAAGGAGGAAGAGAGAATTAAAAAATTAAAGGAAGAATGAAAGACAGAACAATAGATATTGGCTATTAGCAGAAGAGAGAATCAAGGGAAATAGGTAGGTTTTTATATATATATGTATATATGTATATATATATACATATATATATAAAGTAAATTTTTTTATTTAAAATAAAAATATAAAACAAAACTAAAATATACTAATCAAACATCCTAGTTCACAAAAAAACTAATCCATGAAAAATAAATGGCTTCAAAAATGCTAGAAATGAGAAAAAAACAAATATGATTATGTGTAAAGGTTCATGTACCATTAAGGTCATAATTAAACAGAGAAAAAGAATTTTAAAAACGCAATAAAAGTTCAAGAATTCTTTCTGTTGGAGTTCAAAAGTTTCTCAGCTTCTCTTCTCAGCAGTTTAAGGTGTGGTCATCTGGAGTGTGATGCTCCACCCCTTGGAATGCTGCAGTGAGAGAGGTAATCTGGTAGGTGGAGTTCCTGGAAACAGGGTTTAGTCTTAGGTGGGTTCCAGGATGCTCACCAAATGCTAATTGTTCTGGAGGTTTTAAATCACTGCACCCCCAGTGCCCAGTACTTGCTGGTCCACACTGGAAGACTTTACCCCAGGGATCTCCCCTGGGTTCCACTTGTGTGGTGGGGGACCCAATTTTTAGTCCCCTACATCACCTTCAGACCCCATGTTTCCTGATCTCAGGTTCAGTCTCCAAACTCTTATTTTCTGTCACTATAAATTAGTTTGCAGTTCGTAGAGCTTTATTAAAATCCCTTTATTCCTTCTCTTTTGGAGGGCTTAATTTTTTATTATCATTTTGAGATTGATTCACATTGTAGCATATATTAATGGTTCATTCCCTTTATTGCTGAGTATTTTTCCATTAGATGGACCTACCAGTTTATCCATCTTCACTTGTAGATGATGAGTGGTGTTCAGCATGTGGCTATTCAATAAAGCTGCCATGAACACTCATGGAGTCTCTATGTGAACATAAGCTTTGCTTGTCATTGAGTAAATGCCTACAAGTGGAATGGCTGGATTGTACTGTATGTGTATGCATGTGTGTGTGTGTGTGTGTGAGAGAGAGAGAGAGAGAGAGAGAGAGAGAGAGCATGTGTTTAACTTTTAAAGACAAAATTGCCAAATTATTTTCCAAGATACTTGTGCCATTTTGCATTACCTGCAGCTGTGTGTGAGTGTCCCAGTGTTCCACCTCTCCACTAACACTGATGTGGTCAGTCTTTTAGAGTCTATCCATTCTAACAGGTGTGCTATATTGGTCTGTGAATATTTTCCCCAGTCTGTGGCTCCTTTTTTATGTTTATTTATAGATTTCATGATTATCTAAAAAAAAATCCCAAGGAATCTATGAAAAGAAGGAAAATAAGTGAGCTTACTAAGTTCTCAGGATACAAGGGTATATACAAAACTCAATTGTGTATCTATATATGAGCAATGAACAATTGGAAATTGAATTAAAATCACAGAACCATTTGCAGTAACATGAAAAAAACAAAATTCTTGGATAAATTTAACAATATATATATATATATATATGTGTGTGTGTGTGTATATATATATATATATATATATATTAATTATATCTCTGATGAGAAAAAGAACTGAATAAATGAAAAGATACCTTATGTTCATGGCTGAGAGGACTCAACATTATTAGGGTGATAATTTTTCCTAAATTGATTTGCAGATTCAATGCAATCCTAATCAAAATCCCAGTAAGCCTTTTTTGTAGGTGTTGACAAACTGATCCCAAAATTTATATACAGAAATCCAGTAGTACTATGATTGCCCAGCAATTTTTAACAAGAAGTGAAGAGTTAGAGGGCTCACACTACCTAATTTCAAGACATTATGAAGCTACAATAATGAAGACAGCTAGGCATTGTCTTAAGGATGAAGCAGCAGTTCAGTGGAGCAGAATAGGTTCTTAGATACATACTCAATTGATTTTGACAAATGTGGTGAGGTAGTTCAATGCAGAAGAAATAATCTTTTTCACAAATGGTGTTGGAACAATAGGGCATCCATATGTCCAGTTACATATTAATTATAGAAGTTTTATTCTTAATCATCAAACTTGAAAACAACTCAAATGAACCTCAGTCCATGAATAGATAAACAAACTGAAATCTACTGATATACAGAACAAGACTGAACTGAAAATCCACTATGGTTAAGTGAACCATGTCAGACTCAAAAGGTTATTAGCTCTGTTACATTCTGGGGAAAACAGAGCACAGATTTGTGGTTAGTAGGGGCTGATGGGTAAGGAAGGGGTTAACTACAAAGAGGCCCATGGGGATTGGCAGGATAGGAGAACTGTTTCATATCTTAACTGTGGCTGAGGTCACATGACTGAATACATCTGTTGAAACTCCAAACTGTACACAAAAAAAGATAAATTGTATTGTATGTAAATTATGATTCAATAAGAGTTTTTAAAAAAATAATTTAAGAAATGGTTCTTTCTAGTATTCTCAAGATCTCAAAGCACTGCACTTAAACCCTTAGTTAATTTTCAAAATACCTTTGGATTCGCTGGAGGTGCCCATTTGCTGACAATTCGTTTGTTGATGTTCTTTTGACTCTGGTTAGGAGAAAATGAAGAAAGTATTCTCTCCCTCTCGTTTTCTCTCTTCTCTCTCCTTTCTTTTTGTGGTGCTAGGGATCAAACCAAGGGCCACATGCATGATAGACAAATACTTCACGAGTGAGCTATACCCACAGTACTCCCTCTTTCTCTCTCTCCCTTTATTAATAAAATACACCTTCTTATGTTACTATTAGCCAGGTCTGAAGATGGATTTAAGTCACCATTGACAAAGGTGCTCTTTATGAACTTGATTCTATGGAGCCACAAGGCCATGTTGACATGGGAAACTACAGAATAACTTTAATTACTCAGATATCTGTCTGTTCCTGGAGCCTTCATAATTCATATAGAGGCTTCCAGATCTTACCCAGGATGCTGTCTAAGGCTGTCTTTTTTCCTCTGGCAAAACTTTTCCTGAGCACCCATGGTTTATCTTACATGAAGTTTGGAAATTGAAGGCAGCCCTGAATATCAAGGATATGTCTGTGCAACTGTGATCTTGAGAACAGGGTTTGCAACCAGAAAACCCTTTGAAGAGTCAGGAGTTTGATATGCTTAGAGGGCACTGTGTGTTCCTCTTGGAACTGCAGTTGCTCAAGTTTCCCTCAGCTTTTTTTTTTTTTTGCAAGGGACATCATTTTCAAACATTTACAAAAGTAGGATATTTTAATTAACCTTTGTGTAAGTATCACCCAGCTCCAAAAACTGTATATTCATGAACTATCAAAAACTTCCTTGTTTTATTTGGAAGCAAATTCCAAATATCATATCATTTCTTTTGTAAATATTTCAGTATGTATTTTAAAGATACAAGGATTCTGTTTTGAAAATAACTGTAGTTCTATTACGTCTCAAAATGTAATAATAAGTTCCTTGGTATCACTAAATATTAGTATTCAAATTTCCAGTTGTTTCATAAATGGCTTTATACTGTTATGTTCTGTTAGTGTGTTTAAAAAATAGTTTGCCTGAACCACCATCCAAAGAAAGTCCACACTTTCTCATTTGATTGCTACCTCTTGTGCCTCTTTTAATCCATAGATTTCCCCTCTGTTTTCTTTTTTCTTTTTAATAAACTTTTATTTTTTAGAATAGTTTTTAGACTTGCAGAGAAGTTAAGAAGGTAGTGCAGAGTTTTCTCATATACCTCTTATCTAATTTCCCTGGATCAGTATCTACAGTAGTATTAAAATCTGCTTATTATAATGAATGAGCCTAAATATATTATTGCTAACTTAAGTCCATAATTAATTCAGATTTCTCTAGTTTTTAGCCTAATGCCCTTTTTCTGTTCCAGGATCTCTTCCAGGACACTACTTTACATATACTTGTTATGTCCCCTTAGACTCTCTTGGCTGTGACAATTTCTCAGACTTTATCTTTGACAAGCTTGACAGTTTTGAGGAGTACTGGTTGGATATTTTGTAGAACATCCCTAAACAGATTTGTCTGACTCTTTTTTATGTATAAAGGGATCATACAACAGTTTTAGGTTTGGGGGGCGGAACACCACAGAGGTAAAATGCTATTTCCATCACATTTCATCAGACTTACAGTTGATGTGGACCTTGATCACCTGACTGAGGTAGTTTGTCAAGTTTCTCTACTATAAAATTACTCCTTTTCACCTTCCCCACACACAACTCTTTGGAAGGAAGTCACCATGTGTATCTGACACTTAGGAAGATTATGAGTCACCTTCTTTTTTTTTTTTACTAAAAATATAATTTACATTTTTTATGAGTCACCTTCTTGAGGTGAGAGAATTTACATAAATTATTTGTAATTCCTTTACACAGAAGATTTCTCTCTTCCCAAGTTATTTATTCAATAATTTATTTGAATTTTTATGAGTGCAGACTCATGTATATTATTATTGTTGTTGTTATTATTATTATTCAGAACTACTTTATTTTGTTGCTCAAAAAGTTCCAGCATTGGCCATTGAGAGCTTTTTCAGTTGTCTTAACTCTTGTGTGCCTTTCATAAAGCCCATCATTGTATTATTTGTGATGGATTTTTTTTCTTTTTTCTTTCTTTTCCTTTTGTGCTCTTCTCCTTTATCTTCTTCCTAATTCTTTCCTCCTCCTCCTCCTGCCCTTCCTTCTCCTCCCACCCTTCCTCCTCCTCTTCTTCCTTCTTCTCATTCTTACCTTGTGGGACTACAAGATACTCCAGTTCCAAGTTTACATACCCTACCCAGTTCTTCAATCAGCCATTCCTCCAAGGAGCCCTGGTTCTTTTTATTGCAGAATGGCATTAGAAAGGAAAACCTGGGCTCTAGGAAAGCTCATTTTTCTAGGTCTCTCAGCCAGCACAGCAAGGTAGTGTGTTTGTACATTAATACATGTATATATACTTATCTATAAATATTTCTATATGTATCAATCTGTATCCATGTTTAGGTTAACATAAATTCATACTGTCTTCAACTCTAATTCATTACTACAAGCATAGGTCTAGCTTTCCCTGTTGCTTATCTGCAAATTCCCACTTCAACAGTGAAAAACGTGGCTCCCACCATCCATATCCATTTGCTTCAGTGTTCAATTTCATTAAACATATATAGCAGTAACAAAATTGTTAACCCAAGGAAATGACTTTATCAACTAGAACCCATTTCTTATCTGCAGTATCTTTTGCCCCTAGTCTTACAGACTCTGTACATTTCCAAAGTTACTTAGGTAGCTTGACACATGAGCTAAACATACCTACTATACAATCCAGCCTTCCACTCTTGGGCATTTACCCAAAGGAAATGAAATAATGTTCATACAAAAACTCATATACAAGTGTTCATAGCACCTTATTTGTAGCAGCTCAAACCTACAACATCCCAAAATGTCTATCAATAGGTGAATGGGTAAGCAAATCTGATATATCCAAATAATTACATACTATTTAGCAATAAGAAGAAATTAACTGTTTATATGTGCAAAAATATAGATGAATCTCAAAATGATTATGATTAGTTAAAAAAATCAGACACAGAATAGTACATATTGGGAGAAAAAAAAGAGCACACACTGTATAAGTCCATTTATATTTAATTCTAGAAAATATAAACTGATAACAAAATGTTGATCAGGGAATGCTTGGGTATCAAGAGATTTCAGGAACAGCTGGATGAAGGGACTGTAAACGTATAAACTTGGGGTGATAATGGATATATTCACTCTCTTCTTTGTGATGGTACTTTATGATGAAATAATACATTGTAGGTTATGCAATAGTATAGCTTAAATATGTGCAGTTTGCTATGTGTAATTTACTGTAAGTTCTGGAAACATACATATTTTTGTAATGTATGCCAATAAAAAGTCTATGTTTCATATCTTTTGCTAATTCATTCTAGCACAGTGATTCATAAACTTTAATGTCCACTTGAGTCCCCTGAAGGTCATGTTAAGATGCAGATTCTCATCTACTGTGTCATGGAAGTGACCTGAGAGTCTACCTTTCTAACAAGCATCCAGGTGGTACCATTGCTGCAGGTTTGTAGGTCACGTTTGGGGTGGCAAGTATCTTGGTAGATAAATTTTAGTATATATCAGAATTCCCTGTGGATGTTTAGAATTGCAGATACTTTATACTTAGGGATAAGAATTCCATAAGAATGTGGTAGAGCACTTTGCACAAGACCCTCCAAGATTCTGATGCCCTGATGTTTGCTGACCACACCTGGAAAAGAATTGATTAAAGGCTTGCACAGAACCTGGTCATGTTCTCTAACATATTTGGTAATTTGTACCAGATTTCCAGATATCATTTTAAAACTTCCAAGTCTTCCTCCGACCTTTGTCTATCTCATCTTTTGTTTGTATAAAATAAACAAAGTTGAAGTCTCCAACACAAAATTGGTAACATTTTAGCAGGAAAATTCAAAGAGTAACCAGCCAACAGGTAAGAGTCCAGAGGCATTCTTTCAGGAAGAAGAGGACAAAGGTTCACCTGTAACTATAATGAAATTGTCACCTGACAATCTGAGAAATGAATCCCTCTTTTTTTCAGTTTACTTGGGAAACAAGTAGAAACTATTCCTGTTAAAGTTAGGCAAACTGGGATTCTCAGCTTCTTTACAAATAGCATTCTAACTTTGGGAATTTCTTGACCTCATGAACCTGGAATAACAATAACTAATAACTATTTTGCAAGGTAGTTGATAAATTTGAATTACTGAAAATATATAGTCAAAGAGACAAAATTCACAGGGATAAAACACAGATGGAGTATACATCTATGGAATAATTTTAAAAGGAAGAAAAGGGTATATAATGCCCTCATCAACATATTCTCCAGGAATCAGTTTTTCTTCCCAGAACATAGTTCTTTTTTATCTTTTTAATATTTATTTTTTAGTTGTAGTTGGACATAATACCTTTATTTTATTTATTTATTTTTATGTGGTGCTGAGGATCAAACCCAGGGCCTCACATGTGCTAGGCAAATGCTCTACCACTGAGACATAACCCCAGCCCCCAGAATATAGTTCTTAACAGTTTCTCATATTTCCTTCCATAGATTTTTCTGCACAAATAAATACATGTATTCATCATATATGTTTATCATCATATATGTGCTGTATCTTGATTCACATTAAGAGAAATATGTATCAAAACTACAATGAAGTATGTTTTTCACCCCTATTGGCCAAGACAATTTCATATACTTTCAAAATTAATAAATTAATCAAATTAAATGTTTTCAACTTTTCACTTTAAAAAAAATCAGACTTAGAAAAAAGTTACCAAAAATATCTAAGACTTATTGTATCTTTCAAATACCTTATATCACCACATTATATGAAGTTAACCTTAGTATGATGTTATTAACTCTGTATAGACCTTCTCAAATTTCTCCAATTGTATCACTAATTGTCCTTTTCCTCTTCCTAGATAAAGTTTTCGTATCACTTTAGTATTTTCCAATCTCAGATAGTCCTCAGTTTTTCTGGTCATTTGTGACCTTGATGAGTACTCTTCCTGGTATTTTGTGGGATGCATTCATTTTGGGCTCATGTTTCCTTTTTGAAGAGACTCAGGTAGCACATTTTTGGCACAAACCCCACAGAAGCAGCAGAGCACATCAGGAGGGACCTGATGTTGTGGTGATCTCAACTTTGATTACCTGGTTAACACTGGGGTTTCTTTTCTATAAAGTCATTTCTTTTTCTCTGTTGTGGGGAGATACTTAGAAGCCAAGCAAATGCTTTTTTCTCAGCATATTTATGGCAGTAATTTTAACCCCTATTGATGATTTCTTGCCTATAATATTTAATACTGTGGTGCTTCCCAGTTAGTAATTTCTACTTTCATCATTCTCTACCCTTGTGGATTGAATTCTACTATGAGAAGAGCTTTTTCTCCTCCACTTTGAAAACTTATTTATTTAATGATATCAGTAGGGACTCATGGATATTTATTTTATTCTTTTTGTTATAATCTATTACTGTTGAAGGATATTTTGTTAGCCAGATTATCACACGGTTGACCATTGGGAACCCCCTGATTTTGGCCTGTATGTCCTTTTCATACGTCCCAATTATATTTTGAGCACTTTCTCACTTTATGGCACCAAAAGATGTTCCAGGCTCTTATATTCTCCCTGCCCAGACCTAGAATCTGCTATTTCTCCAAGGATCCTTGGTTCTTGCCATAAGCAAATGGTATTTAAAAAACAATATTTAATTGGTAAATGTGTTCTTTGGTACTGGAATGTGATTGCTTTAAGTCCCTTAGAGCAGACAGAGCTAAGAATATAGACATATGTGTATGGAGACATACACACACGTTCATATTGATCACCAATTTATATCAGCATCTCTAATCTAACCCCACAACACAAATTCTGTTTTTACCAATGTTCTTATCTATAATTCCTTTCTATTAGAGTGAGAAAATTGGTTTCCATCATCTACATTATATTACTTATTTGCTCAATCCTAGAATACCCCAAATAGCTTCAGAATTACTAATCAATATCTCCATGAAAAGTAAAATTACAGAACAGAGTATAAACCATTTGTGTTCAGCTATATTTTTATTTTAGTCTTATTAAAGATAGCCAAGCTACTAGTTCTAGAATTACTTAGTTCTGTCCTTCCTACTTTCTCCACTATGGTTCTGCAATTCATTTATAATCCAGTTAGGTTCATTTGTTGTTATTTGTATATCAATTTAGGAGTCCTCAGAATGATTATAATTTCATTTTTATTTTAATTATTGATTTCCTTTTCTTTTTAGTATGTGAAACATCATTATAACTCTGAAAATCGGACCTTTACAGAAAGGCATACTCAGCTATGTGCCCACACCCCTTGCCCTGTATTCCATTCCTCCTTTTTATCTCTTTTGTTCCCGTCTTCCTTCTGGGAGCCAATCTTAGTTTCAGGCTTATTCTCCCTGTATTTATTTTTGTGTAACTGAGAAAATACATGTATATACTTTTGCTCCTCCTTTCCTACATGAAAGGTAACACACTGGGTACTCATCTGCACTTCTTTCCACTCAACAATGTGTTCTGGAACTATCTCCATATCAGATCGTTGAGATCTCCCACATGTACTTATAGAACTGAATAACACTCTAGTATGTGACTTTCTTAGTGCATTCTGATACTATCCTATGCATGAGCACTTAGGTTGTTTTCCACATTTTGTATTTTAAAATAATACTGAGATGAATAAACTTGTGAAAATGCATTTCTCTGCTCTTGGGAATATATCTTCAGGGTATATTCCTAGACATGGGATTTCTGGGTTGAAAATAAATACACAGGGAACTTTGATCTTGCCTCCATCTGGGTTCTACCAATTTGCCACCACAATGTATGAAAATGCCTGTATCGTATAGACTCAGCAAGAGACTGCTATCATCTGTCATGTTTTTTTGAAGTTTTACAAATTTGATAGATGAGAAGTGGTATACACATTTTTTAAAAGATGGAATTTTAAGTTTAATTTCCTTAATAATGAATTTGAGCATCTTTTAAGATGTTTAAAAAAGGCATATTTGCATCTTTTTAAAAATTATCTTTTGCCCATTTTTTCTACAAGGTTTTGGCCCTTTGTTACTTGATGCTTAAAAGATTTTCAAACATTAGAAATATAGTTCTTTATGATATGTCTTATCAATTCTTCCTTCCAAATTTTATACTAACATATATAGGACTTTTTTTTTTTTTTAATTAAGTGCACAGGAACACATTTTGTAGGACTTGAAAGGAAAGGGGAAGATTGCAGGGTGGAAGTAATCTTACCTGTTTTTGTACAAGCATTGCTCTCTCTCCTTTTGAGATTTTTCTAATTTTTATTTTTTGTGCAGTGCCGGGGATTGGACCTAGAGACATTCTACCACTGAGCTACATCCTCTGACCTTTTAATTTTTTTTTTTTTTTTTCATTTTAAGACAGTCTTGCTAAGCTTCCCAGGCTGGCCTTGAACTTGCAATCCTTGTGCCTCAGCTTCCTGAGTATCTGGGATCACAGGTATCTTGCCACCTTGCCAAGTTAGCAAGCAGCCTCTCTTGATCCTCACAAATTTATACCTGTTCTTTCTCTTAGAAAACTTCCCAGTCCAGCAGCAGGCCTGTCCTAACTTGGAAGTGTTGGTGAATGGCCAGGTCTAAGCAACTGAAGGTCAACTCCAACTCCCACTCTCTCCTTGTACGTTTAGTACATGTGCCTGTGCTGGGGTCACTGGTGCCAGGAAATAAATGGGGCATTACATGCATAACTAAATTTCCCTTCTCGTGGCCTCCCCGTGCTCCAGCAAAAATTGCAGGAATGATGATCCTGGAGGCATGACAAATCTTCCCTTCTAAATATAAATGCAGGACATTAAAAATAAACAGTGTTAAAGGTGAGTTTCATTGGTTCCTAAAATGCCAGTACACCAAGGGTATAAACTGTCTCCCAAGGAGCCAAGAAGGAACAGGTGGCTGTCTGCTTGTAACTGGGCTTCTGCAAATGAAAAGAGAAAGAGTGTGAGAATTGCTGAATAGCTGGAATATGTTCTTCTTCTTCTTCTTTTTTAATTTAGCTAAAGGCAGGACAGCAGGAACTCATTTTATCATCTAACATGTATTTCAAGGTCCTTTAGCACATACAGCCCATTGGAATGTAATCGGTCTTGATGAGCCCACCTCAGCAAATGAGGGCTGAAAGAATGGAGGGGTGAATCTCCCAGTCATCAAAATATCAGCAAAGTATTTGAACAGTGCAGAGTTCATAGAACCACAAGTCAACCAGGAGAGACCTGTGACCACAGGATAGCTTTACCGTATGTTTGGATAAATGCAAATACCTTATGTGATTAGTAAGATCCTGAAGGCTAATGCTATAGAAGTTCTCTTAGTCAGCTTTTTCACTGCTGTGACTAAAGGGCCTGACCAGACAACCTGTAAAGGAGGAAAGGTTTATTTGGGGGCTTACGGTTTTAGAGGTCTTAGTCTATAGAAGGCCGGCTTCATTCCTCTGGGCTCAAGGTTAGACAGAATATCGTGACAGAAGAGTGTAGCAGAGGGAAGCAGCTCACATGGTGGTCAGGAAGCGTAAAGAGAGAGAGACTCCACTCTGCAGATAAAAAATATATCCCATAGCCATGCCCCCAATTCCCACCTCCTCCAGCCTTACCCTACCACTTTAGTTACCCCTTAGTTAATCCCTCTCAGGGGATTAACTCACTGATTGGGTAAAGACTCTTATAACCCAACCATTTCTCCTCTGAACCTTCTTGCACTATCTCACATGTGAGCTTTTGGGGGACACATCACATCCAACCATAACAAGTTCAGATGAGAAAGGCAAGGCAGAGAAAAGCACAGAGCAGCAAGACTCCTGGACAGGTAACTCAAAAGCAGAGAGAGCCAGAAGTACCGTCAGTGGGAGAGACTCAGGAGAGGATTCTGCCAACACCCAACTTTACAAAATGCAGCAGGTAACAGTGCCAGGAAAGAATCAAGCTTAGATCAAGCAAACCTGAAATTAAAAGGCCCACACCTGTAAACAAGCTCTGGTCCTGTTTCACCTGCCAAGTAGAGAAGAAAGCACACTTGAATGCAGGCAATAGCAGACACGTGAGAACCCAAGTTATATAACCAGTTACTGGGCAATCTTATCTTCAAAGCAAAGAAATGGGCTATAATGCTTATCTGGCCTCAGTGTTACTGCAAGATGTATTTTCTTTTCTTTTTTTATTCAAGGTTGTTATATATGACAGCAGAATGCATTACAATTCATATTACACTTATAGAGCACATTTTTACAATCTCTGGTTGTATATAAAGTATATTCACACCATTTATGTCTTTATACATGTACTTAGGGTAGTGATATCCATCTCATTCTACCATGCAAGATGTATTTTCTGCAGCCACTCCCTGCAACCCTTCACCACTAATGCATCCTACATAACCAGTCACAGACTTTCTCTGAACAGGCCATATTTATGTATTCTTTCATTCTTGTTTTTGCTATTCATTTTGCCTTTTATGCCATTCATTTAATCATTATCAAGAATGTTTTTATTTGTTTAACAATTATGAATGAGTTTTTGATTTTCCATCTATGTCCTGGGCTCTGTGCTAGGTGCTGTGTATATTTTGTTTATGTGGCTGTGAACAAACCTGACATGATCCCTACCCTGAGAGGACAGGAGAGTAAACAGAAATAAATATATATTAACATAATGCAATAAATGATAAAAGAAAATGATGATGCTGTGAGGGAAAAAATGATGGAATGTTGTTAGAAAAGGCTTGTCTGTTACCTGCTCTGTGAGCATTCCCTGACCAGCCCACACACGAGACCTACTGTCACCACTCCTGTTTTTCCATTCAACACTTCTCTTTTGCAGTTAGTTGTTGGTATATCCAGGCCTCTGTGCACAGAGACCATTAGTTCTCTCAATACAAGGAGAACAAAGAGAAATGCACATGGAATTTTGAGTCAGAAGGCCTGAATATGAATCCCAGTGCTCCTTAAACTCTGGGATATTTGACCTTCTAATCTCATGCTTTTAGTCTGTGTTCCCTGAAAATAGAGCCTAAGGTAGGAAGTCTGGTGTGCAAGTAGCTGATTGGAGAAGAGATCCCGGGAGTAGGAGTGAGGGATGGGAAGCAGAATGGGGGAGAGGAAGAGCCAATGCAAGGGTGCACGTTGAGTTGGTGGTGGTCCCTGGGACCATGGGAAGAGCCTATGAAAAGGGACTCAGAGAAGTATTTATCTGTTGGCCCATCCCCCAGTGCCCAGTGGCTACGGGAGCCTTGTGAGTGTGGATCTTCTCCATTTCTTAGTCATGCAATATATGAGCTTCAAGTGGATGCCAAGGCTCTCCAGGTATCAGGGACATCCCAGGGCAGGAAGCAGGAGTGTGGCCAGACCTCGACCAGTTGCCCTGAGTGAAGCTGGGCAAACCTGCATGGAACAATTTAACGACACAGTGACTGGAATAATTGAGATGTCTGATACCCTCATCTATAAACCAGAGACAGGAATAATGTCTGCCTCTTAAGCTTGCACAAGTTAAATGAGATGCTTTGTGTGGGAATACTCTATAAACAAATACTGCTAGTTAAAGCCATTAAAATTATCTTTGGTTTATACAGCTAGAAAAGTGCCCATAAATGTGAGCTAGGAGAGTAAGTGAATAGGAAGTGAATAGAGGCATCCCAGCCTCTTCCTAGAGACCCCTACCAATGTGGCAATATTAAACAATTATAGTTCAGTTCAGGTGATTGCCACATCCAGTTAAATTTGAATGAAGTAAAGTGAATGGTGACAGAAGGGACTTATCATTTTTTTTTTCACCTTTCTTTTTTTACCCCCTAGTTACTTGGGATTGAATTCAGGGTAGCTCTACCACTGAGCCATATTCCCAGCCATTTTTAATTTTATTTTGGGACAGGATCTCACTACATTGTCCAGACTGGCCCTAAATTTGCTATCCTCCTGCTTCAGTCTCCCAAATAGCTAGGATTATAGGATTATATCCCACCTAGTAAGATATTTTTTAAAAGCTTACTTGAAGAATTCATTGAGTCCATGAGGTAAGAGAAGGTTTGTTTGCCTGTGAAATGCAACTCCTTAATGGCTTTAATTTCCTTTGGTCTTTTCCAGGGTTTGATAAGATACACAAACAGAAGTTGGGTGAGAAATCCTTCAGAACTAAAAAATAGGGCTCTCTTTGTATTAAAAGAATATGAACTATGGGGAAAGCAAAGCAAGGCAAATTGCATTCTTCCACAAATAACAAAGCAGACATAGTGTGTTGACGTAGTCAATGGTCACCTGTGATTACAGATTAACTGGGTTAAAGTCAGGCAGTGCCAACCCAGAAAGGTTTTACTTTGTTACAACTCATTTCATTTCAATAGGCACTTACAGATCTTATGATAAGCAGAGCCAGGCACAGGGCTCAGAAGATGAGGGAGAAATTCAAAGGAATCCCAAGTTTCAGTCTCAAGTGACCAGGTGCATGGATATGCCATTTGCTAACAGAAGAAAGAGGTTTTTAGAGAAAATAAAGCCAAAGTGGATGAAGAGTAGGAACATATTTGGTAGAGGCATCTACTTAGGTAGGTTTGGTTTTCTGTATTTACTTTTGAGACATGAGATCCTTTTATAATATTCTCATGCATGAAAAGGCTGGGAAGGCTCTCAGGACTGTCACATATGTTTTTTCTGCAGAAAGAATGTGGCCCAGGAGGTTGAGCAAAGATGACATGCAGTTCATGCTCCAACCCTTGGGAGTACCTGGCCTAGACTACATTTTCCTAGAGAAAGGGCCACCTTGGCCTGGTGTTTTCCACAGGCCTCTTTCCCTAGATCTACTCCCCACCCTTCACCCTCCTCCATGCCGCAGACAGCTGACCCGTATGGGCTATGTCCCTTACCCTCCAGCTCATGGCTGGGTTCCACCAGTGGGAGCCATGGGCAGAAGACCCAAGGGAAGACTTTCTCCTGGCTCCCTCCCTGCTGGGTGGCCACTGATGGACTCCCTTTAGTGAAGGTCACAGCTCCCACAGCTATTGTTCCTGTTGGGTTCTGAATATAGGGCTATCTCCTCTGTCCCTCAGGTTGTGGGGAGAGTAATGGCTCCCCGCTGTTGCTAACCCCAGCATACCATACCATTCTTTTTGAGTTTCCCTAAATTGTGCCCACACCTTTGCAAATGGTAACTTCTGCTTATACTTTTCTCAACTATCCATAATTATGAGTATGTCATCTGTTTCCTTCCAGGACCAGGACTGATGTTAAATATTTTTCTCATTAATAGAAAGCAGCATCTTCATTCACTTATCATGTACCTGTAGAGTTGTGACTCCTGTTTCTAATTCTCATGAAGGTGCTTTCTTATCAGGGGAAAGGTTCTGGAACGCAGGCAGCCTTGATCCATCCAGGAATCATGCCAGACTGGCTTTTCAGTCTGACCCAAAAGTTGGGCTAGAAGGGAATAGGGAAGAGTGGGTGAGTAAGAGGAGGATGTCAGAGAAGGAGAAGCCCTGTGGATTATCAGTATCAACATCCCTCCATCCAGCCTTCCTTCGGTAATGACACTCAGAAATGTTTGATTTGGGATATGATGACAGATATCAACCCCCCATTCCACAGGATGGCGTTTCCTTCCCCCTTCTTTAAGTCTTTCCCCTTTCCTCCTGAACTGTCCCCTTCCTCAATTAAGGCCATATAAAACTCCTTCTAATTTTCTTTTAACACTAGAATCAAATATAATAGAATATCTTCCTTAAACTCTCAAATTAAAAAAATATTGGGGAAATTTCAGAAGACTGACTGGGAAAGATGGCGGACAGCAGAGAAGAGTTCTCGAGACTGTCACTAAAAGAGGCTTAGCAAGAAGTTTGAACGTGTTCCTAGCAATATTCCTGCAACTGGGAGGGAGCTGAGACATTCGCGCACATCTAGATGGTGAAATACAACGAACTCCAGACCACCGACTCAGGGAGTCCAGTGCGAGTGGCCCACAAACCGAACCAGCATTAGTGGCACAGCTGCCGTGGTAACTTTGCAGCAAGGGAAATATAGAACACGGCCTCGAACAGCGCAGCATAAAGGGAAAGCTAGTCTCGAGCATCAGCAACAGCATAGACTTCTTTCATGTAAATTGCTGAACAGGACCTACACACCTCTGAGTGACACACAGATCCGGGATACTGCTGTTGAGACCGGGAGAAATCACCGCCATTTTGGAGGAAAGCTGCAGCTGACCTGGACAAAGAAACAAAGAAGAAAAACATCTGCAGGGCTGGGGTTGTGGCTCAGCGGTAGAGTGCTCTCCTAGCATGCGCTCACCCCGGGTTCGATCCTCGGCACCACATACAAATAAACGCATTGTGTACAACTAAAGCAAATGAATAAAATATTTAAAAAAATAAAAATAAAAAAAAAGCTTCAGGCATCCAAGGATCAGTCCAGAGACCGGAGAACAGCACGCACCTGGGTGAGACGCAAGCAGGCAGCCAGCAGGGAAGGGCCTGTCTAAGGCCAGCGCAGCAACCATGAGAGCTATAACTGGGGGTGGGCTTGGGGAATGTGTGTCATTTGGATGAACCCTTTCCTGGTGCCATTCACATACTGACACACCGCCACCCCAGCCATTCTTCCTCTGTACCAATCTGCCACTGGCCAAAGCTGCAGACTAGATTCAACTAATTGGTGCTCTGTGACTGTCTGGGCGTGGTCCAGGACAACTGGCTTAAACTGGAAGGGCTTCCCAGGGTCCTGTTTATTTGAGACTTGTTCCTGGGTTCAACTCTGTTTGGTTTTTTTGTTTGTTTTTGTTGTTGTTGTCGTTTTTGTTTTTGTTCTGTATGATAGTGTGCTTATTTGTTTGTTTGTGTTCCTCTTTCTTTTCTTCCCTTCTCACTTAAGTCTCTTCTGCCCTCATCTTCTCTATTTACACCCTGTCATTGTGTATTCATCAGAGGGTAAAACAAGTTATATGCAGAAATTGGGTCTTCTAGACCTGGGGCAATTGAAATATACAGCAAAGTGGTGTTATATATAGTTTACTCTCTATTTTCTTGACTCACTTTCTCTCTCCTCTCTCTTACAATAATTCCTACTTCTTTGTTATCTTTTATTGTTCCTTTTTATTTTTTATTTTCCATCTTTCTTTATTTTTCTTCTCTCAAAGGCTAAATAAGCTTGGTTTATATATAAATCGGTCTTCCCTCTAAATTGCTCACTCCATTCTCTTTCCTCTCCCGTCTGCTGATATTAAACCACTTCCATAGAATTCTATTTTCATACTTCCTAAGAAAGAACATCTCAATAACCTTACTTCCTTCTTCCTAAACATATCATCTCTGTGCCCAATACTGAAACTGTAAACCCTAATGCAAGCATACAAAGTAAATTGGAAATAATACCTGAGTTAACTAAATCTGTACATTGTGATCAAACTGGGATTTGTTGTAAAGAAAGTGTTAGATCTTAAAGTGTAAGGTATTTATAAGGGGATCTGACAGCATTTTACTACAGGAGAAACATAAGGCCATAAGGTGAAATTGAAATAGGCAAGGTCCCACAGTGCTAGAAGAATAGACACACAAGCATTATGAAGAAGCAAGGGAAGAAAGTGGCTGAAACCAATCAACATACCCCCTCAGTAGATTCCATGGCAAGCACAGTTGGTCAAATGCCAGAGACGGAATTTAGAAATTACATATTCCAAATGTTTATGAATCTTAAAAATAAACTCAAAATGAGATGAGAGAGCAAATACAGGCGGTAAAAGAGCATTTTGACAAAGAACTCTGCAGGAGCCCTGATTTGGGAGATGGCTAAGATTGTGGTTGGCTGCGGGCCATGGAGATGTTTGGATATTGCCGCCTTCCGTGGTCTTATGGGACTTGGCCCGAGATCTCACGGAACTTGGCCAAAGATCTCACGAGATCAGAGCGGGTCAGCACCATTTGGTTGTGAGAAGAGCATGGGCGGCGTGTCGGGGTGTTGTTGGAGCCTGAGAGAGAAGCTGACAGAATAAAGATCCTGTTTGTTTCCAGTCTGCCTCTAAATTTATTCTTGCAGCTTTGCTGCTCCAAGTGGCCATCGCTTCAGGCAGCAACAGGTGGCGGCCCATACGGGGACTTCGGAGTGGACAGGTAAGAACTGAAAGGTCTCTAAAGATGGGTTCGAATATAACTGAATCCCAAGTGATAGAAGCTATGGAAAGACTCCTTGATATGCCTGACTCCATTCTCAGTGAGGAGGATTTAGAAAAAAGTGAAACTGATCAAAAAAGCATAGCTTCCACTGGGTCAACTAAGACCAGTAAAGAGAGTATTAGAAGAGTCCCAAAAATGACAAAAATCCAAGCTATTAGAGCTATTCGGGAGTTATTGGTGATAGCTGAAGGATACTTGCTCTTAATGGAACCTGGGACTCAGGATATTGCTGTCAGTGAAAATAGCAGTAGTGAGGAATCTAGTAAAAGTGATCCTGAGAAAATGAGGAAAAGAAACTAAAAAAGACCAAGAAAAAGGACCATCAAGTAGAGGAACCACTTGTGTCCTCTACTCCCCCATGGGTGGAATCCATTACAGAAAATATGAAGGGTATTACTAGGCGTTTGCATACCCTAGAAACAGAAATAAAAAGTCTTTCTGAGCACTTATGCACTCTCGAGGGTAACTCACAGACACATTGGGAACTGCCAGCATTTGAAAAGAAAAATGGACAGAGGATCCATCAGTCAGTAGATTTCAAAACAATGACTTATGGGCCCCAAGCTCCTTTCACGTTGAGTATGCTGGAGTCCCTTAACACCTTTAGCTTAACCCCCTCAGAATGGAAAAGTCTATGTAAAGCAGCATTAAGCGGGGGGGGGGGGGGGGGCAATACTTGGGTTGGTGATCGCAATTCCAAGAACTTTGTATAGAAATGGGTAAAAGAAACGCAGCTGCAGAGTTTGGAGACTATAATATAGAAATGCTCACAGAAGAAGGGCAATTTGCAGACTTACAGGCTCAAAAAGATTATGACCCAGATGTATATGCTCAGATAAACGCAGCTGCCTTAGAGGCATGGAAAACTGTACAAGGACCTGGGGATCTACAAGGTAGCTTGTCAAAAGTGATTCAAGGACCTAATGAGCCATATGCTGACTTTGCTGATTGACTTTTGAGAACTGCAGGTAGAGTGTTTGCAGATGTTGATCAAGCTATGCCATTAGTTGTTCAATTAGCATATGAAAATGCTAATAAATACTGCCAGGAAGCCATCAGGCCATGGAGAACTAAAAAGGATCTTTCTGTATATATACAACTATGTAAAGATATATAAATGACGCCTTTGTCACAGGAAATGTGATTGCAGCCTCAATGAGAGGTGCTTCCCCTCGAAATTTCACAAAGGCTCAACCTAGACATTATAATCAATCAGGATATTCCAGGCAAAATTATCATAATCAATCAGGCTATTCTAGGCAAAATCCCAAAAGAGAAATAAGAACAAGCTCATATGGTGCCCCAGGCCGCTGCCCCAGGTGTAAAAAGGGAAATCATTGGGCCAATAAATGCCATTCAAAATTTGACATCCATGGAAATCCTTTGTTCAGGAATTCAAAAAATGGGGCACGGGGCCCAATACCTCAGGGCCCACAAACATACGGGGCATTGGAGGACGAGTATCCTCAAGCATCCACTCAGATGCTTCCCCAACACAATCTCTACTACCCATCCACTCCCTTGCCAGAGGAACAGGAGGAAATGCAGGATTAGACCTCTGTTCAACTGATTCCCACAGGAGTCAGGGGACCTCTTCCCTCAGGGACTATAGGACTTATTCTCAGGCAAAGTCCTAGAAGCTTATTAGGTTTGCAAGTGACCCAAGGTATAATAAACTCAGACTACAAAGGGGAAATAAAAATAATGCTTAGCTCACCCCAAAGTATAAGTTCTGTTAATCAAGGAGATAGAATTGCTCAGTTGCTTCTCCTTCCCAATTTACATAATTCATTTAAAATGAGTATGCCTCGAAAAGGGAACAATAGAGGATTTTGTTCCACTGACTCAGAACCTATGGCTTGATGGGTTTGGGATTGTTCAAGGAGGCCTATGTGTAAAATAAAAATCCAAGGAATAGAGATGGAAGGACTGATAGATACTGGAGCTGACTCTTCCATCATTAATCTACGGCAATGGCCCAAGCACTGGCCTCTGCGAAAAGCTTCAACCAGTTTAAGATGCTTGGGATATAAAAACCTCCCAGAGAAAAATGCAGAATTTTAAAATGGGAGGATGATGAAGGGCATAAAGGAACATTTCAGCCTTATGTTTTACCTAACCTACCGGTTACATTATGGGGAAGAGATATTTTGCAACAAACGGGAGTACACCTTGCAACCAAGCCTGCAGGTGTAAAAGGTGAAAATCTACAGGGTAATCTTAACCCTAAAAGTAATCATTATCATAAAGGAAAAAGATATTTTTTTTCAGGGCCACTGAGAAAATAATTTCGAAAATACCATGGCTTTCTGATAAGCCAGTGTGGGTCCCTCAGTGACCCCTATCTAAAGAGAAATTACAAGCGGCCCACCTACTAGTTCAGGAACAATTAGAAGCAGGACATATAGAACCTTCCACCTCTCCCTGGAATTCCCCCATATTTGTGATCAAGAAAAAATCAGGAAAATGGCGATTGTTGCATGATCTTAGAGAAATTAATAAAACCATG
Source organism: Tamias sibiricus (assembly GCA_025594165.1). NCBI lineage: Eukaryota > Metazoa > Chordata > Mammalia > Rodentia > Sciuridae > Tamias > Tamias sibiricus. The sequence goes on from CM046664.1 coordinate 83,327,935, forward strand.
CAAATCATGGGCCCTACTCAACCTGGAATTCCTAATCCTGTAGCTATTCCAAAAAATTTCCATCTTATTACTCTTGATATAAAGGATTGTTCCTTTTCCATTCCCATACATCCTCTCGATGCCCCCAGGTTTGCTTTTTCAGTGCCTTCTATCAATAATAATGGCCCTGATAAAAGATATCAATGGAAAGTGCTACCACAGGGAATGGCTAATAGCCCCACCATATGCCAAATATATGTGGACAAAGCAATCCAACCCATTAAAAATAAATATCCAAACCTCATGTGTTTACATTACATGTATGATGTTTTACTGGCCCACCCTGATCAAAAAATCTTATTTAATATATTCAGTGACGTGGCAGAAATTTTTAAAAAATATGGATTATATATAGCAGAAGAAAAAGTTCAAACCAGATCACCCATATTATATTTAGGATTTAAAATCATGGATACCTTTGTTAGACCCAAAAAAATTTTAAAAAATAAAGAACATTTGACCACCCTCAATGATTTCCAAAATCTACTGGGAGACATTAATTGCCTTCGCCCTACACTAAACCTCACTACTGGCCAACTAAAACCTTTATTTGACATCCTTCGTGGGGACCCTGATCCATCTTCACCTCGAACATTGACTCCTGATGCTAGGAAAGCTTTAAAGTTAGTATAAAAAGCCATCGAAGGAGCTCATTGTGATAGATTTGATTTAACTCAACTGCTGATGTTGATTATTATTTCTTCACAATATACACCCACAGGAGTATTTTGGCAACAAGGGCCTTTATTATGGATACATTTGCCCCTCTCTCCTAAAAGTATAATTGAGTCTTATACCTCCATGGTGGCTAAACTTATTCTTCAAGTACTTAAGACTTATACTAAAATATTTGGCATTCGCCCTGCTACTATTATTACTCTCTATTCATCGTCACAGATTGAATATTTATGCTTCAATGATAATGATTGTGCTATAGCTAAATGCTCTACTTCTGCAAATTTTGATAATCATCTTCCTAAGTCTCCTATATTATCTTTTTGTATTAATCATTCTATTATATTTCCACAGGTAATAAAAAATCAACCTATTCCTAAGGCATTAAATGTATTTACAGATGGGTCCTCAAATGGTACTGCTGCAGTAGTCACTAAAAAAGAAAATATGACTTACATAACTGCACACAAATCAGCTCAATTAGTGGAACTGGAAGCTGTGGTAAGAGCTCTGGAAAATTTTTAGAGAGCAGCCCATGAACACTTTTTCAGATAGCCACTATATTGTACATGCCGTCCCAAAATTAGAGCTAGCAGGACCAATAGCACCTCATACTCCAGCCTTTAAATTGTTTTATCAAATACAAAAACTTTTGTGGGCAAGAAAAGAACCTCTATTTGTAGGGCATATTAGAGCACATACCAACTTGCCTGGTCCCCTCCATGAAGGTAATCAAAAGGCTGATGACCTTACCCAAACAATCTTTATACTTTCAGCGCTCCAGCAAGCTACTTTATTTCACTCCCAGTTTCACGTCAATAGCACCCCTTGCAGCGTAGGTTTAAAATCACAAAGGAGCAAGCCAGAATAATTGTAAAAGATTGTAAATCTTGTATGACACATTTGCCCAATCCTCATTATGGTGTTAACCCTAGAGGATTAATGCCCAATCATTTATGGCAGATGGATGTTACTTATGAGCCAAGTTTTGGAAAATTGTGATTTATTCATGTGACCATAGATACATGCTCAGGCATGTAATGCTTCCTTACATTCTGGAGAAAAAGTTAAAGATGTTCATCTCATTGTTTGCAAGCTTTTGCTGCTTTGTGCATCCCCAAAATGCTTAAAACAGATAATGGCCCTGCATATACGTCCTCATCTTTCACACAGTTTTGTGCAAAATTCAATATATCCCATAAAACAGGCATCCCATACAATCCTCAGGGTCAGGGCATTAGTGAAAGAGCAAACTGCACACTGAAAATTATGTTATTAAAACAAAAAAAAAGGAAATTGGAAAAGTCCTAGGGACAGATTGGCAGTTGCCCTGTTTACCTTAAATTTTTTTAACTTTAGACTCTAATGGTTATTCTGCTGGAGACAGACATTAGATCCCACACCAAGAACATAAACCTTTGGTTTACTGGAAGGATGTTCTTTCAGGTACATGGAAGGGTCCAGATCCAGTATTAATTTGGGGAAGAGGATCTGTTTGTGTTTTTCCAAAACACGAATCCTCTCCATACCATCTTATACCATCAGATAGCCATATGGATACCATCTAGATTAATAAAAGCAGGTACCACATCAAAATGATCAAGATGAAGTTATTGAAGAATCAAGATTAATAAAAAAGGTACAAAATCAAGAGGACCAAGATGAAGGTATGGAATGATTCCCTCAAAACAGTCCTTCAAAATATTTCACAACTTAAATCTCATTCCTCCCGGCCTGGATGAGGAGATCTCTCTTTAGTGTGCACACACAATTGTACTTTTTTTTTTCTTTTTATACATGTCTTTATGTCTGTACATTTGTCTACATTTCATGTTAATGTGACGTCACAAATATATGTTTGTATGTTTGTGCGTCTGTCCAGTGTGATGTCACAAATAACAAAGAGCTTATGAAAATATATATATATATGGATCCAAATAACTTTAATTCATTTTAGTTAAGAGTATTCAATTTAGGTAAATAATTTTATAAGTGAAGGTACTTTCAATTTTGATTTATAGGTGTCCCTGGGACTTCTCTTTAGCAAACAATATGACTAGTACTATATAACCTGATATTTTGGTGTTTTGACATAAGATTGTTTATTTGTTATTAACTTCATTTGTTTAATAGCTGATTAATTTCAATTATCTCAACAGGTAAAAGATTGCTGTGTATATGGAGACTTGAGGGTTCCAGCTAACAAATTATTTCCAAAGTGCCTTTAGCTTTTCTTTAATCTATCTTTAATGCAGTAAATAACCTCAGTCTTTCTTTATTTTGTTCTAAATATGATATTTTGCCAGCTTATGTTTGTAGAAGCTCAAGCAGCTTTAAACAGTCTCATGTGGCCGACATATCAACCTAAGACAGGAGTCAAGGGCACAGCCTTGATTATCCGATGACGGGTAAGAATGTTGGTTGCACATAGACATCCTAGAGCATCCCCTCTTTTAAAACAAAAGTGTGTGAACAAAAATCAACTTTAATTTTCTAATCTAATTATTCTATTTTTTAGTTTGGCAACTCGCCTCTTGACTCAGTGCTGCAATAGCACTGCCTTTCCTTTAATAATTGACGCTTGTGTTTCTAGGTAGTGGGCCCTGAAGATTTGCCGGTAGCATTGTCTAGACATAAAAAAGACGGCTGCTACTACAGCTGCAGGGATCACGGTCGCTGCAAACATCCCTGCTGCTCAAGCATCAAACAACCTCACCAGCAGTGTGGCTTCTGCTCTGCATACATGGGGCCTCCTAGATCAACGTGTTATAATAAGTGGACATTTTGATCTTCCATTGTTTGGAACTTTACGAGACAATGCCTTGCGGGTATTTGTCTAGAGAACTGAGAGTGTTACTCGATGGAACTTAGGGCAGATGATTTGTTTAAAAAAATTGATATGCTATACAACTTGGCTCATCAGCAGAAGGCTTGTCACCTTAAAGCCGCAACATCTCCTCACAATTAGACGGCTGTTAGTCATCATGCACAGTTGATCCTGAAGGGCTCCATTAGATGGCTGGTTAGCCAATGACGGTAAGATCCCCAGAGGGGGACAACCTAAGACAGGCACAGTCACACAGGACAGTCTCATGTGGCCGACATATCAACCTAAGACAGGAGTCAAGGCACAGCCTTGATTATCTGATGACGGGTAAGAATGTTGGTTGCACATAGATGTCCTAGAGCATCCCCTCTATTAAAACAAAAGCAGGGAAATGCAGGAGCCCTGATTTGGGAGATGGCTAAGATTGTGGTTGGCTGCGGGCCATGGAAATGTTTGGACATTGCCGCCTTCCGTGGTCTCACGGGACTTGGCCCAAGATCTCATGAGACTTGAGCCGAGATCAGAGCGGGTCGGCGTCATTTGGTTGTGAGAAGAGCGTGGACGGCGTGTCGGGGTGTTGTTGGAGCTGGAGAGAGAAGCTGACAGAAAAGAGCCTGTTTGTTTCCAGTCTGCCTCTAAACTTATTCTCGTGGCTTTGCTGCTCCAAGCGGCCATCGCTTCAGGCGGCAACAGAACTCCAAAAGCAAATACAGGAAGCAAAAGATTACTGCAATAAGGAGATAGAGATTCTAAAGAGAAACCAAACAGAAATTCTGGAAATGAAAGAAGAAATAAACCAAACTAAATGCTCAATTGAAAGCATCACCAACAGATTAGATCACCTGGAAGAAAGGACCTCAGATAATGAAGACAAAATATATATCCTGGAGAAAAATCTAGATGACATGGCAAAAGTAGTAAGAAAACAAGAACAGAGCATTCAGGAATTATGGGACAGCATAAAAAGACCAAACTTAAGAGTGATTTTGTTGAAGAAGGTGCAGAGTTTCAAACTAAAGGAATGAGTAATTTATTCAATGAAATAATAGCAGAAAATTTTCCAAACATGAGAAATGAATGGGAAAACCAAGTTCAAGAGGCTTACCAAACACCAAATGTACAAAACCACAACAGATCCACACCAAGGCACATTATAATGAAATTGCCTAATATACTAGGCAAGGAGAGAATATTAAAAGCCACAAGAGAAAGAAAGCAGATTACATATAGGGGGAAAGCAATCATACTATGCTCATATTTTTCAACCCAGACCTTAAAAACTAGAATATCCTGGAATAGCATATTTCAAACTCTGAAAGAAAAGGGATGTCAACCAAGAATCTTATATCCAGCAAAACTGAGCTTTAGATTCAAAGATGAAATGAAAACCTTCCACGACAAACAAAAGTTAAAAGATTTCACAGCTCGAAAGCCAGCACTTCTGAATATCTTGGGCAAAATTTTCCACAAAGAAGAAGAGAAAAATAACAATTAAAATCAACAAAGTGAGATAGTAAACTAAAGGAATTACCAACCAGAGGAGAATCTAAATCAAGCTAAATACCATAATACAATTAAAAATGGATGGAAATAAGAATCACATCTCAATAATAACCCTGAATGTTAATGGCCTAAACTCACCATTCAAAAGAAACAGATTATCTGATTGGATTAAAAGAAACAACCCAACAATTTGCTCTCTACAAGAAACACACCTCATAGAAAAAGATATCAAGCGATTGAAGGTGAAAGGCTGGGAAAAGTCTTATTATGCACATGGGCTGCAGAAGCAAGCAGGGGTTTCCATTCTCATATCAAATAAGGTAGACTTCAAGCCAAAGCTAATCAAAATGGATAAAGATGGATATTTCTTACTTCTTAAGGGAAGCATTCAACACAAGATATAACAATTATAAATCTATATGCCCCAAATAATGGAGCACCTACATTCATCAAACAATCCCTTCTCAAGTTCAAGAGTAAAATAGACCACAACACAGTTATTCTAGGGGACTTCAACACACCTCTCTCACCAATGGATAGATCATCCAAACAAAAGCTAAATGAAGAAACTTTAGGCCTTGTTAAAACAATTAATAACCTAGACCTAATGGACATATATAGAATATTTCATCCCTCAGTAAGCGAATACACTTTCTTCTCAGCAGCACATGGCTCCTTCTCCAAAATTGACCATATATTATGTCACAAGGCAACTCTTAGCAAATATGAAAAAATAGAAAATACTACCTTGCATTCTATCAAACCATAATGGGATGAAATTGGAAATCAATAATAATACAAGAAATAAAAAAAAAAACTACTCCAACAGCTGGAAGCTAAACAACATGCTACTGAATGAACAAGGGGTTGAAGAAGACATCAAGGAGGAGATAAAAACAATTCCTAGAATTCCTAGGGGTAAATGAGAACACAGATACATTGTATAGAAATCTCTGGGACACTATGAAGTCAGTAGTAAGAGGAAAATTCATTGCACTGAATTCCTTCATTAAAAGAAAAAAACAACAACAAATAAATGACTTAACATCACACCTCAAAGCACTAGAAAAAGAGGAACAGATCAACACTAAGAGCAGTAGAAGACAGGAAATAATTAAAATCAGAGCTGAAATTAATGAAATTGAGACTAAAGAAACAATTCAAAGAATTGACAAAACCAAAAGTTGGTTCTTTGAAAAAATAAATAAAATTGACAGACCCCTAGCGATGCTAACGAAAAGAAGAAGAGAAAAAACTAAAATTACTAACATCCATGATGAAAAAGGAAATATCACAACAAACACCTCAGATATACAGGAGATAATTAGAAAATTACTTCGAAAACTTGTACTCTAATAAAATAGAAAATACTGAAAGCATTGACAGATTTCTAGAGTCATATGACTTGCCCAAACTGGAACAGGAGGCTATACACAATTTAAATAAGTCAATTTCAAGTGAAGAAATAGAAGATGCTATCAAAAAACTACCAACAAGAAAAAATCCAGGTCCTGACGGGGTTTACAGCCGAGTTCTACAAGACCTTCAAAGAACTAATACCGATGCTCTTCAAATTATTTCAAGAAATAGAAAAAGAGGGAGCTCTTCCAGACTCTTTCTATGAGGCCAATATCATATTAATTCCAAAGCCAGGCAAAAACACAGCCAAAACAGAAAACTTCAGGCCAATATTTTTAATGAACATAGATGCAAAAATTCTCAACAAAATTCTGGCAAATCGGATTCAAAAACATATCAAAAAGATAGTGCACCACGATCAAGTGGTGTTTATCCCAGGGATGCAAGGTTGGTTCAACATTCGGAAATCAATAAACATAATACATCATATCAATAGACTTAAAGACAAAAACCATATGATCGTCTCAATAGACGAGGAAAAAGCTTTTGACAAAATACAACACCCCTTTATGTTCAAAGCTCTAGAAAAATTAGGAATAACAGGAACATATTTCAACATTATAAAAGCTATCTATGCAAAACCTCAAGCTAACATTATCTTAAATGGAGAAAAAATTGAAAGTGTTCCCTCTAAAATCTGGAACAAGACAGGGCTGCTCCCTCTTACCACTGCTATTTAACATGGTACTTGAAACTCTGGCCAGAGCAACTAGACAGACAAAGAAATTAAGGGGATCCAGATAGGAAAAGAAGAGCTCAAATTAGCACTATTTGCTGATGACATGATAATCTACCTAGAAGCCCCTAAAAACTCTACCAGAAAACTTTTACAACTAGTAAATGAATTTAGCAAAGTAGCAGGATACAAAATCAATACCCATAAGTCAAAGGCATTTTTGTACATCAGTGACAAAGCCTCTGAAAGGGAAATGATAAAAACTACTCCATTTACAATAGCATCAAAAAAATAAAATAAAATACCTGGGAATCAACTTAATGAAAGAGGTGAAAGACCTCTATAACAAAAACTATAGAACACTAAAGAAAGAAATTGTAGAAGACCTCAGAAGATGGAAAGACCTACCTTGTTCTTGGATAGGTAGAATTAATATTGTCAAAATGTCCATACTACCAAAAGCATTATACAGATTTAATGCAATTCCAATCAAAATCCCAATGACATTTCTCAAAGAAATAGAAAAAGCAGTCATGAAATTCATCTGGAAAAATAAGAGACCCAGAATAGCTAAAGCAATCCTGAGCAAGAAAAGTGAAACAGGTGGCATCACCATACCAGACTTTAAATTATACTATAGAGCAATAGTAACAAAAACAGCATGGTATTGGCACCAAAACAGACTGGTAGACCAATGGTACAGAATTGAGGACACAGAGACTAATATATATAATTTCAGCTATCTTATATTAGACAAAGGCGCCAAAAATGTACAGTGGAGAAAGGATAGCCTCTTCAACAAATGGTGCTGGGAAAACTGGAAAGCCATATGCAACAAAATGAAATTAAACATGTATCTCTCACCATGCACAAAATTCAATTCAAAGTGGATCAGGGACTTAGGAATTAGACCAGAGACAATACACCTAATAGAAGAAAAAGTAAGCTACAATTTCCAACATGTCAGATTAGGCTCCAAGTTCCTTAACAAGAATCCGGTAGTGCAAGAATTAATACCAAGAATTAATGAATGGGAAAGATTTAAGCTAAAAAGCTTCTTCTCAGCAAAATAAACAATCAGTGAAGTGAACAGAGAGCCAACTAATTGGGAATAAATATTTAATACATGCACATCGGATAGAGCACTAATTTCTAGAATATATAAAGAGCTCAAAAAACTTGACACCAAAAAAACAAATAATCTAGTCGATAAATGGGCTAAGGAATTGAAAAGACACTTCTCAGAAGAAGATACATGATTAATCAACAAATACATGAAAAAAATGCTTAACATCGCTGGCAATTAGAGAAATGCAAATCAAAACTACTCTAAGATTTCATTTCACTCCAGTCAGAATGACAGCTATCAAGAACACAAACAACAATAAATGTTGGAGAGGATGTGGGGAAAAAGGCACGCTCATACATTGCTGGTGGGACTGCAAAATGGTGCAACCACTATGGAAAGCAGTATGGAGATTTCTTGGGAAAATAGGAATGGAACCACCCTATGACCCAGCCATCCCACTCCTGGGTCTATTCCCAAAGGACTTAAAAACAGCATATTACAGTGACACAGCCACTTCAATGTTTATAGCAGCACAATTCACAATAGCTAGGTTGTGGAACCAACCTAGATGTCCCTCAGTAGATGAGTGGATAAAGAAAATGTGGTATATATACACAATGGAATTTTACTCAGCAATAAAAGAGAATAAAATAATGACATTCGCTGGTAAATGGATGAAGTTGGAGAATATAATGCTAAGTGAAATCAGTCAATGTCAAAAATCCAAATATCGAATGTTTCCTCTGATATAAGGAAGCCAGTTCACAGTATTGTTGGGTCAGGGTACATAGGAGGATTAGAGGAACACTATAATGGTCAAAGGGAAGAGAGGGGAAAGGTGGGAGAAAGGGGGAAAGGGGGGAAAAAAAGAAAAAGTGGTTGAATAAAATGGATATCATTATTCTAAATGAATGATTGAAGACTTGAATGCTACGAATATACTTTGTATACAAATTGTTTTGTGTAAAAAGATGCTCTATATGTGTAGTATGAACTGTAATACATACTACTACTATAAAGAAAAATTTTAAAAAATATTGGGAAAGCCATTGATATCTGCTCTCCCATGCCATAGAAGTAGAGAGAGAGTTTTAAAATATGCATGTCTGACTATGTCGACCCAGTTTGTTCATTCGTCCATTTAGGCATTTGTTTTTTCATCCATCAAACAGCTTCCAAATGCCACCTAATACTCGGTTGCTGTTCTCTGCCCATTACTGAAGGAAGTGGGATGAAGTGTGCAGGGGATACCACAAGATGAGCGAATGCAACACTAGAAGAAGCAAAGGGCAGGTGGAGGAGAGGTAAGGTGGGGACTGCAGCCCACCCCTCCCCTAACTATCTGCAGCCAGGCAGAGGCCAGATGGGGCAGGCAACTCCAGACAGGCTCAGGCTCTCCCCTGCTGTTCAGGTGCACTTTGCATGCTGGTGCTGACAGCTCCACGGGGTGGAGAGCCTCTGTGCTCCCACATATTTAACCCAGCCACAGGTGAGAAAGCCTGAGATCTTGGCCAACCTAGCACAAAGGTCAAAGGGGACAAGAGCTGTGAGCTTTCTCCTTTCCAGTCCTTTCCATACTCAGTAACATGGAGACCACGGTGGACTCGCCAAGAGCGAGCCTCTGTTCTTCTCTGACCCTTGCCAGGTTTTGGACGTGGAGCTGCGCTAATTTGGAGTTGCTGAGCTACGGGTCCGTGTTAAAAGAGGCTCTGACATCTCAAATTTACTGCCTGAATATCTAAAATCTTTATTACAAGAAGTTACACAACTTCCAAGCAGTGTATATGAAATGAAGCTTTTAAAAAAGTCATGGTGGTTTGATGTTCTAGGGAAGGCACTAATGTCAAGCTTTTTGCTACAGAGAGCAAGTGTCCTGCTGATACCCCACCTCTGTCTGCCAGCCTTCCTCAGGGACCTCTCATTTCCTGAGAGCCAGGAGTGAGCAATGCACCCTTACTCATCCTGAGACCTTCAGCCCTCTCGTTTGCTCATCCCCCCAACATCTACTTAGCTATTGATACTTGTACCAAGTAACAGAATCTCCTCCAACTTCTTCCTCGCCCCTCCCACCCCACCATGATTAAATGAGGGGGAAAGAGTACAACTTGAATTAAGATCTGCTTTTTAAAATATTTCCTTTTTTTCGCTTACATACCGTTCCTCCTTTTCTTTTTCCTTTTCCACCTATTTCTCCCAATCCCTTTTGTCCAGGAGTTTCTTCAATTATTCATTCATTACTTTGTATGTGGAGCCCAAGCTGAGGCTAGCTGTACCTCCTCCCTTCTCCCCATTAGGATGTGTACTGAAGTCTGGAGATGCCAGGATGGTCTGTAGGGCGGACCTACCATGGTTCCACACACCTGAGGGATGGAGCCTCCTGGGAAGGCCTCACTCCACAGGGGAGAAAATGGAGGCACTAGGTTCAATTGCAATGGCCCAGGATCAGGGTGGAGGGCAGGGTGGTCCTGGTGGCACTTGAAGAATAGCATAGTGTCTGTCATTCTGCTGTTTTCTGGTCTATCCCCCTGGGATGTGTACTTGAGTCCCAAAGTGAGGGTGCTGGAATACACAAACGAGTACAAACTAAAATAGTTCATGCTAAAATATTCCTAGATTTCAGAAATCAGTGAATAATAGCATCAGCTAACCTCAGAAGCCAGGCCAACATCAACACTCTTGACCCGTGGCAAATGCAGCTTTGGCAAAGGCAGCAGTGGGTGCAGGCAGGAAGGGAATGCCTTCACAAGGCTACTGTGGTGTCAGTGGCAAAGGAGGCCTCAGCACTAGAAGCAGGTACCACATGAGCTGCAGAACAGTGGAGGTCGATATGTATGAGAAATTTCTGCAGAATTCCAGGCTTTGGGACATAAAACTGACGTGAGCATCTGTGTGGTTAAGGCAACCACAGAGTGGATTAGGGGAAAACAGAGGTCACTATTTTGTGTTTCTCACTAAGGTCCTGTCTCACTGCAGGCAGCTGAATTTAGGGACACAGGTTATTGTACATGCCTTAAATCCAACTGAGTTCCCAACAGAGAACTTACAGGAGCTTGACATGAAAGTCTCAGCCATAAAAGGGCCACTTTTTAAGAAAAGAAAGTAAAAGAACCACAGTTAAGGAATAAAGACTGGGAGGAAGGCAAGAGAGGTGCCAAAGAAGGAAGCTAGACAAACAGATGTCCTCTTGGTTTGAAATCCTCTCTCTTCTGGGCTTCATTGGCCTAATCAAGACCTGGGCAAAAATGAATTCAGTTGGGGATAACATTTTGTTTTATAAATATTTGTTTTTGAATTTTATATGATTCCTTTCTTTTATTACAATTATCAATTCATCTTTATTGTACTATATAATGGGTGTTACTGTGACATTTCTACACATGCATATGTCATGCTTTGATTGTATTCACCTTCCCTTCTACCCTCTCTTACCTTCCATGCCCTCCACTGTCCTGCCTCAGTCCCCATCCTTAATCATGTCTTCTATTTTCAGGTCTTCTTCTTTCTCCTCCTCTTCCTCCTCCTCCTTCCCCTTCTCTTTGTCTTTCTCCTCTCCTCCTCCTTCCTCTCTTATCCTCCTCCTTCTTTTCCTTCCCCTTCCCCTTCTTTTTCCCCTTCCCCCTCCCCACCTGCTCTTTCTCCTCCTCATCTCCACATAGAAAAACATGCAATACTTGTCTTTCTGTGTCTGGCTGATTTTGCTTAATATGATAATCTCCAGTTCCATCCATTTTCCTACAAATGATAGGATCTTATTCCTCTTTATGGCTGCATAACCACTCCATTATGTGCGTATGTACATACACACTACACTTTCTTGATCCATTCATCTGTTGACAGACACCTAGGCTGATTCCATATCTTGGTTATTGCAAATAGTGCCTCAGTAAACATGGGATTCAGGTTCTCTTCATTTCCTTCACTTATATACTGAGAAATGGGAGAGCTGCAGCATATGGTAGTTCTATTTTTAGATTTTTGAGCAACCTACATACTATCTTCCATAGTTACTGTTACTAATTTACATTCCCACCAACAGTGTATAAGGGTTCCTTTCCCCCACACACACACATCCTTGTCAGCATTTGTTACTTTTTCTTTTTTCTTTTTCTTCTTTAGGATGATAGCTACTCTAACTGGATTACAATAGAATCTCATTGTAGTTTAACATTACCCTGATGGCTAAAAGATACCGAGCATCTTTCGTATATTTGTTAATCATTTGTACTTTCATAAAATGTCTATTCAGTGCCTGTTTATTAATTAAATTGTTTGATTCATTTGTTGTTAGGTTATTTGAGTTTTTTATATATTCTGGATATTAATCTTCTGTCAGATGAATAGCTGCCAAAGATTTACTCCCATTCTATAGTTGTCTTTTGGCTTTGTTGATTGCTTCCTTTGCTGTGCAGATGCCTTTAGATATATTCCCATTTGTCAATTCTTGCTTTTATTCCTGATTTATTAAAGTCAAAATATCCAGAAAATAATTGTGCATGCCAATATCTTGAAGTGTTTTTTCTCAGGTTTTCTTCTAATATTTCCATAGTTTCAGGTCTTATATTAAGATCTTTGATCCATTTAAAGTTGATTTTTACATGATGAGGGATAGTGACATAGTTTCAATCTTTTACATGTGATTATTCAGTTTTCCTAGCACCATTTGTTGAAGAGGCTGTGCTTTCTCCATTGTATGATTTTGGTATCATTGTAAAGAGTCAGATGGCCATAGAAGTGTGGTTTTATTTCTGGGTCCTCTTTCTGTTCCACTGGTGCACATGTCTGTTTTTATGCCAACACCATGCTGTTTCTATAATGATGGCTTTGTAGTATACTTGGAAATCAGGTATTATTCTTTTTGCTCAGGATTGCATTGGCTATTCAGGTCTTTCATGCTACCATATAAATTCTAGGATTGCTGCTTCTAGTTCTGGGAAGAATGTCATTGGCATTTTGATGAGTATAGCTTTGTATCTATAGATTGCTTTTGATAGCATGGCCATTATAACAATATTACTTCTTCTAATCCACGAACATGGTAAGTTTCCATCTTCTTGTGTCTTCTTCCATTTTCTCTTCACTCTTTTATAATTTTCATTGTAGAGGTCTTTCACCTACTAAATTGCATTTATTTCTAGGTATTTTATTTCAGTTTATTTTTTGAAGCTAATTTAAATGGGATCACTTTCTTGATTTCTTTCTCAATGAGTTCATTATTGATGTACAGAAAAGCTACTGATTTTTGTATGTTGATTTTATTTCTTGCTACTTTGCTGAAATTGTTTATCAGTTTTAAGAGTCTTTTGTTGGAGTCTTTAGGGTCTTACAAGTGTAGAATCATATCATTTGCAAACCAGGATGATTTTAATTCCTTCTCCCTATTTATAATTCTTTTATTTCTTGCTTTTCCCCAATTATCTGACTAAAAATTCTAGTTCTATATTGAATTACAGTGGTGAAAATGGATACCCTTGTCTTGTTAATGATTTTCAGAGGAAATGCTTTCAGGTTTTCCCATTCAGTATAATGTTGGCTATGGATTTGTCCTATTATAGTCTTTATTATTTTGAGGTATGTTCCTTCTATACCTAGTTTCTTCATGGCTTTTATTATGAAGGGATGTTGAATTTTACCAAATTTTTTTCTGCATCTATTGAGATAATCATATGATTTTCATTCTTCATTCTTTTTGTGTGTTGTATTGCATTTATTGATTTGCATATATGAAACCATCTTTGTATCCCTGAAATAAAACCAACTTGGCCATGGTAATGATCTTTTTAACATATTGTTGAATTCTATTTGCAAGTACTTTACTGAGGATTTTTTTATATCTGTGTTCATCAAGTATACTGGTCTATAGTTTTCTTAGTTGTATCCTTATCGGGCTTTGGTAGTAGGCTAATACTGGCTTTGCAGAATGAGAATGGAGGTGGTTTTTTGTTCTGTTTTGTTTTTACCTTTCTAGTTTTTGGAATAATTTGAGGAACATTACTATTAGTTCTTCTTTAAAAGTCTAGCAAATTCACCTGTGAATATTTCTGGTTTGGGACTTTTATTGGGAGACATTTTTATTACTATTTTAATCATATTGCTTATTATTGATCTACTTAGGTTTTTATATTCTCTTGGTTTAATTTTGGCAGGTCATATATACCTAGAAAACTTTCCATTTCTTCTACATTTTCTGATTCATTTAACTATTTCAAAATATTCCCTAATGATCCTGTAGATTTCAGTGATATTTGTAATAATATCCCCTTTTTGTCTTAAAAATTTATTTATTGTGTCTTTTTTCTCTTTATTTTGGCTGGTTTGGCTAAGGGCTTGTCAATTTTGTTTATGTTTTCAAATAATAAATGCTTTGTTTCATTGATTTTTTTGTACAATTCTTTTAGTCTCTATTTCATTTATTTCTGCTCTGTTCTGGATTGTATCTTTCCTTCTACTGATTTGGGGTTTAGCTTTTTCTCGTTTTTCTAAGACATTGAGAAGTATCATTAGATTATTTATTTGAGATCTCTCTGTTTTTTTTGTTTTTTTTTTTTAACGTGCTCTTACCTGTAAACTTTGCTTCTGGTGCTGCTTTCACTGTATTCCACAAGTTCTGATATGTTGTGCTCCCATTTTGACTTGATTCTAGGAATTTTTTAATTGCCCCACCCCATTTCTTCAATGAGCCACTGCTCCTACAAAAGTGTATTGTTCACTGTCCATGTGTTTCCTGTAGTTTCTCTTGCTGTATATTTCTAGTTTCATTCCATTATAATCTGGTCAGATAATCTGGTCATTATAATTTTGTGTTTATTGTGTTTATTCTCCTTTATTCAAAGAAATTATTTTATTTGTTAAAATTTACTGAGATTTGCTTTATCTGATTATCATTTAGTTTGATTTATTTTGGAAAGAGTTCCAAGAACTGATGAAAAGAATGTGTATTCTGTGGCTTTGGGGTTGAGTATTCTGTAGATCTCTATTAAGGCCATTTGATGTATAATGTAACTTAATTCTGATGTTTTCTTTGTTGATATTTTTTGGTATGGATGACCTAGCTATTTGTAAGAGTCAGGTATGGAAGCCCCCCACTGTTATCAAATTGGTATCTATCTCTCCCTTTATGCCCAATAGTGTTTGTTTTATAAAATTGGGTGCCCTAATTTTTGGTACATATATATTTACAATCATTATATCTTCTTGATATATTGTTCCCATGATTATTATGTAATGACCTTCTTTGTCTCTTTTGACTGATTTTGAATTGAAGTCTGCTTGCTTTCAGATTCCATTGCTGAGAATGTCAACTTCCATTCTTTCATTTTCAGTCCATTTATGTCTTTGGCCAATTTGTCTGGTCAATTTCTTCCGAAAGAAATTGGCTCTAGTTTTTAATCTACCTAGTCAGTCTACATTACATCTTTTAATTGTGGAAAATGATGAACATTTGCACTCAGGGTTATTTATTATTGGAAGATTTATACTAGTTCTTGTTATTTTATTGTTTTTCTTCTGGTGATTTTGATTAATCTGTGTTTATTTCTTTCTCCTTTATTCATCTTAGAGGTTTAGTAGTTCATTGAATGTATGTGTGTGTGTATTTATGTGTATATATACACATATATACATAGATATATATTATACATACATAAATGTGTGTATATACATATATATATATATGCATAAATATAAATACACACACACACACACACACACACACACACACACGCTTTTTTTTTTTATACCAAGGATTGAACTCAGGGGCACTCAACCATTAAGCCACATCCCCAGCCCAGCCCTATTTTGTATTTTATTTAGAGACAGGGTCTCACTGAGTTGCTTAGTGCTTCACCGTTATGGAGGCTGGCTTTGAACTCTGAGATCCTCCTGCCTCAGCCTCCTGAACTGCTGGGATTACAGGTATGTGTCACCATGCCCAGCCTGAATTAACATTTTTTTCCTTTCTTAATCCTTATTTGTTTATCTACTCTTCTAGTAACATTTCTTCTTTCCCATGCTCTCATGATTGTGTTTATCTATCTTCCCTGTCTGGGTATAGGATTCCTTTCAGTATTGTATGTAATGATGACTTGGTAGTCATGAATTCTTTTAGTCTATAGTTATCTCACATGGTCTTTATTTCTCCTTCAATCCTGAAGAAAGGTTTGGTCAAACATAGTAATCTAGGTATACACTTCAGCAGTTATTTTCTTTCAGTGCTTGAAATACATCATTGTATGCCCTCCTGGCCTTTAGAGTTTCTGTTGAGAAGTCTGCAGTTTTTCTATTGGGTTTGCTTTTACATATGACTTGAAAGCTCTATCGTAGAGCTTTTAATATTCTTTCTTTTGTACTTTTGACCAGTTTAACTACAATATGTCACAGAGAGGTTCTTTTCTGGTTGTATCTATTTGGGGTTCTAAATGCCCCTTCTATCTGGATATCCATGTCTTTCCTAATATTCAGAAAATATTCTGCTATTATTTCACTAAAACTGTTTTTAAAATTTTGTTCTTTTTAGATATGCATGACAGTGGGGTGTATTTTGGCATATTTTACATACATGGAGTATAATTTATTCTAATCAGGATCCTATTCTTGTGGTTGTACATAATGTGGAGTAGGGTAACTCTAATATGTGAATACTAAAAAGGTTTTCTATGTCTTTAACCTGCAGGTCTTTGACTCTGTCTATTCCAATTATACATGTTTGTTTTTTAATGGTATCCCATAGATATTATAAATTCTGTTCATTATTTTAAATTATTTTTTTCCTTATTCCTGTCTGAATGTGATAATTCATCAAACTTGTCTTCAAGCCCTGCTATTCTTTCTTACACTTCCTCTAGTCTATTACTAAAGCTTTCAACTGATTTTTTTAATCTGATTTATTGAGCTCTTCATTTACAAAATTTCTGGGTTTTGTTTTCAGAATCTCTCTTTGTTGAACTTCTCTTTCAGATCCTGCATTACTTCTTTGATTCATTCAACTGTTTATTTGTATCTTCTTTGAATTCACTGATCATTTTTATAACATTCTTTTGAATTCTTTGACATTTCATCTATGTCAGTATCTTTGGAATCAGTTACTAGAGTTACAAATTTTAGAGAAGTCATGTTGCCTTGTTTATTCATATTTCTTGTGTTTCTGTGCTGAAATTTGCCTGACTGTTGAGATGAATCTCTCTCCACACTTAGTGTGAGCCCCTTTAGGGAGCAGCCTTCTCTTGATGATGGGCCCTGTGATATCTGTTCATTGTGTCATGTTAAGCTTAATTCCAACTGGATTTTGCCGTGTATTTTTCCACTGGTTCTTTGGCTGTGATTACAGCCTGAGTGACCGGCTTTTTCTGTAGGTCTTGCAAGAGTGGGGGCCCTCTGGTAGTTCAGGAAGTGCATTGTAGACAACAAAGTGTATGGGGTGTGCCCACTGTCCTTACTCCAGTCTCATCAGCAATGTGTGGTCTTAAAGGACATGGGAGTGATCTATAATGTGAGGTCTCTCCTAAGGGTGATGTGCACAACTTTTGTGTTATTTATTGCTATGGGAGTATTGCCTAGGAGTGTGTCTTCAGCAGCCCTTAGTCATGTCTTCTTGGTGCTGGTTTATTGGATGGGGTTTTATCTCCCTTATTAATTAAGTTGAAGTATCCATCAGAGTTTGTGGTCTCTGGTTATAAATCATAGATGCAATAGCTCCTGCCTGACCATAGATCTGGAATGATAACTCAGCCTGGGCTTTTATCAGAAGAGTCTGAACTCCTTCAAGTTTGAGAATCTTACTTAGCAGCAGCATATTTCTTTAGCTTTAAAGATTAATGGGTTAATCGTGTTAGGTTACATAAGGTTGATAAATGCTGGGCATCTCTTGACTAAATGTGAATGACAAATAAGAAAAAGACACAATCTCTGAACAAGGAGCATACTGTATGACACTGAATCAAGGCAGGTATCCAAGAAACAGCACTTCTTTTTGCTCATCCTTTTATCATTTTTATAAGCCCAAAGTAAAATTAATCATTTGGACTGTACCAAGAAAGGCACTGGTACTAGGTGGATCCCACTGAGAATTGCAGCCAGAATTAGAATGTCTGTAGTGGGCTTTGTTCTGTTCTGGGAAAACTATGCCCTTCCAACATCCACATACCCTCCTACAACAGCCTATCTTCCCTTAGGTGTGGAAAGTCCTAGGAAAATGCCAACAGATCCATGGTCCCCTTTGCCCCTATAGAAATTAAAAACTTCTATGACTAAACATCTTCAAGTATTTCCAGCATCCCAGGACATTTTAGAAAGTTGGAGTTGGCAGTATCCCTAAGGCAACAGAAGAGATAAATGAGGGGAGCAGGACACCACAGGGTACTGTAGGCAAGATGATAACAAAAGGTTGTGAACAGAAATCAGCATATGCATTTGTGAGGCTACAAGGAGAGATCTTCTAGGAAGAGAAGAAATAATATTGCTCCTATGTGCTTGATTCTATAATTTCATGTATAATAATCCCTTTGGCACCTGTAGGTACAAACCCTCCAATGCTCAAATCCTTTGTATAGTGTTGTGTGTGTGTGTGTGTATGTGTGTGTGGAGTGTTTTCATATAACCTACTCATGTGCTCCCATATGCTTTAAATCATCTTAAATTATACTTAATACAACAGAACTGCTACATAAATAGTTGTCCTATTGTATCATTTAAGGAATAATGACAAGAAAAATATCTGTATATGTTCAATCCAGATGCAATTTGGGACAAAAGGAGTATTTTCAATCCATGGTTGGTTGAATCCATGGATGCAGAACCAGCAGATATATAAGCCCAATTGTATACCTTATGTCATTTCATTCTCTAATAGCTCCACAGATTGGTACTGTAGTTCTATTTTACAAGAAAGGAAACTGAGGCTTAGATAGTACAGGTAATTTATCCAAAGTGACCCAGATAATAAAAAATAATCAGGACTTGAAACACAGGTCTCGAGGGCACAATAGTTCATGCCCACCCTGTTGTATACATGTGCATTTATCTTAACAAACACAACATCCGGGTTCCAGGTTCTGTTCTAAGTGCTTTTGAATAGTAATCCATGTAATGCTCACATCCCATGGTAGGAAATGAGAACTATCCCAGTTATCACATGAGGGACTTGGGCAGAAAGCTATATAAGCAGGCAAGATCACATTTCTGATGGCAGAGCCAGCTGCCTCCTCAGAGCCCACACTTCCCATCATCCCTCCGTGTATAGCAGGGCATTCACTGAGCACTTGCTCCACACCTCTTTTGAGGGCTTTAAACTTATTAACTCATTCAATTCATGTAGTCAGGGAGTCTAGATATGAAAGGGGGCTGTAAAGGTCAGGTAGCATGATGGCTCTTGAGTCAGACCCTGTCATTTGCTGGTTGCATGACCTCGGATAAGTCATTTAATCTTTTAGTGGCTATTTCCTTATCTGTAAAGACAAAGGAACAACTGTTTCTACTTCATAGGTTTATGGTAAGGATTAGAGTTATGCATGAAGTGCTTAGTATGGTC
Source organism: Tamias sibiricus (assembly GCA_025594165.1). Taxonomy (NCBI): domain Eukaryota; kingdom Metazoa; phylum Chordata; class Mammalia; order Rodentia; family Sciuridae; genus Tamias; species Tamias sibiricus. The sequence continues at coordinate 83,347,664 of CM046664.1, forward strand.
TCTGGACCTCTCTTTAGCAAACAAATATGGGCTATTTGATAACTTAAGATTGTTTATTGTTATTAACTTCATTTGTTTAAACTCAATTATTCAACAGGTAAAAAATTGCTCTGTATTCAGGGTTTGCTAACAAATTATTTCTCTAGTCAGTAAATTACCCTCAGTTCTTTCTTTGGGATGTTTGTAAAAGTCGAGTGTAGATATAGTTTGACAACTCCGCCCCTCTTGAAGTGCTGGCACTGGCTTTAATAATTGTATGCTTGAGTTTCTAGTGTAGCGGGCTCCTTGAAGAAGTGCTCATCACCAAAATAAAGCCGACCTGTTAGTCATCGGATAAGTCATTTAATCTTTTAGTGCCGCTATCAACCTTTCCTATATCTGTAGACGTCCTAAGACAAAGGAACTATGAGCATTGAGTTATGCATGAAGTGCTTAGTATGGTCTCTGGAAAGTAGAAAATACTGGGCATTTTTTTCTTTAAGCATGGGCACTTACACTTACAATGCAGGTATGTGCAGTGTCCTCCTAAGATTACGAAGCTTGGCTCTTCATGGTGGCACAGTGAGACGTCCATCCTCTGCAAGGTCCCTACTAGCTCCAGGACTGGATGCTTGTGGGGAGCTGTCACTTTGCAGGTCAGGCCTCATGAAGACACTGGCTGGATATTGCTATTGTAGGTGGAAAGATGGTTGGCCCTAACCCCAAGAGTAGGCAGAAAAGAAGAAAGTATTAATTAGGAGGCTACAAGATTCCAGAGAAAATGTGTCTACCCGAGAACAGAGAGCTCATCCTTGACAAGGAGCTCTGACTTAGTTATCCTTAAAACAGAGCCTTGACTGCCTGGCCATTCATCAACTCTTTAAGCTCTCTGACATGGAAAGAAATAATAAGTGACTACAGAACCAAGATGATTGCTCAGCCTCAAGGCCAAGGGCTATACTTGAGGGGTGCCCCCAGCCACCTGGAGGCAGGAGGCCCAAGGAGAGGGAAGCTGATAAGCTGTGGGCTGATGTGCCAGGGCATGACCACATCCAGCACTTGCTCCTCCACCCCCTCCTTTTCAGGAAAGAGTGCTTGGCAGCCTGGGCTGCTGTCTCCGTTATGAAAACACTAAAGCCTGGTCCAGGGCAGGGGCTTCCTGGCTGCTGAAGGTTCACCTGATGTGGTCAGAAGTAAAACCCAGAGATTCAAAATTTGTAGGCCAGAGCTGTATTCACATGTGCTGGTCCTCAGCCCATGGAGGCATGTGGTTGGCTCAGAATAGGTACTGAGATGAGCAACAGCATGGAGCTAGGGAAGGAGGCTTCAAGAGTCCTGTTGTCTTGATGCTATCTCCATCCTCAGTGATGCTCTTTTTCTTGTGCTCCCTCAGTCCTGCATATGCGATAAGTGTTTGCATACACTGTTTTCTTTGTTGATAGATGTTATTTTCCCCATCTTATAGCTAAAAGAACTGTGGCCCAGAGGAGTTGAGTAAATTGCCCAGGGTGGCACAACAAGGAAACAGGTCTGGAAGGGCAGAGAGGTAGGGAGGGCCAGAAAACACAGGAGTTCAATGTTGTCTTAATCGTAAAGAAAAGAGGAGCTAATGGGCTTAAGCATGGACAGGGAAAAGTCAGACTTGCATTTTGAAGAGGACATTCTGGTTGCTGAGTGGTTTCCAAAGCCACACAGCCAAGATAAAGGAAGAAGTCCAAAATCCTCTACTGACCAAAGAACAAATGTTGAAGTTCCTTGAGAATTATCAGAAAAGGTGTGGTATTTTATTTAGAAGGTTTTCAGACTACAGTGAGCAGCTAAGACTCTGAGAGCCTCAAAAGCTTCCAGATCTTCCAGCATCCTTGTCCAGCATCTTCATAGCAGAGCTTCAGGGCCCTTGACCACAGAAGCCACGTACCTCATGAAGATCAGTGCCAACTCTCTCCCAGTTTGGAAGGTCTGCATTGTTGTTGTTTTTAATCAAATTATTTATTTATGACAGCAGAATGCAATTAATTTCATGTTACACATATAGAGCACAATTTTTCAAGTCTCTGTTGTACACAAAGTATTTTCACACCATTCAGGTCTGTGTTTTTAATCCCTTCTTCCCCCAGCATTTAACATAATCTTTGTCAAAGTAAATTGAACCGGCAATAATAACCGATTGATGAGGAAAGAGAGAGAAAGTTAAGTGGAGAGCCTGACTAGGGTCTGGCAAGTGGGCAACCTGACAGTGAACTGGTGCCAGGAGGTGACGTGCATACAGAGTCCTTCTTGGAAAGCAAGGAGAGAAACGCATAGACACTAAGTCAAGCCAGAACTAAGTATGTAGAGATTTCTCCTTGAGGAATTAGAAGATCCCAGATGGAACTCTGGGTATGACCATGGACATTTTATGGCTGAAGCTAAGAAGTTAGAAAAGACCAACTCCCCTAAATTTCCAGAGATGAATCAGACTCTGGGACAGGCTGGGGCCTCTGGTCACACTCCTTTGATGAATGAATGAGGCCACTTGATCTTGGTTGGAGGCTCAATTCAACTGCATGCAATTCTTACCCTACAGCATTTCTCTCTCCCCTGTCACCTGGAATTCTTCCACAGGAGAGAACTAGCCTACCAGGAACTCTTCACTACATCATCTGACTCCATTTTTTTCCTGAAGCATTTATCATTATTTGAAACATTCCCTTTTAATTCACTTATCTACTTACCTATCATGGGTGTCATGATCCCAAGAACAGAAGGTTTTCCACCTGTGGGAAGCAATGTTCAAAGCCTATCACAGTGCCTGTTCTGACGGGCACTTTTTTTTGAAAGAATGGTATAGGTGGATAAATCAGGAAACTGAAATTTCAGAAATATGGTACAAAAGTCACCAGTTGGCAAATGGAAAATCCAGGCAAATAGTTCATTCAGTGTTTATGTCACGAGTCAACTAGGTAGAGTGATTTTTCATCACTTAATTATCTTAAAATTTCTCCAGTACTGAGGCATGTGTATTTTTATAAAACAAATGTAAGAAATAATATATTAGTGTCAATGAAGTAATGTATACACATAAATTCACTGACAAAATTAACTGCTTAAAATACTTTTCAGTAATATCATTTCAAAAAAAAATCTCTAATATAAATGCTCAACCAAAAGTGTGAAACAAAGAAACTAAACATTTGTTGCTTCTTTTTAGAAATACAAATTTTAGTTTCTCCCTGATTTTATTGTTTTCAAACAACTATTTGAAGTTTTCAGAATCTAAATAATTTCAATAGAGTGTTTTTGAGCACATGAGCATTGTGAGATGGCAGCTTTAGAGTCAGACCCAGCCTCAAAAAAAAAAAAAAAAAAAAAAAAGCCATACCAGGAAGAGTATTCCAATTAGTCACATCCAGAGAATAATCAGAACAACCCAAGTCATGGGAAAGAGGTTAGGCCCAGATGTCTCAGTCCTTCTCCTTCTGTGTTCATGAGATCCTGCTATATAAAACACAGCCCAGAGATGAAGACCCTCTAGAGATTTCAAGCTCCAGATTGCCATGGCCGCTATGAGCTTGACCTCATCACAGTTACCCTCAGCAAAGGCCCAAGTGCAAGTGGTACTCATTCAAATCTGTTGGGTCAAGATGCCAAGGGTACCTGCAGGTGCTTTCTGTTGGTCAAGCTGTAATTTAGCCAAGAAATGACACATCAGGAGGAGCCTGGCAAAACTGACAGCTCAGTAACTGACAGCTCTCCCACCTTGACCTTTGTAACTTCATCAAGGTCCCTGAGTTAGTTTACATGAGGCACACCTGCTTAAGCATATCCAAATGGAATTTCAATGTGCTAGTCTGTGCTTTCTTCATTTTTCATTAGCAATTTGCTCTTACCCTGAGGCAAATCAGGATAGAACTGGAATTCAAAAGAGAGACAGGCTGTGGCTATCTCAATATTTCATTGCTTCTCCCTCCTGCTGACTGTCTTTGACTAGAAGTGAGAATGGGCAAAAGGGGAGGTAAGGTTATCTCACTGCCCAAACAGGGCAAACAAAGGAGTTTCTTGAAAAGTGGCCAAAGTTCTGGAAAATCCAGGGGTCTTTGGATGAGAAACCAACATGGTGGTCTCTATGCCATGTTGGTACAGAAGTTATTTGGTGAATTAACCCATCTTTGGGTGCCTATTCTAATCTTTCATCAACTCCATTAGATGTGGCTCCAGAGTGGAGCAGTGATGATCAGAGTTGTCCAAAACTCTACCTTCTGTTAGGTCCTGGCTTTCCCATCTACCTAGGTGACGGGCTCCTCTCTTCTTAAGGATCCTGCCGTGGCAGATGAGTATTACATACTATTAGATAACGTTTTTCTGAATATACTTTAACCTTAAGTTATTCTCAAGTTCACATATCTCAGAATATTATTTTGCTAACATGGTCTCTCCTACTGTAAAAGAGTTGAGGGTGAACTTACTTCATTCACATAAATCTACAGATTAACACTACTATTTTTCTACTTTATAATCTTCCCAAACAATAATGGCTCTGGGTTCAAGGTGATGAACTACAGTCATGAATGCATAGGACTAGACAAGTGTGGGTTTCAGCTCCAAGGAGTGCTTCTTACCACATCTGATGGCTTTGGGACTGACCCTGGAGTCAAAGGTTGTTGACCAGTGGCTATTAATACTTTAATCCAGAACAAACTATGAAGATATGAGAACATTCAGTTGCTTATGATCCCTTTGTGGGAGTGTTGATGGGAACTATGTGGGGGACAATAATGCCCATAAAACCTTGTTGCTATCACAAAAGTGAGATTCATGCACAAAAGTGCATTTGTGTAGGTGATATATCTGAAAATCATGGTTGAATCTTAAGTAAAAGGGTTGAGTAAAAGGGATGTGGATGGAGTTTATTTTTATTAAGTATCAGTGCTATGTATGCCAGTTTCTTTTTAGACATTATTTCTCATAGACCATATAAAAGCCCCAAGATATAGGTATATGTATATCCATAAAAAAAATTTAAAAAAAAAAACTATGAAGATACACACTGCCAAAGAGCCCTTTAAAGTAACTGGTAGGAGTGTCTGGCTTTTTGGTAATGATGAATTGAATCTGTTAGGCAAAACTCCTGAAGATAATACGTATAAAATCTGGACAAAATATTTTAAAAACTATTTGAAGGCATTGGAAAATGACCAAAAACAGATGGAAACCAGAGGAGATTTACCCTTAGAAGATCACAAGTACAATGGATAAAAATAGTGGAGTTGTGGCTGTTTTAGTCTGAAGGTGGTACCCAATTCCCTTAGTTTCAGTGGCAGAAAACCACAGACTTATTGGCTTAAGGTGAGAAAGAAAAAAGTTTGTGGCTGATAAGAGCCAGAAATTTAGAGTGGGAGGAAAAATGCTGAAAGTAATGAACCAGGAAATTGTGAAACCCAAAATCTGAGTGACTGCTAGACTACCAAATCCCTAGTGACTGCTAGACTACACATGCACCAGGAAAATCCAAAAGCCTCCAGTAAAAAACAAAAAGGCAAACATAACCAGCAAGGAGTCTACTCTACACTTGAAGGACAACTTCCTGGGGTATATTTGTGAGTTGCTGGGGGGGGGGGTGTTTTATTTTGTTTTTTGATTGAGCACTTTCCCAGCACCCTTCCTATATGAGAAAATAGAGTTCTAGGCAGACAACAGCATGAGAATTGTAAAATCAGAGTGAAAGTCCTCCACAAATCTTAGGCTGACCACTAAACTACCAAGGCTAAGAAAAGACCTCTAGGAATCAGACTAAGATGTAAAAGAACTGAACAGAAATATCAGATGTTACAAAGTATAGGGGGAAACGGTTTGAATCAGACAAGTTTATAGAGCTTGCTAGGACAAGAAATAGGATAACACTAACACTGGTCCTAAGAAGAACAGAACACATTATAGGGTTGCAACAATGTATCATTCAGTTGTCCAGTTTTCAACTAAACATCTTCAGATCTGCAAGAATCAAGAGGGTTGGACCCACATGAAGGAAAAAGACAAAAACCAAAACTGATGCTAAGGGGACTCAGATATTGGATTTAGTAGGCAATCTTTCAAAGCAGCTGTCATAAATATGTTCAAAGAATTAAATAAAGGCTTGATCTCAATAAGTGAACAGAAATGGTAATTTAACATAAAAAACTGAAAGTATATAAAAGTAAAGGATAAAAACAGAAATTGAAAAGTACAATAGCTGAAATGAAAAATTCACTAGATAAGCTCAATATCAGGTTGAAACTGAAGAAAAGTATCAGTGAACTTTAAGACAGATCAATAAAAATTATCCAATCTAAATGACAAAGGACAAAAATAATGAAGAAAAAGGAAAACAAAACATCCCCATGGACTTAGAGAACTATGTTGGACTTATGTGGTCCAACATAGGTAAAATTTGGGTCTTAGAAGGAAATAAGAGAAAGCATGGAAGGAAAAAAGAAGGTATTAAAAGAAATAATAAAAACCTTCCCAAACTTGGTGAAGAATATTAACAAACCCACATAAATATAGTTATCTCATACTAGACAAAGATACCAAAAACATATAGGGAGAAAAGATAGCCTCTTCAACACATGGTGCTGGGAGAACTAGAAATCCATATGCAGCAAAATGAAAATAAACCCATATTTCCCACCATGCACAAAACCCAACTCAAAGTTGATCAAGGATCTAGGAATTAGACCAGAGACACTATGCCTAATAGAGGAAAAAGTAGGCCCAAATATTCGTCACATTGGATTAGGCCCCAACTTTCTTAACAAGAATTCTAAAGTGCAAGAAATAAAATCAAGATTCAATAAATGGTATGGATTCAAATTAAAAAGCTTCTTCTCAGCAAAAGAAACAATCAGTGAGTTGAACAGAGAGCTTACATTTTGGGAGCAAATTTTTGCCACACACAACAGATAGAGCATTAACCTCCAGGATATATAAAGAACCCAAAAACTTAACACCAAAAACATAAACAACCCAATCAATAAATGGGCTAAGAATCTGAACAGACACTTCTCAGAAGAAGAAATACAATTAATCCACAAATATATGAAAAAATGTTCAACATCTCCAGTAATTAAAGAAATACAAATCAAAACTACTCTAAGATTTCATCTCACGCCAGTCAGAATGGCAGTTATCAAAAATACAGACAACAATAAATGTTGGCAAGGATGTGGGGGAAAAGGCATACTCATACATTGCTTGTAGTACTGAAAATTGGTGCAACCAATCGGGAAAGCTGTATGGAGATTCCTTAGAAAACTTGAAATGGAACAACCATTTGACCCAGCTATCCCACTCCTTGGTCTATACCCAGAGGACTTAAAATCAGTATACTATAGTAATACAGCCACATCAATGTTCACAGCAGCTCAATTCATAATAGCTAAACTGAGGAACCAACCTAGATACCCTTCAGTAGATGAATGGATAAAGAAACTGTGGTATATATACACAATGGAATATTACTCAGCATTAAAAGAGAATAAAATTATGGCATTTGCAGGTAAATGGATGGAGTTGGAGAATATCATGCTAAGTGAAGTGAGCCAATCTCCCAAAACCAAAGGCAGAATGTTCTCTCTAATAAGTGGATGATGATCTATAACAGGGTGGGGCATAGGAAAAATGGATGAACTTTAGGCAAAGGGGAGGGAGGGGGAGGGTACATGGATGCAGGAAAGATGGTGGAATGATATGGACATCATTTCCTAGGTATATATAACTGCACATATGGTGTGATGCTATATCGTGTACACCCATAGAAATGAAAAGCTGTGCTGCAATTGTGTACAATGAGTCAAAAATGCATTCTGCTGACACATATACCTAATTAAAATCAATAAATTAATTTTAAAAAAGAATATTAAATTTTAGGTCCAAGAATGTCAGCAAATCCCAACCAGGAAAAATATTAAGAAAACTAAGGTAAGTTATAAATAAATAAACCTAAAGGTAAAGAGAAAATCTTGAAATCAAGGAAGGAAAAATACCATTATATACAGAGGAACAATGAAATTATTATTAGCCACCATCTCGTCAGAAATAGTAGAAGCCAGAAGTTACTGAAAAACATATTCAGAGTTCTGAAAAAAAAATGTAGCAACCCAGAATTTTATATTCAAAAAGCTATACTTCATAAATGACAAAATAAGACAAATATTTTGAACTAAATTAAAATGAAAATACAACTTATCAAAATTTGTAGGATACAGTGAAAGTAGTATTTAGATCAAAATTTATAACATTAAATGCATGTGTTATGAAATAAAAAATTCAAAAATAAATAACTATACTTCTACTTCAGAAAATTAGGGAAAAAAAGAAAAATTAAGCCTAACACAAGCAGAATAAAATAGATAGTAAAAATTAGAGTTAAAACCTATGACATTGAGAACTAGAAAAGAGAAAATCAACAAAAGATGGTTGATTCCCTGGAAAGATCAATAAAATTGATAAATATCTAGCAGAATAAACAAGGGGGGAAAAAGAGGGAAGACACAAATTGCTAATCCCACAAAGGAAATTCAGGGAGTTAGAAAGCAAAACTAAAGGGAGAAATACATAAATACACAATTAAGAATTAGAGATTTTGACACCTTTTTTCAGTTGTTAGTAGGAAAATGGGAGGAAAAGTCAGAAAGGATATAGAATATCTAACTAAAACTATTAACTATATTAACCTAACACCTATAGAACACTACACTACACATCAGTTGCAGACAGAATCACATTATTTTCAGGTTCACACAGAATGTCCTACAAAATGGGCAATATGATGCTTTATAAGAGAATGCTGATAAGATTTTTAACACAGAATTAAGCTATAAATTAATAACACTAAGATACTTTTAAAAGAATCGAATATTTGGAAGTGAAACAACACTCACATAAATAACTCAGATCATAATAAATTCACAAGGAAAACCTTTTAACTGATTGATATTAATAGTAGTATGCCAAAATCTATGGTCTATAACCAATGTAGTAAATATCCAACATACATAGCCTATATAGGAAAGGTTAAATATCTGAACAAAGGTTACGTTAAGCTAGACAAGTGAGCGAATGAAGACCAATGAAATAGAAAGCAGACAAACAGAAAGGGGGAAATCAGTGAAACTAAAAGCTGGTCTTTTGAGAAGATCAATAGAAAAATAAGAAGACATGAATTAATAATATTAGGAATCAAAGGGAATGTTTTTTACTGTTTCTATAGCCATTAAAAGGATGGTAGGGGAATAGTATGAAAGGTTCATACCAAAAAATCCAAAAACTTTAATAAAATAAAGCCCTTGAAATAAATTTCCAGAGAAAAATCAAGAAGTACAACACCTGAGCAGTCCTAGGGCTAAGAGCAGGGTTGGCAAACATTTTTGGCAAATGTCCAAAAGCACACTTTAAGATTCATGGGTTACAGGAGATCCAAGATGGCGGATTAGAGGAAGCCACACTTCAGGGGAGCTCCGTGGAAAGAATCCAACAAAGCAGATAAATTGCCTTTCATCATATATGTATAGGCTGAAATTACCGATCTCCTGGATGGTTTGATTACCACTACCAGGGAGAGAAAGAGACAAGCTGTCTGCAGCGGCTGGAGCCCCAAGGCTTCTGCAAAACCGCCTGGGTGGTGCACAGGCCATGCAAAACAAAGTCAGTGTGGGGAGACCGCGCTGCGACTGCAACCCCAGCCACACTGAGGGCACACCAGCGTGAAACCGGCGATAAAAACCAGCGATAACAGACAGCGGAATTGGTGCTGGGGAACCATGGGAGACCGCGGGTCGACGACACCAGTTCAAATCCACACACCGCCTGACGCGACCCTCAGTAGTAGGGCCCCGGATAGAGCGGCGCAGAGATCAGCGAACAGCAAGCAGGGGCAGAGTGGAGCAGGCCACAGTCCGAAGCAGCGCTGTCTGCACCACAGTCACAGTGGTGGCTTCCCGGTGACACTTCGGCAGGGAGACATCCACCCAACGGCTTTGAAATCAATCGGTGAGGATATGGGAGTCTGTGGAGCTGCTGTTGATTGGAAGGAGAGCACCGCCATCTTTGAAAGCTGCAGTGGCTGACCCAGACAAAGGGGAGGAGACGGAGAGCGACGGCTGCAGCCATCCAGGGACCCTCCAGCTCTCTGAAGACAACATACAATTGGGTGAGGCTCGGGTGGTCAGCAGGGGAAGGCGTTTCTGAGGCCAGCGCAGCGGCCCCAAGAAGCTGCAACTGTGGGTGGGCTTGGGGAGGGGGTGCCTTCTGGAGGGTCCCCTTCCCGGTGCCATTCATCTGCTGACACACACAAACCCCCTGGGCCACTCCTTCACTGAACCGTACAGCCACTGGCCTAAGATGCAGCCTTGATTTCACTAACAGGATCACAGACTGTCTAGACGTGATCCAATAACAATTGGTTTGAACTGGAAAGGAAAAAAAAGAGGGGGGCTTCCCAGGGCCCGTTTTGTCTGAGACTTGGAGTTCGACTTTTTTTTTGTTTTTTCCTTTTCTTTTTTGTTGGTTTGCTTGTTTTGTTGGATTGCAGGGAGGTTTTGTTTGTTTGTTTGTTTGTTTGTTTTTCTTTTTTTTTTTTTGGCTTTGTTTTGTTCTGCTTTTTTTTTTCCTTCCGCATTGATTGTCAGTGTGTTTGTTTGCTTCCGCTCCTTTATTCTTTCCTTCTTTTCTTCCTTCTCACTCTTGCATCTTTTCTTCCTCCTTCATCTTTCATGTTTACACCCTGCCAGTGCATACTAAACAGAGGCAAAAACAAGTTATACGCAGAACTTGGGATTTCTAGAACCGGCGCAATTGAACTGGGTAGCAAAGTGGTGTTATATATAGTTTACTCTCTATTTTCTTGATTCTCTCTCTCCTCTCTCTTACACCAATTCCTACTCTTTTATCATTTTTTTTTCTTTTCCAACTTACTTTATATATAAATTGGTCTTTCCACCTAATTGTCAACTCCATTCTCTTTCTTCCCTCGTCTACTGATACTAAACCACTTCCACTAAACCACTTCAATAGATATCTCTTTTCATACTTTCCAAGAAAGAACAATTCAAGACACTTCCTGCTTCCTAAACATAACACCTCTGTATCCAATACTTGAAGCTATAAAACCCCATCAGAAGCGTACAGAGTAAATTGGAAATAATATCTGGGTTAACAAAATCTGTACATTGTGATCAAACTTGGATTTTCTAAATAGAAAGTGTTAGGTTTTAAAAGTGTAAAGGAATTATAAGGTGATCTGATAGCATTGTACTACAGGAACAACATAAGGCTTTAAGGTAAAATCGAAATAGTCAAGGTCCCACAGTGCAAAAAGAATAGACACACAAGCAACATGAAAAAACAAGGGAAGAAAATGACACAAACAAATCAAGATATCTCATCAGTAGATGTCATGGCAAGCACAGTTGGTCAAATGCCAGAGATGGAATTTAGAAATTACATATGCCAAATGTTTATGGAACTTAAGAATGAACTCAAAAATGAGATGAGGGAGCAAGTACAGGAGGCAAAAGATCATTTTGACAAAGAACTCCAAAAACAAATACAGGAAGTAAAAGATTACTTCAATAGGGAAATAGAGGCTCTAAAGAGAATCCAAACAGAAATTCCAGAAATGAAAGAAGCAATAAACCAAAATAAAAGCTCAATTGAAAATATCTCCAACAGAATAGACCACTTGGAAGAAAGAACCTCAGACAATGAAGACAAAATATATGTCCTAGAGAAGAATTTAGACCATACAGCAAAACTTGTTAGCAATCAAGAACATAACATCCAAGAATTATGGGACAGCATAAAAAGACCAAACTTAAGAGTGATCGGCGTAGAAGAAGGGGCAGAGTTTCAAGCCAAAGGAATGAGTAATCTATTTAACGAAATAATTACAGAAAATTTTCCAAACTTGAGGAATGAATGGGAAAACCAAGTTCAAGAGGCATACCGAACACCAAACAAAAAAAAATCTCAACAGATCCACACCAAGACACATTATAATGAAAATGCCCAATACACTGAGCAAGGAGAGAATACTAAAAGCCACAAGAGAAAGGAAGCAGATTACATATAGGGGGAAACCAATCAGACTATGTTCAGATTTTTCAACCCAGACCTTAAAAGCAAGAAGATCCTGGAATAGCATATTTCAAGCTCTGAAAGAAAAGGGATGTCAACCAAGAATCTTATATCCAGCAAAATTGAGCTTTAGATTCGAAGATGAAATAAAAACCTTCCATGACAAGCAAAAGTAAAAGATTTCACAACTCGAAAGCCAGCACTTCAGAGCATCCTGGGCAACATTTTTCATGAAGAAGAAGAGAAAGATGATAACGAAAATCAACAAAGGGAGATATTAAACTAAAGGAAATACCAACCAGAAGAGAAACCAAATCAAGCTAAAGACCATAATTCAAATAAAAATGGATGGGAATAAAAATCACATCTCAATAATAACCCTGAATGTTAATGGCCTAAACTCGCCAATCAAAAGACACAGATTATCAGAATGGATTAAAAGAAACGACCCAACAATTTGCTGTCTCCAACAAACACACCTCATAGAAAAAGACATCAACAGACTGAAAGTGAAAGGCTGGGAAAAGTCTTATCACTCACATGCCCGGCGGAAGCAAGCAGGGGTTTCCATTCTCATATCAAATAAGGTAGACTTCAAACCAAAACTAATCAAGAGGGACAAAGATAGATATTTGTAAGCTACCTGGTACCGTAACCCGGGAGGAAAACTCTCGGAGGCAGAGTAAAGCTTTTACTTTTACTTCTACTTTCTTAGAGAGAGCTTAGAGAGGGAAAGAAAGATTTTTCTTAGAGAGAAAGAAAGATAGAGCTTAGCTTCTTGTCTTCTTGTCTTCTTATCTTCTTGTCTTCTTAGCTTAGAGAGAAAGAAAGATAGAGCTTAGAGAAAGATTATTTTTTCTTCTTAGCTTAGAGAGAAAGAAAGATAGAGCTTAGAGAAAGATTATTTTTTTAGAGCTTCTTGCTTCTCTCTTCTTTCTTCCTTCTTCTTTCTTCTGCCTTCTGTCTTCCTTGGGAGCCTCGGCCTAACTCTGACCAGTCATTACTTCTTCTATCTGGTTTCTCTTCTGTAACCGCTCTGCCTACGTTCTGGCCGCTCTGATTCTTCTGACCGACCGAGTGACTGCCCGACTGACTGAATTCTCCGTTCTCCTAACTCGGACCGCTTTCACCCGGTTATATACCTTCAGCTTTTCGGGTGCCTACAGGTGCATCACATACATATCAGGTGGAACTTATGGCTTCCAGCTAGCTGCAACAGCCCTTCCTAATTAGGGCTCCTTCAGATATTTCTTATTACTTAAGGGAACCATCCATCAACAGGATATAACAATCATAAATCTATATGCCCCAAATAATGGAGCACCTACATTCATCAAACAAACGCTTCTCAAGTTCAAGAATAAAATAGACCACAACACAATTATTCTAGGGGACTTCAACACACCTCTCTCACCAATGGATAGATCATCCAAACAAAAGCTAAACAAAGAAACTTTAAGCCGGGCGCGGTGGCGCACGCCTGTAATCCCAGCACTTTGGGAGGATGAGGCAGGAGGATCGCGAGTTCAAAGCCAGCCTCAATAATGGCGAGGCACTTAGCAACTCAGTGGGACCCTGTCTCTAAATAAAATACAAAAAAGGGCTGGGGATGTGGCCCAGTGGTCGAATGCCCCTGAGTTCAATCCCTGGTAACCACAAAAAAAAAAAAAAAAAAAAAAAAAAAAAGAAAGAAACTTTAAGCCTCCTTAAAACAATTAACAATTTAGACCTAACGGACATATATAGAATATTTCATCCCTCAGTAAACGAATACACATTTTTTCTCAGCAGCACATGGCTCCTTCTCCAAAATAGACCATATATTATGTCACAAGGCAACTCTCAGCAAATATAAAAAAATAGAGGTACTACCCTGCATGCTATCGGACCATAAAGGTATGAAATTGGAAATCAATGACAAAACAAGGAATAAGAAAAACTACTCCATCAACTGGAAGCTAAACAACATGCTACTGAATGAACAAGGGGTTGAAGAAGACATCAAAGAGGAGATCAAAAAATTCCTAGAGGTAAATGAGAACACAGATACATCATATAGAAATCTCTGGGACACTATGAAGGCAGTAGTAAGAGGAAAATTCATTGCACTGAGTTCATTCCTTAAGAGGAAAAAAAAAAAAAACCAACAAATAAATGACTTAACATCACACCACAAAGCATTAGAAAAAGAAGAACAGACCAACACCAAGAGCAGTAGAAGACAGGAAATAATTAAAATCAGAGCAGAAATTAATGAAATTGAGACTAAGGAAACCATTCAAAGAATTGACAAGACTAAAAGTTGGTTCTTTGAAAAAATAAACAAAATTGACAGACCCTTAGCGATGCTAACGAAAAGAAGAAGAGAAAAAACTCAAATTACTAACATTCGTGATGAAAAAGGGAATATCACAACAAACACCTCAGATATACAGAATATAATTAGAAATTACTTTGAAAACTTGTACTCTAATAAAATAGAAAATACTGAATACATTGACAGATTTCTAGAGTCATATGATTTGCCTAAACTGGATGTGGAGGCTATACACAATTTAAACAGATCAATTACAAGCGAAGAAATAGAAGATGTCATCAAAAAGCTACCAACAAGGAAAAGTCAAGGACCTGATGGGTTTACAGCCGAGTTCTATAAGACTTTCAAAGAAGAACTAATACCAATGTTCTTCAAACTATTTCAAGAAATAGAAAAAGAGGGAGCTCTTCCAGACTCTTTCTATGAGGCCAATATCACATTAATTCCAAAACCAGGCAACGACACATCCAAAAAAAAGAAAACTTCAGGCCCAGATCTTTAATGAACATAGATGCAAAAATCCTCAACAAAATCCTGGCAAATCGGATACAAAAACATATCAAAAAGATAGTTCACCACGATCAAGTGGGGTTTATCCCAGGGATGCAAGGATGGTTCAACATTCAGAAATCAATAAACATAATACATCACATCAATAGACTTAAAGACAAAAATCATATGATCATCTCAATTGACGCAGAAAAAGCATTTGACAAAATACAACACCCCTTTATGTTCAAAACACTGGAAAAACTAGGAATATCAGGAACATATCTTAACATTATAAAAGCTATTTATGCAAGGCCCCAAGCTAACATTATCTTAAATGGAGAAAAATTGAAAGCATTCCCTCTAAAAACTGGAACAAGACAGGGATGCCCCCTTTCACCACTGCTATTTAACATGGTACTGGAAACTCTGGCCAGAGCAATTAGACAGACGAAAGAAATTAAAGGGATCAAGATAGGAAAAGAAGAGCTCAAATTAGCACTATTTGCTGATGACATGATAATCTACCTAGAAGACCCAAAAAACTCTACCAGAAAACTTTTACAACTAGTAAACGAATTTGGCAAAGTTGCAGGATACAAAATCAATACACATAAGTCAAAGGCATTTGTGTACATCAGTGACAAAGACTCTGAAAGGGAAATGATGAAAAATACCCCATTTACAATAGCATCAAAAAAATAAAATACCTGGGAATCAACCTAATGAAAGAGGTGAAAGACCTCTATAACGAAAATTATAGAACACTAAAGAAAGAAATTATAGATGAACTCAGAAGATGGAAAGACCTACCTTGCTCTTGGATAGGTAGAATTAATATTGTCAAAATGTCCATACTACCAAAAGCATTATACAGATTTAATGCAATTCCAATCAAAATCCCAATGTCATTCTTCAAAGAAATAGAAATAGCAGTCATGAAATTCATCTGGAAAAATAAGAGACCCAGAATAGCCAAAGCAATCCTGAGCAAGAAAAGTGAAGCAGGGGGCATCACCATACCGGACTTTAAATTATACTATAGAGCAATAGTAACAAAAACAGCATGGTATTGGCACCAAAACAGACTGGTGGACCAATGGTACAGAATTGAGGATACAGAGACTAACACATATAATTTCAGCTATCTTATATTAGACAAAGGTACCAAAAATGTACAGTGGAGAAAGGATAGCCTCTTCAACAAATGGTGCTGGGAAAACTGGAAATCCATATGCAACAAAATGAAATTAAACCTTTATCTCTCACCATGCACAAAACTCAATTCAAAGTGGATCAAGGACCTAGGAATTAGACCAGAGACAATACACCTAATAGAAGAAAAAGTAAGCTCCAATTTCCAACATGTTGGATTAGGCCCCAAATTCCTTAATAAGAATCCTGTAGTGCAAGAATTACTACCAAGAATTAATGAATGGGATAGATTTAAACTAAAAAGCTTCTTTTCAGCAAAAGAAACAATCAGTGAGGTGAATAGAGAGCCAACTAATTGGGAACAAATATTTAATACATGTACATCAGATAGAGCACTAATCTCTAGAATATATAAAGAACTCAAAAAACTTTACACTAAAAAAACAAATAACCCAATCAATAAATGGGCTAAGGAATTGAGAAGACACCTCTCAGAAGAAGATACACAATTAATCAACAAATACATGAAAAAATGTTCAACATCGCTGGCAATTAGAGAAATGCAAATCAAAACTACTCTAAGATTTCACTTCACTCCAGTCAGAATGGCAGCTATCAAGAACACAAACAACAATAAATGGTGGAGAGGATGTGGGGGAAAAGGCACACTCATACATTGCTGATGGGACTGCAAAATGGTGCAACCGTTATGGAAAGCAGTATGGAGATTTCTTGAAAAACTGGGAATGGAACCATCCTATGACCCAGCCATCCCACTCCTGGGTCTATTCCCAAAGGACTTAAAAACAGCATATTACAGTGACACAGATATCTCAATGTTTGAGCTGCGCAATTCACAATAGCTAGGTTGTGGAACCAATCTAGATGTCCCTCAGTAAATGAGTGGATTAAGAAAATGTGGTATATACGCACAATGGAATTTTACTCAGCAATAAAAGAAAATAAATTGATGGCATTTGCAGGTAAATGGATGAAGTTGGAAGACATAATGGTAAGTGAAGTTAGTCTCAAAAATCCAAGTACCAAATGTTTTCTCTGATATAAGGAGGCTATTTCAAAGTATTGTTGGATGGGGGTACATAGAAGGATTAGAGGAACACTAGAATGGTCAAGGGAAGGGAGGGTAAGGGAGGGAGCAAGTGGGCAGGGAGGGGGAGAAAAGAAAAAAAAAAGGTGGTTGAATGAGACGGATATCATTTTCCTTAATGCATGATTGAAGACCTGAATAGTACGAATATACTTTGTATACAAACAGTTGTATGTAAAAAGATACTAAATATATGCACTATGAGTTGTACATATTAAAAATTATAAAAAAATAAAATTAAAAAAAAAAAAGATTCACGGGTTACATAATCTCCGTCAACTCTGCTATTGTAGTATTAATGCAACCATAGATAATATGTGAAGAAGTTGACATGGCTGTGTTCCAGTAACACTTTATTTACAAAAGCAGGTATGGGTTGGATTTGACCCATGGGCCTAGAATAACTAATAGTGGTTGTCATGTTTTACTACTGTGATGCCAACCTGGGTTCCATTTGCCTCTCACTAGATTCCTTCCATTAGCTACTATAAGACTTTGTCCATTCTCAGGTCAGTAAATCAGAAAGCTAACTACTAACCTTCTCATAACTTTCATGATAATGTTTATTATTATCTTTTGGTGCAGTGGCAATTGATAGACTCTGGAAATTATTTTACAGTATTTGTCAAGTCTTGTCTTATGTGGGAATAGATTAACTGTCATGCCCAAAATATGGTCAAATTGATAATATCTCTAACAGTGGAACTTCATTTCTTCCTTATTGATATATTGGCACATTGTAATCAAACATAATGGTGGGCTTCATTGTGACATATTCATACATGCACATAACATAATTGGTTCAATTCATTCCCCAGAACCTCTTCTTTCTTTCTCTTCTCCCTCCCCTGACTCCCTTCCTCTACTCTACTGATCCTCCTTCTATTGGGAAGTTCATTTCTTGCACATGTAATAAATATGAAATGGGAGAACAGCTGCTGCTGACTCAGCCATCTTTAACACACAGCTTCCAAGTTTACATGGGCACATGTCCACCATGACCAGCTGGAAAGGACAGAAATATGGAAGGCTTCTAGAGCCAGTCCAGGAAGTGGAACACATCTCTTCTGTTCGAATTCCATTCGCCAAAATTTAGAAACTGACCATAGCTTATTTTGAGAGACTGGGAAATACAATCTACTTGCCCAGAAAAAGAGAATGTCAACTGTAACGAGTGGCCAGGCTTTTCAGCCATACTCTTTTAAAATATACATACATTTTAACTCTATAAGCTAAGAAATACTTAATGAAATACTCAGAAGTTTGGTCTATATCAGACTTACCAGTTGTCCCCCAAAATTCATTTCCCCCTTCTCCCTTAGTAACAGAAACTACATTTTTGCCAGTGCATGGCCATTCAGAAAAAAAAAAAAAAAAAAAAAAAAAAGTCTTTCCCAGCACTTCTTACAATTTAGAATGGCGTAGAACTAAATTTAAACTAATAAAATTTGTGTGATAGCTTCCAGGAACTTTTCTTAAAAAAATAGTCTGATATGCATACTTTTATTTATTTCTGAACTCTTCCTCCACCCTCTGTCAGAAAAATGGTTGTGAAAGCTGGAGCCCAAGATGTCATTTTTGTCCACGAGGAAAAATCCACAACCTAGAGGTGGCAGAGCGATGAGCTGTGTGAAGTCAGGGGTCTGTGGAACTCAAAGAACAGAGGCCCCATTCTAGCCCTTTGAATGCCTACTTTCAAATTTGTGGGTGAGACAAAAATAAGCTTACTTCATGTTCAAGTCAGTTCTTTGGGTCTTGTTATCCATAGATGAACTAACTTACATAGGCCAGAGATTTTCCTTCCAAGACTTTAATCTTTTATTTCTTTCTTTCCCATATGTGGTACAGTGCCAATTGTTATGATAAATTTATTGTAACCTCATGAGGAAATTTTTTTATATAATGAAATTGGAAATGGGGGCTGTTTTCTAAATATTACAAGTAATGTCCCTCTTTAAGAAATGAAATTTCAGATCACTTTTTGTGGAAAAACATTACTCTATTTTACAAAATGATTAATTCAAAAAGGGAAAAGCTCCTTACAGTACACAAAAGTTTAACAACAACAACAAAAGATAACCCATTCATTATTTGTATAGACATTGAAGTAAGATCATACTTTGGGAAAGGAGGCAGAGAGCAATTCTTCCAGGATGACATACATGGAGACAGGATTGTGTATTAGGTCTTGTTCCTGTGCAAGGTTATGTTTGCAGGTGGCTTATTTTAGTTGGCCTAGTGAAAATGAGGCTAAAGGAGAAAAAGTGAAAAGATGATTTTGTCAGGACTTTGGAAATGAGCATGAGCTATGGATATGCTTAAGTTTTGGGGGAAATTTTAGGTAATGTGATGATAGAGCATAAAGAGGAGCAGAAGAACCTATTGGACAAAGATGGGCCCCTATGATGTGAGCATGAGGAAAAGGGTTTGGACAGAGGGAACAAAATATGCAAATTTCCATGGAAAGGAAAAAGATCCAGACCCTCATAGTAGCTGCCTACTGGTGTCTCCATGCAGATGCCCCAAGGGTAAGCTACCCCCATGGGTGCCCAGACCTCTTGCTGGTGGCATCTTTAACTGCTTTTCCATTTCTGCTCCCACCCAATCCCCACCAGTATTGATAATTCTCCATATAATCAAGCTACCTGCTCCTTTTTATTGCATAACAGTTTTTAAAAATTTTTATGTATTTTTTTATGTGGTACTGAGGATTGAACCCAGTGCCTCACATGTGCGAGGCAAGTGCTCTACCGCTGAGCTATAACCCCAATCCCCCATAACACTTTTTAATGTCTCCTTTTTAGACCACCATAATCTCTTCCAGAAATTCAAGCAACAGCTTCCTCGATTCCACCCACCTCAGCTCCAGTTTCCTCCCACTCTAATCTATCTCCTTATTTCATCCAGAATTATTGTCTTTAAAAAAATAAATCAATGATGGAAGAAAATTCTTGGGAAAATGTACATTTTATTTTCCAGAAAAGGCTCAAATTATGAGAAAACATTGCCAAAACTTATTTAAATTCTTCATTTGATGGATGCACTATTATTCCTAATGACCCTTGTATTGAGTTATAATTAATGCTCTATTCTTCAGTTCCCTAAATCGATATTATAAAAAATGGCTCCAAGGCTTAATTTTTTAGTATCCTTATGTTTTGTGCCAGCCCTTAAAGGTTACTGCATTATTTTCTATCATCTTAATCTTTTCACTCACGTTAAAATGCATTACTTAGATCAGCCCTTGAAAGTCTGTAAAATATACGGCAACAGTGCACATTTTATTCTAAACACATTTCATGGAATTGATTGTAGTTCCCACTGGCCATTCTTTAATAAAACTGTGTTGTGGCTAATGCTTATCACCAGCTCTCCAAAGGGTATCTATTTGTGTGGAATTAAGCACATCCTCATCTTTCTAGAATTCGTCAGTAACACGAAGCCGTCTAACCTACCACAGTGCTATAAACCATCTTAAAAAACAAAACAATAAAATACCCTTTAAATCCTTGTCTGTTCACCACCTGAGCACTGGACTGTTTTGTTTCTTTCAGTCCACCCAGCATATTCTTTCTCTTGATTTTCTCCAATGCTGAGAAAAATCAAGACTTGCCTCATCTCCTATCCAAAACTTCTCAGACTTGATGCATGGAGACTTTATTGACTTCCCTTTTCCCCTCAATTGTACCTCCTACTCAACCTCTTTGCCTTTGTCTGCTCAGTTCACACAGGTCAACTAGCCGTCTGCTCCAGTCCAAGGACCCTACAAAATGCATGTCCTTGCCAAATTCTCTCTAGCTTTCATATCTGTGACCCAGGGATAATTGGTATCTAAGATCTTTTTCTGCTCTTCAATTTTTCAGTTCCATTATTTATAAGTTACATGAATATAGCTGTGTTATTGTGATACTGACTTTTAAGTTCTTGAAGAAACTCATAATTTCTTCAATACTTACTGGAGGGCTGCGGTTATAGCTCAGTGAAAGAGTCCTAACATGTTTGAGGCCTTAGGCTCCATCCCTAGAATGGTGGGGGTGGGAGTCGGATGCCTGACTGCCTTGTATCTTGGTCTGATGGCTCTCCCAGCGTTCTTGGGGTCTCCTTTCTTTTCATGCAGGCATTTCTTCTAATAATTACCTTCCCGATATCCAGTCATCCAATCCCTGAACTTATTTCTCTCCATTTATTTAGTTCCTCTTTGACTACCCTTTGCAACATTTTATAGGTTTTAATGTTCATATCTTGCACATCTTTTGATAGGTTTATTCTTCATTATGTTATTTTTAATACTCTTGTAAATGAAATTTTGAAATTCCATATATTAAATACTTATATATATGTGTGTGTATAGAAACACAATCAATTCATATATATTTGCCTTGTATTCTATCTCACTGAATTGACTTATTAGTTCTAGAAGCTTGTTAGATTCCACGGAATTTTCAGCTAGGTGTGGTAGCACATGCCTGTAATCCCAGTGACTAGGGAGGCTGAGGAAGGAGATTTGCAAGTCCTAGACCAGACTCAGCTACTTGGTGATGCCCTAATCAACTTGGCAGACCCTGTCTTAAAAGTAAAATATAAAATAAAAGGGCTGTGGATATATATAGATCAGTGGGAGAGCACCCCTGGTTCAATCCCCAGTACCCCCCCCCAAACAGATTCCATAGAATTTTCAATATACATTATCACATCATTGCAAATAGAGACTGATTTTACTTTTTCTCTTATTTGTTTTTCTATCTTCAACCTATCTGGGTCTTTAAATTTTTGTATATTACACTTTGTAATATTTGTAATCTTTATTTTTTTTATTGCATCAACTAGATCCTCCAGTACAATGTTGAACATTGTAGGTAAAGTGGGAGAGGAAGGTGGGGTGGGAAAGGGGAAATACTGGGGAATGATATTAGCCAAGTTATGTTGTGGCTGTATGAATATGAAACTACAAATCCCACCATTATGTACAATTATAATGCACCAGTGAAAAATGTGGGGGTTAGGGTAAGAATGGATATCTTGCCTTTCTACTTACTTTAGTATAAAACAATGAAATACTAAATACTGAGTATGAATTTAGCTGGAAATATTTTACTTTTATTCTTGTTTCTGTTTTTTGCAGGTAGCCCTAATGAGGCTGGGGAAATTTTCTTTCACTCCAAGATAAATGAAAACATTTTTTAAATTAATGAACATATTAAAACTTCTTTTAAAAAACTTCTTATTGAGCACATTTTGGTCTATTTGGGCATATTTACCATGTGAACTTGAAAAACATGTATTTTTCCATTGTTTTATGTACTACTCAATAAATGTCAATTAAGTCAAGGTAATTGATAGTGTCATTCAGATCTTTGCTAAGAGAGAAATACTCCAAATGTGATTATGAAATTTGTCTATTTCTCCTTGTGATTTTGTTAACTTTTTTGTTTCAAATTTTTGAAGTTTTTATATGTGTGTGTATCACACATTTCTTATTATTTTTGCTTCCTAGTGAACCAATATTTTAACCATTCTGAAATGCCCCTCCTTGTATCTGATAACTCTTGTAGTACAAAATTCTATTTGTCTAATAATAATGTAACCAATACAGCGTTTTCATGCTGACTGATAGTATAATTTTTCTTTTTTCATTTACTTATCTTCAGCCTATATGGGTCTTTATATTTAAAGTGCTTCTCTTATAAACTGCATATCATGGTGTCATGCATTTTTATTCATTCTGACAATTTCTACCTTGCAGTTAGACTGTTTTAGTACATTATCATTTAACAGAATTATTGATATGGTTGAGTTTGGGTCTATTTATTATTTATTTTCTAGTCATCTTCTCTGTTTTCTCTTCTGTTCTTTTCCTGTATTTTTTTTTTTTAATTAGGACAGCTTTTCAGTTCATTTTAATTTTTCTTATTGGCTGCTTGCCATAGTTATATAAGCATTCTATATTATACTTATTATATAAGCATTATATATTTTTAACAATTTCTCTAGAGATTACAATATAGATCTTTAATTTTTTACAGTCCATGATATAATATAAATATTGTGCCACTTCATGTAATACGTATAGAAATCCCAAAGTCCTTTATACCACAACTATTATATGTATTACATCTGTATACTTTAAGCTCCACATTTCTTTTTGCTTAAGAATTATTCATATAATAAAGAAATTAAGAAAACTAAAATAAAATCCAGGTAGCCTTTAGTATTTATCCAGATAGCTACTTCTGATGTGCTTCATTCTTTCCTTAGGATCTGAGTTTTTATCTAACATCAATTTCCTTCAGCCTGAAATACTGCCTCTAGCATTTCATGAATGCAGATCTACTTACAACAAATTCTCATTGTTCTTTTTTTTTTTTTTTTTTTTTTTTTTTCGTACCAGGGATTGAACTCAGGGGCACTCGACCACTGGGCCACATCCCCAGCCCTTTTTTGTACTTTATTAGAGACAGGGTCTCACTGAGTTGCTAAGTGCCTCGCCATTGCTGAGGCTGGCTTTGAACTTGCAATCCTCCTGCCTCAGCCTCCCACGTACTGGGATTACAGGCGTGCGCCACCGTGCCCGGCTTCTCATTGTTCTTTTATTTGAAAATTTCTTTACTTAACCTGCATTCTTGGAGGCTATTTTCACTAAATGTAGAATTCACTAAAAAAAATGTACATAGGACTTTTTTTGCATTTCGTTGCTTTTTTCTTTCAGTCCTTTAAAGATGTTGTTCCACATTCTACTTGTCTCCAAAATTTCTCATGAATATTAGCCTTGAAACACTCTTAGTTGACAGTTTTTTTTTTTTCCTATAAAACTAGTCTCTATGACTCTCCTTTTCCAGAAAAACTAATTGACATAAACAACGTGTGTGTGTGTGTGTGTGTGTGTGAGAGAGAGAGAGAGAGAGAGGTGGGGGGGAGGGATTTCATAGAGATATGAGGAGAATTTTTAATTCTTTTCACTTTCCACTTACAAATAAAGGGTTATTTAAAAAAAGAAAAGTTTCCTATTAAGTCCTGAAGTCCTCAGTTTGACCTTGAATTAACAACCCATGCACCCTTGGGGGGAGAAAAAAGGAAAGAAGGAGTGTCCTTTTCTGGCCTCAGGACGTGTATTCTCTGAATGACTTTGGAGCTGAGATGAGAGGGAACTGTGGTCTTTGATGGGGAGCTTTTATTCCCAGGTGTATGGGAAAGCGGGTGTTGTGTACAGCTGACCTGGGGCTAGAATTAAGCCTTTAATTACCAAGAATAAAACTTCAAGGGGCTAAGCACTGTCTCCGGAATCACTCTGTCTCTGCCCAGAGGAAAAGGGAAAGAGGCTGCACAACAACAGGTCTAAGTGGTATGTATAAACAAGAGGAGATTAACCTCTGAGAAAACAAAACAAAACAAATTAAAACGAAGGAAACAAAGCAGGCTGCTACTTTGCTTTAAACGACTCCCTCCCTCTGCCCTGCACAAACAGACCCAGTTGTTTAGGGTTCAACTGAATAGTCTTTGGTCTTCTCTAGTAATCTTTTGAAGAGAACACATCCTGTTCCAGCAGGCAAGTGTGCTTCAGGCTACCAAGTGTCTACAAAGGCACACCACTCAGTTCCCCTGGTGTAGTCAGCTTGAGAAAGCATACGGTATGAAGCAGAGCAGACCACAGGCTTTGGAGCCACATGAACAAGACTTCTAGTCCTTGCTGCACCACTTAACAGCTGTGTGACTTTGGCTGTCCACCTTACATGCTCTGTCTTAGATCTTAGAGGCAGAAAACCAATAATAAATATTTAATGTCTGGTGTGTCATTTTTTACTGCAGAGACATCTAATACTTACTAGTATCCAGCCTTATTCTCCATCTGGGCACATCGTTAATATGCATTTCCAACCCACTCTTGAACCTGGATGGGGTGCATGAAACTAAATTCTATCCAACTTAGTGTTGGGCACAAATGACATGCCCCAATTTCAGGCCTGGTGGTAATCATGCCACATGATTCTCCTTGCTCCCTCTCCTCAGTCTCCACCCCCATCGATGGTGCTAGGATAACCACCCAACCAGAAACATCCGCATTGGATTTTTGCCTGGGCAAGAAATAAACCTGTTATATTAAACTTCTGTGATGTGTGGGTTGCTTGTTATAGCAATTAGCCTTCTAGATTAGTACCCTTTTCCAAGTATTCAATGGGAAAGATGATACCACTGGGTTGACTTACAGTAAGGATTAAATGAAGTGAAGTAGGTAAACACGTGAGGGTTTGGCAACCTTGTAAAGAAAATTTTGTCTTTTCTAGCACACAATCAACAAATTAGGCTACAGTCTTCTTTTTCCTTTTTTGTGAGGAAAAAAATAACTCTGCATGATATCCTTATAAGTTATTGGATAAATTGAATCTTCCATTTGTCTGTGGCTAGTCTGATCCTTCTAGATGACTGCATTACAAACAATCTAAATGTTTCTAATAGCTCCAGAACTTTATGTACCTTTTCCCAAATCTGTGTCTACATTGTCGTTCCCCTTATGATATTTTTAATTTTTAAAAAGCTTTAGATTTGATAAACAAAGCAAAAAAAATATTAGATCCAAGGAGCTTGAAGCCCAATCCCTACTCCTGAGCGCACCTGTTTTTGCAGGCTAAAAGTTAGCAAGATCCATTCCTCATCTTGGGGGAGATGAAAGTATGCCATCTAGCTGTGTGCCTCGGGCATTTTTCCAAGGCCCACACATAGCCTGAGATCACCACTGTGTCTCTGGTAATAGGAAGAACCCAGAGCTACATACCTCCTTATTTTCTCTGTCCCCCAAAACTGTGACCAGTTCAGAACTTTTCTTTGTTAAACAAGTGGTTCTTTCCCAGGGCATTTCCTATCCTTTCCCCTCAAAGATTGTGAAACACAGGAAAGTCAGAACAATGTGCAGAATAGGAAAATGTTTCCTAGTTTGTTGACAAAACATAGGAAACTGTCATTCATGATAGACTACTCTGGATAGTAAAACATCAGGTAGAAAGACTCAGGAAAACAACCTCCCTCATCTAAATCCCCCTCTTTGATAATCCACAATATTTTTCTTGGTTCAGGTATGCAATGGATATGAATTGAATAGGAGTATGAATGTTATGTGTGATCATTAAAAAATAGAAAGCTAATTGCATTGTTCTACATATAAGTAAGAAAAATAATTTCTCTGATAACCATCCAAGTTGATGGAAGATAGGGAGATAGCTTTAAATATTAAGTAAAAGGTTGGGGGGAAATTCTCTGTGATACCCAGTGAAAAACCATCTACCAAAGCAAGAAGGTATAGAGAAGATGGACAGGGTGCCCCCTTAGGCATATGGGGTACCTCTCCCCACCCACACCTCCCAGCCCAGTTGAGAATGTGGGAAAGTGCAGGCTTACAGCTATCACAGTTATCAGGGCATCACTAAATCCAAATGGTTGGACAAAGGTGTCTAGCAAGTTGTCTCAAGTTGGCACGGCCTAGAGGACAGCTTTTAATTTGGAGATCCATGAGAGATCTATGAGGAATGTCCATGTCCACAAGAACCCAGACCTGTACTAGAAAGTTCTTCCATATGTGGCTAGTAGAATCCACTTCCTTCCCTGAAGCTAAGTGGGCCTCTGGAGAGACAATCTATGCTCAAATACACATATTCCACCCCTTTCCTTCTGTTGTCAAGTCTAGAAGGATGATGTCAAAAGGGAAGAGCAATTAGGATACTACTTGGGAAATCCAAATGCCTTCTCCTTCACCTGCTGTTTCTGTCCAGCTTTATACAATTATCTGCCACCCAAAAAAGTTAATGGAGATTGCTTAGGATTTTGGAATTCAGATTTGATGTAGAATTCCACTGTAGCTATATTTTCTCCCTATCCCACCTCAACTGTTAGAGTTTATTTATATTTTTTTCACTTTTTACCCATCTCAAACCCATCAGCCATTTTCTGGCACACACATTCTGTAACAACTGTCAGACCAGGGAGAGCCCTCTTGATGTATGAACCTCTAGCTATTAGGACTTTGGTACGAAGAGATCCATTAAAAACTACTGGGTAATTAGTTTGGGGCTCAGCAGTAGAGTGCTTGCCTCCCATGTGTAAGACTGTGGGTTCAATCCCCAGTTTGGGGGAGGGGTGCTAATAGGTAATAAAGAATTTAAAAACACAGAAACAAATTGTGCATTTGCCATCATGAATTTCTTATTCTAATAAAATAAGAATCCCCTCTTTTTCTCTCCTCCATCCCACTTCTTTTTTCTTTTCTTTTTCTTTTGTTTCTTTTCAGGCTCAACTCTATGAAGTTTTTCTTTATTTGTTTTGTTTTGCATTCCTGCAAATCAGACTCAGGGTCTCCCATGTGCTAGGCAAGCATCTGACAACTGAGATACCCACCCACAGCCCAAGGTTTTTATCTTAAACTATTCTAATGCTTAGCCTCAGGCACTTGAAGGTTGGTGTAGATACCAAGTATTTTTGTTACCCAGCTTCAAGGATTCTGCTTTTGGGCTTGAACTTTTACATCTATTTGACCCTGACCTCGCTTAGCTTCAGGGACCCTTCCATCTTCCCAAAACTCAATCCTTTAACTACTGTCTTTAACAATGTGCCAAACCCTTACAATAGCATTTTAGCTCATTTCAGATTTCACTGTCATTGATGTTTAAAAATAATTTCTCAAATTCAAATTTATTTTGAATTGTATTGATTTTTTAATATATATAATTGCAAAACTCAAAGGACACCAAAGGGCTTGTAGGCAAAAGTAAGTCTCCCTCCCAGCCCTACCTTCTAGCCACAGGATTTTCCTTCCCAAAGTAAAAAGTTCTTACCATCATAAATATTCTTACAGAGATATTTTATACATACACCAGTTCATATGTGTATACACATACACATACACACACACATATGTGTACACATTATTTACATTGATTTTCACTTATATAAGCAATGCATAAACATTATTTTCTTACCAAATTAAAATAAAACAGGGTAGGCTTACATCCCCTTGACCATTTCTCTAATTCCAGTCTCTTCCCAAGTGTACCAGTTAACAATCTAGCATCAGCTTTGATTAAATTCTTCCAAAATGTTTCTTTGTACTTACTACAAATATACATGCCTATAAAAGACATGGAGCATTATTTTATTGTTTCTCTTAAATAAGGCCTCATCATGTTGCCTAAACTGGCCTCAAAATTGAGATCCTCCCACCTCAGCATCCTGTGTAGCTGGGAATATAGGAGTGCTCTACCATGCCTGGCTGGTTTTTGTTTGTTTTTGTTTTAAAAGATATACTACAAGAATTATTTGGCAGCCTAGGCGCGATGGCACATGCCTGTAATCCTAGTGACTCTGGAGACTGAGGCAGGAGGATCGCAAGTTCAAAGCCAGTCTCAGCAAATTAGCAAGGCCCGAAGCAACTCAGTGAGACTCTGTCTCAAAATAAGATTAAAAAGGGCTGGGGATGTAGTTCAGTAATAAAGTACCCTGAGTTCAATCTCCAGTACCAAAAAATAAATAAAAAAGAATCAGCTTGCTTTTGGCCAATTTTTTAATAGGACAATCTTTAAAGTGCCTCTTGACTCTGATAATAGGACCCTCTTCTCTACTGTGCCTGGTTTTTTTAAAGGCCAAATGTTTCCTTTCCTTCCAGGTTCCTGCCTCCTGTTGTTCTACTCACAAAGTTCCTGTTTCTTTTCCCAAGAGAGCAGCTGAGTTCAATTATTCCATCATGGAATAAAACTTGACACAGACACTAACAAGAAGATCATCCTCTCACCTGGTCATTAGCTGGAGAGTTCAAAACCGGTAAGATGTCATGCCAGGCTGCCTTTTACAGTGAACTGTAATCAATCCTGTCACTGAAACAGGAACCTTTGACACATTGTCTAAAGAGAAAAGGCAAAATTTGAAACATTTAAATGATCAGATCCTGTGCAGAATCCGCTACTTGACAGTAATGGTCGTGTTGCTTTGGTGCAACACCTCGAACTGAAGATCACATAGTCATCTGGACAGAAGATGCTACTTCTGAGAAATAATCAAAGCTTTGCCACAGGTGCGTATAGCCAAAAGGCAACTTACACATTTCACACAGAGTATATAAAGACTTCAGGGAACATAGAGCTCCCTACAAAGCCACCTACTGCATTTTGAGCTGGCTCAGTATTTTTTATTGCTCCTTTGGGTCCTATTCTGATTTCTGGAGTGATATTGAATGAATTTAATCCATCTTACATATGATCAGAGCAATTTTTCATGCACGGAAAAAAAAATCATAGTAAATCTGAAAAAAACCTGTAGCTATCTAGAACATGACCAGACCTCCAAGGCAACCTAATTTACCCAAATACTATATCTGTGAATATAAGGATGTCAGCTTTCTCTTCCTTATCAGTAAACTTTGTAACAATGCTGTTGCTATTGCTAATGCTTATTTTAAAGTTCTCCCATCCAGGCAAGGTAGCACATACCTGTAATCCCAGAGGTTCAGGAGGCTGAGCCAGGAGAATCACAAGTTTGAGATCAGCCTCAGCAACTTAATGAGGCCCTGAGCAACTTAATGAGGACTTGCCTCAAATAATAAAAAGGTCTAGGGATGTGGCTCAGTGGTAAAGCACCCCTAGGTTCAAACCCTGGTACCAAAGAAATAAATAAAAATAAGATTCTCTGAAATACCATTTTTGGGGAAAAATCTCTGTTTCTTTTGTTATATCATCTCTGGAAATGAGGACCAAGGCCCTCCTTGGGTTTTTTATGATATGTTTACCAAAGTGGAGATCCAAGGAATGGCTACTTGAAATCTAGCTCTTTCTTCTCCAAAACGTTTTTTTTTTTTTCTTTTTGATACCGGGGATTGAACTCAGGGGTACCCAACCACTGAGCCACTTCCCCAGCCCTATTTTTTATTTTATTTAGAATCAGGGTCTCACTGAGTTGCTTAGCACCTTGCTTTTGCTGAGGCTGGCTTTGAACTCATGATCCTCCTGCCTCAGCCTCCCGAGCTGCTGGGATTAAAGGCATGCACCACTGCACCCTGCTCCCACACAATATTTAATGTTTTCATTGCTTATGCTTACTTCAGTTACTTTAATCCCATCAGATCTGTGGTTAGTGAAGTGGTATTTGAAATGTTAGCTCATATTCTTTCCATAGTATAGCCATCAGTATAGTCAAAAAGATTGCATGCCTCATTCATGTGCTGTATGTATGGAATTCTTATAGTTGCCATGCCTAAAATAGACTTGTTGTAATCTGTATTTATCACATAAGCTGAAGAACATGTTTTCTTAAGCAAGCCAAAATATTGGGTTCAATCCTTTTGATGAAATGCACGTTTTCCTTTAAGAGACACAATCTTCAATCAAAAATTTGAATAAAATGATGCTTTATAAAAGAATGTCTTCTGGTTAACTTTAGGATGCTGAAAACGCATTTGTGATTATGCTTTGGCTTTTGTCCCATGTCATTTTCACTTGATTGTGTGATTCTTCACTCATTTTGAGCTGCTCTTTGTGGTGTTTTATTTCTCTTAGCTATGCAAACAGTTCTAGTAGTGGGATTGGCTTCAGCAAGACTGACTGGCCAATTTGAGGCTTGACTACTGCCAACTCAGGATGGTTTAGGGTTTGTGAAAATGCCCCCAGAGAGAGGCAAGAATGTTTTCTTTATTTTTTTGTTGTGGTGGTTTGGGGTTTTGTTTTGTTTTGTTTGAGTACTAGGGATTGAAATGAGGGGTGCTAACCCCTGAGCCACATCACTAGCCCAAAGAGACTAAGGTCTCTTTGCTAAGTGCCTCATAAGTTGCTGAGGCTTGCTTTGAATTCGTGATTCTCCTGCCTCAGCCTCCCCAGCTGCTGGGATTACAGGCGTGCACCACCATACGCTGCTCCTTTATTCTTTTGTGTCTGAAGTTAGCTCTTTCCCTTCCCTCTCCTTAGCAGCCTGTCTCTTTCTTTCCCACAACATTTAATGTGATCCATTGATCATGCTCATTTTAATTATTTTAATCCCATCAGATTTGTGGTTGATAAAAAGCTGTTTTGAAATATTAGCTCACTTTTTTTTGAAGGAAAGATCCAGGGTGCTTCAGAGAGAGACATGGAGGGACTGCTAGGCTGATTTAGTTTGTATCTTTCCTTCAAAGCCACCAAAAATTGGTTCTAGGCTTCTAGCACTCAGTTGAGAGTTAAAAGTATTTATGTGATGTGCCTGTGGTAAAGATTTTCTTCCATTCTGTAGGCTCTCTCTTCACATTATTGATAGTTTCCTTTGCTGAGAAGAAACTTTTTAGTTGAATCCATCCCATTGATTGATTCTTGATTTTATTTCTTGTGCTTTAGTGTTGCCGCCTGAAGCGATTGCCGCTTGGAGCAATGACGCCGCGGGAATAAGTTCAGAGGCAGACTGGAAAAGAACAGGCTCTTTATTCTGCTAGCTTCTCTCTCTGGCTCCAACAGCAACTCCAATACGATCCACACTCCTGCAACCACCACACACAATGGGGCCGACCCGATCCACACTCCCCCGGGCCAAGTCTCGTGAGACCATGCAAATGGCGCCCACCTGATCCGCCATGTCCCAGGCCAAGTCTTGCGAGACCATGGAAGGTGGTAATGCTTGAACATTTTTATGGTTCACAGCTAACTGCAATCTTAGCTATCTCCTTAATTAGGGCTCCTACACTTTAGGAGTCTTGTTAAGGAAGTCGGAGCCTAATCTGACATGATGAAGATTTGGGCCTACTTTTTCTTCTATTAGGTCTCTGGTCCAATTCCTAGGTCCTTGATCCACTTTGAGTTGAGTTTTGTGCAGGATGAGAGATAGGGGTCTAATCTCCATTTTGTTACATGTGGATTTCCCATTTTTCCAGCACCATTTGTTGAAGAGACTGTCTTTTCTTTGATGTATGTTTTTGGCACCTGTGCCTAGTATACGATAACTATATTTATGTGGGTTTGCCTCTGTGTCCTCTATTCTATACCATTAGTGTACATGTCTATTTTTGTGCCAATACCATGCTCTTTTTATTACTATAGCTCTGTAGTATAGTTTAAGGCCTGGTATTGTGATGCTTCCTGCTTCATTCTTCTTGCTAAGGATTGCTTTGGCTATTCTGGGTCTCTTACTTTTCCAAATGAATTTTATGATTGCTTTGCTTTTTCTATTTCTTTTTTTTAATATTTATTTATTTGTTTTAGTTGTACACATTGCATTTATTTGTACATGGTGCTGAGGATGGAACCCGGGCCATGCACGTGCTAGGCGAGCAGTCTACTGCTGAGCCACAACCCCAGCCCCTGCTTTTTCTATTTCTATGAAGAATGACATTGGTATTTTAATGGAATTCCTTTAAATTTGTGTAATGCTTTTGGAAATATGGCCATTTTGCCAATATTAATTCTGCCTATCCAAGACCATGGGAGATCTTTCCATCTTCTAAGGTCTTCTTCAATTTCTTTCTTTAGTGTTCTGTAGTTCTTATTGTAGAGGTCTTTCATCTCCTTTGTTAGGTTGATTGCCACATTAATGTTGATAGGAGCACAATTCACAATAGCTAAACTGTGGAACCAACATAGATACCCTACAACAGATGAATGGATAAAGAAAATGTGGTACATATACACAGTGGAATATTACTCAGCCTTAAAGAAGAACAAAATTATGCCATTTGCAGGTAAATGGATGGAGTTGGAGAATATCATGCTAAGCAAAATAAGTCAATCCCAAAAAAGTCAAAGGCCAAATATTTTATCTGATATGCAGATGCTGATCCATAATAGGGGGGCGGGGTCTAGGGTAGAATGGAGGAACTTTGGATTAGGCAGAGGGGAATGAGGGGGGGTGTAGAGGTGGGAAGGATGAGGGAATGAGATGGACATTATCACCCTCTGTACATGTATGATTGCAAATATGATGTGACTCTGTGTCACGTACAGCCAGAGAAATGAGAAGGTGTGCTCCATCTGTGTACTATGACTTGAAATGCATTCTGCTGTTGTGTGTAACTCATTAGAACAAATTTTTAAAACTTTTTTTCAAAGTATTTGCCTTTTGCAAAATGTAGGGAACAGTGGGGCAGGGTGCTCGGCTACCACAGTCCTGCCCTAGTCTTTTCCATTTTGCCTGTGTTCCTCTGCACTCTCCTTACCGTGATGCTTTGAACAGGGTAAACATTCTACAGTTATCTATGAAAAGATAGATACCAATAGCCGAATACCAAACAACTGCTCTCACTTGGTATGCCCCCACCACCAGCCCAGATCAACCTGTTTCTCAAAGACAGGAGGGAGATAATTCTGGATTGGTTTATGAGGTATAGCAGGGTTTAAATGTATGCACTACAATTCAAGCATGAAAAATAATGTACCTTTCTCTGTTTTCTTGAACTGATCTAGTGACTCTGAAAACTCCTAGCAGCTGAGCAAAGCATATGAGCTCAAAGAATGAGTTGTTCCATGTCTCTCTGGCAGACAGCGGTAGTAGATAGATTAAGGCTTGCCTATTCAAGGCTACCAGGTCTTCTAGTTTTAGAATTCATTTCAAATCAATTTCATCCTCTTTGGATAATTGCTCAGTTTTTCAGGCTATCTGCCTTCTCCTTACCTCCTTTCCCCCAGATGGCACGTGAACACAGAAGGAGTTTACCTGTTTTCAAGGTGACAGGGACAGGGGCTTCTTGTCCTCTGTTGGTCCTTCTCAGCAGGCTCATGCTGATCTCATTAAGATGTAGTTCAACTCTCCTGGTTTTCGAACATCAGTTACTGTCCTCCTTGCACCTTCTTCTGAAATTTCAGCTGAGACTCCAGTTTTGATTCACAAATTAGACATGAGCAATAAAAAGTGATTGCTTTCCCCCATTAACTAGGCACCCCATGTCAGCTTACCTATCTGTATCTATATATTTACACATCTTCTTACAAAAATTTAAGGATGGGATAATGTTCTGTTAACTACAGGCACAAAGTTGTACAGCAGAGCTCTGGGACTTGATCATCTTGCAAAACTGAAATTTGATACCTGCAACCCTCTTCCCCAGTCCCTGGCAATCACCGTTCTACTCTCTGCTTCTCTATGTTTGACCACTTCATATACCTCACAGGAGCAGTATCATGAAGTATGTGCCCTTATGTGACTGCTTTATTTCACTTAGCATAATGTCCTCCAGTTGTATCCATGTTGTCACATAAGGCAGGATTCTTTTTATTGCTGAATAGTATCCCATCGCATGAATATACCACGTTTTCTTTTTTCATTCTTCCACTAATGGACATTTAAGTTGTTTTCACATCTTGGCTATTGTGAATAAACCTGCAGTGAACATGGCAGTGCAGAAATCTCTTTGAGAGATCCTTCTTTTTTTTTTTTTTTTTTTTTTTGAAGTTAATTATTTTTATTACAGTGTTACTCAAATATGTAACAACACAAAATTGACATAACAAATATTTCTACAGTATTTATCATGTTTCAGTCTGTTTTAACAGTTTTATATATGGTAACACATTTGTTTCTGATGTCAGTCTTCTGAGTTGAGTGCTATTATTATTGCCTCATTTTACATTTGAAAACACTGAAAAACAGAGTAGGTAAATAATTTGAACAAGGGCCTACAGTGAGGGTTTGTCACTGTGGCTCAGGAATCCATGTTCTAAAGCATTCTGCAGCACTTCAAATAAATATCAGCTCCTTATGCACATAGCTTATATATAATTATGAAACCCAAACCCAATCATAAATTACAAGCAGAAAGCAATAACTTTATTCTACTTCTCATTTGCTCCTCCCCATCAGTCTACTCTACAAAACAGCTATAGTAGGCGCTCAGTGATGCTAACTTCTGTTAGGTGGTGTTTAAGCAAAGAATTGGGAGCCACATAGTTATATATGGAAAGAGCAAACTAGGAACAAAAAATATCACAGTCCAAGGACTCTGATCAAGAAACATTCTTGGCATACTCAGTGAATTGTAACTAGGCTATTGTGTCTAGAGTGTGGTTGGTGAAGTGTAGAGTAATGAGATTTGGAGTTAGAGTTAGTGAAAATCCAGATTATGATCTGTGTTTTTAATTTTACTGTGTGTGTGAAAGAAAGAGGGATAATGCATGATTTTTAATAGCATATTGACATGTCCTGACTTATGTTTTAATGAGATCCTTATTTCAATTTTCTCGTATAGATACCCAGAACGGTGTGAAGATAACTGGATATCCACATACAAAACAATGAAATTGGACATTTATCTTACACCATACACAAAAACCAACTCAATATGTACTAAAGACTTGAACCTGAATCTGTAAAACACCTTGAAGAAACCACAGGGGGAAAACTCCATGGCATTGGTTTTGTTGATGATTTCATGGAATGACACCAAAGCAAGGCAACAAAAATAAAAATGGACAAATGGGACTGCATCAAACTCAAAAGTCTTGCTTAGCAGAGGTAATGATTGACAGAGTGAAAGGGCAACCTATGGAAAGGGAGAAAATATCTACAAACACCTCAGTTCTTAAAGACCCTCCTGGCCCCTGAAGCTCTCCTCCTGTGAGGTCCCTTCATCCATCACTGGACCCCTCACAGGGCCACACAGGAATCTCTGCATCCCTTCCATTCCTTCTCCAGGCCTAGGGATCTAGTGTAGACACTAATGGTCTTCTACACCCATCTGTATTGAATGGGGCAGGAGTAAATTAATTTGATAAGGCTTTTGCAACAAAGTGTCACAAACTGCAGCTGAAAACCCTGGAAATTTGTTTCTCACAGTTCTGGAGGCCAGACCTCCAAATCAAGGTGTCAGCCATGTTGGATCTTTCTAGAGGCTTTGTGGAAGAGTTTGTGCCATGTTTCTACCCTAGCTTCTAGTGCCTGGTAGCAATCCTAGGCATTCTTGGAGTCCCATCTGTACCTGCATCTTTCATCACATGGTGTTCTCCTTAAGTATCTCTGTTTCTAAAACTCCCTCTTCTCTTAAGGATACCAGCCATTGGATTAGGGCCCAACCTAATCCACCATGACATCATTTTAATTTGATTACATCTGCGAACATCCCATTTCCAAGTAAAATCACACTTACAGGTGCCAGGGATGTTGGCCTATCTTTGGGGGAGCACAATTCAATCCATGACAAAGAGAAAGGACCTAGTGCCTATGTGCAGTTCTTCTTGGACTCTTCCTCAACCAACCTGACATTTGCAATTTCTATCATCTGATTCCAGCCCACTAGTATCCATCATGACTGGTGGAAACTGTTCCTCCATCATGTCCTCTTTCCACAGACATGAGTCATGCTCAATGCTCAAACTTTGCTCTTGATACATCAATGTTGAAGGTAGTTAGAGAGATTTCCCAGTGCCCTTTGTTGAGGCTTAACCATGGCCTCCCACCCACTTGGTATTTAGAAACATGGGAGTTCTTCTGATGCTCTGAGGGGGTAACAACCCCTGATTACTCCTTAAGATTCTTCTTCCTCTCCTTAAAGATCAGGACACCTAGATTTTTTTTTTCCAGTGTAAATGGTCTTATCAGACCTTTGAATGGAGGGCTTAGGGGTAAAGAAATTATGGACTGGTGGACCAAGAAAACTGCAGACCCCATGGAAGAAAAGAAAGGGTGTAGTAGGAGACTTTAGAAATGAGATTGCAGGTTCTGCATATACAGGGTCCCCAGCATGAAAGTACTAAGTGACAATTGTTTGTGTACACATCTGTTCTGCTCCCTCTGCAACATCATTCCAATGGACACTGACCTGTTCAGAGTGGCTCAGAGTTAGCTGGTATGAGGTCACCTGCCTTCAGGATATAATACTAATTTTATCTAAGCCTCAGTTTCCTTATCCAAATTGTTCTTGACTTCTATTGACTTGGCCTATGATTTTCAACTTCGCAATGATGCAAAAGTGAGACACATTCAATAGAAGCCATTACTTCGAATTTTCAATGTTGATCTTTTCCAAGGCTAGTAATAGGTGGTATGGAAATCTAATGGTGCTGGGTTGAGGCGTGAGTAGCAACCCCCTATCTACCATGTGAGCACAAAGAAAAACGACCCAGACTCTAAAGTGTGCTGTGTTGCTAAGCTAGGATGTCCAGTAGGTTAGGTATATCACATGCAGCTTTGACTTTAGATATTTTCAACTTGCATCCCTTCTCTGAAATTATGTCTCCTTTAAATATTTACCTACCCCCTGAATAAAAATAAGGAAGAACAATGTACTCCTTCCTTAAAGGGAACTTCTCCTGAGATTTCACATAAGATATCTCAGATCTCAGGCCAGAACTGATTTGACGATCACTGAGCTTGACTGAACAGTCCTAACTAGGGAACTTTAGGACTTGCATGCTAACACCATTTTGCACAATAATTATGCATAGCACAAAATATGTTTGAATTTGGAGGGGGAAATGTCATTTGATCATCAGACTAATCTTCAGTTCACATGTGCTCATGATTCATCATTTATTGCTTACAACATTTTGGATAAAAAGAAATACTAGTCAGTCACTGCCCTGAGTTATCTGAAAAGGGGAAGAGGAATGAGTCTCATGGTCCCTTCTGCTCAGCGCTGCCTTCTCTTCACAAGACCTGGCCAGCTCTGTCACTGACCCTTACTGGAGAAGAGGGTAAAGAGGAGGTAGGGTTTACACTAGTAGGAAAAAGTCAAGATTCAGCTGGAAATAGCTGAGGGCAGCATTTTTGGTGTTTTGTTTTTTTTTTTCTCTTCACAAATAAAGCCAGCCCTTGGGTTGAAGTGACACTAGGTCATCCTGTCTTAGTTGTTGGTGCGACCATTCACCCTGTCACCAAGGTCAGAATCTATGAGGCCCACATGACTTTTCTCTTTCTCTCCACCCCAGATCTAACATATCAGCAATTTCTATCAGCTCTACCTTTAGAACAGATGCCAAACCTAACTGCTCCTGCCATTCCCACTATGGCTTCTCACCTAACCCACAGCCTCTGTTGAGTTCCCAATCCATGCTCTGGTGTCTCTATAGTCCATTTGTTCATTTTTCACCCAGGTTCCAGAGCAATCTTTAAAACACGTATCATATAACTTTATTGCTCTATTCAAAACCTTTGTCTAGTAATCTCATCATACATGTAATAATTAAATTCCTCTTGCCTGTCCCCAAGGCCCTGCAGTGAGAGCTCAGAAAGTTTCTGTTACTGTACTTCCTTCACAATTTACCCTGAACACACTTTGGCCTTCTTGCCATCTTATCCATCTCCCAGGCTTGTTGCCATCCCCCTCAATATGCCCTCTGTCTGAAATAGTCTCACCCACTTCCCTTCACTCAGATGTGACCAGCCCAGAGCTCAAAAATAGCTGTCAGCTGTTCGCAGTGTCACACACCTGTAATCCCAATGACTCAATGACTCAGGAGGCTGGGGCAAGAGGATCGCAAGTTCAAAACCAGCTTCAGCAACCTAGCAAGGCCCTTATCAACTTAGAGAGACTCTGTCTCTAAATAAAATATTTTTTAAAGGGCTGGGAATGTGACTCAGTAGTTAAGCACCCCTGGGTTTTAATCCCCGGTACCAAAAAAAAAAAAAAAAGAAAGAAAAAGAAAAGAAAAGAAAAGGAAAAGCTGTCAAATGAAAGGATGAATAAATCATACCCTGAAAAAGACTTCTTGTACTTCATCACTCTCCACACCTAATCTGAGCCTCCATTTCTTCCATTAATTTAGAGTCTCAGGATGGGGGCAGGGGCTCAGGCTTCAAGAGTTTTTAAAACTAACTACTCAGGTGATTCCAAGGGACACCCATGATAACATTTATCTCAGAAACCACTCAGATAAATCAGGGATTTTTAAAGTTTGACATACATATAAGTCATCTGGAGATCCTGTTAAAATGCAGATTCTGATTGAGTGTTATAGAAGTAATAGCTATTACATGTGTCTGAGAGCCTTCTAATGAGTTCTGGGTGACACCACTGCTGCACACCCATGGACATATTAGTATATTAATTAATTACTATCATGATCCAAACACCTACCTCTGGACCTTGCTGTATTAGGGATCAATGCTTCAACATAGGACCTTCTCGGGGACAATCCAGATCCAGATTATAATTAATTAAGGAAAGGAAGAAGAGTCTTTAGGAGCAATCAGGGGTTGCCTTTGACAGCAAGGGCCTAGATGATGCCTACAAGCCCCACAGCTCTGCACACTGTGTCTAACACCATCCACCTCAACCTCTGCCTAAAGAGCCCATTAGTTTCTCCCACCTTGGAGGGCTCTGGAATCCTCTAGGAGCACTGAAGAGAAAGAGTCACTGTAGAGGAAAAGTTACTTCATTTAAAATAAATTTTTTTAAAATTTTAAGCTTTTGAAGTAATTTTAGACTTACAAAAATGTTGCAAAAAGAGTACAAAGAATTCATCCATATTTTTCACTGAGATTCCCCACATCCAATCTTATTTATCCTCTATTACAATGATCTTAATCATAAATTAATATTGACATAATGCTAATAACTAATACCTGCATATTTTATTCAAACTTTGCCCATTGCCCCACAAATGTCCCTTTTCTGATCTGTGATCCAATCCAGCATCATGGTTTGGATTTCGTTCTCATGTCTCATCAGTTCCTTTGATCTAGAACAATTCCTCAGCTTTTGTTTTTCATAACCTTGAAACATTCTAAGCATATTGGCCAGTTGTTTTGTAGAATGTCCCTCAATTTGGGTCCATATGATATTTCCTCATGATTAAATTCAGGTGGTAAGTTTGGAGCAAGAACATCATAGAAGTGACATTGTGACCCTCTCAGTGCATTATACATTTATATTGGGAGGCATAAGATTTGAGTTTATCCCTTGCTAATGGTATTTCCTGTAGCCTCTTGGTTAAGGTGGTATCTTCTAGCACTGCTTTCTCCTTTGTAATGAACTAAGTATGTTTGTGAAGGCGTTTTGAGACTGTAGATATGCTGCATTTCATCACATTTTTCACCCACTAATTTAATCATTCACTGATGGTTTTTACCTGAAAGAATTATTATTGTGGTATTTGGTCAAGAGAGTTGTTTTCAGTTTTCATTATTCCTTTTATATTTATCAGTTGGAGTTGTGCTGAAAGGAAGACTTTCTCATCTCCACCATTTATTTATTTTTTAAAATTATTTATAGGGGTATTGATTTGTGAGTTCTTTTTTAAATGCTATGACTTAGAACCTGTTACTTTTTCTTTCTTTCCTTTGGTTTGCCCAAATTGCCCATTTGAGCTGGCTTCTTCATCCTTTGACATGTCTTCATCACATTTTTCTTTCTTTCAATCACTTTCTTATGATTTGGAACCACAAGATGTCCTTGGCTCATCTTGCTCTTTCCCTACCCTAGTGCAGAATTAGCTATTTTCTGAAAAAGTGCTGGTTCCTTTTTTTTTTTTTTTTTTTTGGTAAATGGTATTTACATATCAAGATTTGAATATGAGATATACTCATCAGAATTGGAATATCATTGATTCTACCTATATATTTATAAATACATCTGCATTTATTTCTATATCTAAAAGCTGTATTAAAAGCCATTGGTTTAAATTTATTTTGTATTGTATTATACATATATTTGTATTATAGGTATGTATTATATTTGCATATTATATTATATTTTGTATTATATTTATTTTTGTATTATATTTGGAATCCCTCCATCTTTACCCTTCATTCTCTCTTTTCTTCTCCATTCCTTTCTTTCCTCCCTCCCTCGCCTCCTTTCTTCCTCCTCCTCACTCCCTTTCTTTCCTTTTTTTGGTCTCCTCTACCTCCTCCTGTAGTCTTTGTCTTCTGGGAGCTCATGACTCAACTTTGTACCTATCTGGTATAATGACAGGTAGACCTGGGGGCTCAAGGACCTCAGTTCAGTTCCAGAACACCACTTTCCAGCTTTGTGACCTTGGGCAAGCATTTCTACCATAATAGATCCTCAAGGAAACAAAAATCCTTTCCAGGCTCAGTCCCGGAAATCAGACTAAAACTGTTTGTTTTGAAATTTTCTGCCTTATAAGCTTGGTTTATCTCTTACTGCAGTTTGTCTGCCTTTTATGAAGACACTCAGATAAGCTACCGTCCTTGAGCTGTCCTTTCCAGCACTTCTGAGCAATTTAATCACTATTTCTCCCTTTAATTTTTCTCTGGCATATTTGCTTCCCCACTAGAGTTCTGAGTGAAGTCACTTTCTGCTCTATGTTCATTTATCTTTTATATCCATTATATAACTTGGAATCTATTTGTCTATCTTTTAAGGGCAAAATGATTGCCACTCTGCGTTAGCTTTTCATTGCTC
The DNA here is from genome assembly GCA_025594165.1 of Tamias sibiricus. Taxonomy (NCBI): domain Eukaryota; kingdom Metazoa; phylum Chordata; class Mammalia; order Rodentia; family Sciuridae; genus Tamias; species Tamias sibiricus. The sequence goes on from CM046664.1 coordinate 83,389,085, forward strand.
TGATGAAATACCTAACATAAACAGCTTAAAGGAGGAAAGATGCATTTCAGATCATGAGTTCAGAGATTTCAGTCCATAGTTGGATGGTTCCATCACTTTGAGCTTGGGGTGAGGCAGAACATCATGGCAGAAGGATATGGCAGAGGAAAACTGCTCAGTTCGTGGTAACCAGGAAATAGAGACAAAGGCCAGGGAAAAGACAGAGTCCTAAAAGATAAGCCCCAGTGACCTACTTCCTCCAACCATGCCCCTCCTACTTACCATTTCCACCTCCTCCCAGTGGTCCATTGAAATTATTAATCAATCAAATGGATTTATCCACTAATGAGGTTAGAGCCTTCATGATCCAAATACGCACCCCTGGACCTTGCTGCATTAGGGATCAAGTCTTCAACGCATGACCTTCTGGGGGACAATCCAGGTCCAGATTATAACAAGCTCTAAACCACCTCTCTGGGAAGGATACTTCCCAATGAACTTGTGCTATTTTTCTCTTGGAAGCCATAATGACAGCATCATGGACAAAATCAGTTTAATTCCCTGAGCATTCAATTTTTCTTTTTCCAAGAGTATCTGCAACTTCCCAACAGGCAGTTATGTTTAAAATTGTTTAAGAACAAAGACTTTGGCAAACCTGCAGTGGCCGGGAGCTGTGTCTGTATTCTTTTTAGAGCATTTGCTTTTTAATAGCCTGAGAAATAAATCCCTATTTTAAAAGGAAGAACTATTTACCATCTGTGGTTCATGCATGTCTGAGGCAGAGAAAATCTGCCATTTGCACACATTTGTGATGAAGTTGGCAGTTTCTAAGGAGGGTCTCACCAGCAGGGAGTGACATGGAAATGCTTGGCTTCTGAAAACTCACTTGGTACAATATGGTGAGCTGGCTATATGGCTTTTGCTTGAAGCAAAATTTTAAGTATCTTAAGAGTAGTATCTTCTCATTTTTCTCTTGTGGCAAAATCTGAGTATCATCAATAGAGGAGTTGGCATGGTTCTAGATAAAATAATGAGTAATGAATATATTCACCAGATGTCCAGGCACTGTTAAGCAGTTCAAGGAAGACCAGTGTTCATTTTCCAAAGGGCCTTATGTGGCAGGGAGGGCCACATGTAAAGTGTACAAAGAGGGAAGAGGTAAGGCAGAGAAAGTATGAACCAAAAAAGCCACTTCACAGAAAGGAGACTGTGCAGGGACAGAAAAAGTAAAAGAAGAAATTTTGTCATTACCATGAGTGAAAATTATCATGGCAATGAGAATGAGAAAAGATTTTAAAGAGGATGCATTAAAAAGTCCAAGTAATTTGTGAGGCGAGACTGCTAAGTTGCCTTTTCAAGGAAACCTTGCATAAATATTGAGATTATTTTTCAGTGTTTTTGGCTTAGACTGGGGTTTCTTTAAAAACTAATAATAAAAGAAAGAAAAAAGAAACATACACTCTAAGCAGCAACAGGCTCTGGTGCTGATTTAGTATATTTGAATTATGAGCAAAGGTGATAGTCATGAAGCATGGGCACTGGACCAATAGAATGGATACTCAAATTATCAGAATGGCTATCAGCTATGAACAGAAGTGCACCACACTGAAGTATGCCTCCCTAAAGTCACCTCTGCTTATCAGGGCTATCTAGTCTGAAAGTGATTTATAGAAATTTGTAGGCATGGAGGAATTGCCTAAGCTCAAATGCCCTCCACTTTTAGTACTATTGCAACCTCGTGAGAAAATGTTGGGGGATAAGTCAGGGCATGAGCAAAAGAAGAGTTTCAGGTAGCCTGACTCCTACCTGGGCATTACCAGACAATGTTACTATACGAAAAATACCTGCCAACTCTATTTCAAATAAGAGAATAAGAAAATAGGCAATCTTGTTGCTTTTTTTGATAGGATAATAGAATGACAGAGTACTATAACTGAAAATAATCCCTCATCAAAAGTCCATTTTCTACCCTAAATTTCCTAGCATCCTTGTATTTAGGTAGGGCCTATATAACTAATTCTGACCAATGAACTGTAAGCAGAGTGACATGAATTGCTTTTAGACCCAGGAGGCCAAAATCAGTGTGCTTCTTTCAAATTTTTTCTGCCATTTTTCCTGAAATAAATTTTGAGGCCATGTGTCCCAAATGCTATGGCTATAAAATGGATAACAGGTATTCAGTTTGCACCAAACTTTATGTAAAAGAGAAACCTTTTGTGTTAAATCGCTGAGGTTTACACAGCATAGCATAACTTTTACTTACCAGAAGCTGGTCCCTTGTGGATATTGCATAACAAATATCCGAGGCATTTTCATATCATTGTCTTTACTGGAAAACAGTGAAGACATGGATATTGGATCCATATGATACCTAACAAAACATTCCCTAAAGTTTCCATCTGTAGTAACTTGGGGAAATAGAGCATAAGCACAGTGTGCCAGCAGCTCTGAAGGAAGACATTAGAAAACAGAATAAACACAGGTGGAGCATCCCGAATCTAAAAACCCCAGATCCAAAGTGCTACAAACTTGAAAACTTTTCAAGCACCAACATAATGCCACAGATGAAAAAATTCCATACGTGAGCTCATATGACAGGTCATAGTCAAAACACAGGTGCACTAAAAATACTGCATAAAATTACCTTCAGTTTATATATATAAGGCGTATAGGAAACATAAATGAATTTTGTGTTTGGATTTGGGTCCCATCCCCAAAAACACCTCATTCATGCAAATATATGAAAATACTCCGAAATCTAAAAATATCCAAAATCTGGAGCATTTCTGGTCCCAAGCATTTTGGATAAGGGACACTCAGCCCATAGCATGTATTGGCTGCCTTTGGCAAAAATATTATAAGAAAGAGTTGAGCTCAGTGGAGGAATGGCTGGCAAAAATGCATAGGAACAAGAAGTGTTCAGAAATCCAGAATTGGAAAATACAGTTTCTTCCAGACTACCAGTGTAAGCAACAGGCATAAAACAATATTAGACCTGCTTCTAATTAGAATAAAACAAGCGGCAGAACTCTGCTCTCATACTAATGAGAAAAAGCTGGGTAATTTAAAAAATCATAAAATGTCCTCGAGTCCACCAAAACCGAAATCACAAGACAACCAAGTAAACAATTCCACTGAGCAATTCCCTCCTGCAAGAGAGTAGACACTCGAGCTGTTTCACCTTTGTCAAAGCAAGACAGGTTGAGATGGCCAGCACGAAAAAAAGTGAGAGGAGGTCAGTTAAATTTTTCATGAACTCTTCAAATCTAGCACGATAGTTTAAAAACAGCCCCAAGAGTCCTGGATGCAGGTGAAGTTTGCAATTGCTGCCAAGATCTTTTCCATGGGCTTCCACCAGAAGAGCAAACTTGCCTTATGGAAAAGTAAACTGAATGCAACTGGACTTAAAAATGACCCCTGGGTTCACAGAGAGAGAAAAAACAATGCTGAAAGAACCAACTCATCTCTTCTGGAAAATACTATCAAAATTTCTGCCTTAGGTCAGAATCATTTCCTCAGTTAATCAACTTATCAATTCATGAATGCTTTTTAAGATTGAGTCTTTGCTTCATTGTATGTTTTATCTGCAATAAATTTCTACAAATATCTCATTATGCCTGAACAGAAGCACTTCCACCTTAGTGTTGGCTGTGCAGTTTTGTAAATGAATTTTAAAACTTTTGAGTTTGGAAAGGCCTTATTCAAGTTTGGGGACTGGAGCTATTGAGTGACTTTTAAGCAGTCTATCAGGTATAAAGAAAATACTAAAGTTTCACGGATGAAATACTAAGTGGGATTATAACATTGTTGATGGAAGAATGCAAAGTTCAAAATCCTTTGTTCCTTGGGCCTGTTTGAATTCAAGAACTCTGAGAGCCTGAAGAGTAAGGAGGACTTGGCAGCACTGCCTTCCCCACTCCAAAGTTTTTCTGTGCCATGTTCCAAAGTTATTGTTTGTTTTTACTTACAAATAAATTTTTATTATAGAATTTTGGAAAAGACCAAAAAAATGAAATAAAAACCATAAGCTCATCCCTTGGGTATAACCACTATTAACAATTTGATGTATTTACATCTAGGCTTCTTTCCTATGAATTTATATATTTTCAACTTTGGTTTTACATATTACATACTTTGTTGTACCTTCTCACATTTCTGAGCCTTTATGTAAATCTGCATTCTATCTTCACCTTAGGTAATGTTCCAGTGGCATTGTCTCCAATGCAAATACCTTAAACTTTTCATGGGAATCTGGTCCAATAGAACTCAAAGCCTTTCAAGTTCAACCGAAACCAGAAAATCTAGCGGAGGCAATTATTAAACATTTATATTTTAAAATTTATGCTTTAAACTAGGAGTGGTGGCACATGCCTATAATCCCAGCAGTTTGGGAGGCTGAGACAGGAGGATTGCAAGTTCAAGGCTGGCCTCAGCAACTTAGCAAGGCCATAAGCAACTTAGTGAGATCCTGACTCAAAAATTCTAAAAATATATTCTTAAAGTATATTTTTTAAAAAGAGCTGTGAATGTGGCTCAGTGTTAAAGTACCCCTGGATTGAATCTCCAATACAAAAAAAAAAAAAAAAAAAAGTTATGCTTTAAACTTCTTCAAAATCTAAATAAGATAGAGCTTTATGCCAAAGAGTTTTTCTTTGATATCTCTGAACATTTAATCATAGACTAGAGATTATAACTTCAAAACATAAGCTATTTAAGAAAATATACTTAGAAAAATGTATTTTTAGAACTGTTCAAAAAATAGGTCACTATAAGTTACAGACTATTCTGAGCACAATGATCTCAAGGAATCTACTGTAAAATATTTGAGAAAAGTGAAAATAGCTGTATTGGCAAAAAAAATCTATGCTTGAAGACTTAGAATATTAATTTTGTAAGTTTTAATTTTTTTTCAAACCCAACAGTCCAGGGAAAGTCAAGCTATTGGAATAGGAATAGGATCTCTTTCCATTTTTTCCCTGAGAATATTAAACAACATCCTCTAGATTCTTGGTTTCTTCAACATAAAATGGTGAGTTCTACTTGAATCATAGTGACAATGTCACCTGCCTATAGACTCAGTGTCTTCAGAGTATTATTTGTTTGTCACCTTTTTTAAAAAAATATTTATTTATTTGCTTTAGTTGTACACAATGCCTTTATTTTTATGTGGTGCTGAGGATCGAACCCGGGTCGCACACATTCTAGGCAAGCGCTCTACCGCTGAGCCACAACCCCAGCCCTGTTTGTCACCTTTTAATGTTTCTAGGCAGCTATCAGCAGCCTGAAAGCCCATAAGCAAGTGACTGACCTTGATACAGAAGGCACTTCTGCTTTGCTTATTCATAAAAATGTGCAAAAAACAGATTCAACATTTGCATTGTATAACATCTTTTTTCAAAAGAACACCACAGTGTTCTTAAAAAGAGAGATAGATCATATCCCAATAAATCATATCTAACAAAAGTCTCTCACATTTGTGTATAATGAGTTTTTGAAAATACATTTGAAAGTCAAGTGCCTGAAAGTCAAACAGTAGGGATATAGAGGATTCTGCTTCCAGAGAGCTTAAAAACATTATAAAATCCATAACTGTGATTAAAGACATAATTTTTTGCTTGAATTTACAATGTGTGCATGATAATTTAATTCACTAAAAACAATAAACCCTAAAGGTAGGTAGTTAAAATAGATGCTTTGAAATAATTTTTTAAAATTTCAACAGTCAGTTATCTCAGCTTGGGGAAGGAACTTATTTAAAGCTGGGGAAAGACTGACAGCAATTCTATTTAATAGTATCAGATCAGTTTTCTTAAAATTGTTCTCAAGAGACTGTTGGAGTCTTCTCCTGTGAGAAGGGGTCTTCTCCTGTGAGAAGGGGTCCATGAGAAGTTGTGCCTTTACAGTCTTGTGCACATCTCCCCATATTTGGTTGCTAATTCTCAATTTATACTTAGGTCAGCACTGTATATCCTCTATCGACATGCCTTGCCATTGGTGATATTTCAGAATGTCATCTGTGGTCCCTGGCTGGGACTTCCTCTGCAACTAAACTCACAGCCAAGCATTGGATGTCCATGGAACATCTGACTACAGGTAATTACTTGCTTTTGACATACTTGTCAGGGTTATCACTAATATTAACATTTTCCTTTTTTTACCCTCTGTTCATTTTTTTCTAAGATGATAATGGCAAAATGTTATAGATATTCAAATAATTGGAAAATGGCACATCAGTGCTCGTTGCCAACGACATAATGTTGAGAGTCAGACAGAATCACCACAAAAATAGCTTAACATTCATTTGTTGGCTGGAGTACAAATGTCCTAATCAGCAGAGGTCAGAAGATCTCATATTTAACAGTGGGGAGACCTTGAAAAAGTTCTGCAAAAGTCAAGGACTGCCTAACTCTCTTTGAGGAATAAGCACTGTTGATATCAAGATTAACCAAAAAATAAAACATTGCAGAAATTCTAGCTTTAAGTCATGGGGAAATACTTATATTAAGAAAATTAATTTTTCACAAAACTTTCCAGTAAACTATACACTTACTTGGACACCAAGTTGCAAGAAAAATTTGAGTGGAGTGAAAGTGGGAGAAGAGTAAAATATCTGGCAACAGGACACAATATAACCCCCAAATTTATAAATGCAAGTGTGGCTCCCAGTGGAGCTGCTCCCCAGTAGAGAGAATGGTCAGGGAGAGCCCTCAGTGCTCCAGAATTGGACGTGGCAGGGGTGAAGCAAGGCTTGAATTCACTCCTACTTCCTTTCCCATGGCTTCTCACACTGACAGGAGTACAGTGTGTTCTGTGTGTGACAGGTGACCCATGACCTCATTCTGACCCCTTGGGGGGGGGGGGGGGGGGAGACAGAATAAGGAAGGTCTTACTTTGGGAAAGGAAAATATGGTCTCAGAAATGCAAGTTTCCCTTTAAAAAAGGAACTGGCTATAATTATAAAGAAAATCAGAAGTAGCCGGGCGCGGTGGCGCACGCCTGTAATCCCAGCACTTTGGGAGGCTGAGGCAGGAGGATCGCGAGTTCAAAGCCAGCCTCAGCAATGGTGAGGCACTTAGCAACTCAGTGAGACCCTGTCTCTAAATAAAAAACACAAAAAAGGTCTGGGGATGTGACCCAGTGGTCAAGTGCCCCTGAGTTCAATCCCCGGTACCACAAAAAAAAAAAAAAAAGAAAGAAAATCAGAAGTATATCACTTGGATTTAAAAGCACTTTGCTTAGCTAGGTACTTTGCTACAAATACCTTCTCTATGCTAATAACAACATGGGAAGATATAGAGTACTTGTAGTGCGGTAATTAAACAAAGATTTGATTTGGTAACTAGTAAGTTTGATGCAAAGGTCCAAAGTAAAAAATAATTTTATTTTACTAGGTTCTGAATTGTGATGCCAGACATTTCTGGTGGCTTTTCGGGTACCACCTGGGTAAGGACAAAGTAGAGAGAGTGAGTAGGAAGGAAAAGAGAAGGTAGACTTTGGAATACAAGTCCTCCACCATGGTTGCCATCCAGGTGAGATGCCTGGGCCCCAAACAAGAACAATGACCCAGTGTTTGTCTTCCTCTTTACTTGCTCCCAACCTGCTAAAAACACTCCTGTTTGGGGTTGACCATATGCCCTGAATAACTCTATAACTTGAATCTGTGATGTCATTTGGGGTCCCATACCTCCTGGTCTATCTCAGAATGGGAGAAAAGTAGCTGATCACTCCCAATGACCTGACAGGATTACTTCTGAGATTGGTCCTCTGTGTTGGTATTGATTTGCTGATTTGGGGTAGTTTCATTCATGTTGGATAAAAGACAAGTTCTGGGATCTGGCTACTCACTGTTCAGTATGGAAGCCATAGGCTTGAGCTACCCATGTGATTCCATGGGTCAGATCTTGCCCACTTATGTTCTGACCACAGTGCTGCTTATAGTCTATAGTACCCGAAGAATAGGGGTGCCAGTAGTCAACCTTTATGCTGTTACCCCCTCTGTCATCAGCACCCAAAATCGCCCCACAGCCTCTGGAGTCTAAATGCCCATATGTGGCAGCACTACTCTGGGGGTGACCACACCTATCTCCCCAAGGGTGTTTGAAACCATTGCCTGGCAGTGTCAACATGCCCTTCTAATTCAAGACCTCTCTTGCCTCCAAATGATAAAAAGTCTTCATGATCTCCAAGATCTCTCTTAAGCATGACAGGAGATGAGATATTCCTTGCATTGGCTAATAGAACTACCCTGGTTTCTCTGCTTATGGGTCACTGATCACCATGTGGAAGAAGCATACAGCCAACACTAAAAAGATCACAATCACAGTGATTGTGGTCTAGAGAGTCAACAAGTGCTTTTCTGTGTTTACATTACACAATTCCAAACAATAAATTCAACATGTCCAAAAAGCAAATTATCATTCATTTTTCTAAACTACCTGGTTAAGGTTTGCATTTTGGGTCATCATCAATGAAATAAGATGAGCGTAATTAAGAACCGGTATTTATGGGTGCCATATCACAAGTTTTGATGTAACCAACATTAAATGGATGGCATTAATGAACTGTGGAGCCAAATGGATCATGCTCTTCCTATACAAACAGGTTTCTGAAAAACAGGCCCTGGCATTGTGACTAATAACAGTAATGGCAACCTTGTTCTCATAGTGGTAGGTATATGAAATTAGACAAAAAAGGTACACCCTGAAACTGAACAGAGAGAGACAGTTCCTGGACATAATGAAGAATCATTGAAATACTAAAATAAAAAATACTTAAGTAGTACTCCTCTGTCCATTATTTTAAAATCTTATGAATAAATTATTATACCTCCCATGGACTCATTAATATTGTAAACATTTTTAAATCAAATTGCTGATATTAAGAATACAAACAACAATAAGTGTTGGTGAGGATGTGGGGGAAAAGGCACACTCATACATTGTTGGTGGGACAGCAAATTGGTACAACCACTCTGGAAAGCAGAATGGAGATTCCTTTAAAAACCTGGAGTGGAACCACCATTTGACCCAGCTATCCCCTCCTCAGTCTATACCCAAAGGACTTAAAATCAGCATACTATATATTCAGTGCCTAGAATACAGTATATATAGTAACACAGCCACATCAATGTTTATAGCAGCTCTATTCACAATAGCTAAACTGTGGAACCAACCTCGATGCCCTTCAATAGATGAATGGATAAAGAAATGGAATATTACTCAGCACTAAAAGAGAATAAAATTATGGCATTTTCAGGTAAATGGATGGAGTTGGAGAATATCATGCTAAGCAAAGTAAGCCAATCCCCCAAAACCAAAGGCTGAATGTTCTCTCTGATAATTGGATGCTTATCCATAATGGGGGAGGGCATGGAGAAAATGGAGGAACTTTGGGCAACTTGGGAGGGAGGGAAGGGGAAGGAATATGCGGGGAGGAAAGGTGATGGAATGAGATGATCAACATTACCCTAGGTACATGTATGACTGCACATATGATGCAAGTGCTACATCTTGTACAGAGAAATGAAAAGTTGTGCTGCAGTTGTGTACAATGAATCAAAATGCATTCTGCTCTCCTATATACCTAATCAAAATTTTAAAAATCGCTGATATTGATAGGGACTAGAATAATACATTTGCCTGGAGTAATACATTTACCATGGAACTTGGCTTGCTCCAGTTTTGCCCCATTCCTCCACCATCGCTTATCAACCTTGTCATCACAACCTGTCCTGGGGACCACCAGGAACCATCTTCCCTGCCCTACAACCCTGATTACTTCAGTCACCAGAAGCAGATGAGGTCATAAGCTCCTTGACAGCAAGTACTGCTTGAGTTTGGTCATTGCTGTATCCCCAGTGCCTAGAATACAGCCTGGTACACAGTTAAGGCCCAATAAATATTTGTGGAAAACTTATATTTTTTCTGATATTCAATATAAACAGAAAAAAATCTTCATAAAATATTATTACAGAGCTTATCTTTTTCTAAAAATGTAAAAATTTAGAAAAATATGCTTTGCATAAATTTAAAAAGTAAAAAGAAAGTCTAATGAAGGAAATAAAATTTTATAAACTTTTTATAAAAAATAAAATTTTATAAAATATTACCAATTGCTTCAAAAGTAAAGGAACTTTCAATTAAATCACAGGATATTAATTTCATTAAATTATTAAATATATATTATATCAACTACATATCATATATAATTATGTATAAATCATTCACATATATGAAAGAGCTGGGCAGCTTTCTTGCCCAGAGTCTATTCCTTTGTTTTTAAACTATATAAAAACCATACTGCAACTTCTAGAATTTAAATAGCTCTTTCTATTTGCACTCTCCCTGCAACACTTGTTTACAGTAAGCTTGAGCTAAATCAAATTTTTCAGAAGTCTCAATTTTTTTCACAAGTCTCAAATCCAAATGCAATCAAAAGCTTGAAAAGACTCAGGTCTACCCTTATCCACCAATGGGGCCACACTCACATAGTTCCTTATCTCCCCAGATGGTCATTCTCTTTCATCTCCAACCCTTGGCATCTGCTCCCTCTACCTGGAGTTCTCTTCCCACTCCCCACCTCTGCCTGCTGTCCCGCTCCTCCTCATCCTTGACCTTCTCTTTAGGGCTGCCCTGGTGCCCCACACCAGAGTATATTTTCCTCCGTGTGTTTCAAGACCCTTGTACTGCTCTTATCACAGGACCCAGCCCACTGCCTTGCTCCTGCTGTCTTTCTGCGCCATGAGACTGTGCCATGAGGGTAAAGTCCTCCCCAACTTCCCCACAGTTGGGAGTTCCAGCCTTGCCCTGCACCTAACAGGTAAAATGTGCATGATGACAATTTGTTAAATGAGACTAACAGTGATTTTCCTCATCAGTGAAAATGAAATCAAAACTGCATCAATCCACTTATAAGCCACAGGGTTGGTATGAAGATTAAATAGCTGAGAACAACATGGGGTCTGGGCTGTTCAGAGCCATGCAGTATGGCAGGCTGCATTTATGGACAGCTGCATATTTTTAAAGTCATTTGGTTCATTTATTGTTTAATTTGAGGTGTGGAAAGTGGGAGGCTGTGGAATGAACAGATGAGAGTCATGAGGATTGCCTTTTGTATTTCCTGAGTATTTTTTAATATTTATTTATTTGCTTTAGTTGTACACAATGCAATGCATTTTATGTTTATGTGGTGCTGAGGATCGAACCCGGGCCGCACACATGCTAGGCAAGCGTTCTACCACTGAGCCACAACCCCAGCCCCTTTTCTAGCATTTTTTAAAACCTGATTCCAAGCATATTGGTGTAGACAGCTTTGTTTATTTAACCAAAGACATCCTTAATGACATCATTAGATAATTCATTTGATAAGATACTGACTTTTACATTAGGGTTGAACTTAATGTGAAATTTTGCCTTTGACTTTTAGTAATTCCTAATTTTGCTTTTCCCTTGCCAAGATAATGAAATAAGCCTTCTAAAACAAGAAACTGAAGTAGAACTGCTAAGTGGATGATCTAATCATTATTTGGAAAAAAAAAATGCTTTTTAATATCTAGATGTGTGAGACTAAGAGGATTTCAGCTCAGGTTCTTAATGGCTCATCTCCATCTGGTATCCAACTTATAAGAGAAGAGTTATTTTCTCTCTATAAACTTGAGATGCTACGGGGCCCTCCACTTGAGTGCAGCCAGGCCCAGGTCAGTCCCGATAACCTATGCCAGAGAGCAGGCAGGCCAAGGACAGCCCCGAGGACTTCTGCTTGAGTGGGGCCAACCCCAGGTCAGCCCAGCTGACACCTGCGGAGCTAAGGCAGGCCTAGGACAGTTTCACTGACTTCCACTCAGAGGACCACCTCTTCCAAACAGCAGACCACTACAGGAGCTCAGATTCAACCAGTTCGGCCCCCACCAAGCTGTTTGGGACCCAGGTCCAGGGTAGGTCCAGAGTCCACAACCCCACCTGGGAGCACAAGCCTAACCCACTTCCATCTTGAGACACTGCAGACATATCCATAGCCTTCCCCATGCAGTAGCCCCTACCTTTTGACAACAGTGCCTAAAAGCAGCCACATCTCAGAGCAGGCATCCCAAAGATATTACAAGGCCCACACTTTCAGCCCCATCTCTGGAAAATGGTGCATTCATCTTGGGGCACCTTCACTGTTATCTCGAGCTACTTCCACTACTGCTGACACCACCTTTAGTTGCAGTAGCATACATTGAGGGACACCTGAGGGTCTGAAACCCCAACATTAAGGTGAGGCACAGACAACCTGCGTGGATATTATAAGAATATAGGGTAGAAACTGTAACATCTCATATCCACACTGCAAGAAAAGAAGGCAAATAGACAACATGAAAAAACAAGGGAGGAAAGTACCCCAAACAAATCAAGATATTACATTAACAGAACCCATGCTCAACGAAGTTGATGAAATGTCAGAGAAGGAGTTCAGAAGGTTCATAATTAAAATGATCTGTGAATTAAAGAATGACCAAAATGAGCAAATACAGGCCAAAATCGATCACTACAAAAAAGATATAAGAAAGCAAATACAGGTAGAAAAAGATTACTTCAAAAAAGAGATAGAGGGGCTGGGGTTGTGGCTCAGCGGTAGAGCACTCACCTAGCACATGTGTGGCCCAGGTTCTATCCTCAGCACCATGTAAAAACAAAGGCATTGTGTACAACTAAAGCAAATAAATAAATATTTTAAAAAACAAATAAATAAAAGAGATAGAAACTCTTAAAAAAAAAAAAAAGTCAGAAATCTTTGAAAGAAGGAAACAATTAACCAAATAAAAAACACAATAGAAATCATCACCAACAGACTAGGTCAATTGGAAGAAAAAACTTCACATAATGAAAACAAAGTATTAGTCTTGAAAATAAAGTTGAGCACACAGTGAAGATAGTAAGAAACCATGAACAGAACATCCAAGAATTATGGGACAGCAGCAAAAGACCAAATCTAAGAGTAATTGGGATAGAGGAAGGCACGGAGTTTCAAACCAAAGGAATGCACAATCTCTTCAATGAGATAATATCAGAAAATTTCCCAAGCATGAAGAATGAATTGGAAAACCAAATACAAGAGGCTTATAGGACAACAAATGTACAAAATGTACAAACAGCAGTGTCTCAAAAAAAAAGCTCTACATCAAGACACATTATAATGGCAATGCCTAGCATACAGAATAAGGATACAATCTCAAAGGCCTCAAATAGAGGAATCAGATCACATATAGGGGGAGACCAATTCGTTTCATGGCAGATTTTTCAACTCAGACCCTCAAATCCAGGAAATCATGGAACAACATATACCAAGCTCTGAAAGAAAATGGATGCCAATCAAGAATCTTATATCCAGCAAAATTAAGTTTTAGATTTGATGATGAAATAAAAACCTTCCATGATAAACAAAAGAATTTACAACTAGAAAGCCCAAACTACAAAACATCCTTGGCAAAACATTCCAAGAAAAGGAAATTGAAAAACCATGATGAAAATCTGCAGAGGGAGGTATTACACTAAAGGAAAAACCAATTAGAGGAGAAACCATGTCAAGTTAAATACCAAAAATAAACCAAAATGGCCTGGAATACAAATCATGTCTCAGTAATAACTCTGAATGTTAATGGCCTAAACTCACCAATCAAAAGACATAGACTAGCAGATTGGATCAAAAAAAACAGACCCAACAATATGCTGCCTCCAAGAGACTCATCTCATAGGAAAAGACATCCACAGACTGAAGGTGAAAGGTTGGGAGAAATTCTACCACTCACATGGACTGAGGAAACAAGCTGGGGTTTCCATCCTCATATCAAATAAAGTAGACTTCAAGCTAAAGTCAATCAAAAGGGATAAAGAAGGACACTACATACTGCTCAAGGGAATCATACACCAACAAGACTTAACAATTATAAATATATATGCCCCAAACAATGGAGCATCTACATTCATCAAACAAAATCTTTTCAAGTCCAAGAGTCAAATAGACCACAACACAATAATTCTGGGTGACTTTAACACACCCCTTTTCACCACTGGATAGATCTTCCAAACAAAAGCTGAACAAAGAAACTATAGAATTCAAAAATACAATAAACAACTTAGACTTAACTGACTCATATAGAATATTTCATCCTTCAATGAGCTAATACACTTTCTTAGCAGCACGTGGATCCTTCTCTAAAACAGACTATATACTATGCCAAAAAACAACTCTTAGCAAAAATTTAAAAAAAGAGATACTACCCTGCATTCTATCAGACCATAATGAAATGAAATTAGAAATCAATGATAAAATAAGGAATAAAAGCTACTCCAATACCTGGAGACTAAATAATATGCTACTGAATGAACAATGGGTTGTAGATGACATCAAAGAGGAGATTAAAAAATTTTTAGAGATGAATGAGAACACAGACACAACATATCAAAATCTCTGGGACACTATGAAGGCAGTTCTAAGAGGAAAGTTCATTGCATTGAGTTCATTCCTCAGAAGAAGAAAAAGGCAACAAATGAATGACTTAACATTACATCTCAAAGCCCTAGAAAAAGAAGAACAATCCAACACCAAAAGCAGTAGAAGAGAGGAAATAATTAAAATCAGAGCTCAAATCAATGAAATTAAAACAATTGAAAAAAATTGACAAAACAAAAGTTTAAAAATATAAATAAAATTGACAGAACCTTAGCCAGGCTAACAAAGAGAAGGAGAGAGAAAACTCAAATTACTAACATACACAAAGAAAAAGGAAATATCACAAAAGACACTCTGGAAGTACAGAAGATAATTTGAAATTATTTTTAAAACTTGTACTCCAATAAAATACAAAACACCGAAGGCATTGACAAATTTCTAGAGTCGTATGATTTGCCCAAATTGAAGCAATATGATAAACACAATTTAAACAGACCAATTTCAAGTGATGAAATAGAAGATGCCATCAGAAGCCTACCAACCAAGAAAAGCCCATGACCGGATGATTACACAGCAGAGTTCTACAAGACCTTTAAAGAAGAACTAATACCAATACTCTTCAATTTATTTCAGGAAGCAAAAAAAGAAGTAGCACTTCCAAACTCATTCTATGAGGCTAATATCACCCTGATCCCCAAACCAGGCAAAGACACATCAAAGAAAGAAAACTTCAAACCAATATCGCTAATGAACTTAGATGCAACAATTCTCAATAAAATTCTGGCAAATCCAATACAAAAACATCAAAAATATAGTACACCACAATCAAGTGGGGTTCATTCCAGGGATGCAAGAATGGTTTCAACATACAGAAATCAATAAATGTAATCAATTACATCAATAGACTTAAAGGTAAGAACCATATTATTATCTCAATGGATGCAGAAAAAGCATTCAACAAAATATAGCACCCCTTCATGTTCAAAACACTAGAAAAACTAGGGATAACAGGAACATATCTCAACATTGTAAAAGCTATCTATGCTAAGCCCCAGGCCAACATCATTCTGAATGGAAAAAAATTGAAAGCATTCCCTCTAAAAACTGGAACAAGACAGAGATGCCCTCTTTCACCACTTCTATTTAACATAGTACTTGAAACACTGGCCAGAGCAATAAGAAAGTTGAAATAAATTAAGGGGATACAGATAGGTAAAGTAGAACTCAAATTATCACTATTCACTGACAATATGATTCTATGCCTAGAAGACCCAAAAAATTCCACCAGAAAACTTCTAGAACTCATAAATGAATTCAGCAAAGTAGCAGGATACCAAATCAACACCCATAGATCTAAAGCATTTCTACACATCAGTGACAAATCCTCTGAAAGGGAAATGAGGAAAACTACCCCATATACACATGACATTAAAAAAAATAAAATGCTTGGGAATCAACCAAAGACATGAAAGACCTCTATAACAAAACTACAGAACACTAAAGAAAGAAATTATAGAAGACCTTAGAAGATGGAAAGATCTACCTTGCTCTTGGATAGGCAGAATTAATATTGTCAAAATGACCACACTACCAAAAGCGCTATACAGATTTAATGCAATGCCAATCAAAATCCCAATGACATTCCTCATAGAAATAGAAAAACCGGTCATGAAATTCATCTGGAAAAATAAGAGACCCAGAATAGCTAAAGCAATTAAATCCTTAGCAAGAAGAGTGAAGCAGGTGGCATCACTATACCAGACCTTAGATTATACTACAGAGCAATAATAACAAAAACAGCATGGTATTGGCACCACAATAGACTGGTAGACCAATGGTACAGAATAGAGGATTCAGAAACTAACGCATATAATTTCAGTTATCTTCTATTAGACAAAGGTGCCAAAAATGTACATTGGAGAAAAGATAGCCTCTTCAACAAATGGTGCTGGGAAAACTGGAAATCCATATGCAACAAAATGAAATTAAACCCCTATCTCTCACCATGCACAAAACTCAACTCAAAGTGGATTAAGGATCTAGGAATTAGACCAGAGACACTATGCCTAATAGGAGAAAAAGTAAGCTCTAATCTCCAACATGTAGGATTAGGCCCCAAGTTCCTTAATAAGACTCCTGTAGCACAAGAATTAATACCAAGAATCAATAAATGGGATAGATTCAAACTAAAAAGCTTCTTCTCAGCAAAAGAAATAATCAGTGAGGCGAATAGAGAGCCTACTAATTGGGAACAAATTTTTACCACACTCACATCAGATAGAGCACTAATCTCTAGAATATTTAAAGAATTCAAAAATCTTAACACCAAAAAATCAAATAACCCAATCGGTAAATGGGTCAAGGAACTGAACTGACACTTCTCAGAAGAAGATATACAATCAATCAACAAATACATGAAAAAATGTTCAACATCACTGGCATGAGAGAAATGCAAATCAAAACCACTCTAAGATTTTATCTCACACAAGTCAGAATGGCAGCTATTAAGAACACAAACAACAATAAATATTGGAGAGGATGTTGGGGAAAAGGCACACTCATACATTGCTGGTGGAACTGCAAAATGGTGCAACCAATATGGAAAGCAGTATGGAGATTCCTTGAAAAACTGGGAATGGAACCACCTTATGACCCAGCTATCCCACTCCTCAGTCTATACCCAAAGGACTTAAAAACAGCATACTACAGGGACACAGCCACATCAATGTTTATAGCAGCACAATTAACAATAGCTAAACTGTGGAACCAGCCTAGATGCCTTTCAGTAGATGAATGGATAGATGAAATGTGGTATATATACACAATGGAGTATTACTTAGCAATAAAAGAGAATAAAATCATGGCATTCACAGGTAAATGGATGAAATTGGAGAATATAATGCTAAGTGAAGTTAGCCAATCCCAAAAACCCAAATGACGAATGTTTTCTCTGATATAAGGAAGCTGATTCACAGTGGGGTTAGGACGGGGAGAATAGGAGGATTAAAGGAACACTGGAATGGCCAATGTGGAGGGAGGGGAAGAAAGGGGGGAAGAGGGTGAAGAAAAAAAAAAGATGGTAGGATGAGATGGATATAATTACCCTAAGTGCATGTATGAAGACATGAATGGTGTAAATATACTTTGTATACAGACATATGTAAAAATGTGCTCTATAAATATAATATGAAATGTAATGCATTCTGCTATCATTTATAACAACTTAGAATAATAAATAAATAAATAAAAAGTTGAGATGCTTTTGGAGAACACATGATGCCAAAGGAATCAGGAGTTCTTAGTAACTTTTTTAAAAACACAGCCTTCCAAGTTGGGAGAAGCATCCCTCAGGCTGCATGAACTGATGTACCTATTTAAGCTCAAGACAAAGGTCTGTAGACTTTACTTTCATATGAGAGTTGGAGGAACCACTCTTCTTGGACCTAGTAGAGTGCAAGCATAGTGGTAGCCACATATGGAACTCTCATTTGGAAGGGAGAATATCAGATCGAGGGTGACAAACAGTTTCCCTGGCCCCACAGAGCACCACCTCGTGTGCTAGTAGACCTTACTCTGGCTGAACATCTTGATGGGTTATAAATAACTTTAAAAACACAGCCTACATTTTTTAGGTGGCCAGAGAATAGCAATCTATTACTTTTTATCCACATTAGCCTTCAGGCACTTTCTGGGACCCATTGGGAGATCTTGACTCCTAGGATCATGATAATATTCTGGGAAAGCACAGATCCAAGGATTGCCTATTTTTATAGCAGATATTTACACATCATACACAGGACTATTTTAAATATTTCCTGAGAGTCAAATGACTCTGTGAAGTGGGTATTTTATTTATTTACTTACTTATTTATTCATTCATTCTGTCTAATTAGGTATATAGGACAGCAGAATGCATTTTGATTCATTGTACACAATTGCAGCACAACTTTTCATTTCTCTGATTGTACACGATGTAGTGTCACACCATATGTGTAGTCATACATGTACTTAGAGTAATGTTGACCATCTCATTCCATCACCTTTCCTGTCCCCATACCCCTTCCCCTTCCCTCCCTCCAAGTTGCCCAATCAAAGTTCCTCCATTTTTCCCATGGCCTCCCCCATTATGGATAAGCATCCACTTATCAGAGAGAACATTCAGCCTTTGGTTCTTTGGGATTGGCTTACTTCGCTTAGCATGATATTCTCCAACTCTATCCATTTACCTGAAAATGCCATAATTTTATTCTCTTTTAATGCTATTCCACTATTCCAGCTGAATTCTATAAAATCTACCAATATTCCATTATGTATATATACCATAGTTTCTTTACCCATTCATATATTGAAGGGCATCTAGGTTGGTTCCACAGTGTAGCTATTGTGAATAGAGCTGCTATAAACATTGATGTGGCTGTGTTACTATAGTATGCTGATTTTAAGTCCTTTGGGTACAGACTGAGGAGTGGGCTAGCTGGGTCAAATGGTGGTCCCATTCCAAATTTTCTAAGGAATCTCCATCCTGCTTTCCAGAGTTGTTGCACCATTTTGCAGTCCCACCAGCAATGTATGAGTGTGCCTTTTTCCCAACATCCTTGCCAACACTTACTGTTGTTTGTATTCTGATAACTGCCATCTGGCTGGCATGAGATGAAATCTTAGGTTAGTTTTGATTTGCATTGCTCTAATTACTAGGGATGTTGAATATTTTTTCATATATTTGTGGATCAGTTGTATATCTTCTTCTGAGAAGTGTCAGTTCAGCTCCTTAGCCCATTTATTGATTGGGTTTTTTGTTTTTTGATGTTAAGTTTTATGGAATTATTTATGTATCCTGGAGATTAGTGCTCTAATTGATGTGAAAATGGCAAAATTTGCTCCCAAAATGTAGGCTCTCTCTTCACCTCATTAATTATTTATTTATTTGTTTGAATCCATAACATTTATTGATTCTTGATTTTATTTCTTATGCTTTAGGAGTCTTGTTAAGGAAGTCAGAGCCTAATCCAACATGATGAAGATTTGGGCCTAGTTTTTTCTATATTAGGCACAGGGTTTCTGGTCTAATTTCTAGGTCCTTGATCCACTTTGAGTTGAGTTTTATGCCTGGTGAGAGATAGGGGTTTAGTCTTATTATGCTGCATACGGATTTTCCAGTTTTCCCATCACCATTTGTTGAAGAAGCTATCTTTTCTCCAATGTATGTTTTTGGTGCACTTGTCTAGTACGAGATAAATGTATTTATGTGGGTTTGTCTCTGTGCCTTGTATTCTGTACCATTGGTCTACATGTCTATTTTGGTGCCAGTAACATACTGTTTTTGTTACTATAGCTTTGTAGTATAGTTTAAGATCTGTATTGTGATGCCTCCTGCTTCACTCTTCTTGCTTAGGATTGCTTTGGATATTCTGGGTCTCTTATTTTTCCAAATGAATTTCATGATTGATTTTTCTAGTTCTATAAGGAAAGATGTTGGGATTTTAATTGGAATCATATTGAATCTATATAGCAATTTGGGTACCATTAATATTTGACAATATTAATATTGCCTATCCAAAATCATGGGAGATCTTTCCATCTTATAATGTGTTCTTCAATTTCTTTCTTTAATGTTCTGTAGTTTTCATTGTAGAGGTCTTTCACCTCTTTTGTTAAGTTGATTACTGAGTATTTCTTTCTTTCTTTTTTTTTTTTTTTTTTTTTTTTTGAGGCTATTGTGAATGTGGTAGTTTTCCTAATTTCTCTTTTAGAGGATTCATCACTGATGTATAGAAATTCATTTGATTTATGGGTATTGATTTAATATCTTGCTACTTTGCTGAATTCATATTAATTCTAGAAGTTTTCTTCTGGAGTTTTTTTTTTTTTTTTTCTTTTTTTTTTTTTTTTTTTTTTTGTTTGTTTGTTTGTTTGTTTGTTTTTTTTGATCCTCTAAGTATAGAATCATGTTGTCAGCAAATAGTGATAGTTTGAGTTCTTCTTTTCCTATTTGTATCCTTTTAATTTATTTCATCTGTCTAATTTCTTTGGCTAGAGTTTCAGGACTGTGTTGAATAGAAGTGGTGAAAGAGGGCATCCCTGTCTTGTTCCAGTTTCTAGAGGGAATGCTTTCAATTGTTCTCCATTTAGAATGATGCTGGCCTTGTGTTTAGCATAGATAACTTTTACAATGTTGAGGTATGTTCCTACTATCCCTAGCTTTTCTAGTGTTTTGAACATGAAAGGGTGCTGTATTTTGTCAAATGCTTTCTCTGCATCAATTGATAAAATCATATGATTCTTATTTTTAAGTCTATTGATGTGACGAATTATATTTATTGATTTTGATAAGTTGAACCAAACTTGCATCCCTGGAATGAACCCCACTTGATCATGGGGCACTACTTTTTAAATGTTTTTTATTGGATTTGCCAGAATTTTATTGAGAATTTTTTCATCAATATTCATGAGGAATATTAGTCTGACATTTTCTTTCCTTGATGTGTTTCTGCCTCATTTTGGTATAAGGATGCTACTAGCTTTATAATGAATTTGGAAGAGTTTCCTTCTTTTCTAATCATGGAATAATTTGAGGAGTATTGATATTAATTCTTTGTAGGTTTTATAGAACTCAGCTGTGAATCCGTCTGGTCCTGGGCTTTTCTTGGTTGGTAGACTTTTGATGGTGTCTTCCATTTCCTTGCCTGAAATTGATCTGTTTAAATTGTGTGTGTATGCCCTCTTGATTCAGTTTGGGTTGATCATATGACTAGAAATCTGTTGGTTTCTTTGAGGTTTTCTATTTTACTGGAGTATAAATTTTCAAAATAGTTTCTAATTTTCTTCTGTATTTCAATAGTTTCTGTCATATTTTCTTTTTCATCATGAACTTTAGTAATTTGAGTTTTATGTTTCCTTTTTGTGAGGATGGCTAAAGGTTTGTAAATGTTATTTATTTTTTCATAAACATGCTTTTTGTTTTCTCAATTTTTTGAATCGTTCCTTTTGCTTCAATTGCATTGATTTTCACCCTGATTTTAATTATTTCCTATCTTCTACTACTTTTTGTGTTAGTGTTTTCTTCTTTTTCTAGGGCTTTGAGCTGTAATGTCAGGTCATTTATTGATTTTTATTCTTTAATGAATGAGCTTAGTGCAATGAACTTTCCTCTTAGTACTGCCTTCATAGTGCCCAGAGATTTTGATAAGTTGTATCAGAGTTCTCATTTACCTCTAAGAATTTTTTTTATCTCTTCCCTGATATCTTCTGTTATCCATGCAACATTCAGTACCATATTATTTAGTCTCCAGGTCTTGGAGTAGCTTCTATTTTTTATTTTATCATTGATTTCTAATTTCTTTCCATTATGGTCAGATAGAATGCAGGGTAGAATTTCTATCTTTTTGTATTTGCTAATACTTGCTTTGTGGCATAATATATGGTCTATTTTGGAAAAAGATCCATGTGCTGCTGAGAAGAAAGTGTATTTACTCATCGATGGACAGAATATTCCATATATGTCTGTTAAGTTTAAATTATTGATCATTTTATTGAGTTCTATATCTTCTTTGTTTAGTTTTTGTTTGGAAGATCTATCCAGTGGTGGGAGGTGTATTAAAGTCTCCCAGTATTATTGTGTTATGGTCTATTTGGTTCTTGTAGTTGAGAAGGGTTTTTTTTTTTTTTTTTATATATACATAGATGCTCCATTGTTTGGGGCATAGGTGTTTATGATGATTATGTCTTGTTGATGTATGAATCCCTTAAGCAGTATGAAATGTCCTTCTTTATCCTTTTTCACTAGCTTTGGTTTTAAATCCACTTTGCCTGAGATGATGATGAAAACCAAAACCCCTCCTTGTTTACATGGTCCATGTGAGTGGTACTTTCCCCCCCCGACCACCCTTTTACCTTTAGCCTGAGGCTATCTTTTCCTGTGAGATGAGTCTCCTGGAGGCAGCATATTATTGGGTTTTTTCTTTTAATCCAATCTGTCAGTCTCTGTCTTTTAATTGATGAGTTTAGGCCATTCACATTCAGTGTTGTTATTAAAATATGACTTGTATTCCCAGACATTTTGGTTTATTTTTTGGCTTTTAACTTGACTTGGTTTCTCCTTTGATTGGTCTTTCCTTTAGTATAGTTCCTCCCTTTGCTGATTTTCATTGTTGTTTTTCATTTCCTCCTCCTGGAATATTTTGCTGAGAATGCTCTGTAATGCAGGCATTCTTACTGTAAATCCTTTTAACTTTTATTTATCATGAAAGGTTTTTATTTCATCATCAAATTTAAAGCTTAATTTTGCTGAATATAAGATTTCTTGGTTGGCATCCATTTTCTTTCAGAGCTTAGTATATGTTGTTCCAGGATCTCCTGGCTTTGAGGGTCTGGGTTGAAAAATCTGCTGAGATCCAAATTGATCTCCCTCTATATGTAATCTGATTCCTCTCTCTTGTGGCCTTCAAGATTCTATCCTTATTATGTATGCTAGGCATTTTAATTATAATGTGTCTTGGTATAGATCTGTTGTAACTTTGTACATTTGGTGTCCTCTAAGCCTCTTGTATTTGATTTTCCAATTCATTCTCCATGCTTGGGAAATTTGCTAATATTGTTTCATTGAAGAGATTTTGCAGACCTTCTTTGGTTTAAATCTCTGTGCCTTCCTCCATGCCAATAAAACTTATATTTGGTCTTTTGATGCTATCCCATTATTCTTGGATATTCTGTTCACGGTTTCTTATGTGTAGTCAACTTTATTTTCAAGATTGCATATTTTGTCTTCATTATCTGACATTTTGTCTTCCAAGTGATCTAGTCTATTGGTGATGCTTTCTATTGAGTTTTTCATTTGGTTAATTGTTTCCTTTATTTCAAGGATTTCTGGTTGGGTTTGTTCCCCCCAGAATATCTCTCTCTCTCTCTCTCTCTCTCTCTCTCTCTCTCTCTCTCTCTCTCTCTCTCTTAAAACAAACTTTTGCTACCAGTATTTGCTTCCTTATCTCTTTGTGGTGTGATCAATGGATACCTGTGTTTGCTCTCTTATCTCTTTGTTAGAGTGATCAATTTTTGCCTGCATTTGCTCTCTTATGTCATTCTTTAATTCAAAGATCATTCTAATTATGTACATTCTGAACTCCTTCTCTGACATTTCATCAACTGTGCTGTCAATGGATTCTATTATTATAGTATCTTGGTTTGTTTGGGGCAATTTCTTCCCTTGTTTTTTCATGTTGTCTATGTGTCTTCCTTTCTTGCAGTGTTTATCTAAGGTATTACAGTTTCTACCCTATAATCTTGCAGTGTCCCTGCAGATTACCTGTACCTCACCTTGGTGTTGGGATTCCAGTCCCCAGTTAGTGTCCCAAGATGGATGCTACTGCAACCAAAGGTGGTGGCAACAATAGCAGAGGTAAGTCAAGATAGCAGTGGGTGTGTCCCAAGATAGATGCAACCACTTTCAAAGATGGGGCTGAAAATGTGGGCCTTACAATGGCTTTGGGCTGCCTATTTGGAGATACAGCTACCTCCAGACCCTGTCTATTGTCCCAAGGTAGAGGCTACTATGTATGGAGGGCTATGGCAATGGCTGCACTGTCCCACAATGGAGGCAGGCTGGGGGAGCAATGCATTGGTAAATGGGGAGCCCCAGCATGGTCCTTCGCTCTGTGTGGGGGCAGTCCTGGGCCTGGGCTCTCACACAGGTCATCAGGGGTGGTCCTGGGCCTGACCTGGGCCTTGGGTCCAGTGTGATTGGGCAGGTGGGGGGCTGGTCCTGGGCCTTACCTAGGCCTGGGCTCCTGGGTGGGTTGTTGGAGGCACTCCTGGGCCTGACCTAGGCCTGCGTTCCTGTGTGGGTCTGACAGGTGGTCCTGGGCCTGGGCCTGGACCTGGACTCCTGCTGAAGTAGGTATTTTACAGATGAGAAAACCAAGGTTTAAGAAGGTTAAGTAACTTGCCTAAGAACACCTTGCTTTTGTGTATTGGGGACCACAATTTGAAGCCAGTCAACTTCCTACTCTGCTCTCTTAACCAAGACACACTACTTTGCCTCCTCAAATCCTACCCCACCAGGCATATTTGTATCTACCCAAAAACCCTACTGCAGGATGCCAACTAATATATATAGTGTGTGTAATGGAAAGGTGAGGTGTACAATTTTGGGACCTGTTCACCAGGTCCCAAACATTTACCAAGTCATCCCTCTAGCCCCCAAATGCCTCCAAATACTCTTTTAGACTCCTATATCACTAACTCAGGAAATATATATTTATCTTCAGCAGATTCTCCAAGCTTCTCTGGAAATATACATGTGCCCATTAAATAAAATAGGTAAAGAAACAAAATAAGCTTGGGCTCAATGCTGTGTCAAACTACATAGTTAGTTTCCTGGCCAGGATTAAACATTTAACTTTTAATGTCTCCAGAGGACATTAGTTGGGTTCCAAATTGGGAAGACAGAGTGAAGTGACTTCTCCTCCTTCTAAGAAAGACCACACACAATTGAAGAGAGCCACAAGCAGAACAAGAATACCTTTCAGATACATTAAGGGAAAAAGAAAGGAGGAGTGTCAGAAAAGTCCAGGGCTTAGGCCAGCACCAGGAAATCAGAGTGACCAGCAGAGTGGTCCTGCACAGCTTGGGGAGAGGAAAGACCAATTTCAGGGAGAAGGAGAATTCAAGAGAAGAACTGAGAACCCTGAGGATAATTTCTGCCTACTTCAGGTTTTTTCCTGGCCTGGCTTTAAGGATGGTAGAAAGATATTTGGGGGGCAGGGAGAACATTAAAGTACTATGTGGTGATTGCACATCTTTGGTTTTTTTAAAGGATGCTCTTGATTTTTAAAGTTTTACCCAGACTCCAGAAATCTCCAAAATGGTCCCCAAATTCCAGCATTTCAGCATCTAAATGATATCTCCCAAACTTCCTCTCACATCTGGAAGCAGCACAGAGCCCTCTGTGGGCAACATGAATTGACAGTTAGCTTTGAAAATATGATTCTTATAAAAATTCGTAATTGCCATCAACTCATTTATCTAACACACACATATAAGGAGCCTTCATGTACAAGCCTAACACTCTTGCTAAGCACAGAGGGAGAACAGGGCCCAGGACCCATAGGTTAGTAGATATGACCGTAGCCTCTAGCCAAAGTTCCATGTTCAACCTGGGGAAAGGCATCTGCAGTGGGAAGTCACCATTCCCACTGCTCTGCCTGGTGGGACATGTCACCCTCATGAAGCTCTTTGAGCTCCTTTTCCCCTAAGACATCATGCCTGGCTTTGGGCCAGACCAAAGAACATAGCTCCACAGTGACACTTGCCAATTATGACTATCAGATGCTGTGATCAGAGTTGCTCAGAGTCGAGTCCCTGGAAAGATCTGAGTGGGAAGCAAAGAATAGAGAGAAGGAATGTCAACCTGCTGCGTGGTGGTAGCAGATTTGCTTAGGGAGGGAACACAGAGGGAGATACCAGAAGCATCCTAAGTAAACAAACCACTCACTGTTGGAAAACTGAAGTCTCAGAAAACATAAGGGACTGCACCCCCTTTTGTGGCAAAGTTTAGATGTTTGTCTCTGATGTTCTCTCTACTATACTTTATTGATTGTAGCACTAATATGTCTTTTATTTTCTCTGTGCGCACACTCATTCTCATCTTCTCTGCAGTACCATCTTGTTCTCTGAGTGCTTATCACTGCTTTTAGAATCCTTTCTTCCAACCAACACAGGGCCCTGCAAGTCTTTGCCCTTCATCATTCTAGGTCCCTCACGGGTGTTGGATAAACCTTACTAAATATAACCCACTTCTTGGCTGACTCATTGTGCCCCACTGGCATAAATATAGTAGGTCCTGGCCTCCCTGTTTGAAGATCTCCTCTCTTCTAGTGTATTTTGGGATGGGGTTATCTCATGACAGCTGCTTCATTAACCTGCAATCCCAGTTGTGCCTCCAACATTCACTCCACCCATATTTTTAACCTCAGCTCCCACTAAGACCCCATTCATCTTGCCACTAGTCCCTCTTGGTGTTGTCACATGGACTGATGTTGTGATCATCCCGGTCTTTAATTCCTCCAACGGCATTGCTAAACCCAAGCTTTAGTGACTAATAAGAATTTAATAAAGATTTAGAAACACAGAGACAGGAATTATAACTTGGAAAGTTTAAACTGGTACTGGAAATGAGGAATGGTAAAGTTCACAGTCAAACCTTTCCAGGTACACCCCCTGCTGGGCCCCAGCTAGCCAGATCACAGCTGCTCCACCAGTCCTGAACTCTGCATTTCCTCTGCCAGAGAGAGGGAGAGAAAGAGGCCTCTGGTTCCCCTCCTTTCCATGGAGTCCTTGCCTGCAAGCCCTGTCTCAAAGTTCCCCAAGTCCTCTCTGTGCTCTTCCCCCACTTGGCATGTCCCAGCATGAATAATAATGTCCTCACCATTCAGGGAGGGTTGGTCTTACTAAAAGGCAATTAAGTAAACAACAGTCCATTTCCAAAGTCTAGGTTAGGAAATCTAGAATATTGCAAAGACTGGGGCTCCAGGCAAACCTACGCAGATGGGCCTTGAGCTGCCCAATCCAGACCCCTGGTGATCACTCCACCAGCCTGAGCGAGGACAGGTCTCTAATACCCCCACCCTCAGGAGCTTCCAGCCTCCTCTCTGATAAGACATCCACATATTTTCTAAGAACAAGAAACAATTTTTGTACTTTGAAGAATAAACCTTCCTTAAAGATGAGACATTTCCCTACAGAAAACAATTTACAGAGCTGCCATGCCATCCATCATGAAAACAGCTCTTTATGTGATTGTACATGACACCAGAGCCCCTTGGAAAGGCAGGGTCTAAATTTCTGTGTTCAGGAATATTTGCTTTTCCTTTAATAACCAAATAACCATTGTAGTATCTTCCCAGAACAACAACAACAACAACAAAAATGGCCTTCAGAGGAAGATATTTGTCCCCTCGGTGATAATACATCAAACAAGGTAGGATTTCAAAGTACAGTTTTGTTTTTTCTTTTCTTCCAAGATTTCAAAGATCCCAAGACAAATTCTTTGTTAGGGATCAAGATCAAAGAGTTATGTCTTTCCTTTCCCCCAGGAGTCAGTCCCTGCAAGGAGGATATTATCCTGAGCATATGGTCTGAAGTGGGCAGTCTTTGTCGTGTTTTGGCAGCAGGATTACAGAGATCAGTGTTGCGGGAGGCAAGGGGAGCTCTCAGAAAGGTCTCTCACACAGGCATTCTGGTAACAGCAGGGCCTTGGTATAAAGGCAGGTACTATAATTTAAGGTAAAGGC